>CM024598.1:50667719-53067719 GCA_014182555.1 Eucalyptus erythrocorys
CCAGAAACCTGTATAGTTGAGAACAATCACAAAAATGACAAACTGAATGGAAAAGAACAATAGCATAACATGCTTTAAAAGTATAGTAAAGAAAGAAAAGATCCGACAATTTTTTTGTAGCATTCAAATAGAATGACAGTGCTGGAACGTTTTATCCCGGATAGTGGGAAGCGTTTGCGCCACATCGACTGCACTTTATGTCATTTAGGAAAGTTGAATAACTTACGCAAATTCAGAGCTGTGACGAATCTTTCGACTGCCTTTAATTGCAGATTCTGATCCTTCCAACTCATAAAGGTCCCCCTCTTTTGTTGGAAGAGCATTCATTTTTCTCGTTGCAGCAAGAAAGACCTGAGCGACGCGTGGTAAAGGATTCCCACATGGTTTGACATGCCGATATCCAAGAGCGCCGATCCAAAAAAGTACTAGAGCTATAACAGCAGAGGCAGTAGAGACAAAGAATCCAAGTGTCCATTGGCCAGAATCCTCGTAGTAGACTAAAATGGTATTGGATAACAGAGATCCTGCATTTAAGGCAAAGTAAAAATAGGAGAAAAAGGCCTGTTTGGATTTGATCTCTTTTGGGTTTTTCTCGTCGAATTGGTCAGCTCCCAAGGTGGCAATAGTGGGTTGGTAGCCGCCATATCCGAAGGCTATCAGATATATTGACAAGTAGAATAAGGCCACACCAGCTGAAGATGGGGCCATGCACATCATATCTTCATTGCCACAACCCTCAGGTTTGATCAAGTAGACACTAGATGTCATGGACAAAAGCGTCAATCCCTAATATTTGTAGTTATTAATCAAATAGTTATGATCATGCTAACATGTGACCTAAAGAAATCCAAAAAAATTCACATATCATAGTTCATGATTACCAGCACAAATATTAGCTGAAAGACTGTGCATGTTATGTAGCGGCCCCAGTAGGAGTCACTGAGGAAGGCGCCGATCAGAGAGCACAAGTAGACAGTTCCGGTCCACTTACTCACACTGTTGGCAGCGGTGGCATTGTTGTGACCAAGAACTCTGGTTAAAAATAAAACCAAGTTCACACCAACACCAAAGAAAGCTAGAGTTGCTAGGCCCTGATTCACTGCACCATATTGATGAAGAAGAGGAGGTAAAAAACTCATGACCAATCTCGTAATCTGTATTCAACAATTTGTTTGAGGTAAACCGAAAAAATGTTGTCCAGATCATCTTAGTGGTTGATTCCTCTTCGACAGACAGACGGATAGAATTACCTCTGGGACAGAGAAATATGGATAAAGCAAAATATTTGCCGGACTTGAGCTCTGCAAATGCAGAACATCACTTGACTACTCATTACCTAGCAGAAAGCTTGCCCATTTCCATCCTCCTGTACTCTTAGGAGCTTTTGCTTGTTCAGTGCTTGCATTTTCATCTCCTCCCTGATCATCAGAAAGTAAAGTGGCGACTTAGGATAAAATCTTCTGTGGAATTACTACGATTACTATTCAATAGCCTGATCAAGCCAAGTTACTTTAATTGGTGTAATCCTACATTATCGTCATCACCACATACTTCATTTGCTCGTCTTCCCCTAAAAAGAAAGAGAAATGATTCTTGTAAAAATTATTACAAATCTTACACCATTAAGTTAATCACCTAGTTAACTTCTAGGATCAAACTTGAATTTGAAAGTGAGGCAGAGACTATCCATTTCGTGCTTCCTCATTTTGAACTGCGTTCCTCATAATCTAGTAGTGTAGGTCGGTATCAACACAACATCATCACCATTAGGCAAATTCAAGAAGAGGGTGGTCAAAGATGGGCAAACGCACTTCAAGAAACCCAAGAACTTCAAGAAAGCCTAGAAGTTTCTATCTTTTTTAAGCTATGGAGCCGAATCACCATCAATCTTGCACCTTAACATTCTAAGTCACCCGCATTCCTTAATCACAAAACACTACGACTATTTTTATTTGTTTTAAAGTTTTGCCTGACCTTCACAGCCCCGTTGCGGAAGTCGAACAAGTCCATGGCGGCAGCAGCGACAGAAGAAGCTCTTCCTCCTGCAAGAAAGAAAGAGCGAAACAAAGACAACAGAGTCGCAACAAATTACTCAAATGCTCACGAAGTCAAGCACGTAAAGAAATGTGTAGTGGGCCGACGTGACGAATAGGACAAAGCAAAAAAGAAGAAGGGAAAAGGGAAGAGTTTCATGCATGATTTCCGCCTTCTGGAGTGGTGGGGGAAAGCCCCAAAATAGGCATCGGGCTACGTGGCTATTGATTCATAGTTTCCGAGGACAAGTTGCTTCTTTGGGTGGGTACGTCAGCCACGAAACTAATCCAGAAGAAAAAAGGAGAAACGCACCGACATTACGGACAGGGTTTCGGTTCTAGCCCCGCAATATGCGAACGGTGACGGTGTTCTTGATTTTCGGAGCGCTGCGTGCCTACCGTCTCCATGTTTCTTTCAGCTGACGCGAAGTCCTGACCGGCTCTTGGATCTCGTGACTCATCCGTTACTTGTCTTGAACGGGTTATGTGCGGCCCCGTCTTGGCTCGCGATTCTCTTACATCTTAGGTTCCTAATTTCTTTACATCGCATCTTCTTCTTTTCGCGATGAAGGAATGAGTATTCGAACACTCGTCATCATCTTCTCAATAGGAAATTCCACCGAACGCGACTGCGAAAGCGTTTCCAGTGCATGCGAGAGCGTCGATGTGCCCGTATCACCGGCTCAAACTGTTTTAGACTAGCGCTTTCGCCTCATTTGGTTTGGACTGTAAGTCTACTCTTTGAAATTTCTAAACTTGAATAGTAGCGTGGAGACAGAGATGAGACAACTCCAGCTATGGCGTGACGGAGATGGAGATGAAACCCCAACACATCTGCCCTACCTGGCCTCGTCGCGTTGCCATCTCTACGTGGGGCTTTGAATTATAATGATCGTGCATGTTTGGGAGGACATTAGTAGCCAGACATATATATAGACTTACCATCTATGCGGAAATTCCATTTTCATATACTCATCCAATGAAGGTGAGGTAAGTGAGGAGGAATCCTAGTGTCATTCTATCGAATTGATTAGAAGCAATCACAAACGTCTAGATAGCAAATATAGTATACTCCGAGGAGGACATAACATACGTGGAATTCGACAAAACAAGATGCTTGAAGAAATGTCAACTTTTGGCATAAAACGTAGACGCTGACCATTTGATCAGCTTCATTCTTCCGAGTTATATCCCCACAATATTGTAAACATTCTTGATCAAATATTTGTGACTAAAACCACTCTTGTAAAGGGCCCATTTCGGTTTTATTCAAGAGTTCTTTACGTGCTTCCGTGTGCATCTTTGAGACCCTAGAAAATGGACAAGTTCTTTTTCTTTTTTAAGAAAAATGCATAACGTTGGTCGCTAAACAACAATGATAATCCCTAGACTACCCAGACGATTTCCTGATCTGGGACTTGCTTAATAAAGCGGTAGATGTCATAGACACTCTTACACGGTTCCAGGGATTAGTTGGGGGTTGATGGATGTCTTAAGAAGGAAAGGAGTAACTTCTCTGACCCTAGAATACCGGGATGTCGCGGACATCGCCAGCTTCATCGGTGCGGAACCAGAGCCAGTGTTCTAAATTGACCATTTTTCACATTCAAAAGAGCTTGAGAATGGTTTTCCCGAGTTCCAAAACTCATGCATATGTCCATGAAAATGTGGTAAGATTGCTTATAAAGAAGAATCAATTGCCACGCAAGAATGGAGAGGAATGAGTGTACTCACAGACTTGGCCTTGCCGAGGTGAAGTCACGATGGAGATCAAGACGAGAAGCCACAACTGAGATGGCAAGCGAGGCTTGTATATATAGCCAAACTGGCGGTTTCGCAGTGCGTGGGAGCATCACTTTCCAATGCCAACTTGTGCATGCATAGTGCCATGGACCGAGACCTTCCGATGTCGATGACATTGGGTGCGGGATGGTTTTAGTGGGATAGGAGGAGAGGTTGTGTTAGGGTTTTTCTGCGCCACAAATTTCTTCACCATAGGTTTCCTTCATCATGTTTTATGTCTTTTTCAGTGGCATAGTGCGATGGCCTCGGACCTTAGGAAAACGATAAAAAAAATGTGCCATCTGTTTCAGGTTCTTTGGCTGCCAGTTGAGGACCGATCCACTGTCTCTCCAGCATGCGTAGGTTAATACATGTTCACAAGTTAAATTCCAAGAAAGTTTCGTCACCAAGCACAAGGAGCAGGAACCGCGGATGGCGCATTTCTAGAACACTTATAAGCGTCACTCGCTCTCGAAGCGTTACATATATATGGAGCATTCAATCAAGTGAGGATCAACACTTGCACGACTGGTATTTGTCCATGAGGCACTAAGCAGGGACCGTTACATGAAGGTTGGTTGTAGGTGCAGAAATAAAAAGATTTGAGGGAATTAGTAGAATGATTGAAATGTCGTTACCTAGATTAAGTCCACACATTATTTCTTAGAGATATAGTATATCGAACATAAACTAAGTTGGATACTTTGATTGGCCAATGGAGCCCTTGTCGGCCACCGGGTGAGAGTAGCAAGCTCTCGCCTACCATTGGGCAAGAGCCTGTAGGCCCTCCTCACTTGGAATCGGCAAGGACTTGTAGGCTCTCTTTTAGTGTGCCATATAAGATGGTTGGCGTTTATGTCAACAATTTCTTATTGAAAATTAGTCTGATGGACTCCATTAGCAAAATGTGAAAATATCTATGACTCAATTGACACAAATTAAAATAATTTAGATTGAATCGAGAAAAGTATAATAGGTTATTTAGGAGTTTTTGGGTAATTTTGCTCAACTTTAAACAAATCTAAGATCTAAAATATTAGTACCGTTGACAAGCGTCCTTTTAACGAGCGAGTGTACGGGAATAAAAAAACAAATCCTCTTTTACATCTGCCCAAAACATGTCGTCAGTGCCCTATCTACATGGATAAGATAGTGAATAAATTCAGGCAAGACTCGGAAAACATTACCAGATGCCGGTGTTTCTCAAAACTCAAAGTACGCTCCAAACGTTGCCCAAAATTAGGAGACGATCGTTTGACACATCTTCTGTACTCTAACAAGAAAAGCCTAACGAAGCACCCATACATTGGTTGAACTGCCTTCAGTTTGCAATATCATCACTTCTTGAAGGAGCCACGAATATCCTGGTTTTCCTATCGCCACCGAAAGTTGAAAGGTCTGAAACCACCTGAATCTAAGAAATGAAATATCCAACTCGATGGGAAAATTCCTATATAACCGATGTGAAAGAGATGGAGCCTCCTAGCTAGACCACTGTTTTAGTGGTTATTTAACTTCTAGAACTTCGAGGAGTCGTAGGAACAATTGCTATATTAAGGAAAGAGGCCTATTCCGTACGATTTCGAACGCCAGTTTCCGGCCTTCCGTTCAGCAAGTTGGTTCCAACCGACGCGTTAGGATTTCGTTTGAGATTTAAATTTGACGATCCTCCCTCTCGAAATAATACCTAACCCTCGTCGTAGCATCAGATAATCATGATGATTTCCTGATTGTTACGCAGGCCGGCCTCTTCCCACGCAAGGTTTTTTGCCCTTTGGCTTTAATGGCGTTTTTAGCTAACGCTACCCTCTCTCCCTGTTCCAAATCTCCTGTTGGAAGTGACGAGTCCTAGTTACAAGTTGTATGGGTCCTCTTACTAAAGAAAGCGACGTCCATGTTACAGGGAATTCCATCTAGGTTTACTCGCTGATTTGGTCCATTCTTGAAATGTATTTGTTTTAATCATGTCGGACATTTCACGGAGTGTAGGATGATGGCGATGACAGCAGCCGCCCTCATCTTGCATGATGATCACGAAGTGTCCGACGTGCGGAAGAGGCCACGGTCCTCCGAGAGGAGCGGTGGCGACGATGCCGCTGCCGCTCCATCCGCAAAGCTTGTAGGGGTGGTGCCGCTGCCAAATGGGAATTGGGGCGCGCAGATATATGCCGACCAACAGAGGATATGGCTCGGTACATTCCAGACCGAGAGGGAAGCAGCCATGGCCTACGACAGCGCTTCGATCAAGCTCAGAAGAGGGGACTCGCAGAGGAATCTCCCGTGGACCGACCTTTCCAAGCACGAACACAAGTTCCAAGATAGTCTCGCCACGGAAGTAGTGCTGGACATGATTAGGGCCGGGACATACTGGTCGAGATTCACGGAATTTCTCAGGAACCAGTCGGGAGATGAGGAAACGGCGGAAGGAGGGATCAACCCGAAGTTAAGATCAATGCCTACTGGTGGACAATACTTGTGTACGCCGCTCTTTCAGAAGGAGCTAACGCCGAGCGACGTAGGGAAGCTCAATAGGCTCGTCATCCCCAAGAAGTACGCCATTAAATATTTCCCTTGCATCAACGGAAACGCCCAGGGAAATGCACTGCTTCATGGAGGGACCAACGATGTTCAGCTAGTTTTCTACGACAAGCTCATGAAGTCGTGGAAATTCCGGTATTGCTATTGGAAGAGTAGCCAAAGTTTCGTATTTACGAGGGGTTGGAACTGGTTCGTGAAGGAAAAAGAGCTGAAGGCGAAGGACATCGTCGTGTTTTATTCGTATGACCGCGATAAAACGCATGAAAACAGCGATGCTTTTGGTCTAATTGATGTACAGTATCATGGTCGTCATGGTCGTCACAATAACACGGGGATCCACGATCTGAATGAAGTTGGTCTGGAGGTAGAATTGCCATCGAACTTGGGGATAAGTTGCGGATTCACGAAAGCGGAGCATGAGGAAGAACTCGAGAAGGAGACAGCAAAGAAGTTGAACGGTAGTAGTTTTAAGTTATTCGGTGTACAAATGAACTGATTTGCGGCGTGGAAAACCAACAATAACCAAGCAAATTGTACTTAAGGATTGACATCCCAAAGTCGGACTTGGAGGATTCAATAGTCGACAACTCTTTATCTATGTTTCGATGTGTATAAGAACGATAACAATTCGATATCGGAAAGTTCAACAGGTCGCTCTTCTCCTGTTCACAAACTGAATTCCCGAATCTTTATCTGCCATTTGCTGTATTCACTAATCTTCTGGACATGCCGTCAAATTATGAGCGATCATATTGAGAGGAGCTACAAGAAAAGAGCGACCGTGATAGGCACTTGGCAGTACGTTGCGCCCTACGACTGACTCATCCGACTTATCAAACTGAAAAAAAAAAGGAAAGAAAGATGATCGCTAATGGCCCTATTCAAAAGATATCTTATTGGGGGTTGATGGACCTCTGTATGGCAAAGCCGCGTCCACATCCGATATTCCGAAACCTTTCCGATTTCCTGTGACGTCGGACTGTTGGCAGCTTATCGGTCTGGTCCGATGGCAGGAATAATCCGATGCGCAAGCAAACAGAAATTCCAACAGAGAAAGAGAAAAAGGGATCGTGAGCGATGATCATTTGATGGTGAATGTGTACGTGAACACCGGGATCGATCTTGTTTGATTAGACCAGTGAATAGTGTTAATTTATAACTCGAGTTTGAGATTCTCTGGACTCGCGAAGGATTACAAAATAAGAAATAAAAGAAACAAGAATCCTGGGCACACTTTATTTATATATATTAAAGGAAGATGTCACCGAAAATAGCAAGCCCTACATGCGGATACTCTTTGCGCGTGAAGATTGTAATTGGTGGGGCCCAAGGTCAAAACTTTGACCTTGGGCACACCCACGTATAAAAGAAGAAGCTTGCAAGTCTTATTTTTGGGTGCCGCTCAACGTCCGCCGAAGACCCTACGTAAAAGAGGCCGCTGCACGTACTTTCCGAGAGAAGGATGAAGCCGCACGTTCACGAAGCCACAAGTCCTCCGCGCGAAGCTTTGAAGAGATACGCGAAGCCGTACATAGAGCGTATTGTTTTGAGCTTGAACGCGCGGTAACTTTGTATCGTGAGTTTATATCAAGTGAATTGTTTATTTATAAACACTTTGGGTTTGGGAAAATTGGGGTTTGGGAAATACCGAGAGAGTGTTTGAGTGACTTGAGTGTGTAATCTCCTTGTGTCGCTTGATCTATAGTAAAATTCACTGCTGCTCTCCCCGTGGACGTAGGTCTTTACGACTGAACCATGTAAATCCGTGTCTGATTTATTTTCTTCTTTTGTCTATATTATTGTTCGATCGCTCGCCCTATCGCAACAAGTGGTATCAGAGCCAAGCTTGGCTAAGTTGAAGCGAATCGATGGCGACAGAAGAAGTAAAAGTGAGAATCGAAAAATTTGACGGGAAGGATTTTAGTTTCTGGAAGATGCAGATTGAAGATTATCTTTACCAGATGAATCTGCACTTGCCTTTATTTGGGGAGAAACCAGCAACGATGAAGCAAGCTGATTGGGATTTGCTGGATAGACGAGCTATGGGTGTTATTTGGCTGACGTTGGCTCGTAACGTCGCGTTTAACATCTTGAAGGAGAAGACCACTGCTGATTTGATGCAAGCCCTGTCGGATATGTACGAGAAGCCCTCTGCGATCAACAAGGTCTATTTGATGTGACGTCTATTTAATTTGAAGATGAGCGAAGGTGCGTCAGTTTCAGATCATATCAATGAATTCAATGTGATAGTTAGTCAATTGAGTTCAGTTGAGATTGACTTTGAAGATGAGGTACGTGCTTTGATTTTATTATCCTCATTGCCTGATAGTTGGAATACTACTGTTACTGCTGTTAGTAATTCCTCTGGGTCAACAAGTTTGACGTTTGATGGGGTTCGAGATTTGATCTTGAGCGAAGACATTCGTAGAAGAGAATCTGGCGAACATGTATCTACTGCTTTAGTAGGTGAAAATAGAGGAAGATCTAGAACACGTGTGGGTAATAGTAGTACTAATATGAACAGGCGTAGTCAGTTTAGGACTGCTAATGTTGTCTGTTGGAGCTGTGGCAAGAGGGGGCATCTTAGAAGGGATTGCCTTAAGCTGAAGAATGAGAAGGGTAAGGGAATTATAGTATTCTGCAGATAATGTTGCAGCTGTAGCAGATAATGCCGATTATGTCTTGTCTGTCACTAATGATTTATCACTTGATGGATGGATTATAGATTCTGGTTGTTCTTTTCATGTCACACCAAATAAAAACTGGTTTAATCCTTATCAATGCACGGGTAGTGGTAAAGTCCAGTTAGGGAACAACGCTGAGTGCAATGTTGTGGGTGTTGGTGATGTTAAAATCAGAATGCATGATGGTATCGTGGGGACATTGACTGGAGTGAGGCATGTTCCAAATTTAAAGAAAAACTTAATTTCCTTAGGTGCCCTAGATTCAGCTAGTTGCAAGTATTCTTCAAAAGGTGGAGTTTTGAAGGTTGTTCGAGGTGCCCTGGTGATAATGAAAGGAATCAAGCATGGTAGCCTGTATAAACTTCAAGGTGAGACAATGACAGGTTTCGCTCCGGAGACGTTGAATGCATCTGTTCGAGGGTCTATGGACTGCTCGAGGAAGACCTGGGTGTTTGTGCCAAGGCACAAGTTTGATGCTGGTGTCAGGATCACGCAGTCAAAAGCTTTGATCGAGACGGAGACTGGTAAGTCAATCAAGCATGTACGGATTGACAATAGCATGGAGTTCTGCTCGGAGTTGACAAATAAATTCTGCATGAAAGAGAGCATAGTGAAACACCGCACTAGTGCTAGTAAATCACAACAATTTGCAGAATTGATGAGTAGAATATTACTAGAGATGGTCCGAAAAATTATCTCTAGTGTTGGTGTTGCTAGGAGAATTCTAACTAATGTGCTTAGTACGATAAGCTGCCTGGTGAATAGATCCCCATCAACTGCTATTGAATGGCGAACTCCTGAAGAAGTGTGGTCAGGTAACGTTGCTGATTATTCTATTTTTAGAATGTTTGGTTGCCCATGTTATTTTCGAGTGAGTGATGGTAAGCTCGATGGAAGGGTAGGGTGCATATTCCATGGCTATGCACAAGGTGAGCGAGGCGGTCAATTGTGGTGTCCGGATATAAATTCACCTGTTGACAGCAGAGAAATTACCCTTGACAAGTCTCCGATACTTCTAGCTAGGAGTGTTTGTGGCAGTGTTAATACGGATCTAGACGGTGTTCAGCTTGAGATGGAGTTGCGACCAGAAACTCCTGAGGTAGCATATACAGGTACTGGCAAAGTAATCAACACAGATGGTGCTTGTAGCGAGGTGGAGCTTATAGAGTCAACGGTTGCTGTAATTGCTGATATTGATAAGGTATGTATTCGATCTCCTGACGGATATGGATGCAACAATGGTTTTGCTTTATCTGCGGTTAAGGAGGTTGCGTTGGAAAATCCTTATAGAGCAGTTAAAGGTACATGTGAATTTGGTATTCTGATGAGGTCCTCGGTTATGGCAAAGTTCAAGCGATGCTTGGACTTCAATAAAATCTGTGGCGGTTGAGCCCATCGGGGGGCAATGGGAAAGTAGCAGCAGAATTTGAATTTTTTACGAAGCGATTGTAATTTGACTCAAACGTCGAGCCAATGTGGAGATTGTTAATTTATGACTCGAGTTTGAGATTCTCTGGACTCTCGAAGGATTACAAAATAGGAAATAAAAGAAACAAGAATCCTGGGCACACTTTATTTATATATATTAAAGGAAGATGTCACTGAAAATAGCAAGCCCTGCATGAGGATACTCTTTGCGCGTGAAGATTGTAATTGGTGGGGCCCAAGGTCAAAACTTTGACCTTGGGCACACCCACGTATAAAAGAAGAAGCTTGCAAGTCTTATTTTTGGGTGCCGCTCAACGTCCGCCGAAGACCCTACGTAAAAGAGGCCGCTGCACGTACTTTCCGAGAGAAGGACGAAGCCGCACGTTCACGAAGCCGCAAGTCCTCCGCGCGAAGCTTTGAAGAGATACGCGAAGTCGTACATAGAGCATATTGTTTTGAGCTTGAACGCGCGGTAACTTTGTGCCGTGAGTTTATACCAAGTGAGTTGTTTATTTATAAACACTTTGGGTTTGGGATAAATTGGGGCTTGGGAAACACCGAGAGAGTGTTTGAGTGACTCGAGTGTGTAATCTCCTTGTATCGCTTGATTTATAGTAAAATTCACTGCTGCTCTCCCCGTGGACGTAGGTCTTTATGACTGAATCACGTAAATCCGTGTCCGATTTATTTTCTTCTTTTGTCTATATTATTGTTCGATCGCTCGCCCTATCGCAACAAATAGGGCGATGACCATGGTCGATGAACGTGTGGCTCAAGCTCTTTCAGATGGAGAAATGGATGAGCCTCCTCTCGATAATGAATGTCCACCAACTCTGATTAAGTCTCCTCCTGCATAACCAGCTTCATGCTTCTTTCTATCTGTGCTCGTACAAAACAAAGGGATTGACGGATAATAACAATAAAATTGATATATTTATAATAAATTTATCATCAAATTAATTTTTGACCATAAAATATCCAAAACTTATACATTTCTTTCTTTTACTGCGTTTCGCTCATAAGAATCAAAGAGAAATAATGCATCAAGTTGTTCATAAGGGCCAACTTGGTCTTCTTCCGTAGAGAGCTGTTGGCTTTAACTATCATCCATATATGATCCATACTAGATTTGACCGACTGTCCATCCTATCTCTTCTATGATCTTGACAGCCCATCTTTATCTCAATAGAGTCTTTCAATGGCATGGTTCGATCCTCTTTCTCATTTCTTAGAAAAAGTGAGCCATTGGTTTAAGTACAAGATGCTATCATTATTGCCTAGACAATTAGACATAACAAATTTACCCCAAATTGATATGGATTTTCTTGTAGACTTGCTATGTCAATTGAGTTATTATGGTTCATAAATTTTATGATAAAATTTGACAGGAGTTAATAGAGAGTAAACATGTCGTGAGTGTATGAATTTTTGTCAACCAAAAATTAGGTTGGGGTAGATTTGTCACAGATGTATCTGTTTTAGATTTTTTCATTGTATTAATCCTAAAAACAAAGAAAATATTGAATAAATTAAAGAAGGATTGGACAAATGGAGCGAAGAAAACATATCCATTATCAATAGTAATGAATTCGGGATGGATGATTTTATGCCTTCTTTCTCCAAATTTTGGTAACATCATCACTCGCTTCAAGACTAACTGCTTAAATATTGCGATTTGCCATTGGCAAGAGTAGTCTAAGAATTTTGACGCGTCACAAAGAACGTGCGTATGAAATGAGAAACGCGTCATTTCAAGTCAATCTCATCCATTTAAGTGAAAAATGAGCTATCGTGTTCACCTCATATATACTAACGTTAGAACATCACAAATTTATTACTATCTTCATCTTCATCTTCCTTTTTTGGGTTCCTTAACAAAAAAAGGTAATTGATTGCTAAGCTTATTTGCGTGAGGGAGCATGTCCAAGGGGGTCCGATGTTTATGGATCTAAAGTCATGGGCCTCATGGCCCATGGGCTTTTCAGATAACATGTCCAAGCGGTCCAAGAGATAGTTGTACCTTATGAGTCCTCTCGATTCTAACGACTGATCAAATGCACCAATTAATTATAAGTATTATAAGTTTTATAATGGGGATATCGTTTAAGAAAACTTTGTCATGGGAAGTGTAGACAGTATAATGTCACATGATATATGCACGTCTTGCATATAAATGTCAGGTCGAATTGAGGGATCCAATCATTTTTTGATGGATGAGGTTAAAAACTATCCGACCTTTTTTTGATCCGATTGATCTTCATGTTGTTACCCATTTGCACGTGATGCTAACTTATGGTAAATCAGGCAAATTCTGTCATCTAAGCACTTTTCTTTTACGGAATATTACCGCTTAATCATCGTAACAAATATTATCAGAGCATTATGTGAAGCGATGAATGCGTCAGTTGAGTAAGGGTGCGTTTGGTTCAGCATTTGCAATGGGCTTTGAGTCCAATGCAAATGCTGAAAGCCCAAAGCTATTTAGGGAAAATGCAATTGTGTTTGGTAAAAAATTTTTGCAAATGGACTTTGAGTTGAATGTGCGTTTGGTAAACAACACTTTCGCAAGGGGCTTTGATGGGTATAATATATATATATATATATATATAATTTATTTTTTCTTTTTTTTTTTAATATTCTGCCAAACCCTTCGCCGGTCCCGGCGAAGGGCTGCACGGCATGGCGAGCCGAATCTGCGCCGGCGGCCGTCGCTGAGGTCGCCGGGTCGGACGACCTCCGGCGAGGGTCGCGCGACCCGGCCCGGGCCCGCCGGAGGTCGCCCGACCTCGGGCGACACTCGGGCTGGGTCGCGCGACCCTCGCCGGAGGTCGTCCGACCTTAGGCGACCAGTCGCTCGACCCGGGGCCCGCGCGACCCGGGCGACCGCCGCCTGGGTCTCGCGGCCGCAGCGGCCCTCGCCCGGGTCTCGCGAGGGTCGCGCGACCCGACGCCGTCACGCGACCCTCGCGAGACCCCGGCGAGGGCCGCTGCGGCCGCGAGACCCAGCGGCGGCCCTGGTCGCGCGGCCCTGGTCGAGCGACCCTCGCCGAGAGTCGCCCGAGGTCGGGCGACCTCCGGCGGCCCTCGGGCTGGGTCGCGCGACCCTCGCCGGAGGTCGCCCGACCTCGGGCGACCTCGGCCCGGCGGCCGCGGCGCAGATCGCTCGCCGGCGGCCGTAGCCCTTCGCCGGACCGGCGAAGGGTTTGGCTGAATTTTCAAAAAAAAAAAAAAAGAAAAAAATAAATAAATATAAGGGCAATAACGGAAATATGAAAGATTAATGAGGGTAGTTTAGGAAGAGAAAAAATATTTTCAGCATTTGGTGGAAAGGCTTGAAAGCCCAAGGTCGGGTCCCTACCGGCCTTCGAAATTCAGCATTCCCAAGGCCCGACTTTCATTTGAAAGCACTTTGAGATTGGTTGCCAAACACCTATTTTTTTTTTGTGAAGGGGCTTTGGGGGCTGAATGGGCTTTCTAAATGCCCATCCAAACGCACCCTAAGCAGGCACGCAAAATGCTCCTCCACAGAAATCTTTCTTGAATTCGCTTGAGACGGGATTTTATGTGCTGTAATTTTCGATTTTGAGTTGGATCCATTCTAAAAATTGTAATCCTTTTGTACAGTTAATCATGTCAAATTCGAGACCTCGCTATGATAATTGACCGAAAGCAAAGTTAGCTTAAATGGACAACTAAGAAAGTCTCGGTGTTCTTTTGGTGATTAAGTGGTTTAGCTTTTATTTTTAGAATAATCCTAAACGGGGCTAAACAAAGAAAAGTTAAGAAATAAAATTTTTGGAAGTATTTTTTCAAGGTGTGTTTATTTCGTTAAAAATCAATGACTTAAAAATATACTTCTTTCAAATGATTTTTCATAACATTTATAAAATTAGCCGATGGAAGGAATTTAAATCATCAATACTAATCAACGCCTCAACAATTCTGATGTCGATAAAAATAATTTTTATTAATTCATTTTTAATAATATATATATATATATATATATATATATATATATATATATCCATTTATGATATGGAAATGACTTGTGATAAGTGGCATTGCATGCTAACTTAAGTGCGATTTTGACGTACAGCGTAACAATTGTCAAATTGCATATATATATATATATATATATATATATATATATATATATATATATATATCCATTAATGATATGGAAATGACTTGTGATAAGTGGCATTGCATGCTAACTTAAGTGCGATTTTGACGTACAGCGTAACAATTGTCAAATTGCAGCATGCATTGATCGATCCATAGAAGTGGTGACTGTCACTTATTGAACCATTGTTTTTGACCCTCCCTTTACATTACTATTTGCGTTTCAAGAATGGAGGAGGGCGACAAATTTATGAAGAGGTGATTATTTTGGCCTTTGAATAAAGCTTACCTGAGTTTAATGAATTTCTAGTTTGGTGCATTTATGGTATTTTGGACCTTAGGTTATTTCCATTTATGTAAGGTCTTATCCAGTCCATACCTTTTCATGTCAACAGGTTAGATTATGTTATATGGATATTGGATTAGTGTTTCATGGTTGACCAAACGTTTTGGGATATGAGTATATGTTCACAAGTTCACAAGTCACAACCGATGTTATTTCTAGGATTTAATCGCAGCCTATGCGACTTTTAAGGCTTAACTACAGTTGTTGTAGTTTCCAGGCCTTGTCACTTGGTGAAGCTTAACCATCGTATTTTGACATGAGCAATGAGTTTTAGTATCTATATCAATAAATGAGATGTGATAAATGGTATTATATATAAGCTCAATCGTGATTTAATTATTGTAAAATTGCATCATTCATGCTCATTCCACAGAAATGGCGATTCTCACTTAGAGAGCCGTAATTTTGCTTGCTCAACTTTATATTTAAAGAGTGGAGGATAGTAATGAATTCATGAAGACCGCGTGATGGGGGTGGTTTCTTGATTTTGCTATTTGAATAAAGCTTATCAGATTGAGTTCAAAGAATTTACAATTTAGTACATTATGGTATTTTGGACTTCATAGTTATTTCCATTAATGCAAAGTTTTGTCCATTTAATACCTTTTTGTACAGTGATTTATTTTGGTTAGATTGATACGCATGATGACTGCGGACTGCGCCACTTTGGAGGATTTTCATTGGCTTGACCGGTTAAGGTTGTCGCTTATCATTTTTTTTTTTTAATACCGAGGAACTGCCGGAGCTCCTTTCGCTTACGCTATTCGGCACTTCACTAATTCCTCACGAGGAATCCCGAGATCAGATCCAGCAAGGACTTCATATCTCCCTTTGATCATATTCGATGATGATTTTGAGCCCCTGAGGGAGGATGAAGAGAAAGTGGCACTCATCTAACACAACGACAACGTCCGCTTGTGTTGAAGAGGGCCATTTGTCGTCGGGGATGAATTCGATGTGTTCTTGAATTTCAGAGGCTGTGACATCTGCCTCAACTTCACCAATTGTCTCTATCACTTCCTGATTAGAGCTGGGATTCATGTTTTTAGAGACGAAGAAGAGATTTCCAAGGGCGAAAAGATCAAAGGTGAGCTTCTCCATGCCATCGAATCCTTCAAAATATATTTACCGATCTTTTCTAGGAACTACGCATCCAGCACGTGGTGTCTACGTGAGCTCACCCACATAGTGTAGTGCTCAAGCAAAGCAAATGACAAAATGATACTACCTGTTTTCTTTTATGTGAATTCTGATGATGTGAAGCTAAAAACTCGATTATACCTCGACGATATAGAGAAACACGAGGAGACGTTTGGCCGGGATGAAGTTCGGCAATGGATGGAGGCTCTGACCGAGGTCGCGAGAATCAAGGGATGGAGCTTGAAGGACAAAGGGTAAGAGTATAGATTCGGAGCCTGCTTTCTCTCCCCTTTTTGTTTTTCGGGCAATTATAAGTGAGATGAATATAATGATTAGAATTTTCTGCCATAATTTCTCTTTTAAGCGCGCTACCTTAGTTAATCCGCGGTTCTTTTTCCCTTGTAATTAATTGTCTTCCTTTCCCGAACCACTCATCCAAACGAAGTGTTGATCCAATTCTTTCATTAGTTGAGATTTCCCTTTAATTAGGAAAGTGATATTCCATTCGATAAAATCTCATCCATTTAGAAATCCGACTAGATTCGTGTCTATGATATTTATGAGCTTTGAAAATTCATCTGCTATCTGTTTCATGTTAAGACGCCTAAGTCATCATGCCAGCCATGGCGAAATCATCACCATTATTGTTGAAGGAGGTTTTGACCAAGCTGAAGAAAAGGGAGACATCTGCCTCATCATTTAGTCTGGATTGCTAATCATATGGAGGGCATCGTGAACTTTTTAAATGAAGGATTTAGTGACATCCATAGCTTGGTCACCAAAGGATTGGGTAGTATTGGTAAGATCATTCTCGCAAGTGTTGTCTTTAATTAAATCTCCAATCAATTTGAAGGCTGTAACTTTCTCTTGGACATTTGTGAATCTGTGAAGCATTGAAGAACTATTGACTTACAAAAATAGTTGTTGTCATAACCTCGCTAATGCAAATCTCAAGAGATCTATGTTTCAGATGATGTAGTAATTTGTGTGGTACAAAAAAGTTCTCGTGATGCTAAGTGGATTTTGACAAGATATTGCTATTAATAGGTAGATAGAATAGGTGTAAAAAACACAGAGGCAATGTGTTTACATGTGCATTTTTATCAAATGATGACTGGAAAATCACTTTGGAAAAGAAGGTTGGTTGGTTAAACTTGTATGTCAAAAATTGAGATATACACCGTTTAATTTGTGAAGGGATTAAAGCACTTAAAATAACAAAGGCCAGTGACAAGAAAAATTAAAAAGACGTGCGGGATAAGGAAAAAAGAAAAGAAAAAGAGAGCACTTTCCCCGACATCAGAATAGTAAAGTCTCATGATTATCCATTCCTAAATTTCTATCTGTGCTCTTGTCGGTCTATTTTTACTAATCCCATTGCTGTTCTGGTTCTTTCTTTGGGATATAATGTGTACCTGCTTTGGGATTGCCAGTACAGTTGCAAAATACCAACTTTGAGATGCCATGGATGTCGATCTCGCTGCACATCAGCCCAAATCTGCAGACCCCTTGAATGTTCTCAATTCTTCGGGAGATAATGGTATTACTACTATCGGATTGCCAAAACCGTCCTATTATATCAATCTACAAATGCTATGCCTAGCCAACCGATCGATTTTTTGAGCCACATGGTTAACATAATATTCGCTGGAAATTGGATTGCTCTTCCTCAAAAGGCTGGTAACAATTACAGTATTTCAATTAAGAACGAGACGGAATTAGCAAGTATTAACCGAATTCTCATGCCAATCAAACAGATATCTCCTTGATATTGTCTCACTGAACATACTTATTTCTTTCAAGTAGTATTAGAACTAGATGAAGACAAAAACAGTTTAGTCCTAGCTTTCCATGAAATTATTTGGACATGAAAGTTTTCGATAATCGGGATTGATCTACAGGGCCTCTTTCCACATGAGGATTTTTGTCCTTTGGCTTTAATGGTGTTATTGGCTGATGGTACTCTCTCTCCCTGTTCCAAATCTCCTGTCGGAGGTGACGAGTCCTAGTTTCAAGGTGTTTTGAGTTCTCTTTCTGGAGAGTTACGTCCATGTTACAGGGAATTCCATCTAGTTTTACTCGCTGCTTTAGTCCAGTCTTTGAAATCTGTTTGCTGCAGGCAAGTCGGACATTTCGCGGAGTCTGGGATGACGGCGACGACAGAAGTCGCCCTCGTCTTGCATAAAAATCGCGAAGCGTCTGACGCCCGGAAGTGGCCAAGATCCTCCGAAAGGAGTGACGACGACTACGACGATGCCGCTGCTCCGTCTGCAAAGCTCGTAGGGGTGGTGCCGCTGCCGAGTGGGAATTGGGCGCGCAGATTTATGCCGACCAACAAAGTATATGGCTCGGGACGTTCCGGACTGAGAGGGAGCGGCCATGGCTTACGACAGCGCTTCGATCGAGCTCAGAAGAGGGAACTCGCAGAGGAATCTCCCATGGACCGACCTTCGAAGCACGAACACGAGTTCCAAAATAGCCTCACCGCGGAAGTGGTGTTGGACATGATTAGGGCCGGGACGTACCAGTCGAGATTGATGGAATTTCTTAGGAACCAGTCGGGAGATGAGGAAGCGGCGGAAGTAGGCATCAACCCGAAGTTAAGATCGATGCCTACCGGCGGACAATACCTAGTGTAGGCGACTTTTTCAGAGGGAACTAACGCCAAGCGACGTAGGGAAGCTCAATAGGCTCGTCATCCTGAAGAAGTACGCCATTAAATATTTCCCCTGCATCAACGAAAACGGCGAAGGAGATGCACTGCTTCATGGAGGGACCAACGATGTTCAGCTAGTTTTCTACGACAAGCTCATGAAGTCGTGGAAATTCTGGTATTGCTATTGGAAGAGTAGCCAAAGTTTCATGTTTACGAGGGGTTGGAACTGGTTTGTGAAGGATAAAGAGCTGAAGGCGAGGGACATCGTCGTGTTTTATTCGTATGACTCTGATGAAACTGTCAGAGAATCAAGAAGGCACCGCAAGGAGAGAATATTTGCACTGTATTCTATCTTGTATCAAGCATTGTACAAAGTGTATATAATTACAATCTATGAAATTAATAAAGGAAAATTTGTATCCTTGTATCTCTTCTATCCTAAAATAATTTAGATCTTCTGTCTATCAACGATTATACATGATCGATATATGATTGATTGATTGAACATGATCGATGCTTGATTTCAGGAAACAATCATATCTTCCAACACTCCCCCTTAAGCTGGTGGCTTGTAGATATCCAAGACTCCTAGCTTGCTTAGAAGATATGCATGTTGTCTTTGACAAAGTGGCTTAGTGAACATGTCAGCTGGTTGCTCTGAAGTCTTGATTCCTTCTGTCTTAATGACACCTTCTTGAATCTTTTCTCGAGTGAAATGACAATAAACTTCTATGTGCTTTGTCCTTTCGTGCAAAACGGGATTTGCCGCAAGTTTGAGTGCCGAGTTGTTGTCACAAAAAAGTGTAGTTGGTCCTTCCACTCTTGCCCCAAGGTCTTGAAGTAATCCTCTCAGCCAAATTATTTCACAGACAGCCTTGGCCATGGACCTATATTCTACCTCGGCCGAAGATAAAGACACAGTGGATTGCTTCTTTGTCTTCCATGAGAGCAATGACTCACCGAATTTGATGCAGAAACCAGTAATGGATCTTCTGCTCATGGGGCATGTGGCATAATCAGCATCACAATAGGCCGTCATCTTCATGTTGCATCTCCGGGAAAGAAGTATCCCTAATCCTGGACATGTCTTCAAATACCTCACAACTTTCAACGCCGCATCCATGTGGGATTGCTTTGGGCTGTGCATAAATTGGCTCAGATTTTGCACTGTATAACAAATATCCGGCCTAGTCATGGTAAGATATATGAGTTTTCCCACTAGTCTCTGGTATCCTGATGGATCTTTCAACAACGGATCATTAGAAGAAGAAGATAATCCAGAGTCATATTCGGCAGTTGTGAGCTCGACATTCTGCTCAATGGGAATAATAGATGGTCTACAACCTGATAATCCAGTCTTTGATATAATTTCCATCACGAATTTCCTTTGACTAAGGGAGATCCCCTGATATGAACGAGCTATCTCAATTCCAAGGAAGTATTTAGGTGGCCCTAAATCTTTGATGTGAAATGTGGAATGCAGATACTCTTTGAGTTTCTTCACAGCAGGCTTATCATTTCCTATGATAAGTATGTCATCAACATAAATCATCAGATAGATAGACGACATACCTCTTGTCCAGGTGAATAGAGCATAGTCATATTTGGACTGTTTGAATCCAGCGGCCATGAGTGCAGCGGTGAACTTGGCATACCATTGTCTGGATGCCTGTTTCAGACCATAAAGAGATTTACGGAGACGACATACCTTAGACTCCCCCTGTCTCCGTAATCCCGGTGGAATATCCATGTATATTTCTTCATCGAGATCCCCATGCAGGAAAGCATTATGTACATCCATCTGATGCAGTGTCCAGTCACGAAATGCAGCAACAGACGGGAAAGATAGTACAGTAACATCTTTAGCAACGGGGGAGAAAGTTTCATGGTAGTCAAAACCTTCTTGCTGCGTGAACCCTTTTGCTACCAGTCTAGCCTTGTACCTCTCGACAGAACCATTTGCCCGATATTTAATTTTGTAAACCCATTTGCACCCAATGGGTTTGCGGTGAGCAGGTAAGTCAACGACATCCCATGTGTGATTTTCATGCAAAGCATGTATTTCAGCTTCCATGGCCTTTTGCCAACGAGGATCATCTTTGGCCTCGTTATAGTTCAAGGGTTCTCTTTCTTCAGAAATACGATTCATGCAGCATAAATGTTCTGATGAAAGCCTATCAAAGGACATGTAGGATGATATGGGATAGCGGGTACCTGATGATTTGGAAGAGCCGCATATGTAATCCTTTGTCCAGACTGGAGGACGAGCTGCTCGTCTAGAGCGGGTGGTGGTTCTTGTGGTGCTGATACAGATTCTTCCACAACAGGGTTTGCCTCTGGAGGATCTAATAACTGTGCTGCTCCTTCCGTATGGGGTTCTTCAGTGAAGTGATTGGCAGATGTCTCCGCAGGTAATGTAGGTAGCTCACCAATTGGCAAAGGTGCAGCAATGAATGTTTCCCTTGTAGTTGCATCTTCTTCCAATAAGAAAGCGGGTAATTCCTTTCCTTGTCGTCCCCTTGTGAGGACAAGGAAAGGAATTTTGTGGGACCACTACCAACTGTTCTAAAAGCTTAAGCTGTTAGATGAAGGAGTGGTTTATTATTTAAATATTCCAACACTCCCCCTCACGCTTAGTCTGGTCTTTTTGCTTAGTACTAAGCGTGGAAATTTAACTGGGGAGGCAAATAGGGGCCTGGAAGATTCGAACTCAGGACCTCCTAGCTCTGATACCATGCCAGAGAATCAAGAAGGCACAGAAAGGAGAGAATATTTGCACTATATTCTATCTTGTATCGAGCATTGTACAAAGTGTATATAATTACAATCTATGAAATTAATAAAGGAAAATTTGTATCCTTGTATCTCTTCTATCCTAAAATAATTTAGATCTTCTGTCTATCAACGATTATACATGATCGATATATGATTGATTGATTGTACATGATTGATGCTTGATTTCAGGAAACAATCATATCTTCCAACAGAAACGCATGAAAACAGAGATACTTTTGGTCTAATTGATGTACAATGTCATTGTCGTCATGGTAGCTGCAATAACACGGGGATCCAATGGTCTGAATGAAGTTGGTCTGGAGGTAGAATTACCATTGAACTTGGGAAGAAGTTGCGGATTCACAAAAGCTGAGCATGAGGAAGAACTTGAGAAGGAGACAGCAAAGAAGTTGGAGGGAAATAATAGTTTTGAGTTATTCGGTGTACAAATGAACTGATTCGGGGCGTGGAAAACCAACGGTAACCAAGCAAATTGTACTTAATGACTAACATCCAAAAGTCCAATTTGGGGGATTCAATAGCAATGACGCTTTATCTATGTTTCGATGTCTATAAGAACGATAATAATTAGATATCAGAAAGTTCTACAAATCGCTCGTCTCCTATTTGTGAACTGAATTTCCGAATCTTCATCTACCATTTGCTGTATCCACTAATCTTCTGGACATGTTGTCAAATTATGGAGTTGTAAAAATACCCTTCAAAACCCTATTGAAACTGGCTTTGATGTACATAGCTAGCATGAACGATCATATCGAAAGAAGCAATAAGACGAGAGCGATGGTGATAAGGACTTGGCAGTACATTGCACCCTCCGACTCATCTGACTTATCAAATCGAAAAAGGGAAGGAAAGAAAATCACGAATGGCCATATACAAAAGATATCTATCTATCTATGGCAAAACCGCGTCCTTGTCCGGTATTCTGAAGCCTTTCCAGTTTCCTGCAGCCTCGAATGGTTGGTCGGCTTATCGGTCTGGTCTGATGCCCATCCAATGCGCAAGCAAACAGAAATTCCACTTCTAAGATGCTGCGTCCAGTAGAGGAGACGAATCACGATGTTCCTTTGATGGTGAATATACACATGAATACAGGGATCGATCTTGTTGGATTAGATCACTGAATAGTGCGTTGGCCATGGTCGATGAACGTGTGGCTCAAGCTCTTTCAGATGGAGAAATGGATGAGCCTCCTCTCGATAGTGAATGTCCACCAACTCTGAAGTCTCCTCCTGCAGAACCGGCTTCTTGCTTCTTTTTGTCTGTGCTCGTTCAAAACAAAAGAATTGACTGATAATGACAACCAAAATTGATGCATGCGTAATCAATTTGCCATCAAATTAATTTCTTGATCATAAAAATTTTGCTCATTCAAAACAAAAGAATTGATTGATAATGACAACCAAACTTGATTATGCATGAAATTAATTTTTTGATCATAAAAATTTTGCTTGTTCAAAACAAAAGAATTGACCGATAATGACAACCAAAATTGATACATGCATAATCAATTTGCCATCAAATTAATTTTTTGATCATAAAAATTTCTAAACTAATACACTTCTTCTTCTTCTTCTTCTTCTTCTTCTTCTTCTTGGTAGCCCATCTTTATCTGAGTAGAGTCTTTCAGTAGTATGTTTTCGTGAACAATTAGACATCATAAATTTACCTCAAATTGATATGGATTTTCATGTAGACTTGTTATGTCAATTGAGTTATTGCTGTTCAACAAGTTCACAGTAAAATTTGACAGAAGCTAACAAAGAGTAAATATGTCATGAGTGTACCGGTTTTGAATTTTTGTTGACCCAGAAATTAATTTAGGATAAATTTATTATAGATGTACCTGTTTTATATTTTTGTGATATTAACCCTAAAAACAATGATAATATTGAATAAATTAAAGAGAGATCGGACGAATGGAGCGAATAAAACATAACAATTATCAATAGTGATGAATTCGGAAAGGATGATTTTATGCTTTCTTTCTCCAAATTTTGTAACATTGTCATTCACTTCAAGATTAATTGTTTAAATATTGCGATTTACCATGGCAAAAGCGTTTTAAGAATTTCGATGAGTCACAAAAAGGTACATATGAGATGAGAAACGTGTTGCTTCAGGTCAATCTTGTCGAGTTAAGTGAAAAATAAGCTATCAAATTCACCTCATACATACTAACATTATTACATCACAATTTTATTTTTTTTATTTAATTATCATCTTAATTTTCTTTTTCCTTTTTAGGGTTCCCTAACGAAAAGGCAGTTGAATGCTAAACTCATTTGCGTCAGGGAGCACGTCCGAAAGGGATGTTGATGGATCTGAAATCATGGCCCATGGGCTTTTCAGATTAGGCGTCCAAGCGACCCAAGAGAAAGTTGCACCTTGCATCGATGTGATCGAGCTACGAGTCCACCCGATTCTAACGACCGATCGATGCAACAATTGATTATAATTGTTTTAGGTTTTATCACGGGATATCGTCTAAGAAAACCGTGTCATGGTAAGATAAATGTCAGGTTGAATCGAGGGATCTAATCCTTTCTTGATGGACGAGGTTAAAAGCTATCTAACCTTTATCAATTTGATTGATCTTCATGTTGTTATGCAGTTGCACGTGATACTAACTTATGATAAATCAGGCATCGACTTCCCAAAGTTCTGTCATCTAAGCACCTCTTTTTTACGGACTATTACCACTTAATCATCGTTACAAATATTATCAGAGCATTATGTAAAGCAATTAATGCGTCAGTTGAGTAACCAGGCAACGCAAAATGCTCCACCGCAGAAATCTTTTCTCGAATTCGCTTGAGATGGCATCTTGTGTGCTGTAATTTTCGATTTTAAGATGTATCCATTTTAAAAATTGTAGTCCTTTTGTACACTTAATCTAAATCACTTGAAATTGGACTGTGGTCACCTCACTATAAGAAAAGTTTGCTTAAGTGAATATTAAAGAAAGTCTCGGTGTCCTTTTGGTGACTAAAGTAATTTAGCTTTTATTTGTACAATTAATCCTTAACGGGGCTAAACAAAGAAAAATCAAGAAAGACAAATTTTCCGAAGTCATTTTTAAAGATGTGTTTGATTCATTAAAAATCAATGACTTGGGAAATATGTTTCTTTCAAATGATTGTTTATACCATTTATAAAAATTAATCGGTGAAAGAATTTAAATATTGATACTAATCCATGACTAAAATATTTCCGATGTTTGATAAAAATATTTTTTATTAATTCATTTTAAAAATGAGTTTGATATCTATATCCATTTATGATATGGAAATGACTTGTGATAAGTGGTATCGCATGCTAGCTTAAGTGCGATCTTGATGTACGGCATAACTATTGTCAAATTGCATCTTGCATTTGATCGATCCCATAGAAGCGGTGATTCTCACTAATTGAGCCATGGTTTTACTCACTTCCTTTATGGTGACGAATTTATAAAGAGGTTGTGATGGGGTTGGTTTCTTTATTTTGGTCCTTGAATAAAGCTTATCCGAGTTTAATGAATTTCTAGTTCGGTAGATTTATGGTATTTTGGACCTTAGGTTATTTCCATTCATGCAAGGTCTTATCCGGTTAATATCTTTTCCTATCAACATGTTAGATTATGTTGTATGGATATTGGATTAATGCTTATGGCTGACCAAACGGTTTGAGCATACGAGTATATGTTCACAAGTCACAACCGATGTTATTTCTAGGATTCAATAGCAGCCTACGTGATTTTTAAGACTTAACTACAGCCGTCATAGTTTTCAGGTCTTGTCACTTGGTGAAGCGTAACTATTGATTGACATGAGCAATGAGTTTGATATCTATAGCAAGAAATGACTTGTGATAAATGGTATTAAATATTAGCTCAAGTGTGATTTGATAGGCTACATAATTATTGTAAAATCACAGCATTCATGCTTAATCCACAGAAATGGTGATTGTCACTTATAGAGCCATAGTTTTGCTCGCCCCCTCGTGTCACCATTAAGTTTTCAAGAATGGAGGAGAGTAACGAATTTATGAAGGGGGCGTGATGGGGGTGGTTTTATTTTGCTATTTGAATAAAGCTTATCAAACTGAGTTAAGAGAATTTACAGTTTGGTACGTTTATGGTATTTTGGACTTCATAGTTATCTCCATTAATGCAAAGTTTTGTCCATTTATTTTGGGTCAAAGGCTTCATCTTTTATTTTAGGGAAAATTTTAAATAAGGACAAAAAATATCATCATTTTTTCAAATAAGATATTAAAATACACCTTATTTCAAATAAGAATATAAAGTGTTCTCATTTTCACAAAAAAATGATCTGAAGTTGACTTTATTCCAAATTAGGGCTTGAAGTGGCCATATCGGGTTTAAAGAAGCATCTGACCTTACAAGCTCGCTAAGGTCATTTTTGTCTTTTAAATTTTTTTATTTTATTACTTTTTTTTTTTTTTTTTATTTTTGTTAATTATAAAAAACACATATTGAAGAAAGGAAAACAAAAGTATATTTTTTTTAAAAATAAATTCAGGCAAAGGGATGGCATCCCTCGCTCGCCTGTGGCCATCGCCTCGTCGCTGGTGGGGCAGTGGCCACATGCGAGAGGGCTAAGGCCAACCTTCCCACCTTTTTTTTATTTTTTTTTTTATTTCTGTTTTTGTAAGTTTTAATTTTTTTTATTTTTGAATTCATTTTTATAGAAAAATAAAAAAAATGAAAAGTAAATCAAGAAAATGCCCTTGATTATTTAGTGAAGTAAGATTTTTTTTTTTTTTTTTTTGAGACGAGGCAAGAGAGCTAAGGCGAGAGGGCGCGTTTGATAACATTTTTGTTCAAAATTTTTTTTTATAAAATTTGTTAAAAAATTGTTCTTGGAAACAGAAATAGAAAAAACTTTTGAACAAGAACACGTTTAGTAATTGCACAAAATTTTTATTCTTGAAATAGAAAAAAAAAAATGTATTACACATTTAGTAAACTTGTATAATTTTTTTCTTTTTAATTTTTTAATATTTTTATTTGATTTTTCCTTTTTCTTTCTTTCTTCCTTTTGGCTGATTGTTAGCCTCGGTCATGGTCGACGACCGGCCGACGAGGGCCTAGCGGCCTTGTCTTGGCTAGGTGAGCTCGAGCTTATCCAGATCCGGCGAGATCGAGCTTGCCTAAGTGAGGTCGAGCTCGCCCAGCCACCAACGAGGCTCGGCCTCACCGAGCCATCGCCAAGTCGGCATCGCCCAATGGTGGCTTGGCCTCGCTAGTGGCAAGGCAAGCTTGGCCTCATTGGGCCACCATTGGGCGATTCCGAATTGGCAATGGCCCGGCGAGGCTCGCTGGTGGCTAAGCAAGCTTGGCGAGCCATCATTAGGCGACACCGACTTGGCAGTGGCTCGACGAGGCTTAGCCTCGCTAGGGGCCGATGACTCTTTGGCGAGGTCGCCGGCCATGACTGTGGTTGGCGACCAACCAAAGAAAAAAGAAGAAGAAAGAGGAGAAAAAAAATATTTTTCAGAATTGTTCTCGGGAACAAAAAAATAAGTTTTTTCTACTTTTTGTTTTCGTTTCCGGTGTAAATAAATGTGTTTCTGTGCTTTTTTTTTGTTCCTCGGAACAAAAGAATAAAAATTTGTATTATGAGGAATAGAAACAAATTTAAATAAATAGCTCCTAACATGACACTTCATGCCCTAATTTGAAATAAGATTTAGTTTAAGCTCTTATTTAAGAAAATGAGAATATTTTAGTCTCTTATTTAAAATAATATTCATTTTAAATTCTTATTTTAAAAATGGATGACATTTTAAGTTTTTATTTAAAAATTTTCCTTATTTTGTGAAGGATGCCCAGTAAGGACATACACTACGCTAAAACGCATGTACACTCGACGCGATGATGACGGTGGACCCCGCCACTTTGGAGGATTTTCATTGGCTTGACTTGTTGAAGTCGTCGCTTTTCATTTTTACTCTCTCTGCCGAGAAAATACAGCGAGAGCGCGTTGCACTTCTCCTGGATCCGGCGCTTCGCTAATTCTTCATGAGGAATCCCAAGATCAGATCCAGCAAGAAGGACTCCACACGTGCCTTCGATCAAATTCGATGGGGATTCAGAGATCCTGAAGGAGGATGAAGAGAGACTGGAACTCACCCGATGCAGCGACGACGTCCACTTGCGTCTATGAGGACATTTCGTCGTCGGGGGTGGGTTTCGAGGTGTTTTTGAAATTCGGATGCTCCGATACCCACCTCAACTTCACCGATTGCCTATATCACCGCATGAACGAAGTCGAGATTCGTGTTTTCAGAGACGAGGAGATCTTAATATTGGAGGCGAGCTTCTCTGTGCCCTTAGATCCTCTAAAAGATGCTTGTCGATCTTTTCTAGGAACTAGGCATCCAATGTGTAGTGTCTTTGCGAGCTTTCCCACATAGTGGAATGCTCAAGCTAAATGAAAGATAAATTGATTTTACCCATTTTTTATTACATGAATCTTAATGGTGTGTAGTTAAAAACTCGATTGTACCGTGATGCTCTAGAGAAGCGTGAGGGAAAGGCCGGCCAGGATGAAGTTTGGCAGTGGAAGAAGGCTCTGATCGAGATCGCAACAATTGAGGGATGGTCCTTAAAGGACAAAGGGTAAGAGTGGGGTTCGGAATCTGCTTTCTCTCTCCTTTTTGTCTTTCGGGCAATTATTAGGGAGATGGTTATAAATTATAAGGAATAGAATTTTGTTAATTTGTGGTTCATTACATTTTCATTGTAATTTCCCTTGTAAATTATTATCTTCTTTTCCCAAACCACTCATCCTAACATAGCGTTGATCTAATTCTTTAATGACACGATATTTCCTTTTACTAAGAAAGTGATTTTTCATTTGGCAAAACCTTACCTATTCAGAAATCCAACTAATTTCATGTCTACAATATTCCCGAACTCAAGAATTTATATAACATACATTTCACGCTAAGATACTTGTTTCATCATGCTAGACAAGGTGAAATCATCAACGCTATTGTGGATGAGGTTTTGACCAAGCTGAAGAAAAGAAGGGAAAGTCCGCCTAATCATTTAGTCGAGATTGTTGGTCATATAGAAGCCATCATGAAGTTTTCAAGCGATGGATCTAAAAACATTAGTTACTTGGTCATCCATGAATTAGGCGTTATCAGTAAGACCACTCTTACAAGTATTGCTTTTAATTGAATCTCCAAACAATTTGATGGTTGTAGCTTTCTTTAGGACAAAGGTGAATCTGCGATGCATGGTAGAACTATTGGCTTGCAATAACATTTGTTCTCCGAAACTTCATCAATGCAAATCTATAGAGATCTATGTTTCTATTGATATAGGGATTAACATAATTGAAAAAAAAAAAAAGGTTTCGTGATGCTAAGGGGATCTTGACGAGATATTGTGCCATTAATAGGTAGATAGAATATAAATGATAAGCACATGGGCAACTTGTTTATGTGTGCATCTTTAACAAGTAGGGACCGGAAAGATCATGCTCGAAAAGAAGGTTCGTTGATTAAATTTATATGTCAGAAATTGAGATTAAAAAATGTTCAATTTGGAAAGTGAAAGGGCCCCTTCAATTGAACCACTTAAAAGATAACAAAGACCGGTGACAAGAAAAATTAAAGAGATGTCCAGGATAAGGAAAAAAAAAATAATTAGCACTTTCCCTGACATCAGAGTAGCAAAAGGCTCATAACTACTCATTCCAAATTTTTTATAAGCTTGTAGATATGCGCTCCCGTCAGCCTATGTTACTAATCACATTGACGTTCCAGTTCTTTCTCCAGGAGATAATGGTACACCTGATTTGGCATTTCCAGTACAGTTGCAAAATACCAATTTCCGAAATGCCATGGACATCGGCCTCGTCGCACATCGGCCCATACCTGCAGACCTCTTGAATGTGCCCATTTCTTCAGGAGATGGTGGTATCGCTACTGCCGGATTGCCAATGCCGTCCTGCGACATCGATCTACAAAATACCATGCGTGGCCAAACGATGGATTCATTGAGCCAGTTGGACTGTACACTACATGAGAATGTTCTCCCCTCAGAACCACCCTGTGGCTCAATACCAAGCATCCTATCTGGTGCTACTCTTCCTCTTCCCGAAGGCAATCGCGTGATGGAAGATCCCGATCCACCGTTTTAGATGATATGTTGGACGACTGGTTGAATAATCTGTTCATTGAGACCCCGCCAACTGGTATTCCCCAGACAATAAAGCCATCATTCGGAACGTAAACACCGTTAAGTCACGATGTCATTCGAACTGTTAGTCGAATAATGATGTCGGATTACAAATGATAGCTAGTGGATTTTACAAGACCCCACATCGGCCATAAATAGAGGGTTTAGCCGAAGGTGTTTTGTCAGACGGACACGACTCAACTTCTACTATTTCCCGGTCCTCCTCTCCTTGTTTTCTCAATCTCGAAATTTTTTTACTGTAATTTCTCGGAAACAAGCTTTGCGGATAATATATATATATATAGGATAAAAGTAGCAATGTCCGTTTCTAAGTCGACACCTATCCACTTCTTTTTGGGCCTTTTCTTTCTTTTTTCGAGACTTTATCTAACTTTCATAGAAATTTTAAATAAGAACTTGATGTACTCTCATTTTCTTAAATAAATTCATGAAGCGAACTTTATTTTAAACAAGAGTCCTGAATTGACCATATTAATCTCAAATAATGAGCTAAAGTGGTTATTATTATTTCAACTAAGAGCCCAAATTCAAGAAATTATTCTGACCAATTAAGGATATTTTCATTAAATTTATATTAAATTATATTAATTTGTTTTTAAAATAAAATTTCAAAAAAAGGAAAAACACATGTGGCTGCCACCTCATTGTTGGTGGAGCGGTGAAGGCCGACGGGGTCATTAGCGTGTGGGTGAGGGCCTGCAAATCTCACCAACCAGAGGTGAGGGTCACGAAGGAGAGGGCGACGCCGTTCACCCACAATTTTGTATGCTTTTTGTCGACGTTAACATAATATGGATAAGGGATAAATGTCGAGTTGAATTGAGGAATCGTATTGGCTCGAAATGGATGGCCTAAAAAACAATCCAAATACTTTCAATCGATTGACGTTCATGATCTTATGCATTTACACGTGATACTAACATATGGTAACTCCGGCATCAACTTCTAATGATCTATCACTTAGACCATCATCAGAGCATTTTATGTAAGCAATGAATGCGTCGATTGAGCATCGAATGACAATGCAAATGCTACGCCATAAAAATCACGTGTTGTAATTTTCGATCATTATATGGATAGATCCATTCTTGAAAATTTTGCTCCTTTTGTACACTTAACCTTAAATCACATGAAATTCAAGTGAGATTACCTCACTACACAATAATTGACCGAAGCTGAGTTTAGCTTAAACGGACATTAAAGAAAGTCTCAATGTTCTTTGGTGATTAAAGCGGTTTAGCTTTTAATTTTACAATTAATCCGTGATGGGGCTAAATCAAGGAAAATCAAGAAAGACAACTTTTTGAAGGCTTGTTCGTTCCCTAGAAACTCAAAAATTTGAATTTTTTCTTTTATTACAATGGATGGTTATCTCACTCATAAAAATTAGTCAATGTAGAGAATTTAAATCCTCGATAATAATTCACGCCTAAACATCTTCGACGATTATGACAATATTTTTCTTACAAGCACTACGGGCAATCATCAACATCAGTTATTATCGTTCCTAGATACGAAGCCCATTATAAATTATATTTATGCCGAGTTTCATAGGTGGCCGCAATAATTTTCCACGTAATATATATAGTGGGCAGATTCATTTAAAAAGAATTAATTGTAGGTAGCTTTCTGGCCCAAAAAATAAAGAAAGACATTAACATATTTTCAGTCGGACCACTATCGTCGTCAAGCCTTTCACTTCTCTCTCCATCAACAACTGAGTGCAGAGGTTGGTTTACTCCAACCATCGCCAACCCACCAACATCCTCTCTCTCTCTCTCTCCTCGGAAATGTCGAATTACACGGTCGAGTCTTGCAAGGTCGAGTCCGCCGACCGGGTCGTCCTCCACACGCGGCTGTTCAAGCCGAAGGAGGACGCCGGGAGGACCGGCGACGGCGGCGACGGCGGCCTGGGGGTCGTCCTGGTGCATCCCTACACGGTGCTCGGCGGGTGCCAGGCGCTGCTGAGGGGCATGGCCTCCGAGCTCGCCGGGAGGGGCCTGCCGGCGGTGACGTTCGACATGCGCGGGGCCGGGAAGTCCACCGGGCGGCCCTCGCTCATCGGGTTCGCCGAGGTCAAGGACGTGATCGCCGTCTGCAAGTGGGCCTGCGACAACCTCTCGCTCCGCAGGATCCTGCTCGTGGGTTCTTCCGCCGGTGAGGTTTCTTTGAAGGATTTGTGGTTTGATTTGGGTGATGTTGTTATGAGGTTCTTGGGAAGTGTTTGATGGTGGCGCGGCTTGGTTTTCTTGAGTTAGATTAGGGTGAGCTTGGATTGGTCGTCTTCTTTGTAGATGGTCTGGTTGAGTATTTCGTTTTGCAGATCTACCGAATGGGGCTTTGTGTTTCACTGCTCTGCATAGATAGATATGTAAATCGTCTTTAGCCATGCCTTTTGATGTGGAAGGTGATGAATTTGTCGTCGAAACGGTGGAAATAGGGGGTTTGGACTACTGTTTTTGCAGATGTTGCCTTGCTGATTGAATCGTCTCCAGTCTGTCCACTGTGATCCTTTGCATTCTCGAGCTGTCTGCTTGTTTCCGATCCTTTGGCTATGATGCAATTCTTGGTTGACGAAGGTCTTCTATCACTCTATAATCTGAAAGTCGCTTTCTGGTGGTGTCGCCGATAGCTGCTTTAATTGTGGCAAGTCTTGGCTGACAGAGTCTATCTGCTTTCAGTCCAAGAGTGCTCACAATTTATTATTATGAATTCGAGCTTTGGAATGATGGTTTGTGCATGGCTGTCTCAGAATCTAATGGATTGCATGTTGGTACTAGCTTATGAGTGTGAACCGGAAAGTTTACTCAATCCCTCAACTGTCCATCTTACAGCAGCTACCGCGTTGGATGACAATACCAGCGTAGTGTCCTCCCATATTAGTTTCCAGTCTTTGGACTTTGTTTTTAGTCGTTATAACAATCACATTAAGCTTCCTGCCAAACTGGCGCTGCTACAGAGTTTTCTATTTCTGTGCATATACAATAGCAATGAAGGGGCAATGTTTGCACCTATGTAGATGTAAGTGTAATAATAATAACTGGCGTAATATATTCTCAATGTGGTTACAAACTCTATGAAGTTGTCATAAAAGGATCGGGATCGTTTCCATTTTTTTCTCAATTTGGGTGCCCAAACATTGTGCTGCATCACCTTGAAGGAAACATTAGTGGTTGAGAATGAGATGTCATTATAAGTCATATGTCATGATCTTAAAACAGTAATTCCTTTCCCAGAGAAAGGATCCCAATGCTCCTCAAAATTAAGGAACTAACGTGCATTGCTCATCCCATTTGCTTGTCATGACTACTGTCGCCCCCCCCCCCCCGGGGTTTTTTTGTTTTTTTTGGGGGGGGGGGGAGGAAGAGTTGTTCCATGTACTGTGCAAAGGCAGCATTGAGACTCTTTAAATGTAGATATTAGGTTTGCAAACTGTTTGCATCTGTCTTCTACCTCATTAGCTAAGAGTAGGTTCTTCAAACCTGACACGAGCGGTTGCTTGTGATGAAGGAGAAGGCTGTGATGGTTATTCTTATGAATCATCATCTTAGCATGAGAGGTGGGACAGAAGAAGGCGGGAGAGTGCTCTATTTGCAACTCATTTTTCCAGCATCTAAAGAATACAGACATTGGAGGTGGACAGTAATAATTACAGACTCTAGTACAAGATGGGGATAGGAGTTAAAATTGTGAAATCTAATACATCTGGAGGCTGATTGATCTGATTTGTCTGGTTGCAGTTCCTTTTCCATATTGAATGACCAATTATGAAAGTTACTGAAACTGCCACCTTATCTAAACGTTGAAAATTTCTCTAAGTTGCTTGTGATGATGCAGCACTTTGTACTCTGATTTTGCTAACATATGGAGGTTTATTTCTTTTTCTGATTCTCTTACAGGGGCACCAATTGCTGGCTCAGCTGTGGATCAGATAGAACAAGTCGTGGGATATGTTAGCATAGGCTATCCTTTTGGAATGATTTCTTCAATTCTCTTTGGGCGGCACCATAAATCTATCTTGCAATCCCCAAAACCTAAGCTCTTCATCATGGGAACTCGTGATGGCTTTACGAGTGTGAAGCAGCTAGAGAACAAGCTCAGCAGAGCAGCAGGTCGAGCAGAAAAGCATCTGATTGAAGGAGCGGGGCACTTTCAAATGGAAGGCCCTGCTTTTGATGCGCAGATGGTGAGTATTATTCTTGAGTTCATTGCGTCTTTGTAATATTATTGGCTTGTTAGTATGCAACAGCTGTTTATAACGAGCAGAGGCTTGAGTGCATGCCTTCAGTTCTGGGGCCTTGTGCCCGTATGCTTGCTTGCCTTCTTGGTGGAGGATGTTGAATCCTGGTATTGGCAATTTGGCAGTAGTACCTGTACCTAAGGTTCCATGTTCTAATCCTGTCTCATAAAAGCAATCTGCAACAGTATGCATCCCACACACACAAGTGCGCACATGTGCGCACACACAGAGATCACTTAGAACTTGGAGAATCATTGTGTGGAAATGATATACAGTTCATTTGATTATCAAAGAAGCTGTACACAGTAACTGACTTAGGAATCAGTTTGAGATTCAATTACAATGACAGGTCAGTCAATCCTAACTCTAGTAAAGGTTACAGGCTCAGATATCGTTAGAACTGGCTGGGACTTGAAATGCAATTGCACTCTCATCGAAATATGTAATGTTGAGAAAACCACCGTCTCTCCAGTTCTCTCCGTCAGATCCAGAACTTGGTCTGCTCAAAGTCTCAAACTGCCCCTCCCCTCGATTGCCTTTTTGGAAGGCTACAATCCCTTTTCATCTGTTGTAAAGATAAAAGGAAAGCACAAAGAATTGAAAATTGCACTTTGGACAATCGTGAACCGACGCATTATACCCATATAAGTTTGCTCCCCATGGGCATCATTGAACTATGATATTTTTATTGGTCATTCAATCCAATCTCACAAAATATTGGGAAAAAGAAGAGCCACTCTATGGATTGATGAATGAAATACAATGTACAAGGAGGGAAGAAAGTAAAAAGTTTAAAAAAGAAGAAGGAAAAAGAGAGCAGTGAAGAACTTAAGGACCTCTGAACCTTACTGTGTATACTTTGATTCTGACGAGTTTTACAGAGCTAGCGATGTCTACAATGGCAACGCGCGATCTGTGTCTGAGTCGTCTCGGTCTAACCTCATATGCTAGGTTATTGGGTAAAAGTAATCAGTAATAATTACCACTTTCACCATCGGATGCATCTTGAAGCATGGAGATCGCACCAACCAGGGCCTGCTCCTGCTCCTGCATTTGGACACGCATATTAGGTTAAAGGCCCTGCGGTGATGGAATACGATTCGACCGGAAGCGGAATATGTTTCGTATCATTACCTTAAGAACCCTCTTCGCTTCTGCAATCTCTGCCACGTCGGGCGGGCTGACACTTAACACTCTCTCCACCTGTATCGGAGTCAACCTTAGATTAGTCAATTTAAATGACATGAATCTTAATCAGTTAGTCTATACGAAGACAACAGCCCACCTCCTTGACTAGAGAATCTGTGTTGAGCAATTCAATGTCGCCCAGATCCTTCCGGCCTACGCCACTCTGCATTGAAGGGAGATTCTTTTGAGTCTGTCCCTTCGTCGTCCCTTTACCTCTCCCAGGTCCAGCAATAGCACCACCTTTCGGAGTGGACTTCTTGACTCCCCGGCTGACACCAGGATGGCCCCCTCTATTAGAAATTCCATGGTCATGGCCTTCCCACCGGATGTCTGAGGGAGGTATCTACCATTAAGACAAAAAGGAAAATGTGAGAATTTCTTTGAGAGAAAAGGGAAGAGTATTAATTTTTGTAATGCAGTATGTCACTGTCATGATGATCTTACGGCTGGAATATGCTATGGTCTCATGACTGGTAATAACTAGGACCACGAGACGACTCTACCAGTCTATTCCCCAACATGAGTCTCAGTATTTGAGCAGCCTGTCCGTGTGCTTGCATTTTGAAGACATATTACTGAGGGTCCAAAAATGTTAAAGAGGACTTGCCCCATTGACCAGGTTACAGCAGGATGAGGATGAGATTTCCCACGTTAAATTCGAAAGCCACGCTCCTTTTTCTGACCATTCCGACTACTAAGTATATGAAACATGTAAGTCTTGACTAAAATCAACCATTCACCTTTGCTGGCTACTTTCATGAAGCTAATAAGTTAGCAAGCTTTGACTATGTCTGGCTAAAAGGTTGAGACAACTTAAAGTGGCTTACCCTTCTCTAACCAATTGCTAAAACCAACCAGTCTGGGCCCAATTTGAGTGCAAGTGGCTTCGGTTAAGTCACGGTAGTCATGATTCATTGCCACACTTGTCAAGATTTTCTCTACTAAAGTTCAATTATGTAATCAGGTTGAGAAGACATTCTTACCTCTCTGAGGTCAACCCATTCCCATGTTTCATTTGCTGTCTCAATATCGTAGACCAATGCATGGCGCCCCTATTAAGACACAAAAGGAAGCTCAATGGAGGTGCATTTGCAGTGTGGTCTCATTAGCAATGAGTTACTTACGTCAACTGAGTTATAATCTGTTATGACAGCCTCATAGAAGTTGTTATCATCAGGCCATCTAGTCCAAACTTTCTTGCCTATCAGTGAATCAGAGTTTGCTCCAGAGGCCCCAGAGAAACCACGAATGGCACCTTGAGGCCTTCCACCAGCACCTGTGGTAGAGTTCTGCATGGAATTTATAGTGGATCCAGCGAGTAGAACATAATAAATCAAGCAAAGAGGAAAGATCCATCCGAATTCGCCATTACTTCTATATCAAATATAGAACTCACTGATTTTGGCTTCTTACTCCTGCCTCCAGGATGAGGCCCCCGTCTAAATGTTGATGGAGATGGTTGTAATGACGGCATTGCTGGAGATGGTGCAAATGCAGACAAAGAAGCAATGGACTGTGTGGTCTTCATTTTCTCATGAGATGCCAAAATATTGCGACTAGGTGCAGGGTCTTGGATGTGCCTAGAAGTTCCAGGCCTGCCTGGTTGAAAACCATTTGCCTTTCTCCACTCTCTGCTCCGTGATTGATTGCAGTAGTCAAAACACAGGGCTTACTGGCAACTATATAACATAGAATCAGCAATTTGAAAATGTACATGATGTCGAGCTATCGCACCTTATCCGCCGAAGAATGTCTTCCGAATTGACCTTGGAAAGAAGCTCTCTATGTTGCTCATCTGACACTCTCAGCTCTTTCCTAAGTTCAGTAATCAAACTCTCCTTATCCTGCAAAAACACCATATATGGAAGCTGCTTAAGATAAAGCACGGAAGACAGATTGACTGAAATAACAAGTCGAGTAAAGATACCCAAGTAATGGCGTCAGATTGAGCCTTAAAGGCTCGAAGTATTGAACAATAAGCTTCTTGCTCAATATGGTAGATCTGATTTTCCATGTTGTTGTGTATCTTGAGTAATGGTGCACTTCCTAAAACTGCAGATCTTCCATTTCCAGCAGCCTGTCCTCTCTGATATCTGCTCCGGTGTGGAGGAGGGAGGCCGTCATCTGTACCTGCAGTTAGTTGGCAAAAAATTGTCTTGAGATTTACCACATGCGACTGCATTGGTTATAATTCTTTCATTCTTCATCAGTGCCCAAAAAATTAAAATATAAAACGCTTGCAAGTGTATGTTAAGCTAGGTACTTAAGTGATCATGGTTAAGTTCCAACAAACTCCTAACCACTGCATGTTGCAGTTTTCATAAACAAAGGGAGCTACCAATCTTTACACTATAACTTGGCCAACGATCTAAAGCAAATCAGCATCATTGGTCAAGCATACAAGTAGGGGCGGCAATTTCTGACGTGTCAAAGGAATGCACCTTGAAGACAAGGTAACACAGGAAAAAATCATAAACAAAATCTGAATATGTCATAAAATGAACACGGTAAACAATTATTTAATCCAGTTGAAAAACCAGATCATACTAGAGAAAATTTAAAATATTTAGCAATAACATGGTTTGATACAACTGATTGACAGAACCACAATGATTGGACACGATTGACAGCCCTGTGTACAACTAGATCAAACCCATAGCGAGTAAAACTCCCACAAATTCAATATGTATGACAAAGAAACACGTATGTCCTGATGAGAAATTACTCCCATAAGCTTCCCCACACATTCCAACAGCATAGTTTGAAAAGCACCAAGAGAAGTCAGAATTCTCACAACCTATCTCAATATCTACAAGTTTTACCATCGCCTTGGCAGTTTACCAAGGGGTGAAACCACAAAAGGATGAAACCCGATCCTTATTAACATGGCACATCTAATCACAGTTATCACCGACATTAGAATCGGAAGCTCTGCTAAATCTTTTCAAGCCAATTCTCAGATGAAACAACAGCAGCAGCCTCAAACACTTTCTCAGCACCCTCAGTATCTTGAACCATCTCTCTCCACTCCCCTCAAAACTACAGCAGGAAACAACCATCAAAACCACACAATTCTACAAGAGCTTTCATAACCAAACCAAAATTGTAGTTCTTAAACCCTATCAAAGCCAAGTCCATAAACCCTTCCAAAACTTAATCATCCAGTTCCACGTACAACTCTGCGCTAAAAGCACAAAAAAATTCGTACTTTCCTGCTGAGCAAGAACCATAAAACACAACAGATTGCTTTGATTTGCTACGGAAACAAACCGCTATGACTTCGCTCTCATCTCAAAATTTAACTAATTGGTTAACATAATAAATTCCACTAATAAATTCCAAAAACGATATTAGACACCAACACAACGTCGAAAACAACAGAATCAGTCAAAAAAAGGAAGTAGAAAAACTCACCGCTGCTACTATCAGGCATATCATGATCCATCCCCGTTGCTTCAAACAAAGAACTTTCGCCAATGAAAACCCAGAATTCGCTTCAGCCACACTCCTAAGCCCCACGAACCCGGAAGAGCACCTCAAGGAAAGAATCGACGAGTCTCGATACCGAACCCGAACCAGTCATTTGCAAGTACTCATCGAATCCGCCTGAAAGAACTCAATTTGATGCATAAATACACGAAGAAACCGAGAGCAAGCAACAAAATCACAACAGGGCGTACCTACAGTCGTTCGCCATGGAACTTTCCCAAGAAGAGCCGATTTGCGCGCGATTATCGCAAAATTTGTGGAGAAACACCGGCGATCCGAACAATCGAACTTCGGGATCACGAATTAAGGAAAATCGAGTTCAGATGCGAAGGGAATTGGAGTTGAGAAGAAGAATTTCGAGCGAGATTACGATGAAAATTAGGGTTTGAGCAGGAAGCGAGGGAGAGAAAGAGAGTCGCGAGGGGAGAACTGGGAATTTCTCGGTCCCGGACCGGCGAGAGGAGAGAACCGGTCAGAACTGGAAACCGCTCCCGACTCGGCCGGTCGAACGTCCGGTCCGACCCCGGTCTAGAAAAACCAACCACATGGAGGAGAGCTTAGGAACTTCAAATGAGTTCAATAGCACTTGCAAATGAGCACTTCCGAGGGCGGAGAGATTTATGATACAGATCAATGACGTGGGGCGCACATACCATTGAATATTTTCTCCTCCTCAAGACACCTAAAGAAGGGTTGTATTAGGGGTGTTATATACACGGCACAGATTTAGTTGCCGATTTAACTTTTGCCTTGTTGCAGAAATAATCCATGCCCTGATGTATCCAATGTCAATCCACAACATTAAAACATTCGGCCTATCTTGGTAGACTATCTAGCGATGAAGAGGCTCAGATTATTTAGCTTGTATGAAACATGCTAAACACGGGTTAGGTTACGATATATGTCAATGTCCTCATTGAATTTCCGTTAACGGAAATGTCTCCGGCCTCGTATAAGGTATTTTTACATTTTTCGGCATGTTAGGTTTCGATGTAATAATCAATTACTTACTTACTTAACAATCCGAAACATGATATTATCTTAGCCATTTTGGCCTATCTTAGTTGGGTAGGCTATCCAATGACGGAAAGACTAGGGTGGATATGTTTCGGGAAAAATGAATAATTTGAAATATATATATTTTTTAAAAAAAATGATTACTCTTATCGTTTGGAATAATTAGTTAATGAAAAATATTTTGTTAATTGATCACAACTTATATCCAAACATTTTCATGAATTAGTAAAATATTTTTTGTTTATTCTTTTTTGTAAGCGATATAAGCAACCTTTTTTAGTAAGATTTTTTTACATCATTTGTTTTCCTCAAAACAAACACACCATAATATCACATTGATAATAATGTTTTCACATTTTCGAAGTAAACTTTTAATTTGATAAATAAACTAATTAGTCGTGGTATTTTGTTGCCCAATGCTGCTTCAATGCACCTATTAAGACATGCCCCTGTGGCTCTGACCAATTGTATGATGGTCAAGAATGAGTTTGGTTCAGGGGTACTGTGGTTCACGTTGTCATGTCTGATCTCTCTGATTTGTTGTACTGAGTCTCTAGCTGAATCCTTTTGTTGGGCTTCATATTCACACGGACTAAATTCGATAGAATCCTTTCACTTTGGCAATACATCATGCCCCATGCATAAATTTGTCCAGAACTGAACTGACTATAGTGTAATTTTTTCACGAGAAGAAACCTGTTATTTACTGACTTGGACCGTTTGTGGCTGCATAGCGAGGAAGATGAGAAGGCCACAAGATCTTGTATCTGATTGGTTTAGAGACCGTCAAGAGTGGGGTATTATGAATCTTGTGTTTTGAATTTGCATAGTGGTTGGTAAAGTTTTGGTCTTCTGAGTTCCAACTGGTATGTGTGAACGAGATTTAAGCTTTCATTTTGATCTACCTTGTTATACTCCAAAACCATCAAGAATGGGGATGACATGGCCATCCTTCCAACCGAAGGACGCGGTCTCAAACCAAATCCTAAGTCCACTTCCAAAATCCACATTGACAACGCTCTTGCCTTATTAGTTGCTAAGCAAATATCCTGAAAAAGTTGGGAAATAGAGAGGTGATCAACCACAAGCTCAGTGAATTGTGCCATCTCTTCTATAGATTTATAAATTCATGTCTTGAAAGAGATTAAAAATTTCAGTATTATCCTTAATATGAGCTTTGCCATTTTCTCCTCACGAGGGTACTATTCATCGAGTCCTCTCTACCGGGCGAAATCTAGCACTGTTCATCTAGCTAGTCATGTGTTCGTTCCTGGAGTTCTAGCCATCAGTTGGAACTGAAATTTGGAGGATATGTCCCTCTGACCTTCCTCTTCATTTCCACCGAAGGAATTCCGGTGGGTTGGTCTATATTTCGATTTATCCTAAACCCTAGCTCTGCTCGCATTTCCAGCTTGTTGGACTGGTTTTCTACTCACTCTTGGAGTTGTAGCCGTTGGTTTGGGATGATTTTTGGAGGGTAGGTTCCTCTGACCCACCTCCATCTTCCCTTCAAACCATTTCCTTTGCTTTGGCCTTTTTCTCAATTTGGAGCTAGCCTTGTTTTTGATTTTGGTGTTATTTGTTTCCTATCTGGTGTGCTGGTCAACTAGGTGGCTTCAGGCGGTCAATTGAGGGGAGCCTGGAGGATAAGGTCGTATGACCTATTCCTTCACCCTCATCGACCCTCTTCTCCCAGCTGGGGCTTCAAGTTCGTGTTCCTCCTCTAGCCTCCTCCAGCGCGTCTATGTTGTTGGTCTCCTGTTTCGTGCCTGCTGGAGTTGTGACGGGTGCTGTCTCCTAGGCCTTCCTTAGATAGGTGGGACCCTCCTTCCCTCCCGTATTGGCCAGTTGTAGGATACCCTAGTAAGTCCCATTCCTTTCTATGGGATTTCTGTGTTAGACTCTAAGCTGCACACCATGTGTTTGTCATATGGCTTCTGCTGCTGTTGGAGCTAGAAACCCCTCTTGAAAGGCCCAAAATCCTGCCGGGTCCTCTTTGGGGCAATAACCCTCTTCCCATGTTGTTGGCCTACCCTCAGAATGTCCAGGTCAAGCCTTGGCTTCCAAATTCGTTTATTGGTTCGAAAGACAAGTAGCAAGCTCCACTAAAGGCCCCTACTCACCCACACCATTCTCGTGGACGGAGCCGTGTGCGGTTTGCCTCCAAGCAACCGCAAGACCCTACCCTCCGTCCTGGTTCCTCGAAGAAAACTCCCGCTCGCACTTGCGCCAATGTTGCTCGGTTGGTAGCAAGAGGTTCTGATTTGACCTACATTACTCCTACCTTTGTGGACGGCAAGGCAGTTAATCTGGCTGATGAGATGCTAGATGCGATAGACCCTAAGTGGCATAAATGCCTCCTAAGGTACTATGTAAGGAGAAGGCTCCCGTTTGGGCTCACAGAGCAATCCTTGAAACATGCTTGGGGTCCTAAGCTTGTGGAAGTCTTGGTTAATGATCAAGGTTTCTTTTTCTTTCATATACCGGAGCCGGTATTTCGGAGAAAGATCCTGGAGGATGGACCCATTACGGTTGTGAGGGTCCCCCTCATCTTTCATCAATGGCAGTCACTTATGGACCTCAAGAAGGAAAACCAATCTTTAGTCCCGATTTGGATTTAGTTGAAGAATTTGCCTTTTGATTGCTTGTCGGTGCCGACAATGAGTGCCATTGCAAGTGTGGTGGGAAAGCCTCTTTATGTGGACCAGCGAACGAACCAAATGAAGATGGTTTCGTTTGCAAGGGTGTATGTTGAGATTCAGACAAACTAGCCGAGATGCAAGTCCGTTGAAGTGGTTTTGAAGGGAGTATCTCGCTCAATTTCCATTGATTTTGGATGGCTGTCGGCTGAATGCCCTAAATGTGGAACTTTTAGCCACAAGTGTGAGAACCCTTCTCACACACCTACCACCACCAAGCCATCTAAAGCTCCAAAGCACACTCAGAGTGCCTTTACTCCTTCAGCCCTTGGTGCAGCCCCTATCCTTGACCCAGTTGTGGCGAAAAGAGTTTTGCAGCAGTCCCAGGCAGGTTCTGCTCCATCGGCCCCTGTTGCAGTGCCTGTCCATGATCTGGTTGTGGCTGAATCATAGGTAGTTCCGGAGCTGCCTTGGAAACAAGTGAAGGGAAAGAAGAAGAAGCCTTTGCCTTCGAAAGAAGGAAAATCATCCCGTCCGAAGAGTTCAGTCGATGAGGGGCAGTCTTAGCGGATGAAGGCCCTTGGACCGTTGAACGCCGTGCCTTCCCTTTCTTCTTGAAAGCCGACGAGGGGATCCAATGTCCCTCCGAAGGTGGTGTCTACCCCACGAGTGGAGTCTTCCAAGCCAATCGAAGCCCCAAACTTGGTTCATGATCAAGGCTTGGATTCGGATGTCTCAGCTAACTTCTCTTGCTCGGATGATGACTTACTTTCTCCTGGCCAGTCCCTTAGGGCTAACTCCACGAAGTTGGAAATGATCTAGGACAGACTGCTATCTCTTGCCCTAGATCTGCCTCCTGAGATCACTCCTGCGGCACCGGCAACTTTTCGCCAGAAGCCTCCCAAGTGGAGGTAGGCCTTCCTGCCTTCCTTTTGTTTACTTTTTGCATAGTAGTTATATATATACATATATACATGTATATATGTATATATACATATATATATGTATATATGTATATATATATACATAAATAGGTGTTTGGAATATAAGAGATCTTGTTGACCCTTTGAGGCAAGCCGAGGTCAGGAACCTTGTTTATTCCAATGGGCTTTGTCTGATTGGATTATTAGAGACCAAAAGGCCGGAGTCTCTATTTTGTTCCATTTCCGCTGGGCTCTTGTCGGGGTGGAAGTGGATTGCCAATTATGATTCCTCTCTTAGGGATAGGATTTGGGTTGGTTGGAACCATTCCTTGGTGAACTTTGAAGTGATTTCTTCTAATAGTCAGGCGATCCATGGTAGAGTGAAGCTCCTTATGTTTGGATTGTGTTGCTACACCTCGGTGATTTATGCTGAACATACGTTTGTATCTCGAAGGTCGTTGTGGGCGGATTTGATTCAGATGAGTGCTTGCTTCTAGGACTTGGATTGGCTGGTGGCCGGGGATTTCAATGCTATTAGGGACCCGTCTGATCGAATTGGGAGCTCTGACACCTAGATCCCTTCCTTTAATGAGTTTAATCAGTGTTTGTTTCAGGCAAAGTTAAAGGACCTGAGGTATGTTGGTTTTCGCTTTACTTGGTCCACTTCTTCTGGGGCTAACAGAAAGGCTAGGAATATTGACCGGTTTTAGTGAACGCTAAATAGAGCCTACAGTTCTCTTACTCAAAAGCGTCTTTTCTAACTCCGGACATTTCTGACCATACGTCAATAGTGGTTAAAGTCTTACAACTAGATCTTCAAAGAAAGCCTTTCAAGTTCTTTGACTTTTGGATGGAGCACCCGTCCTTCCATGACATTGTCTCACAATTTTGGGAAAGCCTGAGTGAAAGGGTTCCTATGTATAGATTGGTGAGCAAGTTGAAGGCCTTGAAAGGCCATCTGAAGCAACTCAATAGAGATTCTTTCTCTAACATCTTTGAAAGGGTTGCTGAGTCGAGGAATGCTTTCAGGGTAGCCCAAATTACCCTCTAGCAGGACCCAACTAGCGAACTCCTGGCAAAGTTAGAGAAGACTTGTCGGAAGACTTTCTTGAAGTTAGGAAGTCAGGAAGAATCCTTCTTCAGACCAAAGTCCAGGATCAGGTGGCTTGAGAATGGCGATAGGAATACCAAGTACTTTCACAATTCCGTCATCACAAGACAACTCAAGAACAAGATTATTTCAGTTCTTGATGCCTCTGGTAATTTGGTCACCGAACCAAGCCTAGTGCATCTCACGTTCGTCTCTCACTTTTAGGAGCTTTTCGGCCCGTGCACCCTGTTCTCTAGACCCTCCTTACTGGACCTTTAGCAAGTTATTCGATGCCCTCTCAATGAGGATCAGGTTTGTTTTCTCTCTCGTCCTTTCTCAGATGAAGAGATTCATGATACTTTGTTCTCCCTAGCTCGTGGGAATGCTCCGGGGTCGGATGGGTTTGGTGTCAATTTTTTTAAGAGTAATTGGGGGCTAGTAAGATCGTTGGTCATTGAAGCGGTGAAGGATTTCTGTGTCACAGGGAGACTTCTAAGGGAGATCAACAACATCATCCTAGTTTTGATCCCGAAAGTCCCCAATGTGACTTCGGTCAACGACTATAGGCTTATTGCCTATTGCAATACAATTTATAAATGCATTACCAAGGTTTTAGCTAACCATGTCGCCACAGTCCTTCAAGATATTATTAGCTCTTCTCAGAATGCCTTCGTCAAATGGCAACAAATCGGAGACAATATTCTTCTTGCCCATGAGCTATTTACTGGCTTCCATCTTCGGCCATATACTCCTAAATGTGCTGTTAAGGTGGATTTTCAGAAAGCTTATGATACGGTGGATTGGGATTTTCTTAAAATGGTTCTTCATGCGTTTGGCATCCCAGACCACCTTATTCGGCTTATCATGGTGTGTGTGCGCACTCCTAAGTTTTCCATTTTTTTGAATGGAGAACTACATGAGTTTTTCCCTAGTTGTCGAGGCCTTTGTCAGGGAGATCCCATGTCTCCCTACCTTTTCACTCTGGTTATGGAGGTCTTTAGTGCTCGTGCTACGCAACCTGGGTTCAATTTTTTTCTAGAGATGCAAGGCTACGAGGTTATCTCATCTGTTCTTTGCAGACGATGTCTTTCTCTTTTACCGAGCTGATATGGCCTCGATCTCTCTCCTAAAGGAAGGTCTGGATACCTTCTTGGCATGGAGCGGTTTGAAGTCAAACAACAACAAAAGTGAGATCTTTCTTGCTAGAGGATCGAATGAGTTGCAAAGTGAGATTCTTCTTGCCCTTGGTTTCATTGAAGGAAAGCTGCTGATGTATTACTTGGGTGTTCCTATTATATCCTCAAGACTCGGCAAGGCGGACTGTGTGTCCCTAGGTGATTGTATAATAGCCAGGGTCCGATCCTGGACTCAGTGCTTTCTCTCCTTTGCTAGCCAGCTACGGTTAATAAGGTCAATCCTTCATGCGATCCAAGCTTATTGGGTGAGTGTTTTTACTATCCCCTTTGCAGTTTTGGATCGTATTGAGTAGATCCTCAAACAATTTTTATGGAAGGGTCCGGGTCTTGGGAAGGGTGGAGCGAAAGTTTTGTGGGAAGATGTGTGCCTTCCGACGGAGGAAGGTGGACTTGGGATTTGCAGGTTGAGGGATTGTAATAAGGCGGCAATACTCAAGCACATTTGGATCCTCTTTATGGATAAGGAATCCTTATGATGCAAATTGATCCATTCGACCTTCCTGAAAAAGAAGAGTTTCTGGGTGGTTAGGGAGCCTACTTTCTGCTCTTGGGCTTGGAAGAGAATCATCCGCCTTAGAACCGAATTCTGACTCTCCTTTCGCTGGAGGTTAGGGGATGGCCAGTCAGTTTTCTTTTGGTTTGATCACTGGCACCCGAGAGGTCCCTTAGATCTTATTTTCTCGGATTCGATGACAATAACTTTGGTTTATCCAGACAAGCTATGGTGACTGATCTTTTTTCACCGTCTGGATAGTCCTTGAAGACAATGTTAGAATCTTGCGATCAGCCCCTTCCTAGCCTATCCTAGGCACTGGATCGTTTTACTTGGATTGATAGCTCTTCCGATCTTTTCTCAGTTGCCTCAGCATGGCATGCTGTCAGAAGGAAAAAGGCTAGGGTTGATTAGGCTTCGTTCATCTGGAACAATGTTATCACTCTGAGATATCAATTCAATCTTTGGCTCATTATTAAGAACCTTCTTCCCACCCAAGCCTTGCTTTTATCATACGGAAGGATTGGGGATGCAATGTGTGCATATTGCAAGCTGACGCCAGATTCCATCAATCATCTCTTCTTTGGGTGTTGCATCACTGCCAGCTTTGCTTTCTTTTGGGCGGCTAGATGCAACCTCCCTTGGCGCAACGAGACCTAGCTTGAGAACCTTCAATGGGCAATGAAGTTTTTCTCCGGTAAAGATTTCTATTGTTCCATTGCCCACTTTTTGTTTTGTGCTATTTGCCACCTTATTTGAAAGTTCAAGAACGACATCCTATTCAAAGACCATAGATTGGCGGTTCCAGCCGTTAAAAATCATCTCATTAAAGTTGTTAAGGATAAGGCCTTAACATTCAGAAATGTCGATGACAACCTGAGAAACAGAAGACTTCGACAAAACTAGGGGATAGATCATTACATCTTCTCTTCTACTCCTGCGAATCCTTAGTTATCCTTGGGGTCGAGGCCTTTCACTCCTCAGTCGTCTGTTGCTTGGTAGTTTGTTGGCTTTGTTCTCCTCGTTATCGACCTCAAAGCACTAGAATGGTTGCTGTTCGACTTCAACAGAGATGCTTGCATAGGGGTTTCTTTGGTTGTTCCTGTTGTTGCTTTGGGTAGTGCTGCTTTGCCTGCCTTTTCCTTCTCTGCCACTCTCTTGTTTAGCGGCTTTTTACATTCGATTCCCTTCCACTTGCTATGACTTGTTGTCTTATTGAGTGCAAATCTTGTGGCGCTGGATCTTGTGTATATTGTTGGTTTAAAGCTCAATATATTATTACCCTTCACCAAAAAAAAAAAAAAAAAAATTCAGTATTATACGAGTAATTAAAGCATGTTTGTTGGATAGAAGTCTAGATTGGGCAATTACTACTTTTTAATATTTGAGAATGATTTGAGAATGGTTTCATGAAAGGTATCATCAAATGATATACCGGTTTGCGAATTGGTTTATGGAATGAGTTCTAAGATGATTTGAGAAACCTTTTATGAAAAATGCTACAAAAGATTCTCTCTCTCTCTCTCTCTCTCTCTCTCTCTCTCTCTCTCTCTCTCTCTCTATATATATATATATATATATATATATATATAATCTATTGGATGAACTGAGTTATAAAAGGTTATATGATCGGTTTATGAAATGCATGTGGATTATGATATTGCTTATAAATTGAATTTTTGGTATTGGAGAATGGTTATTTATGCTCAATAGGACTATGAATCTAACGAGGGGTTATGAGGTATGTATACCGGGTTTAGAATATCTTTTTGGGCCAAGCCACCGGCTTTGCAGATGGAGACCCTACCAAGGAGGAATTTTGGTTGCCTTGTCACTATGCGTTATGTTGTAACCATGATTAGGTATTGAGCAAAAGACTGGTTGATGGATGGACAATTGACATGCGTTTTGATAGGAGATGGATCAATGGATAGACCATTGATATGATAGAGATTAATTAACGGACTTGACCATTGATATTTGAATTATGATGATAAATTTAAATGTGTATTTCTTACTTGTACAAAGCTTTATTAAAATGAATGACCCGTACTTGATTTGATATGTATATTTAAAGAATTGGATTATAAGTTTTTAGTAGTACAAAGCTCTATACTTATAGATATGCATAGTGGCTGTTCGATGTGCTTATAAGAGATATGTACTACTCACTGAACTTGTGACTGCTTACTCCTCTATTTCCCAATTCTTCCAGGTTCTTTTGTTAACAGCTAATAGAGTGGGAGTGCTGTCAATGTGGATTTTTGGAAGTGGGAAAAAGTGGGTTGTAAAATTTAAAAAGCAGAAGGAAAGGGGGCTTGGCTAAATAGAAGCCAAGAGCTCCCTTAAGCAAAAGGAAAGGAAAGAAAGAGAAAAGAAGAAGATGGAGGAGGAGGAGGAGGAGGAGGAGGAGGAGAAAGAGGAAGAAAGGAAATGGGATTTGGTGTGTGCACGCTATGGATGCCTCGCCAAGCTAACTTGACTCCATAACACAATGCTCGGTAAGAGATTAAGCCCCTCTCCTTTGTCCAATCTAAGTATTTTCTAGGTTTATGGGTCAAATTCGGAATTTTGGTAAAATTGAGCAGCAAAGTCCAATTTTTAAGTTGTTGAGCTATGTACTTTTATAGGAATGATATTTTATGGTATTGTGAAGCTATAACATTTTACGAATCACAATTTGAGTTTACAGTTTGCCCAAAATAAAATTTCAAAATTTCCCGCACATGATGAATAGTGTGCATCGAGCAGCTTCGGGTCAGTATATTGTCATTTTTCGACTTGATTTTGGGACGATCAAGTTAGAATTTTTGTAGTATGTTTGAAGGGTTTTCCATTGACTATAAGTATCTTTTGGAACGGGGCCTAATCAATTGTGTGCCAAAACTCCGCGTTGCGGACAACTTGAATAATTGCTTTGGGTATGCGATTTATGAGCGCATTGTAGTCGTTTTGTTAGCGTTAAGACGTAATTTAGTTGTTTTGTAGTTGAGGTAGAGTTTTATTGGGGTAAAAGAATGCTTTAAGTGCCAAAATTTGGTACAAATGGATACTTAGGGCTTGCATGATAACGTTTCTATTTCTCCCGATTTCTGTTCTTTTGTTCCTTGGAACAAAAAGAGCAGAAATCTGTTTGGTAATGTCAACTTATTTTTCTATTTTCCAGAATAAAAAAGTGGCTGAGGAATAGATTTGCAATAGAAATAAGGAAAAAAAAGTAGCTTCCTATTCCCAGGAACAATTTCTAGAAATAAGTTTTTTCTTTTCTTTTATATTTTTCTTTTGTTCTTCTTCCTTGTTATGGCCACCATCGGCCGCCTCCTGTCTCTCGCGGCCACCGTGGGCAGCCAATCATCGGCGAGTGTTGGCGACGAATGCCACCGCCTATAGCCCACCAACCGCTGCCCATAGCCCACTAGCCGACAACCGCCACCGTCTACCAGCAGCTTGCCATTTCCAACTACCGCATGACTATCGCCTGCCACCGCACAACCGCCGATCGTTGCTACTAATTGCTACCGTGGCAAAAGTCAGTGGTCATGCAGTGGTCGTGCGACGATCGTACAACGATGGTAGTGCGGCGATCTTGCGACAACAATCAGTGATCGTGCAACTGTCGTATGATGGTTGTGCGGCGATCGTACAACAATCGTGCCGCCGGTTGTGCGGCAGTCATGCGGCGACGACCGGCGGTGGATAATCCGTGAGTAAGAAGAAAAAACAAATAAATACAAAAATTTACAAATTTTTACCAAACACATGTCTATTCTTTTCCTATTCCAAGAATATAAATTTTGTATAATTATCAATCACATTATTTTATTCAAAAATTGTTCCCGGAATAGAAATAGAAAAAACTATTTCTGAAAATAAATAGTTCCCCGGGATAGAAACATTGCCATGTGCACCCTTAAGTGCCAAAATGTATGAAAGTGACATTCAAGTGTCACTTTTTATGAAAAATGGAATACTTGGGGCACGCATGAAAAAAATTTTAGAATATAAATCAATTTCTATTTTATGGACAAGTTTCTGAGTAAAAAAACACGTTTGATAATAATTCAAAATTTATATTTCTGAAATAAAAATTTGTTTGATAACAAAATAAAATTTCTATTTCTAGGAGTGGTAACGACCGACGTCTGGTTGCTGGAGTTTGACATTCGGCGATCGGCGTTTGGCATCCAGTGATTGGTGATAGGCGGTCGAAGTTTGAAGTTCGGCCCCAAGTCTGGTGATTGCCAACGGGTGGCCAAAGTTTGGAGTCCAACACCAGAGTCTGGCGACCGGCAATTGGCATCCAACGTCCAGAGTTCGACGTGTGATGGTCAACATCTGGAGTCCGGCAACAAGAGGTCGGCAGCGGGTGGCTAATGGCTGAAGTCCGGCAGTGGGTGACGAGTAGTCGACATTTGACGGTTGGTGGTGAGTGGCAAACGGTTGTCGACGAACATCCGGTGGTTGGTGATGAGCCTTTGGCATCTAATGATTGGCGATAAGTAGCCAATGACCGGTGGGCGTCCAGCATTCGATGACCGGCGATTGACGACGGGCAGCTTGAGTGCGGTGGCCGGCAGCTAACGTCCAGTGGTCAGGGCCGGCAGTGAGGGACCGGCAACTGGCGGTGAGCAACCCGCATCCCACGGGCGATAAGTGGGCGACAGGTGGTGATGAGAATGAACGATGAGAAAAATTTTGATTTTTCATTTCTATTCTAAAAATAGAAAAGCTAAAAATTTTAATTTATGATTTCTGCTCCAAATATATTTCGGAATAGAAATCTGTTCCAAAAATAGAAAAATAAAATTATATTACCAAATGGATTTCTGTTCCAAACTTATTCCGGGGAACAAAAAAAATAGAGAAATAGAGAAATGGAAATTTTGTCATATGCACCCTTGAGTGCCACATTCGGCGAACCCCATCGAAATTCTATGTGACATTTTTTTTAATTAATTTTATCACTTATATGGCTTGCCGGAAGACCGACTCGGCAAAACACACACAAAAACAATGTTGTTTTGATATAATTTGAATTTTAATATAAAAATTAATTTAATTAAATTTATAATAATAATAATAATAATAATAATAATAATAATAATAATAATTATTATTATTATTATTATTATTATTATTATTATAGGAGGAGGAAGGTAGCTGGCGGTTGAGGGCTCAACCCTCGCCGCCTCCTTGCCATTGCCGGAAGGTGGGGGAGGGTTGGCCGGGCCGCCGAGCCGGGCCATGGGCGAGGGCACACAGCCCTCGCCGTTGGTTGACCGGGGTCGCCAGCCCCCCTCGGGCTCGGCGGTCCCGGCTGACCCTCCCCACCTTTCGACGACAACGGGAGGTGGCGGCGAGGGCTAAGCTCTTAGCCTCCAACTCCGCCTTCCTTCTCCTCCTCCTCCAACTTTTTTTTAATTATAACTTATTATTATTTTGTTTTAAATTTAATTTAATTAACTTTTATATTAATTATTCATCACGTTGGCACTAAAATGACGTCGTTTTGCACTAAGTTCGTCGGAAAATTGTCACATCAGCATTTTGGTCGAATTTTCTCGTTGTTGGCACTTAATTGATCCATTTTGCTCCAATTTTGGCACTTAAGTGTCCATTTTGTAAGTTTTGGCACTTAAGTGTCTCTTTGTATTAAGTTTTGGCATTCTTGGTGTCCGCATATCGTTTTATTTGATTTTAACATTTTTTCTCGGTTATTTGATAGGACCATGAGTTTGACGATACAAGTATCGTTTGTTATTTGGTCGTAAGTGACGAGGTGACTAGTATTATATCTTCTTTGGTTTTGTAAAATCATGCCTTGAAGTATATGTGTATATATATTGGATTGAGAAGATCATTTTTATTGTATAAAAGTTAGATCGAGCATTTGCTACTCTTTGATTGATTATGCATGTTTCAAAAACGTGTTATACAAAGTTTATGGAGTAACATATATGAAAATTGCTTTGTGACTAGTTTATGGAAAAATTTATGATGATTGGAGAAATGAATAGGGAATGGCAAATGGCCTTGTTGTGAAAATTTATTTGCTTGGTTTGTGATATTAATTTCTAGATTGGACTTTTAGTATTGAAGGATGATTGTTTATGCTTAATAGGACCATGAACCCAATGAGGGGCTTTGAGGTATGCATACCAAGTTTAGAATATTCTTATGGGCCAAGCCATCGACTTTATAGGTGAAGACCTTGTCAAAGAGAAATCCTGATCACCTTGTCACCAGGCGTTGTATCGTAATCATGGTAGAGTATTGAATAGTAAATTAGTTAATGGATGGACCATTGATATGTGATATTTGAGGATATTATTCAATGGACTTGACCATTGATACTTGAGTTGTGATGGTGATTTAAATGAGTTTTTCATATTATTATAAAGCTTTGATAATAAGAAATAACTCTTATGTGATTCAATATATATTTTATAAATTGAGTTTGAGATATGAAATTTAGTATTGATTTGTATACATGCATGATGCTTGCTTGATATGCTTAGAAGATATATATTACTCACTGAGCTGTGTTACTCATTCCACTCATCCTACAATTTTTCAGGTTCCTTGGTTAGCGATGAATAAAGCAAGAGTGCCATTGCTGGGAAACTTTTGGGAGTACCGTTTTTGGGTATGGCTTAAGGAAGTGGCGTACATAGTTGTTGCTGATTGTTGAGTTGGTTGAGTTCTAGTTGCATATGTTCTTTTTGGTGGATTATAGAAACTCTGATATTATAACCGACCTATTAATTTATCTGATATGTATATATGGTTTGAGTTATATATGTTCATATCAAGTTATTAGTTATGTCTAAGGCTGCATCCTTCGTATGGAAGGATGGCTGTGTTATCTCCATTTTTGTAGTTTTGGGGTGTGACATACCCAGCATCGATAGGGGGAAATGTATCGGCTGCTTTGCTAGAGCCCTTGGACGTGAACTGCTGCAGAGTAATTCTGCAGCATCCTTGTATGTGGATTGAGTGTCTTTAACTCTTTTCTCTACTCCTGCAATGCCATGTTGGTGAAGCTATGAGCTTGTTCTTCCCATTATACAGACTCACCTCAACGGTCGTTCAATTTGATATGGGGGAAATCTATCGGCTGCTTTGCTAGAGCCCTTGGAGGTGAACTGCTGCAGAGTAATTCTGCAGCATCCTTGTATGTGGATTGAGTGTCTTTAACTCTTTTCTCTACTCCTGCAATGCCATGTTGGTGAAGCTATGAGCTTGTTCTTCCCATTATACAGACTCACCTCAACGGTCGTTCAATTTGATTTGGAGGTGATTTGCCTTCTATAAAGTCTTTGGTGCAGACAGTTGCTCCTCCGAGACGTTGCTCAGTTCTGCCATGCTTGATGACACCTGGTCCCACGTTTGAATCTGATTCCAGTGCTTACAAACTTCCTCAATGCAATTGACCCCACACTGCTCAAATCTTGGCTAAAGGTATCGGTTACTGTTGCTTCCAGATCGAACGAGTTGTCCTTCAGTTTTGTCTTCGCTGGAGCTGCGTTCTGACTGCTGATTCACCGTTTCCTACCAGGCCCGCTTTATGGCCACCAGCACAGCCAAACAAGTCATGCAGTTTCTTCTGAATCCATGTTATATTCAGTTGAACTGCTTCTTCAAAGCAACGATAAAGTCGATCTTCACATTACCGGTTTGACTCTGAGAGGGCATTCTGTTAGGTACTGGAGGCTTCATTCCTACTCAAGTCACTATTAGGACGACGCTAGAGGGACAGGAACCTTTTGATTGTGATGTTCAAGGCTAGAGAAATTCGGATTTCCCGTGGGTTGTACTAGTGTTGTTGCATACTCATATGGACAGGAAATTTTTGGCAAAAGAACATCGGATGGACCATAAAAGGTGGAGCCCAAGAAATGAATTGTTCGGTCGCTGAAGAAAGAGGATGATCCTGAGTGAGAATGGGAAGTTCTAGTTTTTACTGCAACATGCCCTGTCAATCAGAGCGGCAGTTGCAGCACCTGATTTAAGTTTTCAACGTCTCATGAGTTCATGCTTCGTAAGAACATGCTTGTTCATTCAAAGAAAGGTGGTTGAAAGTCAGAACTCAGATCCAACAATCTCGAATCCTAGTAGTGGTAGCGGCAGAGGCTGCATGTTGTCGACGCAGAGGGAATCTTCCAATCCACATGCGCGATTGCATTAAATCATTTTCCATTTACATGAGGAGATCTTCTTTGGGTACATAAACTCAAACAAGTGAACGGCTGACGCAAACAATATGAACGAGTAGATCTAGTCCCGCTGCTGCTTAGGATATTGATTTGTTTTATCCTGGAAGACTGATTGAAGTTTGTGAAGGAGAGAAGCCCGTTTCAAAATGTTGACCGCCGCGAGATCTATTAGGAAAACAAGAAAGCATAGAACTCAGATAAAAACTTTTCTTTATGCGAATCCCAAGGGGCTCCGTCGTGACAGACCAGCCAGCGACGTTGCACAGAACATTCTTATATGCACAATTACGCGTGAATAATATCTTAATAAGAGTGCCTATCTAAAGAAGATCAAATAGCAATAACATATTCAAAGAGAAGACAATAAGAAAACAGCCGAAAGGTAATTATGATTTGATATGATACGAAATTGGGAACAATTTACATTAACCATTGCAAATATTAAGTGGCTCTGATCCGAGACTGGAACATTTAATTAATCATTAGAGACCTTGAATGTGTGTCTCTGCAACTGTAATGCGTGCATTCAAGAAGCTTTGAATGTGGCTGCGACTATGCTTAGGCCGAATCTTAAAATACGAAAAAATCACGAAGCTTAGAAAAATGAAGTGCTAAACAAGGAAACAGTCTCACGTATGAGATGGAGCCGAACCCATACTGTGCATTACAGACGACCTAATCTTTTGATAGTTAATGGGCGATCAGTACCTCAAACCCTGTAATTACATGATGGGCGAGAAACTGATGGCGCGTTTCCAGGAAGCTGACGCAGCAGTATTATCAAGTAAATCAGGCAAAAAACTAAAACCCAGCTAAGTTAAGCTGTGTTTTGTCAAGCTTACTAGAGGGTACACCCTTTATTTAATTGGTTTAGAAGGACAGAAATGAGGCCACTGACATGTGATAAGTCACATGAGACATGTTGCTTAAATATCCAAAGATTTCAGAGATTTCAGAGACGTTCAGGAAGATACAATACTCAATTCATAATCACATGATCAGCTGCTTCCAAGCTCCAACCAGCTAAAAGAAACACAGAGGAAGCATTAGTAAAATGAAGCATCTTTCAAGGAAAATATATTGGTAATGCTTGTTTTTGGTTTTGGCCTTCATAGGTGAATGCTCATTGTGAAGAAGAAATTCTGAGAAGCATTCTGATTCCTGACATTATTATATGCCTCCATGACCAAACTACCATGTCCTTTTTATAGCCCAAAATGTGTTTCTTTTCACCTGCTCATCTTCTGTTGCCATTTTTTAAGCTTAAAGATGGGATTGTGCCAAAGACCATAGCGGTGGGCTACAGTGAGGACATTTGACTAGCATCCAAAGTGTGCCAAAATGAAAATCAGTCTCTTTTAGCTGTCTAAATTCCTCATAAACATGGCGTATCATTTCAATTTTTTTCCCATCTATCTCCACAGATACTTTTTTTTTTTTTTTTTTTTTTTTTTCACGTAAATCTGAAAAATCAAGCATCTTGGAGAGAATTTACTTACATGGTATGGAATTGGACCTATTGTTTCGATTCCTAATCATCCAACTGACCGTACATGCTTGAGAATCATTGATCTCAAATCTCCTACAATCACGTTCCTTCATCAAATAGTCATCCCGGGCTTTTTCCTCCTTTTCTTGTTGGTGAAACGGAAGTGGACTAAGTTATTGTATTTTACAAATCACCCAGGACCAAAAATTGGATCCTGCAAAATAATACGTCGGCTTCACATGATTTCAAAACAACTATCAATTTTTTTTTTTTTTTTTTTTATACCATGTCAACAGTGCAATCTTATATGTGTATATCATCAGTTAAGTGATAAAATGCAATTTGTCAAGTACCATCTTAGGTTATTAAAAAGGAAAGAGAAAGAGAAACGGAACATTTGATTGCAGTTATTGTGGGTCAGATCTATATAACACCCTTTGTCAAGCTTAAGCACAAGATCAACATAGCAACCTCAGCCTCCCATCATCATTCCAAAGAAATCCTTAACCTCCATCCTTCTTCTTCAGATCAACACCCCACCATGAGATACAGCTGCAGAGCCTTTGTTGCTGTGTTCTCATTGATTCTGTTGCATTGTGTCGTGCTGTCACTGCTCACTCTCCATCAAGAGACACAAGCCCAATACTCAAGAGATAGAAGCTATCCGAGAAGAATGCTGGTTCCCTCAAACTCGTTCTCGGCTCACTTGAACAAGCTGAGTGAAGCTGCTAAAGATCTTCAGAAATCTGTCGAAGCCAGCCTGAAGAAAGCGCCTCGGAGCAAGTCAAATCCGACCCAGAACAGATAGCTCCGGAAGATTCTGTTTTAGGCCATAGAGATCTCAACTCAGACTAAGAAAGAGAGAAATCAACCTTTTCTCTCTTTCTACATTTTTGCAATTTTTTCTTCTTTCTTTTCCTTTTCTGGTTTTCTGATTAGGTAGGAGAACTGGATGTATAAGCATTTGCTTGACCGTATATGTTGAACATTATTTTCCTTGATTTGCTCTGTATTTATCACGTGATGTCTCAAAAATACATCTGTAGCATTCTTGAGGCCTCAACCTTTTTTAATATCAGTCCATAGAATTGGTAACAGATTGAAGCTGATTCCCACTTTCCAGTCTTGGCCATTCGATTCAGCAGCATGTTAGCGAGCTATGTAATGAGGAATCATCCGAGATAATCCGTGCAGAATCAAAGGCGAGATGGTGAGATTATCATACAAATGCACATAATTCCAGATCTAACTGAAACTTCACATCTGACATCCCTTTTTCTATTTTGGCTAAAATTCACAAGGCGGACCATAACGCGAACCTCATTTCCAAGTCTGGGTTTTTTCCTGGGCTAAATGGCCTGTGGGCTCTTAGCGGACAAAGTGATTTTGCCGATGATCATGGTTCTTTTCTTTCCATCACAAAACAATGTCATTCTCTCGTAGAATTACCTCGCATCTTAAAATTTGTTATAAGTAAAAGTACAATCAAATCCTTTTATTAATTCCATTTAATTTCTGATATGTTTTAATTTATTATTTTCTTAAAACACATGGTAATGATATAGTGCCAATCAACCATCACGTCAGAAAAACTTCAAAATAATTTAAAAATTTCAACGAAATTAGAGTAAAAAAAAAAAAAAAAAGCTAAAGGTCATAAAAAAAAGAAAAAAAGAAAAATGAACTCATCCATGGCTTGGCCAAGCCCCACTAGTGGCTGCTCTCAGAGCCATCGAGAAGAGTTGGCGAATGTTGCCTAGGTCTTCCCGAAGCTTGGCAACCCTTGTTGACCCAGGCAAGGTCTTGGCAGCCCTTGACAAGGCCTCGCTTGGGGTGGACGATCCTAGGCGAGGTCTCACCAACCGTTGCCGGCCCCAGCTGGAGCACAACAAATGGATCCTGTTCATCATCTTCTTTTTTAATAGCCGAGGGCATATTCGTCCCAAGACTTTTTGACCTTTTTATTCTTTCTTATGTTCTCTGTTCATCTTTTTCTTCCTTCCTCACTGGTCCCGAGCCACTTTCCATGTCCAATCTCGTTCAATGCCATGAAGTCGTCGGCGAGCTCTGTACGTCGCCTACGGCCGCTCCTCCATCCAGTGCCGGTCAACAATGCCAATGGCTGTTCTTTCTCTTCTCCCTCACGGCCATCGCCGCCATCTCTCCGAGCTCTTGGTGGCCGCTTAAGCTTCAAGCTCTTGATCATGGTCTTGCGCCAAAATGAGAACTGTAAACGTCTATGATCAAGAGTTTAGTTTAGTCGGTGGGAATGGCTCCTAGAATTTCCCAAAAGACAAAAGTGAATGCGACAGAAGCAGTTTCAATCTTTTGTGTAATATTAGAGGATTTAAAAAGTCAAAGAAAAAGGGTGGGACCCACTTTGAATAAAGAAATAAAAGAAACAAAAAGGAGAAGAGATAAAAAGAAAAGGAAAGCCCACGTTCGGGCCGAGAGAAAAGAGGAGAGAAGAAAGAAAGAAAGAAAGAAAGAAAGAAAGAAGAAGAAGAAGAAGAAGGAGAAGAAGAAGAAGAGAAAGGCTTTGTGTGTTCACGCCGTGGGCAGCTCATCAAGCTTAGTTACAATGCCCGGTAAGTGATCACACCTTTCGTTCTTCCAATCGGAGTAGTTTCGGAGTTAGGGTTTGAAATTCGGAATTTGGGAAAAATCGAGCGGCGAAGTCCGATTTTGGAGTCGTTGAGCCATGTATTTTTGTAAGAATGATAGTTTAAAGTGTTGTAGAGCCGTGGGATTTTACGGATCATGATTTGAGCTTGTGGTTTGCCCGAAACAAAATTTCGAAGTTTCCTGCGCGCAGTGAACAGTACACTTCCAGCAGCTTTGGGCCCGTGTTTTGTCATTTTCGGCTTGATTTTGGGACGGCCAAGTTGGGATTCTTGTAGTATGTTTGAAGGGCTTTCTATTGATTATAAATATGTTCAGATTGGAGTTCGGAAGAGAAAGTTAAGGCGCGATCAAGTTTTGCGCCTAAACTCCGTGTTGCAAATGGCTTGAATAATCGCTTTGGTTATGCGATTTATTAGCATATAGGACTCGTTTTGTTAATATTAGACATATTATAGCTGTTTCATGGTTGAAGTAGAGTGTTACCCAAATTTAATGTTGCTTCTCGCTTATTTGATAGGACCACGAGATCGAAGGATCAAATAATGTGTGTTATTTGATTTTGGGACATCCTCGGGTGAGTAGTACTAATGTTTTCTTTGGTTTTGTGAAACTCATGTATTAAGGTAAGATTAATCGACATGTGAGGGAGTGAGGAACTATTTATAATATATTGATGGATATGGTGCTCGGAAATTTTGAGTTATTATGGGAAGATTCGACAAACCTCTCTTGAAGAGTTATGTTTGCTGTTTTGGTACAATTGACTTATGTGGTTATGTGATGATTATTGAAACATGGTATGTGTTGTGTTGAGGAAATCAATTGTGTCGTGAATAGGTAAAGGACTAAGTGCTACACAATAACGTAACTTCGTGGGAGCCACCTCTAGGGTCTTGTAGTCAAGGGCTAAGTGCTACATGGTGACTTGAGTCACATGGGAGCCACCTCTAGGGCCTGCACTACCGACATGCATGGTAAAGGACTAAGTGCTACACGATAACGTAACTTCGTGGGAGCCACCTCTAGAGCCTTGTACTATTGCTATATGTGGTCAAGGGCTAAGTGCTACACGATAACGCAATTTCGTGGGAGTCACCTCTAGGGCCTTGAGTTTGGATATTGAGCGTGGAATGAGCCATTGATATGAGATAGGATGAGTCCAATAATTGAACAAATTGGTGATGCTGGTTTTGGTTATTATTGATGAATGAGAAATTTTGCTATTTGATATAGCTTGGTTGAGATAACATATAATGCAATTTGTTCATGCGGGTTATCATATTTTTGTTTGACAATAATAAGTCATGTCTTAAATTTTAAATGTATAAGATTGACGTTTGATATGCTTTTATGGTATGTATTACTCACTGGGCTAAGGTTGCTCATTTTATTCATCTTCCATGTTTTCAGGTCCTAGGGTTAACAACTAGTAGGACGAGAGTGCTTTTGGAAAAATTTTTGGGAGTTCTATTTTGAGTATGGTTCAAAGAAAGTAATGTACATAAACTTTGCTAGTGGTTGGACTAGTTGAGTTCTAAATGTATATTTCTTTTGGTAAATTATAGAAACTCTAAGGTTACAACCAATTTGTTAGTTTATCTGATTTGTACATATATATATTTTATGGAAGAACAGCCTGTCATCCTCATTTCTTGAAAATTTGGGGTGTGACATTTTGACTCCAGAAAAATACAAGACAACAACACATGTTCGTTTGAGACTGCACAATTGTGGGAATATATTTGTTCGAATAATAATATTTTCTGCTTGCAGAAACCCAAACCTTCAATATGTGGTGAGTAGCCTTGATTCATTTATATTCAAGGACACCAGTTTGAGTAGAAGGGCAAATCCAAAGCCGCAAGCGAGACGCACCTCGCCTACCATGCAAGAGCTAAATCCTCAGGGGTGAGAGAAAATTGATGGTTTAATTATTGAGTTAATACTCTGAAAAATCTTAAACTGATACACTTGTGATAAATTTATTATTTATTAATTTTTATCAAATTTTAATGTTAAATTGTTGAGTTGGATGACACGTGACAATTGTACCAATTTGAGATTTTATTTTCCAGTTTGTCATAGTTGTACCATTTTGTGATTTTTTGTGATATTAATTCATTTAATGGAAGGTATGTTTGTCGTAAATATACTAATTTAAGTTTTTTTATGGTTAAACAAATTAGTTTAGGATAAATTTGTCACAAATATATTAATATGAAGTTTTTGATAGTCAAACAAATTAATTTAGGATAAATTTGTCATAAATATACTAATTTGAAGTTTTTTTTTTGGTAATCTAAGATAAAATTATCATACGTGTACAAATTTGAGATTTTTCGTGATAAAAATATTAGTTTAAGATAAATTTGTCATAGGTGTATTAATTTAGGGGCTTTTAAGGTATTAACTCATAAATAATGTGACTAAAGGAGATACAGTGGCCATGAAAGAGGAGATGAACAGAAAATAAAAGACAAAAAGGGGAAAAGTAGGAAGATAAAAACACGTCATATGTAAAATTTGACCCTTATTTAAGTCTAAATTACCTAATTCATATTCTTATTAAGATAAGGTCCATTTCGACTCTTTTTTTGACAGCCTCACTTTATACTCTTATTTGAAATTTTTTCATTATTAATCAGTGATTTTCCAAAGCAAAAAGGCAGCTGAACAGATGCAATTCTGCTTGCTTACGAAAGAGGTACCTGGAGAATTGCATGTAGTCCTTCGTTTACTTTATTTTGTGAGGGCGCTGGAAGACCAAAAGAATTTGAGCTGGTCCTCTGTTTGAATTTTCATCAATTGGGCCTCATTTTGTCCTATCTAAAGAGAATAAAAGCAAGTAAAGAAGAACCCACGAATTGGTCAACCAATGACTTTGCGTGCTTGGAACTCAAAATCCTGAGGGTTTATTTATTAAGTTATTCACTAATGACTAATTTCATTTTTTTCTTTTTCAAAATAAAAAAAGAATAAATATCCATTTGATAATTTTTTTTACTACCCGAAAACAAATTTGTTTTCAAGAATAGATTTAAAATGAAATAAATAAGTTATTTCTTTATTCTCTAGAATAATTCTAGAATCAAGCTCAATCTTTTTTTTGGTTGTTTCTACTCTATTCTTACTTTAATTCTCACTCTAAGATTTTTTGTCTTGCCTCATTGTAAAACGTGAGAGTCGAAACCCACATTTGAAACTAAATCGTCCCGACTCCAACCCTCAAGAAGGTGAGGATTCGACCCGCCATCTTCTCATTCCATGTTGAAATGGTAACCACTTGAGCAAATCTCAGTGGTTTCTCCTTCTTCCTAGTCAATCATCGGCCATTATCACCGCCGCCACCGCCGACCGATTGGGTGAAGTTCGGTAAGCTCATTGGAGGCTTGCTTCGTTGTGAGGCTTGATCTCACCTAGGTGGTGCGAGGTCAGCCCGAGGCTAGGCCTTGTCATTGTCGGACCTCACCTTGGCTTGGTGAGGCTTCAGTAAGCTCGTTAGATCTCGCTTAGTCAGTTGCCAACCATCACTTGTGGCCTGTGACTAGCCATAAAAAAGAAGGAAAAAGAGGAGAAAAGGAAAAAGGAAAAAAAAAAGAAGAGAAAAATAAGGAACATATGATTAAGATATTAAAAATTAAAAGAAACAAAAAAATTTAGAGAGTCCTATCAAAATTTGAAAATTTTAGATAATTACCAAACTCGTTTAAATACTCAAAAATTATTCTATTAAAATATTATTTTTAAGTAAAAATTATTTTCAAAAATAGAATGATTATCTTGACTTATCCCTCAACCTGGCTTCAACATTAAGGAAGTGAATTGAAAATGGCACAAAAGTCTTAAAGCGATAAGTGAACTTGAATTCACTTTTTTTTTTTGAGAAAACCCAATACTGCCAACGGTGGCATCTTGTTCAACTCCTTTGACTTGAAAGTCTTAGCATGAAGGCGTTTCAACTACGCATCCTGAGCTGAGTGGACAACGTCTGCAGAAGGACAAAAGTAAGTTTGAAACGTTCAAAACAATGTACGGATGTATTAAACTCTCGGCTTCGTTTCATTTTCAAGGATGCAGAGTATTTTCCAAACTCTTGCTGGTCGAAGAAAGTGGAAGGAAACGACAGAAAGAACGCGTTTTTGCATATTTTAGTTGGACTTTTGCCGGCATTCTTTTGTCCTGGTTCACTCCCTCATGTATAAACCTGCCAATTCATCGTTTCGTCATTCAACCTGAAAGCAACAGAGCAACAATGGCTTCTCCTGCTTCTATTAGCCATCTGCTCCTGCCGTTCCTTCTTCTTCTTCTGCCATATCTTGCCATTTCACAGTCCAATATAACCCCAGGCAAGTCTCTGGTTGCGGGGGATAAGAAGTCTCTTCCGTGGCTCTCTCCTTCCGGAGATTTCGCCTTGGGGTTCAGCCAACCCGACGATGAGAGCGACAGCTTCGTGGTCTCCATATGGTATGACAAGATTCCTGAGAAAACCATAGTCTGGTGTGCCAGTGATACTAGCAAACGACCTGTCATCGCACCCCGAGGATCAAAACTGGTGGTAACTGCTGATCGCGGGCTCGTTCTGAATGATACAGGAGGCGGAATTCCATGGAAGTCCGATCCCATAGTTAGTGCGGTCGCTTATGGATACATGAACGATACTGGAAATTTTGTTCTCAAGGGCAGAGACTCTGAGACTCTTTGGGAGAGCTTCGACTATCCCACCGACACCATCCTGCCCGGACAGATCATACCGAATAATGGGATTCTGTCTTCAAGACAATCGGCGACCAACTTCTCTCAGGGAAGGTTTCGGCTCGGTTTGCAGGATGGGAACCTCCTGCTTAGGACAATAAACTTGCCTTCCAGTTATGCCAATGAACCGTACTACACGGTCCCTGCTCCTTCGCCCTCTGTTTCTGTTACCGGGATTAGTTTGAACGACTCGGGCTCCTTGAATTACCTTCATGACAACGGCCAAATGTCGCCTCTCAGGACAGTTTCAGGGGAATCGCCCGGGGACAAGTATTTGAGAGCCACTATGGAGTCAGACGGGGTCTTCATCCAGTACTCTCGCCCCAAGACTGGGGGAAATTGGACGATTGACTGGCTGGTACCGGAAAATATATGCAAAACTGGTCAGGAAAAAGGAAGTGGCATTTGTGGTTTCAACAGGATATGCAGGCTCGACGTGAATTACAGGCCAGTCTGCGACTGCCCTCTGGGATTTTCTGTGCTTGACGAGAAAGATGAGTATAGAGGTTGTGTACAAAATTATTCACAAAGTTGTGGAGAAGCGCAGAGTTCAGGACCGGATGCGTTTGTACTTGAAGAAATTGCTAGTATCGATTGGCCAACTTCTGATTACAATCTCTTGCAACCTTTCACAGAGGCTGAGTGTAAAGACTCCTGCCTCCGCGACTGCATGTGTGCTGTCGCCATCTTTAGAGATAATGACATGTGTTGGAAGAAGAAGCTGCCTCTGTCCAATGGCAGGATCGACACAAACCTCAATGCAAAGGCCTTCATCAAGAGAAGAAAGGATGGCTTTTCTCCTCAGACCCCCAGTCCTCCGGGACCAAATGATGATAAGAAGGATATTTTGATTCTTGCCGGGTCGGTTCTTTTAGGCAGCTCAGTGTTTGTCAACTTCATACTGATTGCTGCATCATGCCTCGGCTTTTTCATTATATACCAAAACAACCTAAAGAAGTTCTTCAAAGATGAAAGTGGCATGGACATAAATATACGCAGCTTCACATACAACGAGCTTGAAGATGCCACGGGTGGCTTCAAGGAGGAACTTGGAAGGGTCGTTTGGCATAGTTTACAAAGGGGTTATTGCAATTGGAGACTCCAAAAATGTTGTAGCAGTCAAGAAGTTGGATAGGTCTTTTCAAGAGAGTGAGAAGGAATTCAAAACTGAAGTTATAGTGATTGGACAAACCCATCACAAGAATCTGGTTAGGTTGATCGGGTACTGCAACGAAGGGCAAAATCGCTTGCTGGTTTACGAGTTCTTGAGCAATGGATCGTTAGCGAGCTTCCTGTTTGAGGATCTGAAACCCAGTTGGGAACAGAGGGCCCAAATTGCCTTGGGAATCGGAAGAGGACTCCTCTACTTGCATGAAGAATGCAAAACCCAGATCATCCATTGCGACATAAAGCCTCAAAACATCCTTCTTGACGAATATTACAATGCCAGGATTTCAGATTTCGGCCTAGCCAAGCTCTTGATTAGCCAAACCCACACTCACACTGCAATAAGGGGAACGAGAGGATATGTTGCGCCTGAATGGTTCCGGAACATGCCGATCACTGTGAAGGTCGACGTGTACAGTTTCGGTGTCCTGCTGCTAGAGACCATTTGCTGTAGGAGAAGCATTGACATCGAAGCCGGCAATGAAGAGAGAGTGATCTTAGCTGATTGGGCTTATGACTGCTATCGAGAAGGGACGCTAGAAGCACTCGTTGAAAAAGACGAGGCAGCCCTGAATGACATGAAGAAGCTCGAGAGATTTGTGAGGGTTGCCATCTGGTGCATCCAGGAAGATCCAGCCTTGAGACCAACCATGAAGAAGGTTATGCTAATGCTTGAAGGGATAATTCAGGTGTCTGCCCCACCGTCCCCCTTCGCATTTAGTACCATAAGTACGGTGTAAACTCAGAGACGTTCTAGCATTTCCATAGAGCCATCTCAGCCTGTGTGTTTGTGGTACATAGGTTATCATATTTAGTAGATAATTTCTTGCGCACAAAGTCCTGCATCGTGAACCAATCTAGGATGATTCTAAGGAAGAAAAACATGCAGCGAAGAGAAGCCATCAAGCAAAGGTAGTGGTTTTGTTGATGGAAGGAAACCACCTTACTCCCGTTGAAGGGAAGAACTTCATCAGCTTTGTTATTCTGTTTTTTTTTTTTTTTTTTTTTTGGTACTGATCAGCTCTGTTTTACCATCCGGTCTTCTTTGTGCTCACCTTAGTCACATGATTTGCACTTAATATCGTCTTTTGTGATGTCTTCTGACTTCAATGAGAAGACATCTGATGTACTCTTTCCAAATTAATGCAGCACGGTTGCAAATTACATTTCCTAAGGAGCATCCGTTCATATTCTAGTTTTCACCTTTTCTTCTTACTTCTTGGAAGAAGCATAAGATGATTTTTGCACAAAGCCCATTTTCTTGATAATTGAATGCCTGATCCTGATGCTGTCGGATGGATGAATAAGCAAAATGGGATGTAGAAGTGCCATGGAGAGACATAAATCAATTTGCACCATCTAAGTAATGTTTGAACCTTGAGAAGGGTTCTCTCCAAATGATAATCTCTGCCTTGTCCAATATTAACATCTCAAACCCATAGAGTTGACTCTCAATGTATAACCACAAAACATCGATCCAATATTGGTCTGACTAGGCCAAGCCTTTGCAGGGTTAGCTTCATCTTAGATAGCTCAGTTTCTGGTCCGAACCTTAGGTAGAAGGATAAGGTTACACGGCTGGTGAGTCTTTAGAACTATTGAGGTCGATAAGTTTAGACTTCAGAACAGTGAAATAACAGCGAGCTTATCCTAATCATAAAACATGTGACAATAACTGCATTTTCTGCTGGACAGTTCTTTTGAAGTTCAGATATTGAGAGACCCCTGCTACGGAAACAACATAAATATATCATCTTTGTCAGTGAACAAGAACAATCAGAGGACATGCTCTTCGCACAGCCGCTTGTAGACCGTGGTTCTATTTGCCATCTTTTCCTGTCATGACCTGACAACTCTGTTATCTGCTCATATAACCGTCTCATGGAATCAAGACTTGCATCCTGTTGCGCTCATCATGGGGGACTTTCAGAGTAGAAGAGACTACAAACAGCTGCATCGGTGATGCATTCACAAAGTGAGTACATACTTAATAAACGATGGAGGCATGGACATCCAAAGCGGCATAGACTGGCAAAGTTCATCAGTGGATTTGGTTCAACTAGCTTGGTAAGCTCTAGAAAAAGGAGCGATCACTACAACAGAGAACGTAAAGTCACCTTCCCTGAATGGCGGGAGACTGAAAATAAACTAGAAGATTCAGTCTAGAACAGAGGTTATTGACATTACGATGGTGAAAAACTCTAGTCTTGCGTCTTACGTTTATATTGTACCATGGGATGGATATCTTCGTTATCAACGAGGGGAAAATTTAATAATTTTCTGTTGCCATAAAAATATTCTGAAGTTGGCTGCCGTTAGTATATAGTAAACTCAAGTAGAAGTTTCAAACTTGGGTGGCGAATAAACGAGTCTTTTGCAAGCCTTCTTTTTGACGAAGCTTGCTAAACCTTTTACGAAGACTGGGCAAACTCCATGAGAAAAATACTAATCTATATAGCGTGCAGATGGGAGCTCCATCTAAGGCGAGAGAGACTTTCCATCGAAGGCAAAAGGAAAAGGACAAAAGAATAGTCGCCTCCCCTGCAATTATATATTTTGATGACTCACCCTGAAAATCTTGTTTCTTCCTTAAGTAGCTTAAGAACCAGAAGTTCATCTATCATGGCTTACATAGTACTTGCGATCCTTCCTCTTCTCCTTCCATTTCCACTTTCCACCAAAGCTCAGACGTACAGCAACCAAACCTTGGGATCCTCATTAACAACAAATGATCAGAACTCCTGGTTATCACCTTCAGGTGAAAATTCGGTTTCGGATTCCAGAAAATTGGAACCACAGATTATTTGTTAGTTTATGGTTGAAAAATATAGACGAGCAAACTATAATCTGGTCCGCAAATGGCGACAATTTAGCAGCTGAAGGCCCCAAAGTCCAGCTGACTGCTGACGGCCGCCTAGTGCTTACCGATCCAAAAGGAGTTATGGGCTTCTAGCTCAACTGGTACAGGCGTTGCCTTTGCAGCCGTGCTTGACACAGGGAACTTCATTGTAGCGAACAGGATCGCGCCAACTTGAGGGAGACGTTCAGCCAACCGACCGATACAATACTGCCGCCGCAAACGATAAATCAAGGGAGTAAGGTTAATGCTCGCTATTCAGCAACAAATTCTTCACTGGGAGGTTCCACTTCATACTACTAGCCGATGGAAATCTTGGGTTCAATCCCACTCCTACTCCACTGCTCTGCTCAGATGCATACTGAAATACATGGGCCCATCAAGCCCAGGCCCATGTCTTTAATAGACAAACTCAGTCCATCTTCATTGATTATTCTTCCCTTATCTCACGTGAAGTCAAGGCAGGGGACAAAAGAAGCAAAAGAAGAAAAACGACAGGCTTGACCGTGAAGAAGGAAAAAGGAGGAGAAAAGAAGGAAAATTTTCATGTGTAGCCAATCCGAACACCTCGATTAGCCGAATCAATTATGAAGCGCAACACCTGGTAAGTATTCATGTTGATAATTCATCCAATGGAAGTAATTTTGGAAGTTAGAGCACAAATATGGAGTTATGTAATTTTTGAACTACGAGATTCAATTAAGGAGTCTTTGAAGTTGCGATTTTTGTGTAAATAGTAGTGTAGGGCATTATGGAGCAGTGGGGTTTGACGAAACTCAATTTCAAAGTATGATTTGTTTGAAACGAAATTCCAAAGTTTTGCGTGTGAGTTAGGCATAACGGCAAAAGACAAATATATGCCATAAATAAGCTTCTTTGTAGCGCTTAAGAGTCAATACGTCGATGGTTGAATTTGGTTTAGTAAAGTCGTTCGTTAGAATTGTGTATTACTCAGTTTTTAATATCATTTTTCGATTATTTGATAGGAATGTGAGTACGTCAGCTCGAGTAATTAGTGTAGATTGGTTTTCAACTCTTCTTTAAAACTCATGTTTGAAAAATGAAATGGATTAGTTCTATTATGAGTTAAGAATATGCATATTTCTTGCATAAATTGGATCGAGCATTTACTACCATTTGATAAAGGCTAGTAAATACACCTAGGGGGTGAATAGGTGTTTATAAAATTCTTTTCAAATCATTGACCGAAATATCCTTTGATATGACAATCACATCAGAAATAAATAAATCATACATCCATAAAAACAAGTAGAGTAAGGTAAGAGAAATTTACACAAGGATTATAGTGGTTCGGCTTATGGTAAGCCTACGTCCACTCTCCACACTGGCAGTCAACTGGCTGTAATCACTATGTAGCAAATAAGAGCTTTACAGTCTACGATCTAGACTTCTTTAGTAGAAAGTCTCTTTTACAGCTTCTCGCAAATTCACACTGTAAGTGTCTCTCTTTAGTACATGATTTTGAGCACAAGAGATTTTGAGAACAAAGGGTTTCAGAGATTCTAACTTCGAAATTTTTCTATCGGCTTCCTCATAATTTCGAACAATTTCGACACACCTTAAATATCCCTTCGTGCCTCCATAGCCGTTAGTACTTTCCAAGAATTCATCCAATCAACCCGTTGGAATGAATCAATTTAAATGATCTTCACGTTGTTGAATATATAAGTAGAAAATAGCTCGTCATCCTGTTCGCCCATACAATCAGGATCTTGAGTTTCCAAAATTGGATCCTTCCAAAAACTCGCTTGATCTTCAACGGATAAAATCCAGAGAAAATATCTTTTGAGCTAACAATTACAGCCAGAGATATTCCATGAATAAGTTAGGGAAGATAATATCCAAATCTTGATTTCCTTAACCATAAAAATAGTCTACTGACAGCCTCGCAAAATCGCAAAATCTGGGTCTGACTGTCTTCAGACTATGATTGGGTCTAGAGATCTTTAGACCGTAACTCTGGGTCTGACTGTCTTCAGACGGAAACTTTTGGGTCTTGAACTCTTCAGACTTAACCGACTGAGTCTTGGATCCATCAGACTTTAACTGACGAGGATGTTTTGTTAACTTCAAAACTTATAAGGGATTTTTCTTCAACAATCTCCCCCTTTTTGATGGTAACAAAACACCTCGGCAGATTTGTAAATTTATAACCTACAAATAGAACTCATGTATTTTGAGGATTACTTCTGCAAAACAGAAAATGTTAGTCCGATGATAATTATCCTCATAAATATAATGATCCTGCAAATTCACAAATCTACAGATCCAATCATCAAATCGGTACTTAAGTAAAGTCATAGCAGTTCAAATAAACAACCCAAAAGTTCAAAGTCATAAACATAAACAGTCTAAAAACAAAAATCAAACGAAATAAAAGTTCAAAAATTCAAAATTCTCAAATCTGCAAACTCTCCCCCTTTTTGTCCCATCAAAAGGAGGTAGAGTGGTCAAGAGTGGGGTTCATAAGAATTCATGGCTCATTTGAAATGCGAACAAGATGATATTCACTGAGCGATTGTACTGTCTTCTCAAGGCTTGTGAGAGCTTCCTTAACTGAATCCAACTCTGCACCCTTCACATTCGATTCCACTTGAAATTTGAGTGCATTGATTTGGTCTTGTATGGACATGGAAGTACTCAGCATTGTCTTCTTGAGATCCTTTAGCTTATAATCCATTCCAAAAACCTGCTTTTTAAGGTCCAGCATAATATCCAAGAGTTGTGAAAATGCTGTTGAATTAGCATTACCTATACTAGGACCAGTAGACTCTATTCTTGGAGTTTGAAAGCTCGGTGCATCCTTTTCAGCCCTTTGCCTTTCTGATGGAGAGGATTTTTCAATCTCTGGGAAATGAGATGCATAAATGTCTTCAGCATCTACTCCAGACCTACTGACATCACTGTAATGCAATGGCGATAAAGTTGCTTTATCAGCAGCAACTCCCTCGGTTTTATTGCCAGTAGGTGGAGTCGAATAGTCTTCGCCAAAGTCCATTTCATCTTCAGCACTGTGATGCATTTCGGCCTCCTTGCCAAAGTATTCTTGAGCAAAAGATGGCTCAATTCCTTCAACAATATCCTCTTGAGCCTTGCTCTCCTCTTCATCTTTCCTTCTTCTCTCTTCCTTTTCTCTTCTCACTTCTTTTTCTTCCCTTCTTTGTGCTTCCTCTTCTTCTTTCCTCTGTTCCTCCTCTTCTCTCCTCTGTCTCTCTTCTTCGTCTTCTTTTCTTTTCCTTTTCTCTTCTTTCTTCCTTTGTTCTTCCTCTCTTCTCACTCTCTCAACTTCTTCTTTTTCCTCTGCTTCTCTCCTTTCCCTCTCTTCATTATCAGCTCTCAAACTAATTGTGCTCCTCAATTTTGTGAGAGCAGAAAGAGTCATGGCATCGTCAAAATCTTCTTCATCATCCTCATCCTGTAGGATGACTTTCCTTCGCTTTTTCTCGAAGATGGCCATGGGCTCTTTGCCCTTTCTCTTGGCAGAAGCAGTAGCAATTTCTTTGTAGGGAGTCTTCTCCTTCAATCCTTCCAAAGCAGAGTTCAGCTTTTGAAGCTTCATCTTCACCGCCATTTTATAACCCACAAGCATCAAGCTTAGATTGGTCAGGCATAAAGGTGTAGGGATTTGTATCTTAAAGTGCCTGAACAACTTGATGATGAGTGACGAGTAAGGCAATTGGCCTTTATCCTTAACCACAGTCTTGTACATGTGGAATAGGATAACATGGGGGAGAGAAAAGGGCCTGCCTTGGTTAAGAGCAAAAGTAAGCTTTGCTCCTATTTTGGAGACGTCAGTTTTGGAGGTTGTCTTCGGCCTGAGACAATTGATAATGATTTTGTACAGTAACACATTTGAGGCATTCATCCTAGTGTAGGATATTTTGCCTTCCACAATCCTATCTTGCACAATTTCAAGAGTAGCAAATGTTGTGGACACTTTAATTGGTTGGAAACTCCCTTTTTCCACCCCAATTACATCAGCCAGAGTGTCAACATCAACAACATACTCTTTGTCCATAAAGGTGAAGGACAACCTGTTGGCATCTAGAAACGACAAGTTTGAGTAAAAATATGCCGTTAGTTCAGGATAAGCATTTGTCGCGTCTGTACAAAACTTCTCCAGTTGCAGCCTCGCGAATCTTTCCCTGAGATTTACCTTGATTGAGTCAAGGAAATCAAAGTCTATGCTCCTCGGATTCACAACGCCTCTCTTCAGCAACTTAGTATACACCCGCTCATGTTCTCTTGATCTAAAAAGACTGCCTTGGGGACATATAGTGTTCACAGCCACACCCATCCGTGGCTGGAATTGAGAGAACAGCCTCTCATCATAATCTTGTGGTTGGTTTGCAGTACTATAAAACGGATCACTAGGTATATTTTCAAGAGTTCTCTGTGCGAGCCCTTTGTCAACAATACCTAAATCCTCCATCTCTCGCAGGAAAATATATTCACTCTTATATCCTCTCTCCTTCAGAAAATCCTCTATCATCTTTAAGTCTGTACCCCCATTTTTCAACTTTTTATACAGAGCATACGCAAGCTTGGGTCTCAAGGTTCTTACCAGTGCGGCCTCCGTAATTTCTTCCTCTTCAAAATACTAACTCGGAGTCTCCCTTTGTGGAGAATCTTCTTCGCCTGTTAGGTCAACCCTGGTAGGACCCTCTTGTCGCCTCTGTGGTCCCTTTCCAGCAAGTCTTGAAGATTTTCTCGAAGACATGCTTGAATCAAGAGCAAAAACTCAACTTGTTCGCAAAAAGGATGGATTTTTGTTGAGTAAAGTAATCGAACAGGGACGGTAGTGGAAAGTTGTTTAAGGTTTTTAGGGTTTTAAAAAGAGAGTAAACGAGATGGCTTTTAAACGTTGTGGCGGATGAAGACGACGATTCGAAAGTATAAATAGCAAGAAAATATAAAAAGGAGATACTGAACCGTCGCAAAAAAAAAAAAAAAAAAAAGAGAAAAACTGCCAATTTTGAAAATGTAAACTGCCATAAATATGTCAGACGTCGAATAAAAAGAGATATCGATATTTCAAAAAGCAATTAATAATTTAATGCATAAAATAAAGAATATCGAAATACGCAAATAGACTTTAAGTCAGTCTAGGGATAAGTACACTAATGGTGCCAAAAGTTGTGTACGGCGCTCACTTTGGTGCCAAAAGTTTCCGCTAGATCACTTAAGTGCCAAATCGGAGAAAAAACGCTCACTTTGGTGCCACCAGCGAGAATTTCCGGCCAAAATGATTACGTGGCTTCTTTTTTAAAAAAAAAAATTCGATGGGGCCTCTAAACGACGTCGTTTTCGGTCCTCCTTAAGAAAACGACGTCGTTTTGCCGTCCTACGTGGATGGCTTCGCGGAAACGACGCAGTTTAGCTTAATGGGGATTGAAATTAGGGTTTCGTCGTTCATCCGCCATCGTTCGTCCGCCGTCGTTCGTCTGCCGTCGTTTGTCCGCCGTCGCTTGGCCACCGTCGCTCGGCCACCGTCGCTCAGTCACCATTGTAATTGCTTGACTAGGTGAGCGAAGAGAAACTGAGATTGTTGCTCGAGCAAGAAATTACAGGAAAAATCGGAGGCGAGGGCGGAGGAGGAGGAAGAAGAAGATAGGTTGGAAGTGCCGTTGGTGCGCTGCTATCGCTGGTGTCTTCTTCTGCTGCTGGTGCGTTGCTGGTGTGTCGCCGGGTGTGCTTTGCCGGTGTTCTTTATTCTGCCGTGCTTTGCCGTTGCTGGTGTGGGTCTTCAAGGAAGAAGAAGACGAAGACAAACGGCGTTGGCTCTTAAATTTGGGGATTAGGGTTTCGAAATTGGGGGAAAAGTGTCAAACGGCGTCGTTTTGGTGTGTTGGATGCTGACTCAACTTTCCGACGAGCCATGTCGGCTTAAAAAATTAATAAAAAAAGGCCACGTCAGATTTCCGGCCAAGTTCGTCAGCGTTGGCACTTAAATGATCGTTTTTCAAAATTTTTGGCACTTAAGTGATCCGACAGAAACTTTTGGCACTAAAGTGAGCGCCGTACACAACTTTTGGCACCATTAGTGTACTTATCCCCAGAGTCTAAGAATGTTCAAATTTTACCTCAGAGTTTGAACTCTTTCAGACCTTACCTTTGAGTCTGAACACCTTCAGACCTTACGTTTGAGTCTGAGCACCTTCAGACCTTACGTTTGAGTCTGAACTTTTCAAGACTCTAGTTTGAATCTTTTCAAGTCTTGCGATATTCAGTCTTGAGCGAATTGATTCAAAGTGAGCCTTTTCTAGGGGCTTTGTGAATATGTCTGCCAATTGGGTCTTTGAATTAACGAACTGAATCACCACTTTACCATTTTGAACATGATCTCTAATGAAATGATGCTTGATTTCAATGTGCTTTGCTCTTGAATGGAGTGTTGGATTCTTTGTGAGGTTGATTGCGCTTGTGTTGTCACATTTGATTTTTGTGCAAGATTCCTCAACTCCAAAATCTTTCAATTGTTGTTGCATCCATAGAATTTCAGAACAGCAACTCCCAAGAGCTATGTATTCTGCTTCAGTGGTTGAAAGAGCTACTGTACCCTGTTTTCTTGAGAACTAGGATACCAACGTGTTTCCCAGTAGTTAACAAGTACCTGTAGTGCTTTTTTTGTCAACTCTACAGCCAGCAAGGTCAGCATCAGAATATCCAAGGAGAGTAAAGTCTCATTCTTTGGAATACCACAGACCTAGCTTACATGTGGTTGCAACATATTTAATAATACGCTTCACAGCAGTCATGTGAGATTCTTTAAGATTAGATTGAGATCTAGCACAAATGCAAACACTAAATAAAATATCAGGTCTAGATGCTGTAAGGTAAATAAGTGAACTAATTATACTCCTGTATAGTTTTTGGTCTACACTCTTTCCTTCTTCATCTTTATCCAGCTTTGATGAGCTTAACATAGGAGTTTCTGTTTTCTTGCAATTCTCCATTCCAAACTTCTTGATGAGGTCTTTTGCATACTTTTCTTGGTGGATAAAAGTTTCTTCTTTTGATTGTTTGACTTAAAGTCCCAAAAAGAAGTTCAATTCACCCATCATGCTCATTTCAAATTCATTCTGCATACAACTCGAAAAATTCTTGCAAAGATTTTCATTAGAAGAACCAAATATTATATCATCAATGTAAATTTGAATAAGTATGAAATCCTTACTTTCTCTTTTGATAAATAAAGTAGTATCTACTTTACCTTTAGAGAAACCACTTTGAATTAAAAAATTACTTAACCTTTCATACCAAGCTCGAGGTGCCTATTTTAAACCATACAAAGCTTTCTTCAGCTTGAAAACAAGGTTTGGTTTTCTTGGATCTTCAAATCCTGGCGGTTGTTCCACATAGACTTCTTCTTGGATAATTCCATTTAGAAATGCACTCTTCACGTTCATTTGGAATAACATGAAATTTTTAAAGCAAGTAAAAGCAAGAAGTAATCTTATAGCTTCTAACCTTGCTACCGGGGCATAGGTTTCATCATAGTCGATTCCTTCTTCTTGTGTGTAACCTTTTGCCACAAGTCTTGCTTTATTCCTCACCACTTTTCCTTGTTGATCCAGCTTGTTCCTGAAGACCCATTTAGTACCAATAATTGATTTACCTTTTGACTTAGGAACGAGTTCCCAAATATTGTTGATTTTGAATTGATTCAATTCTTCTTGCATAGCTTCAATCCAGCTTTCATCTTTTAATGCATCTTCTATAGTCTTGGGTTCAATTTCAAAAATAAGTGCTAGAGCACTAGATTCTTCACGCCTTTTGGATCTTGTACGAACTCCTTCATCAATGTTGCCAATGATGAGATCTGCAGGGTGACTGGATTTATGTTTCCAATTTGTAATTGATTTGTCACTTTGATGAGACTCTGTTTCAATTGGAGCAACTGATTTGGATTGCGGTTGAGTGTCTGAGATTTGATTTTCTTCAAGAGAATTTGTAGACGCTTGGCCAGACTCATGATCTTCAGATTGAGTCTGATTTTGAACTGAGTCTTCAAACTTCACATTCATGGATTCTTCTACAGTCTAAGTCCATTTGTTGAAAACTCTAAAGGCCTTACTTGTGATTGAGTAGCCAAGGAAAATTCATTCATCTGATTTTTCTTCAAACTTACCAATTCGATCACTAGAATTCTTTAAGATAAAGCATTTACAACCAAACACATGAAAATAAGAGACGATAAGTTTCTTATCTTTGTACAATTCATAAGGTGTTTTCTCTAAAATAGGTCTTAGAAAAACTCTATTTATAATGTAGCAAGCAGTTAAAGTAGCTTCAGCCCAAAAATGAGGAGAAATATTACTTTCAATCAAAAGAGTTTTTGCCATTTTTTGCAAAGAATGATTTTTCCTCTCTACAACTCCATTTTATTGTGGAGTGTAAGAGGATGAAAAATTATGTTGAATACCAGAATCATCACAATATTCAGCAAAATCATGATTTTCAAATTCACTACCATGATCAGTTCGAATACTTGAAATTGTATATCCTTTCTCAATTTGGATTTTCTTTGCAAATTTAATAAAATAAGATAAAGCTTCAGATTTATTTGCGAGAAAGAATACCCAAGTAAAACAAGAATAATCATTTACTATTACCAAACAATATCTTTTACTTCCAATGCTTTGAGTTCTTGTTGGGTCGAACAAATCCAAGTGTAATAGCTGCAAAACACGTTTAGTGGATACCTAATTTATAGATTTATAAGAATTTCTAACCTGTTTTCCAAGTACGCAAGGAGTGCATAATTCATGCTTTTGATACTTCAGGTTAGGAAGTCCCCGAATAAGCTTTTTGGATGAAACTTTTGCAATTTGTTTCAAGTTGACATGTCCAAGCTTTCTATACCAGAGAATGGCTTCATCTTGAATTGATATCAAGCATTGAGAACTGTCAGACTTTATATCCAGCAAATAAATGTTTCCATGTCTTCGTTCAGTAAAGGATTGTGAGAGATCTTTGCTTGTTCCAGAACAAGTATCTTCTTGAAAGTTGATCTTGTATCCAGTATTGCATAGTTGACTAATACTCAGAAGGTTATAGTTTAACCCTTCAACTAGAGAAACATTGTTGATTGTGAGGTTTCCTATCTTCACGGTTCCTCGACCAACAATTTTTCCTTTGTTATTGCCACCAAAGGAGACATTTCCTCCTTTTACATGAGAGAGTTTTGTGAAACAATTTGAATCTCCTGTCATGTGTCTTGAACAGCCACTATCCAAATACTACTTAATTTTCTTTTTGATAGTGACCTGCATTTAAATGAAAAACTCAAGTTTTCTTTGGTACCCAAACTTTCTTGGGTCCATCATTGTTAGTACCATAAACAGTCTTTGCCCAACTCTTCTTAACAGGTCTCCAAACTTTGGGACAATCCTTCTCAAAATGTTTTAAGCTTTTGCATTTTGAACATGTAAGAGCATTTCTTCCAACAGGCTTTACAAAAACCTTTTGAAAATAATTCTTGTAAAAAGATTTTGTAGGCCTATTCTTAATTCTTGCTTTTACCTTTGGAAAATCAATCAAAAGAATGGTTTCATATGTCATTCCTAGACCAGATTTATTGGGTCTTTGAATAGAAAGAATTTTGTTCAATTTTTCAGATCCCATTGAAAATTTCTTTGTGACTTTCAAAATATTTTCTTTCAAGCAGGCATTTTCTTTTGAAAGTACAATTTCATTTTCTTTTGAAACAGCAAGACACTTATCTAAATTTTCAACTTTTTCAACCAAAGTCTTTTCTTGTTTTTTCAATTTGGAATTCTCCATTTTTAGTTCAGAAATCATTTTAAGAGAGCTTTTAAGACTGAGGCAAAGTTCATCAATGTAGTTCGACACTTTGATAGGAATTTTTAAATTTCTAACCTTGATATCGCTGTTTGAGTCTGAGTCTGAGTCTAAGTCTGAGTCTGAGTCAGAATCAGCCATAAGACAAATATTGGCATACTCTTCATCGCTCTCTTCACATTCAGTGTCACTCCATGTTTCAGCTTTGAGTGCTTTCTTGAACCTTTTTGGTTTTCCTTTCTTTTTCTTTAATAGGGGACAGTTGAGTCTGATGTGTCCCTTTTTCTTGCATTCAAAGCAAACAACATCCTTATTGGTGTCTTCTTCTTCATTTGACTTCTTTTGAAATCTTTGATTGTTTTGTCTCTTTCCATTGAACCTTCTTCCTTTTCTATTTAGCCTTATGAACTTTCTAATCAGAAGTGCCAATTCCTCGTCATCCAAGTCTTCTTCCGAATCAGAACATCGAATCATCATTAGATTTTAAAGCAATTGACTTCTTATCTTTGGTGTCAAAGTCCTCATTGAATTACTCGACTTCATATGATTGAAGTGTGCCGACCAACTCATCTACAGAAAGAGGCATGATCCTCTGTGTTTCTCTTATGGATGTCTTCACATGATTCCAATCTTTGGAGAGTCCTTTCAACATTTTATTGACCTTCATTGGTCCTGAGATTGGCTGTCCTTGGTATGCTAAGCCATTTACAATTTCTGTAAATCGACTAAATATATCCGTGATGGATTCTCCTGGCTTTATTTTGAAGGCTTCATATTGTCCAAGAAGGATATTGATCTTGGTTTCTTTGACTTGATTTATTCCTTCATAAGTGACGTGCAATCTATCCCAAACTTCTTGAGCTGTTTCACAAGATGAAATTCTATTATACTTAGTAAGAGATAATGCACAATATAGAGAATAGATAGCTTTTGCATCAAGGGCTTGTCTCTTTGAAATTTCGGTTTGTGACAATTTCACTCCATCAGCTAATTCTTTCCCTGTGGTTGATGCAACTTTAGGAACAATTCCTTTCTCTACTACATCCCATTCCTGAGGATCTTTGGATCTTAGGAATGCCTTCATCTTGTTTTTCCATACGTTGTATTCCTTTCCATCGAAGTATGGAGGTCTGGTATTGCTTTGGCCTTCAATCAAACCTGGAGCCAAAATACTAGTCATAGATCTTTAGCTTTAGAAATAATAAACACTTCTAATAAAATAAGTAACCTGCTTTGGTATCAATTGATAAAGGCTAGTAAATACACCTAAGGGGGTGAATAGGTATTTATAAAATTCTTTTCAAATCCTTGACCGAAATATCCTTTGGTATGAGAATCACATCAGAAATAAATAAATCATGCATCCATAAAAACAAGTAGAGTAAGGTAAGAGAAATTTAACACAAGGATTATAGTGGTTCGGCTTATTGTAAGCTTACGTCCACTCTCCACGCTGGCAGCTAACTGGCTGTAATCACTATGTAGTAAATAAGAGCTTTACAGTGTACGATCTAGACTTCTTTAGTAGAAAGTCTCTTCTACAGCTTCTCGCAAATTCACACTGTAAGTGTCTCTCTTTAGTACATGATTTTGAGCACAAGAGATTTTAAGAACAAGAGGTTTCAGAGGTTCTAACTTCGAAATTTTTCTATCGGCTTCCTCATATTTTCGAACAACTTTGACACACCTTAAATATCCCTTCGTGCCTTCATAGCCGTTAGCACTTTCCAAGAATTCATCCAATCAACCCGTTGGGATGAATCAATTTAAGTGATCTTCACGTTGTCGAATATATAAGTAGAAAATAGCTCGTCAATCTTGCTCGCCCATATAATCAGGATCTTGAGTTTCCAAAATTGGATCCTTCCAAAACCTCGCTTGATCTTCAATGGATAAAATCCAAAGAAAAAAATCTTTCGAGCTAACAATTACAGCCAGAGATATTCCATGGATAAGTTAGGGAAGATAATATCCAAATCTTGATTTCCTTAACCATAAAAATAACCTGCTGACAGCCTGACAAAATCGCAAAATCTGGGTCTGATTGTCTTCAGACTTTGATTGAGTTTGGAGATCTTCAGACCATAACTCTAGGTCTGACTGTCTTTAGACGAAAATGCTTGAGTCTTGAACTCTTTAGACTTAACCGACTGAGTCTTGGATCCTTCAGACTGTAACTGACAAGGATGTTTTGTTAACTTCAAAACTTATCAGGGATTTTTCTTCAACACCATTTGCGTATTAGATGTAAATATGTGATCTTTTGATTGTAGTCTAAACTAATTGCCTGCAAATGGGTTTGCGAAACCTTTTGGGAAAGAATCACGTGAAGTTTTTTTTTTTTTTTTTTTTTTTTGTAAATTTTAAATATGGTTTATGAAATGTTAAATACTGATTGGTGAACTAGTTTACGAAATGGAGCTTGAAATAGTTTGGCGGTATATAAAATGTGATTTAATAGAAATTAATAATGGTCTCGACCATTTATATTTGAATTGTGATGGTAAAAAGTTGTGAACTGGGCTATTAAACCTAAGTTGTGAGATAGTTTCTAATTTTGGTTGTGGATTTTGGAGATTGAGGTTGTAGATTATGCTTGGTCTAGGATATCCTTATGGACCAAGTTATTTTCTTCTATTAGGTGGAGACCTAACAAAAGGAGGAATCTTAGTCACCTTATCACGGGACGTTATTTGTGATCACGGCTAGATACTTAAGCATGAGTTTAGTTGATGGAATGGACTATTGATGCGTGTTTTGATGAGATTGATCAATAGACTGGACCATTGATTATTTGTTTTGATATTAATGATGAAAGTGGTATTTTTGCTATTAGTATACTTATGTTGAAATAATATATAACTCATTTTGACCTTGCAAGTTTTGATATTTTCTGGTTTTGGTGTAAAAGAGTTGTGATTTGGTTTTGTAAATGTGCGTAGTGATTGTTCAATTTGCTTAACAGAAATTTATCACTCACTAGGCTACCGTAGATATTCTTTTTTCTTATCATGTTTTTTCAAGTCTCTCAGTTAGTGGTCGCTAGAGTGAGAGCGTTATCGCAGAAACTATTGGGAGCTAGATATTTGGGATATAGTATGAGGTTGCATTTTTTTGAGAAATGATAGCCATGTTACGCCCTATCCATATAGAATTTGGGGTGTGACACATATTGGTCCTCCAATAGCTAAGGTAGCAACTTTCAATTGTTATTCAATCAAAGTGGTTAGGTTTGTGTCCCAACAAGGAATGGGACACTACTTATTCTCCTTGCCTTAGGCATGGTCCCAACCAATGCATTTTACCAAAGAGCAATCTTTGAATATGACGGTGTCTTTAGGCAATATATCCACCTAAAAATGGCAAATTCAAGTTTTAGTTGGCTGATGGGCTAGTCAATGGTCTCTTCCCCTATCCCTCTAAACATATGTGTGAGCATCTTGCGAGATAGTGGTATTGGAGCTTGTGGCTTCAACAACTACTATACTCTCGGAGACAACTAGGGATTGCGTTATCAGTGCCCATCAGGATATGCTTTGTTAGATCCACCAAACGAGATGAACAGATTTAGACGTGACTTAGTTCCATAGGGTTGTGAAGGAAGTAAGTCTGAAATACACCTATTCACTATGCATGACATGCCCAACATAGACTGGCCACTTTCTGATGATAAACATAATCAACCACAAACTGAGGATTGGTAGAGACAGGATTGCTTGGCTGATTATTTATGCATAGTAGTTATTTCTAGAGACGAGGATTTGCTGGAAAAACAGGATTCCACTTTCAAATGGTAAGATGGATCTCATTGTGACTACGAAAGCTCTAATTAAGGTCAAATAAATAATTTGTACAGAATCAAAAGTAGAATAGCGAGAATTTCATATGAATACACATAATGGCAGATCTAATTGAAACTTCACACATCGTGCCTAGGTTGAAGGCGTAACAACCCTAATTCTTCTGTGTGACCGTTGGGTCCAGCTTGTTGGTAACCTGGATTTTTCATACTATTTATCGGCAGTACCCAGCGAGAACCCGATAAGGACCCAAAGTCTGAGTCTGTTAATATATTTAGTTGAACTAACCTTTACTTAAAAACTTAAGTCTATGAGTTCTAGACCAACTAAAATATATTAGTTGCTCCAAACCACACTACTTATCTAATATGAGATTCTCTAATACAACTCACACGTGCATCCTGTAATATATGGGTTGTGACTAATTCAAAGGTGGAAAAGCACAAGAAAAAAGGGTGTTGAAAAGTCAACAAGAGGGAATAGTGGATTTGGTTCTTTTTAATAGTTGAGAAAGGCGCATGAGGAGAGAAAATGAGAGAAAGAAATAGAAGAAGGAAGAAGAGGGTTTTGCACTATGGGAACCTCATCAAGCCAATTCGACTTCGTATTGCAATGCTCGGTAAGTATACATGTCCCTATTTGTCCAATGGGGGAAGTTTTTGGGATTTAGGCTTGAGTTTAGTGAAAATCAAGTCATGAAATCCAATTCTTAACTTGTGGAGCTTCGGGATTTCATAGAAATGGTGGTTTATGGCGTCGTGGAGTTGTAGTGTTTGTCGGTTTGTCGAGAGTCATTTTTTAGCAACGGTTTTGTCAGATCATAATTGTAGGGTTTTACATTTGAGTTTCACATTGCATTTAGATTTGATAATTACTTTGAGTGTATGATCTATTAGTGTGTCGGAGTCATTTTGCTAGCTTTTACATTTAGTTTAGCTGATTGGTTATTGAGATAGCATTTTACTTGATTTTGACATTATTTCTCACTTATTTGATATGATTACAAGTTCAACGATTCGAATAATGATTTTTATTTGATTGTAGGCATTCTCTAGTGAGTGGTGTTATCTATCCTATGAATTCCTAGACTCAAGTCTTGAAAGCAATAAGAATTTTGATATATTATGAGTTATGAATAAGCATGTTTATTCTATAAAAATCTGGATTAGGTATGTTTATTTGAGAATGATTTAAGAAATGTGTTATGAAAGGTGTCGTGAAAGTTTAAGGGTGCATTTGGGAAGGCTTCTGGGGAAAGTTTTTTGGAAAACGCAAAGACCTTTGAGTTAAAGGTGTTTCCCAAAATGCAAACTGTGTTTAGTAAATTGTAGTTTGAAAGCCCTTTGTAAAGTACATTTGAGCAAAATAGTGTTTGAGGGAATTACATTTACAAAGAATTTTTGTGATAAAAAAAATCATCAAAAGAAAAAGAAAAAAATTGACCGACAAGGGCAAGCCACCGTCGGCGATTGAAATTTGTCATCGGCGGGCGACCTCCGGCGACCCTGTCGACCCTCGAAGACCACCGGCAAAGGTTGCCTGAGGTTGCACGACGCCACCGCGACCTCCAGCGACCCTAGATCTGAGGCGGCGAGGTCGCATGATGCCATCGCGACCTCCAGCGACCCTAGATTTGGGGCGACGAGGTTGCGCGATGCCACCTCAACCTTCGGCGACCCCACCACGACCTAGATCCGGGGCGTCATGGTCGCGGGACCTCGATGCCCCGGATCTATGTCCTGGCGAGGTGGCGCGACCTTGCCGCCCCCGGATCTGGGGCGACCAGGTCGCGGGAGGTTGCGCGATGCCGCTGCGACCCAGATCCGAGGGCAGTGAGGTCGCGCGACCCAAATCGGGGGCGGCAAGGTCCTCCCACGACCCTGCCCCCCCAGATCTGGGTTGCGGCAACCCAGACCTCGCTGCTACCCAGATGGCACAGCGGTCACGCCAGCCCCCGATGATGGTTGTCTAGGCAACAATCGCCGACGATTCCCTGCCTTTCGCCGGCGACCACTCACAGAAGAAGAAGAAGAAGATGACCTCGCCGCCCCTCAGCTCAGCATTCTCGGCATGCTGAAAGCCCAACGTAGCCCCCAACCTGCCTTGGGCTTTTAGCCTTCATAAGGCTAACATTTTGCAAAGGGGCTTTGAAATTTTTTTGCTAAACACCTCATCCTTGGCCCAAAGATCTTTGGGGCTTCAAAGTAGCCTTGAGAAGCTAGTTCCAAACGCACCCTAAATGTGAGTATTACGTTGAGAACTAATTTATGGAATAGGTTCTTTGATGATTTGGGAAACATTTAATGAGAAAGATATTTCGAAATGTTACAGTTTATGAAATGAATTTTGAAATGATGTGAAAAATGTACTGCGGAATATATATTGTTTGATGAACATAGTAGATGACATATTTTGGATTTGTGAAACTTTTTTTTTTCCTGAAAGAACTATGTTGACTTTGAGTATGGTTTTGGAAATATGATTTGATTAGGCTTCTGAATTGGTATCATGGAAAGAATCGATTACTGAAAGGCTTTGTTATGGTTTATGAAACCAATGGTGATATGGACTGATGAAGGACTGAGTGTTACACAATGATATAATTTTGTGACAATCATCTCTAGGATCTTGCCGTCGAGAACTAAGTGTTACACGATAATGTAATTTCGTAGGAGCCACTTCTAAAGCATTGTATTTTGGATATGTGCTGATTAAGGATTAAGTCTACATGATAACATAATTTCATGAGAACCATCTCTAGGGCTTTGTTGCTGAGGACTAAGTACTACATAATAAGTAGTTGGGATTCTTCTTTAAAGCCTTAGACTATTGATATATGTTGGTTAAGAGTTAAGTGCTGCACAGTGATGCGATTATGTGGGAAGTCATCTTTAGGGCTTTAAGATATAAGTGGTGTTGAAATGTGTTTTGGGCTTTATAAAACCCATTCCTTAAAGTATATGTATTGAATTGAGAAGAACATTATTGTTGCATAAAGTGGGATCGAGTATTCACTACCTTTTGATTATATGAGAACGGTTTAAGAAACATATTATGAAACGTGTTGTGACAATTTACACATATGTATTGCTTTATGAAAGGGTTTATATATGATTTGAGAAATTGTTGATAAATGATGAATGGCTATGTTGCAAAACGTTATTTGCTTGGATTATAAGATTGATTTCTAGATTGGATTTCTAGTATTGGAGAATGGTTGTTTATGCTTATTATGGCCATGAACTCGGTAAGGGGTTCATGGATATGCACATCGGTTTAAGATATCCTTGTAGGCCGAGTGACTGGCCTTGTAGATGGAGAGTTTGCTGAGAGCGGATCTTAGTTGCCTTGTTATTAGGTGGTGCTATGATTATAATTTGATACTGAGTAAAAGATCAGTTCATAGATGGACCATTGATGACATGTGTTTTAATATGAGATTGATCAGTAGAATAGATCATTGGTGGGCAAATTTAACGAGATTAACCAATGTAGTTGACCTTTTATATATGAATTGTGTAAAGCTTGTTGTAATAAAACAACTTATACATGATTCGATATATACTACTCATTAAGTTGTGGTTACTCACCCCTCTCTTTTTTAATGTTTTCCAATTCCTCAGTTAGTGGTCATTAGATCGAGAACATTATTGCAGGAACTTTTGGGAGTTGGATTTTGTTAGTTTGAGGCGGTGTTTTTTGGGAAGAATGACGGTTGTGTCATCCCTTTTCTAGTAGGATTTGGGGTGTGACACATCCTAACATAAACACCATATTCCTCGTTAACAAAATCACACAAGAAGGCCCCATTTGGTTTCTAAATATTTCTCTAATTTTCTATTTGCTTTGACATTGTTTCGAAAATAGTGAGAAGCTATTTTCAAAATTCAAGTTAAAACTTTAAATGGAATCTTGATTGTAATATATGGGCTTTAAAAGAAAATAAAATAAAAGGAAAAGAAAGAGCTTGAAAAGTCAAAAAGGGAAACTGAAGAGAACTGTGGAACCTTCGGCTAGGTTTTAAAAAGAGAGAAAGAGAGAGAAAGAGGAGCATGGGCAGAAGCGAGAGAAACAAGGGAGAAGAGAGAAAGAAGAGAAAGGAAAAAGAGAAAAAGGAAAAAATTTTGGCACGCACATGATCCAGACACCTCATCAAGCCAACTCAAGTGTGTTTTCTAATGCCGGTAAGAAATTGAAGCCTTTAATCATCTACTTAAAGCAACCGCCGCAATTAGGGCTCGAAAGTCAAATTTCTTGGATATTTGTGTAGCAAAGCCCGGTTTTTGAGTCGTTGAGCTCTATATTTTTTTATAGAAATTGTACTTTGGGATGTTGTGAAGCTATAGCATCTTACGGATTGTGATTTGAGCTTACAGTTTATCCGGAACGAAGTTTTGAAGTTGAGGGCGCAATCTGGACTATAGCGAACAGTAACTTCAAGCCTTTTTTTTTTTTTTTTTTTTTTTTTTTTTTCAGTACTGTTTTGGGGCGATTGAATTGGGGTTTTTGTGGAGAAAGTTATGGCGTGACAAAGTTGGTGCATGGGCCACGCCTAGCGGAAAACAATGGATTTCCGCTAAATGTGAGCTTTTGTGTCGCATAGGTGTCATTTTATTGACAAATAGGCTTAGTATAAGCGAGTTGTTATGCGAATAACCTTTTTACTCGGCCTTTTGATATTGTTTTTACGTTAATTGTTAGGGATCCGAGTATGTTGGTTTGAGTGAGCGTTATAGTTGATTTTTGGCTTTTCCCAGGTGAGTGACACTATTTTTTCTTTATATTTTAAACTCATGTTTTGAGAAACGTGGTGAATTATATATTCTATGAGTTGATAAAATGCATCTTTTGTTGCATAAAACATGAACAAGTTATTACTGTCATTTCATTATTTGAAAGACTGAGTTATATTTTGAATTCGATTTGAATAGTTATTTGCAAAAGAATTTGTGAAATTCTTTATGAAAGAATCATGAAACGTTTTGGAGAATGCTTGATATTTATGTATCAAATTTTGAGTTATGATGTGACTTTTATTCTGATGTTGGATTATTGGATATTGTGATTAGTGGTTGATGCTCAATGTCTCTGTGGATCCTGAGGGGTGTGTGGGTATGCACATACTAGTCTAGAATATCCTTGTGGGCCAAGCTACCAGCTAATAATAGGTGGAGACCTTGCCAAGGGGGAAATCTTGGTCGTCTTGTCACAGGCATCACACGTGACCATGGTTAGACATTTGAGTATGAATTGGTCAATGAAATGGACCATTGACGTGTAATTTGAGTTTGGTCGATGGAATGGACCATCGATGTGATTTGATGAGATTAATCAATGGAATAGACCATTGATACATGTTTTATGAGATTGACTAATGGACTAGACCATTAGTATCTTTGGTATTTGAATTATGCTTATATATTTTGATAAAGTGAGTTACGATTATGTTTTAAATGTGCATAGTGATTTCTCGATCCGCTTAGAAGAAATGTGTTAGCTCACTCCTCTCTTATACTTGTTTTTCAGGTTCTTCAGTGAGTCGCGAGTAGGTGTGAACCGTGGTAGCTCACTCCTCTCTTATACTTGTTTTTCAGGTTCTTCAGCGAGTCGAGAGTAGGTGTGAGCATTCATTTGGGGAGGACTTTTGTGGTGGAAACTTTTTTGGTATGATGTGTGTATAGTTGATAAGTTTATAAGTTAGTCTTTTTAGAATGTATATGTTCTGTTTTGGTGGGTTATAGATATACTCTAATATTGTAACCAAATGCCATTTTTGTCAAATATATATATGTGGATGTATATATGTTAATATCGGGTTGAATTTTGGTTATGTTAAGGCTGCGTCCTTTGGTGAAAGGACGGCCGTGTCATGCCCTTTTTTCTTGTAAGTTGGGGTGTGACATTTGTAGGTATCAAAGCTTAGGTTTTGATTTATTTGGGTAGATATGGGACGATGTGAGATTGTGTGATAGATTTTTTAACACGTTAGCCTTTTAGATATTAAGTTGTAGCTCCGTTCTTGGATTTAGATGATCATGCATAACTTGGAGACACTTGCTTCGCTTCATAGAAATAGTAAAGGCAAGCAAGTTGTCGCCCCTGATGCTAGAGACACCTACAGCTTCTCGAGGTGCATCTCTAAGGAAGAGACAAGAAGATCGGCGTGATGGAAGTCCTAACTCACATGAAGTCAAGGAAGTTAACCAACGATCGTTTCCCCCGATGGACTTTGAGCAAGCCATGATTCATTGGTATCGTCAGGCAGAGGAATTAAGTGAAGATGGAACAACTGGCTCATACACCTTTGCCCAATTCAGAGAGGCAGAACCACCCACTTATGATGAGAAAGCTGATCATCTTGTAGCTGAGCAATGGACTAAAAAGATCGAGGGGATCTTTGAAGCAGAAGGCGTTCCTGAAGACAAGAAGGTTAGCTTTACTTCTTGATACTTAGAAGGAGAGGCAGAGCATTGGTGGGAGGGAATAAGGCTAGCTCTTGGAGATAGGGGTGGTGCTATAGCTTGGGAGGACTTTAAGCAGGCTTTCAACGCCCAATTCTTCCTAGTGTCATTTCAGGCAAAAATGAAGAGTGATTTTATACACATATCTCAAGGTGACTCCATGGTTTTGGAGCATGCAGCCCCTTTAATCAGATGAGTAGATTTGCTGAGTAATATGTGTCTAATAAGCAAGATAAGGTTGATCATTTTTAGATGGGGCTCCGATATGAAATTGGTTTTGCACTTACACCTCTAGAATTAACATCTTCTAAAGACGTGTTGGAACAAGCCATCAGAGTGGAACAAAAGATTTTGGAGCATGAGGTACAAAGTGTACCTCAACATAAGAAGTTGAGATCCACTGACTATCTAGATAGCAGCGCCAGTGGCAGCAGAAAGAGGAAAGCTTTTAACCAGCCAGGAAAGCCTATAATTCATAATAATCCAGGCCCTTGTACTACCTTATGGGAGACGACATGGCGGTCCTTGTTACTATAAGAGAGGAGCATGTTTCACTTGTAGAAAAATGGGACATGTGGCACGTGATTGTCCAACATAGAAGAATGCCCCTGGAGATAGTAGAGTATGTTTTGTATGTGGGCAGCTTGGATATCGAGCCTATATTTGTTCTATGAGGAAGACTGCCCCTCTAGCTGATAGACCACAAGAAGGCCAGCAAAGGTAAAGGATGACTAGGAATGTTTTTACGATGACATGAGAGGATGCAGCGGCTTCTAATACAGCGGTTGTAGGTAATATTTCTATTGCCTCACAACCTACTTATGCATTATTTGATCCCGGTGCCACGCATTCCTTTACTTCCATTGACTTTGCAAAGAAACTTGATGTGCTGCCTGAGTTTCTAAAATATGAATTGTGTATTGATACTCCCATTGGTGATTTCTTGATTGCTGATCGTGTTTTCAAGAATTGTTTGTTACGAATTGATGATGTATTATTTCCTGTGGATTTGGTGGAGTTAGATATACGAGATTTCGATGTTATTCTAGGGATGGATTGGTTATCAAAATATTATGCTACTGTTGATTGTTATTCAAAGAAAGTTATTTTTCAACCTCTCAATCAACCCGAATTCTCTCTTTCGGGAAGTTATAAAGGCACTGTCGCGACCAATTTTTCGGGTGTGAACCACCTAGGGTTTGGCTAATGGATTGTTAAGCCTAGACTTAACTCGGGCTCTCCCAAGCCCATACAAATTCGCGACTTAGGTTCAAGTTCTTAGCATGCAATTTGATTTTCAATTAGGAGTCGCCACTAATATATTTTTGGTGGGTCAATTAAAAACCCAAGTAAAGTAATGGGAGATTTACTTTACTCATGCGAACCAGCGATTCTAGATACGGGGACTTGGTTACGCTAGATTCCTCTAACGCCTTTTTGGTACCTTTCTTTTATTTTAAAAAAATGTTTAGCAAGCAGCTTAAATTGATTTTAATTTATCTCCCTAACATGTGAGGTGATCATGCGGGTGCGCAAACCACCAATTTAACACTCAATAAAGCAATGAATAAAATTACGGGACTTACCTCATAGCAACGAAAGCATCTGCGTTGTTAAATCAGAATTCACATCATCAACCCTAGATATGATTTCTAATTAACACGCAATTTCTTTTTTTTTTTTTTGGTTTTCACTTTATTTAATGGGAACTTAATCTATATGCAATGCTTGCTAATAATCTAATATGACATGACAACATGACCTAACATGATCTGAATTATTTGAGATGAGTAGAGTAAATCCTAAATAAATGCAATAATTAAATGCCATCTAAACGACCTAATTCTATTGAAAGGAAATTTCTGATCAAATGGGCCTCATGAAATTAAATGACGTGCACTTGATGAATCTAATCCTGAAAATGCAATCTATCCTAAAAATTGAAACTAATTTATCTAAAGACAAACTTTTGTATTTTTCATTTTTTATGAAATTCGAAATTAAGAAAAAAGCAAAAATTACCTAGCTAGACTAAAAATATATCCAATTTAACTAAGGATTAAGTCATACTAAATTCTAATTTAAACTTAGACATTATTTTAATCTAGTGACCTCTAACCTAGGATGCAATCTATCTAAAAATCAATCTATTTTAAAAATGAACATGCAATTTTATTCTAATATGCATGATAATGATTTTTTTAATGAAAATTCGTAATTAAAAATCACTAAAAATCCAACTAAAGCGAGACATTATCTATTTTAAGTTAGGAATAGACCAATCCTATCTTATTCTAGAAAATTATCTCGTCATGTAATCCTAAAAATATTATCTAACCTAGAACTAGATGCATTTTAAAAAAACCTATTCTATCATGCAACATTATCTAGGAACTCAATTCTAATCTACATGATATGCGAATTTTTTTGTATTTTTGGTATAAATAAAGCGATTAAAAGATAAGCACCAAATCATTCACGATCACCAAAGATATTATCCATCGTTCAAATTTGGAAACGATATCTAATCAAACCTGATTATTTCGCTAATAAAATCGATAAATTGATCTTAAGCCTTAAAGATCAAAATATTAATTTCATTCCCGCGTGATCAATTATTCCATCTAAAGCCTTATAGATGGAATAAAAAAAATCGTGTGCGGTTGCGAATTAGGAAATAAATCCTAATTGGGAATAAGCCAATAATTCAAATATGCACGTAAGATATCTAAAAGCATGTATTAGGCAATAAAATATCCAAATCAAATTTAGACAAGATAATTACCTAATTTCGCAAATAAGTTACCAAATTTGAAATCGACGAAATCGGCTCACCTGCATGGATGGTTAACAATGGAGTGAAATTCTCAACGATGGCTCTCGGTCGAGGCTAGGCATGGTGAAGAGGTTGTGCTACGACACCGAGGGTTGTTGGACGGGTGGTGCAAGCCGAAACAACGCACGCAATAGCCTCCAAAATCTGGCGCTGTGTAACACCCCCAAAACACCCTGGAGGCTATTACAGTCATATTGAACATCCTTTAACTTTCTAAAAAGAGCTGTATCTCTTAAGCTCACAACATATATATATATATATATATATATATTTTTTTTTAAAACGGTCCCTGCGCATCACACAAATAGCGGAAGCAAATCTCACAACTATCCCAAACAACATATGAGGGGCAATGCACACACTATAACATAAAAGTATACCATGAAACGGCTCTGCTATTATTTACTAAGGAATGGATAGCTTTCTTATCGTTTGGGGTAGGATACATCATAATAACAACACCATGAACAGCTCTACACTACCCTCTGATCAGATCATCAAAAGTAACCTATACAAAAGGCTAATAAAAAAGAAAGAAAACCATCCACTCTTGGCAGCACCGGTCAGGCCCAAAATTCCCGCCATGGTCTCTCGCCAACCTGGAGGGCTAGGAGGCGGTGGTAACATGCTCCCCATTTCCCCATCTTGACAGGGGAATATCGAAACATATTCTTGGAAAATTGGGCCACCGAGCAAGCCCACCTCATAATGTACCCTGACAGTGACACGGAAGTAAGAATGCCCCGGTATCATCGGGCTTGAAACCGGATGACCCCGACCTCAAAATCACAGGGAATCCCGTAATACACACACAGGGCGATCGGCGGCACGTACATATCGGCTAAGCTGAAAATATAGGTCCCCAAAGGGGTAAGTACAACCACTCAGCAAAGATAAAATTTCTAGACTACTCATACCTTGCATTGCAACCTAATCACAACATCACACGAACCTCATAGACATGCATTCACCACCAAGCTATGAACTCATCATGCTCACAATCCAGCACTCAAGTGTAGCATGTACATATCCAACTTGGAAATCAGAATGCAATTCATTCATGGTATTTATTCAATACAGTACCCATGCACATCACAGATTAACATAATGGGTAGATATGCACATATCAATGTCTCATACCATATATAAAACTCACACGCCCAATTCGACTTATGCTCAAGCATGCATATCAATAATGTCGTGTACAGTTTCCACCATGTCCCATGCCACGATATCACAATGCTCATGCACATATGTACCAAGCTCATGTAAATTCACATGTAAATCCCGGTAAGAACCAAACGGCTTCCGGCCCCCACATTCCGGCATCTCACACCCAACACTGGCATCGTGAGGCATCACGGCACACACCATCCGTGCTTCCGGCATTTACACTCCCTGGCCGGGCATCTCGCACCCCAATTGGCATCACGAGGCAATCACGGCTCACACACTCCGTGCTTCCAGCACCCCCAACACCCGGGCATCTCAACTCCGAGGCCATCCAGATTTACGCACATAGGGCTACTGGGCATCCGGCATTTTCACTCCCTGGCCGGGCATCCCGACACTCCCGAGGTAAAATCAATGCATGTCATGCAACAGTTTCTTTTTCCCTGCATGATTCACAAACATGTCCATGGAACTCAAGCATGACAACAATGCGTACATTTATCACATTCACGTGCCAAAAGTCTACATGCTCAGTCAATGATCTCATCATAAATACAGCATGCACAGCACATGTATCAAGTGAATTTAACAATGAATGCCCATGTATCAACCCTACATGGCATGTGTACATACACCTCAAGAAGACACTCCATCAATTCCGCATGCACTTTGAAGATTCAGCATGCATTACTCATCAAATATAGTTCATATTACCATCGGCATAGAGTAATTAAAAGAAATATCCAAAAATCCAGCATATAATCCAATTAAGAAACTCTTAGAACCTCATGTCAGTCACTATTAGACATAATAGTCTAGGTCCATACATAAAACAGCAATTGAAAAGGTCATTTATACTTAAGAAAATGATATGAGAATATATAATGTTGCCACATTCATTTTCGGCCACATTCAGCACTTGTCCAGAAAAATTCCAGATTACACCCATGTAAGATATCACGAAATTGAGGAACTAATTTGCCCTTAAAAATTCCCAGAAATTCACACATCATAGCCAAGAGGTAACTAAACACTTCATTAGAATAAATGGTCTTCAAATTCGACCTACAAATTATAGTTTAAAAATCAACAACTTCCAACTGTTATTCAGTTATGCACAGTTACACGGCTAACAAGATAAATTCGAAACACCCACTTACACTCACTCTTTTTATCTCATTTTTGAATATGTTATAGCCAGAACCATACCCTACAACTTCTCTTTGAAGGTCGACATCCAATTCCTCAAAGAAAATATGGTTTACAAGCTCACAAGTCACTGACCCTTTTTCTCGGATAAAATTCCAGTATACAAGCCAATAAAGAAAATTCGAAATCATAAGCTACACTCACTGGAATAGGCTCAAATTTTACCACAAGATACATCATGAAGTCCTCAACAATTCATTAGAAGACATCGAATTGAGATACCCCACAGAACCACATGAACAACACGCATTAATCCAACAGGGTTAACTGATACTCTATCCAGCAGCTTCCCGATTTCAACGGCAGAAAGATTCAGGAGATTCACCTAGCTATCCTAGACTAATTAAGCTCAAATTTTAGTATGTGATTATCCAGAATTTCTCCAACATTTCATTATAAGAAACCGACTTGAAATCCCCCCTGTAACCATGTGAACAACTAGCAATCATCCAGACGGGTTCACTGGTTCGCCCGAGAACACCCCATCTCCAAAGAATTCGATTTTCACCCCTTAAATCACCTTCAAAAATTCTCATTTTTGACTATGTTGTATATCAGGAAGTGTACAACAACTTCCTTGAAGAACTCGAGACTCAATTCTCCCTCTAACACACTCTACAGAGACATGCAAGCAAACCGTGTAACCTGGTTCATAGAAGTCCGAATATACCCGGTTTTGTTCTTCATCAGAATTTCATCAATCCAGCCGAGGAACCCCACGATTTCTATCTCTAAATCACAACACAAGAACATGAGAAGACTAGAAGAGTTATCTTGCCTTTGATTCAGCTAGATTCGGTGAAGAAAAAAACGGCAGAATCGGTGAAGAAACGGCGCAACTCCCTCGGCTCTCCTTCCTCCTTGCTCGCCCGACTTTCTCTCTCTCTCCCCTTCTCTCTCTTTCCTCTTGATCGACCCACTCCACTCACTCAACCGGCCTCCTCTCTCTCTCTTACTCCTCCTTAGTTAGTGACATGTGGCGCCACATCACCACACAGCACACACACATCACACTCACACGTACACACACACTCGGTCCCTCCTTGGCCGAAGTCCCCTACATAGGTTTAGTTAGTCCATTTAATTTAACCATTAATCTGACTAATTTAAGTCTTAATCCAGCAAAATAACACTTGGCCACACATTTTTATAATCACATACTCAAGTACAACAAATTCCACTAGCAAATCTAGTCACACACACACACACACCATAGCTACTATGGCCACTTAATAATTATCATTGCAACACATATCCGCCACCCTCACTAACCTAATTAAATCATGACTTATTAGATTAATGCCCAAGGCCACACCACTCAATTAGTCACAATTTCCACACTTCAAAATTTTATTGCCATTCCAATTGACCATAACCTCTCACCTTGATAGGTTATAAAATTGAGGATGCCACACGCTGAGGTCTGCAAGTATGCTCAATGAAGGAGTGGAAATAGAGAGGAAAAATAAAATAAAACAAAAATTCTTCTTTGGTTGTTGGTCTCCTCCTGCTCGTGGGTCGTGGAATGACCTGCAAGCTCTTCTTTCCTCTGACCAGGGTTTTGGTCTTTAATATCCACAGCTTGGACTCTTTCTTTGACTTTTCTATGCCTCTAACCTCACAATATTTGCTTTCCACTCACCACTCCCTCTGTATTGCAGACGTCCTCTCTCCAAGTCGTGAGCGCGTTTTTTCTTTTGTAAACGTATTAATATTTCTGCTCGACCGACATCAAATTGATCGTTGGAGACGCCTGGAACAGGGCATCGGAGATGAAGGGGCTCACCAGGATTGCTAGCGGTGGATCACGATGCCCGATTGACCTTCTCATGAACAAGATTGAGGCGAGGGATGGCGGTAGTGCACGGATGGTGCAGCTGTGGATCGTTAGACTACTCAAGGTGTTGAAAAGCCGAAGCGCGCAGCCGTCAGAATTGCAGCGTCGTTGACTTGGTTGCAGCGTCGGGACGGGTTCCCTTGAGTAGTGAGTCGCAGGCGTTGGCGACAAGAACAGGTGTGGCAGCGCTCGGGGTGGCAGCAATGTTGTAGTGAGTGGTGATCGTGAAGGCCGAGCGAGGAAGTCCGGCGACCACACTGGTTGTGGCCAAAAAGGGGCGCTTGAGGAAGAAGACCGAATTTCCTCTCTCGTCGTTCGGGTCTCTTCTTCCTTTTGCGTGAAAGAGTCCCCTTTGACTTTTGTCAATGTGTCAGAGAGGAGAAGGCAAACTCTTCACTTTTCTGAACTCTCTCTCTCTCTCTCTCTCTCTCTCTCTCTCTCTCTCTCTCTGCCTCCCACGCTTTCATCTCTTTTTTCGTCAATGAATGCTCTCCTCGAATTGTGACTCTTCACCTAAATGTGGCCGTATATTCAGTATTTTTTTGGCCCCCCTCTTTTGACGGAAAAGAACCCCTTTTATAAGCCAAAAAAATTGTATCTTCGTGGTATATTCCATTGCCAATTTTGCTCGTGCAAAATACTATTGAATATATCGTTCCACCTCGCGCAATATTTTTTGCATATTCGACCAAAAAATTCCCCTTTTGCGCAAAAATACATATCCCAATGTATATTGTCTAAAATCTTGACGGAATAAAATAAAACTTGCCTAAAATAAACTATATGCCATGTGATGATTTTTTATTATTTAGCAAAAACTAACCCAAAAATTTAGGTGTCAACAGGCACTTTTCTAAGGTTAATTTCAGCTATGCAAGCAAGGAAGCTCTTAAGAAGGGGTTGTTGCGGTTATTTGACTTATGTAAAAGACACAAGTAAGGAGCCAGTAAAGCAAGAAAATGTTCATGTTGTCAGAGAATTCCCTAATGTATTTCCTGAAGATTTACCCGGCTTGCCTCCTGATAGAGAGATAGAGTTTTGTATTGATTTAATGCCTGGTACAACACCTATCTCTAAGACCCCATATCGGATGGCACCTTCTGAATTGAGTGAATTGAAAACACAATTGCAAGAGCTTTTGGATAAGGGTTTTATCAGGCCTAGTGTATCGCCTTGGGGAGCTCTTGTTCTATTTGTGAAGAAGAAAAATGATAGTATGCGACTTTGCATAGATTACTGAGAACTTAACAAGGTGCCGATAAAAAATAAATATCCCTTGCCTAGGATTGATGATTTATTTGATTAGCTTCAAGGGGCTCAGGTATTTTCTAAGATTGATCTTCGTTCTGGGTATCATCAGTTGAAGATAAAAGTTGATGATGTGCTAAAGACCGCTTTCAGAACAAGGTATGGGCATTATGAATTCCTTATCATGCCTTTTGGGTTAACGAATGCACCTGCGGTTTTCATGGATTCGATGAACAGGATATTCAGGCAATTTCTTGACAGATTTATTGTGGTATTCATCAATGATATTTTGGTGTATTCGAGGAGTTTGGGAGAACATGAACAACACTTGAGAGTTGTTTAACAAACTTTGCGTGAAAAGAAGTTGTATGCTAAATTTAGTAAGTGTGCCTTCTAGCTTGATCATATAGAATTCTTGGGTCATGTAATATCAAAGGATGGTATCTCAGTTGATCCGAAGAAAGTTGAAGCAGTTATTCAATGGAATCGCCCTACCAATGTCACGGAGGTAAGAAGTTTTCTTGGGTTAGCAGGTTATTACAGGAGATTTATAGAAGGGTTTTCTAAAATTGCCAGTCCACTTACTCACCTAACTTAGAAGGGAGTTAAATTTGTGTGGTCAAATTAATCTGAGCGCAGTTTCCAAGAGTTGAAGAGGCAATTGGTGTTAGCTCCTATATTCACTTTACCTTTAGGAACTGGCTGGCTTTACAATTTATTGCGATGCATCTAAGGAAGGTTTAGGTTATGTTCTTGTGCAGGATGGTAAAGTTGTGGCATATGCCTCTAGACAGTTGAAGGCTCATGAGAAGAACTATCCTACTCATGATCTGGAGTTAGCGGCAATCGTGTTTATCTTAAAAATATGGCGGCACTACTTGTATGGTGAAAAATGTGAAGTCTTTACCGATCACAAGAGTTTATAATATATTTTTACTTAGAAAGAACTTAACATGAGGCAGAGGAAATGGCTAGAACTTCTGAAGGATTATAACTTATCCATCAATTACCATTCGGGTAAAGCTAACGTGGTAGCTGATGCCTTGAGTCGCAAATCCTTTGGAAATATGGCAGCATTGCTCACTTCTCAAAAGCCTATTCTTGAGGATATCAGAAAGCTAGACTTGGAGGTTTTGGTCCATCAGCTGGGTGCTCGATTAGCTAAACTTCGAGTATAACCAACATTGATTGACAGAATCAAGGCTAAACAAAATGAAGATCCTCAATTGGAAAAGATCAGAGAAGGTGTAGAAGCTAGGAAACAAGATGACTTTAGTATCCATGTAGATGGGTCATTGAGATTTCTTGGTCGGTTATGTGTTCCCGATGATTCAGAATTGAAAAAGGAGATATTACAAGAAGCTCATAGCACTAGATTCTCGATTAATCCATGGAGCACCAAGATGTATAGGGATTTGAGAGGAAATTTTTGGTGGATCAATATGAAGAAAGATATTGTGAAGTTTGTCGACCAATGTCTAGTTTGCCAGCAAATGAAAATTGAGCATCAAAAACCAGGTGGCCAGCTACACCCACTTGAAGTACCTAAATGGAAGTGGGAGCATATTACCATGGATTTCATCGTCGACTTATCGAGGACGCCTAGTGGTAAGAATGCCATATGGGTAATTGTTGATCGATTGACTTAATCTGCACACTTTTTGTCTTATCGATTTGGTCTTTCACTTGAAGACATGGCGAAGCGATACGTCAACAAGATAGTGAGACTTCATGGAGTTCTAATGAGTATTGTTTCCGATAGAGATCCCAGGTTTGTGTCCAACTTTTGGAAGAGTTTGCAAGGGGCGTTAGGTACTCAACTCAACTTTAGCACAACTTTTCACCCACAAATGGATGGTCAATCAGAAAGAACTATTCAGACGTTAGAGGATATGCTACGATCTTGCGTTATTGACTTTGGTGGTTCATGAGACGATCATTTACACTTGGCAGAGTTTTCTTATAATAACAGCTATCATTCCAATATTAAAATGGCTCATTTTGAATCTTTGTGTGGGGGTAAATGTAGGACTCCTGTTTGCTGGGATGATGTTGGTGATAAAAGATTAACCGACCTTGAATACATACAACAATCAAAAGAGAAAATCAGACTCATTCGAGAGCGTTTGAAAACAGCACAAAGCCGTTAGAAAAGTTATGCAGACCTTAAGAGGCGCAAAGTAGAATTTGATGTAGGAGACCATGTATTCTTGAAGGTTTCTCCAATCAAGGGCGTCATGAGATTTGGCATGCATGGTAAATTAAGCCCAAGGTACGTGGGACCCTTTTTTATATTAGAAAAGATTGGTGAAGTTGTTTATAAGCTAGCTTTACCTCTAGTATTATCCGGAGTCCATAATGTGTTTCATGTATCCTTATTACGGAAATATGTGCCAAATCCTGATCACGTATTGGATTTTACACCATTGAAGTTGAGAGAAAACTTAACGTACTCTGGCTGGCCATTAGGCTGGTCAATGGTCTCTTCCCCTATCTCTCCAAACATATGCACGAGCATTCGGCGAGATACTGGGATTACAGCTTGTGGCTTCAACAGCTACTGTACTCTCAGAGACGACCAGAGACTGCAGTGTCAATGCCCACCAGGATATACTTTGTTAGATCCAACAAACGATATGAACGGATGCAAACAGGACTTTGTACCACAGAGTTGTGAAGGAGGTAATCCTGAAACAGACCTATTCACGATACGCGACATGCTCAATACAGAGTGGCCGCTGTCTGATTATGAATATAATCAGCCACAAACTAAGGATTAGTGCAGACAGGATTGCTTGGCTGATTGTTTCTGTGCAGTAGCTATTTTCAGAGACGGGAATTGCTGGAAAAAGAGGATTCCACTCTCAAATGGTAAGATGGATCTCAGTGTGGGTGGGAAAGCTCTGATCAAGGTCAGGATAGATAATTCAACTTTGAAATTCCCAGGTGATGGCCAGAAAAAGCACAAGAACTCAACTTTGATAATCATTGGATCAGCGCTGTTGAGTAGCTCGGTATGCGTGAACTTGCTTTAACTTCTCATTACCTATCTACTTTGTGGAAGCTTCCGACATAGGGATGGCAAGTGGATAAGACCATTCCAGATTCACCAAGTCAAAGGTATGCAAAGTTTCACTTATCAGGAGCTTAAAGAAGCAACATCTGGATTCAAAGAAGAACTAGGTAGGGGTGCTTTTGGAGCAGTATACAAAGGTGTTCTTGGATCAAATGACACAAACTTTGTCGCAGTAAAAGTGTTGGAAAAAAAGACTAGAGATGCCGAAAATGAGTTCGAACGAGAAGTGAGTGCAATTGGCCAGACTAACCACAAGAACTTAGTGCAGCTGCTTGGATTCTACAACGAGGATCAACACCGACTACTGGTGTATGAATTCATGAGCAATGGAACTTTGGCGGATTTCCTTTTCAGCGCTTCAAGGCCAAGCTGGTACAAAAGAATAGAAATTGCCTGTGGTGTTGCAAGGGGGCTCACTTGCCTGCATGATGATTGCACCAAGCAAATAATCCATTGCAACATCAAGCCGCATAACATTCTTCTGGATGACTCTCTTAGTCCGAAAATATCGGACTTTGGATTAGCTAAGCTCTTGATGGCAGACCAGACACGAACAACCACCGAAGTCAAAGGAACCAGAGGTTATTTAGCACCAAAATGGTCTAGAAATATGCCTATTTCTGGCAAGGTAGACGTTTACAGCTTTGGCATTGTGTTGCTGGAGCTCATCTGCTGTAGAAAGCACTATGAACTGGAAGTGGAAAATGAAGCTCAAAGAGTACTGGTTGACTGGGTGTACGATTGCTATGCTGAAGGGAAGGTCCATCTACTTGTGGAGAGTGACGAGGAGGCAATGAGTGACATAAAGAGGGTGGAAAGATTCGTGATGACAGCAATGTGGTGCATCCAGGTTGATCCGGCTTTCAGGCCTTCCATGAAGAAAATCACTCAGATGTTTGAAGGAGCAGTTGAAGTCTCAGTCCCTCCAGATCCAGACTCTATTATCAGTTCAATACGATTTTTGTTATCTGGACAACTAGTGTATGCAAAGCCTTCTGTGTGGTCTGTAAGTTCTGCTAAGCTGGAATAAACATTTTGTCATATCTTCACATGGATGCAGCTTAAATGAGTTTTAAGTTTTATTAAGATTTAACATTCTTTACACGTATTCAAGAGAAAGGGTCGACGATTGTTGGCAAAAAGGGTTTTGTGTTGTGAACCTACATGCTGTTGATTGATCAAGTGACTACCTCGAGACCAGAACGTTTTAGTTTACACTGATATGGTATCAGAACATGAAAATATACAATCAGAGGCAGTCTCGTTTTGAATTTTTCCGAGAACTCTGGATAATCGTTTCCCCGTACGCTGCAGAAACACCAACGAGGTTCCACTGAAGCATTTTAATCACGAAGTTTGCTTCAGCAAAATACTCTCTGACCCCGTCACATAGTATCTTGGCCCGATCTAACCAAAACACATTCTGCAACTCGTTCCTTCCGGTCAACTGAAAAGCCTGTATTGGTGCCTGACGAGACACCTGTGTTTTTCCGTTTCTTGAATGAAAATCTCCTAATGCTTTCTTCCTATCGGTCATTGGCTCAACTAGACAATGAGAACCATACAAAACTTCCCAGTCCTTAAGTTGTTGGATGGCGCCTGAAAATCCCAATTTCAACATTCGAATAAAATTATTCATGCAGAAGCAGACTTTCACTTCCTCCAGCTGGCCGACTCCCAAATATTCCGATGAAATCACACAGTCCGCAAATCGCATTTTCTAACGCATAATGAAAAGCCAACTTTCTTCATAACCAATCACGGACAGCGACACGAGGCAGATGATATTCTAATCATATGCATACTTTTTCTGTGATGATTGAAAAGCTTGACTAAAACACACAGCCAGCCACGGTCAATGCCATTCTACGATAACCAGGCTCAAAAACAGGACGAAACCGCATACCGAGGCATGGCAATAGAAGGATCCATGGAGCATTGACAAGCGATCTCATAAGTCACACTCGGACCGCTAACTTCGGAGTCATCTTCGATAGATTAATGAACGCGCAGATCCAATTAAAGCAAGCTTGTCTCTCATCATTGATTTCGTCAACGTCTAGAAACCAACCGCCTCAGATGGAATGAAAACCACGTACTACTTCAACGCATCTAAATCACAGAAACCCAAAAAGAATCATCATTTCACCATAAACAGCGGACTTCAATGTGTCGGAAGAGTAGTCGAACTCCTCCAGCGCATTCGCAATAGACAGGAAGTTTCGCGCCATTACAAGCAATGAAAAAGGAGATACCCTCCTTTCTAAATTAACTCCACGCAGGTGCAGACGTCACTACGGAGAGAGATGGCTGAAAAAAATTAACTCTTTTCTTTTGTAACAAAGGAATCAAAGAGTATTTTCTTTATTTAGTTTCTTTCTTGTTTGATCTCTGAATGCCGGCAAAGTCTCTATCGCTCTGAGAAATCAGAATCAACCCGGACTTTCGCGTAATTTAATGTGGAAGACCATTTCTTTGGACAGCTTCAACGGAGGAAGTGAACAGATGGGAAAATGCTTCGAATCTCGTTTGCGCGTTGCGTACGGTAAATGACAAGCTGCTGCCCATCACTGATGGCGAGATAATCTTTACATGAGGACCTTAGAAAAGAGAGGAATCACGATTTAAGAGTGCCCAAAAATTTCTTCTATTATATAGGTGAAAGCAAGAGAAATTATCTACATGACAGAACTGATTTATTGACTGTCTACCTGAATCCTCGTTCATCTAAGCGACATACTAAGAACAAGTACCAGAAAATCAGTTAAACTAGCTCGCATAAGCTAGCTCGCATATTGAATGGAGATAATATGGTAAAGTTAAAACAAGGAGTTTGTAATTAAGTTAATGTCACGCCCCCAAAAACCATCAAGAATAAGGGACGATATGACTGTCTTTTCACCCAAAGGACGCAACCTCCAACTATCAAAATTCAACTTGCAAAAGTCTCCTTGTTGATATAATTTTTGTACTAATGACCATTATCTGAAGAATTTGAAAAAGATAAGAAAATAAAGGGTGCACAACCATAACTCAATGAGTTGTGCATCTCGAGACTAGGCCTTGCCATTGTCGGACCTCACCTTAGCTTGGTGAGGCTCCAGTAAGCTCGTTAGACCTCGCCTAGCTGATCGCCAACCACCATTTGTGGCCTCTTGACCAGCCATAAAGAAAAAGGAAAAAGAAGAAAAGGAAAAGAAAAAAAAAAAAGAAACATATGATTAAGGTATTAAAAATTAGAAGAAACAAAAAAATTTAAAAAAGTCCTACCAAAATTTTAAAATTTTGAATAATTATCAAATGCGTTCAAATATTCAAAAATTATTTTGTTAAAATATTATTTTTAAATGAAAATCATTTTCAAAAATAAAATGATTATGTTGACTTATCCCCCAACCTAGCTTTAACGTTAAGGAAGTGAATTGAAAATGGCACAAAAGTCTTTAAAGCTATAAGAGAACATTTTTTTTTTTTTTGGTCACTCCTACTTTATTCCTATTCTACACTCACTCTTAGACTTTTATCCTGCCTCTTGCAGAGCGTAGGAGTTGAAACCTATTCCTGAAACTTACGCACCCCCATCCCATCCCCTTAGAAGTCCTAGCATGAAGGCGTTTCAACTACGCATCCTGAGCTGAGTGGACAATGTCTGCAGAAAGACAAAAGTAAGTTTGAAACGTTCAAAATAATGTACGGATGCATTAAACTCTCGGCTTCGTTTCATTTTCAAGGATGCAGAGTATTTTCCAAGCTCTTGCTGGTCGAAGAAAGTGGAAGGAAACGACGGAAAGAACGCGTTTTTGCATATTTTAGTTGGACTTTTACCAGCATTCTTTTGTCCTGGTTCACTCCCTTCCTCATGTATAAACCTGCCAATTCATCGTTTCGTAATTCAACCTGAAAGCAAGAGAGCAACAATGGCTTCTCCTGCTTCTATTAGCCATCTTCTCCTGCTGTTCCTTCTTCTTCTTCTTCTGCCATATCTTGCCATTTCACAGTCCAATATAACCCCGGGCAAGTCTCTGGTTGCGGGGGATAAGAAGTCTCTTCCGTGGCTCTCTCCTTCTGGAGATTTCGCCTTGGGGTTCAGCCAACCCGACGATGAGAGCGACAGCTTCGTGGTCTCCATATGGTATGACAAGATTCCTGAGAAAACCATAGTCTGGTGTGCCAGTGATACTAGCAAACGACCTGTCATTGCACCCCGAGGATCAAAACTGGTGGTAACTGCTGATCGCGGGCTCGTTCTGAATGATACAGGAGGCGGAATTCCATGGAAGTCCGATCCCATAGTTAGTGCGGTCGCTTATGGATACATGAACGATACTGGAAATTTTGTTCTCAAGGGCAGAGACTCTGAGACTCTTTGGGAGAGCTTCGACTATCCCACCGACACCATCCTGCCCGGACAGATCTTACCGAATAATGGGATTCTGTCTTCAAGACAATCGACGACCAACTTCTCTCAGGGAAGGTTTCAGCTCCGTTTGCAGGATGGGAAACTCCTGCTTACGACAATAAACTTGCCTTCCAGTTACGCCAATGAACCGTACTACACGTTCCCTGCTCCTGTGCCCTCTGTTTCTGTTACCCGGATTAGTTTGAACGACTCGGGCTTCTTGAATTCCCTTCATGACAACGGCCAAATGTTGCCTCTCAGGACAGTTTCAGGGGAATCGCCCGGGGACAAGTATTTGAGAGCCACTATGGAGTCAGACGGGGTCTTCATCCAGTACTCTCGCCCCAAGACTGGGGGAAATTGGACGATTGACTGGCTGGTACCGGAAAATATATGCAAAACTGGTCAGGAAAAAGGAAATGGCATTTGTGGTTTCAACAGGATATGCAGGCTCGACGTGAATTACAGGCCAGTCTGCGACTGCCCTCTGGGATTTTCTGTGCTTGACGAGAAAGATGAGTATAGAGGTTGTGTACAAAATTATTCACAAAGTTGTGGAGAAGCGCAGAGTTCAGGACCGGATGCGTTTGTACTTGAAGAAATTGCTAGTATCGATTGGCCAACTTCTGATTACAATCTCTTGCAACCTTTCACAGAGGACGAGTGTAAAGACTCCTGCCTCCGCGACTGCATGTGTGCTGTCGCCATCTTTAGAGATAATGACATGTGTTGGAAGAAGAAGCTGCCTCTCTCCAATGGCAGGATCGACACAAACCTCAATGCAAAGGCCTTCATCAAGAGAAGAAAGGATGGCTTTTCTCCTCAGACCCCTAGTCCTCCGGGACCAAATGATGATAAGAAGGATATTTTGATTCTTGCCGGGTCAGTTCTTTTAGGCAGCTCAGTGTTTGTCAACTTCATACTGATTGCTGCATCATGCCTCGGCTTTTTCATTATATACCAAAACAACCTAAAGAAGTTCTTCAAAGATGAAAGTGGCATGGACATAAATATACGCAGCTTCACATACAAAGAGCTTGAAGACGCCACGGGTGGCTTCAAGGAGGAACTTGGAAGGGGGTCGTTTGGCATAGTTTACAAAGGGGTTATTGCAATTGGAGACCCCAAAAATGTTGTAGCAGTTAAGAAGTTGGATAGGTCTTTTCAAGAGAGTGAGAAGGAATTCAAAACTGAAGTTATAGTGATTGGACAAACCCATCACAAGAATCTGGTGAGGTTGATTGGGTACTGCAACGAAGGGCAAAATCGCTTGCTGGTTTACGAGTTCTTGAGCAATGGATCGTTAGCGAACTTCCTGTTTGAGGATCTGAAACCCAGTTGGGAACAGAGGGCCCAAATTGCCTTGGGAATCGGAAGAGGACTCCTCTACTTGCATGAAGAATGCAAAACCCAGATCATCCATTGCGACATAAAGCCTCAAAACATCCTTCTCGACGAATATTACAATGCCAGGATTTCAGATTTCGGACTAGCCAAGCTCTTGATCAGCCAAACCCACACTCACACTGCAATAAGGGGAACGAGAGGATATGTTGCACCCGAATGGTTCCGGAACATGCCGATCACTGTGAAGGTCGACGTGTACAGTTTCGGCGTCCTGCTGCTAGAGACCATTTGCTGTAGGAGAAGCATTGACATCGAAGCCGGCAATGAAGAGAGAGTGATCTTAGCTGATTGGGCTTATGACTGCTATCGAGAAGGTACGCTAGAAGCACTTGTTGAAAAAGACGAGGCAGCCCTGAATGACATGAAGAAGCTCGAGAGATTTGTGAGGGTTGCCATCTGGTGCATCCAGGAAGATCCAGCCTTGAGACCAACCATGAAGAAGGTTATGCTAATGCTTGAAGGGATAATTCAGGTGTCTGCACCACCGTCCCCCTTCGCATTTAGTACCATAAGTACAGTGTAAACTCAGAAGTTCTAGCATTTCCGTAGAGCCATCTCAGCCCTTGTGTTTGTGGTACATCGGTTATCATATTTAGTAGATAATTTATTGTGAACAAAGTCCTGCATTGTGAACCAATCTAGGATGATTTTAAGGAAGAAAAATATGCAGCGAAGAGAAGCCATCAAGCAAAGGCAGTAGTCTTGTTGATAGGAGGAAACCACCTTATTCCTGTTGAAGGGAAGAACTTCATCAGCTATGTTCTTCTGTTTTTCCTTTTTTGGGTACTGATCAGCTCTGTTTTACTATCCGGTCTTCTTTGTGCTCACCTTAGCCATATGATTTGCTCTTAATATCGTCTTTTGTGATGTCTTCTGACTTCATTGAGAAGACATCTCATGTACTCTTTCCAAATAAATGCAGCACGGTTGCAAATTACATTTCCTAAGGCGCATCGCTTCGTATTCTAGTTTTCACCTTTTCTTCTTACTTCTTGGAAGAAGCGTAAGATGATTTTTGCACAAAGCCCATTTTCTTGATAATTGAATGCCTGATCCTGATTTTGTCGGATGGATGGATAAGCAAAATGGGATGTAGAAGTGCCATGGAGAGACATAAATCAATCTGCGCCATCTAAGTAATGTTTGGACCTTGGGAAGGGTTCTCTCAGAATGATAATCTCTGCCTTGTCCAATATTAACATCTCAAACCCATAGAGTTGACTCTCAATGTATAACCACAAAACATCGATCCAATATTGGTCTCACTAGGACAAGCCTTTGCAGGGTTAGCTTCATCTTGGATAGCTCATTTTCTGGTCAGCACCTCAGATGGAAGGATAAGGTTACGCAACTGCTGGGTCTTTAGAACTATTGAGGTCGATAAGTTTAGACTTCAGTACAGTGAAATAACAGCGAGCTTATCCTAATAATAAAAGATGTAACAATAACCGCATTTTCTGCTAGACAGTTCTTTTGAAGTTCAGATACTGAGAGACCCCTGCTACGAAAACAATATAAATATATCATCTTTGTCAGTGAACAAGAACAATCAGAGGACATGCTCTTCGCACGGCTGCTTGTAGACCATGGTTCTATTTGCCATCTTTTCCTGTCATGACCTGACAACTATGTTATCTGATCATATAACCGTCTCATGGAATCAAGACTTGCATCCTGTTGTGCTCATCATGGGGGACTTTCAGAGTAGAAGAGACTACAAACAGCTGCATGGGTGATGCATTCACAAAGTGAGTACATACTTAATAAACGATGGAGGCATGGACATCCAAAGCGGCATAGACTGGCAAAGTTCATCAGTGGATTTGGTTCAACTAGCTTGGTAAGCTCTAGAAAAAGGAGCGATCACTACAACAGAGAACGTAAAGTCACCTTCCCTGAATGGCGGGAGACTGAAAATAAACTAGAAGATCCAGTCTAGAACAGAGCTTATTGACGTTACGATAGTGAAAAACTCTAGTCTTGCATCTTACGTTTATATTGTAACATGGGATGGATATCTTCGTTATCAATGAGGGAAAATTTAATAATTTTCTGTTGCCATAAAAATATTCTGAAGTTGGCTACCGTTAGGTTATAGTAAACTCAAGTAGAAGTTCCAAAATCGGGTGGCGAGTAAACGAGTCTTTTGCAGGCCTTCTCTTTGACAAAGCTCGCTAAACCTTTTAGGAGGACTGGACAAAGTCCATGAGAAAAACACTAATCTATATAGCGTGCAGATGGGAGCTCCATCTAAGGTGAGAGAGACTTTCCATCGAAGGCAAAAGGAAAAGGACAAAAGATTAGTCGCCTCCCCTGCAATTATATATTTTGATGACTCACCCTGAAAATCTTGTTTCTTCCTTAAGTAGCTTAAGAACCAGAAGTTCATCTATCATGGCTTACATAGTACTTGCGATCCTTCCTCTTCTCCTTCCATTTCCACTTTCCACCAAAGCTCAGACGTACAGCAACCAAACCTTGGGATCTTCATTAACAACAAATGATCAGAACTCCTGGTTATCACCTTCAGGTGAAAATTCGGTTTCGGATTCCAGAAAATTGGAACCACAGATTATTTGTTAGTTTATGGTTGAAAAATGTAGACGAGAAAACTATAATCTGGTCCGCAAATGGCGACAATTTAGCAGCTGAAGGCCCCAAAGTCCAGCTGACTGCTGACGGCCGCCTACCGCTCACCGATCCAAAAGGAGTTATGGGCTTCTAGCTCAACTGGTACAGGCGTTGCATATGCAGCCGCGCTTGACACGGGGAACTTCATTGAAGCGAACAGGATCGCACCAACTTGAGGGAGACGTTCAGCCAACCGACCGTTACAATACTGCCACCACAAACGATAAATCAAGGGAGTAAGGTTAATGCTCGCTATTCGGCAACAAATTCTTCACTGGGAGGTTCCACTTCATACTACAAGCCGATGGAAATCATGTGTTCAATCCCACTCCTACTCCACTGCTCTGCTCAGATGTATACTGAAATACATGGGCCCATCAAGCCCAGGCCCATGTCTTTAATAGACAAACACAGCCCATCTTCATTGATTTTTCTCCCCTGATCTCACGAAGTCAAGGCAGGGGACAAAAGAAACAAAAAAGAAAAACGACAGGCTTGACCGTGAAGAAGGAAAAAGGAGAAGAGAAAAGAAGGAAATTTTCATGTGTAGCCGATCTGAACACCTCAATTAGCCGAATCAATTATGAAGCACAACACTTGGTTGTTAAGGATCAGAAGTTTGAGAAGTTTAAAACAGAGATAAAGGAGATTGTGGCAGTAAAGAAAGATGAAGAAGATGTTGTTGATGCTGTGTTCGTGGCAATAAAGAAAAATGCTGAAGATGCTGAACTCGAGGCAGTAAAGAAAGATGCTGAACTCGTTGAAGAAGCCACAGTTACATGTGCACGTATGTCAACAGCTATAACTATACATGCACATGAAGTCGTCGAGAGAAATAAAGAAAGTGGAGTTAGAAGCTCGAGATTGGCATCTGTTAGAAGCAACTCACGTGCTTTAATATTGAAAAATAGTTATTCAGTTTTAGCGATATAACAGAATTTGTTAAGTTTGTTGTTCATCTTCTTCCTTGAGCTCTATTTTCTTCGATCATGGTGAAAATAAGAGAGAAAACAGAGAGAGAGAGAGAGAGAGAGAGAGAGAGAGAGAGAGAGAGAGAGAGAGTTGTAGAGAAGAGCAAGCTCTCGGATGAATGTACTTTTCATTTTGATTCATGAAATACAGAATACTTTTCATTCATCTTCATCTTCTGTTCTGTTCATCTTTTCTTCACATGGTATTGGAGCTTTCTTGAGAGCTCTAGCCATCTCTACTATACTACTCAAAGCTTTACAGAGCTTGTGAAATCCAGACGACAACAAGAAGTTCAAGAGCAACTTCTGAGGTTTTTCTCTGATTGAATCGATTTTTCTTTCTGGTTTTGAATCGTGCAAGATCAACAGGTGATCGTGGTTGAGAAAGCACATCTTCAAAGATTCTGAAAATACAAAATGACAACAAGAATGCAAAAATATCATTTTTCGATTCATGTCAATATAGCCAACTTTGTTACAATAAAGTTAGTTGAAGATAATTTCTTGCTTTGGCAAGCACAGTTTCACAGATTCCTACAAAGTCAGGATCACTTTGGATTCATCAATGGCGAAACACCACCACCAGCTCAAATGTTGCAAGTTGAGATTGAAGGCAACGAAACTGAAATAGCGAATCCTGATCATACAAATTGGGTGAAAACTAATCAACTAGTTTCATCTTGGATAAGTGGAGCAGTATCTAAGAATATTTTGAGCTTGATCATTGAGCTTGAAACTTCATATGAGGTATGGCAAACCTTTCTTAATCGCTTTACACGAAAGTCAGTAGCCAAAGAGTTTGCACTAAGGGGGAAGCTACAAGCATGCTAGAAAAGAGATAGAGCATTGCATGTTTATCTTCGAGAGTTTAAATCCATTTGTGATTAGCTTAATGCAATTGAGAAACCTGTTGATGAGATAACCAAGATGTTCGGTGTTCTTGAAGGTTTAGGATCATAATATGAAAGTTTTAGAACTACTATGTATTGTCTAAAGCCTCAACCAGACTATGATGAGGTTATTTCTCAGCTTGAAAGATTCGAAAGTAGGCTACGGACCTATTCTGTAAGCCAATATAGTTCTAATCTAGCCTACTATGGACCAAGAAAGTGTGAAGCTCTGCAAAACTCTAACTTCAGAAATCCAAGAGAGAATAATCGAGGGGGATATAGTTATGGTAGAGGACGTGCAATGAATAACAGAAATCGTGGGTATGACTATGTTGGAATAGGATGAAATCAAAATTACAAAATGAATAATCTAAATGTGAATCAAGAAGATTAGTTTAACAAGCTGTCAAACAATTGGTCTAACTATGGACTGGGGTTTAGACCATAAGCTAATCCTCCTCAAAAGTACAAAGCTACCAAGTCATATCCACCACAAAGTGCAGCTTCTGACAAGAGTGTGCAGAATGAGAAAATAACAAATAATAGTCCCTTGGAATGTCAAATCTGTAAAAGACCAGGACATACAACTCTTCAATGTTGGTATCGTTTTGACAATTCATATCAAGCAGATGAAATACCAACTGCACTAGTAGCAATGCATATTGAAGACTCTCATGGCACTTAATGGTATCTAGATACTGGAGCCACAGCTCATATTACTGCAGATCTTGGTATGCTTCATCACTGTTCTTCATATAATGGGACTGATACTGTTATGATAGGAAATGGTTCATGTTTGTCAATTTCGTGTGTTGGTGATGGCTTGTTACATACAAGAACCAGTTATTTACCACTAAATGATGTGCTGATAGTCCCTGAGATCAAGAAAAATCTACTCTCTGTTTCAAAATTAACAGATGATTATCCCTGTTCATTTCTTTTTGACAAATATGGGATGTATATGAAGGACAACTGCACCAATACAACAGTGAGGCTAGGAAGGAAAGTCAAGGGACTGTATCAAGTTGATCCTAAAGCCACAGAAGTCTTCTTCACTCAAATACAAAAAGATGTAGGAGAAGATGTGTGGCATCAAAGGTTGGCACATACCAGTTTCAAAACAGTGAAGTATCTGCAGAGTCAGCACCTGATTCAATGCAATACAATAACTCAAAGCATATGTGGCAACTGTTAGATTGCTAAGAGTTCAGCTTTACCTTTCCCTTTGTCAGACTATGCATCTAATATTCCTCTAGAAAACATACATTGTGATGTCTGGAGACCCTCACCAGTTCAATCATTTCAGAAATTTAGATACTATGTCATTTTTGTGGACAACTTCTCTTGATATAGTTGGATGTATCCAATGAAACAGAAATCAGAATTTTATGACATTTTTGTCATGTTTCAGAGGCAAGTGGAGAATCAATTTGATCATAGGATCAAAGTCTTTCAGTGTGATGGAGGGGGTGAATTTACTAGCAACAAGTTTCAGAATTATCTACAATAGTGTTACATTAAACAAAAAATTTCCTATCCTTATACACCAGAGCAAAATGGGATTTCTAAAAGAAAGTATCGACATGTGGTTGAGTTGGGAATGGCAATGTCGTATCATGCTAAAGTGCCATTAAAGTACTGGGTGGATGCTTTCATGACAGCAAATTACATCATCAATCTTCTTCCGACACCAAAGTTGCACATGAACTCACCTTACAGTAAACTGTACCAATAGAAACCAAGCTATACACATTTAAGGGTCTTTGGATCTACCTGTTATCCTTACCTCTTACCATATGCACAACATAAGCTTGATCCACGATCCCTTACATGCGTATTCTTGGGATATAGTGAAAGTCATAAAGGATATCGATGCCCTTTGCCTACTAATGGAGATATCTATATTAGTCGTCATGTGGTGTTTGATGAAACAGTTTTTCCTTTCACCAATCGACTAACAACTGAGTATAATCAAGGTACTAACTTGTACAAACAGTGGATAAATGGAGTTACTTTTCTAGGCTCCACCAATACAGAACAACAAGCATAACTCCAATGAGCATATGGGACATCTGCAAGATGCTGGACTATTGTAGAGTACCCACATTGATGTATCAGATCCTGCTGCAATATCACAGAATGTATCTTTCTTGCAACCATAGTTGCATACAGTCTCTGAGGAACAAGTATGTCCTATTCAAGCACCTACCCTGCCAATAGAGATCATTACAGATCAAGTACAAATCAGTTCCCCAGTCAATACACAAGGTATACTATCTATTCATCCTATGCAAACAAGACTAAAGTTTGGGATTGTCAAGCCAAATCCTAAGTATGCATGCTTGGCTGAATATAAAGTTTCTATTGAACCAAAGTCAATTAAATCAGCACTGGCAGATAAAGGCTAGTATCTAGTAATGCAAGATGAAATGGATGCTTTATATACAAATCAGACTTGGGAATCAGTGCCTCGAACTGTTTAAATGAATGTCGTAGGGTGTAAATGGGTGTTTAAAACTAAGCTTATAGCAGATGGTAGTCTTGATAGACTCAAAGCTCGACTAGTAGCTAAGGGGTTTCATCAAGAAGGAGGAGTTGATTTCATAGAAACATTCAGTCCTGTCATTAAACATGCTACTCTTCAAATTGTTCTCTCTGTGGCAATGACAAAGCATTGGCCAATTCATTAGCTTGATGTTAAAAATGCATTCCTCCATGGAACTTTGAATGAAACAGTGTATATGGAACAACCACCAGGTTTCACACATCCTCAGAAGACTCAACATGTGTGTCTTCTCAAGAAATCATTATATGGCCTTCGCCAAGCACCACAAGCCTGGCTTGATAAATTCAGTAACTTTATGCTTGAAAATGGTTTTTCTTGTAGCACCACTGATCACTCATTATTCGTGTTTCATCATGGCTCAGAAACCATACTATTATTGCTCAATGTAGATGATATTGTGCTAACTGGTAGCTCAGCTCAGTTGCTTTCCAAATTGATTTAGTTACTGAGTCTTCAATTTCATATGAAGGATCTTGGCCATCTACATTACTTTCTAGGAATTGAGGCTAAACAAAATTCACAAGACTTATTTCTTCCTCAAACAAAGTATGCTCTTGATCTACTTACTCGAGCCAACATGAAAGACTGCAAACCCATTTCCACTCCTCTGTCATTAAGATCAGCAGTCATGACAACTGATAATATACTTTTGAATAATCCACTTGAGTATCGTAGTCTAGTTGGTGGACTTTAGTATCTCACTATAACTTGTCAAGATATTGCTTATGCCACAAAACTCCTATGTCAGAAGATGCAGCAGCCCACACTAGGAGATTTTCACAAACTAAAAAGGGTTCTTCAATACATGAAAGGAACTGTTAATTTTGGTCTAACTATCCACTCCAACAGCTCCATACACTTGTATGGTTTTCTGATGCTGATTGGGTCGGATGCAATACCACCAGGCGATCAACCACTGGCTTTTGTACATATCTTGATTCAAATCTTATTTATTGGTCAGCAAAACAACAATCCACAGTATCCCGTTCCTCAACAGAGGCTGAATATCGAGCTTTAGCTTCAACTACAACTGATCTTACATGGGTCAGTTTTGTACTTCGAGATATAGGCATTGGTTTATTTGCACCTACAACTCTATTTTGTGACAACAAGTCTGCTATTGCTTTTACTCTTAATCCTGTTCTACATGCTCGCACCAAGCATATAGAAGTGGATTTTCATTTCGCTCGCGAAAAGGTTTCTTCAGGATCTTTAACTGTTTGTTATATTCCGAGTACTCAAGAACTTGCAAATATCTTTATGAAATCTTTACCTTGTTTAGTACAATTTACTCTTCGCACCAAATAGGGTTTGGGTCATTTACCCCTTCCCAATTTGCAGGGGGATGTTAAGGATCAGAAGTTTGAGAAGTTTAAAACAGAGACAAAGGAAATCGTGGTAGTAAAGAAAGATGAAGAAGATGTTGCTGATGTTGTGTTCGTGGCAATAAAGAAAAATGCTGAAGATGCTGAACTCAAGGTAGTAAAGAAAGATGCTGAACTCGTTGAAGAAGCCACAGTTACATGTGCACGTATGTCAATAGCCATAACTACACGTGCACATGAAGTCGTCGAAAGAAATAAAGAAAGTGAATTTAGAAGCTCGAGATTGGCATCTGTTAGAAGCAACTCACGTGCTTTAATACTGAAGAATAGTTATTTAGTTTTAGAGATATAACAGAATTTGTTAAGTTTGTTGTTCATTTTCTTCCTTGAGCTCTGTTTTCTTCGATCATGGTGAAAATAAGAGAGAGAGAGAGAGAGAGAGAGAGAGAGAGGGTTGTAGAGAAGAGCAAGCTCTCGGATGAATGTACTCTTCATTTTGATTCATGAAATACATAATACTTTTCATTCATCTTCATCTTCTGTTCTGTTCATCTTTTCTTCACACTGGTAAGTATTCATGTTGATTATTCATCCAATTGAAGTAATTTTGGAAGTTAAAGTATAAATATGGAGTTATGTAAATTTTGAACTACGAGATTCAATTGAGGAGTCTTTGAAGTTGCGATTTTTGTGTAAATAGTAGTGCAGGGCATTATGGAGCAGTGGGGTCTAACGAAACTCGATTTCGAAGTATGGTTTGTAAGAAACGAAATTCCAAAGTTTTGCGTGTGAGTTAGGCATAATGGCAAAAGACAAATATATGCCATAAAGAAGCTTCTTTCGATTATTTGATAGGAATGTGAGTACATTGGCTTGAGTAATCAGTAGATTGGTTTTCAGCTCTTCTTAGGGGAGTGATACTATTTCTTCTTTGAAACTCATGTTTGAAAAATGAAATGGATTAGTTATATATGAGTTAAGAATATGCATATTTCTTGCATAAATTGGATAGAGCATTTACTATCATTTGCTTATTTGATGTAAAAATGTGATCTTTTGATTGTAGTCTAATCTAATTGCCTGCAAATGGGTTTGCGAAACCTTTTGGGAAAGAATCACAGGAAGTTTTTTTATTTTAAATATGGTTTATGAAATGTTTAATACTAATTTGTGAACTAGTTTATGAAGTGGAGCTTGAAATAGTTTGCGAAACGTGTGATATATAAAATGTGATTTAATAGAAATCATAATGGTCACGACCATTTATATTTGAATTGTGAAGGTGAAAAGTTGTGAACTGGGTTATTAAACCTTAGTTGTGAGATAGTTTCTAATTTTGGTTGTGGATTTTGGAGATTGAGGTTGTAGATTATGCTTAGTCTAGGATATCCTTATGGACCAAGTCATTTGCTTATATTAGTTGAAGACCTAACAAAAGGAGGAATCTTAGTTGCCTTATCATGGGATGTTATTTGTGATCATGGCTAGATACTTAAGTTGAGTTTAGTTGATGGAATGGATCATCGACACGTGTTTTGATGAGATTGATCAATGGACCAGACCATTGATTATTTGTTTTGATATTAATGATGAAAGTGGTATTTCTGCTATTGGTATACTTATGTTGAAATAATATGTAACTCATTTTGACCTTGTAAGTTTGATATTTTTTGGTTTTGGTGTAAAAGAGTTGTGATTTGGTTTTGTAAATGTGTGTAGTGATTGTTCGATTCATTAAAAGGAAATTTATCACTTATTAGGCTACGGTAGACATTCCTTTTTCTTATCATTTCTTTTCAAGTCTCTTAGTTAGTGGTCGCTAGAGTAAGAGCGTTATCGCAAAAACTATTGGGAGCAAGATATTTGGGATATAGTATGAGGTTCAATTTTTTGAGAAAGGATAGCTATGTTACGCCCTATCCATATAGAATTTGGTGTATGACACATATTGGTCCTCCAATAGCGAAGGTAACGACTTTCAATTGTTATTCAATCAAAGTGGTTAGATTTGTGTCCAAGCAAGGAATGGAACGCTACTTATTCTCCTTACCTTAGGCATGGTCCCAATCAATGCATTTTATCAAAGAGCAATCATTGAATATGATGGTGTCTTTAGGCAATATATCCACCTAAAAATGGCAAATTCAAGTTTTAGTTAGCTGGTGGGCTAGTCAATGGTCTCTTCCCCTGTTCCTCTAGACATATGTGTGAGCATCTTGCGAGATACTGGTATTGGAGCTTGTGGCTTCAACAACTACTATACTCTCAAAGACAACTAGAGATTGCACTATTAGTGCTCACTAGGATATGCTTTGTAAGATCCACTAAACGAGATGAACAGATGTAGACATGACTTTGTTTCATAGGGTTGTGAAGGAAGTAAGTATGAATTCGACTTATTTACTATGCATGACATGCCAACATAAATTGGCCACTTTCTGATGATAAACATAATCAACCACAAACTGAGGATTGGTGCAGATAGGTTTGCTTGCCTGATTGTTTATGCATAGTAGTTATTTTTAGAGACGAGAATTTGCTAGAAAACAATATTTCACTTTCAAATGGTAAGATGGATCTCATTGTGACCATGAAAGCTCTAATTAAGGTCAAAATAAATAATTCGTGCAGAATCAAAGGTAGAATAGCGAGAATTTCTTATAAATGCACATAATGGCAAATCTAATTGGAACTTCACACATCATGCCTAGGTTGAAGGTGCAACAACCCCTAATTCTTTTGTGTGACCATTGGGTCTAGCTTATTGGTAACATGAGTTTTTCATACTATTTATTGAGAGCACGCGGCGGGAACCCGGTACCTTCATCTAGAGTGATCGACAAGGACCCAAAGTCTGAGTTTGTTAATATAGTTAGTTGAACCCACCTTTACTAAAAAAACTCAAGTCTATGAGTTATATACCAACTAAAATATATTAATTGCTCCAAACCACACTACTTATCTAATATGAGATTTTCTAATACAACTCACACATGCATCCTGTAATATATGGGGTTTGACTAATTCAAAGGTGGAAAAGCACAAGAAAAAAGGGTGTTGAAAAGTCAACAAGAGGGAATAGTGAATTTTGTTCTTTTTAATAGTTGAGAGCGGCGCACGAGGAGAGAAAATGAGAGAAAGAAACAGAAGAAGGAAGAAGAGGGTTTTGCATTGTGGGAACCTCATCAAGCTGATTCGACTTTATATTGCAATGCTTGGTAAGTATACGTGTCCCTATTTGTCCAATCGAGGAAGTTTTCTAGATTAGGGCTTGAGATTAGTGAAAATCAAGCCATGAAATCCAATTCTTAACTTGTGGAGCTTTGGGATTTCATAGATATGGTGGTTTATGGCGTCGTGGAGTTGTAGGGTTTGTCGAGAGTCATTCTTTAGCAATGGTTTTGTTAGATCGTAATTCTAGGGTTTTACATTCGAATTTCGCATTGCGTTTAGATATGATAATTACTTTGAGTGTATGATCTGTTGGTGTGTAGGAGTCATTTTGCTAGCTTTCACATTTAGTTTAGCCGATTGGTTATTGAGATAGCATTTTACTCAATTTTGACGTTATTTCTCACTTATTAGATATGATTACGAGTTCGAAAGATTCAAATAATGATTGTTATTTGATTGTAGGCGTTCCCTAATTAGTGGTGTTATCTATCCTATGAATTCCTAGACTCATGTCTTGAAAGCAATAAAAATTGTAATATATTATGAGTTATGAATAAGCATGTTTATTCTATAAAAATCTGGATTGGGTAAAATTATTTGAGAATAATTTAAGAAATGTGTTATGAAAGGTGTTGTGAAAGTTTAAATGTGAGTATTACGTTGAGAACTAACTTATGGAATAGGTTCTTTGATGATTTGGGAAACGTTTAATGAGAAAGATATTTCGAAATGTTACGGTTTATGAAATGAATTATGAAATTATGTGAAAAATGTATTATAAAATATTTATTGTTTGATGAACATAGTAGATGACATATTTTAGATTTGTGAAACTTTCTTTTTGAAAGAACTATGTTGACTTTGAGTATGGTTTTGGAAATATGATTTGATTAGGTTCGTGAAACTGATTTATGATATGGCTTCTGAATGGGTATCATGGAAAGAATCGATTTGTGAAAGGCTTTGTTATGGTTTATGAAACCAATGGTGATATTGACTGGTAAATGATTGAGTGCTACATAATAATAATATAACTTTGTGAGAGTCATCTCTAGGATCTTGCAGTTGAGAACTAAGTGTTATACGATAATGTAATTTCGTAGGAGCCACTTTTAGAGCCTTGTATTTTGGATATGTGTTGGTTAAGGATTAAGTCTACATGATAATGTAACTTAATAAGAACCATCTCTAGGGCTTTGTTGTTGAGGACTAAGTGCTACATAATAAGTAATTGGGAGTCATCTCTAAAGCCTTAGACTATTGATATATGTTGGTTAAGAGTTAAGTGCTGCAAAGTAATGCGATTAGATAGGAGTCATCTTTAGGGCTTTAAGATATAAGTGGTGTTGAAATGCGTTTTTGGTTTTATAAAACCCATGCCTTAAAGTATATATATTTAATTGAAAAGAACATTATTGTTGAATAAAGTGGGAGCGAGTATTCACTACATTTCGATTATTTGAGAACGGTTTAAGAAACATATTATGAAATGTGTTGTGACAGTTTACGCATATGTATTGCTTTGTGAAAGGGTTTATATATGATTTGAGAAATTGTTGATAAATGATGAATGACTATGTTGCGAAACGTTACTTGCTTGGATTATGAGATTGATTTCTAGATTGGATTTGTAGTATTAGAGAACGGTTGTTTATGCTTAATATGGTTGTAAACTCAATAAAGGATTCGTGGATATGCACATCGGTTTAAGATATCCTTCTAGGTTGAGTGACTGGCCTTGTAGATGGAGAGTTTTCCAAGAGGGGATCTTGGTTCCCTAATTACTAGGTGGTGCCATGATTATAATTTGATACCGAGTAAAAGATTAGTTCATAGATGGACCATTAATGACGTGTTTTAATATGAGATTGATCAATAGAATAGATCATTGGTGGGCGAATTTAACGAGATTAACCAATGTACTTGACCTTTTATATATGAATTGTGTAATGCTTGTTGTAATAAAACAACTTATATATGATTCGATATATACTACTCATCAAGTTGTCATTACTCACCCCTCTCTTTTCTAATGTTTCCCAGTTCCTTGGTTAGTGGTCACTAGATCGAGAACATTATCGTGAGAACTTTTGGGAGTTGGATTTTGTTAGTTTGAGGCGGCGTTTTTTGGGAAGAATGATGGTCGTGTCATCCCTTTTCTGGTAGGCTTCGGGGTGTGACACATCCCAACATAAACACCATATTCCTCGTTAACAAAATCACACAAGAAGGCATTTGGTTTATGGATATTTCTCAATTTTTCTTTTTTCTTTGACATCATTTCGAAAATAGTGACAAGCTGTTTTCAAAATTCTAAGTTAAAACTTTAAATGGAATCTTGATTATCTTCATGAAAATGAGGAGAGTTTGGAAATTTTCATTAGAAAAATACAACCCTCTTATCTTTTGATTATAGATGATCATACTTTAGTAGCCAGATCTCTAAACATGTTCCTTATAGTTAGTCTTACCTAGATCTCCAAATAGGTTCCCCCTAGTTCGACTGATGTCCAAGGAAGACAAGCAAATCGGACTGTCACGTGAACCCCGTGCAAGTCAAGTTTCCAAGTCTAGGTTTTTAGTAACAAGAGCAAGGTTGGGCCGGTTCATTTTGGGGCCAGTCTAAATGGCCTTTGGGCTCTTAGCTGGACAAAGTGATTTTGCCAATGATCATGTCTCTTTCTTTCTTTCCCAAAATGGCGTCACTTTCCCATCGAAATATCTATCAAGCTCATTACCGATTATTAATTGGTGATTTTCCAATACAAAATGGCAGCTGAACAGATGCAATTCTGCTTGCGCACCGATTTCAAAGAGGTACCTGGATAATTGCACGGAGCCCTTCTTTTACTTTTCTTTGTGATGGCTCAAGAAGATCAAAAGAATATGGACTGGTCCTCTGTTTGAATTTTCGTTATCATTGCATCATTTTGTCCCATCTAAAGAGAACAAAAAAGTACAAAAGAACCCACGAACCGGTCAACCAGTGCCGTTGCGTGTTTGGAACGTACAGAAGATCTAGACTCAGACATCAAACCAATGATTCAAGAAACATGGAAGCGAGCAGGAGACCATTCAACATGTCTCACCTTGGCTTCGACATTGGGCCGAGTGAAAAGCCAATACCCCAACAGTGAGAACATGAGAAGCATGGACATCTTTGAGGAAAGCCAATATCCCAACAGTGAGTCAGTGACATCTTGTTCAACACCTTTGACTTCTAAATCTCCGCGTGTAGTAGTTTCAACTACGTGTCCCGATTGAGTGGACAACTCATGCAAAATGGGAAAAGAAAGTTAGAACCGTTCGAAAACATGTGCATTTCCACGAAACTCTCAGCTTCTTTTCAATTTTAAGGATGCAGAGTATTTTCCAAGCTTTCACGGCTCATAGAAAGTGGAAGGAAACTACAGAAAGTACACGTTTAGATTCTTAGTTGGACTTTTAAATTAGGATTCTGTTGCCCTGGGTCACTTCCTCGAGTATAAAACCAGTCACTTGATCATTTTTTTTTTCATTAAACCTGAAAACAGAAAAGCAACTATGGCTTCTCTTGCTTCTATAAGCCTTCTGCTCCCGCTGTTCCTTCTTTTTCTGCCGTATCTTGCCATTTCACAGTCCAATATAACAACGGGCATGTCTCTGGTTGCGGGGGATAAGGAGTCTCTTCCGTGGCTCTCTCCTTCCGGAGATTTCGCCTTGGGGTTCAGCCAACCCGACAATGAGAGCGACAGCTTCGTGGTCTCCATATGGTATGCCAAGATTCCTGAGAAAACCATCGTCTGGTGTGCCAGTAATACTAGCAAACGACCTGCCATCGTACCCCGAGGATCAAAACTGGCGGTAACTGCTGATCGTGGGCTCGTTCTTAGTGATACAGGAGGCGGAATTCCATGGAAGTCCGATCCCGTAGCTGGTGGGGTCGCTTATGGATACATGAACGATACTGGAAATTTTGTTCTCAAGAACAGCGACTCTGAAACTCTTTGGGAGAGCTTCGCCTACCCCACCGACACCATCCTGCCTGAACAGATCTTATCGAATAATGAGATTCTGTTGTCTTCTAGACAATCGGCGAGCAACTTCTCTCAGGGAAGGTTTCAGCTCCGTTCGCAGGATGGGAACCTCCTGCTTACGACAATAAACTTGCCTTCCAGTCACGCCAATGATCCGTACTTCAAGTTCCCTGCTCCTTCGCCTTCTGTTTCTGTTACCGGGATTAGTTTTAATGACTCGGGCTTCTTGAATTCCCTTCTTAACAACAGCCAAACGTCGCCTCTCATGACAGTTTCGGGGGGATCGCCAGGGGACAACTATTTGAGAGCCACTTTGGAGTCTGACGGAGTCTTCATCCAGTACTCTCGCCCCAAGACGGGGGGAAATTGGATGGTTGTCTGGCGGGTACCGGAAAATATATGCAAAGCTGGTCAGGATATAGGGAGCGGCATTTGTGGTTTCAACAGGATATGCAGGCTCGACGTGAATTACAGGCCAGTCTGCGAGTGCCCTCCGGGATTTTCTGTGCTTGACGAGAAAGATGAGTATAGAGGTTGTGTACAAAATTATTCACAAAGTTGTGGAGAAGCGCAGAGTTCAGGACCGGATATGTTTGTACTCGAAGAAATTGCTAGTATCGATTGGCCAACTTCTGATTACAATCTCTTGCAACCTTTCACAGAGGACGAGTGTAAAGACTCCTGCCTCCGCGACTGCATGTGTGCTGTTGCCATCTTTAGAGATAATGACATGTGTTGGAAGAAGAAGCTGCCTCTCTCCAATGGCAGGATCGACACAAGCCTCAATGCAAAGGCCTTCATCAAGAGAAGAAAGGATGGCTTTCCTCCTCAGACCCCCAGTCCTCCGGGACCAAATGATGATAAGAAGGATATTTTGATTCTTGCCGGGTCGGTTCTTTTAGGCAGCTCAGTGTTTGTCAACTTCATACTGATTGCTGCATCATGCCTCGGCTTTTTCATTATATACCAAAACAACCTAAAGAAGTTCTTCAAAGATGAAAGTGGCATGGACATAAATATACGCAGCTTCACATACAAAGAGCTTGAAGACGCCACGGGTGGCTTCAAGGAGGAACTTGGAAGGGGGTCGTTTGGCATAGTTTACAAAGGGGTTATTGCAATTGGAGACTCCAAAAATGTTGTAGCAGTCAAGAAGTTGGATAGGTCTTTTCAAGAGAGTGAGAAGGAATTCAAAACTGAAGTTATAGTGATTGGACAAACCCATCACAAGAATCTGGTTAGGTTGATCGGGTACTGCAACGAAGGGCAAAATCGCTTGCTGGTTTACGAGTTCTTGAGCAATGGATCGTTAGCGAGCTTCCTGTTTGAGGATCTGAAGCCCAGTTGGGAACAGAGGGCCCAAATTGCCTTGGGAATCGGAAGAGGACTCCTCTACTTGCATGAAGAATGCAAAACCCAGATCATCCATTGCGACATAAAGCCTCAAAACATCCTTCTCGACGAATATTACAATGCCAGGATTTCAGATTTTGGACTAGCCAAGCTCTTGATCAGCCAAACCCACACTCACACTGCAATAAGGGGAACGAGAGGATATGTTGCGCCCGAATGGTTCCGGAACATGCCGATCACTGTGAAGGTCGACGTGTACAGCTTCGGTATCCTGCTGCTAGAGACCATTTGCTGTAGAAGAAGCATTGACATCGAAGCCGGCAATGAAGAGAGAGTGATCTTAGCTGATTGGGCTTATGACTGCTATCGAGAAGGTACGCTAGAAGCACTTGTTGAAAAAGACGAGGCAGCCCCGAATGACATGAAGAAGCTCGAGAGATTTGTGAGGGTTGCCATCTGGTGCATCCAGGAAGATCCAGCCCTGAGACCAACCATGAAGAAGGTTATGCTAATGCTTGAAGGGATAATTCAGGTGTCTGCACCACCGTCCCCCTTCGCATTTAGTACCATAAGTACAGTGTAAACTCAGAGACGTTCTAGCATTTCCGTAGAGCCATCTCAGCCCTTGTGTTTGTGGTATATAGGTTATCATATTTAGTAGATAATTTCTTGCGAACAAAGTCCTGCATTGTGAACCAATCTAGGATGATTTTAAGGAAGAAAAATATGCAGCGAAGAGAAGCCATCAAGCAAAGGCAGTAGTCTTGTTGATAGAAGGAAACCACCTTCTCCCGTTGAAGGGAAGAAATTCATCAGCTCTGTTCTTCTGTTTTTCTTTTTTTTTGGTACTGATCAGCTCTGTTTTACTATCCGGTCTTCTTTGTGCTCACCTTAGCCATATGATTTGCTCTTAATATCGTCTTTTGTGATGTCTTCTGACTTCAATGAGAAGACATCTCATGTACTCTTTCCAAATAAATGCAGCACGGTTGCAAATTACATTTCCAAAGAAGCATCGCTTCGTATTCTAGTTTTCACCTTTTCTTCTTACTTCTTGGAAGAAGCATAAGAAGATTTTTGCACAAAGCCCATTTTCTTGATAATTGAATGTCTGATCCTCATGCTGTCGGATGGATGGATAAGCAAAATGGAATGTAGAAGTGCCATGGAGAGACATAAGTCAATCTGCGCCATCTAAGTAATGTTTGAACCTTGAGGAGGGTTCTCTCAGAATGATAATCTCTGCCTTGTCCAATATTAACATCTCAAACCCATAGAGTTGACTCTCAATGTATAACCACAAAACATCGATCCAATATTGGTCTCACTAGGCCAAGCCCTTTGCAGGGTTAGCTTCATCTTAGATAGCTCATTTTCTGGTCAGAACCCAAGGTAGAAGGATAAGGTTATGCGACTGGTGAGTCTTTAGAACTATTGAGGTTGATAAGTTTAGACTTAAGTACAGTGAACTAACAGCGAGCTTATCCTAATCATAAAAGATGTAATAATAACCGCATTTTCTGTAATATTAGAGGATTTAGAAAAGTCAAAGAAAAAGGGTGGGACCCACTTTGAATAAAGAAATAAAAGAAACAAAAAGGAGAAGAGATAAAAAGAAAAGGAAAGCCCACGTTCGGGCCGAGAGAAAAGAGGAGAGAAGAAAGAAAGAAAGAAAGAAAGAAAGAAAGAAAGAAGAAGAAGAAGAAGAAGAAGGAGAAGAAGGAGAAGAAGGAGAAGAGAAAGGGCTTTGTGTGTTCACGCCGGGGGCAGCTCATCGAGCTTAGTTACAACGCCCGGACCGCGAGATCGAAGGATAAAATAATATGTGTTATTTGATTTTGGGACATCCTCAGGTGAGTAGTACTAATGTTTTCTTTGGTTTTGTGAAACTCATGTATTAAGGTAAGATTAATCGACATGTGAGGGAGTGAGGAACTATTTATAATATATTGATGGATATGGTGCTCGGAAATTTTGAGTTATTGTGGGAAGATTCGACAAACCTCTCTTGAAGAGTTATGTATGCTGTTTTGGTACAATTGACTTATGTGCTTATGTGATGATTATTGAAACATGGTATGTGTTGTGTTGAGGAAATCAATTGTGTCGTGAATAGGTAAAGGACTAAGTGCTACACGATAACGTAACTTCGTGGGAGCCACCTCTAGGGCCTTGTAGTCAAGGGCTAAGTGCTACATGGTGACTTGAGTCACATGGGAGCCACCTCTAGGGCCTTGCACTACTGACATGCATGGTAAAGGACTAAGTGCTACACGATAACGTAACTTCGTGGGAGCCACCTCTAGAGCCTTGTACTATTGCTATATGTGGTCAAGGGCTAAGTGCTACACGATAACGCAATTTCGTGGGAGTCACCTCTAGGGCCTTGAGTTTGGATATTGAGCGTGGAATGAGCCATTGATATGAGATAGGATGAGTCCAATAATTGAACAAATTGGTGATGCTGGTTTTGGTTATTATTGATGAATGAGAAATTTTGCTATTTGATATAGCTTGGTTGAGATAACATATAATGCAATTTGTTCGTGCGGGTTATCATATTTTTGTTTGACAATAATAAGTCATGTCTTAAATTTTAAATGTATAAGATTGACGTTTGATATGCTTTTATGGTATGTATTACTCACTGGGCTAAGGTTGCTCATTTTATTCATCTTCCATGTTTTCAGTCCCAGGGTTAACAACTAGTAGGACGAGAGTGCTTTTGGAAAAATTTTGGGAGTTCTATTTTGGGTATGGTTCAAAGAAAGTAATGTACATAAACTTTGCTAGTGGTTGGACTAGTTGAGTTCTAAATGTATATTTCTTTTTGGTAAATTATAGAAACTCTAAGGTTACAACCAATTTGTTAGTTTATCTGATTTGTACATATATATATATTTTATGGAAGAACAGCCTGTCATCCTCATTTCTTGAAAATTTGGGGTGTGACATCTTTTGGTATCAAAGCCAAAGCTTTTATCTTTCTAAGTAGAGATATGGGACGTTGAGAGATTTGGCGATAGGTCTTAATGTGCTAACCTTTTGATACTAAGGTGTAATTTTATTCTTGAGTTCAGGTGATCATGCGTACGACTCGAGACACTTGCCTCACTTCGTAAAAACAGCAAAGGCAAGCGAGTTGCTACCCCTAATACTAGAGATGTGCCTCAAGCTTCTCGAAGTGCAGGTTTAAGGAGGAGACTAGAGGACCGATTTGATGGGAGTCTTGATTTGGATGAAGCTAGGGAAGAGCCCCAAGAGCCGGTTCCTCCGACTGAGTTCACGCAGGCGATGATTCATTGGTATCGTCAAGCGAAAGAATTAAGTGAAGGTGGAGTAGCTGGCTCATGCACCTTCGCCCAATTCAAAAAGGCGGATCCACCTAAGTTTGATGGGAAGTTGGATCCTCTCAAGGCTGATGATTGGATTAGAAACATGGAGGGGATTTTTAGAGCCGAGAATGTTCGTGACGACCAAAAGGTCAACTTTGCCGCTCAATGCTTAGAAGACGAAGCTATTAGCTGGTGGGAAGGAACTAGGCCGGCTCTCGGAGATAATGATGCAATCATTTCATGGAAGGACTTCACGAGGCTTTTAACGCCCAATTCTTTCCAGAATCTTTCCAAGCGAAGATGAGAAGTGACTTTGTCAATATATCTCGGGGCTTAACAGTTATGGAGTACGCGAACCGCTTTAATCAATTAAGTAAATTTGAGGATGGTTTTGCGGCCAATGAAAGGCGTAGGGGTGAACACTTTCGACGTGGGCTTCGACCGGATATTCGTACTATACTCATACCATTTGAACTAACATCATACAAAGATGTTTTGAATCGAGCAATTAGGGTCGAGCAAGACATTTTGGAGCGTGGCACACAAGGAGCACCTCAACCCAAGAGATTTAAGCCCACCGATTACCAAGACAATCGTACTAATAATAGCGGGAAGCAAGGAGATTTCAATCGGCTAGGTAGGTTTCGAAATCAAAGTGGTCAAAGCACTTGTGCTACTTGTGGAAAACTTCATGGCGGTCGTTGTTATCGTAAATTAGGAGCATGTTTTGTTTGCGGAAAAATGGAACACATGGCACGTGATTGCCCCACGAAGAGGAATATTCCCACGGATGGTAGGATATGTTATGTGTGTGGACAATCGGGACACATCTCACGCAATTGTTCTATGCGGAGGAATGCTCCTTCCCTTGGTAGGCCCCAAGGGAATCCACAAAAACAAAGTGCAAGTGGGAAAGTTTTTGCGATGACGAAAGAGGATGCGGAGGCGTCTAACACGGTTGTTGCAGGTAATATTTCTATTGCCTCACAAGGTGCTTATGCGTTATTTGATTCTGGTGCTACGCATTCCTTTATTTCAACTGAATTTGCAAAGAAGCTTGATGTGTTACCTGACCCTCTTGAGTGTGAATTGCGTGTTGATACTCCTACGAGCGATTTCTTAGTTGCTCATCATGTGTTCAAAAGATGTGTGCTTCAGATTAATAATGTTGAAATGCCTGTGGATCTAGTGGAGTTAAATATTCGAGATTTCGATGTTATTATAGGGATGGATTGGTTATCCACATATTGTGCTACCGTTGATTGTTTTTCAAAGAAAGTGATGTTTAAACTTCCAAATCAACCCGAATTCTCTTTTTTCGGGAGGTTGTCAAGACACTTCTCCAATATTGATTTCGGCTTTACAAGCGAATAAACTTTTGAAAAAGGTTGCTATGGTTATTTAGCTTGTGTAAAAGACACAAGTAAGGTTATAGGAAAGTTGGAGAATATTCCTGTTGTTAGGGACTTTCCAAGTGTGTTTCCTGAAGATTTACCAGGTTTGCCTCCTGATAGAGAAATGGAGTTTTGTATTGAATTAATGCCCGGTACAACACCAATCTCCAAGGCACCATATCGGATGGCACCCGCTGAATTGAAAGAATTGAAAATGCAGCTGCAAGAGCTTTTGGATAAGGGTTTCATCAGACCCAGTGTTTCGCCTTGGGGAGCTCCTGTTCTATTTGTGAAAAAGAAGGAGGGTAGTATGCGGCTTTGCATAGATTATCAAGAGCTTAATAAGGTAACGGTCAAAAACAAATATCATTTGCCTCGGATTGATGATTTATTTGATCAACTTCAGGGAGCTCAGGTATTCTCCAAGATTGACCTTCGTTCCGGTATCATCGCTTGAAGATAAAAATAGATGATGTGCCTAAAACCGCTTTCGTAACAAGGTATGGCCATTATGAATTTCTTGTCATGCCTTTTGGATTAACAAATGCGCTGCTGCCTTCATGGACTTGATGAACGGGTGTTCGGGGAATATCTAGACAAATTTATTGTGGTGTTCATTGATGACATCCTAGTGTATTCGAAGAGTTTAGAGGAACACAAACAACACTTGAGAATTGTCTTGCAGACTTTGCATGAAAAGGAGTTGTATGCCAAATTTAGTAAGTGTGATTCTGGCTTGATCATATAGAATTTTTGGGTCATGTGATCTCGAAGGATGGCATATTAGTGGATCCAAAGAAGGTTGAAGCAGTTGTTAAGTGGAATCGCCCAACTAATGTTACGAAGTGAGAAGTTTCCTTGGGCTAGCCGGCTACTATAGGCGATTTGTAGAGGGATTCTCAAAGATTGCTGGTCCACTTACCCGTCTAACTCAGAAGAGAGTTAAATTTGAATGGTCAGACCAATGTGAGTGCAGTTTTCAAGAGTTGAAGAGACGGCTGGTGTCAGCTCCTATTCTAACTCTACCTTCAGGAAGTGGCGGCTTCGTAATCTCATCGCGACGCATCCAAAGAAGGTTTGGGTTGTGTTCTTATGCAAGATGGCAAAGTTGTTGCTTACGCTTCTAGACAATTGAAATTACATGAGAAGAACTACCCCACTCATGATTTGGAGTTAGCGGCGGTTGTGTTTGCCTTGAAGAAATGGCGGCACTATTTGTACGGTGAAAATGTGAAGTTTTTACTGATCACAAGAGTCTAAAGTATATCTTTACTCGAAAGAACTGAACATGAGGCAAAGAAGATGGCTAGAACTTTTGAAGGATTATGACTTGTCCATTAATTACCATCCGTAAGGCTAATGTGGTAGCGGATGCTTTGAGTCGTAAATCCTTTGGAAATATGGCAACTTTGCTCACTTCTCAAAAACCCATTCTTGAAGATATGCGGAAGTTAGACTTGGAAGTATTGGTACATCAGCTTGGTGCTCGGCTAGCTAACCTTCAAGTACAACCTATGTTGATTGACGAATTAAGGCTAAACAGAATGAAGATCCACAATTACAAAAATTTAGAGAAGGTGTGGAAGCTGGAAGACAAGCAGATTTTAGTTTACATGTGGATGGATCCTTGAGGTTTCATGGTCGACTATGTGTTCCTAAAGACTCAAAGCTGAAAAAGGAGATCCTGCAAGAAGCTCACAGCACTAGATTTTCAATTCATCCGGGAAGCACTAAAATGTATAGGGACTTGAGAGAAAAGTTTTGGTGGGTCAACATGAAAAAGGATATTGTAAAATTTGTGGATCAATGTCTAGTTTGAGCAAGTGAAAATTGAGCATCGAAACCAGGTGGACAAGTTACAACCTCTAGAAGTTCCTAAATGGAAATGGGAACATATCACCATGGACTTTGTAGTTGGTCTACCGAGGACGCCAAGTGGTAAGAATGCTATATGGGTGATCGTCGACCGATTGACTAAGTCCGTTCTTTTGTCATATCGATTTGGCCTTTCAATGGAAGATATGGCAAAGCGATATGTTAATGAGATAGTGAAGCTTCATGGAGTTCCAATAAGCATTGTTTCGACGGGGATCCCAGTTCGTGTCTAACTTTTGGAAGAGTTTGCAAGGAGCATTGGGCACTAAACTCAACTTGAGTACAGCTTTTCATCCACAAACGATGGACAATGAGAGAACGATCCAAACATTAGAGGATATGTTGAGATCATGCATCATTGACTTTGGCGGTTCTTGGGATGAACATCTACATTTGGCGGAATTTTCTTATAACAACAGTTATCACTCCAGCATTAAAATGGCACCCTTTGAAGCTTTATATGGCCGAAAATGTAGAAGTCCTATTTGTTGGGACGATGTTGGTGAGAAAAGACTAACGGCCCCGAGTTCATTCAACAATCTAAGAGAAAGTAGGCTGGTTCGGGAACGTCTCAAAACGGCTCAAACACACCCCAAAACCATCAAGAATGGGGGATGACACGGCCGTCCTTCCACTCAAGGACGCAGCCTCAAAGCTCCCAAAATCCAACTCTTAAATGTCCCCATATCCATTTCGCTCTTGTACCTACTCATCGTTAGTTGAGAAACCTGAAAAGATTGGAAAATAGAGAGGTGAGCAACCACGGCTCAGTGAGTAGTGCATCTCTTCTAAGCGGATAGAGCACCCACTATGCATATTTCAAAACCATACTACAACTCTTTTAACTCAATTATAGGATATAACAAATATACAGAAAAATCATCAAACTACACATTGATAATCAAATGAAATTACACGATGGTCCATTCCAACTAATCTCAAATTACACGTCGAATTCCATCGACTAATCTCAAAAGATAATCTCAAATTACACGTCGATGGTCCATTCCATCGACTAATCTCAAATCACACGTCGATGGTCCATTCCATCGGCCCAACTCATATCACATGTCGATGGTCCACTCCATTGACCAATCCATTGCTCAATATCAAACTATGGTCACGATACAACGCCTAGTGACGAGGCGACCTATTATTAGCCGGTGGCTCGGCCCACAAGGATATCCTAGAATAGTATCATCCACATCAATCCAAACAACACCATCCATAATTCTCAAACCAAATCCATAAATCATTTCATATATTCCCAAAGGTTTTGCAACTCAACTCATCCGTACTTTTCATAAAACATTCTCAAATAATTTTCAAGACTCGTCATAAATCAATTTCAATCAAATACATTTCAAAAAAAGCTCATCACAAATCAATGTCAATATAACCTTCCATAACTCATCTCAAAGTCGAGCTTTTAGTGAAATGGTTTCACAAACTCAAAATATATAATATTTCTCAACTTCGTTCATCAAACAGAACCTATATTTCCACTAAAAAATTCACACCATTCTTAAATACCAAAGCACGCAGCCCGATCCAAATTTTATGCAACAAATATGCTTATTCATAACTCATAAAATATCAATCATTTATCATTTAAAAACATGAGCTTATAAATTCTTAGAAGAGATAACACCACTCACCTGGGATAATAAAATCAACCTATGTGGTTACTTGAGCCAACTCGGATCCCTAACAATTAACGGAAAAACAATATCAAAAGGCCGATTTGACACGTCATAACTTCCTCCACAAAAATCCGTTTCAAGCCATCTCATAGTCTTTAGAAAGCTCTTTTAATGTACAACAACAACCCGAACTCAGCCATCCCAAAACAGTACCGAAAACAACAAAAAACAGACCCGAAGCTGCCATTTTCGCCGTTCCGGACAAACCAAGCAAATCAAATCACGATCCGTAAAATCTCAAAATCATACTTCGTCCTCCGATTGAACGAACGAGTGCTTACCGAAAGCGTTGCGTTATATAGTTAAATCGGCTTGGCGGGCTCCCATGACGGAAACGCGCTAAGCCTCTTTTCTTCTCTTCTTCTTCTTCTTCTTCTTTCTTCTTCTTTCTCTCTTTCTCCTCTCTGTTCGAGGCCCCCGCCATGCCTCTCTCTCCCTTCTTTCCTTCTCTCTTTCCCTTTTATCTCCTCCTTTTTTTCTTTTCTTTTTCTTTTTATTTTTTTTTTTTCTGTCTTTTCTTCCTCTCTCTCTCTCTCTCTCTCTCTCTCTCTCTCTCTCGTCTCTCTTTCTCTCTTCTCTTTTCCCTCTCCGAAAACTCTCGCCCTCTCTCTCTCTCTGACTTCTTCTTCCTTTTCCTTCTCTTTTGACTGGGTCAAAACCCATATTTTACATTCTCCCCTCCTTAAAAATTTCGTCACTCGAAATTTAGACACACAATAATTACCAAACAAGTGAGTATTCGCATCTTGCCTTTTCCTTGAGCTCCCAAGTCCTCTCTCCCAATATGATTTTGATATTGAATCTTCACATATATTCTCGTCATTTTTTCATTGAGGATGCGTCTCATCACCAACCGCATGAATTACTCTATGCTTCGATCCCTACAACTTGTTACCACTTCTACCAAGCCCACTTAACAAGGCTATGCAAGATAGAGTGTTCTTTGCAGCCATACCTTTCCATCTATTTAAGCATTTCTAGCTTGATCTAACTTGCTCGATAAAACTCAACGATAATAATGGTATATGTCACACATTTGGGATACAACCCTTTAAGGATATCTCGTTCACTATTTCCTTTACCTTGCTAGATTCCCCTCCTTACAAAATGAATGAACCATGGCACTATGTTCCACTTTGCCAATTGGAAACCTCATCGTTTCGCTTCCCTTAAAATATTTCAAAACCATACTACAACTCTTTTAACTCAATTATAGGATATAACAAATATACAGAAAAAAAGAATAAGTTACACACGCTTCAACGTAGCTATATTTATAACAAAAATAATCATTTCATAATAACATCGAAATAAACATCAATGGTCTAATCCACTGATCAATCTCATTAATTCACAACGCCAATGGTCCATTCCATTGGTTAATCTCATACCATACCAAACCCAGAAATTTAACAAACCTTCAAGGCCAAAATATAACTTTTCTTACTTTAACACAATATGTTCAAAGCAAAAATATTCAAGATAATAATAGGCAAATCCCAATGGTCTAACCCATTGGTCAATCTCATAAAACATGCATCAATGGTCTATTCCATTGATTAATGTCATCAAACTACACATTGATAATCAAATGAAATTACACGTCGATGGTCCATTCCAACGACTAATCTCAAATTACACGTCGATGGTCCATTCCATCGACTAATCTCAAATTACACGTCGATGGTCCATTCCATCGACTAATCTCAAATTACACGTCGATGGTCCATTCCATCGACTAATCTCAAATCACACGTCGATGGTCCATTCCATCGATTAATCTCAAATTACACGTCGATAGTCCATTCCATCGACCCAACTCATATCACATGTCGATGGTCCACTCCATTGACCAATCCATTGCTCAATATCAAACCATGGTCACGATACAACGCCTAGTGACGAGGCGACCAAGATTCCCCCTTGGCAAGGTCTCCACCTATTATTAGCCGGTGGCTCGGCCCACAAGGATATCTTAGAATAGTATGTGCATACCCACAAGCCCCTCGGCGGGCTCACGGCGATATTGAGCATCCACATCAATCCAAACAACACCATCCATAATTCTCAAACCAAATCCATAAATCATTTCATATATCCCCAAAAGGTTTTGCAACTCAACTCATCCGCCAAAAATACTTTTCATAAAACATTCTCAAATAATTTTCAAGACTCGTCTCATAAATCAATTTCAATCAACTACATTTCAAAAAGCTCATCACAAATCAATGTCAATATAACCTTCCATAACTCATCTCAAAGTCGAGCTTTTCGTGAAATGGTTTCACAAACTCAAAATATATAATATTTCTCAACTTCGTTCATCAAACAGAACCTATATTTCCACTAAAAATTCTCACACCATTCTTAAATACCAAAACGTAGTAAATGCCCGATCCAAATTTTATGCAACAAATATGCTTATTCATAACTCATAAAATATCAATCATTTATCATTTTAAAAACATGAGCTTATAAATTCTTAGAAGAGATAACACCACTCACAGGGACAGTCGAAAATCAACCTATGTGGTTACTTGAGCCAACGCACTCGGATCCCTAACAATTAACGGAAAAACAATATCAAAAGGCCGAGTAAAAATGATGTTCGCATAACGACTCGTCTATACTAGGCATATTTGTCGATAAAACGACACCTATGAGCCACGAAAGCTCGCATTTGTCGAAAACCCAACGATTTCCTGCTACGCGCAGCCCATGCGCCAACTTTGACACGCCATAACTTCCTCCACAAAAATCCGTTTCAAGCCATCTCATAGTCTTTAAAAAGCTCTTTTAACGTACAACAACAACCCCAACTCAGCAGTCCCAAAACAGTACCGAAAACAACAAAAAAACAGACCCGAAGCTGCTGTTCACTACAGTACCAGAACATGCCCCCAACTTCAAAATTCCGTTCCGGACAAACCATAAGCTCAAATCACGATCCGTAAAATCCCACAGCTCCACAACATCCCAAACTATCATTTTTATAAAAATTTGCAGCTCAACGACTCAAAAATCATACTTCGCCGCTCGATGTTTCCAAAACTCCGAATTTCAAGCCTTAGGTCCAAAATTACTCCGATTGAACGAAGGGGGAGTACGAGTGCTTACCGAGTGTTGCGTTACGTAGTTAAATCGGCTTGGCAAGGCTCCCATGACGAGAACGCGCGAAGCCCCTCTTTTTTCTTCTCTTCTTCTTCTTCTTCTTCTTCTTCTTTCTCTCTTTCTCCTCTCTGTTCGAGCCCCCTGCCGTGCCTCTCTCTCCCCTTCTTTCCTTCTCTCTTTCCCTTTTATCTCCTCCTTTTTCTTTTCTTTTTCTTTTTTTTTTTTTTTTTCTTTTTTCTTCCTCTCTCTCTCTCTCTCTCTCTTTCTCTCTTCTCTTTTCCCTCTCCCGAAAACTCTCGGTCCCTCTCTCTCTGCTGAAGCTTCTTCCTTTTCCTTCTCTTTTTGACCGGGTCAAAACCCATATTTTACAATGCATTCACAAAGTGAGTACATACTTAATAAACGATGTAGGCATGGACATCCAAAGCATCATAGACTGGCAAAGTTCATCAGTGGATTTGGTTCAACTAGCTTGGTAAGCTCTAGAAAAAGGAGCGATCATGACAACAGAGAACGTAAAGTCACCTTGCCTGAATGGCGGGAGACTGAAAATAAACTAGAAGATTCAGTCTAGAACAGAGCTTATTGACATTACGACGGTGAAAAACTCTAGTCTTGCATCTTACGTTTATATTGTCCCATGGGATGGATATTTTCGTTATCAATGAGGGGAAAATTTAATAATTTTCTGTTGCCATAAAAATATTCTGAAGTTGGCTACCGTTAGGTTATAGTAAACTCAAGTAGAAGTTCCAAAATCGGGTGGCGAGTAAACTAGTCTTTTGCAGGCCTTCCCTTTGACGAAGCTTGCTAAACCTTTTACGAGGACTAGACAATGTCCTTGAGAAAAATACTAATCGATATAGCGTGAAGATGGGACCTCCATCTAAGGTGAGAGAGACTGTCCATCGAAGGCAAAAGGAAAAGGACAAAAGAATATTCGCCTCCCCTACAATTATATGTTTTAATGACTTTCCCTCAAAGGCAAAAGGAAAAGGACAAAAGAATAGTCGCCTCTCCTACAATTATATGTTTTAATGACTCGCCCCTGAAAATCTTGTTTCATCCTTAAGTAGCTTAACTCAAGAACCAGAAGAGAAGTTCATCTATCATGGCTTATTCCGTAGTGCTTGCGATCCTTCTACTTCTTCCATTTCCACTTTCCACCAAAGCTCAGACATACAGCAACCAAACCTTGGGTTCCTCATTAACAACAAATGATCAAAACTCCTGGTTATCACCATCAGGTGAATTTGCTTTCGGATTTCAGAAAATTGGAACCATAGATTATTTGTTAGCTGTATGGTTCGACAAAATAGACGAGAAAACTATAATCTGGTCTGCAAATGGCGACAATTTAGCAGCGGAAGGCTCCAAAGTTCAGCTGAGTGCTGACGGCCGCCTGGTGCTCACTGATCCAAAAGGAGAAGAGTTATGGGCTCCTAGCCCAACTGTTACCGGTGTTGCATATGCAGCCATGCTTGACACAGGGAACTTCATCCTAGCGAACCAGGATCACGCCAACTTGTGGGAGACATTCAGCCAACCAACTGATACAATACTGCCCATGCAAACGTTAAATCAAGGTATTATGGTTAATGCTCGATATTCGGCAACAAATTACTCCACTGGGAGGTTCCACTTCATATTACAAGCCGATGGAAATCTTGTGTTCTATCCCACTCCAACTCCACTGGTCTCCTCATATTCATACTGGTCCTCCAATACCTTAGGTATTGGCTTTCAATTGGTATTCAATCAAAGTGGCCAGGTCTGCGTCACAGCAAGGAACGGAACAGTACTTAATCTCCTCACCTCAGGCACAGTCCCAACCAGCGGATTTTACCAAAGAGCGATCCTTGAATATGACGGTGTCTTCAGGCAATATGTCCACCCAAAGCCAGCAAATTCAAGCTCTGGCTGGCCATTGGGCTGGTCAATGGTCTCTTCCCCTGTCCCTCCAAACATATGCACGAGCTTCCGGCGAGATACTGGGATTGGAGCTTGTGGCTTCAACAGCTACTGTACTCTCGGAGACGACCAGAGACCGCAGTGTCAGTGCCCACCAGGATATACTTTGTTAGATCCTACAAATGATATGAACGGATGCAAACAGGACTTTGTACCACAGAGTTGTGAAGGAGGTAATCCTGAAACAGACCTATTCATGATACGTGACATGCTTAATACAGACTGGCCCCTGTCTGATTATGAATATAATCAGACAGCAACTGAGGATTGGTGCAGACAGGATTGCTTGGATGATTGTTTCTGCGCAGTAGCTATTTTCAGAGACGGGAGTTGCTGGAAAAAGAGGATTCCACTCTCAAATGGTAAGATGGATCTCAGTGTGGGTGGGAAAGCTCTGATCAAGGTCAGGATAGATAATTCAACTTCGAAATTCCCAGGTGATGGCCAGAAGAAGCACAAGAACTTGACTTTGATAATCATTGGATCAGCGCTGTTGAGTAGCTCGGTATGCGTGAACTTGCTTTTACTTCTCATCACCTATCTACTTTGTGGAAGCTTCCGACATAGGGATGGCAAGTGGATACGACCATTCCAGATTAACCAAGTCAAAGGTATGCAAAGTTTCACTTATCAGGAGCTTAAAGAAGCAACAGATGGATTCAAAGAAGAACTGGGTAGGGGTGCTTTTGGAGCAGTATACAAAGGTGTTCTTGGATCAAACGACACAAACTTTGTCGCAGTAAAAGTGCTGGAAAAAAAGACGGGAGATGCCGAAAATGAGTTCGAACGAGAAGTGAGTGCAATTGGCCAGACTAACCACAAGAACTTAGTGCAGCTGCTTGGATTCTGCAACGAGGATCAACACCGACTGTTGGTGTATGAATTCATGAGCAATGGCACTTTGGCGGATTTCCTTTTCAGCGCTTCAAGGCCAAGCTGGTACAAAAGAATAGAAATTGCCTGTGGTGTTGCAAGGGGGCTCGCTTACCTGCATGATGATTGCACCAGGCAAATAATCCATTGCGACATCAAGCCGCATAACGTTCTTCTGGATGACTCTCTTAGTCCGAAAATATCGGACTTTGGATTAGCTAAGCTCTTGATGGCAGACCAGACACGAACAACCACCGGAGTCAGAGGAACCAGAGGTTATTTAGCGCCAGAATGGTTTAGGAATATGCCTATTTCTGGCAAGGTAGACGTTTACAGCTTTGGCATTGTGTTGCTAGAGCTCATCTGCTGTAGAAAGCACTGTGAGCTGGAAGTGGAAAATGAAGCTCAGAGAGTACTGGTTGAGTGGGTGTATGATTGCTATGCTGAAGGGAAGCTACATCTACTTGTGGAGAGTGACGAGGAGGCAATGAGTGACATAAAGAGGGTGGAAAGATTCGTGATGACAGCAATTTGGTGCATCCAGGAAGATCCGGCTTTCAGGCCTTCCATGAAGAAAATCACTCAGATGTTGGAAGGAGCAGTTGAAGTCTCAGTCCCTCCAGATCCAGACTCTTTTATCAGTTCAATATGATTTTGCTTATCTAGACAACTAGTGTATGCAAAGACTTCTGTGTGGTCTGTAAGTTCTGCTAAGCTGGAATAAACATTTTGTCATATCTTCACATGGATGCAGCTTAAATGAGTTGAGTTTTATTAAGATTTAACATTCTTTACACGTATTCGAGAGAAAGGGTTGACGATTGTTGGCAAAAAGGGTTTTGTGTTGTGAACCTACGTGCTGTTGATTGATCAAGTGACTACCCCGAGACCAGAACGTTTTAGTTTATACTGATATGGTATCAGAACATGAAAATATACATTCAGAGGCAGTCTCGTTTTGAATTTTTCCGAGAACTCTGGATAATCGTTTCCCCGTACGCTGCAGAAACACCAACGAGGTTCCACTGAAGCATTTTAATCACGAAGTTTGCTTCAGCAAAATACTCCCTGACCCCGCCACATAGTATCTTGGCCCGATCTAACCAAAACACGTTCTGCTACTCGTCCCTTCCGGTCAACTGAAAAGCCTGCATTGCTGCCTGACGAGACACCTGTGTTTTTCCGTTTCTTGAATGAAAATCTCCTAATGCTTTCTTCCTATCGGTCATTGGCTAAACTAGACAATGAGAACCACACAAAACTTTCCAGTCCTTAAGTTGTTGGATGACGCCTGAAAATCCCAATTTCAACATTCGAATAAAATTATTCATGCAGAAGCAGACTTTCACTTCCTCCAGCTGGCCAACTCCCGAATACTCCGGTGAAATCACGCAGTCCGCAAATCGCATTTTCTAAGGCATAATGAAAAGCCAACTTTCTTCATAACAAATCACGGACAGCGACACGAGGCAGATGATATTCTAATCATATGCATACTTTTTCTGTGATGATTGAAAAGCTTGACTAAAACACTCAGCCAGCCACGGTCAATGCCATTCGACGATGACCGGGCTAAAAACAGGACGAAACTGCATACCGAGGCATGGCAATAGAAGGATCCATGGAGCATTGACAAGCGATCTCGTAAGTCACACTCGGACCGCTAACTTCGGAGTCATCTTCGATAGATTAATGAACGCGCACATCCAATTAAAGCAAGCTTGTCTCTCATCATTGATTTCGTCAACGTCTAGAAACCAACCGCCTCAGATGGAATGAAAACCACGTACTACTTCAACGCATCTAAATCACAGAAACCCAAAAAGAATCATTATTTCACCATAAACAGCGGACTTCAATGTGTCAGAAGAATAGTCGTACTCCTCCAGCGCATTCGCAATAGACAGGAAGTTTCGCGCCATTACAAGCAATGAAAAAGGAGATACCCTCCTTTCTAAATTAACTCCACGCAGGTGCAGACGTCACTACGGAGAGAGATGGCTGGAAAAAATTAACTCTTCTCATTTGTAACAAAGGAATCAAAGAATATTTTCTTTGTTTAGTTTCTTTCTTGTTTGATCTCTGAATGCCGGCAAAGTCTCTATCGCTCTGAGGAATCAAAATCCAACCCGGACCTTCGTGTAAATTAAGGCGGAAGACCATTTCTTTGGTCAGCTTCAACGGAGGAAGTGAACAGATGGGAAAATGCTTCGAAGCTCGTTTGAGCTGCCGCCCATCACTGATGGCGAGATAATCTTTGCATGACGAACTGAAAAAAGAGACGAATCACGATTTAAGGGTGCCCAAAAATTTCTTCTATTATATGGGCGAAAGCAAGAGAAATTATCTACATGACAGAACTGATTTCTTGACTGTCTACCTGAATTCTCTTTCATCTAAGCGACATACTGGGAACAAGTACCAGAAAATCAGTTAAACTAGTTCGCATATTGAATGGAGATGATATGGTAAAGTTAAGACATGGAGTTGGAAAATTAAGTTAATGTCACACTCCAAAACATCAAGAATAAGGGATGACATGGCCGTCCTTTCACACGGAGGACGCAGTCTCAAACCATCAAAATTCAATTCCCAAAAGTCTCCCCATTGATATCATTTTTGTACTAATGATCGTTATATGAAGAACTTGAAAAAGATCGAAACATAAAGGGTGCACAACCATGGCTCAATGAGTAGTGCATCTTTTCTAAGTAGATCAAATATTTACCGTGCACATTTACAAATACAATATCACTGTTCAATCCCAAAGCTAGAGTACTATATACGCAAAATATCAAAAGTAAATAATATCTTTCCAACAAGTATTTTTACACATAAATTAATAATAACATTCGTTCACCGTAACAAATCAGCTATCAATAGTCTATTTTATTGATTAATCTCATTTAATCGCATGTTGATGGTCCATTCCATTAAATAATTTCAACTCTGGTCCACTCCATTGACTAATTTAATGATTTACTCCATTGACCAGACTCATGCTCAAATATCTAATTATGGTCATGCATAACACCCATGACAAAGCAATCAAGATTCCTTCATTGGTTAGGTTTCCATATGTTATTAGTTGGTAGTTTGGCTCATAAGAATATCCTAGATTAGTATGCGCCTATCCACATTCCTTGCTGAGATTATAGTGATATTAAGTGTCGACACCAATCCACAATAACCTCTAAAATTCATAGAGTCAAACCAAAATATATATAATAAATTGATTTCACAAATCGAAACACGTCATCTTTCTACAACCTAACTCATTTACTAGAAATACATTTCGTAAATCATTTCTCAAATTATTTAAGACTCGTTCCTTAAATCGAAATAAACTTAACATAACATTTCACAGCACATTCCATAAACCAAGTTCACAATATGTGCATACACACACACATACACACACATACACAATATTTGTCTCATTTAGATTTTTTTTTTATGCAACAAATATATTCATCTTAGTTCAACATATATATGAAATCATTATCACTTTAAGATATGAGTTTACAAATTCTTAGAAGGAATAGTACCGCTCACTTGGAAGAGCTGAAAATCAAAACTCGATAGTTACTCGAGTCAACGAACTCGAATTTCCAACAACTAACTGAAAATGATATCAAAATTTGAGTAAAACCACTACTCCAATGAATGATCGATTGAACCACGCTTAATTGTCGATAAAACGACATTTACGTGCAACTGAGAAACCTCATTTAAAATAGATGTTCATATTTTCTCCTTACCTATACTACCCAAAGAGTGTAACTTAGAATTTCGTTCCAATTAAGATGTAATTCATATATGATTTTCGTCATACCCCATAACTCTATAACGTCTCAAACTATCATTTCCATAAAACCACAATCTAATAACTCCTCAATTGAACCTTGTACGTCATAATCGACGTAAGTTCGAATATGTGCCCTAAACTAGAATGGTACTCTAGTTGGACAAACGATTAGGTTGAATACTCACCAAGCATTACGAATACTAATTAATTTGGCTAATCGGTGCATCCGGATCATGCACGTGCCAAAACTTCTCTCTCTCCTTCCTTTCCTCCTTCCCTTCTTCAGGAATGCTTCTTTTCTCTCTTTCTTTCTTTTATTCCACCCCCCCCCCCCTTGCTTTTGGCGTCGCTGCCTTCTTCTTTCTATCTGTGCTCACGCTCAATTGCACTAATTGAGGGGGAAAAGGAAATGAGATGGTTGGGCTTTGGCTATTAAAAATAATGGGCTGGATTTTATGGCCCATATATTACAGTTAAACCGATCGGGAACGAGATTATCGAACTTTTTGGGTCAGCAAAACAGACCATTTTAACTTGATGCGCTGAATCTTGACTTGGTGCGTTTGTTTTGACTTTTTAGGCTCACTTTTTTTTTTTTTAGCGGAAAATGTAAAATTTGAAAAATATTTTTTTAGGAAGTCATTCTTTAGATAATATTTTATAGTATTTAATTGAAATATGAAACTGAATTAGAATTGATATGGAAAATTTGATTTGATTTTTCTAAATAGACATACATTATTCAGATGTTAATAATTTATATATAATTAGCTGAGTAATTGAATATGGGCACCAATTTCTTGAATTTGGCCTCGATGGATCTTGACCAGAGCATGGATTGGGGCATGAGCCCTTGGTTTTGGGACCATTGTTGATGGACAAGGGAACAAGTGTTAGGCTTAGCCTTGATAGACTCGAGGGCAGGCACTCAAGTCCTAGGCTTGGCCTTAATCGACTCGAGCATCGACACCAAGGTTCTAGGCCTCGGCTTCGATAGACCCTCGCTTGGGCACCAAGGACTTGAGCCTGAGCATCATGGACCCAACCTTGAGTGTTGTTGATTAGAGTCCAAGCATGTTGGGTACCGAAATCCCATGCTTGGCCTTTTCTTGAGCCTAAGTGCTAGGACATCTAAGACATGCACTAGAGCTTCGGGTTTGGCCTTGATGGATCTTGGCATGGGCATTGGGGTCTCAAGCTCAACATCAATGGACCTAGGCATATGTGCTAAGGACATAGGCTTGAGTGCAGGAGACTTGGTCTTTGAGATCACGGACTTGGAAATGGGTTTTGAGGATTCCATGCTCGAGTTTAAAGTTTTGGATTCAAATGCTAAAATCTAGTCATATTTTGAAAAAAAAAATGATTTTTAATTTTTTGAAGAGAAAATTATTTTCATAAATTCGAGCATTTGTTTTCAATTGATGAGAAAAAAAAAAAATATTTTCCACCCACTCATTATCTCAAGCCAATCAAGTGTAATATTTTCTAGGAACAAATGGGGCCTTATTTTAGGAAAAAGTTCAAGCCCCTTTTTTTTTTTTTTTTTTTTTTGGCCCCAACCCCACACGGATGCGGAAATGTAAATCAGGTGGGTGGTAAAGTTCAAGCCCTTTGTTAATCATGATTTCAATAAAAATTATTTGCTTCTCTTCCCCGGGCATGCGAAAGTATCTCTAGCATCGGAAGCAAAATTGCTTCAGATGTTGTAAGAAAAAAAAAGGTCGCTACCGTTGCTCCCAGAATCGAATCCCATCTCCCGTTCAAATGCTCGACTCGTTCGAGCTGAAGGAAGCCGCTCTGGATTCGTGCTCGTCGATCGTCCGGGCGCTTTTCATGACGGACTTCAGGCGATGAGCTCCTCTAGACTCGCTTCGAAAGCCTCGTCTTTGGACGACCTCAATTTGCTGCTGCAGAGATGCATGAAGGCCAAGTCCCTGTCGCTGTCCAGGCAGGCCCATGCCGTGTTGGTCACCACGGGGGCCGCCCGCTCTTCCCCGTCCTTGAGTTCGACCCTGGTCGGCTCGTACGGGGGCTGCGGCGACTCGAGCTCCGCGAAGCTCGTGTTCGACGCGATCCCGCACCCCAGCGTCTTCGCGCTGAATTGGATGGTCTCCATCTCGGCGTTCAATGGGGATCACGAGGGGGCATTTGGGTACTTCGCTTCGATGCAGAAACTGGGCAGGGCGTGCAATAAGTTCACGTTCTCCATCGTGCTCAAGGCTTGCATTGCCGTGATGGATGTGTTTAAGGGGAGAGAAATTCACGGGGCTGTGTACAGAATGTATTTACAGGATGACGTGTCCGTAGCGAATTCTTTGATAGATATGTATGGTAAATGTGGGCGGTTGGATCTTGCGCATAAGGTGTTTGGCAAAATGCTTACAAGAGATGTAGTTTCTTGGACGTCGATGATTTGTGGGTATTGCCATGCGGGGAAGATGGAAGAAGCTGTCCAGCTGTTCGAGCGAATGAGAAGGGAAGGGCTAAAACCAAATGACTTTACATGGAACGCGATGATAGCTGGTTATGCTAGGACTGGAGATAGAAATGGGACGATGGCACTCTTGAATGGGATGAACAATGAGGGGCTGATTCCCGATCTGGTCACTTGGAATGCACTGATTTCTGGTTTTGTTCAGGGCAACCAAGTCCACGAAGCTTTGAAACTTTTTCGGGAAATGTTGGTGTCAGGGGTTAAACCAAATCAAGTCACGGTCACAGGTCTTCTCCCGGGATGTGGATCTACGGTTACAATAAACAGAGGGAGAGAAATTCATGGTCTGATTTACAGAATGGGACTTGATATGAATGTATACGTGGCTAGTGCTCTTATTGACATGTATTCAAAATGTGGGTGTGTCAAGGATGCTTCCAATGTTTTTGACATGGTAACTGTCAAGAATGTGGCTTCCTGGAATGCAATGATCGGGTGTTATGGCAAGCATGGCATGGTTGATCGGGCTCTTCTGCTGTTCGAGGAAATGAACGACAGAAATATCCGGCCAAATGAAGTGACGCTGGTTTCTGTTCTTTCTGCTTGCAGCCATGGTGGCTTACTGGAGAAAGGTTTACAAATTTTTAGATCCATTAAAGAGGATTATGGTGTTAGTCCCCGAAAAGAACACTTTGCATGTGTGGTTGATCTTTTGTGCCGTTGTGGTAGGATGGCAGAAGCTTATGATTTGTTGAGGGAGATGCCAGTAGATGTCACCGATTCAATGCTTGGAGCCTTTTTTAACGGGTGCTCAATTCATAGAAGAAATGATTTGGCTCAACTAGTCGCTGATGATATTGCGAACAAGAGGTTGAAAAGACCCGGGGGTCTTGTGACACTGTCGAATATTCTTGCAGCTGGTGGAGGATGGGAGGGGGTTGAGAATGTCCGAGATGTGATGAGGGAGAAAAGGATCCGTAAGGAACCTGGCTACAGTTGGATTTAGAAGGGGACTCTGTGCTGGAGCCGTGATAGAACACAGTATACCGGAGCAGGAACGAGATGTTACAAGATGGCTGTCTGCTCTTGTCGACTCCCACCACGAAGAACCTTGAGTATTGGACGGAATGTGCACAACTCATCCTAAAGCATCAGAACAGCAGAAAATTGAAGATACTTATCCCCTGTTCTTGATTGCGGTTGTCGCCGCTCCTTTTAATTTGTTGTTCCTCACAACTTGTTTCTCAGGAGGTGAAGTATGTGACCCATTGCAGGAACAAACTGCAAGCAAAAGAACTTGCAAATACTCTTCTGTGATGGGTAATACTCATGGCATCTGCAGACTACAAAATTCCGGTGGAGCTGTTTGTAATTCAAGTGCCGAAGAGAGGTTTTGTCAGGTAACCATCGTCTCGATTGGCACAGCATCAGAACAAGAAATATTTTGGTCGTATATATTTCTGGATCACAATCACAGTGGTCCTCTCTTAAATCAATTGGTATTCTGAATCGCTTTATTACATTAATATTCAAAACTCCAAATCTTAAATATTTAAGATTAATAAAAGAATATGGTTGTCTGTTATCTCTAAACTGGTTATTTTATTTACTTTTGAATGGCTTTCTGTTATCGATGAAAAGTAGATTTATTAAACAAGACTGGCGCAATGGTCCCCACATCACTCGTTTATTATACACGAAAGAGATTTAGAATCTTATTAGTCATAATGTTTGGGTAATATAATTTTGCTTTCTTTAACTTAGATGTTCTTAGAAATTTATCTATGTTACGGCCTAAAGGACAAGTGTCCAGATCCAACTTCAAATTCAAATTGTTATAAGGAAAGACATGAATACACGTAAAATCACTTTGAATATATTTAACTTGTGAGATCAAATTCAAATATTTCTATACTGACCCGAAACAATCAAAAGTGAAAGCAAAATTGAAATTGAGCTCTATCAAACTTGTTTGATATCTAAGAGGACTCAAAATTAACCAGTGACCGAACCGATCTCGATTTGCGCTTATAAAGTAAACAACTCGAAATGGACCAGATTGAGATGATTCAAGCCGGCCATCTTGAACTTAAAATTTTATAAAACAAAATGACCCATGTTCAAATATAATCCATAATTGAATTTATCCGAACCGAAAAGATCCAATTATACTCTTTTTATACAACAATTTCGTATTGTCAATAATAATGGCTATAGAACTCGTCAATCTTATCTTTTTACATCCAATCAAGAAGAGATTGGCTTACATAATTAAAAAAAAGAAAGGGATTAGCTTATCGCATTATTTTAGTAGTAAATTTCATGAAAAGGTCTTGACACCTCTAAAATTATTCCGAACTTGGATGATTTATTGGGGGAAAAAAATTCAAACGAAGCAATAAGCAAGGAAAAGGACACGAGCGAGCCATTCACGAATGATAGCAGCATGTTACTCAAAAGTCTTCGTCAGCCTACATATCCAATCAATGAATATCCTGTCACTCTCTCTCTCTCTCTCTCTCTCTCTCGTTGGCTTCGAGTGTCGAGTCCATTGTACTCCGTTTCTCTCGCTTCGGCCGCTTCTCTTTGGAGGGTGCACCAGTTTTGCGGGTACTGAAGTACTTGACATGCCGATCCTCGGCACCTTCGAGGCCTGAAGTTTCTTGATATGGGCATGCAATCTTTCCTCCTGTGACCCGTTCCCTCTTGCCAAGTATAAATAAAAATCTCTCCTTTTTCCATTCGTTTCCCCTGCTTTCATTTCGCTTCAATAATTAAAAAAAAAAAAAAAATGCATCTCTGACTTTGCTCTTGTTCTTGTTCTTGTTCTTCCTCTTCTCCCTGCTCTGCCAGAATCAAGCCGATGGATGTGTCATGATGCGATGCGATTGAAGCTCGTGTGTGGGGTTGGTTCTCTCTCTCTCTCTCTGTGCATGTTCTGTTTGAAAAGAGTTGTTCGGTTTGTAGCAAAGCTTGGTTTTGTCGTTTAGAAGTTGAAGTTTAAAGCTGCTGGTGGTTTCTTTTAGTTTCATTGAACTCATTGGAGGGCTATTTTTAGTTTTATGCACCGGAATAAATCTTGGTTGTTTGATTTTCTGTGGGTATTTCCTGTTGTTTGCGAAGGTTTCATTTTTTTTTAGAATTGGACTTTGAATCGCGATCCGGGAAATAGCATCAGAGTACTCTACTGATTCCACTTGGTGCTTTTAGGAAATTGCAGAGTGTACGAGTATAATTTCACTTCTCAGGATCGGATGACTGGAACTTTTCTTTTTAATGCATATCCAGTGCTGTCTTGTGTCGTATTATCTGTCCATGTGCTTCTCTATGTTGTTTCTCTGACTAATACACGGAGGAAGTCGGTAACTGCCTTCTGTAGTATTTAACCTCTGTAGCAGACTATCCAGCTATTAATCTGTTGAATTTTATAGGATGAACACTGGCGATGTTTTCGCCTTCTTGTGTCTAGTCTTTTCTTTATTCCTTTTCCCAATTTATGGGGTTGGAACGGCTAAAATGATGGTGGTTTGTCCAATTTGTGGTTCGCTTATTATCTGTCTGCATTATAAATGAAAAAAGTTCAAAACTTTTCCTTACCCACGGACAGAGAATAAATGAACTTGCTTAACTTTGTTACACTGCGATTCGTCAAACGATGAAGTCTTTATCCGATTGCTGTTAGGTGTTTGCATTTGCTTTGATGTTTGACTTGCTTTGCCTTTTGGTATCGCAGGTGTATCAGATGCCTGTTTAGACGTCGGCGTTGTCACTCTTGAATGATGCGTAAGGGAAGAGGAAAGGCGAAGAAGGTAACTTCCAGCAACCATGAAGATCCAGGAAGTGGCAAGGAAGAAAAACCACTGGCTCAGAAGAGGAGAGGGAGACCACAGAAGGTCCTGAGGGATGAATTGGACAAGGGAGAAGTAGAAAAGATAGAAGAGGAAGATGGTGGTGATGCAAAGCTGAGTATCTCTAGCAAAGAAAAAGAAGACCGAGCTTCATTGGAGAATGGGAAGAAGAGGAAACGTAACTCACAGGTAAGAGGGAAACTGGATTTGGTGAAAGAGGAGAAAGGCATTAGTACAAGATCAAGTGGCGATGATATGACCAAGTTGAATGGATTCCGGCATAATGGAAGCAGGCGTAAAAGCAAACCTCGCCGAGCTGCTGAAGTAGGGGTGGAATGCAAGTGAGATACTGTGGGCTAGATTGAAGTTGCTCAGGATGTCTTCTGTTTGCCTTTGGCTGATAAAGCTTTTCGCTTTTGCCAGATGAATACTGATGAAGCTCTTTATTTCCATGTTTTCGGGTTATTATCCTTTTTAAGGCTAATTCCCTTACTTGATCTCTTTTTGGTCTGGTAGAGCTTTCATAACATTTACAGCTCTGTAGTTAGTGATAACTTTTTCCAGTTGAGTACTTCATCAGCTTTGTTAATATGTCATTTGCAAGCATGCTTATCCAGTCACTGTTACATTTGCCCAAGTAATATTCTGGTGATCCTGTTCATCATATTTTCTTGTTTCCATTGGTATTTCTTCTGGTTTCTTATGAAATTCTTTCCCTTTCTGGTGGAAACTGGATGCTTAGCTTGATAAAGCACCTAAATAGATTGCATCATGGCTACTTCAGCGATAATCAGACAGCTTCATTTGTTTCAATATTAGATGGTTTGGATGGTCAAGATTGTCATTCTAATGCTTTACTCTGATGATGTCTCATTGTGTTGGTGAGTTTTAGATTTGTCTCGCCAAAGCGCAGGTTATCCATGTGCCTTTAAGGCGCTGTGAAGGTTTATTTTGTTCAACTCATTTCTTGGATTGCAAGAGCAGAGCTTATTGGGGAGTTCACATCGTATTCTTTCTTGTCCTGTTGGAAGTCATTTCTACTCAAAGATTGAGAGAAACATAAACTTGTGCTGCAACCAGATGATGCAATTTATGTGTGGCCGCTTGAATATCACAGCATCTACACCTGCAGATTTCAAACCTTGAATCTCTCACGATGCATCTACTTATTTATCTCCAGCTCTGGTGGCTGAAGCAAGTTGGGTAATGCAAATTCTGTTTGCACTTCAGCTAGATGTTGTTAATGCGTCCTCTGCAAGTGCCCTCCATCTTCTTTGGCAGAGGTGGCAATAGCCTCTGTGTTCTTTGGCAGAGGTCGTCGATCACCGTAGCTGGATTCAAAGAATTGTGCAATGTATGTCTATTACTCGTTTTGTACTTTGATTTTATAATCTGATGGTTTGGATGATCCATTATGCATTTACACTCTGTAACATAGTACAATGGGCATCAGTAGTTCATGGCGTCATGCATGGATAGAATGAGCTTTGGGTCCATGCAGAGTCTTATCGATGGGAGGTGAATCATAGCCTTCGCGTGCAGGTTTGCCTCTAGAGCTAATATATGGTGAAGACCTGAAAGTGCAGTTGAAATCAAAAGGCTGGGAGTTTGCCAGTTTTGAGTGTCGTGACTAACCCACGAGCTACGTTTTGACTCCAATCCCAAAGGAATCCTTAGATTATCTGTACTCATTTAGCTTCAAAACTTTCTGGTGGTCTCTTCCTGCAATTTTGTTATCTCGATATCCTTGATAAGTAAGGATGAATCACAAGACTGGGAACTGCCCCACAATTGATGGTCAAATGTGATTCTTAGATGTACCAGGAGCACGACATTTTCGTTCATCTAAACAAATCATCTCCAATATATTCCGCATGTGACGATGAATGGTTTGGGAGGATGAGATCTCGTACTTTGGGAGTACGTAAAAGTCTCTCTCTCTGCCGGACTCTTCTGATGCTTTTCTTCTCTTTGTTTTAGATCATCTATTTTTATGGCGCCAAGCACCACATCCGCTGTCAAATTTTCGACTTAGTCGGAGAAATATATAATTTAGGGGGTTCGATTGCATGAAAAAAAGTTCGAAAGACAAAATCACACAAAATTTGTGAGTCAGAGGACAGAACTTACCCAATTGGCTGACGTGAATCCGAAAGGGTGCGCTCGCTCCTGCCATACTATCATCTTAAAGTCCGGAAAATGAAGTAGCAACCGATGTTTGATTCGTTCTTCGGGCCAGATTCGGTGTTCGGCCTGATCTAGCTGCTCAAGGGTCGTGCATCATTCGTGATATTTGGGGTCAAGCTGCATGATCATCTGAAGTGAAACAGAGTTGTCTTCTTGCGATCTCAGTCTCTGCTGGGCTCCAAGCATCAATGCTTTGCCTGCACTTTCCCAGTTGTATTTGTGTGCCGCAAGGACGGTAGGTTGGATTGCCAACTTAGGTAAGCGTCGCGTGGTCGACTTTGATTCCCTCGTAGATAAGGATTGAAGTTGAGATCACTTGATAATAAGCGTCGACTAGAGCACGCGAGGAAAGCAAGAGATCTAACATTTTTATAGTCGCGGCCCAAGAAAATCTCCGAAACTCCCAATCGAGCGACATGTGTCCCACAACAAGCAGGAATCCTCGAATCAGTGCCACGTGCACCCATTGAATAGTGGTATAACTAAGATGGCAAGCACGGCGACACCTAGAAGATGGGCAACATTTCCCTCCATTCTTAGAGTAGAGGGAAAAAAAAATACAAAAAAAAGTCATTGTGTGTATTTCAATATATCATTATAAAAATTATATTAACCTATTTATAGATTATATGAAATTACTAAATAAGATAACATATTAATCAAGATACACACAATCATAAATAAGATACACATAATCTTGAGAGATACAAAAAACTATCAGAATTATCCTAAATATCTATAATACTTAGCTTGAAGGAAGCAATTCCTCTTATTTGCGAGTTACTAGTTATGGACGGTCGCATACGAAAGCTTAATGGAAGATGAAATTTAGGCGATATTTGTATTTACAAACCATTAATAAGAAGACAGATTTTAACGCAATATCTCTGATAAGGAATGGAGGAAGCGCAATTCTTGTATGAACAATTGGCGGTGGATGCACTCGTGACATTATGATTGCACCTAGCCTTCTCCAAAATCATGAGCAACTACCAATGAATGAGGGTGTGCAACAAAAGTCCAATACTTTCACTTAAAAGATTGCCTACATTGAGCCCAGTTGGACCCACCTTCACTCATTTGGATGAACATCGGCCACCACAACTTCAAGGACATGTCAAGGATTGATTGCACAAAGAGGCCAGCAAGGCAAGGCCAATGGATGTAAGGCCAAATATTGTACGAGATATTGAGTGTAATTAGGGGCTAGGAAATAGTAGAGTGTTTGAGTGGCTCGAGTGCGATTATAATTATTATTGTATTGATTGATCTATGATAGAATTCGTTACTCTTGTCGATGTCGGTCCTAAATTTGAGCTCAGTTGGACAAGGACATGCCGAGGATCACAATCGCATGAAGAGGTCGATAGGGCAAGCCTGGTAGATGTAGAGCTAAACGCATTGAGAAATTATCGAGCATAATTGGGGTTGGGAAATACTGAGAGTGCTTGAGTTACTTGAATGTACTTGTAATCTTTTTTGTATCGCTTGATTTATAGTAGAATTCTTTACCGCTCTTTACGTGGATGTAAGTCCTAAATTCAAGCCTAGTTGAATAAGGACATGCTTAAGGATCACAATCGCATGAAGAGGCCGGAAGGCAAGATGACGGATGTAAGCCAAACATTGCATGAGTTGTCGAGTGTAAGTAGAGGCTGGAAAATACTGAGAATGTTTGAGTGACTCAAATGTGGTTATAATTTTTGTTGTATCGTTTGATTTATAGTGAAATTTTCTAGTGCTCTTCCTGTGAATGTAGATTTTAAATTTGATCTTAGTTTGACCCATATTTACTCAAAAGATTAAGCCAATGAATTTTGGTCAATTATGATATATTTACTATTTCAAGTTTGCTTTTCTTAGCTTCACCAAAAAAAAAAAAAAAAAAAAACTATTTCAAGTTTGCATTGGTGACCAACTTCCTTTCTTGAGATATTCATAAATTTGGAAGCAGTCCACCAAAAAATTATCGGCTCAATTACCTTTCAACTGGGAGATTGTTAAAAGGGCGCACGTAAGACCCAATCAAACCCTTCGAAAAAATAGGGTTTTGTACATTAGACACTTGCTTACGTTAGCCGAAGAAATTGTATGATAATGAGACCTCGGGAGATGGACATGCACGAATTGTGGAACGCCAAGACGGAATTTTGTTTAGGCCTGGCTTGCAGATAGCAAACTCAGTTTTCCTGTTGCGCCCCGGGAGCTGAAGAAGCACGAAACCTTCTGATTTTTCAAGATGAAGGAGGACACAGTGATTGAATGAGACTGCAGCCTTTGATTTTTTAAGCTGGTCGGTGCGGGTACTTTTCTTTGATGGGCAAGATTTGACCTTCCGTAGGGTACGATGATTCGTCCATTTTAAAATTGAGTCAAGATGTTAAATTATGACTCGATTTTGAACGTTTACAATTACGCAATTCGCTGGACTCGCGAAAGATTACAAAAGAGGAAATTTGAAAATAGAAATAATAAAATATTTGAAGGGAAATTTTCTTCTTTGTTGTTGCGGAATCCGAATAAGAAAAGAAGCAGAGTTCTAGTTGGCTTTATAGAACTAAAATAGGAAAGTGGTGCACACCCATACATATAAAAGAAGCAGAGGGTTTTCTTTTGAAGTTGCACGCCGAAGACCTATGAAGAAAGAAGCCGCCAAAGCCAGAACGAAAGAAACCCTTCGAGCCGTTCGTGATCCTTGAAGTCGCAAGTCGCGCGAAGCTTGAAGAGATACGCAAAGCCATACGTAGCGCGTATTGTACCGAGCTTGAACGCGCGGTTAATCTTGTACCGTGAGTTTGTATCCTAGTTAAGTTGTTTATTTATAGACACTTTGGGTTTGGGGTTAAATCTAGGTGTGGGGAACACTTGAGCGATTGAGCGATTGTAAACTCTGATACTCCGATTATAGTGGATTATTTGCTGCTGGCTCTCCCCATGGATGTAGGTACCGATACTCGGACCGAACCACATAAATTCCTGGTGTTCTTATTTTCTCGTTTATTTTCTCTGGCGATTTTCTCGTTGACGTAAATTGCAAGATCCTGTCGTTTCCGCGTATTATATCCCAACAATTGGTATCAGAGCTTGAGGTTGGATTTCTTGATTGATTTGGAGCTTTTGCTTGTCTGATTATATCTGGAAATTCTGTTATTGCAATTATGTCTGAGAGGAAATATGAGATTGAGAAATTCAACGGGAGTAACAACTTTGTGTTATGGAGCATCAAGATGCGAGCTTTGTTAACAACACAAGGTTTGGCCAAGGCACTGGATGGTGAGGATGAGATGCCTATTATCATGAAAGCCTTTGAGAGGGCAGAGCTAATGGAAAAAGCAAAGAGCACGATCCTATTAAATTTATCGGATGAAGTCTTAATAGAGGTTGCTGAGGAGCAGGATGCCGCAGCATTATGGGCAAAACTCCATGCACTCTATGTGAAGAAAGGTTTGAACAATCGCTTGTATATGCTGAAGAAGATGTTTCAATTTAGATATACTCAAGGTATGTCTATCGAACCTACCTAGATGAATTTAATAAACTCATGATGGATCCGAAGAATGTCGCAAGATTCTTGATGATGAAGAACAAGGCATGATGTTGTTAGCCTCTTTACCGAGTCATGGGAGCACTTTGCGATTTATCAAGTTGCGGGGGCGTACTACGATTACCTCGGAGGAGGTAAAGTCCGCCTTATTCTCTAAGGAGTGGCAGAGAAAGTTGCGAGATGACGGTCTGGCGCAAGGAGCAGCGCAAGCACTGACGATTCGGGGTAGAGAACAACATCGAGGACCTAGTAGCAGCAAAGATAAAAGCAGATCGAAATCACGCCATAGAAAGTCCAAGGGTCGCGTGAAGTGCTTTGAGTGTCACGAGGAGGGGCACATCAGGAGAGATTGTCCAAAGCGGAAGAATAAGGTTGATAGGCAGAATGCCACGAGCAGTGTGGCAAACATTGCCGAAAGGAGCAATAGGGATGTAGAAGCTGTCTTTTGTGCGACTGCTACTTCGTCAGGAGACGAATGGGTGCTAGATTCGGGGTGTTCTTATCACATGACACCTCATAAGAACTGGTTTACTACATACCAAGCTGCAGATGGTGGTAGGGTTCTTTTGGGGAATAATGCAGTCTGTAAGGCTGTGGGGATAGGGACAATTCGGATCCGGATGCACGATGGGGTGGTGCGCACTTTGACAGATGTGAGGCATGTACCGAAGCTCAAGAAGAACCTTATTTCTCTGGGGACACTCGATGACATCGGGTGTAGGTACACCGCTGAAGGTGGAGTACTGAAGATCTCTCACAGTACCATGACAGTGATGGAGGGAAAGAAAGTAAATACTCTCTATCATCTACTGGGAGAGACCGTGACCGGATCCGCCGTAGTTTCATCAGGTGAGTCCGACTCTAACTTGACTCAATTAGGCATATGCATTTAGGACACATGAGCGAGGCAAGTATGACGATGCTGAGTGAAAAGGGGTTGTTGAATGGTCAGAAGACAGGGAAGCTGGACTTATGTGAGCATTGCATCTATGGGAAGCAGCATCGAGTTAAGTTTACAACAGCTATCCATTCGACCAAACGACCGGTTGAATATATTCATTCAGACGTCTGGGGCCCGTCTCCAGTTCCTTCGAAAGGAGGTGCCCGATATATGCTGACTTTTATCGACGATTATTCGAGGAAGGTATGGGTTTACTTTCTGAAGCACAAATATGATGTGTTTGATCGGTTCAAGAAATTTAAGGTATTGATTGAGAAGCAGTCAGATAAGCAGATCAAGTGCCTGAGAACCGATAATGGCATGGAATTCTGTGGTAAAGATTTTACCGAGTTCTGCGAGAAAGAAGGTATTGTAAGACACCGCACAGTACCTAGGACACCACAGCAGAATGGCGTGGCAGAACGGAAGAACAGAATTTTGCTTGAGCGAGCTCGATGCATGCTCTCGCATGCAGGACTTGGCAAGGAATTTTGGGCTGACGCAGTTAACATGTCGTGTTACCTGGTTAATAGATCTCCATCGTCTGCTATTGAGTGGAAGACTCCTGAGGAAGTATGGTTGGGGAAAACTGTTGATTACTCCGGATTACGTATATTCAGATGTCCTGCGTATGCTCATGCGAGTGATGGTAAGCTTGAGCCGAGGGCGAAGAAGTGCATATTTCGGGTTATGCACAAGGGGTGAAAGGCTACCGGCTGTGGTGCACCGATCCCGGATCACCCGGTTTTCTAATCGCGAGATGTGATCTTCGACGAGATTGCAATGCTTCAAAGGAGGAGTTCTGAGACACAACCAGCAGAGAAGACAGATCAGGGTGTCACAAGTGAGGTGGAGCTTCAGGTGGAGACTCCGGAGACCTCGAAGGTAACAGAAGTTGAGACTGCAGATGAAGCCGCAGTTCCTGAAGTCGGTGATAGTGAACAACCAGCAAAGCCGCAACAGACTATAGCCGCAGATAGACAAAGAAGGCAAATTAAACCACCGGTACGTTATAGTTATACAGATATTGCTTATGCATTGATTGTAGGTGATGAAGTGGAGATAGATGAGCCTTCGTCTTACTCTGAGGCGATGGCTAGTTCGGAGTCGTCGCAGTGGCTAGGGGCTATGAGTGAAGAGATGGAATCACTCCATCGAAATCAGACATGGGAGCTGGTCAAAGTACCTAAGACCCAAAAGATTGTCGGAAGTAAATGGGTCTTCAAACGGAAAGAGGGCATTCCTGGTGTCGAGGCAGCGAGGTATAAGGCGAGACTTGTGGCGAAGGGATATACACAGCGTGAGGGCATTGACTACAACGAGGTGTTCTCTCCTGTGGTAAGACATACTTCTATTCGTGTTTTACTTGCCTTAGTTGCTTCAAGGGATCTCGAGTTAGAGCAATTAGATGTGAAAACTGCGTTTCTTCATGGTGAGTTGGAGGTAGATTTACATGAGGCAACCGAGAGGATTTGCTATTCCGGGTAAAGAAGATCATGTTTGCTTGTTAAAGAAATCTTTGTATGGGCTGAAACAATCTCCTAGGCAGTGGTATAAACGTTTTGATGCATTCATGGCTAGGCAAGACTATACAAAAAGTCATATGGACAGCTGTGTTTACTATAGGAGATTGGATGATGGTTCTTTGATTTATCTACTCTTATATGTTGATGATATGCCGATAGCGGCTAAGAATATGTCGATATTGATGTGCTGAAGAGGCGATTAAATACTGAATTTGAGATGAAAGATTTAGGTGCTGCAAAGAAAATTTTGGGTATGGAGATTTTGCATGACAGGGCTGCAGGAGTTTTACGTCTATCTCAAAAGAAATATATTGAGAAGATCGTAGCACGTTTTAATATGCAGTCGGCAAAATCTATAAGTACACCTTTAGCGAAGCACTTTCAACTTTCGATAAATTATCACCGCAGACGAGGAGGAGGAGGAACATATGTCCCGTGTTCCTTATTCTAGTGCCGTAGGTAGTATTATGTATGCTATGGTGTGCACTAGGCCTGATATTTCACAAGCTGTGAGCGTGGTTAGTCGTTATATGAAGCGTCCTGGTAAAGCTCATTGGGAAGCTGTGAAGTGGATCCTCAGATATTTGAAGGGGACAACAGACGTGGATATAGTATATCGGAGGAACAGTAATGACAGTGAGACCACTGGTTTTGTGGATTCGGATCACGCCGGTGACTTGGATGATCGCAAGTCTTTAGCAGGGTATGTATTTACGCTAGCAGGTGGTGCAGTTAGTTGGAAAGTGTCCTTACAGGATCACATTGCCTTGTCTTCGACTGAGGCAGAGTACATGGCACTAACTTTTGTAGCGAAGGAGGCGATATGGCTAAAAGGTTTGCTCCTGGACTTTGGGTTAGAACAGAAAAGTGTGGATATACACTGTGATAACTAAGGTGCGATATATTTGGCATATAATCCAGTTTATCACGAGCGAACGAAGCATATCAACATTAGGTACCACTTCATCCGAGATGTCTTAGCTAAGGGTATTGTTACTATTAAGAAGATTGCTACAGCAGATAACCCGGCAGACATGATGACTAAGTCTGTTCCTTTGGCGAAGCTCAAGCTTTGCTTGAGCTCTATTGGCGTCTGTGGAGAGTGAGCGCCCGTCAGGGCGTTGGGAGAGCAGCATGGATGATGAGCACTATAACTTGATTTCAAACATCGAGCCAAGGTGGAGAATTGTTAAATTATGACTCGATTTTGAACGTTTACAATTACGCAATTCGCTGGACTCGCGAAGGATTACAAAAGAGGAAATTTGAAAATAGAAATAATAAAATATTTGAAGGGAAATTTTCTTCTTTGTTGTTGCGGAATCCGAATAGGAAAAGAAGTAGAGTTCTAGTTGGCTTTATAGAACTAAAATAGGAAAGTGGTGCACACCCACACATATAAAAGAAGAGAGGTTTTCTTTTGAAGTTGCACGCCGGAGACCTATGAAGAAAGAAGCCGCCAAAGCCAGAACGAAAGAAACCCTTCGAGCCGTTCGTGATCCTTGAAGTCGCAAGTCGCGCGAAGCTTGAAGAGATACGCAAAGCCATACGTAGCGCGTATTGTACCGGAGCTTGAACGCGCGGTTAATCTTGTGCCGTGAGTTTGTATCCCAGTTAAGTTGTTTATTTATAGACACTTTGGGTTTGGGGTTAAATCTAGGTGTGGAGAACACTTGAACGATTGAGCGATTGTAAACTCTGATACTCCGATTATAGTGGATTATTTGCTGCTGGCTCTCCCCATGGACGTAGGTACCGATACTCGGACCGAACCACGTAAATTCCTGGTGTTCTTATTTTCTCGTTTATTTTCTCTGGCGATTTTCTCGTTGATGTAAATTGCAAGATCCTGTCGTTTCCGCGTATTATATCCCAACACAAGACGTGCCCTTGTTTCTACCTTGAAGTGATTTTACATTTCCATTGCTTGCCACGTACATGCAAAAAGTAGTCGATCTGGCCCTAGCTAGAGCTCAATTCTTGGATGCACCGGGCGTACTTGAGTCAAGTGCATCCCTATTCGTAAATCATGTGGATATTATAAAGGACTTGACAATGTCAAAAACTTACATATGTGAAGTTCACATGCGCCGAGATCTTCTAAGGATAATTATTTCAACAGCTAGAGCATCATTTTTTCAAGAACTAAAGAGCCTAGTCGTCGTCGTCATATCACTGTCATTATTTTCATTCTTAGTACTGTCATTATCACAATTATCATAATTCTTCGCCATCTCTGAAAGATAAGACGCATGGTTCCATAAGATAGCTCAATTGCATTCCCATGCTCACAAGTTAAAGACATGCAACTTGAAATTCGATGACATATTTATCTACGTGGAGCCTCCAACTGGGTAGCCTTCAGGTTGAGCTTTTGATCAACCGCAATTTCACTTCCGTGCGGCGACCAACGTGTCTTTTGCACTTTGATTGGAGAATCATTTCGATAAACTGTTCTTTATAATTGAATCAGCAAAGTAATGTAGCCATCCAATAAAGAAGATCGACTAGTCTTTGCACGTGTTGTTTCATGCTGCGATTGATTTTTCGTGGGTACCACGTCAAGTACAGCACCAATCCGTCCATTTCTTCTCTAACCGTGGCTTAAAAAGTCAATGAGAGGCATTGCCTTCTCTTGCCACTGAAGAAAGATGCACCAGCTTCATACTTCATTTAGCATGGGCGATTAGAAAGTCTATTAACAGAGCAAAAGATGCGTCATTGTCTTAAACTAATCTTGGTTTGTGAGTTGAATTTTCCAAACTAGCTATCTGTGCACGAAATAGAAAGTCCAGATGGGAGGCTCCTAACTAGTCCACCAATATAAACCAAACGATTTAAATACTCAAGACGTTTGCCCCTTTTTAGGTTTATTCACCTACCCGATTTTTGTTGCCGCACGTGAACTGCACGTCAGATCTCACCGATGGCTTGCTTACCGTAAACAATCTGCAAAGACCATAGACCTAAACGTAAACGTTGTGGGGGTAATAATGTGTATTTAGATAACCAGATCTCTGAGTGTAGATCTCTCAAACGGACTTTAATTACTTGGTGGCGCTCGGTCGCAAGTTTTACCAAGTAGGAGGTTCGAAACTTTTAACATGTGGGGGGCCTCGTGAATGGTGGACGCAAAAATTAGTAATTTAGCACAACTAAATCAGATTTCACCGGACTAATATTTGATGAGAAAGTGAAATCATCGAATTAGTCGTGTACCTCAATGTGACCTCCATATCTATATAGCTAGACGAAATTTGAATTTGAAAATGCATCGTTAACTTGATGATACCGTAGCAGCAAGGTATATATATTTTCATGTATATATAATATGTACTTTTTTGAGAGGGCGGGGAGACATGTAAGAAACTTCTCTTTTCTAGAGGCTAGGAGAGTGAGTTTATGAATTGACGCATCAATGCAGCGCACCACATAATCATCTGTCCTTGTCGAGTCTCGTTTCCTTTCATGAATGAAAGTGCGCTGAAGATTATCCTTGACGGTATCTGCCTGTCTGGTGAGACGTTATAAATATAGCAAAGAAGAAAGCTAGCCTTTGGAAGTGAATATGTGATATTAGTCATGGCGTTTCCGGTTCGTCGTGATCTGCTTTTAGGGTTTATTGTTATTGTGGGTTCGCTGAGTCACTGTTTAGCTGCCGGTGATGATAATACGCATAATCCGAGCAGCTACGACACTGTTTCACTCAACCGGAGCAGTTTCCCACCCGGTTTTCTTTTTGGAGCCTCGTCGGCTGCTTATCAGGTGATTACTCTCAACCTGGCCCCCGTATTTTCTTCAATTTATTCTTTGAGAGAATATCAAGTATTTTGTAGTTTTCCTTTATCGGTTGACATCAGTCGCTCAACGTCTGGAACTTTTTCAGTATGAAGGTGCAGCAAATGCAGGTGGTAAAGGGCCAAGTATCTGGGATTATTTCACTCACAAATATCCAGGTCTCTCTCTCTCTCTCTCTCTCTCTCTCTCTCTCTCTCTCTCTCTATAGAAAAGCTTCTCTTGAAACATTAGTTAGTGTTCGTATGATAGTCATATCAATCAACCTTCTAACGATAAAGAGATCAAATTTCTCTAGATGGAAGACAGATGAATGCAGTATTCGAATTTGTGACAAACAAAAAAGTGCAATGAAGGAGTAGAATATGCTGTTGCTTAATACAAAGAGAAACAGAAGAGATGCTGCTGTCGTGGTGTTGCATGATGTAGGTGTCGAATAGGTTGGAAACTACATCTGCACCTGCAAAAATTGGATAGGGAAAGATAACACTATGTACAGAAAGATGGTAAGTAACCTTGCGCAAAAGCTGGCAGCGGTGATGAAGACATTCAACTTTTCTAATTTGAAATAGATAAATTTTATACTAATTCCATTTAGCCCATATTCATGCAACTTACAAGCTATATATGAGAAAGTTATTGTGTACACCCGATATAGTTTGTCCCGTACAAAGTGAACTATTAGGTTTTGTGGGATCCATGTGAGGCCCATGAGATCCAATAGATTAGATGCACCGGGACTTGTGATTCAGATTACCTTGTAAGCTTTTCTCTATATATACCCACCATAGTGAGGATCGCAATGATATTCCTTGTTGCAGGCCGTTGTGAGACCACCTACCGATAGTACTAAAATGGAAAGTAGAAGCTAGGCTAAGATAAGTGAATGTCCTTATTTAAATTTAGTGACAAGGCAGTATTGACAAGAAGATGCTTGAAGCCACTTTTCAGAATTTTACAATAAAAAAGTGACCGTCCTGTTTGTCTAAGATTTGTGCCATTTCGGATTATTAGATGATTGATCAAGTAGATAATAGTTAAATATAAGTAAAAGCAAAATAAAATAATGCCTTAGTAGAAAGGCGAGATATCAATTTTCTTGGGAAGTTCATCTTCGACATTTTTAGGGAAAAAGATATTCTAAGCATATTTACACCCAAAAAAAAAAAAAGAAAAGAGAGAAGATATTCTAAGCATATCTATAGGGATGAAGTATTTTTCAGATGGTATTAACTTGATGTGGAAAATCTAAATAACATAATTTGAGGTAGACACAACTAAGTCACAATTTTGTGTAGACCCTTTTGAAGTTGCCTTTTTATGCATTATTTAATAATAAATCCACCATCGTTAATCTTACGGCATGTCTGAACTTTTTAATTGGAATTTTCTAAGTAAAAGGTTGAGAATGACTTTCAGCTTTACTTTATATCAAAGATGGATATTCTAAGCATCTTTGCCAAGTAGAGTTTCTGCGCTGTAATCATCAGCATGGCTAATCAAAAGGATGAGGAGGATAAGATAAAAAAAGAAAAGAGGGCTTTTGTCGGGGCTTGCAATGGTCAAGACCAAGACGCGGAACCACGTGACTGAAAATTCATGGCCGGAAGTAATAATATTAAATAATCAAATGTTTCTGAATAAAACAATGTTTCAATTTTGTCGGGGCTCGTAATAAAAATTAAGCAAGTGACGTCTGACGACCGTTATTGTATCCGAAAGGGCCGAAAGGAAGAAAAGATCCTCTCCTTTTTTTAACTTTCCGCCATCGACCGTCATTCCACTCATTTAAACCATTATTTAAATATTCTTTATAACGACACATATTTAATTATGGCCTTGATTACTTCAATTGCACCGTTACCTTTCTTGAAAAGTGTTTTGTTTGGTAAATGACAGAAAAAATATCTGATGGGAGTAATGGAGACGTGGCCATTGATCAGTACCACCGATACAAGGTAATCATACCTGTACAAATAAAACAATAAATATATTAGAGCTTTCTCGAGCCCTTAGTCTTTAGAATTTTGGGGTTGATTACTATATCATCATCATTATTATAATTGGTATTAGTATTTTTTTTTTTTTATCAATTGGCTGTGTTACAGGAAGATGTGGGGATAATGAAGGAAATGGGGTTAGATGCCTACCGATTCTCGATCTCATGGCCTCGAATTCTACCTAGTAAGTTCGTGTCATTCTCATGGCCGAAAAAGAAAATCCTGTGCAGTCTTTGTTTCATGCAAGTAGCAACATCGTTAATCGTTTTGCTTTGAATTTTCTTGACCTGGGAAATGTTCAAGAGGGAAAGCTAAAAGGAGGTATCAACGAGGAAGGAGTGCGATATTACAACAACCTCATCAACGAGCTCCTAGCCCATGGTCTCGCTCACTGTGCTTCAATTCAATTTTTCCCAAGTGTCTGGTTCTTAGTGTGTGTTTAGTCACAAAGTTTATCTAAGTATGGCAATTTGAATATTTTTAATATGTTGTTGTGGGCCTATATGAGATGCAGGTATTCAACCTTTCGTGACATTATTACACTACGACCTTCCTCAAACTCTAGAGGAGGAGTATGGCGGTTTCTTGAGTCCCCATGTTGTGTGAGTCACCATAGTATTTAATCCGGTCATGAAGTAGTGCCTAAGATTTCATAGTAATTTTTTACTTGGATAACCCGGACGATTGTTCAATTAATGTTGTCATGTAGGGATGATTTCCGCGATTATGTAGGCGTTTGTTTCCAGGAGTTTGGGGATCGGGTGAAGCACTGGGTAACCTTGAACGAGCCATGGACTTTCTGCTATTTTGGCTATGCGACCGGGGTAAATGCGCCCGGGCGGTGTTCGGAATGGCAAATGCTGAACTGCACGGGCGGTGATTCCGGCACGGAACCATATATAGTCGCGCACCATCAGATTCTTGCTCATGCTGCCGCCGTGAAGTTGTACAGAGAGAAGTACCAGGTGGTCGAATAATTGATCGAGCACTCAATTTTAATTACTACTTCGGCTTAAAAGCAATTATAAAGACATCGATGTGATTATAAGCATTTCAAGATGAATTTTGCAGGCTTCTCAAAAGGGGATAATAGGAATAACGTTGGTGTCTGGTTGGTTTGTGCCTTACTCCAATGCAAAGCATAACAAAGATGCAGCATTAAGAGCTTTGGATTTCAATCTCGGATGGTGATTAGTTGTTCCTTGAACTAAAACTGAATCTCATTGATCCCACACCCCATCATGTGATTATCATGTGATTAGTCATACTTAATCATTCTCGTGATTTTCATGTGTCGTAGGTTTATGGAACCGATCACATACGGTGACTACCCACGTAGCATGCGTGCTCTCGTTGGAAGCAGACTCCCCAATTTCACGAAGGAGGAGTCTTTGGTCGTGAAAGGGTCGTTCGACTTTCTCGGATTGAACTATTACACCTCTACCTACGCGAAATATGCACGTCGTTCTAATTCGCCTCCAAGCTACGTGACCGACGCACTTGTGGATCAAACGGGTAAGAGATACGGTCTTGATTTGCAATAATCAATGATGATAACGGGTGATTAAGTTCATTCTAATTGAACCTTATGTTTCTTGTGTAGCCGAGCGCGATGGAGTCCTAATTGGTCCCCAGGTATGTTCACCTATGCATTTTAATCATCCTAGAATTGGTCATTGTACTAATCGTTTTCTCGTGTTGAGTTTAACTGAACTTGAATAGCATAATTGGTATCGTTAATCAATTTAAATATTGTTGCTACAGGCTGCTTCCAGTTGGCTATATGTGTATCCCAGCGGAATTCGCAGTCTTTTGCTCTATATAAAGCAAAAGTACAATAATCCACTCATTTACATTACCGAGAATGGTAAGCAATCAAGATTGTGTAATAATCACTATTATGATGAGAAGTTAAAACACTTTTCGGGTTGTTAATGCCATTTTTGGTCAATGTTTAGGGATCGATGAATTCAACAACTCAACACTACCGTTGGAGAAACAGTTGTCTGACTACACAAGAATCGATTATCACTATCACCATCTCTCGTATCTTCGAAAGGCAATTAAGTAAGTTTGTCATTTAATGATACTCCTTTCGCTAAAATCATGGAAAGAAGCATTGAGAGTGCTTCCAAATGCTAGTTTCGCTATTTCACAAGCTGGCTTTAACTTTTGGCTGATGCGGAGGACGTCGCGTTTTGTCGCAGGGATGGTGTGAAGGTGAAGGGCTACTTCGCGTGGTCACTGTTGGACGACTTCGAGTGGTCTAGCGGCTTCACTGTTCGATTTGGCATCAACTATGTCGATTACCAGAATGGGCTGAGGAGAATCCCCAAACGCTCAGCATATTGGTTCAAGAAGTTTCTCAAGAAGTATTGAAGATGAGGATATACATTGCATACATTGGAAACTGTACTAATGTACTTATCAATTCAACCGAAGAAATCCATTAATATAGAATTGTAATTTCCTCGAATAAAACCGGAGGAACATAAAGTTCCTAAAACATCCTTTTTATTAATATATATGATCTAAAGGTGATTTGTATTTTCTGCAGTTACAGTGAGCTTCACTGTTGCATTTTATTTAAAACCTCACAGCATAAACTAACAGTTTTTGCACGACGGGACAAACCGTCCCGAGAAGTCCAAAACCCTCATGAACACCGGCCGATCGTTCCCCTCGTCCGGTTCGGCCCATATGCTTTGCCCCTAAAGAGAGCTGGGGATGGTTTTTCGAGACCCCATGGCTCCGGTTTTCACGGACGGCAACAGCTCTCTGTACCGTCGTTGAACGTAGCCCGCCCACAAGGGACGGCTTATTTGACCCTAAAAGCCCTTGACAGACGGCTTCCATTGTCGAGGACCGACTGGTCGTCCCTCAAGTATGACCGCAAAGCGTGATGGCTCCTCATTGCGGCGCTCACGTAATGAGTCCGATCCTTCTTATTACACCTTCCTTATCGTTTCATTGCCGACAGATTATCTTTGTGGATAAGTGCGATCGACTCTGTTGACCGATACAAGAAAGACGGACGGTAAGAAAATTCTTACTGACATCAAAGTCCAAAGCACGAGGTGGGACTCTCCGGATATGTATTTGCGACGTCGTGATCCATGCTCGTGGATGACTAAGAACCGTCGGCAGAAAAGTATAAGGCTGACTGGCTCTAAACTGGCGGTCATTCCAGCCTTTATTTATATTCTATCCTGTATTAATCATTAAGCAAACCCAGAATCGAAAAAGAAAATGTTTCGAGGGATACGCAGATTTGTCAGATTGACGTTCTTTATTGCAGCAACTGAAGCCGCATCACGATCGCAGCTGGCTTGATAGCTCTTCTCGAATTTTGAACTTTCTTGTCTTCTATCTCTCTCTCGTTATATTAAACGGTGGACTATTCAACTGGTGTTTCCTTAAAACGTTTAGCGGACTTGATCAACCCGAAGACTAATCCGATGCAGACACCTTATCCACCCAGCTTTATTTTCTTCGTAAGACGCGTTCAGCATGTAATTATTGCTCTCCCGTCCCTATCATTTTCCAACTTTTAAAGTCTCTGGGCAGACGAGACTTCGATGTCATAAGCAGTTCCGGTATTCGACATTGGCACTTGTAAGTTCCTGGAGATTGGCCTTAAAAATTCCGTGTAAAGTACGTCGCTGGTTCAATTGAGTATATTCTTGTAAAGTTCTCCTCCTCGTTTCATACAGAAAAGACGACATATAATTAAGCCTTCCATTCAAAGTTGAAATGGAAGACATCAGCCTCCTTTTATTAACCTTAATGCCTGTACTCCTTTGGAATGCCTGTACTCAATATCACAAAAAATTAACGGTTTTGAAAGTCATTGACCTCATTTTTACATATGTATAGAGGGTCCTACTAATATATAGATAGTCGTCTCATAACAGCCCAAATTTTCATTATGTGTCATTCGGGCGTAAGGACGGGTCACTGTGGGGTTTACATCAAACGGAAGATTACATAGTAGAATGATTGGCATTTCCATTGTACCATGATTACACCAGCGAGAATAGAAATGATGCCACAATGTGACCGAGTGATATTGTAGCAAAAAAACAGACAGTAGTTGCTGGAAACTAGCCCACTAAGATTAGTCTTTGGACATTTTTATTTTTTAGAAGCTTAGAGGAGAAGTTAATGGAGATTGGCTATTTAGTCTTTAAGCAATACTGGTGATATTAATCTTTTTCTTTTTTCGAAAAAGAAAACTTCCTTGGAAACGATATGACATGACATATGTAGAAGATTTTCTACTTGAGCTCCAACGTCGTTTTCTTTAACTTTATTTTCACTCCATTGAAATTAAGTAAAGAAAAATTCAATAAAAAAAAAAAGAAAAAGGTCACTAAGAGATTATTCATGATAGTATCTCTATGTCTCCGCATGATCTAAAACACGGCCACCCCATTTGTCTTAATCCCAGCTCGTTTTCCACATGAAAATGTGAACAGGCTTTCATTGCATTTGTCACCTTTTCAGTCTCTCCCTCTATAAATACAGCCAAAACCAAAGCCACGGTCTATCCTAAATAAAGCGCGTCAGTCATGGCAGTTCGTGTTCTTGAACTGGTGCTCGTATGCATTCTAGTCCTCGTGAGCTCAGCGAGTCTTTGCAGGGCTGAGTATGGTGCCTTTAAGCCATCCGATTATGACACCATCTTGCTCAACCGAAGCAGCTTCCCAGCTGGCTTCCTCTTCGGAACCGCGTCTGCCGCATACCAGGTAGATTAGATTCCATTATCGCCACTCTTTTCATCCCCCGTCGTTTTAACTCGGTGAAACTGAGTTCATTTATGCATGCCGCGTGATTATTTGTTCAATTGAACATGACAAGAATGCTCATGCTGTTAGTTTGTTTGCTTATTTGTTTGGTTTTTTTGTTCTTTTTGTGGCTCAGTATGAAGGAGCAGCTAATGAAGATGGCAGAGGGCCAAGCATCTGGGATTATTTCACTCACAAGTATCCAGGTCTCTCTCTCTTTAATATTTCCCTAATTATACTTGTCCATCCTTTCATTACTTGTGTGAATTGTTTTGTCGCTACTAAGTCTCAGTTGATCTGACCAACAGGCGTGATTATGTGTAATCAAAGACTTGCAATGACTTAAGGATTTTGGTTAATTGAGTGTCCCGAGATAAGAGCACCACGAGTGTTATATTTTTCATACGACTCTTACTTGAGTATCATGACTTTTTCTTTTTAATTACTTGACCGCTATAACTTTTATACAACATCAGTTTGAGTGCCATAACTTTTTTTTTTTTTTTTTTTCATTCACTTGAGCATCATATAACTTTTTAATCAATTATTAAAGTATCACAACTTTTCAAAAACATTTTTAATAAGTGTTACGTGATTTTTTAAAAAAAGTTTTGGCAAGTTAATTTATCGATTGAAAGTTATGAATTTAAGTGAACATTGTTAGAAGTTATGGCATTTTAAATGGTTGAAAAAAAGAGTTATGATACTCAAATGAGCACAATATGGAAATAATAGTATTTGTGGTGTCCTTATTGCAAGTTTTCCTAAAACACTTGCTATATGAGTAATTAAGAAAAGTTGTTTTCTTTCAATATACTTGTTTCTTGTGTCATGCACGTTTGCTATCTTGAGACTTGAAATATTCTGGATGAAATATGCTCAATAAATATTATAGATATACTCTTTAACAAAACCTATTTTTAACGATGATCGGTTTTTGTGCCGTAAATGACAGGCAAAATAGCCGATGGTAGCAATGGGGACGTGGCTATCGATTCGTACCACCGGTACAAGGTATGTAATCAGCATCTAGTACCACTAATTAAATTTGATGCTGGCAAAAGAAATTGGAACAGAAAATGTTCGACTCCTAATGATTAATTTATTTTCTTTTTTTCTTTTACCAGGAAGATGTGGGGATAATGAAAGAAATGGGCTTAGATTCCTACAGATTCTCAATCTCGTGGCCTCGAATTTTACCAAGTAAGACCAATAAACATTATTAATTAAGCCTAATTACACGAGGTTAGAAAAGCCTGTGCTTAATCATGCAAAAAAAAAAAAAAAAAAAAAAAAAAAGAAGTTGACTTTCCATTTTGTCTTTATGTGGGGGAAATTTTCAGGGGGAAAGCTAGCGGGAGGCATCAACAAGGAAGGAGTGCAGTACTACAACAACCTCATCGATGAGCTCCTTGCCCACGGTCTCGGCTTCATTTCATTTCTTTTACTTGTTATTTTTTGTTTTTTCAAATCATTTGTATATTATCACTCCCTAATAAGCAGAGGATTTTTATAGGCATTCAACCTTTTGTGACACTCTTTCACTGGGACCTTCCCCAAGCCCTAGAGGAGGAGTATGGTGGTTTCTTGAGTTCCCATGTTGTGTAAGTCAAAAGAGATTTGTTCCTTAACCTTAGTTATGGATACTTTGGCTGAGATTTATATTATGTCGTTACCTTAATTAGGGATGATTTTCGGGACTACGTGGAGGTCTGCTTCAAGGAATTTGGGGATAGAGTCAAACATTGGATAACTCTAAACGAGCCATGGACATATGCTGTTGGTGGGTATGCCAACGGACAATTGGCACCGGGTCGATGCTCCGACTGGCAGATGCTCAACTGCACAGGCGGCGATTCAGCCACCGAGCCGTATATCGTTGCACACAACCAGCTTCTTGCTCATGCGGCTGCTGTTAAATTATACAGAGACAAGTACAAGGTCCTCAATCTCCTAAAACTTGATGAGCACTCATGTTTAAGTGCAATCGAATTAATCTTTCACTTCTCAATCAAATGTCGTTGAGATGGACCGAAAAAAAAAAAAAAAAAAAAAAAAAAAAAAAAAAAAAAAAATCAATCTACCAACAAGAAAAAAATGCTTATGAATTTTAAATTGATGCAGAAATAGAACATCTACTGGGAGTTTAAACTGACTCGTGCAATTTCACGTAGAAAAAAGTGATTTTGGCAGGCATCTCAGAAAGGAGTTATAGGAATAACGTTAGTTTGTCATTGGATGGTGCCTTACTCGGATGCAAAGCATAATCAGAATTCAGCGCTAAGAGCCCTTGACTGGATGCTGGGATGGTGAGTGTGCTTCTCCAACTACCAAACTCACACATGATGTGCGCCCAAAATACATAGTTTGAATTTAAAAAAGGAAGTACTTGGCAACATGATTAAATGGTGAATCATTAGGAAAACATGCGGTTCCTTTTCAGGTTCTTGGACCCGATAACGTACGGCACCTATCCCGTAGCATGCGCTCACTCGTTGGGGAAAGGCTTCCCAAGTTCACGAAGGAGCAGTTAGTGTTGGTGAAAGGATCGTTTGATTTTCTCGGGTTGAACTACTACACTGCGAACTACGCAAGATACATGCGTTACTCGAATGCTTTAAATTCAAGCTACCTAACCGACGCTCGCACGAACCTCTCAAGTAAGAAAAGCGTTCACTCTTTGGATGATATTAATCACGGTCTCGATGAAATTCTTTTCTAATAATTTCCTGATGGCATCTTGTAGCTGAACGCAACGGGATTCCAATTGGTCCAGGGGTACGTTTTAATTCTCATGCAACCCTGTTTTGTTACTTTGTAGATTTGCTACTTTTGTGTGATCTTCTTAGAGTTCATTCCTTAATTGAGTATGCAAACACCAAATAGTAGTAACTAAAACTCGAAAGAATTAGGTAAATTTTTCGAGTTAACATCTTCCCTGTCATGTGCATGATCCTATTATAAATGTTATTGCAGGCTGCTTCAAGTTGGCTATTTGTTTATCCCAGTGGAATACAAAGTCTTTTATTGTACGTAAAGACTAAGTACCAAGATCCACTTATTTACATAACTGAGAATGGTGAGATATTATTTCTAATGATTAATTAACTAAAATTGCGAGTTAATAGTTTCTTATGATTCATTACTCTCCCCATGTCTTGGTTTTGGGCCATCAGGAATCGATGAGTTCAATAACTCTACATTACCACTGGAGCAACAATTGGCTGACTATATGAGGATCGATTATTATTATCGCCATCTCTCATACCTTCATAAAGCGATCAAGTAAGAAATTCTATTTTCCTAATTTTTATACAATTTTCGCTTGTGCAATCACCTTTTCTTTTCTAGTTTTTCTCATCATGCGTGACATGAAATGTGATGTGTGGAAAATTTGTCATAGGGACGGTGTCAACGTGAAGGGCTATTTTGCATGGTCATTGCTAGACAATTTTGAATGGTACTCGGGATACACCGTCCGATTTGGGATCAACTATGTCGACTACAAGAACAACTTGAAGAGATATCCGAAACAATCGGCGCTTTGGTTCAAGAGCTTTCTGGACAAGTTCTAATTCGATAATACATCGTACACATATGACATATGTTGCGATGATCTCAATAAATAAGGATGCGATCGATTCTTGTGTAGTAAATAATTCTGTACAAGCCACTTCTTCTGTCAGTGAGTTTCGTGAGAATAAATTATGCCAATGTGTTTCGCTATTTCAGAGGATTTCGCTAGCAAATTGTCAAATGTGGCGATTTATTTCTTAAGCATCTCAAAGGGAAAGCCATTGGAGTAATTGGATTTTTTTTTTTTTTTTTAATACAGCTACATTCAAAACTGAAATGTCTACCAGCCGAAAACTTAATGAAGATAATCTCGGGAGTTAGGTGTGGAATGGTTGGTATCTTATTGATAATTTAGAAGGAAGTAGGGAATTATATTAGATAAATGAGAAAATATGGACATATTCTAATTAACAATACATAACGGAGGATTCTATGAATTTTCAACAGAGACACCAAATCTACCAAAGCTTTAAAATAAGAACCACGCGTCCAGCATGTAATTATCCCGCCCCCCCCCCTCCCCGCGTCCTTATGACTTCGGAAAACACCAAATCTACCAAAACTTTAAAATAAGAACCACGCATTGAGCATGTAATTGACTTCGGAACATTCAAATTCTTGGACAGTATGGATTTTGATATTATAAGTAGTTCCGATATTCAACACTTGTAATTGTAAGTATTGACACATAAATTTTGACGATTCATTAATCATTCATTGATTACATAGAAAATTATGGATTAAATTTTGAACCTTAGCAAAAATAATTTCCATTAAATTGCATGGCATATAGACATTAGGAGCATTTGCATGAGTAGTAATAGAGTCTTTTCGTTAAAAAAAAAAGAAAAATAATTAAAAGAAGTATTGTTGAAAAAAGAAAAAGAAAAAGAAAAAAAAGCAAGTGAGACCGGGCTAGGCCAAGCCGGCCCAGCTTTCTTTCCCTTTTTCGTTCTTCTTCTTTTCTCCCTCACACTCCTTGCCTGGCCCTCTTCTTTTCTAGGCCTAGTCTGCACGCCTCTTCTTCTTCTTCTTCTTCCTCCCTTCACGCCGCTCACGCCTTCGCTGGAGCTAGCCTCCTCACACCGATGAGCCCTACGGTTTAAGGCCGTTCGAGTCAGCATCTATACTCATTATTTGGCGCCTTTGTGTTTGTTTGATTTCTGGAATTTATATGTTCAGACCATAGTTTAGATGAGGGTTTTTTGTGAAATTTCGTGGTCGCTAGAGGGGGCGGCCGGCGTCGGTTGTTGCCGGTTGGGACGACGGGCCGGTGCAGCGGTGTAAGTGCCGATGTCCATAGAGGATGGTTCGGCGTTTGGTCATATGGGTTTGAAAAATAAAAGAGAAGAAAATTAAGTTGCTAAGAAGGAAAGCTTCGGGTGCCGAGGGTGGCTGAAGGAAGAAGAAGGTGCAAGGAATAGGACAAAATAGCGAAATGACAAAGAGAAAAAGAAAGAAAGAAAATATAAAAAATTTTAAAAATAATAAAAAAGAATTGGAAAGATTTCCTTTTTTTTAATCCGACCGGGTCGGATCTGTATTTGGGTCGGATAAGCGAGTCGAATTGAGTAAACCCAATCCGAACCCATTCCCTGAGTATGATAACAATAAATCAAGGGAAAATTTCAAATAAAGACCTAGAGTGGAGCTGTAATCTCAAAAAAGGGTCTAGAATGGACATTGTCTTAAAAAGAGGTCTAAAGTTGTTGACTTTATCTCAAATGAGGGTCTCAACTCACCGGCCAATTGAATTTTCACTCAGAGCATGGGCAATTTTGTCCAAAATTATGACTGGGTAAAATAAAAAAGATAAATCAAAGATCCCAAATTGATTTTTTCTTTCTTCCTCACGTCCCTCTTCAATTCTCAATACTAGTTCTCTCTGTAAATTTTTATCCCAAGAGAAGCTTGTGTATTTACAATCCAAAACCCTCAGTCTCTCATCTCCTCCTTCATTCACATCTCTCTCTCGTAGACATAGATCCATTCATTGTTCATTTTCATAGCCTTGCTGTGGCTTGGGAAGCCATTGGGCAGAACGACAAAGTATATCTCGTCGTGTACGAGGTCATCATCGACGGTGAGGGCAGCGATTGGGCGGTCGAGGGAGGAGTCCACATGGCACATCATCATGTTTGGGAACTCGAACATGATCCTATCCAGGAGGTACTTTTTGTCAAGGTCCTCTTCATTCGCTCCTAATAGACGAGCAATCGTCTTTGCCTTGGCTTTCGCTCCCGCACACAGTTTCTTCGTCTTTGGCGCTCACGTATTTTTTCGGTGTGGTGAGTCCCAAAGGTCTGAGTTTATAAGGAAGTGGGAGCGGATGATATTTTTCTCTCTTAACTTCCCAAGTTTCTGAGGAATCCTTCCTTTGAAAAGTGACGATGTTGCTTGAATCTTATCTCGATCCCAAATCGAATTCTAAGGCTCTTCACAGATTTTCTTTCCTTCTCACATTTCTCTTCAATTCTCAGTGCTTGTTAACTATGTAAATTTTGCTCTTGACCAAATCTCAGAGAATCCTCTCCACCCTTGAATTCTCTCTATGGATTTTTCTCTCAATTAAATAAGAAAGATCGCAAATTGATTCTATCCAAAATAGTCTATTTTGATCCAAATTGATTTTGATGTTTGCTTTGAACCAATTCAGTTTATAACTTGAATTGAAGAATTCATTTGCTTTCTGAAGCAAACCAAAACCAATTATTTTTTGCAAAGCCTCTTGTTGAAGAATTCTTTTGCTGACTGAAGCATCGTGAATGTAAGAATTTTTTGGTGTTGACAGAATGCATAAAGGAAGCAAGAGACGAAGAAGTTGAGAGAAGTTTTCTGATTACTTCTATTCAATGTATCCGATTTACAAGTGTTCTGTAATTATAATACGAGTGTACATGAAGAAGGAAATAAAAAATCTTCAAATATTCTATAAATCAAATCTATGTTTCTGTCCAATCCTTAATTGATCTGATTATGTCAATCAGATCAAATCCAGCGGATCTTGAGGCATATCTTCCAACACTCCCTCTCAAGCTGGTGGCTTGTAGATATTCAAGACGCCTAGCTTGCTCAATAGATATGCATGCTGTCTTGAACATAGAGGTTTGGTGAAGATGTCTGCCGGTTGTTCAGCAGTTCCAATCCCTCTTGTTTTGATTATCCCTTCTTGGATTTTCTCTCGAGTAAAGTGACAATCCACTTCTATATGCTTGGTTCTTTCATGCATTATGGGATTGGCTGCAAGTTTCAATGCCGACTCGTTGTCGCAGAACAATTTTGTTGGCCCTTTAATTTGTATTCCAAGATCTCCAAGTAGACCTCGTATCCACACAATCTCACATGTGGTTTTTGCCATGGCTCGATATTCTGCTTCAGCTGAAGATAAAGAAACCGTTGCCTGCTTCTTGGTTTTCCATGAAAGAAGTGATTCTCCTAGTTTAATGCAAAAACCAGAGACAGATCTTCGACTCATAGGGCAAGTCACATAATCTGCATCACAATATGCTGTCATTTCCATGTTGCATTTTCTAGATAGAAGTATTCCCAGTCCTGGACACTTCTTCAAATATTTTACAACCTTCAGAGCAGCATTCATGTGGGATTCCTTTGGTTCGTGCATAAATTGGCTGAGATTTTGCACTGCATACGATATATCAGGCCTAGTCATAGTTAGATATATGAGTTTTCCAATGAGCTTCTGATAACTCGTTGGATCTCTGAGAAGAGGATCATCCTGAGATGTTTCCTTGACATGATCCGCTGCAATTAATCTGGTATTCTGCTCAATTGGGATAACTGTTGGTTTGCATCCTGATAAACCTGCTTCTGATATAATTTCTAATACGAACTTCCTTTGACTGAGAGAAATCCCTTGGTGAGATTTGGCAATCTCAATTCCAAGAAAATATTTTGGCGCTCCCAGATCTTTTATGTGAAATGTAGTATGCAAATATTTCTTAAGATTCTCTATTGCAGCTTCATCATTACCCATAATGAGAATGTCATCTACATATATCATTAAGTAGATAGATGACGTACCTTTAGTCCATGTGAACAAGGCATAATCATATTTGGATTGTTTGAAGTCCGCAGCGGTGAGAGCTTGAGCAAATTTTGCATACCATTGCCTGGAAGCTTGCTTTAGTCCATAAAGGGATTTGCGGAGACGACATACCCTATTCTCCCCCTGTCTCCGTAAGCCCTGAGGAATGTCCATATAAATTTCTTCATCCAAGTCCCCATGGAGGAAGGCATTGTGGACATCCATTTGATGTAATGACCAATCATGGATTGCTGCAACTGACAAGAAAGATCGAACAGTGACATCTTTAGCAACTGGTGAGAAGGTTTCATGGTAATCGAAACCTTCTCGCTGAGTGTATCCCTTGGCCACCAACCGAGCCTTGTATCGCTCAATGGATCCATCAGCTCTATATTTGATCTTATAAACCCATTTGCATCCTATAGACTTCCTGTTGGTAGGAAGAGGGACCAACTCCCAAGTTTGATTATCAGTCAATGCCTGTAATTCTACCGCCATAGCCTGTTGCCATTGTTGATCTTTGGAAGCCTCATCATAACTAGATGGTTCCCTCTCATCGGAAATTCGACTAATGCAACACCGATGTTCGGATGAAAGTCTATCAAAAGAGACATATGAGGATGTTGGATAGTTGATACCTGGCGAATTAAAGGAGGCACATACATAATCCTTTGTCCATGTTGGTGGTCGCGTTGCTCGTCCTGAACGACGTGGAGGATGTTCTGGTGGTGAAGAATATGAGTCTCCTATGTTTGTGTTTGCCGAAGTATCAGTAGCATTGTCCTCATTTGGTTGAGTTGTAGACATACCTTCCAGCTCTTCCTCATGATGCAACTGAGGAGGTGAATGGGATTCTGGCTGTGAAGGAATTGCTTGAGCTAGAGGTCCTGTGAAAAAATATTCAGGGGATACATCTTCCTGATGGAAAGAGCTGCCAGAATTATTAGAGACAGTCGAATTTTCCTTGGTGTCCTAGAATGGGAAGATAGTTTCATGAAAAATAACATCTCTACTCACGAAAAAATCCCCTGTGGATGGATCAAGCACACGGTATCCTTTCTGCAGATTGGGGTAACCCATAAATATGCATCGTCTGGCATGAGGACTCATTTTGTCCCGTGGTCCCACAGTGGGAGTGTAGCATAAACAACCAAAAACTCTTAAGTGATCAATTGTTGGTTGTTTTTCATATAGCAATTCAAAAGGTGATTTACCAGATAGTGTTCGAGTTGGCATCCGGTTGATAAGATATGCTGCAGTGAGAATACAATCTCCCCAATAAGTATCTGGAATGGATCCCTGGAACTTCAGTGCTCTGGCAACCTCTAATAGATGACGATGCTTACGTTCTACTACTCCATTTTGTTGTGGAGTGTAAACACATGAGCTTTCATGCAGAATCCCATGAGATAGTAAGAGTGAACTACATTCATGGTTGAAGAATTCTTTCCCATTATCAGTGCGAATCCTCCTGATTGTCTTCCCAAACTGATTTTGAGTTAGAATTATAAAGGATTTCAGTTTGGAAGACACCTGGGCTTTCGACTGCATTAGAAATATCCAGGTGGCACGAGAATAATCATCCACAATAGTCAGAAAATATCGTGAACCATCATGATGTGCCGTGTGATAAGGTCCCCAAACATCGACATGGATTAATGAAAAAATAGTAGTGGAATGACTCTTACTGATGGGAAAAGGTGTGCGAGATTGTTTTGCCATAGGACATATATGACATTTAGAGTAGGGAAAATAAGCACTATGACCCATTCTGGAATGTAAAAGAAAGCTCTTATCATTGGTAGCAGCATTACACAATGATGTTTTATTCAAGACAATGGATGAAAAATCAAAATTATCTGGCAGGTGATTCCAAAAAAACAGTCCTTCTGATAGATTACCCAAGCCCATCAGCTTGCCAGTCGAAAGGGCCTGGAAAAAACAAACATTAGAATTAAAGAATACTTGGCAGGAATTTTCTTTGCAGACTTTGGACACTGAGATAAGATTGAATTGAAACTCGGGGACATAGAGGACATTTCGAAGGATGATTTGAGGACTCAGACAAACAGTCCTTGTCAAGGTGACATTAGTAATTTTGCCAGTTGGTAATTGCACAGAAATTGGAATATTAAACTCCTTATGCATATCGGAAAAATAACTTTTATCACAAATAATGTGATCACTTGCTCCTGAGTCCACTATCCAAGCCTTTCTTGAAATAGAATTTATCAGGCAATGAGATATACCTGAAAAACTTCCTTCTTTATTTGTGAGATCTGCCTTTTGTAGAGCCTGCATCAGTTGTTCATACTGTCCATAGGTAATTGGCCGATCATTACTGAGCCCAGTAACTTGGTAAGCTGCAGAATATTCTTTTCTTTTTTCTCCTGGCTTTCCATGCAATTTCCAGCAATTTTCTACAGTATGATGCGGGCGCTTGCAATATTCGCAATATAATTTACCTTTCATTTTCGAATTTTGGCCAAAAAACCTTGAAGACGCGGAAATAATCTGGCCGTCCGATCCAGAAATGATCTGGCCATCGGATCCGTTCTTCGCGGAGTGATGTGGACCGTTGGATTCCCCGGTGAGAGCAGCCTCCTGGATGCCGTCCGATCGGCGTGGAAAATCTGGGCCGTTCGGGCCACCCTTTTTAAGGGTCCTTTTGCCGCTCCCCCTTTCGCCGTTTCCATGAAACCCTAGGGTTTCTCTCGTTCCTCTCTCTCGCCCTAGGGTTTTGAAGCCCGATCGCTCGCTGCGAAGCGCAAGCGCGACGCTGTCGCTTCCTCCCTTGTGCTCCGGCGCCGCGAGTCATTGGTTTTCTTCCTAGACGGCAAGTTGAAAAATCCTCCCGAGAGGAGGGACGGGATCCGTTGCTAGGATCTGTGATCGAAACGTCAGGTAATTTTCGTTCAAAATCAAAAGGAACCGAGTGGTTTTCTCCCTCTCTTTTATGGATCTATACTACTCGAGGGTTTCCACCGGTCCTTTGAGCTTTTCTTCCGCAGCTTCGATTTCATTCCACAGTGATGATAGCTTGTTATAACAAGCCGTGATTGACGAATTTCCTTGCTTGAATTCGCTGAGTTCCTGCATGAGTGAAGACATTTTTGCTTGATCTAATTTTCCGTACATTTCTTGGATATTATCCCACATTTTCTTTGGATCTTCTGTTGGTGGGAGACCGGCCGCGACATCTGGGGAGATGCAATTGCCGATCCACGTTCGGATGAGGTGATTGCATTTTCTCCAGTGTCGAGCCAGTCGCTCATCCGAAGGAATAGGCATGGTTCCATCGAGGAATCCGTCCTTGTCCTTCGTCACGAGAGCTCGCCGGAAGTCCTGTGACCATCTGGAGTAATTTTCCGGCCCGGTCAGCTGCAAGGTAATCAATCGCAGTTCTGGACCGTCGGCGGTTGATACGTACAGAGGATCCCCAGGCTCCGGTTGGCCAGTGACAGCTGCAATCGGAAAAGGTAAAAAATTGGGTGAGAAATTCGGGTAGGGATTTGTCCTTGTGCCCGACCCTCCAGATCCGATTCCATGACCCGCTTCGCCCGACCCGCTAATTTGTTCTGTTCTGCCGGTTTGGTTTGCCCCATTCGTGGCTGGTGAACCTCCGTTAGGCTGAACGCTACTCTGGAGCTTAAATCCCCGGCGATGATGCATTTGGCCCAATGTACCATGGATACGGTACCCAATGGTAAGGATGGCCCGTAATGGGCAACCCCATATTTGACTGAGCTGGGAAGAATGGCCACTGTACGCCTTGAGTTTGAGGAAGCTGTTGGGTTGTGGGAATCGGCACATGGTGACTTTGTGCTTCTGAGATTTGCGGTGCAGCTTCTTCTGTGGGTGAAACATTCAGACCCGAGGATGCGTCTTCTTGGTGAGCCATGTAATTGTTTATACTTGCTTCTTCTTCCTTTAGCAAAAAAATTACTTTTCGTAAATCTCTTTTGCAGATCAGAGAGTTTGAAAAGTATTTGGTGCGGAAGCGGATTCAGGAGCCTACTGCTCTGATACCATGATAGAATGCATAAAGGAAGCAAGAGACGAAGAAGTTGAGAGAAGTTTTCTGATTACTTCTATTCAATGTATCCGATTTACAAGTGTTCTGTAATTATAATACAGAGTGTACATGAAGAAGGAAATAAAAAATCTTCAAATATTCTATAAATCAAATCTATGTTTCTGTCCAATCCTTAATTGATCTGATTATGTCAATCAGATCAAATCCAGCGGATCTTGAGGCATATCTTCCAACAGGTGTGGTTAGGATCTCTCAAACACACATGGTTTGCCACTTTGAAGAAGTGCAGGAGGAGCGTCAATTCCATTAAATTTCAGCGTCCTCTAATTTGCTTCGTTTCAACCGAGGTTAGTTTATTCTATTGGTGCATCTGGTTCTTCGTTCATCCAAGAAAAGGCCATTGCAGCTTGTTCAAGAAACATGTCGACGAGGTCTAAGCATATCGTGGAATACCACACTGATGGCAGCGACGACAGTGATGGTAGGAGGAATTTCTTTTAGTGTTTGCTTGTTCGAGTAGATTTATGGATGCATTTTATCTCCTTTTAATCAGTGCACGTGAGTTGCATTTTGTAATGGCTGAGTGGTATCCACTGTGCATTTTCTAATCGGATTTGTTGCCATCTTGATCTATACATGTCAGTTGTGGTCCTTGTTTAACAATTTTACTGTTTTTATTTTGCTTTTTCTGATATATATTTTGTTGTTGACAACCACTCTACTGATTTGCTGGAGTTGTAAATATTCTGTTTTACCTCGACCGATTAAAGACCTAAAGGAGTTGTCATAATTAATTATAGTTGATCGACCAATTGATTTTTTGGCATTTGGTGTGATTTTATTTACAAGTAGGAAAGAAGGGTTGGATGATTGCACTATTGGCTATTAAGGATTGCGTGTTCAATTTATTATTTTACTGTCATATGTTTTAGATATCAATATGATGATTATCCTTGTTCCATTGGTTCATATGTACTAAATTTGTTGACAAATGTAAAGCTTTTGTTGCTAAATAGTTAGTCTCTACAGCGAACAATGTTAATTGTTACCTGATTTATAGCCATCATTTAAAAGCAAGCATACGAAAGATAATCCGTTTCTTTCCCATGGAATTAGTAGACGAGCTTTATCATCTTGGATTTGGATAACTAAATGTATACTTGTTAGGGCAATTTATCAACTAGGAAGAAGGGAAATTTATTGATATTTTCTTTCACTCATTTTGCACCAGGTGGGGGATGTGAAGATCAGTTTACCTTAATTGATCTTGATGAGTTATACAAAAGAAACGTAAGCTATGCTAAGGGTGATCGTTTAATGGATGGGGATATGGATGTTGGAGACAATAGCTTGTACGTTGATGCATTAGTTGATGATGTGGATTTCTTAAATACGAGTAGCCAAAATGAGTATACATATCCTGAGTTTAATGCTGAGGTTAATATGGAGAATCCTGGCTTCAAGTTGGGAATGTGCTTTAGTAATGCTAAGGAGTTTAGAGGCTGTTAGAAACTATGCCATTAAAAATGGGAGACAAGTGAGGTTCACTAAGAGTGCACAAAATAAGTTGAGGGCAGTGTGTTCTGAGGGTTGTGATTGGCTCATATATGCTTCTAAAGTGCAGAGGAAGCATACTTTACAAGTCAAAACCTTCAACCCAGTACACACTTGTAATAGAGTGCTACATGTTCCTCAAGTAAGCACAAAATGGCTAGCAAAACGAGTATTGTGATAGGTTGAGGAATAATCCTACATGGCCAGGTGCTTCAATGAAGAAAACAATGGAATGTGAGAATGTTTTAAAGTTGTCGAGGTCAATGGCCTACAGAGCTAGGGCTTTAGCAATGACTATGATTACAGGGAATGAGGAGGAACAATTCGGGATGCTTAGGAGCTATTGTCAAGCACTTCTTGATGCCAACCCAAGATCCACATGTGTTATCAAGAGTGAGCAATGTCAAGACCAATTCAAATTTAGAGGAGTTTACATTTGTCTGGATGCATTGAGGAGGGGCTTTCTAGAAGGATGTAGATGCTTCATTGGGTTTGATGGTTGTCATTTCTCATCAGACTACAAAGGTATACTTCTAGCAGCTATGGGCATAGATGCTAACAATCAGATGTATCTATTTGCATGGGCAGTCGTGGGACAAGAAACTTACAAGACATGGCACTGGTTTATTAGTATGATTGCAGAAGACCTAGGAATTACAGACCCTATAAATTCAAAATACTGGACTTTCTTATGTGATAAGCAGAAGGGATTAGTGCAAGCTCTAGCAAATATAATACCTGAAGCTGAACATAGATTTTGCTTAAGGCATCTTTATGAGAACTTTAGGCCGCATCATAAAGGACTGGAACTTAAACAATTGGTTTGGAAGGCTGTGATGGCAACTAGGGTACATGATTTTGACTTGGCAATGGAAGATTTAAAGGCAGTTAATGAGAAAGCATATGATTGGTTGTCCCAGAGGCCTCCAGTGCAATGGAGCAAGTCTCACTTCAGGACAAGCTCAAAATGTGACTTTTCTTTGAATAATTGGTGTGAGAGCTTTAACAAAAGCATCATTGATGCCAGGGACAAACCTATCATCACAATGCTTGAAGCAATAAGAGTGCAGCTCATGGAAAGGATTCATAAGCAAAGGGATGGAATGGCTTCTTACACTGGTGTGATATGCCCTAACATCCAGAAGATATTGGATCTTCAAAAAAAATATTCAGCATCATGGATCCCTGCTTGGAATGGGGAAGATGAGTTTGAATTGAGTGGGCCATATGGAGACAAGAGAGTTGTTAATATTAGACACAAAACTTGTAGCTGTAGAAGATGGGATATCAGTGGAATCCCTTGTTGTCATGCGGTGGCGGCTCTTATACACATTAGGGGTTCACTCATCCTTCGTTAAGGAAACATTTATGCAAACTTATAGCCATGTTGTGCATGCTGTAGATTCCAAGGACACATGGCCTACTCAAGAGCCATTACTCCCCCCGATGTGCCTAAGCAAGTTGGTAGAAAGAAGAAACAAAGAATGAAGTCAATGAATGAAACGAGTGACAACAATTTGAAGAGAAGGAAGAAGAAAATTGTGCAAGAGCCTATTGGAATGAAGTTGAAGAGACAGAATACAACAATTACTTGTGGAAAATGTGGTGGGTTAGGCCATAATAAGAACCATTGCAAAAATTCACCAATTAGGTCAACACCAACATCAACAGTAGCAACAGTATCTACACTAGTATCATGCCCAACAGCTTCTACATCCACCTCATGCTCACACGATGTGGTCAAAGGAACTCCCTCAATCCCATTAGCATCACAATCCGAGACAATTGAACTACTTGCTTCATTTTTTGACATCATTTCAAGCTCATTTTCATCCATGGAAAGAGAGAAGATGCAGGTATAAATTTGCCCTTAAATTTGTCCTAAAACTATTTTTAGTTGCGCTTGACTTTCTCTTGACTAAGTTGTTGTTTTTATTCAACTATAGGTAAAGAGAAGGATGTAAGGAACCTCAACATGAAATTGGTGGAACGTGAGCAAATTTTTGAGATGCAAGAGCAACAAGGCCAACAAGCAAATTCGTTTTCTTTTTTAATTGTTAGTTTATATGTTTGGGTTTGTATAGGTCAATAAATGGAGCTTATTAAAGTAAAATTATGTATATGTTTGTTATGTTTGGAGAATTTTTATATTAAAAAGTTGCTCTTTTTCATTGAATATTGACTGGTTGAAGTTTAACCTATGCCATTTATTTTGTTTAGCCTTCTTTTGAGTTATGGTTGTTGTGGTATGCTAAGCTGACAAGAGTTGTTTATGTTACCATTTGGAGTTGAGTTCTGCCTCCTTTTCTGCTACTTCTTTCATGGTGCTATGACACATCATAAAAGATGTGCGGGGACATGCACAACACAGAAGCTTTGCAAATAAAAAAGCGCGTATTTTTTTTTTCATGGATGTTGTGCAACACAGCAATTAAACCTCTCATAGGTCGCATCCATTGATCATAGCCCATCTACAACAACATATTTGAAACTCCAAAGGACACCTATAATAACCGATCACATCTCGAAACATTATAACAAGAAGCACTTATGACCCCATAAATTCTCACATCTTCCTAAAGGTGGTACGTTGTTATTCCTAAATTTGCCAGTCTTCTATCAATCATATCTTTTAATTCAATGTCACGGGCGTCAGCGGCAAAGAAGGATGATTTCATTACTGCCACCATGATTTGAACTTTCCAAACGCTTGTGTTTATGCCCCTGCTTTGTTCCATCCTAATTTAGTACTCGATCTTAGCGCGATCTGCCTGGTAGACCAACTGCTTGACGAAATTCCCACTTGGGGTTTCCGGTTTTATCCACACAATAAACTTCAATCTCAAAGTTGAAGATCATTTGAGCGATCTCTTTTTCATCTAGTCGACTTGGCTGGTTTGTTTTCTCGTCTGCGTAAACCATGTCCCACGTGTTGCCCTCACCATGTGAACTCTCAATCTGATGTTCACTGAAGTTGTATTCTATAAATTGTAGTTTGAAAATTTCTGCAGTGAACCATGGTACTAGATTCACAATAACATAATACCCAAGAATCTTCAGCATGGTCGGCACATTAATCTCCTTCCTGCATTTGGAACTAATTTGTTCTTGAAGAAGACGGGCACCGATACTGAACGGACCCAACTTGACTTGATGAAGGAGGACGTGATTTAGAGATTGAAGAAGAAGTAGGAGATACTAACGTTGTTTGGGAACGAGATAAGATTCAAGCAACATCGTCGCTTTTCAAAGGAAGGATTCCTTAGAAACCTGGAAAGTTAAGAGAGAAAGATCTCATCCGCTCCCACTTCCTTATAAACTCAGACCTTTGGGACTCACCACACCGAAAAAAACACGTGAGCACCAAAGACGAAGAAACTGTGTGCGGGAGCGAAAGCCAGAGCAAAGATGATTGCTTGTCTGTTAGGAGCGAATGAAGAGGACCTTGACGAAAAGTACCTCATTGGTAGGATCATGTTCGAGTTCCCGAACATGATGGTGTGCCATGTGGACTCCTCCCTCGACCGCCCAATCGCCGCCCTCGCCGTCGATGATGACCTCGTACATGGCGAGATATACTTTGTCCTTTTGCCCAATGGCTTCCCGAGCCACAGCAAGGCTATGAAAATGAACAATGGATGGATCTATGTCTACAAGAGAGAGATGTGAATGAAGGAGGAGACGAGAGACTTGAGGGTTTTGGATTGTAAATACACAAGCTTCTCTCGATTTGGTTGGGATAAAAATTTACAGAGAGAACTAGTATTGATAATTGAAGAGGGACGTGAGAAAGAAAGAAAAATTCAATTTGGGATCTTTGATTTACCTTTTTTTTTTTTTTTTTTTTTTTTTTTTTACCCAGTCATAATTTTGGACAAAATTGCCCATGCTCTGAGTGAAAATTCAACTAGCCGGTGAGTTGGGACCCTCATTGAGATGAAGTCGACAACTTCAGACCTCTTTTTGAGACAATGTTCATTCTGGACCCTTATTTGAGACTACAGCTTCACTCTAGGTCCTTATTTGAAATTTTCCCATAAATCAATTCAAAAATTAAAAAAATTCAAAAAATATTTTTGAAACTTATTAAAAATTCAGAAAAATGATAAAAATCTGAGGAAATAATAAAAAAATTCAAAAATTCAAAAATCAATGAAAAATTGTAAATTTGAGAAAATCATTAAAAAATTTAAAAATTTGGAAAAGCATTAAAAACATGAAAAAACCAGAAAATCCATAAAAATCTTCTTTTATAAAATTGAGAAAATATTAAAAATATTTATAAATTCCTAAAAATTCAAGAAAAATTTTAATTTCTTAGAAATAGGTTAAAAAGTCTTTTTAGGGGATTCTTCTCATTAAATGTGTGAAAATCCTTGGTGAAAATCGTGCTCAAAATTAAACAAGCCTCTAGCATTCTAACTAAGGTTCTAATTATCCTTAAAAATGAATGTCCTTGATTGTGTACTTTCATTATGTTGATTGTGGCGTCCTGTAGCTTAGTTAAAGATTTACTCTTCCATGCAATTTATTTAATGCTTTCCTTGGTTGCTGATTGTTATGATAATGAATTGTGCACCCGTATAATCGCCTAACTTGTTAGTGGACAGGTATAAATTCAATTCAGACCACCTGACAAAAAATCTTTTTCTTTTAAAGTAAACAAGATTAGGTACCAAAAGTGAATTAATTGGTCAATTAGTGTAATAAAATTTCCGACCTTAGATTATCTAGTTACTTAGGAAGTGAGGTATACTCTTATACCTCACTTGATTTCTAAGCGACCCAAATAAGTTAGTGGTGACTCCTTAGTTTATAATTCTTATGAACCCCCAATGTCGTGTGAGGCATGGTTGGGAAATCTTGTGCCTAATCATGGGTTGTAGGCCTACCTTTATCACGAAGCGCATGAAAACCATTTTGTTTCTGACTAAATCTATTTTTCTATTCACGGGAACATATTCGCAGCAAAATAAGTTTGGTAATGCAAATTTATTTTTCTATTTTTGGACAAATTTTTAATTAACAAATAGGTTTGGAATAAAAATGAGAAATAAAAAAATTTGTACTTCTCTATTTTTGGAATAGAAATGAGAAATAAGAACTCTTCTTATTACTCGCTCTCATTATTAGCTAGTCACCCACCTGTCGACTGTCTTCCACCATCGTTCACTACCACTTAGGAGGGAAAAAGTTTGTGTCATTATCAAATGTATATTTTTGTTCATAAACTTGGTAAAGAAATAAAAACAGAATTATCTATTTCTAGTAAAAAAATTGTGTCTGTCCGACGTACGACTTAAGGTTAGTTAATCAACTATTTCTATATATCATCCCCCTCTCATTCCGATCGGAGAAGGCGATGTACCATGAAGTCTTTCCGTCCCAAACTTGAATTTGGGAAGACGCCAACCCTCCTTTGTGTTAACCTTCCACATACATATACGAAATATTACAATTCCAGAAAAGCTACCAACCACAATTTCTATCTATAAAGACACGTGTCAGAGTTTTGTGTGGATGGTCCTAACTGATAATGGACGGTCCCAATATCATTCGACTATCTTTCACATCGAATCAGATTCCGTGACTCCACCTGCGAGGATGAAATTGATATCGCAATGTGACTCGAGTGATATGGGAGCAAGAAAACAGACAATGGTTTCTAAAAGTTTAGCCCATTAAGATCAGTCCTTAGATCACTTTAATTATTGAGATTGACTATTTTGTCTTCGAGCGATATTAGTGGTATCGATTTCTTTTTTCCTTACCAAATTGTATCGCAATACGTATGTACGACATATATTCGATTAATTTTTCCTTTGAGACCTTATATTGAAACTCATTTCATTTTCTAATCTTTACTTATCTCTTCATTTTGTGAATATATAATTTTTATGAGTACATGGATGTTTTCTCTGTCTTTGGGCAATTAACATTCACTGACTTTATTTATTTATTTTTTGGTGAAATTCACTGACTTTATTTGTTTAGCACAAAATGAATAATTTAGAACCCAAGCCACTATGGGCGCGTTGCTTTGGGCCTTTCCCTCTCTAATTGCGGAAGGAGGGGGGTTCGAGTCACCGTGTGCGCATTAAAGCGCGACTTAAGCAAAGCACCATGGGAGATGGGTCCCCACACTAGTGCTCCCTGGGGGTTTACGCCGAGTGCTCGCTGTAAGGCAGTTCCTCCAGTCCCAAAAGAAAATTAATAAAAAACTAAAATAATTTAGAAGGTATTTTCTTGAAAATGATGGCTTGTATCGTTTACAATAATTAATCAATAAAAAAAATTTTCTTTACTAATAACAATTTATGCCTAAGTATTTTTGTGGATGATTAGCAATATCGATGATCGTATATAAAAACATATTGTTTAAATCATTCATTTTTTTTATGAAACAAACAGAATTTAAATTATCAAGAAGTGTTATGCTTGTAAGATGCAGCGAGGGGAAAAGGCCTTTCTTGAAAGCCTTGAAGCTAATAAATGAGAAAACTCATTAGGAAAAAGCCAGCTAACTTTCTTATTCTCCGAAAGCAAAAAGGAAAAAGAAAAAAATCCTTATAAAAGGAAGAAAATTTGATACAACATGAGGTACGTTAGTTTATTTATTACGAGCCCGATATTGATCTACTTAAACTTTAGCTTCCAATTTTTTGTTAACTCTAATTTCATCGCATTGAAAACGAGTACAGAAGTATTCATTCCACAAATATAAAAAACAAAGATGAGATCACATAGATATGCGTATAGTAGTATCTTCATATCTCCACACGATCTAAAACACGCCACCACTCGTGTTATTCACGGCTCGTTTTGCGCATGAAAATGCGAATGGGGGATACCCCCAAGGATTTATCATCCTCTTGAAAGTGATCTTTCAATTCATTTAAAAAACTTCCCTAATCCCTTCCTGAACCAATCATTTTCATCCCCTATCATGCGCCAGAAAGGCTATTCGTCCTCGTCAACATAATAGGACTCTATAAATACGGCCAAAACAAAAGCCACGGTCTATCCTAAATAAAGTGCGTCGGTCATGGCTTTTGGTGTTCGTGAACTGGTGCTCGTATGCATTCTAGTCCTCGTGAGCTCAGCGAGTCTTTGCAAGGCTGAGTATGGTGCCTTTAAGCCATCCGATTATGGCACCATCTTGCTCAACCGAAGCAGCTTCACTCTCTTTTCATCCCCGGTCGTTTTAACTCGGCGAAACTGAGTCCATATATGCATGCCGCGTGATTATTTGTTCAATTGAACATGACAAGAACGCTCATGTTGTTAGTTTGTTGCTTACTTGTTTGGTTTTTTTGTTCTTTTTGTGGTTCAGTATGAAGGAGCAGCTGATGAAGATGGCAGAGGGCCAAGCATCTGGGATTATTTCACTCACAAGTATCCAGGTCTCTCTTTTTAATATATCCCTAATTATACTTGTCCATCCTTTCATTACTTGTGTGAATTGTCTCGTCGCTACCGAGTCTCAGTTGATCTTATTAATAAGTCGTGATTATGTGTAACCGAAGACTTACAATGACTAAAGGATTTTGGTTAATTGAGTGTTCCGAGATAAGGGTACCACAAGTGTTATATTTTTCATATGGCTCTTACTTGAGTGCCATGGCTTTTTCTTTTTAATTACTTGACTGTTATAACTTTTATATAATGTCAATTTGAGTGCCATAACTTTCTTTTTTCATTTACTTGAGTGCCATATAACTTTTTAATCAATCATTAGAGTGCCACAACTTTTCAAAAACATTTTTAATAAGTGCTACGTGAATTTTTTTTTTTAAAAAAATTGGTATTTAAATGATCGATCGAAAGTTATGAATTTAAGTGAACGTTTTTTGAAGTTATGGCATTTAAATGGTTTGAAAAAAAAAGTTATCATACTCAAACGAGCACTGTATGGAAATTATAGTTTTTGTGGTGTCCTTATGGCAAGTGTCCCTAGAACACTTGCTATGAGTAATTAAGAAAAGTTGTTTTCTTTCAAGATACTTGTTTCTTGCGTCACGCACATTTACTATCTTGAGACTTGAAGTATTCTGGATGAAATACGCTCAATAAATATTATAGATATACTCTTTAACAAAACCTATTTTTAACGATGATCGGTTTTTGTGCCGTAGATGACAGGCAAAATAGCCAATGGTAGCAACGGGGACGTGGCTATCGATTCATACCACCGGTACAAGGTATGTAATCAGCATCTAGTACCACTAATTAAATTTGATGCTGGCAAAAGAAATTGGAACAAAAAATGTTCGACTCCTAATGATTAATTTATTTTCTTTTTTCTTTTACCAGGAAGATGTGGGGATAATGAAAGAAATGGGCTTAGATTCCTACAGATTCTCAATCTCGTGGCCTCGAATTTTACCAAGTAAGACCAATAAACATTATTAATTAAGCCTAATTACATGAGGTTAGAAAAGCCTGTGCTTAATCATGCAAAAAAAAAAAAAGTTGACTTTCCATTTTGTCTTTATGTGGGGAAATTTTCAGAGGGAAAGCTAGAGGGAGGCATCAACAAGGAAGGAGTGCAGTACTACAACGACCTCATCGATGAGCTCCTTGCCCACGGTCTTGGCTTCATTTCATTTCTTTTACTTGTTATTTTTGGTTTTTTCAAATCATTTATATCCTATCACTCCCTAATAAGCAGAGGATTTTTATAAGCATTCAACCTTTTGTGACGCTCTTTCACTGGGACCTTCCCCAAGCCCTAGAGGAGGAGTATGGTGGTTTCTTGAGTTCCCATGTTGTGTAAGTCAAAAGAGATTTGTTCCTTAACCTTAGTTATGGATACTTTGGCTGAGATTTATATTCCGTTGTTAACTTAATCAGGGATGATCTTCGGGACTATGTGGAGGTCTGCTTCAAGGAATTTGGGGATAGAGTCAAACATTGGATAACTCTAAACGAGCCATGGTCATATGCTATTCGTGGGTATGCCAACGGACAGTCGGCACCGGGTCGATGCTCTGATTGGCAGATGCTCAACTGCACAGGCGCTGATTCAGGCACCGAGCCGTACATCGTCACACACAACCAGCTTCTTGCTCTTGCGGCTGCTGTTAAATTATACAGAGACAAGTACAAGGTCCTCAATCTCCTAAAACTTGATGAGGACTCATGTTTAAGTACATTCGAATTAATCTTTCACTTCTCAATCAATTGTCGTAGATGGACCGAAATAAGCAAAAAAAAAAAAAAAAAAAAATGGACTCAATCTACCACCAAGAAAAAATGCTTATGAATTTCAAATTGATGCAGAAATAGAACTTCTAATGGGAGTTTAAACTGACTCGTGCAATTTCACCGAGAAAAAAAGTGATTTTTGCAGGCATCTCAGAAAGGAGTAATAGGCATAACGTTAGTTTGTTATTGGATGGTGCCTTACTCGGATGCAAAGCATAATCAAAATTCAGCGCTAAGAGCCCTTGACTGGATGCTGGGATGGTGAGTGTGTGCTTCTCCAACTACCAAACTCACACATAATGTGTACCCAAAATACATAGTTGGAATTTAAAAAAGGAAGTACTTGGCAACATGATTAAATGGTGAATCATTAGGAAAATACATAACGTACGGCACCTATCCCCGTAGCATGCGCTCACTCGTTGGGAGAAGGCTTCCTAAGTTCACGAAGAAGCAGTTAGTGTTGGCGAAAGGATCGTTTGATTTTCTCGGGTTGAACTACTATGCTGCGAAGTACGCAAGATACATGCGTTACTCGAATGCTTTAAATTCAAGCTACCTAACCGATGCTCGCACGAACCTCTCAAGTAAGAAAAGCGATCACTCTTTGGATGATATTAATCATGGTCTCGATGAAATTCTTTTCTAATAATTTCCTGATGGCATCTTGTAGCTGAACGCAACGGGATTCCAATTGGTCCAGGGGTACGTTTGAATTCTCATGCAACCTTGTCTTGTTACTTTGTAGATTTGCTACTTTTGTGTGATCTTCTTAGAGTTCATTCCTTAATTGAGTATGCAAAAACCATATAGTAGTAACTAAAACTCGAAAGAATTAGGTAAATTTTTCGAGTTAACATCTTCCCGGTCATGTGCATGATCCTATTATAAATGCTAGTTTCGCCATTTCACAAGCTGGCTTTAACTTTTGGCTGATGCAGAGGTCGTCGCATTTTGTCGCAGGGATGGCGTGAAGGTGAAGGGCTACTTCGCGTGGTCACTGTTGGACAACTTCGAGTGGGCTAGCGGCTTCACTGTTCGATTTGGCATCCACTATGTCGATTACCAGAATGGGTTGAGGAGGAACCTCAAACGCTCAGCATATTGGTTCAAGAAGTTTCTCAAGAAGAATTGAAGATGAGGATATACATTGCATCCATTGGAAACTGTACTAATGTACTTATCAATTCAACCGAAGAAATCCATTTATATAGAATTGTAATTTCCTCAAATAAAACCGGAGGAACATAAAGTTCCTAAAACATCCTCTTTATTAATATATATGATCTAAAGGTGATTTGTATTTTTCTGCAGTTACAGTGAGCTTCACTGTTGCATTTTCTTTAAAACCTCACAGCATAAACTAACAGTTTTTGCACGACGGGACAAACCGTCCCGAGAAGTCCAAAACCCTCATGAACACCGGCCGATCGTTCCCCTCGTCCGGTTTGGCCCATATGCTTTGCCCCTAAAGAGGGCTGGGGATGGTTTTTCGAGACCCCATGGCTGCAGTTTTCATGGACAGCAACAGCTCTTTGTGAAAAAGGCTAGTAAATACACCTAGAGAGGGGGTGAATAAGTGTTTAAATTTTTCTTTTGAAACTTTGAGGAAATTCAATCAATTTTGAAATACAGAAACGAGAATAAAAGACTTGAAGTAAATCAATTGAATTAAGCAGCAATTAAAATAAGGAGATTAAGGTAAGGATAATATAACACAGAGGTTTATAATGGTGCGGCTTATTCAAGCCTACGTCCACTTTCCCGCATTGACAGCCCACCGGCTAGATTTCACTATGAATCAAAAGAGATTGGTACAGCTTGTAGTGTAGACTTCTTCAATAGAGAGTCTTAGCTATCACACACAAATCCTCACTGTATGTTTCTCTCTTTTGCACGCAACTATAGCTCAAAGAAATGAGAGAATAAAGAACTTCAGAGATTCATACTTTGAAATTTTTCTATTAGCGCACACACCAAACAACAAAAGAATCCACCTTTAAATACTTTCCTGTGCCTTCATAGCCGTTGGCATCTCCAAAGGAGTTCATCCAATCTATCCGTTGGAATGAATCAATTAAGGTGATCTTCGAGCTATCTTCTATCGAATGATTGTAGAAGATAGCTCGTCAATTTTGTTTGCCCATACAATCAGAATTTTGAGTTTCCATAAGTAAAACCTTCCAAGTTTGCTTGTTCTTCAAAGGATATTCAAATTGAAATGGATCTTAATGAGAATAATCAAATAATTTGAAGCTATGTCCAGCCAGAGATTTTTCATAACAAAATAGAACGAATTATTGAAGATTTAATCCGATCTGCAATAATCGTAATTCATCGATCTGGAAAGCTGTTAACTTGGGCAGACTTTGAAATTTGAGTCTAACTGTCTTTAGACTTTGATGATAGAGTATGGAGATTTTCAAACTTAAACATTTGGGTCTTGAAGTCTTTAGACTAGACTTTTTTTTTTTGTCAACTTCAAAATACCAAAGGAGTTTTCTTCAACAATCTCCCCCTTTTCTTATGGTGACAAAACTTCCCGGCATATTTGAAAACTTTTGACCTGCAAGAAAAACTTATACATAATATGAGGAATAAGATAAGTTGTATCACTTCTGCAACCACAGAAAACAAGTTAGTCCTGCAAAATAATTATCCTCATAAACCTGCAAGTTCAAAAGTCCAAACCAAATCATCATCAATAACTAGAACAATAAAAGTCCAAACAAGCCAGTCAAAGTCTTCAAAGTAAAAAATGAAAATCAAATCTGCAATATTCTCTCCCTTTTTGTCATATCAAAAAGGGAGGGAATAAAAAAGTTTGATGAAAGAAGAGTTCGAAATCGGGGCTGCTTTGGGATCTAGACAAGCTGAAACTCTCCCAAGAAGTTAACAGTCTTCTCAAGGCTAGCAAAGGATTCCTTCAGTAAATCTAAATCTACACCCTTCACGTTTGTCTGTACTTGAATCTTGAGGGCGTCAAATATGATCCTGCATAGATACTGAAGTAGCCAAGAGAGCCTTCTTTAGATCCCGCATGTCATATTCCATTCCATACATCTACTTCTTGAGATCCAACATAATATCCAGCAGCTTTGAAAATTCTGCTGAATGATCATTACTAACACTTGGACCTGCTGACTCTGTTATTTGAGTCTTGAAGCTTGATGGTTCATTTCCAGCCCTTTCACCTTCACTCAAAGAGGATGCCTCAACTTCTGGAAAATGAGAGGCATACACATCCTCTGGGTCTGCAGCTGACTGACTAACATCACTTGCAAAGAAAGGTGATGAAGTACCTTTAGCTTCAGCAACCCCCCTGTCTTAGTGCTAGTAGGTGGAGTAGAAAATTCTTCGCCATGTTCTTCATCTTCTTCAACAAAAGCAGAGTGATGTTTTCTAGCATCTTCTCCTAATGGTGGAACTGCAAAAGATGGCTCAAGGGAATCTTCATGTTCCTCTTGTGCCTTACTCTCATTCTCCTTTTCACTTTCTTCTCTTCTCATTCTCTCCTCTTCTTCTCTTCCTTGTCCTTCTTCTTCTTCTGTTTCTTTCTCTTCTCTTCTTCTGTCAGCTCTTCTTTTTGTCTTCCTTCTCTCCTTTCATGTTCTTCTCTCCTATCACGAAAACTGACAAAACTCTTCAGGTCTCTTAAGGCTGCAAGGGTCATTGCGTTTTCATCATCTTCATCACCTTCGTCCTGCAAGATGATTTTTCTTTTTTTCTTTTCAGGAGCAACCATGGGCTCCTTTCCTTTCCTTTTTGTAGCAGTAGCAGATTCTTTGACAGTCTTTGAAGGAGATTTCTCCTTCAATTCTTCAAGAGCTTTGTTGAGTTCTCTTAACTTCATCTTCATCACCATTTTATAACCAATGAGCATAAGAGCATAGTTTGTCAAACACAGGGGAGTAGGGATTTGAATCCTAAAATGCCTAAACATGTGAGTGACAAGAGCAGAGCAAGAGAGTTAACCCTTATCCTTGACCACAGTCCTGTACATATGGAACATGATTGTGTGTGGGAGAGAGAATCTAACTTCTGCATTGATAGCAAACATCAATTTTGCTTCCGTCTTGGAAAAATCTGTTTTGGACGTCGATTTTGGCCTGAGACAATTGATCACAATCTTGTGGAGCAGTACATTAGAGGCACTCATCCTCGTATAAGAGATCTTGCCCTCTAAGCTTCTATCACGAACCAGCTCTAATGTAGCATGAGTAATGGACACTTTAATTGGTTGGAAACTCGATTTTTCCATCCAAATTATATCAACCAGAGTGTCTACATCTACTTGATATAAGCTAGTATCCACACCTAGAGAGGAGGTGAATAGGTGTTTATAAATTTTCTTTTGAAATCTTTAAGCCAAATCCCTCGACTTGAGATAAAATCAGAGTAAAAATACTTGAAACTAAACACTTGAGCAAATTAAATCACGCAGCAATAAAATAAAGAGAATAAGGTAAGAAGATTTGAATACAGAGGTTTATAGTGGTTTGGCTTAATGTAAGCCTACGTCTACTCTCTATGCTGACAGCCCACTGGCTGAATTCACTATGTGGCAAATGAGATTTGTACAGCTTATGATCTAGACTTCTTCAGTAGAAAGTCTTGGCTATAGCTCACACAAATCCTCACTGTATGTATCTCTCATTTGTACATAACTAGAGCTCAAGAAATTTGAGAACAAGGAGTTTCAGAGGTTCAGACTTCGAATTTTTCTATCAGCGCACACACATCGAACAACAAAGACTCCACCTTAAATACTCATCCATGCCTTCATAGCCGTTAGCACTTTCCAAACGAGTTCATCCAATCTACCCGTTGGAATGAATCAATTAAGGTGACCTTCAAGCTGTCGAATATATATGGAAGATAGCTCGTCAATCCTGTTCGTCCATAAAATCAGGATCTTGAGTTTCCATAAGTGGAACATTTCAAATCTTGCTTGTTCTTCAAAGGATATTCCAATCGAGATAAATCCAAAATCTTCGAGCTTAGTTTCAACCAGAGATCTTCCACGAAATAGAACGAATCATAAAAGATATTATCCAATCTTTGAATTCCTAAACCGTTGGATTAAAACGTTGTCAACTTGGGTAGACTCGTAAAATTGAGTCTAATAGTTTTCAGACTTTGATAGAAGAGTGTAGAGATCTTCAGACTGAAACACTTGGGTACTGAACTTTTCAGACTTAAGCGATTGAGTCTTGGATTCTTCAGACTTAACTGATGAAGATATTTTGTTAACTTCAAAACACTTAAGGGATTTTTCTTCAACAATCTCTCCCTTTTTTATGGTGACAAAACATCTTGGTAGATTTGAAAGACTCTTGACCGGCAAAGAAAACTCATGCATAATTTGAGGAATATTTTATATTACTTCTGCAACCACAAACAATTGTTAGTCCAGAAAATAATTATCCTCACAAAAATAAACCTGCAAGTTCACAAGTCCAAATCCAATCATTAAAAGCATCAGTTCAAACACGCCACTAGTCCAAAGTCTTAATAAAACAAAATATGAAATGTCCAAACCAAATGTCCAAACTGAAAAACGAAATAAGTTATAAATCCAAAAACAAAAATGAATGAGAAGATCAAATCTGCAGCACTCTCTCCCTTTTTGTCACATCAAAAAAAGGCAGAGGAATCAATGAAAGAGATGATAAAAGTCAAGGCTATTTGGGGATGCGAACAAGCAGATATTCACCCAGCGAGTTAACTGTCTTCTCAAGGCTAGCAAATGCTTCCTTTAATGATTCCAAATTAGCACCCTTCACATTTGATTCAACTTGAAGTTTAAGGGCATTAATTTGGTCATGCATAGAAACGAAAGTAGCAAAGAGTGCTCACTTCAAATCCCGCAACTCATAATCCATCTAATAGACCTGCTTCTTAAGATCCATCATGATATCTAACAGCTTTGAAAAATTAGCTGAATTGACATTTCTAGTGCTTGGACCTGTAGACTTTGTTCTCTGAGTCTGGAAGCTTGAGGGTTCATTTTCAGCCCTTCAACGTTCTGCGGGAGAAGATACCTCAACCTCTGGAAAGTGTAATGCAAAGACATCTTTTGCATCTACACCAGACCGACTAACATCACTAGTATTAAATGGCGATGATGTACCTTTTGCTTCAACTACTCCCCCTGTCTTGTGGCCAATAGGTGGAGTGGAGTATTCTTCGCCATGTTCTGCCTCTTGTCTTGCAAAGTGATGTTGTGCAGCCTCTTCTCTAGATTGTGGTACTACAGTGGATGGCTCAATGGATTCTTCATATTCCTCTTGAGCTTTTCTTTCATGTTCTTCTCTCCTCATCCTTTCTTCTTCTTCTCTTCTCATCTTCTCTTCTTCTTCTGCACTTGCTTCTTCTTCTCTTCTTCTCTTTGTCTCTTCCTCTCTCTTTGCTTGCTCTTCTCTGCTATCTCGAAAACTAACAAAGCTTTTCAATCCTCTAATAGCTGCAAGTATCATGGCGTCATCAACTTCTTCATCATCCTCATCTTGTAGGATGATTTTTCTTCTTTTTTCTCGAGCAGCCATGGGCTCTTTGCCTTTTCTTTTAACAGCAGCAGCATCAGATTCTTTTGATGGAGTCTTCTCCTTCAGTCCCTCCAAAGCTTTGTTCAGTTCCTTCAACTTCATTTTCATTACCAACTTGTAACCAACAAGCATGAGAGTAGAGTTGGTCAGACAAAGGGGAGCAGGAATTTGGATTTTGAAGTGCCTGAACAAACGTGTGACTAGAGAGGAGTAAGGCAATTGACCCTTGTCCTTCACTACAGTCCTACACATGTGGAACAGGATAGTGTGTGGAAGGGAAAATCTAACTCCTTGATTCAGAGCAAACATAAGCTTTGCCTCTGTTTTTGATACATCAGTTTTCGACATTGCCTTGAGCCTGAGACAATTGATGACAATCTTATGGAGCAATACATTGGAGGCATTCATCCTAGTGTAGGATATCTTGCCTTCTAGGCTTCTGTCACGAACAATCTCCAAAGTGGCATGTGCTATGGACACCCTAATTGGTTGGAAACTCCTTCTTTCCACCCCGATTATGTCAGCAAGAATGTCGACATCTACAACATATTTTCTATCCTTGAAAGTGAATGAAAGTCTATTTGCATCTAAAAATGACAGATTTGAATAGAAGTAGGCCGTCAATTTAGGATAGCCGATTGTCGAATCAGTGCAGAAACTCTCAAGCTGTAAATGAGAAAACTTTTCTCTCAAATTAATTTTGATTGAATCAAGAAAATCAAAGTCTACACTTTTGGGGTTCATGACCCCTCTCTTCAACAGTTTTGAGTAAATTCGCTCTTGTTCCTTAGAGCGAAACATGCTTCCCTTAGTACAGATAGTGTTAACAACAATTCCCATCCTTTGCGGTTCCATGCTGCGGATCACTAGGAATGTTCTCAAAAGTACTTTGCGCAACTCCTTCTTTAATAATTCCCAATTTCTCTATCTCACGTAGAAAGATGGTTTCATTTCGGTAACCTCTCTCTTTTAGAAAACTATCAATCAAGTTCAACTGTGTTCCTCCATCTTTCAATTTCTTGTAGAGAGAGTAGGCAAGTTTTGGTCTAAGAGTTATTACCGGTTCAGCCTCTTCAATAACTTCTTCTTCGAATGGTTGTTGACTTGCTTTTTCTGTTTGCGGAGAGTCTTCTTCTTCGGTGAGGTCCACTCGGGTAGGCCCCTCGAATCTCTTTTGTTGTCCCTTTCCGGCAAGCCTCGACGATTTCCTCGAAGACATGTTTAACTTGAGGGCGAAAAGGCAAGTTGTCCACAAAAAGTTTGGATTTTTATGGAGTAAATAAATGGAACAGAGATGCAAGTGGAAGTCTTTTTTGACTTCTAGGGTTTTAAAAGGAAGTGAAAAAGACGACTGTTGAGAATAAAGAATGAAGACGATGATCCAGAGGTATAAATAGTGGGAAAAAAAAAGATACTGAACTGTTGCAAAGGAAAGCGAAAAACTGCCAAGATCAAATAAAGCAAAGAACTGCCAATTTTGAAAAAGAAAACTACCATAAATGTGTCAGAATTCAAAAAACAAATATAAATATAATATGGCATAAAAAGAACTAATATAATTATGAAATAACACACATTCAGACTTTATGTCAGAGTCTGAGTGTTTCAAGACTTTACCTCAGAGTTTGAATACTTTCAGACCTTACCTTTGAGTCTGAACATCTCAAGACTTTACCTTAGAGTTTGAACATCTTCAGACTTTACGATGTTCAATCTTGAGCGAATAGATTTAAAGTGACTTTTCTCTAATTGCTTTGTAATTATGTTCGCCAGTTGGTTCTTCGAATCGACGGACTGAATCACCACTTCACCATTTTGAACATGATCTCTAATAAAATGATGCTTGATTTCAATGTGCTTTACTTTTGAATGAAGTATTGGATTCTTTGTAAGGTTGATGGCACTTGTGTTGTCGCATTTGATTTCTGTGCAAGATTTTTCAACTCCAAAATCTTTCAATTGTTGTTGCATCCACAATATTTGAGAACATCAACTTCCAAGAGCTATATATTTTGCTTTAGCTATTGAAAGAGCTACGGTACTCTGTTTTCATGAGAACCAATATACCAACCTGTTTCCTAATAATTGACATATACCTGAAGTGCTTTTCCTGTCCACTTTGCAGCCAGCCAAGTCAGCATCAGAATATCCAAGGAGAGTAAAATCTCCCTCTTTGGAATACCATAGACCTAGCTTAGATGTAGTTGCAACATATTTGATTATACGCTTCACAGCAGTCATGTGAGATTCTTTAGGATTTGATTGAAATCTAGCACAAATACAAACGCTAAACAAAATATCAGGCCTAGATGCAGTAAGGTAAAGAAGTGAACCAATTATGCTCCTGTATAGCTTCTGGTCTGCACTTTTTCCTTTTTCATCTTTGTCCAACTTTAATGAATTTGACATTGGGGTTTATGTTTTCTTGCAATTCTCCATACCATATTTCTTGATGAAATCTCTTGCATATTTTTCTTAGTGAAAAAAGGTTCATTCTTTTGATTGTTTGACTTGAAGTCCCAAAAAGAAGTTTAACTCACCCATCATGCTCATTTCAAATTCATCCTGCATACATCTAGAAAATTTATTGCAAAGATTTTCATTAGAAGAACCAAAAATTATGTCATCAATATAAATTTGAACAAGTATAAAATTTTTTCATTCTCTTTTAATGAATAAAGTAGTGTCTACTTTACCTTTAGCAAAACTATTTTGAATTAAAAAATTACTTAACCTTTCATACCATGCTCGGAGTGCTTGCTTTAATCCATATAATGCATTCTTTAGCTTGAAGACAAAGTTTGGTTTTCTTGGATCTTCAAATCTCGGTGGTTATTCTACATAGACTTCTTCTTGGATAATTCCATTTAAAAATGCACTTTTCATGTCCATTTGGAATAACTTGAAATTTTTAAAACAAGCAAAAGCAAGAAGTAATTTAATTGCTTCTAACCTTGTCATTGGAGCATAGGTTTCATCATAGTTGATTTATTCTTCTTGTGTGTAACTTTTTGCCATGAGTCTTGTTTTGTTTCTTACCACATTTTCTTGTTGATCCAGCTTATTCCTGAAAACCCATTTAGTTCCAATAATTGGCTTACCTTTTGGTTTAGGAACAAGTTCCCAAACATTATTGATTCTAAATTGATTCAATTCTTCTTGCATAGCTTCAATCCAACTTTCATCAATCAAAGCTTCCTTTATTGTTTTGGGCTCGATTTCTGAAACAAGTGCTAGAGCATAGACTCTTCATGCTTTTTGGATCTAGTACGAATCCCTTCGTCAATGTTACCAATGATGAGATCTGCAGGATGACTAGATTTATGCTTCCAATTGTTGATTGGTTTGTCACTTTGCTGAATCTCTGTTTCAGTTGGTGCTACTGATTTAGTCTGTTGTAGATCATCAGAAGTTTGACTTTCTTCGGTGGAATTTGTAGGAACTTGCACAGATTCATAGTCTTCAAATTGAATCTGATTGGGATGATTCTGTATCGAGTCTTCAAATTTCACATTCAAGGATTCTTCCATAGTCTGAGTTCTTTTGTTTAATACTCTATAAGCTTTACTTGACGTTGAGTAACCAAGGAAAATTCTTTCATCTGATTTTTGTTCAAACTTACCAGTTCGATCGCTTGCATTCTTTAAAATAAAGCATTTGCAACCAAATACATAAAAATAAGAGATAATAGGTTTCTTTCTTTTGAATAATTCATAAGGAGTTTTCTCCAAAATAGGTCTTAGAAAAATTCTGTTAATAATGTAACACTCAGTTGAAGTTGCTTTAGCCCAAAAACGAGGAGAAACATTACTTTGAATCAAAGAAGTTCTTGCCATTTCTTGCAAAGAACGATTTTTCCTTTCCACAACTCCATTTTGTTGTGGAGTGTATGGAGATGAAAAATTATGCTGAATGCCAGAATCATCATAGAAATTAGCAAAATCTTGATTTTCAAATTCACCTCCATGATCAGTACGAATACTTGTTATAGCATAACCTTTTTCATTTTGAACTTTCTTAGCAAACTTAGTGAAATAAGACAACGCTTCGGATTTGGTTGAAAGAAAGAATACCCAAGTAAAACGAGAGTAGTCATCTACTATTACCAAACAATACCTTTTTTCTCCAATACTTTGTGTTCTCGTTGGTCCGAACAAATCCATGTGCAAAAGCTGTAACACACGTTTAGTAGATACTTGATTTATTGACTTGACAGAGTTTCTAACCTGTTTTCCTAGCATGCAGGGTGTGCATAGATCATGTTTTTGATACTTCAGGTTAGGTAGTCCTCAGACTAGCTTCTTAGATGAAACTTTTGCAATTTGCTTCATGTTGATGTATCCAAGCTTTTTGTGCCAAAGAATAGCTTCATCTTGAATGGATATTAAGCATTGTGACCTATAAGATTTTATGTATAGTAAGTAGATATTTTCATGTCTTCGTCCAGTGAATGATTGTGAGAGATCTTTGCTTATTCCAGAACATGTACTTTTTTGAAAGTTGATCTTGTATCCAGTGTCACACAGCTGACTAATACTGAGAAGATTATAATTTAAACCTTCAACTAAAGAGACATTGTTGATTGTGAGATTTCCTATCTTCACGGTTCCACAACCAACAATTTTTCCTTTGTTGTTGCCATCAAAGGAAATATTTCCTCATTTCACTTGTAAGAGATTTGTGAAACAAGTTGAATCTCCTGTCATGTGTCTTGAGCAGCCATTATCCAAATATCACTTGATTTTCTTCTTGATAGTAACCTACAGTTAAATGAAGAACTCAAGCTTTCTTTGGTACCCATATTTTCTTGGGTCCAACATTGTTAGTACCAAACACAGTCTTTACCTAATCTCTCTTAACATGTTTCCAAACTTTGGGACAATCATTCTTAAAATGTTCTAAGCCGTTACACTTTAAGCATTTAAGAGCACTTCTCCTAACAGGTTTTACAAAAATCTTTTGAAAGTGGTTCTTGTAAAAAGACTTTGTAGGTCTATTTTTGATTCTTTCCTTTACTTTTGGAAAATCAATCAAGGGAATAGTTTCCGATGTCATTCCTAGGCCAGACTTATTAAAATATGGTCTTTGGATTGAAAGAATTTTGTCTAACTTTTCAGATCCCATTCAAAATTTTTTAGTAACTCTCAAAATGTCTTCTTTCAAGTAAGTATCTTCTTTTGAAAGAACAGTTTCATTTTCTTTTGAATCAGCAAAACATTTGTTCAAGTTTTCAACTTTTTCAATCAAAAGCTTTTCCTGTTGTTTTAGGTTGGAATTCTCCTTTTTCAATTCAGAAATCCTTTTAAGAGAGGTTTTAAGGCTAAGACAAAGTTCGTCTATATAATTCGAGACTTTTGTAGGAATTTTTAAATTTCTAACCTTGACCTCACTATCTGAGTCTGAGTCTGAGTCTGAATCTGAGTCTGACTTTGCCATAAGACAGATGTTGGCATACTCTTCATCACTGTCTTCACATTACGTGTCGCTCCATGTTTCAGCTTTGAGTGCCTTCTTGAATCTTTCTAGTTTTTCTTTCTTTTTCTTTACAAAGGGACAGTTGGGTCTGATGTGTCCCTTTTTCTTACATTCAAAGCAAATAACATCATTCTTGGTTTCATCTTCTTCATTTGATTTCTTTTGAAATCTTTGATTGCTTTGTCTCTTCCCATTGAACCTTCTTCCTTTTCTATTTAATTTTATGAACTTTCTTATCAAGAGTGCTAATTCTTCGTCATCCAAGTCTTCTTCTAAATATGTAACATCAAAATCATCATTAGATTTTAAAGCAATTGACTTCTTAGTTTTGGTGTCAATGTCCTCATTGAATTGCTTGACTTCATATGATTGAAGTGTGCCAATTAATTCATCTACAGAAAGAGGCATGATCCTTTGTGTTTCTCTTATGGAAGTCTTTAAGTGATTCCATTCTTTGGAAAGTCCTCTCAGCAGCTTATTGACTTTTATTGGTCCTAAGATAGGCTGACCCGGATATGCTAAGTGTGACATCCCGAATTTTCTTGAAATTATTTTCAGTCAATTGAGTCGGGCAATTCATCTGTGCATGTAGTCGTATTTCTGAGTTGGCCACTCACTAGAGGACTGGTCTATTGGGTGAAGCAATTAAGGGATTTTGATGTGTCAGGCTCGGGGACTGATCACCCTCGGGTCGGATGCAAGAAAATTTCCCTGAAAGCTACTCAGTGGATCGGGCGCGCTGAAATCGCACTAGATTGATTTTAACCGTGAAAATTGAAATTGAATTTAAAAATTTGGAAGCCCAGTTATGTCACAAGTCTTGTTAGGATCTTTGATTAATTTTATGGACTTTAATTGGACTCAATTAGAAGAGAATTGAATGAGAAATTGAGGAATTTGGAATGTACAAGAATTGGACCCTGGCGGAAAATTAATCGTACCCATTGAAAGAGGTTGTGGAAGATGTGTTAGTGGGGAGTGATGTCACGAGGATGACGTCATGCTGATGGAAGCGAGGTGGCTTGGATGGTTGAGATTGTGACAAGTGGAAGGAGAGGATTGCCCATGGAAAGATGAAGTGTCACCATCATCTTCTTCCTTTTTGAACAAAAGAAGAGAGAGAAGGGGGAGGAGGAAGGGAGTTCGGCTGAAGCACCCCCCATCGACGCCTTGCTCGCCTTTGCTCGCCGTGCCGCCGTGCCGCTCTTGTCGTAGTCGCCAGCCCCGCCGTGAGAGCCGTCGTCGCCGCCGCATCACCCGCGCTTGCCCAGCCCGCGCGCCAGTCCACAGCTCAGCCCGTCGCACCAGCAGCCCGCGTCGCCGTCGTTTCAGCCGCCGTTTGCCGGAGCCACTGCCATCCCTCCTCCGCTGTTTCCCTGCCCAAGCCACCGCCATGAGCCTCCGTCGCGCCTCCTGTCCAACAGCCCACAGTAGCCGAACTTGTGGGTTTCCAGCCACTTCGAAGGCCGTTTCGACCTCCTTCCTGGCCCCGAACGCGAGATCACCTTTGGGGAAAGTCGGTTCCGGCGTCGCCCTCGTCATTTTGAGCTAAGCGGCGTCTAAATCCGTGAGTTTACCTCACTAATCCTTGATTAGAGGGTTAATTATGCCCTAAGTATGTTTAATTTAAATTAAGCATGTTTAGGTTGATAGATTAGAATATTTTATTTTAAGTTGGATTAGTAGATTGGATTAAGTTTAATTGTGTTTAATTAAGGTTAAAAGGGGTTAATTAATGTTAAGTGGTGATGTGATATAATTAGATTTTAATTTAGATTTATTTAAATGTTTCGAAATTTGGCTGATTAAAATAATAATATAATATTCCAAAATTAATTAAATATAAAAAACGAAAAAATTTATTTTTAGCCTTGGTTGCTCAGAATTTCATGCCGATCGCTGCTGTGATGTTAGAATTTAAATTTGATGCTTGATTTGTGGCGAATTGAGTGTGATTGCGATAAATAGGGGTTATGTGTAGAAATTCCAAGTGTAGGAATTGTTGGGAATTCGGCCGTGATTGACCGCCTATTAGAGGCCGTGCCTAGTGAGACCATGATAAAACACCTATTAGAGGTCATGCCTAATGGGGCCGTGATGAACCACCTATGAGAGGTCGTGCCTAATGGGGCCGTGATGAACCACCTATGAGAGGTCGTGCCTAGTGAGGCCGTGATGAATCACTTATTAGAGGTCGTGCCTAATGGGGCCGTGATGAACCACCTATTAGAGGTCGTGCCTATCGAGGCCGTGATGAACCACCTTATTGAAGGTCGTGCCGAGTGGGGCCGAGATTGCCACCGATGGTTAAGTCTACCTTTAGGGTTGTGGTTGGGAGCATTGATTGATTTGCTAGAATGACATGTAATCGGTCGAGCCGATTGATTGCTGAGACGATCCAAGTGGTTGATTGGTTGATGATGTGATTGTGCCTTGATTATTTAATTGTCACATTTGCACGTGATTGAATGATATGAACTGTACTAACTTGCAGGCGTGGACTATTGCGAGGTAAGTCTTCTTGATGTTGTGGCTAGGTCATTTTGGGGTGTATTTACTTTCTAATAGGAGCTTAGGAGGGGTGAACTTGCTGAGACAATGTCTCACCCCGTTGTGGGAAAAATATTTCATGGCCGTAGATAGCGATCGCAACAGAGATTGGTGGACTGCCGGTGCAGTTGGGCAAGGAGTAGCAGAGCCAAGAAGATGAGGGATCGATGATCAAGTCTGACTAGTAGTCTTAGGACTGTTCTTTCCTTTTTGTAGACCGATCCCTAGTGTGCAGACTGACTCTTTTGATGCACATAGACTCTGACCCATTTTGGCTGTATGTGCACCTTGGGAGATTTTATGACAGTATGGTGGTTTGTATTAAATTGATTTTGTTCTTGCTGTTCTATTCCGCTTTTAATTTGTCAGGGGTTTCGTAACACGTTCCGCATGCGTATATTAAATTAAATTGGGTCGGCGACACTACCTGGGAATGTCGCGATTGCACGACCATGGCGGGTTGTTCACATGTCTCGGGGTTCGGGGCGTGACACTAAGCCATTTACAATTTCTGTAAAACGACTAAACATATCAGTTATGGATTCTCCTAGCTTCATCTTGAAGGCTTCATACTGTCCAAGAAGGATATTGATCTTGGTTTCTTTAACTCGATCAGTTCATTCATAAGTGACATACAACCTATCCCAGACTTCTTTAGTTGCTTCACAAGATGAGATTCTGTTATACTTAGTAGGAGATAAAGCACAATACAGAGAATAAATAGCTTTAGCATCAAGGGCTCATCTCTTGGTTATTTCGGTTTGTGACAGTCCCACTCCATCTGCTATTTCTTTCCCTGTGGATGATGTAACTTTAGGAATGATTCATTTCTCTAGTACATCCCATTCTAGCGGATTTTTTTTCTTAGGAATGCCTTCATCTTGTTCTTCCATATATTGTATTCCTTCTTGTCGAAGTAAGGTGGTCTAGTATTGCTTTGACCTTCAATCAAACCTATAGCCAAAATAATAGCCATAGATCTTTAGCTTAGGAAGTATAAACACTTCCAACAAATAAGTACACAAGTTCTAATATCAATTGATAAAAACTAGTATCCACACCTAAAGGAGGGGTGAATAGGTGGTTATAAATTTTCTTTTGAAATCTTTAACCCAAATCCCTCGACTTGAGATAAAATCAGAATAAAAAGACTTGAAACTAAACACTTAAGCAAATTAAATCACGCAGCAATAAAATAAAGAGAATAAGGTAAGAAGATTTGAACACAGAGGTTTATAGTGGTTTGGCTTAATGTAAGCCTACGTCCACTCTCCATGCCGATAGCCCACTGGCTAAATTCACTATGTAGCAAATGAAATTTATATAGCTTGTGATCTAGACTTCTTCAGTAGAAAGTCTTGACTATAGCTCACGCAAATCCTCACTATATGTATCTCTCCTGTCATGCCCCGAACCCCGAGACACATGAACAACCCGCCATGATCATGCAATCGCGACATTCCCAGGTAGTGTCGCCGACCCGATTTAATTTATTAAGTGCATGCGGAACGTATTAAGAAACCCCTGACAATTTAAAAGCGGGATATAACAGCAGGAACAAAAATCAATTTAATACAAGCCAACATGCTGTCATAAAATCAAACAAGGATTACAGACAACCAAAATGGGTCGGAGTCTACAAACTAAAGATCGGCGCAACCAAAAGAAGGAACAGTCCTAAGGCTACTAGTTGGACTCGATCATCGATCCTTCATCTTCTTGGCTCTATGACTCCTTGCCCAACTGTACCGGCAGTCCACCTTACTCCGCTGGAATCATCATCTACGGCCCTGAAATGTTTTTCCCACAACGGGGTGAGACATTGTCTCAGCAAGTTCACCCCTCCTAAGCCCCTATTAGAAAGAAAATGCACCCTAGCATGACCTAGCCACACACCAAGAAGACTTACCTTGCAATAGTCCGCGCCTGCAGGTTAGTATAGTTCATATCATTCAATCACGTGCAAATGTGATAATTAAATAAATCAAGGTACAATCACATCATCAACCAATCAACCACTTGGATCGTCTCAGTGATCAATTGGCTTGGCCGATTACATGTCATTCTAGCAAATCAATCAATGCTCCCAACCACGGCCCTAAAGGTAAACTTAACAATCGGTGGTAATCACGGCCCCACGTGGCACGACCCTCAATAAGGTGGTTTAATGCCGCCTTGATAGGCACGACCTCTAATAAGTAGTTATCACGGCCTCACTAAGCACGGCCTCTCGTAGGCGGTTCATCACGGCCCCAAAGGCACGACCTCTAATAGGTGGTTCATCACGGCCTCACCAGGCACGGCCTCTAATAGGCGGTCTATCGCGGCCAAATTCTCAACAATTCCCACACTTGGAATTTCTACACATAACCCCTAATTAATGCAATCACACTCAATTCGCCACCAATCAAGTATCAAATTTAAATTCTAACAGCACAGCAGCGATCAGCACAAAATTCTGAGCAACCGGGGCTAAAAATAAATTTTTCCTTTTTTTTTAAAATAATAATATTTAATAATATTTAATTAATTTTGGAATATTTTAATAATATTTTAATCAACCGAAATTCGAACCAATTAAATAATTCTAAATTAAAATCTAATTAAGTCCCATCACAATTAACATTAAATAAACCATTCTTAACCTTAATTAAACCCAAATTAACTTAATCCAATCTACTAATCCAACTTAGAATAAAATAATCTAATCTATTCACCTAAACATGCTTAAATTAAACTAAATATACTTAGGGCATGTTGACACCTAAATTTTTGGGGTTGATTTTTGCTAAAAAATAAAATAAAAAATAAAAAATGCATGGCATATAGTTTAGGCAGATTTTATTTTGTTATATTTTTTATTATTATAGATTTAGGTAATATGCATTGGGAAATATACGCCGAAATATGTATCTTTACGCAAGAAGGAAATTTTTTCATCAAATATGCAAAAGATATTGCGCAGGATAAAAAATATATTTGATGGGATTTTACGTGAGCAAAATTGGAAGTAAAATATGCCGCGAAGATACAATTTTTGGGTGTATAAAAAGGGGGGCTACGTACGATCGAAGGGGGTCTCTTTTTCCGTCGCCGAAGAAAAAAAAATCAAAAGTGAAAAGAGAGGAGAAAGAAGGAGGTTTCGGTGCTTTGGGGAAAGAAAGTCGGAAAAGGGGAAGGAGAGAGAGAGAGAGCTGACGTGAGTTGACTGAAAAGAAAAAGTGTGAAAGCAAAAAAAAAAAAAAAAAAAGAGAGAAAAGAGGCTAAACTGTTCATCTTCTTTGCGTGGACGCCCTTGTCCGCGCCGCGCTCGCATGCACCTCCTCCGCCGAGTCACCGTCCGCCCAAGCATTGCCAGCCACCGCCCGGTCACTTCCCCCGTGGTCCCCTCGCCGGTGCTCCGGTGGCTGAGCCGCCGCCCTCCGCGTCTGCAGCCGCGACGCCGACGTTTATATCATTTCTAAATAGATTTAGTTGTCATAAATCTAAAAAAACAAAAACAACAAAAAAATCAATTAATTTAAGTTGCATTTTTAATTATTAGAAATTGTTAATTTCAAAACAAGATAAAAAATCAAAAAATCTTTAACTAGGTTTAGTTGTCTTGCATATTTAGATTAGGGATTTTAATTAAGTCACGAGGAAAAAAGAAAAAAAAAAAAAAAAAAAGCAAAATTCACTTAGGATGCTAGTTGAATTGCATGTTAAATTTTAATTTTAAAAAAGCAAAAAGCAAACACAAAATCATCAATTTTTAGGATAGAATTGCATGTTTAATTTTAAGCTTAGATCATTTCTAAATAGATTGCATCTTAGGCTAGAAATTACTAAATTAAAACAATGTCTTAATTTAAATTAGGATAACCTAATTCCTAGTTTAAATAGGATAAAATTTTAATTTAGTTAGGAATTTCATTCAAATATCTTAGGATAGATTAATTCCACCTTTTTAGGATAAATTGCAATTTTTAGAAAATAAAAATCAAAAAATCAAAAAGAAAAAAAATCAAAATCTTGCATGAACATGAAGATTTAGAAATGTAGATTTAGTAAATAAGACATTTAGGCTAGTAAATTAGGTTGTTTTTTATAATCACATTTTTAGGATCATATTTTTTAGAAATCTCTTTTTAAATAGGTTAGGATTAGATTTAGATAATTTCATTCTTAGAAAACTTGGCACCTTTTTTTTAAAAAAAAAAAAAAAAAAAATAAAGAAATGGTTTTCTAAGTCAAAATAGGGTTAATTTAAATTAATCCTAAACATGAATTATAAAATTATTCATTTTAGGTAGTTCAATTAGGGCCTTTATTAATTTAAAATTCCAGATAAAAAAATCCAAAAAAATTAGGTGCATGTTAATCAATTTGCATTCTAGGACCACTTAATTTAAATTTGCATATTAGGTTGTTTATTTCATGTCATATAATTTAGATCATTTTACCATGTCATATTAGGCTATTAGCATGCATTGCATTTAGATTAAATTCCATTAAATAAAGTGAAAACAAAAAAGAAATTTGCGTGTTAATTAGAGACCATATCTAGGATTGTTGATGTGGATTTTAATCTAACGATGCGAGATGCTTTCGTTGCTACAAGATAAGTCCCTTAACCTTATTCATTGTTTTATTGGGTGTTAAATTGGTGGATTGCGCACCCGCATGATCACCTCACATGTTAGGGAGATAAATTAAAATCGATTCAAGCTGTCTGCTAAACATTTTTCAAAATAAAAGAATGGTACCGAAAGGGCATTAGAGAAATCTAGTGTAACCAAGTCCCCGTACCCATAATCTCTGGTTCGGAGGAGTAAAGTAATCTCCCATTACTTTACTTGGGTTTCTAATTGACCCACCAAAAACTGATTAGTGGCGACTCCTTAATAAAAATCATTTGCATGTTAAGAATTCAAACCTAAGTCGCGAATTGGTATGGGCTTGGGAGAGCCCGAGTTAAGTCTAGGCTTAACAATCCATTAGCCAAACCCTATGTGATTCACAGCCGAAAAAATTGGTCGCGACAGCTTGGCGACTTCGCTGGGGAATTGTGTTAAAACACTTAGTGGACTTAGGCCAATTTTTCTTTTCTGTTGAAAAATGTTTTTGTTTGGCAGCGAAGATTCCAGGTATGTCCCTAACATTTAAGATGTTAAATGTTTTTGCAGATTGGGAGGTATAAGGGGAAGTGTTTGCTGACCTTTGTTTTGTAGGGTGGCGTAGGAATGAATGGTTTATTTTTATGTATGAAGTGTTGCTTGATATAAACTGTTGTGCATACCTTGCATTTAACACTACACTTTTGCACACACAACCTGCCGCCGGACCTGGGCCGCACTAGGATATTTAGGATGGTATTGAGTTTGATACGACTTCGACCGCGAGGCCGCGTAGTAGAGGTTGCCCAACTCAATCCCGAAAGTTTCTTCTTGGTGTCAAGGATGTTTACCTCTGCCCACGAGGCTGCGTCGCATTGGGGTATCATTCTTGACTGAGCCGGAGTTAGAAGGGCTTGACTTAGTATGCGAGGCTGCAACTAAGTCATCCCACCCTTTTAGCTTCACCTTGTTTAGCCTTCCTAGTTAGAAATCGAACCTCACATTTCATGTGCTTGTCTATGTGGTTGCTTTAATCGCCATGTGAAGTAAGTTTTCTACCCCTTACTCTTGCAATTTACTTATTGTATTTCGTCTTTCTTTTGTTGGTCCATGACATTAGGTTGGTCGACTCTTGATTTATAAACAATGGGAAAATCCGACATTCGATTCGTGCCTGCACCAAAGGTTGAACTTAAATCATGGTGGAGTCGTCTGGGCCATGATGGCCAAAGCTATGTTAAAGGAAAACTGGGTCGCCTTACTCCCATTCTCGACATCGATGTTCAAAGTGGCGTCATGCAAGCACTCGCTCATTTCTAGTGTCCCCAAACATCAACATTTATATTCGGTAAGCATGAGCTCACCCCGACCTTGGAGGAATATGGCATCGCCATAGGAAAACCTTTGGAATTGGATTTAATAAACCCTTCTCTTGGAATAAAACCTGCATCAATTTTGTTTGATTTTCTTAGGATGGATGAGGATCGAATTAAAAGAGTGCTGAAAGATAATTGTCTTGCATGTCCTTTTTCCTTCCTAGATCAAAGTTTTGCTGATGCAGACACTCTTTTGAAAAGCAAAATCTTAATCTTAGCCTTTTTTCGGGTTTATTATTTTTCCTCTCCGCAAAGGAGCTATTAATCCTGCTATTATATGGGTTGTCAAACAAGTGTGTATTGGGGTTGGTTTTGTCAATACCATTTTAGCTGAGACATTTTTGTCACTTACTCGATTCAAGGAAAATGAGGATAAAACTTTTCATGCACCAATTGAACTCTTACAAATCTGGTTCTTTTCTCACATGAGAAAGATCGACATTCACATGCATATTATTAATGTTACTGATTCTCATCATCCCATTGAGGTATTCAAAAGTATCGGGATCGAACTCCAAATCTTTCTTACTCAAAATGGATCAAATTGTTGAAAAATTCCAATACCAAGAGTTTCCTATGGCATGCTAAATGGTTTCAAGTCTCCAAGGCACGCCTCACTCATGGCGATGATGAGCCAATTCCATTGTTGGGGATCACCGGTGCCACTTCTTACTATTCACTCCGAGTGGCCCGTCAATATCGAGTTGTGCAGGACCTGCCACCCCTCTCAAGCTTGGTTTGTTTCAAATTCAATTCACTACCAAGGATGGTGATCACAAGAGATGGCTCCACTGCATCGAACAAGCCTGGCTCACATGTCGCGAACAAAAGTTGAACTTGCCCGAGGATGAGCTTGAAGGAAAGGAAAAGGTTTACCATGCCACTACTCGATACATCCGTCGACACAAAATTCCAATCGAGTATCTCCCGAAGGTGCCAGATGTGACTGAGAGACCCACTCGGCAAGCGGAGCTTAATCGTCACAAGAGGAAGATTGAGCAACTTGAGAAGCAAGCCAAGAAGGATGCCAAAGAGAAGAGGCAATTACGTCGAGCGTTGGCTTCCCATTTTTTTATGGATCAGGCTAAATAAAGTGGCTTGAGTCAATTTAGTCTTTCTACTTTAGTTTAATGTCTAGGAAGTTGAGTCATTTACTTTATTTGTCGAGAACTTTTCCAAATGTCATTTTCAATCAATTTCATTAATAAAAGTGGTTAGATTTTCGTCATGGGCCGGCACATTTCATATCAAAGTGCTTATGTATGTTCATTCATGTTAAATCAATTAGGTGACAACAGACCCTCCACGCTCACCCATTATCACGCGATCAAAGGCCAAAATGGCGGAACAAAATGAGATGCATGATTGTATGTCCAATATAGAAGATTAGCTCCGTCAGTTAGCTGCCTCCATGGAGGTTATGATGACTCAATTCAGATCATTCCAAGTCAATCCAACTCCTCCACCCGTTCTTCCTCAGCTGTCATCCCGAAGATAGCGAGATAAGCCCCGATCAAGTAATAATGACATACCGATTTAGAAGAAGACTCAATCCCGATCAATGTGGAAAAGGGAAAGTTTGTTGACCTCCCAAGACAGAGCCGGATGAACGCTTTGCGAAACTTGAAGAAAAGGTGAAGCAATTGCAGGAGTCACAAAACTCACTCCCCTTTGACTTGTCGGTCTACGAGAAGGTCAAGATGCCGAAGAATTTCAGGATGCCGGAATTTGAGAAGTACGATGGTACATCTTGCCCAAAGTCTCATTTGCGGATGTATCATGTACGCATGGCCCAAAGATGTCAAAAATGAGCCCCTCATGATCCAATCATTCCATGCCGGTTGACCGGACTGCATTGAACTGGTATGTGATGAAAAATATCAATCTTCTTGATACTTGGAATGAAGTGGCTAATGCATTCCTCAAGCGACAAGTTCAACATGGACATTGCACCTTCCCGAGAAGATCTTGAGAGGATGGAGAAAAAGAGGAGCGAGTCGTTCAAGGAGTATGCCATGAGATGGAGGAATCTGGCTGCTCAAATCACTCCTGAGCCTACCGACAAGGAGTTGATGAAGCTCTTTATAAAGACCCTCCCATCTGAATTTCGCAATCGGATGGCAAGCACTTATGTTGAAAGTTTCAACCAGCTGATTCCAGTGGGAGAACAAATTGAGATGGGAATAAGGGAATGATGGTTCACTGAGTCATCAAGTAAGAGATTCTCTGCCAAGAAAGAGAAAGAAGCCGTCGTGGATGTGAATGTAGCCTATAGCCAAGAAAGTTCCGTTCGTGCCCCGATGAATGTAAGGCAACAACAAGCTGCTGGCCGTCAGTCATTTGCCCAAGCAAGAAGACAGTTCACTCCACTCCTTGGATCTCCATCCCAGGTTTTAGCAATTCTCCAGAAGAAAAGTTTGCTTTCCACTGAGCCAAAGCGTCCTAACCGCGAAAGCATGCGTAGTTACGACTCGACAAAGAAGTGTGATTACCATAGTGGGGAATTGGGGCATTCAACTGACGAGTGTTTCACCCTCAAGCACAAGATTCAAAACCTCTTGGACACGAAGGCCTTTTCGTTCCAAACCGCTCGACCAAATGTTCAAAAGAATCCGCTACCGGAGCATGAGGGTACAGTGAATGCTATTTTGGAATCTGAAGTTGGTCGCATCAAGAACTCGAAGGTACATGTGGCGGATGCTTACAATGGCCTAGTAAAAGCTGGATATTATCCGGATCAGGAGGATGTCCCCCTATCATTGATGAAGGAAAGAGTCGCCAAAATGGTGGATGATGGCATCATTGTGTATGCCGATCGTAACTGCACAGTTTCCACTATTTCCCACATCATCATCGATTGGGAAGAGGAGCAGGCTGCGCTTAAGGAAGAAGTTGATCCTTCGCTTGTAGACATGCCCCCATTAGAAGATGCTTCTGATGAGGAGATAGTGATAGAGGTGCCACAGCCATATGAGTATGTCAGCAATAAGGCCGTCCCCTGGTCCTATGACTTGGATGTTGGCGTTGTCACAAGGTCCGGCCGGACTTATGCTCAAGCAAGTGTTTAACCTGCAAAGCCTGTCACTGATGAAGAGGCCAAGAAATTTCTGGCTGTAATAAAAGTAAGTGAGTATAACGTGGTCGATCAATTGAGGAAAATGCCCGCCCAAGTCTCTTTGCTTGAGCTCTTGCAGACATCGCCTATGCATCAAAAGGCACTAATGAAGGTGCTAAGTGAAATTCATGTGCCAGAGACGATCGAGGCGGACAAACTTAGAAGAATTTGTAGGATCGGTCCTTCTCAAGGATTTGATCGCCTTTTCCGATGAGGAATTCCCTCTTGAGGGTAGAGGGCACAACAAGGCACTTTACATATCCGTCAAGCACAAGACTACCCATGTGTCCCGAGTGCTCATTGATAATGGGTCCGCCCTAAATATATGCCCGTTGGCTACTCTTCACCGCCTCAAAGTTGACCCATCCAAGATACATGGTGCAACGACCTCTGTGCGAGCTTTCGATGGCACGAAGAAGGACGTGATCGGGCAAATCCACCTTGATGTACAAATAGGGCCGGTCGTCTTCAACATTCCCTTTCAAGTGTTGGACATCCCTACTGCGTTCAACTTCTTACTGGGACGTCCCTGGATACACACCGCGGGAGCGGTACCTTCAAGTTTGCATCAGGCTGTAAAGTTCGTGTTGAAAGGAAGTTGGTCGCCGTATATGGTGAGGAGGATCACCGGATCTATCAGGAGACGGCCATCCCCTATGTGGAGCCAGACTCTGAGTTCGAAGCCAGCTACCACTCGTTCGAGTTAGTATCCACCATACATGCTGCTCCTGACTTGACGCCTCCTACTCCCGAAGTTTCAAATGCTGCCCTTATGGTGGGAAGAGTGATGGTCAGGAATGGTTTCGTTCCAGGTGGTGGTCTTGGAAGAAATGGCCAAGGCATTCGAGACCCCATTGAAGCCCCTTAGAGGTCCCATTTTGCTGGATTAGGGTACCATGGAAGAGGTGGACAAAATTCTGGAGGAAGAAGACAAGAAGGACCGAACCCGACGCCTAACCGAAGGCAGGGGAGGCAAAACCCGTTGCACCCAAGTATTCATGAAACATTCCCTAGTCCTCCGGTAATGATGCAGGATGAGGTGGAAGAGATAGACACCCTGGGGCAGCTGAGCGGCAAGTTTGACTACCTGGTGAAATATTCGGCCCCTCCAAGCTTCTACATAGATCCTCGGAGCATTGTCCCAGATGGATGGGGTGGCATGGATGATCCGACACCCCCGAAGACCGAGGACCCTGAAGACATGCTGGAAGGAGTAACAAGCTTGTTCGATGACATCGTCATAGGAGCCATTGGCGAAGGATCCCAAGAAATGGGCCCTGGCCCACAAGAGTAACTCGTTTATCGATTTCTCGCATTCCCCTGCGTGGGAATTTTTATTGCTTTCTAGGAATAATTATCGCTATCTAGCGATTATCTTCGTTTTCTTTTTAGGATTTGGATTTGCATTTTCCATTCAATAAATGTAATTGATTGATGAATATCAATAAAATTACAAGTTTTATTTTGAGGGCATGATGAGGTACACCAAACCAGCCCGGTGATGATATCCACCGATAAAAAAAAAAAGAAAAATCCAAGGAGAATTCGAGGCCCGGACTTCATCATGTTTCCTCGTGTCAAAATGTTTATAAAAAAGAATCCTTTTCAAAAGTCTTTCAAAAAGTCTTTCAAAAAAAATCTTTGAAAAATACAGATTACTCTGTTTGTTTTTCTAATTTGTCTACTTCCTGTTTCGGGGATAGTCTTACAGCACGAAAGGCGTGGAAATGGTCCAATTCAATGCCACAAATGCTAGTGACGAAGTTCCTGGAGACTTGATTGAAGTGCAGCGTAGCTGGAAGTAGCATGAAAAAGCCAAGGCTCTCACATCCGAGCAAACTGTCACTATCAATTTAAGTGACACCGAAGAAGCCAAGGAGGTCAAGATTGGGGCAAATCTCCCAAAAGACGAGGCCGAACGCCTAATCCAGCTACTAAAGGAATAGTAGGAAGTCTTCGCATGGACCTATGCTGACATGCTCGGTTTAGACCCAGCAATTGTGGAGCATGCCTTGCCTACTAATCCGGACATGCCACCTAAAAAGCAGAGGCTACGGAGGACCAAACCTGAACTCTCAAAGAAGATTGAGGAAGAGGTGATGAAGCTTTTGAAAGTGGGATTTATTGAAGTCTCACCATATCCTGAATGGGTAGCTAACATTGTGCCAGTAATGAAGAAAGATGGTCGAGTTCGAGTACGTGTCGACTATCGGGACTTGAATAAGGCTAGCCCGAAGGATGATTTCCCGCTACCCCACATAGACGTCCTTGTGGATAGCACTTGCTGGATTTGAGTTATTCTCGTTCATGGATGGTTTCTCCGGGTACAATCAAATAAGGATGAAGGAAGAAGATAAGGAGAAGACTGCATTTATTACCCCGTGGGGACCTTCCATTATAAGGTCATGCCTTTCGGACTCAAGAATGCAGGGGCAACTTACCAGCGAGCCATGGTTGCATTGTTTCATGATATGATGCATCAAGAGATTGAGGTTTATGTCGACGATATGATTACGAAGACCCGACCTGGAAGAAGCCATGTTGAAACCCTGAAGAAGTTGTTTGATCGTCTTCGTGAATTCAAGCTTCGATTAAACCCTGCTAAATGCGTGTTTGGAGCAACGTCCGGTAAATTACTCGGATTCATTGTGAGTAGTAAAGGAATTGAGATTGACCCATCTAAGGTTAAGGCCATATGTGAGTTCCAGCCTCCATCGACGGTCAAAGAAGTCCGAAGCCTTTTGGGGAGGTTGAATTACATTGCCCGATTCATTTCCCAACTTTCTGAAACTGCCAAGCCATTCTTCAAGCTCCTAAAGAAGAATGCACGAGTCAACGGGATGTGGAGTGTCATGAAGCATTTGACAGGATAAAGCGATTTGATGAATCCACCGCTTAAGTCCCACCCTCACCGGGCATCCTTTGATTCTCTATCTCACTATCCATAGTGAGTCATTGGGAGCGATGTTGGCCCAAGAAAGCCCCGTTGACGAAGAGAACGGGCCATTTATTACTTGAGCAAGAAATTCACCGTATCGAGCTGAAATATTCTAATACCGAGAAAACTTGTGCTGCATTAGTATGGGTGTTGCGAGAGATTGCGGCGGTACACATTGCACTACCGGACGTTCCTCGTGATCGAGAATAATCCTATCAAGTATTTGCTTGATCGGCCAGCTTTGGTGGGTAAGTTGGCTAAGTGGCAAATTTTAATCTCAGAATTTGATGTGCAGTTCATGCCGCAAAAGTCAATTAAAGGTCGAGTGATCGCTGATATCTTGGCTGAGAATCCAGGAGTCTCAAGTAATGATGACAGTTCCCCAGATGACCGTGTTTTGAGTATAGATGAAGGCTCATGGACAATGTTCTTTGATGGAGCCGTGAACTTGTCCGGCTCTGGTACTGGGGTAGTCCTAATATCACCAGACGGACAACATCATCCGGCAGCTGCAAAGTTGGTGTTCCCGTGCACTAATAATATAGCTGAGTATGAAGCTTGCATCCTCGGACTCCAAGCTGCCATCGAGATGAATGTGACCAAATTGAAAGTATTCGGGGATTCTGCACTGATCATACTACAAACCGTAGGAGAATGGGAAACCAAGAACCCCAAACTGCTCCCATACCACAAGTATCTAGAAGATCTGGTAAAGGAGTTCAAGGAAATTTCGTTTGAATACTTGCCAAGATGTCATAATCAATTTGCGGATGCACTCGCAACTTTGTCTTCTATGTTGCAAGTCACCAATGGGTTGGAAGTCGAGCCATTGAAAATAGAAGTTTTGCCGAGACCAGCTTATTGCATGATCATAACTGAAGAATCTGATGGAAAGCCATGGTATTACGATATCATGAACTACATTAAAAAGCAAGAATTTCCTAAAGGAAGCACTCCGGCAGATAGGAAATACATCACGAAGATGGCATCAAAATTCTTCGTTAGTGGCGAAAATTTGTACAAGAGGTCTCATGATTCAGTCCTATTGCGGTGTGTGGACGCAGCCGAGGCTACTCAAATCATGCAAGAAGTGCACGAGGGAGTATGTGGCCCTCATATGAATGGGCACATGTTGGCTAAGAAAATTATGAGATTAGGCTATTACTGGCTCACACTAGAGAGTGATTGCATCAAACACGTACGAAGTTGTCACCATTGTCAAATCTATGGTGATAAGTTAAACGTTCCTCCAACTGAGCTGCATAAGTTTTCTGAGCCATGGCCTTTCTCGATGTGGGGCATTGATGTGATTGGCCCGATAAATCCCAAGGCTTCAAATGGGCATCGGTTCATTTTGGTGGCAATAGACTATTTCTCCAAGTGGATTGAAGCTACATCCTTTGCAAATGTCACCGCACGCAGTGTTGCGAAATTCATCAAACGTGACATAATTGCTCGCTACGGCGTCCCCGAATCAATCATCACCGATAACGGGACAAATCTGAACAACAAAATCGTTGATGAGCTGTTCAACGAGTTTAAGATTAAACATCTGAATTCGTCCCCTTACCGCCCTCAAATGAATGGGGCTGTGGAGGCCGCCAATAAGAACATTAAGAAGATCTTGGCCAAGACGGCCGAGAATTATCGAGATTGGCATGAGAGGTTACCTTTCGCATTGATGGCATATCAAACGTCTATCCGCACTTCTACTGGGGCAACTCCTTTTGCTCTGGTGTATGGCATGGAGGCTGTTCTACCCGTGGAGGTGGAAATTCCGTCCCTAAGAATTTTATCCCAAGCGGGTATCGAGGCTGAATGGATACAACAAAGACATGAGCAATTGAACTTGATTGATGAAAGGAGACTGAAGGCTCTTTGCTATGGCCAGACTTATCAGCAGAGAGTGGCCAGATCCTTCAACCGGAAGGTATGACCAAGACACTTCGAGGTAAATGATCTTGTTCTAAGGAAGCTGTTGCCAATTTTTCCAAATCCCGAGGGAAAGTTTGCCCCAAATTACAGCGGTCCATATGTGGTGAAGAAGGTACTTCCAGGAGGTGCTCTGATTCTGGCTGAAATGGATGGTCGTCGCTTTTCCACTCCGGTTAATTCGATCTTTGTTAAGAAGTATTATCCATGATTGAATTTGCTGTGTCGTGTTTTGAATTGCAAGCACTTTTATGATGAATAAATTGCTTCAATGAGTTGCAAATTCAATTATTCAAATTTGTTGCAAATTTTGCATATTCTCCATGATGAATTGCGTGAGAAAAATTGAATGTGTCAAATTGAATATCTTGGAATGATGAAAGGCAAGCCTTATTCCGTACACTATTTCATACACTAATCCCCAGTAAGTTGTGTGAAAAATTCCATGCCCGCAAGGAAAAGGGCGGTCTCGCAAAGGGTACGTCATCCAAAGTGATGAGGGGCAGTTTCTTCTTCTACCCAAAACACTACAGGTATATCCATTGTTTAGCCCTTTGAGCCCATACACATGAAAAACTTTCAAATTACCCCTATCAAGGATCATCCCACATTGGGACAAGTTTGAAATTAATGGTAGGAATTTTCTTACTTACACTTGCATCAATCTTCGAATATTGCTTTCGTGGTATAACTTGTACGATAATTGAAGTGCCTTAGGGTGATGAAGAGCAGTCATTTCTCTATCCTATACACTTTTATCCGTTGCATAGCCCACTTGAGCCTGCAATTTCATTTCATATTAAACCCGAGTTGGTGATCATCCCCCACACTGGGGCAAGGCAAAAACATTCAAGTGGCATGAACTAGAATGTCGACAAAAATGAAGATTTTGTCCAAAGTAAAAAAGTGCAAAAATGGGGCATGAAAAAGCAGTGTGCCTGGTAAAAGCAAGGCCGATGCCCAAAGAAAAAAAAAAAGAAAAAAAAAGAAGAAGAAAAGAAAAAAAAAAACGCCTGATATGATTAGTCATACCCTGAACAAGGCGGTACAAAAAAAAAAGCTCAAATGATGTTGTAATCAATGAGTGCAAAGAAAATCTTTGATACCGAAGAAGAAAATCGGTGGAGATGTCAAGATGATCATCAGCTTTTACCCTTTAAACACTTTTTGAGCCTAATCATCATTTCGTTTCTTAACCCATGAACCGAGCTTACGTTACGTCCCTTGTAAAGTCTCTTCAGATTATGGCACTTAAATTAACGTAAAGGGTCATATGTTCGAAAGCATAGCTCGAAGAAGTGTGAGTAAGATAATTTCTGTCTCATTTCCTGTGGTTCTTGACTTGTAAACCCAAAGATGATTGCAGAATATCTCTCATTAAAAAAGCTTGACTCAAAGAGTCCCATTTGTTAAGCCATTGACCAGGCCCCCATTACAGTCCCTCTAAAAGACCTCTCAGATTGGTAAAATCGTACCACTTGCGAGATTGCTTGGACCCTTGTTTGGCATGATGATGGTGAGATAGAGTGATTGACAAAATCCTACATCAAAGGTCAAGATGAAATAGCCATTTTAATGAGGATGAGAGAAAAGTCCTTTCAGACCAAAGGATCCCTCATTTGACACATTCATGACACTCATGTATTTAGAATGGAAATTAGATGATGCAAGATTGATGGAAAATCATCGTGAACATCCATTAAATTGATACTTGTTTATGATTGCAAACGCATGTTGCCTCTCCTATAACCATGTTTTGTAGGAGACGTATCCCTGAAGATCAGAGATTTTACCAAGTAAGTATATCTCTATCCATACCTTGAATATTTGTCATTGCACAAGTGTTCCCTTTTAAGTATATTTGACACTCAATTGAGTTGTCCCCCAAAGATTTTTCTCCAGATTCAATCTGATTAAGGCGACCGAAGAATGGTTCGGGTCCTGGTTAGATGATTTTTGTCGCAAGGCTAGGCGACCGAAGAATGGTTCGGGTCCAAGCCAAGCAAAACCTCAGTTTAGGTGACCGTAGCATAGAACGGGTCCTAGACAGCATTCATTGCTTTAACAGGTGACCGTAGCATAGAACGGATCCTGGGAAAGCAACTCTCTTTCGCCATATTGGGCGACCGTAGAATGGTACGGGTCCCAGGAAAGCGGAATCTTCACAAAGCCGTGTTACTATTCTGGGCGACCGTAGAATTGTACGGGTCCTGGACATGTAACACCCTCTACCTCGGACTACTTCATCCTCCTCGAAGATAAGTTATTCCAGGTAGGTTCATTTGCATTAGCATTTGTATGCATCATATAAATTGCATTAAAAAATGGAATTCATTTTCCAACAAAAAATCATTTATTGCATAAGTATAACCAAAATTTAGGTCTCAATTTGTCTTTGAAGGCAACCTCTGCGAGCTCACCTTCAAAGAGGGGCAGCTGTTGACACCTAAATTTTTGGGGTTGATTTTTGCTAAAAAATAAAATAAAAAATAAAAAATGCATGGCATATAGTTTAGGCAGATTTTATTTTGTTATATTTTTTATTATTATAGATTTAGGTAATATGCATTGGGAAATATACGCCGAAATATGTATCTTTGCGCAAGAAGGGAATTTTTTCATCAAATATGCAAAAGATATTGCGCAGGATAAAAAATATATTTGATGGGATTTTACGTGAGCAAAATTGGAAGTAAAATATGCCGCGAAGATACAATTTTTGGGTGTATAAAAAGGGGGCTACGTACGATCGAAGGGGGTCTCTTTTTCCGTCACCGAAGAAAAAAAAATCAAAAGTGAAAAGAGAGGAGAAAGAAGGAGGTTTCGGTGCTTTGGGGAAAGAAAGTCGAAAAGGGGAAGGAGAGAGAGAGAGAGCTGACGTGAGTTGACTGAAAAGTAAAAAGTGTGAAAGCAAAAAAAAAAAAAAAAAGAGAGAAAAGAGGCTAAACTGTTCATCTTCTTCGCGTGGACACCCTTGTTCGCGCCGCGCTTGCGTGCACCTCCTCCGCCGAGTCACCGTCCGCCCAAGCATCGCCAGCCACCGCCTGGTCACTTCCCCCCGTGGTCCCCTCGCCGGTGCTCCAGTGGCTGAGCCGCCGCCCTCCGCTTCTACAGCCAGCGACGCCGACGCTCCCGCTCGCCTGCCCCTCTGCCGCTCGCACCGCCACCTGCAGGACCTCCACGGTAGTAGCACCCGAATTCCCCACGCCGATCGCCACCTCCGCTCCGGCCCGCCCCCTGCCGCTGCGACCCAGCCCCGACGCCGCCGCGCCCCCTATCCAGCGCATTGCGCCCACGCCGCCGGAGCCGCCTCCGCGACGCCCCGCCGCCGCGCCGCTGTCCCACCGCCCGCCCGCCGTCGCGCCGTCTCCGAGCCGCCTCCGCGATGCCCCCGCCACCGCGTCGCCGTCCCCACCGCCAGCCGCCGCCGTCGCGCTGTCTCCGAGCCGCCTTCGCGACGCCCTCACCGCCGCGACGCCGTCCCACCACCAGCCCGCTGCCGTAGCGCCCGCCGAAACCCTAATCGCCGGCCCCCCTTTTCTCTTTCTTTTTTTCTTTTTCGAAAAAAGAAAAGAAAAAAAAAAAAAAAAAGAAAAAAATCAATTAGGTAGATTTCTTTTCTTTTATTTACCTTATTTTATTTTTATTATTTTATTGTTATTTTATTGTTATTGTCTTATTGTTATTTATTTTTGTTAACAACATTAGGCCCTGATAAGTGATTGGAAATTCCAATTTATCCCCTAATTTGCAAACGCGCCGATTTTTTATTTTCGTCTATAAGGCTTTAGACGAAATAATTAATCATGTGGGAATAAAATTGATGTTTTGATCTTTAAGGCTTAAGATCAATTTATCGATTTTACTAGCGAAATATTACCCCTTGATTTGAATAATATGTGATATTTTTTGAGGTAATTTTGGATGAACTTGATTGTTTCTATTTATCTTGTGAAATGCCTGAGTTAGAATATTGCATGCTTAGGGTTATTTGCATGTTTAGGCTAAGCATTTTAGTTATCATAAATCTAAAAAAAAAAGAACAACAACAAAAAAATCAATTAATTTAAGTTGCATTTTTAATTATTAGAAATTGTTAATTTCAAAACAAGATAAAAAATCAAAAAATATTTAACTAGGTTTAGTTGTCTTGCATATTTAGATTAGGGATTTTAATTAAGTCATGAGGAAAAAAAGAAAAAAAACAAAAAAAAAAAAAAAATTCACTTAGGATGCTAGTTGAATTGCATGTTAAATTTTAATTAAAAAAAAAAAAAAAAAAAGCAAAAAGCAAACAAAAAATCATCAATTTTTAGAATAGAATTGCATGTTTAATTTTAAGCTTAGATCATTTCTAAATAGATTGCATCTTAGGCTAGAAATTACTAAATTAAAACAATGTCTTAATTTAAATTAGGATAACCTAATTCCTAGTTTAAATAGGATAAAATTTTAATTTAGTTAGGAATTTCATTCAAATATCTTAGGAATAGATTAATTCCACCTTTTTAGGATAAATTGCAATTTTTAGAAAAAATAAAAAATCATAAAATCAAAAAGAAAAAAATCAAAATCTTGCATGAACATGTAGATTTAGAAATGTAGATTTAGTAAATAAGACATTTAGGCTAGTAAATTAGGTTTTTTTTTTATAATCACATTTTTAGGATCATATTTTTTAGAAATCTCTTTTTAAATAGGTTAGGATTAGATTTAGATAATTTCATTCTTAGAAAACTTGGCACCTTTTAAAAAAAAAAAAAAAAAAAAATAAAGAAATGGTTTTCTAAGTCAAAATAGGGTTAATTTAAATTAATCATAAACATGAATTAGAAAATTATTCATTTTAGGTAGTTCAATTAGGGCCTTTATTAATTCAAAATTCCAGATAAAAAAATCCAAAAAAATTAGGTGCATGTTAATCAATTTGCATTCTAAGACCACTTAATTTAAATTTGCATATTAGGTTGTTTAAGTTGCAATTATTGCATTTCATGTCATATAATTTAGATCATTTTGCCATGTCATATTAGGCTATTAGCATGCATTGCATTTAGATTAAATTCCATTAAATAAAGTGAAAACAAAAAAAAAGAAATTTGCGTGTTAATTAGAGACCATATCTAGGATTGTTGATGTGGATTTTAATCTAACGATGCAGATGCTTTCGTTGCTACAAGGTAAGTCCCTTAACCTTATTCATTGTTTTATTGGGTGTTAAATTGGTGGATTGCGCACCCGCATGATCACCTCACATATTAGGGAGATAAATTAAACTCGATTCAAGCTGCCTGCTAAACATTTTTCAAAATAAAAGAATGGTACCAAAAGGGCATTAGAGAAATCTAGTGTAACCAAGTCCCCGTACCCATAATCTCTGGTTCGTAGGAGTAAAGTAATCTCCCATTACTTTACTTGGGTTTCTAATTGACCCACCAAAAACGATTAGTGGCGACTCCTTAATAAAAATCATTTGCATGTTAAGAATTCAAACCTAAGTCGCGAATTGGTATGGGCTTGGGAGAGCCCGAGTTAAGTTTAGGCTTAACAATCCATTAGCCAAACCCTAGGTGATTCACAGCCGAAAAAATTGGTCGCGACAGGGCATAATTAACCGTCTAATCAAGGATTAGTGAGATAAACTCACGGATTTGGACTCCACTTAGCTCAAATCAAAGAGGGCGACACCGAGATCGACTTTCCCCAAAGGCGGTCTCGCGTTCGGGGCCAGGAAGGCGGCCAAAACGGCCCTCGAATGGGCTGAAAAACCCATTTCTCTTGCTGCTAGTTTGCTGCGATTTGAGGCCAAGAAAGAGGAGATCCGGGGCTAGATCGAGCGGAGGAACGGCGGGGGAGAGGGGCAGCTCACGGCGGTAGCTCGCAGCGGCGGCAACGGTGGCTGGCGGAGGACGACGGGCTGAGGATGGCGTGTGCGGGTTGGCGGGCGCACGGGCTGAGGGCGAGGCGGGGCCGCTGAGGTGGATGGCGCGGCGGCGGCAGCACAGCGCGGCGACGGCGCGCGGCGAACGGGTGACGACGGCTTGCATGCGGGTTGGCGTCGATCGGGGGGGGCTGCTCGGCCGGTCCTCCTCCCCTTTTCCCTTCTCTCCCTCTCTTTCCTTCTCTCTCTTTGCTCAAGGTAGGGGATGACATGTGGGGCCCACCTCCTCTCTCTCTCCCCCTTTCTTTTCCTTTTCCTTTTTCTTTTAATCTCCAAAAATGGCCCACCACATGACATCATTCGCCGATGTCACACTCCACTATCCCAATTCTTCCACAACCTTTCTCCAATAGGTCCATTTAATTTTTTCTGCCGGGGTCCAAATCTTGTACATCTCAATTTCTTTAATTCTTCTTTCAATTAAGTCCAATTGAAGTCCATAAAATTAATCCAATGTCACCACACTTTAATTCACACCCTCACTTGTCCATAGAACCTTCTTGAGTCTCAATTGCGCGATCAAAGGCGAACCTTAATCCCTCTTGATTCAAATTAAATTAACTCCCATAAAATCAATAGATGTCTCACTTATCAAATTGATTGTTTTCTTTATCCAAAAATCCCTCATATTCCTCAATTTCACAATCCCGGCTTCAACTGAACGGAAATGATCCTATTTATCCAGTCGAAATTAGGACCTGAAAATCTGGATGTCACAACTCTTCCTCTCTTATAAAAATTTCGTCCTCGAAATTTAAACCTTTACCAATCCTTATACAAAAAGTGGGGTATTTTCGTTTCGTTGAGTCTCACCATTCCAGGCTAATCCTTCGGTCTCATGTTGTTGTCCTACCATTTTGATCAAGGATACCATCTTGGTAGACCAAATCTGCTCTTTTTGAACCAACAACTGAACTGAACTTCTCATATATGACACCTTGTCACATCTGATCTCTTCTTCTCAACTCCCTAATGAACCTTTGAAGCTTAATGACTGAAAATTTCTGACAGTTTTGTCTAGCCTTCACTCTGACACTGATCTGATCACTGCAAACACTGATTTCTGAGCTGACTCTGGCATGTGATCTTTCTCCACTTTCTTTTTACCACTGAATTATGTACCCTCTGTTATGCACTGCTTAAGAAAGAATCCCCCTGAAAGAACCCCTTCTGAAAACTCTGCCCAACCTGTAATCTCTTATCTGAATTCGAAATATAAATCGTCCCCGGTACTCCATGCTGGTGAATTATCCGATGCCCACACACTTTGGTATACCCACTCCATAACATGACAAAATCTTCAATTTCTGAAATCGAACTTAGATTGGCGGTTAATTTTACTCTGACGCGCTTTTGGTGTGACTTATGCTATTAGGTAGTTCTCAGAACTTTTTAGGACAAATGACCCGTGGTCGATTTTCTTCGAGCCACAATGAACCCACTCGATACATTGTCGATTTTCGATTGTCGTGAAAATCTCGAGGATTCAAATACGGACACAGGGTACCAAAACGACAGTAAAATCAAATTAGTGCCAGTCGATGACAGTTTTCCAATTCAGTGGGGTCACCCACGATTGGTCATTCTTCTCAGTCGAACTGACCTATCTTTGATCTTAATTCGATTTTTTACTGCGCCGTAATGATCTCTACAGATGGACACGGTTGAGAAGTCGATTCCTGGTCGAGTTCTCAAGTCTATTTGCCTTAAAGTCCTTAATAACTCCCCCAACTAGACTAGTTATCTCGTGAGTGGCCAACTCAGATAAAAGCACTAAAGTCGCGCCAATGAAATGCCCAACTTATCCAATCAAAGCCAGAATCCATAAACCTGGATGTCCCACACCCAAAACAAGATCCATTTGTATCATACCAAGGCGGATCAACTCCATTCATCAATCGACCACTGTCCTCAAATGGGATCAGTAATCCCCTGAATCCTTAGTAAGCTCATCGCAAAGTTCCATGGTGATATATTTTCATTCCCACTGGGGACTCTTAAGTGATGATAAAATCCTCCGAGTTTGCATTACTGAACTTCCACTTACTGACAACTCTGGCACTTGCAACCTGCTTGGCGATATCCATCTTCACATCAGCCTACCAATTTAACTGACGCCGATTCTGACTTACTTGCACCATCTGGTCAAAACCGCAATACTATAGTGAACTCTTGACAAAATCTTTTCCCTAAGTGCTACACTATCAAGTGTGTTCAATCACTCATGTAACCCGAACTTTCCATCCTCAGAAATCTCAAAGTCAATCTCTTTCTTACTAGTATCCTCTCATCAGACTTTCTGAACCCCTCTGTCTGTCAACTAGGCGTTGATTAAAACTTGAGCATCTGGTTCAATTTTGAGGGCGGCTATAAAATTCAAAGGGTAGCCTACCTCAAATTTGAAAACCAAATTTTGAATCCTTTTCAAGTGAAGTCTATACTTTAATCAATCTGGGCACAATTGTAGACTCTTGACTCAAAGCATCAGTGACTTCTTTCATCCTTCCGGGTGATACTAGATACCACTATCCGAGTCCTTCAAAAGATCTGGTTCATAGCGCTATCTCATTCAATTCCTCTTAGGAGAATCAATACTTTGAGGCTTTGACAGTTGATAAAGATCTGGAGTCTCCCTTTACACCAATGATATCTCTAGATCTTCGGAGCGGAAATTGTTGGTGTGAGTTCCAAGTCGTCTGTCAGGTAATTCAGTTTATAAGGTCTCAACTGACGGGACACACATGCAATAACCTTATCATGCTGCATCATTAAGCAACCCAATCCTTTAAATGATGCATCACTGAAGATCTCACACCCTCCAGGACTAGACGGAATGGCCCACACAGGTGCAGTAGTTAGCCTTTTCTTAGGCTCTTGAAAACTACACCCGCACCCATCTATCCACACGAACTTTTCTTCCTTCCTCAGTAGTCTTATCCACGGCGATGCTAACACTGAAAGAAAATCCATATACGTACTGTTTGTAACACTTTGCTAAACCCAGAAACTTCTGATCTCTGTCACTGTAGTCAATCTCGACCAGCTGTTCACTGCTTTAATCTTGATGGGGTCCATGAAGATTTCTTCGCCTGAAATCATGTGACTTACAAGCGATACACAAGTCATCCAAAACTTGCACTAACTAAACTTAGCATGAATTCAAGGGCCCTCAAGGTCTGAAGTATCATCTTTAACTATCTCCCGTGCTCCTTGGCACTCTTTGAACACACCAGGATAACTTCACTGAACACGATCACAACTGATTTAAGTACCCTTACACCTTCTGCTCATAAGACCCAAACAAACAGCTAAGATATCCGTCAAACCACACAGCATTACAATGAACTCATAACTGCCATATTGAGTGCGAGATGCCAACTTCGATATGCCTTTCTTCCTGATCCTTAACTGATGACACTCTGACCTCCAGTCGGTCTTGAGAAATATCAATGTACCACCACAACAAACCGACTTTCTTCTTCACGAATAGAACAGGTGCTCCCCAAGGTGATGCACTGGAACGGATGAATCCCCTATCCAAAAATTCCTGCATCTACACCTTCAATCCTTCTAACTCAGGCAACACCATCCGGTAAGGAGCCTTAGGGACTGGCTTTGTTCCGGATACTAATTCAGTCACGACTCTACTTCTCTTCCTGACAACAACCTGACAACAAACTTGACAATTCTCCATAACATACTTTAGAAAACTTCTGTACCACGATTGTGTTCTCCATGTTCGACCCCTCAACTGATGCATCCATTACAGTTGCCACGTAGATTCGATAACTAACAAACTGAACCAGGTCATCTTCAATGATGAATAACAAGGATTAAAGTTCCTCTTCAACTTTCAGAAATTCCAAAACTCTCATACGCTACATGAACAAACTGAATTACATCACTGCCACAATTCAAAACAACATAAAGCCCCTTGAGCCAAATCTTTTTTTTTTTTTTTAAATGACTTTCAAGTCATACTTAAGCAAACCCTTCAAGTATAACTGCCGTCAGAGATTCATCTTTCCATCACTTTATTACCACGACTAAGATCCTACAGCCTTCACTGAAATTTCTGCTGCACTACTCTGATAAAAGCATCTCAAAAGCATTCTTCCCTTTTCACTCTGACCGTGAGCTAACTCATGCCTCATGTTCATAAACTAGGTACATAATTAGTGAGTCATCTACCTCCCATCAAGGAATACCACGCACCCTTCTTTGCACTGAGATTCGTTCCAAGTACCCCACTAAACGTCCCGAAGCATATCTCCTCTACTCTATCTTATCAACGGCGGTGATAGAAACAGCTGTAGTTCCATCTGCCTATACAAACAATCTTTGATCAAACGGCCTTACTGGCAACATCTATAACAAGTCTCTTCCCTCTTACAGCACGGAACAGATCCATGTCTTTTCTTACGGACACAACACACAACTATCATGTTGAGCATTGACTTTCCAGTTCTACTCTTCCAACTGGGCGAAACATGTCACCTTTCTTCTGACATTGGCTTTTTCCCCAATCGATTCCCATTTCTATCTAAACTGAACCTCGACTCAAATACGATGGCTTGATTCTCGATCACAATTCCAGAATGGGCCTCAACAGGCATGGTCACAACAACGGTCACAACACTGGCAGCGGTAGAAACAACGACAATAAAGGTGGTCATGGCCTTGGCGACGGCGGCAACAGCGAATGAAGCGACGGCCTACTAACCCATCCTGTCTCCCAACCTCTCAAGCATTCTCAAAAACCGAGCAAACCTTGAACCTTCAGGGGCTATTACCCCAGCATTGACTAGAGACAATGCTTCACCACTCGCACTGGCCCCGACTTGCGCTCTACCCGGGGCACCACGGGCACCAACTTTCAACAGTGGCCCGCCCGGAAACACAGGGCCTACAACCCTCACTAAGCGGCCCACGACACACGATCGCTGACGCAACAGGCTCAACACAGACGCCTGCTTCCAAAACCAACACTGAGCGACCGCCCAAGCAAGCTACCAAGCAACTATCAATCACATGCATCAGAATATTAAAAGCCTTTCCTACTAACTATCCCATGACTCATTGCACCTTATCACTCCATACACAGACCATGCTCTGATACCACTTAAACGGGGTTGTCACGCCCCGAACCCCGAGACACGTGAACAACCCGCATGCAATCGCGACATTCCCAGGTAGTGTCGCCGACCTGATTTAATTTATTAAGCGCATGTGGAGCGTATTAAGAAACCCCAGACAATCTAAAAGCGGAATAGAACAGCAGGAACAAAAATCAATTTAATACAAGCCAACATGCTGTCATAAAATCAAACAAGGATTACAGACAACCAAAATGGGTCGGAGTCTACACACTAAAGATCGGCCCAACCAAAAGAAAGAATAGTACTAAGGCTACTAGTTGGACTTGATCGTCGATCCTTCATCTTCTTGGCTCTGTGACTCCTTGCCCAACTGCACTGGCAGTCCACCTTACTCCGCTGGAATCGTCATCTACGGCCCGGAAATGTTTTTCCCACAACGGGGTGAGACATTATCTCAGCAAGTTCACCCCTCCTAAGCCCCTATTAGAAAGAAAATACACCCCAGCATAACCTAGCCACACACCAAGAAGACTTACCTCGCAATAGTCCGTGTCTGCAGGTTAGTACAGTTCATATCATTCAATCACGTGCAAATGTGATAATTAAATAAATCAAGGCACAATCACATCATCAACCAATCAACCACTTGGATCGTCTCACTGATCAATTGGCTCGGCTGATTACGTGTCATTCTAGCAAATCAATCAATGCTCCTAACCACGGCCCTAAAGGTAAACTCAACAATCGGTGGCAATCATGGCCCCATGTGGCACGACCTTCAATAAGGTGGTTCAACGCCGCCTCGATAGGCACGACCTCTAATAGGTGGTTATCACGGCCCCAAAGGCACGACCTCTAATAGGTGGTTATCACGGCCTCACTAGGCACGGCCTCTCATAGGCGGTTCATCATGGCCCCAAAGGCACGACCTCTAATAGGTGGTTCATCACGGCCTCACCAGGCATGGCCTCTAATAGGCGGTTTATTGCGGCCAAATTCCCAACAATTCCTACACTTGGAATTTTTACACATAACCCTTAATCAATGCAATCACACTCAATTCGCCACCAATCAAGCATCAAATTTAAATTCTAACAAAGACAAAGATCGACATGAAATTCGAGCAACCTAGGGGCTAAAAATAAATTTTTCCGTCTTTTTTAAATAATAATATTTAATTAATTTCGGAATATTTTAATAATATTTTAATCAACCGAAATTCGAACCAATTAAATAATTCTAAATTAAAATCTAATTAAGTCCCATCACAATTAACATTAAATAAACCATTCTTAACCTTAATTAAACCCAAATTAACTTAATCCAATCTACTAATTCAACTTAGAATAAAATAATCTAATCTATCCACCTAAACATGCTTAAATTAAACTAAATATACTTAGGGCATAATTAACCGTCTAATCAAGGATTAGTGAGATAAACTCACGGATTTGGATGCCACTTAGCTCAAATCAAAGAGGGCGACGCCGAGATCGACTTTCCCCAAAGGCGATCTTGCGTTCGAGGCCGGGAAGGCGGCCAAAATGGCCCTTGAAGGAGCTGAAAAACCCATTTCTCTTGCTGCTGGTTTGCTGCAATTTGAGGCCGAGAAAGAGGAGATCCGGGGCTAGATTGAGCGGAGGAACGGCGGGGGAGAGGGGCGGCTCACGGTGGTAGCTCGCGGCGGCGGCAACGGCAGCTGGCGGGGGACGACGGGCTGAGGACGGCGTGCATGGGCTGGCGGGCGCACGGGCTGAGGGCGAGGTGGGGCGGCTGAGGCGGACGGCGTGGCGGCGGCAGCACGGCGCAGTGGCGGCGCGCGGCGAACGGGCGACAGCGGCTCGCGTGCAGGCTGGCGTCGATCGGGGGGGCTGCTCGGCCGGTCCTCCTCCCCTTTTCCCTTCTCTCCCTCTCTTTCCTTCTCTCTCTTTGCTCAAGGTAGGGGATGACATGTGGGGCCCACCTCCTCTCTCTCTCTCCCCCTTTCTTTTCCTTTTCCTTTTTCTTTTAATCTCCAAAAATGGCCCACCACATGACATCATCCGCCGATGTCACACTCCACTATCCCAATTCTTCCACAACCTTTCTCCAATAGGTCCATTTAATTTTTTCCGCCGGGGTCCAAATCTTGTACATCTCAATTTCTTTAATTCTTTTTTCAATTAAGTCCAATTGAAGTCCATAAAATTAATCCAATGTCACCACACTTTAATTCACACCCTCACTTGTCCATAGAACCTTCTTGAGTCTCAATTGCGCGATCAAAGGCGGACCTTAATCCCTCTTGATTCAAATTAAATTAACTCCCATAAAATCAATTGATGTCTCACTTATCAAATTGATTGTTTTCTTTATCCAAAAATCCCTCATATTCCCCAATTTCACAATCCTGGCTTCAACTGAACGGAAAAGGTCCTATTTATCCAGCTGAAATTAGGACCCGAAAATCTGGATGTCACATCTCCTTTGTATACAACTAGAGCTTAAGAAATTTGAGAACAAGGAGTTTCAGAGGTTCAGACTTCAAATTTTTCTATCAGCGCACACATCGAACAACAAAAACTCCACCTTAAATACTCCTCTGTGTCTTCATAGCCGTTAGCACTTTCCAAATGAGTCCATCCAATCTACCCGTTGGAATGAATCAATTAAGGTGATCTTCAAATTGTCGAATATATGTGGAAAATAGCTCGTCAATCGTGTTTGCCCATACAATCAGGATCTTGAGTTTCCATAAGTAGAACCTTCCAAATTTTGCTTGTTCTTCAATGGATATTCCAATCGAGATAAATCCAAAATCTTTGAGTTTAGTTTCAACCAGAGATCTTCTACAAAATAGAACGAATCATGGAAGATATTATCCAATCTTTGAATTCCTAAATTGTTGGATTAAAATGCTGTCAACTTGGGCAGACTCGTAAAATTGAGTCTAACAGTGTTCAGACTTTGATAGAAGAGTGTAGAAATCTTTAGACTGAAACACTTGGGTCTTGAACTTTTCAGACTTAAGCGATTGAGTCTTGGATTCTTCAGACTTAACTAACGAAGATGTTTTGTTAGCTTCAAAACACTTAAGGGATTTTTCTTCAACACTACTACATACTCCCTGTCCTTAAATGTAAAAGAAAATCTATCCACATCTAGAAAAGATAGATTCGAATAGAAGTGTGCAGTGAGTTTGGGATAAATGATTGTGGAGTTAGTACAAAAAGTCTCAAGTTGCAATCAAGACAATTTTCCTCGCAGATTGACTTTAATAGAATCAAGAAAATCGAAATCCACGCTCCTAGGGTTCATGACTCCTCTTTTTAGCAATTTCGAGTAGATTCTTTCCTGTTCTTTGGATCGAAAGATGTTTCCCTCAAAGTAGACAGAGTTGACAGCCACACCCATTCTCCGTTGAAATTGAGAAAATAGCCTTTCATCATCATCCAAAGGCTGATTTGTAGTTCCAAACCGCGGATCACTTGGAATGTTCTCAAAAGCTTTCTTCGCTTCTCCTTTCTCAGCCGCATCGAACTCTTTCATTTCATGCAAAAAGATTGTCTCATTTTTATAACCACTTTCTTTCAAAAATCCATCAATCAAATTAAATTCTGTTCCTCCCTCTTTCAATTTCTTATAAAGAGAATATGCAAGTTTCGGTCTCAGAGTTCTTACTAGTTCAACATTCTCGACGACTTCTTCTTCTTGTCGCTGTTGACTAGGTTGATCCCTTTGAGGAGAAACTTCTTCCTTGGTGAGATCAATGTGAGTAGGACCCTCATACCTCTTCTGTGGTCCCTTGCTAGCAAGCCTCGAAGACTTTCTTGGAGACATGTTAACTTTTAGGGAGAAAGAGACAAAATGTCCACAAAAAGAAGAGATTTTTGTGGAGTAAACAAGGGTAAAAGAGATCGCAAGTGGAAGTTTTTAATTCTAGGGTTTCAAAAGTGAGTATGAAAAGTGAAGATGGCGAACCAAACGTATATATAGTAAGATAAGAGAGGAGATTGAAGCGTCGTAAAGGAACGAGAAAACTGCCTTTTGAAGAATGAAAACTGCCATATTTTGAAAAAGAAAACTGCCAGAAAATAAATAAAAGGCAGGTATCGATATACCAAAAGCAAATGTAAACCTATTATGGCATATTTAAAAACTTACAGATGTATCTCTAAGTCAAAAGTACTTCAAACTTTACGTCTGAGTCTGAACTCTTCAAGACTTTACCTTAGAGTCTGAACACTTTTGGACTTTATGATGTTCAATCTTGAGTGAATAAATTCAAAGTGGTTTTTCTCTAGTGGCTTTGTAAATATATCCGCCAGTTGATTTTTTAAGTCGACGAACTGAATTACCACTACTCCATTTTGAACATGATCTCTAATAAAATGATGTTTAATTTCGATGTGCTTTGCATTTGAATGAAAAATTGGATTCTTTGTAAGATTGATGGCACTGATATTATCGCATTTGATTTCTGTGCAAGAATCTTCAACTCCAAAATCTTTCAGTTGTTGTTGCATCCACAATATTTGAGAACAACAACTTCCAAGTGCTATATATTCTGCTTCAGCTGTTGAAAGAGCTACGGTACTATGTTTTCTTGAGAACCAAGATACCAACCTATTTCCAAGCAATTGACATGTACCTAAAGTACTCTTCCTATCCACTTTGCAACCAGCTAAGTCAGCATCTGAATGTCCAAGGAGAGTAAAGTCTCATTCTTTGGAATACCATAGAATACCATAGACCTAGCTTAGAAGTAATTGCAACATATTTGATAATACGCTTCACAGCAGTCATATGAGATTCTTTGGGATTTGATTGAAATCTAGCACAAATACAAACACTAAACAAAATATCAGGCCTAGATGCAGTAAGGTAAAGAAGTAACCAATTATACTCCTGTATAGCTTCTGGTCTACACTTTTTCCTTCTTCATCTTTGTCTAGCTTTGAGGAACTTGACATTGGTGTTTCTGTCTTCTTGCAATTTTCCAGTCCATATTTTTTTATAAGATCTCTTGCATACTTTTCTTGGTGAATAAAAATACCTTCTTTGGATTGTTTGACTTGAAGTCCCAAAAAGAAGTTTAACTCACCCATCATACTTATCTCAAATTCATCCTGCATGCATCTTGGGAATTTCTTGTAAAGATTTTCATTAGAGGAGCCAAATATTATGTCATCAACATAAATTTGAACAAGTATAAAATCTTTTCCTTCTCTTTTAATGAATAATGTAGTATCTACTTTACCTTTAGCAAAACCATTTTGAATTAGAAAGTTACTTAGTCTTTCATACCATGCTCGAGGTGCTTGCTTTAATCCATATAATGCCTTCTTTAGCTTGAAGACAAAATTAGGTTTACTTGAATATTAAAAAACAGGTGGCTGTTCTATATAGACTTCCTCTTGGATAACTTCATTTAGAAAGGCACTTTTTACGTCCATTTGGAATAGCCTGAAATTTTTGAAAGACGCAAAAGCAAGAAGTAATCTAATTGCTTCTAACCTTGCTACTGGAGCGTAGGTTTCATCATAGTCAATTCTTTCTTCTTATGTATAACCTTTTGCTATAAGTCTTGCTTTCTTTCTTACCACCTTTCCTTGTTGATCCAGCTTGTTACTGAAAACCCATTTAGTTCCAATGATTCACTTACCTTTTAGTTTAGGAACAGGTTCCCAAACATTATTAATTCTGAATTGTCTCAATTCTTCTTGCATAGCTTCAATCCAGCTTTCATCAATCAAGGCTTCATTTATAGTCTTGGGCTCGATTTCTAAAACAAGTGCTAGAGCACTAGACTCTTCACGCCTTTTGGATCTTGTGCAAATCCCTTCATCAATGCCGCCAATGATGAGATCTGTAGGGTGACTAGACTTATGCTTCCAGTTACTGGTTGGTTTGACATTTTGCTGAGTCTCTGTTTTAGTTAGAGCTTTTGATTCAGTTTGCTGTTGAGCTTCTAAAGTTTGGTTTTCTTTGAGGGATTTTGATTTTGTAGGAACTTGCACAGGTTCATATTCTTCAAGTTGAGTTTGATCAGTATGAATCTGTATTGAGTCTTCAAACTTCACATTGAAGGATTCTTCCACAGTTTGAGTCTTCTTGTTGAAAACTCTATAAGCTTTGCTTGACCTTGAATAACCAAGGAAAATTCCTTCATCTGATTTTTCTTCAAACTTACTAGTTTGATCATTTGCATTGATCATTTGCATTGACCATTTGCATTTTTTAAAATAAAACATTTGCAACCAAATACATGAAAGTAAGAGACAATTGGCTTTTTTCCTTTGAACAACTCATAATGAGTTTTCTCCAGAATGGGCCTTAGAAAAATTCTGTTAAAGATATAACAAGCAGTTGATATTGCTTCAGCCCAAAAACGAGGAGAAATATTAATTTCAATTAAAAGAGTTCTTGCCATTTCTTGTATTGAATGATTTTTCCTTTCTACAACTCGATTTTGCTATGGAGTATATGGAGATGAAAAGTTATGCTGAAAACCAGAATCGTCACAGAAATTAGCAAAGTCTTGATTTTCAAATTCACCTCCATATTCAATACGAATACTTGTAATAGCATAACCCTTTTCATTTTGAACTTTCTTAGCAAACTTAGAAAAGTGAGAGAATGCTTTAGACTTACTTGAAAGAAAGAATACCCAAGTAAAACGAGAGTAGTCATATACTATTACCAAACAATATCTTTTTCCACCAATGCTTTGACTTCTTGTTGGTCCAAACAGATCCATGTGCAGAAGCCGCAAAACACATTTAGTAGTCCTGATTTACTGATTTGAAGGAATTTCTAACCTGTTTTCCTAGCACACAAGGTGTGCATAGATCATGTTTTTGATATTTCAGGTTGGGTAGTTTTCGAACTAGCTTCTTGGAGGATACTTTGCAATTTGCTTCATGTTGATGTGTCCAAGCTTTCTATGCCAGAGATTAACTTCATCTTGAATGGATATCAAGCATTGAGAACTATCAGATTTTATATCCAGAAGATAAATGTTTCCATGTTTTCGTCCAATGAATGATTAATAGAGATCCTTGCTGATTCCAAAACACGTATCTTCTTGAAAATTGATCTTGTATCCGGTGTCACATAGCTAACTGATATTGAGAATATTATAATTTAAACCTTCAACTAAAGAGACATTGTTGATTGTGAGACTTCCTATCGTCACGGTTCCATATCCAACAATTTTTCCTTTGTTGTTACCATCAAAAGATACACTTTCTCCTTTCACTTGTAAGAGATTTGTAAAATAAGTTGAGTCTCCTGTCATGTGTCTTGAGCAGCCACTATCTAGATACAATTTGTTCTTCTTCTTGATGTTGACCTGCACTTATATAAAGAATTCAAGTTTTCTTTGGTACCCATACTTTCTTGGGTCCAACATTGTTAGTACCAAACACAGTCTTTGCCCATTCTCTCTTAACAGGTTTCCAAACTTTAGGACATTCCTTCTCAAAGTGTTCCGAGCTGTTATACTTTGAGCACTTGAAAGCGCTTCGCCCAACAAGTTTTACGAAAGCCTTTTGAAAATGATTCTTCTAAAATGACTTCGTGGGTCTATTTTTGATTCTTTCCTTTACCTTTGGAAAATCGATCAAGGGAATGGTTTCTAATGACATTCCTAAGCCAAACTTATTATAGTAAGGTCTTTGAATTGAAAGAATTTTATCTAACCTTTTAGATCCCATTGAAAACTTTTTAGCGACTTTCAAAATGTCTTCTTTCAAAGAAACAATTTTTTTTTGAAAGAGTACTTTCATTTTCTTTTGATTCAGCAAAACATTTGTTTAAGTTTTCAACTTTTTTAATCAAAGCCATTTCCTGTTGTCTTGGTTTGGAATTCTCCCCCTTTAGTTCAGAAATTCTTTTAAGAGAGGCTTTAAGACTAATACAAAGTTCATCTATATAACTTGAGACTTTAGTAGAAATTTTTAAATTTCTAACCTTGACCTCACTGTCTGAATCTGAATCTCAATTTGATTTTAAATCTGAGTTTGAATCTGAGTTTGATTTTGCTATAAGGCAGATGTTGGCGTAATCTTCATCGCTGTCTTCGCATTCCGTGTCGCTCCATATTTCAGCTTTGAGAGCTTTCTTGAATTTTTCTGTTTTTCCTTTCTTTTTCTTTATCAAAGGACAGTTGGGTCTGATATATCCCTTTCTCTTACATTCAAAGTAAACGACATCCTTGTTGGTTTCATCTTTTTCATTTGATTTCTTTTGAAATCTTTGATTGCCCTATTTCTTCCAATTAAACCTTTTTCCTTTCTTGTTCAACTTCCCGAACTTTCTTATCAAAAGTGCTAGCTCTTCATCATCTAAGTCATCTTCAGAATCTGTATCATTAGAATCATCGTTAGATTTTAAAGCAATTGATTTCTTACTTTTGGGATCTATTTCTTCATTGATTTGCTCGACTTCATATGACCGAAGTGTGCCAACCAATTCATCTACAAAGAGAGGCATGATCCTTTGTGTTTCCCTTATTGAAGTCTTCACGTGATTCTAGTCTTTGGAGAGTCCTCTCAGCAACTTATTGACCTTCATTGGTCCTGAAATTGGCTGACTTTGATATGCTAAGCCATTTACTATTTCTGTAAAATGACTAAACATGTCAATAATAGATTCTCTTGGCTTCATCTTGAAGGCTTCATACTGTTCAAGAAGGATATTGATCTTTGTTTCTTTGACTCAATCAGTTCCTTCATAGGTGACATGCAACATGTCCCACACTTCTTTAGCTATTTTACAGGATGAAATTCTATTATACTTAGTAAGAGATAAAGCACAGTATAGAGAATAAATAGCTTTAGCATCAAGAGCTTGTCTCTTTGTTATTTCAGTTTGTGACAATTTTCCTACATCTGCTATTTCTTTTCCTGTGGATGACGTAACTTTAGGATTGGTTCCTTTTTCTACCACATTCCATTCCAGAGGATCCTTTGATCTTAGAAATGCCTTCATCTTGTTTTTCCATACGTTATATTCCTTCCCGTCGAAGTAGGGTGGTCTGGTGTTGCTTTGGCCTTTAACCAAACCTGGAGCCAAAATATTACCATAGATCTTTAGCTTAAGAAGTATAAACACTTCCAACAATCAAGCACACAAGCTCTGATACCAATTGAAAAATGCTAGTAAATACACCTAGAGGGGGGTGAATAGGTGTTTAAAATTTTCTTTTGAAACTTTGAGGAAATTCAATCGATTATGAAATACAGAAATGAGAATAAAAGACTTAAAGTAAAACAATTGAATTAAGCAAAAATTAAAATAAGGAGATTAAGGTAAGGATAATAGAGCACAGAGGTTTATAGTGGTTTGGCTTATCCAAGCCTACGTTCACTCTCCCGCGCTGACAGCCCACCGGCTGGATTTCACTATGAATCAAAAGAGATTGGTACAGCTTGTAGTTTAGACTTCTTTAGTAGAGAGTCTTAGCTATTACACATACAAATCCTCACTGTATGTTTCTCTCTTTTATACACAACTATAGCTCAAAGAAATGAAAGAACAAGGAACTTCAGAGATTCAAATTTTGAAAATTTTCTATCAGCGCACACACCGAACAACAAAAGAATCCATCTTTAAATACTCCCTCATGCCTTCATAGCCGCTGGCACCTTCCAAAGGAGTTCATCCAATCTATCCGTTGGAATGAATCAATTAAGGTGATCTTCAAGCTGTCGAATGATTATGGAAGATAGCTCGTCAATCTTGTTCGTCCATACAATCAGGATCTTAAGTTTCCATAAGTAGAAACTTCCAAGTTTGCTTGTTCTTCAAAGGATATTCAAATTGAAATGGATCTTAATGAGAATAATCAAATAATTTGAAGCTATGTCCAGCCAGAGATTTTCCATAACAAAATACAACGAATCATTGAAGATTTAATCCCATCTGCAATAATCGTAATTCATCGATCTAGAAAGCTGTCAACTTGGGCAGACTCTGAAATTTGAGTCTAACTGTTTTCAAACTTTGATGGTAGAGTCTGGAGATCTTCAGACTTAAACATTTGGGTCTTGAAGTCTTCAGACTTAGACTGACAGAGATGTTTTGTCAACTTCAAAATACCAAAGGAGTTTTCTCCAACACTCTGTACCGTCGTTGAACGTAGCCTGCCCACAAGGGATGGCTTATTTGACCCTAAAAGCCCTTGACAGATGACTTCCATTGTCGAGGATGGACTGGCCGTCCCTCAAGTAAGACCGCAGAGCGTGATGGCTCCTCATTGCGGCGCTCATGTAATGAGTCTGATCCTTCTTATTACACCTTCCTTATGGTTTCATGATCGACAGATTATCTTTGTGGATAAGTGCGATCGACTCTGCTGGCCGATACAAGAAAGACGGACGGTAGGAAAATTCTTACTGACATCAAAGTCCAAAGAACGAGGTGGGACTCTCTGGATATGTATTTGTGATGTTGTGATCCATGCTCGTGGATGACTAAGAAACTGTCGGTAGAAAAGTACAAGGCTAACTTGTGACGGCCCGAGCGGCGGTGCGCGGGGAGGAGGGATGGCGGTGCGTCCGCGCCTCAGTCCCCGGACGTGCGCAAGGAAGGAGTCCCTGTCCCACATCGCCTAGAGAGGAAGTCTTGGGCCAGTATATAATGGCTTGGGCTCCTCTTAACCCAGATGACGCGTTTTAAAGCCGTGAGGGAGGGAAATGGCTTTGTGCAATCCAATCCAAAGAGGACAATATCAGTTTAGGGAAAGGAATGGCCGAGTGCAACCTTGTCCTCAGATGACGCGTTTCACGTATGTTTCCGCTGCGCTGAAAACAAAGCCTTGAGGGATAAACAGCAACATCTCAAGAAGCGTGAAAGTTCAATCACTGGATACATGACCTGATCCAATGTTATGAATGTCAAGATGGTGGATTAGTTCAAAAAGCACGCCAAATGGACCTAAGATTGATCAGACCACCTTGTCAGTCTTCTTGAGGGACAAGTCAGTGGCAATAAACTGATTAGCCACTGGCAAACGAAGATATTCACTCGGAGCTCGCTGCACCCACTCCTGATATATAATAAGGAATCAAAAGCGAACACCAAAATGCATTCTTTGGAAGTTGACTATACAGTAACAAACAGTTAAGGTCTATGAGGACTACATCTTTTGATACCTGGATTGTCGAGTCAGTAAGTTTATCTACACAATATGCAGTTGCATATCATGGCTCGACCATGTTAGTTTCCCCTTTCTTTGACACCCAAAAAAATTCTGTTGGTCACATGAAAGAATGTGATGAAAGTTCTCCAGGCTCAAGCATATGAACACAATTAGGCTAATGGAAGTATTTCAGATAGTCACGACAATGAAATCTAACTCTTCTGAACTGCGTTCATTAAGAGGGAAGCTTAGGAAGACAAAAAAAAAAAAAAAAAAAGATTGACAATGCAATCTTATGTCACTCAGAGTAAAAATAAGCATTTTATCCTTTTCCTGAATGAAGTAACTTTCATAAATATGGAAGTAAATAAATGATGAAAATTTGATGGTGTACCAGCAAATCCATTATGTTGATGAATTTGAAACATTCACGACGCTTTCTAGTTGCTATGGTATATATTCAAAAACAAAAATAACTAAGGACTGTTATAGCCTCTTTCTCCAAGATGCCCATAAGAGGAAAGGACATATCTAATATACGCATATCAACGGATGCAGGATGAGACGATCTTACTGGAAGTTTCTTGAAGAAAGCTTCTCGAGTACTGCATGGATGATGCTTGGATTAAATTTAGAAGGCAAGGATGACTTCACAAGCCAATCTTTTGGTGGGTACAACTGACAAAAAATTGATATTAAAGTAAATATTCCAATGCTTTTTGGAGTTATGTATTTTACTAAAATAGTTATCATATGCCACTTTTCTTGATTCATATGCCAAAAATCAAATTTAGCAGGAAAAGAGAGAGCTGTAAATAAGTAAACGAAAGTAATGGAGTGAGTGGAGAAAAGGGGCAAAAAATTTGTAGAAGCTATATGCTAAAGTCCGATATTTTAAGGCTGGCCTGAATAAAAAGAGGAAAGTAGAGTCAAAAGTTTTGATACTGCCCCGGAAAAACATCCAAGTACAACTAGATAAACTTATTGTCTAGCAAAGGAAATTGATCACATCGTATGACTTCCGTCGGGTATCATTGTAACTCAAAAATCAAAGTTACATCTGAATAGGACTTTATGTTATCTCATCACACCAATTCCCTTTGACTCCTAAACTTCCAAGAGAAAATCTAGTATCTACATTGTATGCTATTCCAGTTTACTTGAAGAGGACCAACAGGATTGGTCTGAAGTTTGAACTAGGAAAGATGTAAATGTTTTCCATAGAATGCATGCACATCATCAATTTAGAGAGGTAAACGCATTATACAAGAAAGTTTGGATACCTTCTATTTGATGCTAAAGAGATCACATAACTCATTGGAGAGATCTTATCCTGATTGTGCAACAATCGTCCCCCTTATGGCTGCAATCTTCACCGAAAGATTAAATTAAGATCCACAGAACCTCTGACATTCATATTTAATCACACAAGATGAGATGCTCATACAGGGTGGGTTCAGAATCCTTTAATTCCAATTCAAACTTGAATCACATTCACTCATTCCATGCCACTTCCATTTATGATTAATTCGACAGATTTAATGTACTTTGCAATTTGGAAATGTTATGCCTAATTTTCTAGTCATGTACGAAATGCAAAAATTTACTCATTCCTTTCTTCTTTTTGGTGCAAAAGACAGATTTAAATACCATTTTTACCCATTTCAAAATATATTAGACATGGAAACATGTACACATGGTAGTGTCTGCAAGTGTGTTTAGTTACTGCTCAACAAATCAATGACAAAGATTAGAGAATTACGATCCCTTCCTTTTTTATCAGGCCCATAAAAAACCAACTTTGATGCTGTTAAAATGTCTAATCCAAAAGTTTAAGCTGGTAAGTGTAAGGAGACCACATGAATATAAGGCCCATATAAACCCAATAGACATGCGATGTGAGTTACTTCAACAGGTGCGTTATTCAACAAATGTGTTATTCTCTTTTAACACAAATGGGGTAGTGCTTTCTCATTTGACAAACTAAAAGCAACTATTCTAGTAAGAAAAGTAACCTCGACAAGCTTCTTGAACTTGTAAGCTTACATTATAATGCCTTACCATGTTACGAAAGTCACAATCAAAGATAGAGCTGCAAGGACCAAAATTTAGATGACTTCCCTTCCATTGAAGCCCTAATGAATACATCTGCCAGTTCTACCCGTATCCAGAGTCATCCAATAAATTTTTTCTCCACATTTTGTAGAACTTTTGCCATGATGGAAACATCATCACATTTGTGACAGCTATTAAAGGACAGAGGGATGTTTAAGAAGCACAATTGTCATCAAAAGGTTGATTTCTCGCAACTGTTAGAAGCTATTATTTATTTAACTCATACAATTGATAATGTATTAATAAATACATTCTCTTCGCAAAGATGTCTTCCGGCGCTGCCAAAACCTAAAACAGATACAACAAAATCTTGCCGACAAGGAATGTGCTTAGTTCGTCAGCAAGATTTTGAGGAAGCACAAGAACAAAAGGAGTTTATTTCTCCACATAGTAATCGATTAAGTTACAGACACTGACATGTGCAGCCAATACTCAAGCCTCGATGGCACATGTCATCATAGTGATTCAGATCTCCAGCTAAATAATCAGATGAATAGCTCAGCAATCGGGTGCGCATGCCATAAACGATTCAGATCAAGCATGGAGGTATCACATGGTGAAGATGAGATAGAGGATCATCTATCTTATGGATAATGAAAGGGGCATTAATTTTGCCTCTTAGGGAAATGTCCCACTGCAGGAAACTACTCTGAAAAATAGTCAAGCCGGCTGAACCGTTTCGCACTCGAAAAAGATCTAAAATTCAAGAACACTTTTAGCAAAGCTAGCTACAGTTCAACTATTCATGGACGTAATCAAGACACAACACGTGATGGATTTTGTACTCCAGCAGGATAAGGAAGGACATCGAGAGAATCCATGGCCTCAAAAGGCATCATGATATGAGACTGGATGAAAACTGCTGTCCCTAGAGCTGGCAAATAAGGTACGATCCTGAAGTTCATCACTATTTCCAAGCATGATTATTGGTTGCTCAATAAGCTCCAACCTAAAATAATTGATGTTAAGCAAACCCCAGCATAAGGAAATATAAGAATATGCCTTCCAATAAAGCGGAATCGGATTTATTGGAAAATTCTTAACTAAAACAGATTAAAGGAAAGCAATGGAAGTTGAAAAGTGCCATTGTATGTATATTTTCTTAAGCAAGTGTTTTTCAGCAGAAGAAAAAGCTTTAATACAGTGTTATGCACATGAACGTATCCATGCCCATGACTAAACTCATTTGTGATCATTGACACAATATTTCCAATATCGAATGAGTAGAGACAGAGCTGAAAGAGGTCAAAACAGCTAAGAGTGCCTTAAGATCATTAGCTGGTCATCATATCTACCGATAGATGCCAAAAGTTTGCAAAACTATTTGCAAAAGTTGAAGAGAGTTTCTGCAGGTTAGTGAACCTCAGGATTAAATCAAAGGGAATTGTGCAAAAGAGAATGCCTAGTAGACGTCTAAAAAATTATCCCGAAAGGCAATAATTTTCTAATGAGCAGTACTTCTGATAACAACAGAACCACAGACAAAAAATCTCCTAAACATTTAAAGCACATGAAGAACATTGACACATGGGAGATTATTCTAATTGTGTGATGGGCACTTCTAAATACAAACATGATCACCCATTTCATGTGATAAAAGCTAGTAAATACACCTAGAGGAGGGGCGAATAGGTGTTCATTAATTTCTTTTCAAACCTTTAACCCAAATCCCTCGGCTTGAAATAAAATCAAAGTTAATTAAATCACACAGCAATAAAGTAAAGAGAATAGGGTAAGAAAATTTTAACATCGAAAATTATAGTGGTTCGGCTTATTGTAAGCCTACATCCACTCTCCATGCTGACAGCCCACTGGTTGTATTCACTATGTAGTAAATGAGAATTTTACAGCTTACGATCTAGACTTCTTTAGTAGAAAGTCTTTGCTACAGCTCTCGCAATTTCTCACTGTAAATGTCTCTCCTTTGTACACAACTAAAGCTCAAGAGATTCTGAGAACAAGGAGTTTCAGAGGTTCGAACTTCGAATTTTTCTATCAGCTCATCCTTTTCAAACAACAACGACTCCACCTTAAATACTCCTTTGTGCCTTCATAGCCGTTAGCACTTTCCAAAAGAGTTCATCCAATCTACTTGTTGGAATGAATCAATTAAGGTGATCTTCACATTGTTGAATATAAACGGAAGATAGCTCGTCAATCCTATTCGCCCATACAATTAGGATCTTGAGTTTCCAAAAGTGGAACCTTCCAAATCTTACTTGTTCTTCAATGGATTAATTTGAGATAAATCCAGAAATCTTCAAGCTTAGTTTCAGCCAGAGAGCTTCCATGGATTAGAATGAATTAAGGAAGATATTATCCAATCTTTGAATTCATAAACCGTTGGAATAAACCGCTGTCAGCTTGGGTAAATTCGCAAAACTGAGTTTGACAGACTTCAAACTTTGATAGAGTCTGGAGATCTTCAGACCAAAACTCCTGGGTCTGGAAATCTTCAGACGGAAACACTTAGGTCTGGAACTCTTTAGACTTAAGCGACTGAGTCTTGGATTTTTTAAACTTAACTGACAACGATGTTTTGTTAGCTTCAAAACACATAAAGGATTTTTCTTTAATAATCTCCCCCTTTTTCATGGTGACAAAACACCTCAGCAGATTTGTAAAACTCTTAACCTGCAAAGAGAACTCATGCAATTTTTGAGGAATACTTCATATCACTTCTACAACCACAGAAAAATGTTAGTCCGGAAACATAAATATCCTCACAAGTATAAATAATCCTATAAGTTCACAAATCCACAAATCTAATCATAAAACCAGTGCATCAGTCATAAGTTCAAACACCAAATTGTCTAAAGTCTTATCAAATAAAACATAAATTGTCCAAAAACGGAACAAAAAGATAACGAAAATAAGTTCTAGCAAATCTGCATAACTCTCCCCCTTTTTGTCCCATCAAAAGGAGGCAGTGGAATCAAGGAAAAAGTTGATGAAAATCAAGGTTGCTTAGGAATGCGAACCAGCTGATATTCACTCAGGGAGTTGATCGTCTTCTCAAGGTTGGATAAAGCTTTCTTTATAGATTCCAATTCAGTACCCGTCGCGTTTGATTCCACTTGAAGTTTAAGGGCAGTGATTTGGTCTTGCATAGTTGAGGAAGTAGCCAACAGAGCTTGTTTCAAATCCCTCAGCTCATAATCCATCCCGTAAACTTGCTTCTTGAGGTCTAATATAATATCCAACAGTTTGGAAAGTTTTATTGAATTGACATTACCTGTGCTAGGACCTGCAGACTCTGTTCTCTGAGTCTAGAAGCCGGGTGGTTCGTTCTCAGCTCTTTGTCCTTCAGTTGGAGAGGATTCTTCAATCTCCGAAAAATGTGATGCATAGATGTCTTCTGCATCAGCACCAGACTGACTAACATCACTGGTATGAAGTGGCGATGATGTACCTTTTTCTTCAGCAGCTCTCCCTATTTTATTGCTAGTAGGTGGAGTGGAGTATTCTTCACCAATTTCCGTTTCTTCTCCAGCAGAGTGATGTAGTTCAGTCTCTCTTTCAGGTTATGGTACAGCAGAGGATGGCTCAAAGGCTTCTGTAAAGTCCTCTTGTGCCTTACTTTCCTCTTCATCTCTCTTTCACCTTTCTTCTTCTTCTTTCCTGATCTCCTCTTCTTCTCTTCTTCGTTCTTCTTCTTCTCTTCTCTGTCTCTCCTCTTTTCTTTTCCGTCTCTCCTCTTCTTCTTCTCTTTTCTTTCTTTCCTCTTCTATTTTCCTCTGTTCTTCTTCTCTTCTCAATCTCTCTTCTTCTTCTTTCGCTTCTGCTTCTCTCTTCATTCTCTCTGTCTCTTTCTCTCTTCTTGCTCTCTCTTGACTGCTATCTCTAAAACTGACAGAGCTCTTCAATCTTGTAAGAGCTGAAAGAGTCATGGCATCATCTATTTCTTCTTCATCCTCATCTTGTAGAATGTCCTTCTACGTTTCTCTGAAATAGCCATGGGCTCTTTGCCTTTTCTTTTTGCAGCAGTAGCGGTCAAATCTTTTGAAGGGGTCTTCTCCTTCAAGCCTCCTAAAGCTTTGTTCAATTCTTGAAGCTTCATCTTTATCACCATCTTGTATCCAACAAGCATGAGACTTAAGTTGGTCAGGCAAAGTGGGGCAAGAATTTGGATTTTAAAATGCCTGAACAACCTGGTGACAAGAGAGGAATAAGGCAATTATCCTTTATCCTTTACCACAGTCCTGTACATGTGGAACAGGATAATGTGTGGAAGGGAAAAGCTTCTGCCTTCATTTAGAGCAAACATGAGTTTGGCTTCAGTTTTTGAAACGTCAATCTTTGAGGTTGCCTTGGGTCTGAGACAGTTTATGACAATCTTGTGGAGCAAAACATTCGAGGCATTCATCCTGGTGTAGGATATCTTGCTTTCCAAGCTTCTGTCTCGCACAATCTCTAGTGTTGCATGTGTTGTGGATACTCTAATCGGTAGAAAACACCCTCTTTCCACCCCGACTAAATCAGCAAGAGTATCAACATCCACAACGTATTCCTTATCCATAAAAGTAAAGAACAGCCTGTTTGCATCTAAAAATGACAAGTTTGAATAAAAATAGGTCTTCAACTCTAGATATCCAATTGTTGCATCAGTACAGAACCTCTCAAGCTGCAACCGCGAAAACTTTTCCCTTAGATTTATCTTGATTGAATCAAGAAAATCGAAATCAACACTCCTGGGATTCATCACTCCTCTCTTCAGCAATTTTGAATAAATTCGCTCTTGTTCTTTAGAGCGAAACAAACTTCCTTTAGGACAGATGGTGTTCACTGCAACACCTATCAGTGGTTGAAACTGAGAAAAGAGCCTTTCATCATCATCCATAGCCTGATTAGCGGTTCCAAATCACGGGTCACTCGGTATATTTTCGAACGTGCTTTTTGCAACTCCTTCACCAACAACTCCCAGTTTTTCCATTTCTCGCAAGAATATGGTCTCATTTCGACATCCTCTCTCTTTCAGGAAACCATCGATCAGGTTTAACTCCGTGCCTCTATCTTTCAACTTTTTGTACAACAAGTAAGCAAGTTTAGGTCTTAAAGTTCTTACCAGTTCAGCCTCGGTAATAACTTCTTATTCAAACTGTTGTTAACTTGGTGTTTCCCTTTGTGGTGAATCTTCTTCGCCTGTGAGGTCCACTTTGGAAGGACCCTCGTGTCTCCTTTGTGGTCCCTTTCCTGCGAGTCTCGATGACTTTCTTGAAGACATACTTGATCTGAGAGCGAATAGGCAACTTGTTCGCAAAAAGGTCGGATTTTTACTGAGTAAACAAATCGAACAGGGACGCAAATGGAGATTTTTAAGCTTTAGGGTTTCAAGGAGAAGTAAAAGAAGCGTTTTTTAAGTGGTGAAGGATGAAGACGACGATTTAGGAATATAAATACCAAGAATAAAAAAGAGATATTGAACCGTCACAAGGAAAGTAAAAACTGCCAAAAATTAAAGAAAATAATCAACTGCCAGTTTTGAAAAAGAAAACTACCATAAATATGTCAGAATTCGGATAAAAAGCAGATTTCGAAATTTCAAAAGCAATTATAAATCTAATACGTCATAAATAAAAATAAAATAGCACGCATTCAGACTTTACGTCAGAGTTTGAGAGTTTTCAAACCTTACCATTGAGTCTGAACATCTTCAAAATTTACGTTTGAGTCTAAACATCTCAAGACTTTACCTTAGAGTCTGAACCTCTTCAGACCTTACGATATTCAGTCTTGAGCGAATTGATTCAAAGTGAGCTTTCTCTAGGGGCTTTATGAATATGTCCGCCAGTTGATTCTTTGAATCAATGAACTGAATCACTACTTCACCATTTTGAAATGATCTCTAATTAAATAATGCTTGATTTCAATGTGCTTTGCTCTTGAGTGAAGTATTGAATTCTTTGTAAGGTTGATGGCACTAGTGTTGTCGCATTTGATTTCTGTGCAAGATTCTTCAACTCCATAATCTTTCAATTGTTTGTTGCATCCACAAGATTTGAAGATAGCAACTCCCAAGAGCTATATACTCTGCTTCGGCTGTTGAAAGAGCTACGGTACCTTGTTTTCTTGAGAACCAAGATACCAACCTGTTTCCCAATAATTGACACGTACTTGTGGTGCTTTTCCTATCCACTTTACAGCCAGCCAAGTCAGCATCAGAATATGCAAGGAAAGTAAAGTCTCCTTCTTTGGAATACCATAGACCTAGCTTAGATGTAGTTGCAACATATTTGATAATACGCTTCACAGCAGTCATGTGAGATTCTTTAGGATTAGATTGAAATCTAGCATAAATACAAACACTAAATAAAATATCAGGTCTATATGCTGTAAGGTAAAGAAGTGAACCAATTATGCTCCTGTATAGCTTCTGGTCTACACTCTTTCCTTCTTCATCTTTGTCCAACTTTAATGAATTTGACATAGGAGTTTCCGTCTTCTTGCAATTCTCCATTCCAAACTTCTTGATGAGATCTCTTGCATATTTTTCTTGGTGAATAAAAGTTTCTTCTTTTGATTGTTTGACTTGAAGTCCCAAAAAGAAGTTCAATTCACCCATCATGCTCATTTCAAATTCAGCCTACATACATCTAGAGAATTTCTTGCAAAGATTATCATTAGAATAACCAAATATTATGTCATCAACATAAATTTAAACAAGTATGAGATCCTTTCCTTCTCTTTTGATGAATAAAGTAGTGTCTACCTTACCTTTAGCAAAACCATTTTAAATTAAGAAGTTACCTAACCTTTCATACCATGCTCGGGGTGCTTGTTTTAAACCATACAATGCTTTCTTCAGCTTGAAGACAAGGTTTGGTTTTCTTAAATCTTCAAATCCCGGTGGTTGTTCTACATAGACTTCTTCTTGGATAATTCCATTAAGAAATGCACTCTTAACGTCCATTTGGAATGACCCGAAATTTTTAAAGCAAGCAAAAGCAAGAAGTAATCTTATTGCTTCTAACCTTGCCACTGGAGCATAGGTTTCATCATAATCGATTCCTTCTTCTTGTGTGTAACCTTTTGCCACGAGTCTTGCTTTGTTTCTCACCACTTTTCCTCTTTGATCCAGCTTGTTCCTAAAAACCCATTTAGTTCCAATAATTGACTTACCTTTTGGTTTAGGAACAAGTTCCCAAACATTGTTGATTTTGAATTGATTCAATTCTTTTTGCATAGATTCAATCCAGCTTTCATCAGTTAAGGCTTCTTCTATTAACTTGGGCTCGACTTCAAAAACAAGTGCTAGAGCACTAGACTCTTCACGCCTTTTGGATCTTGTACGAATCCCTTCATTAATGTTATCAATGATGAGATCTGCAGGGTGACTAGATTTATGCTTCTAATTTGTAATTGGTTTGTCACTTTGCTGAGTCTCTGTTTCAGTTGGAGCCACTAATTTGGCTTGCAGTTGTACATTTGAGATTTGATTTTCTTCGAGGGAATTTATAGACATTTGGACAGATTCATAATCTTCATGTTGAGTTTGATTGGAATGATTTTGAACAGAGTCTTCAAACTTCACATTCATGGATTCTTCCACAGTATGAGTTCTTTTGTTGAATACTCTGAAAACTTTGCTTGACATTGAGTAGCCAAGAAAAATTTCTTCATCTGATTTTTCTTCAAACTTACCAATCTGATCACTTGCATTCTTTAAAATAAAGCATTTGCAACCAAATACATGAAAATAAGATACAATAGGTTTCTTTCCTTTGAACAATTCATAAGGGGTTTTCTCCAAAATAGGTCTTAGAAAAGCTCTATTAATTATATAACAAGCAGTTGAAGTTACTTTAGCCCAAAAACGAGGAGAAATATTGCTTTCAATCAAAAGAGTTCTTGTCATTTCTTGCAAAGAACGATTTTTCCTTTCTACAACTCCATTTTGTTGTGAAGTGTATGGGGATGAAAAATTATGCTGAATGCCAGAATCATAACAAAATTTAACAAAATCTTGATATTCAAATTCTCCTCCATGATCAGTTCGAATACTTGTTATAGCATAACCTTTCTCAATTTGAATTTTCTTAGTAAATTTAGTGAAATAAGACAATGCTTCAGATTTAGTTGAAAGAAAAAATACCCAAGTAAAACGAGAGTAGTCATCTACTAGACCAGATTTATTAAAATAAGGTCTTTGAATTGAAAGAATTTTGTCCAACATTTCAAATCCCATTAAAAAAAATTTTGTGACTTTCAAAATGTCTTCTTTTAAACAGGCATTTTCTTTTGAAAGAACAGTTTCATTTTCTTTTGAAACAGCAAGGCATTTGTCTAAATTTTCAACTTTTTCAACCAAAGTCTTTTCTTCTTGTTTCAATTTGGAATTCTCCTTTTTCAGTTCAGAAATCCAAGGGAAGCTTTAAGACTAAGACAAAGTTCATCAATGTAATTTGACACTTTAGTAGGAATTTTTAAATTTCTAACCTTGACATCACTGTTTGAGTCTGAATCTGATTCTGAGTCTGAGTCTGAATTTGAGTCTAAGTCTCACTTCGCCATGAGACAAATATTTGCATACTCTTCATCACTCTCTTCACGTTCTGTGTCACTCCATGTTTCAGCTTTGAGTGCCTTTTTGAATCTTTCTGGTTTTTCTTTCTTTCTTTTTTCAATAAAGGACAGTTGGTCGAATGTGTCCCCTTTTCTTATATTCAAAGCAAACAACATCCTTGTTGATTTCATCTTTTTCATTTGATTTCTTTTGAAATCTTTGATTGTTTTGTCTCTTCCCATTGAACATTCTTCATTTTCTATTTAATTTTCTGAACTTTCTAATCAGAAGTGCCAACTCTTCGTCATCCAAGTCTTCTTCTGAATCTGTAACATTAGAATCATCGTTAGATTTTAAAGCAATTGACTTCTTACCTTTGGTGTCAATGTCCTTATTGAATTGCTCGACTTTATATGATTGAAGTGTGCCAACCAATTCATCTATCGAAAGAGGCATGATCCTCTGTGTTTCTCTTATGGAAGTCTTTACATGATTCCAATATTTAGAGAGTCCTCTCAACAGCTTATTGACCTTTATTGGTCTTGAGATTGGCTGTCCTTGGTATGCTAAGCCATTTACAATTTCTATAAACCGACTGAACATATCAGTGATGGATTCTCCTGGCTTCATCTTGAAGGCTTCATACTGTCCAAGAAAGATATTGATCTTGGTTTCTTTAACTCGATCCGTTCCTTCATAAGTGACGTGCAATCTATCCCAAACCTCTTTAGCTGTTTCACAAGATGAAATTATGTTATACTCAGTAGGAGATAAAGCACAATATAGAGAATAAATAGCTTTAGCATCAAGAGCTTGTCTCTTTGTAATTTCAGCTTGTGACAATCCCGCTCCATCAGCTATTTCTTTCCCTGTAGATGATGTAGCATTAGAAACAATTCCTTTCTCTACTACATCCCACTCCTGAGAATCTTTTGATCTTAGGAATGCCTTCATCTTGTTCTTCCATACGTTGTATTCCTTTCCATCGAAGTAAGGTGGTCTGGTGTTGCTTTGGCCTTCAATCAAAGTTGGAGCCAAAATACTAGCCATAGATCTTTAGCTTGGAAAGTATAAATATTTCCAACAAATAAGCAACCTGCTCTGATACCAATTGATAAAAGCTAGTAAATACACCTAGAGGGGGTGAATAGGTGTTCATAAATTTCTTTTCAAACTTTTAACCCAAATCCCTCAGCTTGAAATAAAATCAGAGTTAATTAAATCACGCAGCAATAAAGTAAAGAGAATAGGGTAAGAAAATTTTGACACCCAAGATTATAGTGGCTCGGCTTATTGTAAGCCTACGTCCACTCTCCACGCTAACAGCCCACTGGCTGTATTCACTATGTAGCAAATGAGAATTTTACAGCTTACGATCTAGACTTCTTTAGTATAAAGTCTTTGCTACAACTCTCGCAATTTTTCACTGTAAGTGTCTCTCCTTTGTACACAACTAAAGCTTAAGAGATTTTGAGAACAAAGAGTTTCAGAGGTTCGAACTTCGAATTTTTCTATCAACTCACCCTTTTTGAACAACAACGACTTCACCTTAAATACTCCTTCGTGCCTTCATAGCTGTTAGCACTTTCCAAAAGAGTTCATCTAATCTACTCGTTGGAATGAATCAATTAAGGTGATCTTCACGTTGTCGAATATAAGTGGAAGATAGCTCTTCAATCCAGTTCACCCATACAATCAGGATCTTAAGTTTCCAAAAGTGGAACCTTCGAAATCTTGCTTGTTCTTCAACGATTAATTTGAGATAAATCCAGAAATCCTCAAGCTTAGTTGTAGCCAGAGATCTTCCATGGATTAGAACAAATTAAGGAAGATATTATCCAATCTTTGAATTCCTAAACCGTTGGAATAAACCGCTATCAGCTTGGGTAAATTTGCAAAACTGAGTTTGACAGACTTCAGACTTTAATAGAGTATGGAGATCTTCAGACCGAAACTCCTAGGTCTGAAAATCGAACAATAACTTTGTCCCTTTTCCCAATTCGATACTTTTCGCTTTCCGGTACCTACTAACCAAATTTTACCTCTAGTTGATGTGTGAAAGCGCCCGATGCTTACGAGCCTCCATAGGCCTTCAAGCATCATGACTTCCGGCTCGGGAACACCTTCTATCTCCGGGACGTACGCCTTCAATATCAAAGTTCTCAGGGTGAAGACATCGAGAACTTCTAGAGCATGACAATTTGGTTGAGAGAGAGAGAGAGAGAGAGAGAGAGAGAGAGAGAGAGAGAGAGAGAGAGAGAGAGAGAGAGAGAGAGAGAGAGAGACCTTGGCTAGAGCTTCGGCCACACGGTAAGCATCCGGTGTGAGCCCCACCAACCATAAACCAGGAAAGACAATCTGCAAGCGAAAACCAAATGAAACAAAGAGAAAATTCATCGTACGAAAGAGGAATGAATATCCCACATAGAAGAACATACATCAAGATGCTTCTGCTCGTTCTTAGGCCTCCTCCTTGGCCTCCGGGCCGGCCTTGTCCCCGTCATCATGAAAATGTCCTCCTCGATCTCCTTCTTCGACGGCGATATCCAGAACTTCCTCTTCTTCTCCTTCCTCTCACCCTCCCCCACAAAGTCTCGTAACTGCACGGATTTCAGCTACAGCTACAACTGCTGCTGCTGCTGCTGCGTGGCGTAATTCTCCTTGTCCTCACTGAGCGCGTCGCCCGCGGCGTCATGAAACGCCTCGCCGTTCCTCAATGATAGCGGCAGAGGGTTCACCGCCCTCCTCAGCCTCAGAAGCCACGGTCGCCGTGCCACTTCGACCTCCTCCGCCTTCCCGTCCTCGCTCGCGCTGCTGCCGCCGCCTCCTCCGCTGGCCGCACGGCTCGGTCGGTCCCCCTCCAAAAGGAGGGGGCGCTCATGGGGTGGGGGTGGGATGCGCTGAGAAAAGGAAACAGAGAGGAGGTGCAGCTCGTTCTCTGCTCTTCACAAGGAGAGAGAGAGAGAGAGAGAGAGAGAGATGAACCCAAAATATTCAAGTGAGGAGAGAGAAATTTTAAGCGGGAGTCGTCCTTTCTTCTGCCAGCCCAGCCAAACCGAGCCGAGCCAAGCCACCAGCCCAGAGTTATTTTGGAGAGAGGAGAGAGATAGAAGTGCAAAAGATGGAGAGAGGCAAGAGGAGAGAGACAGAGTTATTTTCTCCTCTGATACCATCGCCTATGTGGAGCCACGTGTCAGATTATGAATGATCTTACCCTACGCCTACGTGGAGGATAAGATCCAGCTAATATTGTCTCCTAAACGTGACTCCAGCCTTTATTTATATTCTATCCTGTAATAATCATTAAACAAAACCAGAATCGAAAAAGAAAACCTTTCGAGGGATACGCAGATTTGTCAGATTTGCGACGTTCTTTATTGCAGCATGACGATCGGAATAGCTCTTCTCGAATTTCGAACTTTCTTGTCTTCTATCTCTCTCGTTATATTAAACGGCGGACTCCCGAATACCAATCCGATGCAGACACCTTATCCACCAAGGTTTATTTTCTTCGTAAGATAAGAACCGCGCGTTCAGCATGTAATTAGTGCTCTCCCGTCCCTATCATTTTCCGACTTTCAAAGTCTCTGGCCAAACGAGATTTCGATGTCATAAGCAGTTCCGGTATTCGGCATTGGCACTTGTAAGTTCCTGGAGATTGGCCTTAAAAATTCCGTGTAAAGTACGTCGCTGGTTCAATTGAGTATTCTTGTAAAGTTCTCCTCCTCGTTTCATACAGAAAAGACGACATATAATTAAGCCTTCCATTCAAAGTTGGAATGGAAGACATCAGCCTCCTTTTTATTAACCTTTAGAGTGCCTGTACTCAATATCACAAAAAATTAACGGTTTTGAAAGTCACCGACCTCATTTTTACATATGTATAGAGGGTCCTACTAATATATAGATAGTCATCTCATAACAGCCCAAATTTTCGTTATGTGCCATTCGGGCGTAAGGACGGGTCACTTGTGGGGTTTACATCAAACGGAAGATTACATAGTAGAATGATTGGCATTTCCATTGTACCATGACTATACCAGCGAGAATAGAAATGATGCCACAATGAGATCGAGTGATATTGTAGCAAAAAAAAACAGGCAGTGGTTGCTGGAAACTAGCCCACTAAGATTAGTCTTCGGAAATTTTGATTTTTCAGAGAAGTTAATGGAGATTGGCTATTTAGTCTTTGAACAATACTGGTGATATTAAACTTTTTCTTTTTTAAAAAAAGAAAACTTCTTTGGAAACGATATGACATGACATATGTAGAAGATTTTCCACTTGAGCTCCAACGTCGTTTTCTTTAACTTTATTTTCACTCCACTGAAATTAAATAAAGAAAAACTTCATTAAAAAAAATAAAGAAAAAGGTCTCTAAGAGATTATTCATGATAGTATCTTTATATCTCCGCAAGATCTAAAACACGGCCACCCCATTTGTCTTAATCCCAGCTCGTTTTCCACATGAAAATGTGAACAGGCTTTCATTGCATTTGTCATCTTTTCAGTCTCTCCCTCTATAAATACAGCCAAAACCAAACCCACGGTCTATCCTAAAAAAAGCGCGTCAGTCATGGCAGTTCGTGTTCGTGAACTGGTGCCCGTATGCATTCTAGTCCTCGTGAGCTCAGCGAGTCTTTGCAAGGCTGAGTATGGTGCCTTTAAGCCATCCGATTATGACACCATCTTGCTCAACCGAAGCAGCTTCCCAGCTGGCTTCCTCTTCGGAACCGCGTCTGCCGCATACCAGGTAGATTAGATTCCATTGTCGCCACTCTCTTTTCATCCCCCGTCGTTTTAACTCGGCGAAACTGAGTCCATTTATGCATGCCGCGTGATTATTTGTTCAATTGAACACGACAAGAATGCTCATGTTGTTAGTTTGTTTGCTTATTTGTTTGGTTTTTTTGTTCTTTCTGTGGTTCAGTATGAAGGAGCAGCTAATGAAGATGGCAGAGGGCCAAGCATCTGGGATTATTTCACTCACAAGTATCCAGGTCTCTCTCTCTTTAATATTTCCCTAATTATACTTGTCCATCCTTTCATTACTTGTGTGAATTGTTTTGTCGCTACTAAGTCTCAGTTGATCTGACCAATAGGCGTGATTATGTGTAATCAAAGATTTGCAATGACTTAAGGATTTTGGTTAATTGAGTGTCCCGAGATAAGAGTACCACGAGTGTTATATTTTTTGTACGACTCTTACTTGAGTGTCATGGCTTTTTTTTTTTTTTTTTAATTACTTAACCGCCATAACTTTTATACAACGTCAGTTCGAGTGCCATAACTTCTTCTTCTTTTTTCATTCACTTGAGTATCATATAACTTTTTAATCACTTATTAGAGTGTCACAACTTTTCAAAAACATTTTTAATAAGTGTTACGTGATTTTTTTTTTAAAAAAATGGCATTTAATTTATCGATTGAAAGTTACGAATTTAAGTGAACATTTTTAGAAGTTATGGCATTTTAAATGGTTGAAAAAAAGAGTTATGATACTCAAATGAGCACTATATAGAAATAATAGTATTTGTGGTGCTCTTATCGCAAGTTTCCCTAAAACACTTGCTATATGAGTAATTAAGAAAAGTTGTTTTCTTTCAATGTACTTGTTTCTTGTGTCACGCACGTTTGCTATCTTGAGACTTGAAATATTCTGGATGAAATACGTTCAATAAATATTATAGATATACTCTTTAACAAAACCTATTTTTAATGATGATCGATTTTTGTGCCGTAAACGACAGGCAAAATAGCCGATGGTAGCAATGGGGACGTGGCTATCGATTCGTACCACCGGTACAAGGTATGTAATCGGCATCTAGTACCACTAATTAAATTTGATGCTGGCAAAAGAAATTGGAACAGAAAATGTTCGACTCCTAATGATTAATTCGTTTTCTTTTTTCTTTTACCAGGAAGATGTGGGGATAATGAAAGAAATGGGCTTAGATTCCTACAGATTCTCAATCTCGTGGCCTCGAATTTTACCAAGTAAGACCAATAAACATTATTAATTAAGCCTAATCACATGAGGTTAGAAAAGCCTGTGCTTAATCATGCAAAAAAAGAAAAAAGTTGACTTTCCATTTTGTCTTTATGTGGGGGAAATTTTCAGAGGGAAAGCTAGAGGGAGGCATCAACAAGGAAGGAGTGCAGTACTACAACAACCTCATCGATGAGCTCCTTGCCCACGGTATCGGCTTCATTTCATTTCTTTTACTTGTTATTTTTTGTTTTTTCAAATCATTTATATATTATCACTCCCTAATAAGCAGAGGATTTTTTATAGGCATTCAACCTTTTGGGACACTCTTTCACTGGGACCTTCCCCAAGCCCTAGAGGAGGAGTATGGTGGTTTCTTGAGTTCCCATGTTGTGTAAGTCAAAAGAGATTTGTTCTTTAACCTTAGTTATGGATACTTTGGCTGAGATTTATATTCTGTTGTTACCTTAATTAGGGATGATTTTCGGGACTACGTGGAGGTCTGCTTCAAGGAATTTGGAGATAGAGTCAAACATTGGATAACTCTAAACGAGCCATGGACATATGCTGTTAGTGGGTATGCCAATGGACAGATGGCACCGGGTCGATGCTCCGACTGGCAGATGCTCAACTGCACAGGCGGCGATTCAGGCACCGAGCCGTACATCGTCACACACAACCAGCTTCTTGCTCATGCGGCTGCTGTTCAATTATATAGAGACAAATACAAGGTCCTCAATCTCCTAAAACTTGATGAGGACTCATGTTTAAGTGCAATCGAATTAATCTTTCACTTCTCAATCAATTGTCGTAGATGGACTGTAATAAGCAAAAAAAAAAAAAAAAAAAAAAAAAAAAAAAAAAGGACTCAATCTACCACCAAGAAAAAATGCTTATGAATTTCAAATTGATGCAGAAATAGAACTTCTAATGGGAGTTTAAACTGACTCGTGCAATTTCACCTAGAAAAAAGTTATTTTTGCAGGCATCTCAAAAAGGAGTAATAGGAATAACGTTAGTTTGTTATTGGATGGTGCCTTACTCGGATGCAAAGCATAACCAAAATTCAGCGCTAAGAGCCCTTGACTGGATGCTGGGATGGTGAGTGTGCTTCTCCAACTACCAAACTCACACATGATGTGCACCCAAAATACATAGTTCGAATTTCAAAAAGGAAGTACTTGGCAACATGATTAAATGGTGAATCATTAGGAAAACATGCGGTTCCTTTTCAGGTTCTTGGACCCGATAACGTACGGCACCTATCCCCGTAGCATGCGCTCACTCGTTGGGAAAAGGCTTCCCAAGTTCACGAAGGAGCAGTTAGTGTTGGTGAAAGGATCGTTTGATTTTCTCGGGTTGAACTACTACACTGCGAACTACGCAAGATACACGCGTCACTCGAATGCTTTAAATTCAAGCTACCTAACCGACGCTCGCACGAACCTCTCAAGTAAGAAAAGCGATCACTCTTTGGATGATATTAATCACGGTCTCGATGAAATTCTTTTCTAATAATTTCCTGATGGCATCTTGTAGCTGAACGCAACGGGATTCCAATTGGTCCAGGGGTACGTTTTAATTCTCACGCAACCCTGTTTTCTTACTTTGTAGATTTGCTACTTTTGTGTGATCTTCTTAGAGTTCATTCCTTAATTGAGTATGCAAGCACGAAATAGTAGTAACTAAAACTCGAAAGAATTAGGTAAATTTTTCGAGTTAACATCTTCACTGTCATGTGCATGATCCTATTATAAATGTTATTGCAGGCTGCTTCAAGTTGGCTATTTGTTTATCCCAATGGAATAGAAAGTCTTCTATTGTACGTAAAGACTAAGTACCAAAATCCACTTATTTACATAACTGAGAATGGTGAGAAATACTATTTCTAATGATTAATTAACTAAAATTGCGAGTTAATAGTTTCTTATGATTCATCACTCTCCCCATGTCTTGGTTTTGGGCCATCAGGAATCGATGAGTTCAATAACTCTACATTACCACTGGAGCAACAATTGGCTGACTATACGAGGATCGATTATTATTATCGCCATCTCTCGTACCTTCATAGAGCGATCAAGTAAGAAATTCTATTTTCCTAATTTTTATACAATTTTCACTTGTGCACTCACCTTTTCTTTTCTAGTTTTTCTCATCATGCATGACATGAAACGTGATGTGTGGAAAATTTGTCATAGGGACGGTGTCAACGTGAAGGGCTATTTTGCATGGTCGTTGCTAGACAATTTTGAATGGAGCTCGGGATACACTGTCCGATTTGGGATCAACTATGTCGACTACAAGAACGACTTGAAGAGATACCCGAAACAATCCGCGCTTTGGTTCAAGAGCTTTCTGGACAAGTTCTAATTTGATAATACATCGTACACATATGACATATGTTGCGATGATCTCAATAAATAAGGATGCGATCGATTCTTGTGTAGTAAATAATTCTGAACAAGCCACTACTTCTGTTGGTGAGTTTCGTGAGAATAAATTATGCCAATGTGTTTCGCTCTTTCAGAGGATTTCGCTAACAAATTGTCGAATGCGGCGATTTATTTCTTAGGCATCTCAAAGGGAAAGCCATTGGAGTAATTGGAATTTTTTTTTTTTTTTTGATACAGCTAAATTTAAAACCGAAATGTCTAGCAGCTGAAAACTTAATGAAGATAATCTCGGGAATTAGATGTGGAATGGTTTGTATCGTATTGATAATTTAGAAGGAAGTAGGGAATTATATTAGATAATTGAGAAAATATGGACATATTCTAATTAACAATACAGAATGGAGGATTCTATGAATTGTCAACAGAGACACCAAATCTACCAAAGCTTTAAAATAAGAGCCACGCATTGAGCATGTAATTAATGAAGATAATCTCGGGAGTTAGATGTGGAATGGTTGATATCGTATTGATAATTTAGAAGGAAGTAGGGAATTATATTAAATAAATAAGAAAATATGGACATATTCTAATTAACAATACCGAATGGAGGATTCTATGAATTTTCAACAGAGACACCAAATCTACCAAAGCTTTAAAATAAGAACCACGCGTTGAGCATGTAATTATCCCCCTCCCCCCTCTCCTCTCCCCGCGTCCTTATGACTTCGGAACGTTCAAACTCTTGGACATTATGGATTTTGATATTACAAGTAGCTCTAGTATTCAATACTTGCATTTGTAAGTATTGACACCTAAATTTTGACGATTCATTTAATCATTTATTGATTGCATAAAAAATTATTGATTAAATTTTGAACCTTAGCAAAAATAATTTCCATTAAATTGCATGGCAGATAGACATTAGGACCATTTGCATTAGTAGTAATAGAGTCTTTTCGTTAAAAAAATAGAAAATTAATTAAAAGAATTATTGTTGAAAAAGATTAAAAGAAAAAAAAAAAAAGCAAGTGAGACCGGGCTAGGCCAAAGCTGGCCCAGCTTTATTTCCCTTTTTCATTCATCTTCTTTTCTTCCTCACACTCCTTGCCTGGCCCTCTTCTTTTCTAGGCCTAGTCTGCACGCCTCTTCTTCTTCTTCCTCCCTTCACGCCGCTCACGCCTTCGCCGAAGCTAGCCTCCCCACACCGATGAGCCCTACGGTTTAAGGTTGTTCGAGTCAGCATCTATACTCATTATTTAGTGCCTTTGTGTTTGTTTGATTTCTGGAATTTCTATGTTCAGACCATAGTTTAGATGAGGGTTTTTTTGTGAAATTTCGTGGTCGCTGGAGTGGGCGGTCGGCGTCGGTCGTCGCCGGGTGGGACGACGGGCGGGTGGTGGGACGACGGCCGGGTGCAGCGGTGTAAGTGCCGATGTCCATAGAGGATGGTTCGGTGTTTGGTCATATGGGTTTGAAAAATAAAAGAGAACAAAATTAAGTTGCTAAGAAGGAAAGCTTCGGGCGCCGAGGATGGCTGAAGGAAGAAGAAGGTGCAAGGAATAGGACAAAATAGCGAAATGACAAAGAGAAAAAGAAAGAAAAAAATATTAAAAAATATTAAAAATAAAAAAAAAATTGGAAAGATTGCCTTTTTTAATCCGACTGGGTCGGATCTGTGTTTGGGTCGGATAAGTGAGTCAGATTGAGTAAATCCAATCCAAATCCGCTCCCTAAGTATGATAACAATAAATCAATTAAAAAATTAAAAAATTAAAAAATTAAAAAATTCGAAAAATATTTTTGAAACTTATTAAAAATTCAGAAAAATGATAAAAATATGAGGAAATAATAAAAAAATCGAAAATTCGAAAATCAATGAAAAATTATAAATTTGAGAAAATCATTAAAAAATTTAAAAATTCGAAAAAGCATTAAAAATTTGAAAAAACCAAAAAATCCATAAAAATCTTCTTTTAGAAAATTGAGAAAATATTTAAAATATTTATAAATTCCTAAAAATTCAAGAAAAATTTTAATTTCTTAGAAATAGCTTCTTCTTTTTTGTCGGTTATACTCTATATCTATTTTAGACTCATTCTCAGACTTTTGTCCTGCCTCTTGCAGGGCGTGGGAGTCGAAACCCACTCCTGAAACTTGCGCATCCCCATCCCATCCCTCCCTGAGAAGGTGGGGGTTTGAAACCCTCACCTCCCCCTTTCCATGCTGGAAGGGTGGCCACTAGGGCGAATCCCAGTGGTTTTCTTAGAAATAGCTTAAAAAGTCTTTTTAGATGAGTCTTCTCATTAAATGTGTGAAAATCCTTGGTGAAAATCGTGCTCAAAATTAAACAAGCCTCTAGCACTCTACCTAAGGTTCTAATTATCCTTAAAAATGAATGTCCTTGATTGTGTACTTTCATTATGTTGATTGTGGCGTCCTGTAGTGTGACGTCCCAGGGCGTCACCAACTAAGCGCATGCGGAATATTATTCATTTATTTATAATTAGTATCCACTTACTATTCAGTCTTATATTTTAGCTGTAGAAGGTTAGCATGTATAACATGGTATAATGGATAATCCCCGTTATATGTACCATGTGAATTTAACCTCGTTAAAAACGTACATATACAAAATATAATTCGAACATGAAAGGCTGTGTCTTATTTACCATCATTGGGCTCAAAATTTTATCCACCTGATTATCTCATGACAAGTTCTTCGCCTGAATATTTACAGCATGTACAACTCAAAAGATAGGCGCATCACAATCGGGGAATAAGGTAAGGGTAACTACTTCGGGTCTAACCCATACTAGCCCTTAACAAAAGAAAACATCAAACATCTACTCTAAGCCTTTCATAACATAAGCAGCTAGGCGTCATCATCCCGCCTCCAGTCCTCCTAACTCGAACGGCAATGGCCCGAACAGGTCATCCTCATGCTTGACGAACCACGCAACAAACTTCATCGGCATCGGACTGGCCGTACCATCATCTATCCACATTATCGCTTCATACTTGGTGAAAATCATATCAACGTCAGGGTCATAAACATCCACATAGGTGATATCGATGCCAGCTATCGCGCCGTAACGAGTTATCGGCGGCACGTCCATAGTCTCAGTCTGAAAATGTAAGGTATGAGCAAACAACCTTGCCCAAGAAAGAATAATAAAACTCTACAGAAAATTAATCCATAGCTATCAATTCATATGTAACTAACTAACAGTTCGGGATACTAAAATAAAAGTATAATTCACGGCATAAGTTACCCGACATGCTTTCACACCTACATTTATCATTCACAAGTTCAACTATAATGCACAGGTATATGGTTCACCCGTCATGTATCCAATCCTAACCTGTTGCTTCCCAAATGCAAATATAATGCACATATGAAATATGAACTCACTCGTCGTCTATAGTTAACTTTTTGTGAGCATAAATATCCACTCTCGAATCGGTCACAACCGGGAAGCTACCGGCCCGATCGAGTCACTTCCGAAAGTACGTTATCCGGACTTCCACAATACCTCATATCGTGGGCATCTCACTCCGAGGCATCTCGGTATCAACCAAACCGAGGACCTCCCCGATCACACACAGGGGCATCTCACTCCGAGGCATCTCCGACATCACACGCCGAGGCATCCTTGATCACACACAAGGGCATCTCACTCCGAGGCATCTCCGACATCTCGCCGAGGCATCCTTGATCACACACAAGGGCATCCCAAACTTCCGGGGCATCACCGGCAACTCGGTACCGATGGAACTGTTCACCTCATTAAGCATACGTCTCACACCACACCTTTATTTAAATATGCATATCGTATGCAAAAGAAAAGATACCTAATTATCTATCTAGACTTATGATCCTAGCACATGTGCGTGTCCAAATTATAAAATAAAATTCATCACGAACATGTCACATACCATGCCGGACAAATATTTATTCCATAATCAAGCACTATGCATCACATTCCTTGCATACACATGAATCTAATGCAATTATATCTCTCATGGATGTATAGAACTTAACCATTCTTGTCTAACATCTAGCATGAGGTTCATTAGACTCTATGTACAGCAAACAAGTCTATTTTACAAGTGTTAACATTCAAACATCAATTTGGGCTACAACCAGAATTTTAACCTATTGCACAGTTTCGGTTTTAAATACCAAATAAATATCAAATCTTATCGAAATGCTACGAAATTTTAGTATGTTGTACACAAGACATAGCTTAACAACTTTCATGAATACACTTAAGTCTAGTTCTCAGTGTAAAATTAGTAACAATCTACTTTTTCCTTGCTGAATTCCAGCTACTAATCCAGATTTTCTACTAACAATGAAAAATTCTTTCCCTAGTCAATTCTCATCCATTAATTCTCAAATTTTAGCACGTTATTCCTTAAGATGTGCTTTACAACTTTCATTAAGAACCCTAAGTTCAATTCTCAACAGATAATTTTATAATTCCCACACAAACAGCAAAGGTCACATTAGTTTTTACCGAAAACAGCTTACTACCTCAACTAGTTTTACTTCTTTTATCTTGTATAGGATTCATTTGTCTACAAATATTTGTTCAATACCATTCTAAAGTTGTTCTATCATATAAATACACTTCACTTTTAATTTCTTCAATGAGAATGAGTGAATTTTCACATAAACTTAACATTTCTTGTACAAATTCACTAAAATCACTTAGTACCATAGGTTCGCCACACTTTCTATCCATTTAGAACACTTCCATCAACTAAACAACACATCTAATGACTTCGGCATATCCTCACAGCATCATCTAAGTATCATAACAACTCATTTCTTCCAATCTAAGCACAATACATGGCTCGCCTTTACGCAACAACGCATCCGAGCACCAAATAAATCCATTCTAAACTCATCGGCACAACCGGCCATCAAATAATTGCTTCGCTCAACATAACAACACCTCAAGAGTGTATTCTCACAAAATTCAGCATCAATTCAACATGCAACAACATCTACACATGTATTGACACCAAACTAACTCATTCTATCCATCAAATATCTAAATCCATCCATGTATAGCTAGATTAACATATTTCATTGATAAAACAACGGATTTCATTCAATCTAGAGTTAAATCATTCCTTACCTCGCCTCGACTATGAATTTGTGCTTTGATTCTTCAAGATCAACCAAGAAAACTAGCATGCAAGAGGAAGAAAATTGTTGATCTCCCTTGATGAGTGTTCGGCCGAGAGAGAGAGTTTGAGAGAAAATGGGTTTTTGAGTGGGATGTTTCGGTTCTAATGGGGTGAAGAGAGAGAAAAACAAGCTTTTATATGAGAGATACTAGCCTAGGATTATAGACTAATCATTAGCCTTGCAATGATGACATCAAAGTCGGTTTCTTGAGGAAGAAAAACCGTGTGTGTCGTGTGCGTGTGTGAGTTCAAAGAAAAAGAAAAATACTAGGTGTCGTGTCCTCGTGTACTCGCCATTAGTTGATCATTGTTCATTAACAATTAATCGAGATCACTAAGTAGCTCATTAGTTTCAAATATAATCATCTAATGAAGTGTTGTTTCCATTTAATCTCAATTGTACATAATCCTAACACCTCACCGATAATAAGTTAGTCTAAAGTACAATCGAGTCATAAACAAAATTATCGAGTTATAAATAATTCACGATTATCACTTTAAACTAAGATTAATAAATCTTAACTAAAAATTATAAGTAATTGGGCTCAATTATCTAATCCCGGCCCAACGGGCTCAATCCTAAATTATAAAGGCCCACTAACAATTCTAAATTCTAATTCCCGAGCGTTGGCCCATTCCAGCCAAATTCAAGCCCAAATTTCTTGGCCCATTTCATAACTCGGTTCTAAACTAAATTTACGGCCCACTAAATTCATAAAGTCCAATGGGTCCACTTTCCGGCCCATTCTAAATAAATTAGATTTCTAAAAATCTAATTATACTAAAATAATTACTCGAATTTTCGGGATGTCACATGTAGCTTAGTTAAAGATTTGCTCTCCCATGCAATTTATTTAATGCTTTCCTTGGTTGCTAATTGTTATACTAATGAATTGTGCACCCGTATAATCGCCTAACTTGTTAGTAGACAGGTATAAATTCAATTCAGATCGCCTGGCAAAAAATATTTTTATTTTAAAATAAACAAGATTAAGTCCCGAAAGTGAATTAATTGGTTAATTAATGTAATCAAATTTCTAACCTTAGAACATCTCGGTTACTTAGGAAGTGAGGTATACTCTTATGCCTCACTTGATTTCTAGCCGACCCAAATAGGTAAGTGACGATTTCTTATTTCATAATTCTTATGAACCCCCAATATTATGCGAGGCATGGGTTTGAGAAAGCTTGTGCTTAATCATGGGTTGTAGGCCTACCCTTTATCACGAAGTGCATGAAAACCATTTTGTTTCTGACTAAATCTACTTTTCTATTCACAGGAACATATTTGAAGCAAAATAAGTTTGGTAATGCAAATTTATTTTTCTATTTTCGGACAAATTTTTATTCAACAAATAGGATTAGAATAAAAATGAGAAATAAAAAATTTGTACTTCTTTATTTTTTTAATAGAAATGAGAAATAAAAACTCTTCTCATTACTAGTTGGTCACCTATCTGCCAACTGTCTCCCACTATCGTTCATTGCCACTTGGGAGGAGAAAAGTTTGTATCGTTATTAAATGCATATTTTTGTTCGTAAACTCGCTAAGGGAATAAAAATAGAATGATTTGTTTCTAGTAAAAAAATTGTGTCCGTCTGACATACGTCTTAAGGTTAGTTAATCAACTAATTCTGTATATCATCCCTCTCATTCCGATCAGAGAAGGCGATGTACCATGAAGTCTTTCCATCCCAAACTTGAATTTCGGAAGACGCCAACCCTCCTTTGTGTTAACCTTCGACGTACATAGACTAAATATTGCAATTCCAGAAAAGCTACCAACCTCAATTTCAATCTATAAAGACACGTGTCAAAGTTTTGTGTGAATGGTCCTAACCGATAAATGGATGGTCCCAATATCATTCGACTATCTTTCACATCGAATCAGATTCCGTGACTTCACCTGCGAGGATGAAATTGATATCGGAATGTGACTCGAGTGATATGGGAGCAAGAAAACAGACAATGGTTTCTAAAAGTTTAGCCCATTAAGACCAGTCTTTAGATCACTTTAATTATTGGATGCCTAGAGGAGAAGGGAATGGAGATTGATTATTTTGTCTTCGAGCGATATTAGTGGTATCAATTTTTTTTTCCTTACCAAATTGTATCGCAATACGTACGTACGACATATATTCGATTAATTTTTCCTTTGAGACCTTAAATTGAAGCTCATTTCATTTTCTAATCTTTACTTATCTCTTCATTTTGTGAATATATAATTTTTATGAGTACGTGGATGTTTTATCTGTCTTTGGGCAATTAACATTCACTGACTTTATTTATTATTTTTTTATTGGTGAAATTCACTGACTTTATTTGTTTGGCACAAAATGAATAATTTAGAAGGTATTTTCTTGAAAATGATGGCTTGTATCATTTGCAACAACTAATCAATAAAAAATATTTTCTTTATTAATAATAATTTATGCCTAAATATTTTCGTGGATGATAAAAATATTTTTTGTTCATCATTCTATAAGCAATGTCGATGATCATATATAAAAAGATATTTTTTAAATCATTCATTTTTTTGCGAAACAAATGGAATCCAAATTATCAAAAAAATGTTATGCTTCTAAGATGCAGCTAGGGGAAAAGGCCTTTCTTGAAAGCCTTGAAATTAGCTAATAAATGAGAAAACTCATTAGGAAAAAGCCAGCTAACTTTCTTGTTCTCCGAAAGCAAAAAGAAAAAAAAAAATCCTTATAAAAGGAAGAAAATTTGATACATCATGAGGTACGTTAGTTTATTTATTACGAGCCCGATATTTATCTACTTAAACTTTAGCTTCCAATTTTTTGTTAACTCTAGTTTCATCGCATTGAAAACGAGTACAGAAGAATTCATTCCACAAATATAAAAAACAAAGATGAGATCACATAGATATGCGTATAGTAGTATCTTCACATCTCCACACGATCTAAAGGATTTATCATCCTTTCAATTTTTAAATGAATTGAAAACACGCCACCACTCGTGTTATTCACGGCTCGTTTTCCGCATGAAAATGCGAATGGGGGATACCCCCAAGGATTTATCATCCTTTTGAAAGTGATCTTTCAATTCATTTAAAAAATTTCCATAATCCCTTCCTGAAACAATCACTTTCATCCCCTATCATGCGCCAGAAAGGCTATTCGTCCTCGTCAACATAATAGGACTATAAATACGGCCAAAACAAAAGCCACGGCCTGTGCTAAAGGAAGTGCGTCAGTCATGGCTTTTCGTGTTCGTGAACTGGTGCTCCTATGCATTCTAGTCCTCGTGAGCTCAGCGAGTCTTTGCAAGGCTGAGTATGGTGCCTTTAAGCCATCCGATTATGACGCCATCTTGCTCAACCGAAGCAGCTTCCCAGCTGGCTTCCTCTTCGGAACCGCGTCTGCCGCATACCAGGTAGATTAGATTCCATTGTCGCCACTCTTTTCATCCCCCGTCGTTTTAACTTGGCGAAACTGAGTCCATTTATGCATGCCGCGTGATTATTTGTTCAATTGAACATGACAAGAATGCTCATGTTGTTAGTCTGTTTGCTTATTTGTTTGGTTTTTCTCTTCTTTTTGTGGTTCAGTATGAAGGAGCAGCTAATGAAGATGGCAGAGGGCCAAGCATCTGGGATTATTTCACTCACAAGTATCCAGGTCTCTCTCTTTTTAATATATCCCTAATTATACTTGTCCATCCTTTCATTACTCGTGTGAATTGTCTTGTCGCTACTGAGTCTCAGTTGATCTTACCAATAGGTCGTGATTATGTGTAACCAAAGACTTACAATGACTTAAGGATTTTGGTTAATTGAGTGTTCCGAGATAAGGGTACCACAAATGTTATATTTTTCATATGGCTCTTACTTGAGTGCCATGGCTTTTTCTTTTTAATTACTTGACCGCTATAACTTTTATATAATGTCAGTTTGAGTGCCATAACTTTCTTTTTTCATTCACTTGAGCGCCATATAACTTTTTAATCAATCATTAGAGTGCCACAACTTTTCAAAAACATTTTTAATAAGTGCTGCGTGATTTTTTTTTTTTTTTAATTTTTGGTATTTAAATCATTGATTGAAAGTTATGAATTTAAGTGAACGTTTTTAGAAGTTATGGCATTTAAATGGTTTGAAAAAAAAAAAAAAAGTTATCATACTCAAACAAGCACTGTATGGAAATTATAGTTTTTTTGGTGTCCTTATCGCAAGTGTCCCTAAAACACTTGCTATATGAGTAATTAAGAGAAGTTGCTTTCTTTCAAGATACTTGTTTCTTGCGTCACGCACGTTTACAATCTTGAGACTTAAAGTATTCTTGATGAAATACGCTCAATAAATATTATAGATATACTCTTTAACAAAACCTATTTTTAACAATGATCCGTTTTTGTGCCGTAAATGACAGGCAAAATAGCCGATAGTAGCAACGGGGACGTGGCTATCGATTCGTACCACTGGTACAAGGTATGTAATCGGCATCGAGTACCATTAATTAAATTTGATGTTGGCAAAAGAAATTGGAACAGAAAATGTTCAACTCCTGATGATTAATTTGTTTTCTTTTTTCTTTTTCCAGGAAGATGTGGGGATAATGAAAGAAATGGGCTTAGATTCCTACAGATTCTCAATCTCGTGGCCTCGAACTTTACCAAGTAAGACCAATAAACATTATTAATTAAGCCTAATTACACGAGGTTAGAAAAGCCTGTGCTTAATCATGCAAAAAAAAAAAAAAAAAAAAAAAGAAGTTGACTTTCCAATTTGTCTTTATGTGGGGAAATTTTCAGCGGGAAAGCTAGCGGGAGGCATCAACAAGGAAGGAGTGCAGTACTACAACAACCTCATCGATGAGCTCCTTGCCCACGGTCTCGGCTTCATTTCATTTCTTTTGTTTGTTATTTTTTGTTTTTTCAAATAATTTATATATTATCACTCCCTAATAAGCAGAGGATTTTTATAGGCATTCAACCTTTTGTGACACTCTTTCACTGGGACCTTCCCCAAGCCCTAGAGGAGGAGTATGGTGGTTTCTTGAGTTCCCATGTTGTGTAAGTCAAAAGAGATTTGTTCTTTAACCTTAGTTATGGATACTTTGGCTGAGATTTATATTCTGTTGTTACCTTAATTAGGGATGATTTTCGGGACTACGTGGAGGTCTGCTTCAAGGAATTTGGAGATAGAGTCAAACATTGGATAACTCTAAACGAGCCATGGTCATTTGCTGTTAGTGGGTATGCCAATGGGCAGTTTGCACCGGGTCGATGCTCCAACTGGCAAATGCTCAACTGCACAGGCGGTGATTCTGGCACCGAGCCGTACATCGTCGCACACAACCAGCTTCTTGCTCATGCGGCAGCTGTTAAATTATACAGAGACAAGTACAAGGTCCTCAATCTCCTAAAACTTGATGGGGACTCATGTTTAAGTGCAATCGAATTAATCTTTCACTTCTCAATCAATTGTCGTTAAGATGGACCGAAATAAGCAAAAAGAAAAAGAAAAAAAAAAAGACTCAATCTACCAACAAGAAAAAAATGCTTATGAATTTCAAATTGATGCAGAAATAGAACATCTAATGGGAGTTTAAACTGACTCATGCAATTTCACCTAGAAAAAAGATTTTTGCAGGCATCTCAGAAAGGAGTAACAGGAATAACGTTAATTTGTCATTGGATGGTGCCTTACTCGGATGCAAAGCATAATCAAAATTCAGCGCTAAGAGCCCTTGACTGGATGCTGGGATGGTGAGTGTGTGCTTCTCCAACTACCAAACTCACACATGATGTGCACCCAAAATACATAGTTCGAATTTCAAAAGGAAGTACTTGGCAACATGATTAAATGGTGAATCATTAGGAAAACATGCGGTTCCTTTTCAGGTTCTTGGACCCGATAACGTACGGCACCTATCCCCGTAGCATGCGCTCACTCGTTGGGAAAAGGCTTCCCAAGTTCACGAAGGAGCAGTTAGTGTTGGTGAAAGGATCGTTTGATTTTCTCGGGTTGAACTACTACACTGCGAACTACGCAAGATACACGCGTCACTCGAATGCTTTAAATTCAAGCTACCTAACCGACGCTCGCACGAACCTCTCAAGTAAGAAAAGCGATCACTCTTTGGATGATATTAATCACGGTCTCGATGAAATTCTTTTCTAATAATTTCCTGATGGCATCTTGTAGCTGAACGCAACGGGATTCCAATTGGTCCAGGGGTACGTTTTAATTCTCACGCAACCCTGTTTTCTTACTTTGTAGATTTGCTACTTTTGTGTGATCTTCTTAGAGTTCATTCCTTAATTGAGTATGCAAGCACGAAATAGTAGTAACTAAAACTCGAAAGAATTAGGTAAATTTTTCGAGTTAACATCTTCACTGTCATGTGCATGATCCTATTATAAATGTTATTGCAGGCTGCTTCAAGTTGGCTATTTGTTTATCCCAATGGAATAGAAAGTCTTCTATTGTACGTAAAGACTAAGTACCAAAATCCACTTATTTACATAACTGAGAATGGTGAGAAATACTATTTCTAATGATTAATTAACTAAAATTGCGAGTTAATAGTTTCTTATGATTCATCACTCTCCCCATGTCTTGGTTTTGGGCCATCAGGAATCGATGAGTTCAATAACTCTACATTACCACTGGAGCAACAATTGGCTGACTATATGAGGATCGATTATTATTATCGCCATCTCTCGTACCTTCATAAAGCGATCAAGTCAGAAATTCTATTTTCCTAATTTTTATACAATTTCCGCTTGTGCAATCACCTTTTCTTTTCTAGTTTTTCTCATCATGCATGACATGAAATGTGATAAGTGGAAAATTTGTCATAGGGACGGTGTCAACGTGAAGGCTACTTTGCATGGTCGTTGCTAGACAATTTTCAATGGTCCTCGGGATACACTGTCCGATTTGGGATCAACTATGTCGACTACAAGAACAACTTGAAGAGATATCCGAAACAATCGGCGCTTTGGTTCAAGAGCTTTCTGGACAAGTTCTAATTCGATAATACATCGCACACATGACATATGTTGCAATGATCTCAATAAATAAGGATGCGATCGATTCTTGTGTAGTAAATAATTCTGAACAAGCCACTACTTTTGTTGGTGAGTTTCATGAGAATAAATTATGCCAATGCGTTTCGCTATTTCAGAGGATTTCGCTAACAAATTGTCGAATGCGGCAATTTTTTCTTAAGCATCTCAAAGGGAAAGCCATTGGAGCAATTGGAATTTTTTTTTTTTTAATATAGCTAAATTTAAAACTGAAATGTCTACCAGCCGAAATCTTAATGAAGATAATCTCGGGAGTTAGATGTGGAATGTTTGGTATTGTATTGATAATTTAGAAGGAAGTAGGGAATTATATTAGATAAATGAGAAAATATGGACATATTCTAATTAACAATACAGAATGGAGGATTCTATGAATTTTCAACAGAGGCACCAAATCTACCAAAGCTTTAAAATAAGAACCACGCGTTGAGCATGTAATTATCCCCCCTCCCCGGCCCCGCCCCGCCCCGCCCCGCATCCTTATGACTTCGGAACGTTCAAATTCTTGGACAGTAAGGATTTTGATATTATAAGTATTTCCGATATTTTTTTTTTTTTGATGACCCATGGAACCCCGCACGGCCGGCAGCCCGAGATAAACCACTTTGGGGTGACACGTGCTAGCCACCATACACATGCCACCGAGTATTTCCGGTATTCAACACTTGCATTTCTAAGTATTGATACCTAAATTTTGACGATTCATTTAATCATTTATTGATTGCATAGAAAATTAGGGATTGAATTTTGAACCTTAGCAAAAATAATTTCCATTAAATTGCATGGCATATGAACATTAGGAGCATTTGCATTAGTAGTAATAGAGCCTTTTCATTAAAAAAAATTAATTAAAAAATTACTATTGAATAAAAAAAAGAAAAGAGAAAGTGAGACCTGGAGCCTTTCTTTCCCTTTTTCATTCTTCTTCTTTTCTTCCTCACACTCCTTGCCTGGCCCTCTTCTTTTCTAGGCCTAGTCTGCACGCCTCTTCTTCTCCTTCTTCTTCTTCTTCCTCCCTTCACGCCGCTCACGCCTTCGCCAGAGCTAGCCTCCCCACACCGATGAGCCCTATGGTTTAAGGACGTTTGAGTCAGTGTCTATACTCATTATTTAGTGCCTTTGTGTTTGTTTGATTTCTGGAATTTCTATGTTCAGACCATAGATGAGGGTTTTTTGTGAAATTTCGTGGTCGCTAGAGTGGGCGGCTGACATCGGTCGTCACCGGTTGGGACGACGGGCGGGTGCAGCAGTGTAAGTGCCGATGTCCATAGAGGATGGTTCAGTGTTTGGTCATACGGGTTTGAAAAATGAAAGAGAAGAAAATTAAGTTGCTAAGAAGGAAAGCTTCGGGCGCCGAGGGTGGCTGAAGGAAGAAGAAGGTGCAAGGAATAGGACAAAGTAGCGAAAAGACAGAGAAAAAGAAAGAAAAATACAAAATTTTTTAAAAATAATAATAAAAAAGAATTGGAAAGATTTCCTTTTTTAATTCAACCTGGTCGGATTTGTGTTTGGGTCGAATAAGCGAGTCGGATCGAGTAAATCCAATCCAAACCCATTCCCGAGTATGATAAATAAATTCCTAAAAGTTCAAGAAAATTTCCAAAAATTTTAATTTCTTAGAAATAGCTTTTTTTTTTTTTTTTTTTTTTGGTCGAAGCACCGGAATTATATTAATAGGAAAGAACCGTACAAAACTGCTGCCGCCAGGGCATCCGCGCAAATTAAATCCCTAAGGTGAGAAGACGGAAACAACGCTAAATTTCTGCAAGGGAAAGAAAGAGGATGGGCTTTACAAGCCCAATCAGCTACCGAGTTAGCTTCTCTCGGACAAAACCCTAGGGATAGGTTCGAAAACAAGGAAAAGAGAAAAGCCGCCTCAGAGAAAATGGCACGATCCGTCCATGGCGGCATCCTCCGTTGATTCACTATCTCAACAAGGGAGAGATTGTCCGATTCCACCAAGATCTTCTCGTGCTGGAGGCCTTGGTTGAGCAGATGTCGAAGCGCCAAGGAAAGAGCTTGGGTCTCTACCTGCGGGGCCGAAGAAGCAGCAACACTTTGGGAAAAACCGTCGGTGAGTTTGCCTTGATAATCCCTGCAGATACAGGCTATTTTACCTTCCTTTTTACCTGGTTCGTACGAGCCATCCACATTAACTTTGAGAACACCCAGATCTGGGGGTTTCCAGAGAAGATCTTGAGCTGTTGATGATTTCGTTTTGGAACTACAGGAAGGGGCGGACAACCGATCTACCTGAGAATGGACCAGTGCTGCCTCAGCAACCAGATTTGGATCAGGAGTGGATCTTCTGAAGATGAAGCCATTACGAGCTTTCCAGATCTGCCACAACACATTGGATATGAACGCAAGGCGAGTCGAGGGGTTGTGGTGCCCAATAACTGATATGAGCCATGAATCTAGACGCCGGATGGTACTGGGATTGATGCTGATACGGATCCTGTGATGAGACCACACACTTTGCGTCCAAGGACAAAGCAAAAAGATATGTTCTATTGTTTCCGGAGTCTTTTGTTTGCAAAGAATGCAGCAAGGATTACTAATGATGTGATGACGATACAGGTTGTCTCTGGTTGCGAGGGAATTACTGCAAACATACCACAGGAAAGAGCGGATCTTCGGAGCAGTGGGCATTTTCCACAGCATACGCCAAAGGCAGGTAGGAGTTTGATAAGAAGTAGAAGCATCCTTATTAGATTGAGCTGTTGCTGCCTAGTTAAGAACATGGTATACAGATTTAACTAAATAATCGCCGTGTGTTGTAGCTATCCAAATGAGCTGATCCTGAGTGCAAGTAGATCGTAGCTGGATATCTGTGATTTGTTGGATGATTTGTGCATCATAAAACTGATTCAATAGGTCTGTCTTCCATGTATTGGTAGATTGGTCAATAAGATCAGCTACTAGAAGAGGTTCTTGTTGGGTTTTTGGTCCGCTGAGAATACCCATGGGGAGCCATCGGTCTTCTCTTATATTTATTTTGGTACCATCCCCTACAGACCAACTAACATGATTAACGATAGCTTCCCTCCCATTTAAGAGGCTCTGCCAGCCCCAAGATGGGCGAGAACCTTTATCAGCTTGCATAAAGGAGGAGGAGTGAAAATATAATCCTTTGAACAATTTCCCCCATAAAGACAAGGGTTGCTGTAGGAGACGCCATGCTTGTTTACCAAGCATGGCTTTATTAAAATTGATCAGATTTTTGAAGCCCAAACTTCCAATTTCCTTCCTGTGTTGCAGTGCCTGCCAGCTTAGCCAATGAATTCCAGACTTGCTTGAATCATTGTTCCACCAGAACTTAGCCATACACTGCTCAATAGTTCTACATAGAGAAATATGGATTTTAAAAATAGACATGGCATAACATGGTATAGCTTGAATTACTGACTTTAGTAGGATTTCCTTCCCACCCTTCGATATCATTTTCTCCTTCCATCCCTCCAATCTGGCCTGAATTTTACTTATAAGCCAAGAAAACATATCCTTCTTCGATCGGCCCCAATCAGTAGGAATCCCTAAATATTTCCCACATCTCTCTAAGATAGGAACTCTTAATTCACTTGCCAGATTCAACTTTAAAGAGATAGGACAAGATGGGCTAAAAAAGACACCTGATTTGTTTCGGTTTATGGCTTGTCCAGTGGCCAAACAGTACTGGTTTAACAAATTAGAAAGGTTATGGCATTCTATCAGGGTACCATCAAGAAAGAATACAGCATCATCGGCAAAAAATAAATGCGATAAAGTAGGACTCCATTGATTCATCTTGATGCCTTTAAGGAAACCCATGTCAATAGCATTTCGGATAAGATAGGATAACAGGTTGGCTATAAGTATAAATAAATATGGGGATAAAGGATCTCCCTGACAAAGCCCTCTGGTGGGATGAAACTGCTGTAGATAATCGCCATTCATTTTAATACAGAAAGATGTAGTAGAAATGCACTGCAATATCATATGTACCCAATGGGAATGAAAACCTAACCTGATTAAATAAGCCCGTAAGAAATCCCATTCAACACGGTCGTACGCTTTGCGCATATCAAGTTTTAGAACAACTTGAAAATGTCTTCTTCTTCTTCTTGATTTAATCTGATGTATGACTTCCTAAACCACTAAAATGTTATCTTGAATCTGCCTGCCTCCCACAAATGCACACTATTCCTCAGAAATTAAGGTAGACAATAAAGGTTTTAGCCTGTTTGCAAGCACTTTTGATATTATCTTGTAGGCATAATTGCACAAACTGATGGGGCGATACTGATCCAGGCTTTCGAGGTTGGGGTTTTTGGGAACCAAAGTGATAGCAGTTCGGTTTAGATCAGCCGGTAACAAACATATTGGAAGAAATTCTGAACTGCCTAAAAAATGTCCATTTTAAGAATATCCCAATAAGTTTGATAAAATAATCCATTCAAACCATCAGGTCCTGAGGCTTCGGAAGCCCCTAATTAAAAGGTAGCCTCTTTAACCTCTCTAGTCGTCACTGGTGCTAATAGATTTGCATTCATATCAGGAGTAACTACCTGTGGGCATTGTTCCAATACCTGATCATAATTTCAAGGGCCTGAAGTAGTATATAGCTGCGCAAAATAAGAAGTAGTCAGTTCCTGTAGCTTGCTAGGACCACGAACCCAAACCCCATTTTCATCATGCAATATACTAATACGGTTTCTTTGACGCCTTTGGATAGTTGTAGCATGAAAGAATATGGTATTACGATCCCCCCACTTTAACCAGTTTATCCTTGACCGCATCGCCCAAAATTGTTCCTCTCGTTGCCAGCATTGTTGAATTTCCGCTTTTAAAGCTATGATTTGTGCTTGAGTTATTATATTGGTTTGTCAATACTTGCAATTTTTCCTCTAACTCAGTAATCTTTTGTCTGTTATGCGAGAATCTCCGGCGACTCCAGCGGGATAAAGCAGTGGTCACTGATCGAATTTTAGCCAGGAGAGAGGTATTCCGATCCCAACTAGCATTCCAGGATTCAGCAACAATTGAGGAACATTCAGCATCATGGTTCCAAAATGCTTCAAAGGTAAAATGCCTTTTTCTTCGAATAGCACACCCTGTAGAATCTAACACTAGAGGACTGTGGTCAGATCCTACAGCAGGAACAGCAGTCACCTGAGCATTAGGGAAGGTCACCCGCCAATCAAGATTGCAGACAGCCCTGTCCAGACGTTCCTTCACCAAGGCTTCCCCATCCCGGTTGTTGGTCCAAGTATAAGCACAACCATGTGCAGGAAGATCTAACAAACAGCAATCATCAAGCACAACTCAAAACGAGGATATCCGGTAAGTGTCTGGCGGCCTAGATCCCCATTTCTCCCATCAATTCAGAATTTCATTAAAATCTCCGATGCACAGCCAGGGGAAAATGTTAAGAGAGCTAATTTGCCGCAAAACCTGCCAAATAAGTTAACAAGCTTGAAAAATTGCAGGTGCATGAAGACAAGTAATCCTCATGGTTCTGTCCTCAGAGCGAACCTGACAGAGAAAGTCAAAATAATGAGGAGAAGAGGTGAACTCAGACAACCTCAGGCTGTCATTCCAAAAAAGGGCCAACCCTCCAGCTAAACCCACCGGACTAACCAACCGATGATCCAAAAAGCCCAAGGTATGCTTTAGTCTAAGTAAGACCTCATCAGTGTTCTTCGATTCCATCAAAAAGAGCAAGTCAGGCCTTTCCCTAGCCACTAGGGCCTTTAAGGCTTGGACTGTCAAGGGATTGCCTAACCCCTGACAGTTCCAACTAATAAGCTTCATCTGTGCTCCGGTGGCTGTTCAGGGCCAGCCACCGACGCCCAAGGACCAACCTTTCCCGCTTCAAAAATTGGCGTGTCCAGCAACACTGACTCATCATAATCTGTCGAAAGAGCTACAGGTAAGTCATATGGTGTATACCTACGAGGTTTCTTAACAGGGCCAACTCTACCACTATGGCCAACACCTTTGCCTTTTTTAGCTTGAGGGGCAGAGACTTGCACTTGAACACCTTTTTGCTTTTCCTCCGCAGGGATGGAGGCTGTGGTCGTATTATGACGAGGCGGGGGAACTGGGCCAGGAACCACAAAGCATTCCCTTGGAATAATAGAAGTATCTGGTTGAGAAGAAACAACTGCATTAGGGCCAGGTGGGGGAAGTAGGGGGAGAGGTTGGGCTACGGTATGAGGTGTCTCAGGTACTGTCTCCTCATAGTCTTCCTCAGCAATGGATCCATCATAATAAAACTGCCAATATGGACTATATTGCTTTGAGCCAGGGTCCATATGGAGTTTTCTCATCATCAGAGAACATACTTTCTTTATAAGGTACAAAAGAGCATGATTCTGCATAGTGTCCTAATCGCTCACAAGAATAGCAGTAATGAGGTAGTTTTTCATACCTGAAGTCCAGCCAAAAAGTTTCGTTTCTGAATTTTATTAAACGCCCTGTCTGCAAAGGTTCTGATATCACTAATTCGACTTTTGCCCTCCCAGCCCGTAGTTCAGAACCAGTGACAAAATCTGACTTCACCTGCAGAACCTTTCCTACCGTACTAACAGCCCTACGGATCATCTCATCTGTGCAACATTCAAGAGGAAGGCCAACCATTTGAACCGAGAAGGCGCAGGTAGAGAAATCATAGCAATGCAAGGGGGTATTTTCCACCCAAGGCTTAAAAATAATCAGATGGCTTGAGAATTGCCAAGGGCCATTATCTAGAACTCTCTGTTTGTCAAATTGAGATCTAAATTTTGCTAAATAAGTCCCTGTTTCCCTCCGCAGAATGTCGACATGTTCCGTTCTCCAAGCCCTCTTCAAAGCAGTCTGGAAAGCTGGGAAATTGAGCGAGGGATTAGAAGCGAACTTACCAATTAGAGTTAATTTGCACTCCTCCACAACTTCAGGTGAGGGCTCGACCCGCCATTCCTCAATTTGTTGCTCAGTACATAATCTTCCCAATTTCCAACAGAGAGCCGCGACTTTGGATGCATCTGGGTCATTCTCGCGAGACATGACCAAACCTCAGAGAACAAACACCCCTAAGCACTGAAGTTCGAATCAAAGGCAAAAGATGACATGCAGATCTCACAACAGAGACCTTGGAGTGAGCAAGCAAGATAGCCCAAGGACAAAAAGTGCAAGAATGGTAACATGCAAAAGGACAGGAAGAGTTGGGTGACAGGGCATCAAGAGAAATTGGGCGAGATGAGGATGAAAGGGGGAAGGCGACAAAGAGGAGACCAATTCAAGGTTGCCATGGATGAAGTGAAAAGGACGAGACGGAAAGAAGTAGAGAATCAGAAAAAACTACCCAGCTGGTAGAGAAACTCGATAAAACGAGAGAGAGTCTCTTCTTAGAAATAGCTTAAAAAGTCTTTTTGGGGGAGTCTTCTCATTCAAGGTGTGAAAATCCTTGGTGAAAATTGTGCTCAAAATTAAACAAGCCTCTAGCACTCTACCTAAGGTTCTAATTATCCTTAAAAATGAATGTCCTTGATTGTGCACTTTCATTATGTTGACTGTGGCGTCCTGTAGTTTAATAAAGATTTGCTCTCCCATGCAATTTATTTAATGCTTTTCTTGGTTGCTGATTGTTATGGTAATGAATTGTGCACCCGTATAATCGCCTAACTTGTTAGTGGACAGGTATAAATTCAATTTAGACCGTCTGATAAAAAATCTTTTTCTTTTAAAGTAAACAAGATTAGGTACCGAAAGTAAATTAATTGGTTAATTAGTGTAATCAAATTTCCGACCTTAGATTATCTGGTTGCTTAGGAAGTGAGGTATACTCTTATACCTCACTTGATTTCTAGCCGACCCAAATAGGTTAGTGGCGACTCCTTAGTTCCTAATTCCTATGAACCCCCAATGTCGTGTGAGGCTTGGGCTTGGGAAATCTTGTCCCTAATCATGTGCTGTAGACCTACCCTTTATTACAAAGCACATGAAAACCATTTTGTTTCTGAATAAATCTATTTTTCTATTCACGGGAACATATTCGAAGCAAATTAAGTTTGGTAATGCAAATTTATTTTTCTATTTTTGGAAAAATGTTTAATCAACAAATAAGTTTTGAATAAAAATGAGAAATAAAAAAATTTGTACTTCTCTATTTTTGGAATAGAAATGAGAAATAAGAACTTTTTTCATTACTCGCTCTCATTATTAGCTGGTCACCCACCTGTCGACTGTCTTCCACCATTATTCACTGTCACTTGGGAGGGAAAAAGTTTGTGTCGTTATCAAATGTATATTTTTGTTTATAAACTTGCTAAAGGAATAAAAACAGAATTATCTGTTCCTAGTAAAAAAATTGTCTGTCTGACATACGCCTTAAGGTTAGTTAATCAACTATTTCTGTATATCATCCCCCTCTCATTCCGATCGGAGAAGGCGATGTACCATGAAGTCTTTCCGTCCCAAACTTGAATTTCGGAAGACGCCAACCCTCCTTTGTGTTATCCTTCGACGTACATATACGAAATATTACAATTCCAGAAAAGCTACCAACCTCAATTTCTATCTGTAAAGACACGTGTCAGAGTTTTGTGTGGATGGTCCTAACTGATAATGGATGGTCCCAATATCATTCGACTATCTGTCACATCGAATCAGATTCCGTGACTCAACCTGCGATTATGAAATTGATATCGCAATGTGACTCGAGTGATATGGGAGCAAGAAAACAGACAATGGTTTCTAAAAGTTTAGCCCATTAAGATCAGTCTTTAGACCACTTTAATTATTGGATGCCTAGAAGAGAAGGGAATGTAGATTGGCTATCTTGTCTTTGAGCGATATTAGTGCTATCAATTTTTTTTTTCCTTACCAAATTGTGTCGCAATACGTATTTACGATGTATATTCAATTAATTCTTCCTTTGAGACCTTATATTGAAGCTCATTTCATTTTCTAATCTTTAATTATCTCTTCATTTTGTGAATATATAATTATTATGAGTACATGGATGTTTTCTCTGTCTTTGGGCAATTAACATTCACTGACTTTATTTGTTTGGCACAAAATGAATAATTTAGAAAGTATTTTCTTGAAAATGATGGCTTGTATCGTTTGCAATAACTAATCAATAAAAATATTTTCTTTATTGATAACAATTTATGCTTAATTATTTTCGTGAACGATAAAAATTTTTTCGTTCATTCAGTTTGTAAGCGATATTAATAATTGTATATAAAAAGATATTTTTTAGATCATTCATTTTTCCATGAAACAAATGGAATTTAAATCATCAAAAAAGGTTATGCTTGTAAGATGCAGCTAGGGGAAAAAACCTTTCTTGAAAGCCTTGAAATTAGCTAATAAATGAGAAAACTCATTAGAAAAAGGAAGCTAACTTTTTCTTTTTTTTTGGTAAATGGTAAGAATATATAGCTTTAACTAACAATTACAAAAGATTTGGTGCCACAAAACTTGCACTCAACAAGACAATAAGTCAAAGTGAGTGGAAAGGAGCCGAATGCAAAAGAGGACCACAAGAGCGGGCCTAAGGAAGCAAAAACAGCCAAAACAAAGGTGAAAGGAAAAGGAAAGCAGCGGAAGGCCACAAAATGCCAAATGAACCACAATCTACGCCCACATTTGCCAACGACAAAAGTGAAGAGGCACCAAGGAAGCACCCACGCAGAGGAAGAGTATCCAGACAGCAAACACCAGGCTAGGGCCCTACTAAAGTAGAAGACTCCCCAGCTAAAAAAATGATCGGATCAATACCCCAGTTACGCTGCAATCTCTGATTTCTATAAGTATCATTCACACTATGAAAGTGGTGGCCTTGTCTCTAACGACCTTGAAGAGTTGATTCTTCACCATTGGAATGGATAAACGCTGCTCTCTAAAGAGGATGCCGTTCCTATGCTTCCAAATGAAATAACAAAGAGCAACAAAAGAGAAGTGAGCAATGCACTTGTAAAAGTCTTTGCCCGCAAGGAAGGAGGCGGCCCAGTTGAGATTCTCGGCCCACGAACTATTCTGTCATGACAGATTGTATTTGAAGGCCCAAAAGAAGGCGATGCTAGCAGAGATGCGGCATCAAAAAAATAGGTGGTCTTTGAAATCCGGCACCTCATTGCAGAAGGGACACAAGGTACTATCTATCCTATCATAAGATAATAATAGAGCTTGGGTAGGAAGCCTGCGTTTGGCAATAAGCCAAAGGTTTAGTTGGTATCTTGAAGTGATCGAGTTGTTCCATATGAACGTGTGTGAGGAGACCCGAGTCTTCCTCCTCCTAGGCAAATCCCAAGCCGAGGCCACCGTGAACAAGTGGGAGGTGTTTCCCATTGAAGAAAAATCCCTTGAAGTTTTGAAGTTGACAAAACAGCCTCGTCAGCAAAGTCTGAAGGATCCAAGACTCAGTCGGTTAAGTCTGAAGAGTTCAAGACCCAAAGGTTTTCCGTCTGAAGACAGTCAGACCCAAAGTTCGGTCTGAAGTTTCCGTCTGAAGATAGTCAAGACCCAGTTTCCGTCTGAAGACCTCTAGACTCAAAATCTAAGTCTGAAGACAGTTTGCGATTTTGACAGGCTGACAGCAGGTTATTTTTATGGTTAAGGAAAGTAAGATTTGGATATTATATTCCCTAACTTATCCATGAAATATCTCTGACTGTGATCGTGAGCATGGAAGATTTATTCTTCGGATTTTATCCGTTGAAGATCAAGTGAATTTTTGGAAGGATCTAATTTTGGGAACTCAAGATCTTGATTGTATGGGCGAGCAAGATTGACGAGCTATTTTCTACTTATATTTTCGACGACGTGAAGATCACTTAAATTGATTCAGTCCAACGGGTTGATTGGATGAATTCTTGGAAAATGCCAACGGGTATGTGGCACGGAGGCTATTTAAGGTGGATCAGTGTTGCTCAAAAATGATGAGAGAACTGATAGAAAAATCTCGATGTTAGAACCTCTGAAATCTCTTATTCTCTAAAATCTCTCGTGTTCAAATTGTGTATCAAAGAGAGTTAATTATAGTGCGATACAGCAAGAAGCTGTAGAAGAGACTTTCTGCTGGAAAAGTCTAGTTCGTGATTTGTAACAGCTCTCATTTGCTACATAGTGATTATGCCAGTTGGCTGCCAGCGTGGAGAGTGGACGTAGGCTTGGAACAAGCCGAACCACTATAATCATTGTGTCAATTCTCTTTTACTCTACTCTATTTGCTTTATGAATGCATGATCTACTTGTTATTTATATATTCTCTATATTAAAGTATTCTACGGTAGAAGATTCCAAAAGAATTTCGTAATCACCTATTCACCCCCCTCTAGGTTGATTTACTAGCCTATGTCATTTACCTTCCAACCAAAATGATCGGAGAGGTGGGAAAGGGTGGGAAGGGGTTCTGCCCAAGAGTTCAAGACCAACTTGGTCAAAGCTCCACGTTTGATGAATAGGTCCGCCACCGTCACCTGCCTAGAGAGGCCAGATGTATATATGGCTGAGTCCGGAAAATACAAGTTCAGAGGACCCTTGGGGTGCCAGTTATCAAACTAGAGGGACACCGAGCAACCATCCCCGATTCTCCAATAAAAAGAGCTTCGAAACTCAGTCTTGAGTTGGAAGATCTTCTTCCAAGCCCACAAACAACAAGTCGGCTTTTTGGCCACCCAGAAATTCGACCTTTTTAAGAAGGTCGAGTGAATCCATCTGCACCATTAAGATTCTTTATCGACAAATAGGATCCAGATATGTTTTAACATGGCGGCCTTGTTATACTCTCGAAGCCTATGGATGCCAAGGCCCCCCTCGTCTTTTGGGCAACACATGTCCTTCCAGGAAACCTTTGCACCCCCTCTTCCCAACTCCGAGCCTTTCCATAGGAATTGTCTAAGAATTCTTTCGATTTGATCCAAGACCGTTGCAGGTAAAATAAATACACTAGCCCAATATGCTTGGATGGCATGAAGGACTGACCTGATCAACTGTAGCCGACCGACGAAGTATAGGAAGCAATAAGCCCAAGATTGTACTCTCACTATGGTGCAGTTAACTAACACACAGCAATTCGCCTTACTGATCCTGGAAGTGATGATGGGAACCCCGAGATAGGGAGCTGGTAGGCTTCCTTCGTGGAAACCAAGGGTAAGGAGGATTTGGTTCCTTAAGGAAGGTGATCCTCTTGCAAGGTAGATTTCACTTTTATTTGTATTTGGAACCAAGCCAGACCAATCCGAAAAGATTTGGAGGCCTTCCTTGAAGAGCTTCACCGAAGGCAAGTCGGCTTCACAGAACGGGAAGACATCATCTATAAAGAATAAGTGTGATAGGCTGGTCACTTTGCATCTCCATAAATATTTGAACTCCGGCAATGAAGAGCGAGTAGTGAGAATACCAAAAAGTACCTCCATGACCAATGTAAACAAGTAGGGAGAAAGGCGGTCCCCCTGACGAAGCCCACGACCACTGGCAAAAGAATCCATGTAACTCCCCATTCAAAGCAATGGAAAATTTAGGTCCTCACACAAGTCATGATGAGCCGAGAGAAGTGATTAGGGAATCCGAAGGCCTGAAGGACAACCTCAAGGAAGTTCCAATCAACTATGTCGTAGGCTTTCTTGAAGTCCACCTTGATTGCCACTTGGGTGAGTAGGGCTGGATGTGAAAACCAGAAAAGAGTTCCTACGCTAGAAGGCTATTATCCCTGATCCGCCGGCCTTTAACAAACGCACTCTAGAAAGGCCCAACGACATCCTGTAGAACTGCAGCAACCCGATTGGCCATGACTTTAGTAATGCACTTGTAGATGGTATTACAACGGGCGATTGGCCTGTAGTCATCCACAGAAGCCGCATTTGGAGTTTTTGGTACCAAGACCAAAATGGTGTTGTTGATCTCCTTTAAGAGCCTACTCGAGATGAAGAAATCTTTCACTGCCGATACAACCAACTGACCCACCATCTCCTAGTTATGTTTAAAGAATTCAACTATGAAACCATTAGGTCCAGGAGCTTTGCCTCTAGTTAGAGAGAATAGAGTATCACAGATCTCTGAGTCAAAAATGGGCCGATCAAGGAAGCTAACTTGTTTAGCATTGAGGGAAAACTGACAAATCTACAACTTGGGATGTGATCTACAACTTTTAGTATGTGGTAGCTTGGGATGTGATCTACAACTTTTGTGAAATTTCTTGAAGTCCGCATTTATGGTCCCGTATCGAGTTATAATGGAAGCTATGGAGTTGGAGAAAATGGTTCAAATTATTTGATCTCGATTCAATAGACCCATACAGTGGTTTGCTCTTCTTCAATCTTTGAACGGACGGCCTGAAGGACCTCCCGTTCTAAGAATTATAGGGATTTATCAACAGAAAGAGGCCTTCGATTTTATGGCCCGCATTTTGACTGAAGAAGCAGAAATATTGGGTATAACATTTCCGTTTAATCCAATAGTTAGCAAGTTAGAAAGTCTCGAGATTGAAAAGTTGCGTGTAAACCCTGGCTAGGCTCTGGCTAAGTAGCACCGACACTGACACGTGACACACGATATGACACGACACATCGACATGTCATTTTTAAAAAAATAGAGAATTCTGACACATTGGGACACGTTATATATTAAATGTATATTTTATATATAAATAATAAATCATTATTTTATGATTATTTCAATCAAATTATTTTGATTCAAATTCACAAATAAATAAATAATAATAAAATCCTATAATAAATTTACACTAAAAACATTAATTCGCCATTTATTAATATCCTTCATTGTTTCAATTTGACAAATTCAATTCAATTTCAATAAATTCATAAAACTTGGAAAGAAGAAAATAAGTAATTCACATCTAGACTTGCATGTCGAATGTATGGAAAGAAAAAAGAAAAAAACTTAAGGGTAAATTGTGTATGATGAAATGTGAGTCAAAAAAGAAGAGAATAAAATATTAGGTTTTTCTTTTTTCTTCATTTGTTATTTTTATTATTGATTTTTATTTTTTCACATATATATTTTGACAATTCATTTATTGAAAATTTTTAAAATTGATATCACATGTTGAAATTGTGTGTCGAAAACTTAGCATGTCGAAATTCCGATTTGAGTATCAAAGAGTGTGAGAAGAATTGATTAGGTGTCAAATTTTTCGACACGTGTTGACCAAGTATTAGAGAGTGTCGGACATGTGTCGAAGTGTCCGACACGACATGAAAACTCCCCGAGAGTGTCGGTGCTTCCTAGGGCTCTGGACATCAACTCAATTCTTCAGTTGCGTACCCTATTGGCCTTTGACAATGAACATCACCTGAAAAGATCGCCTCTTCCACTGATGAGTATATATGGAACTAACTCACGCAGAGTCTTGCTGATGAGCCAAAAACACGCTCGGTGAACTGCTTGAGAAAGACCTGGCAAATGGGAGTAGCCCAAGTACTGATTCAGCTGGGTCGTTGCCAGATGGATAATTTCCTCAATGCTTTGTGGGGATTGTCCCAAATGTTATGGTAGTGACAGAGCAAGTCTCGGACCATAAACGGACAGGGACAGACTCTGTTAAGAGCGGCTCACGGAAGCTATGCGCCCTAATGCTGCATTAATTTGATTGTTTGGAGTTTACGACGTCCTTAGAGCGATTGAAGGTGGAGAAAGTGCTATTTGGGGAGGCTACTGAGATTATCATATCATGAGAGGTTGCCGAAAGGAAGGGAACGACACAAGAAGCTCAACAAGTGGATCCACAGGCTTGACTTGGCTGCATATGGGAAAGTGCCATTGAGCTCCTACGGGAGGTTGCAGGTAAGGAGGCCGATGCAGGGATGCAATTGTGATGCCTGTAAGATCGAAGAAGAAAACGGATGTGTCGAGATGTGTTGGCAAGATCGGAATCTTTTCTCCCTGTTGCCCTAAATGTGCGGAAAGTAAGATATTAACTAAGCTGCACTGTTATATGCCTGCTTGTAGGAATGATTTTGCAGACTCGCTCCTTACTCGTCGTTTGTTGTACTTTTTTCCCCTTTTCATATAGCCAGAATCTGATCAATCTTTTTTGTCTTTGCTTCTATTCTATGAAAGAATAACCATCAACGTTAAATGACCTGAGCCTACACCTAGAGAATGGCCCAAAGGGTTTTGAGCGTACCTGCATAGTTTCGAAGTTGTTATGCACGGCTCGTGCGATGCTTATACTGAGAGCAGAACTTTGTTCTTTTCGGCCTGAAGGTATTACCTGAGTATGTGACAACCGGATCTCTCTATGAGCTACGAGATTTGAGATTAATAGTGCTGTGATCAACAGGCATTACGCTGACAGCGAACCCAATGATGTTTCTCTCGTTCTTTCCAGAAACGAGAAATGAAATCCCAAGATGCTTTTAATCCTCAGAGCTATATGTGGGCTTTGCCTGGATCTTATGAAGCTTACACTGCATCAGTTTCGTCCCCTAGACATTGCGACGGGCGTCAGCACACGATCAAATGCCTCTCGACCTGTTTCATCTTTGACAGTAAGCTGATGCTACATTTCATGCAAAGAAAAGAAAAAGGTTCGAACCCTTCAGCTGTCTCTTGGAAAGCAATGCATGGCATTGGAGAATGATTCGAACATAAGTGCAAGACAGATTCAGGAACCAAGTGATGCAGATGATGGTCAGTGCTTTTGTCGGTGGTAGACAAAAATGCATTTCTCTCCCGAGAGGGTATCAAGCACAGGCATCAACAACATAGCCGCAAAAATGAAAAGGATGAAGATCAGTCGAATCGGCATAAGCTGGTAACAGAACAGACAGATAGACAAAACTCCCACCGAAATCTTGGCACGATCTCTCACTGTCGCAAGCTCTCTCAAACAGACAAATCGGAGATGTCGACAGTTTCAATGCACTCGTCCTCCGGCAAAACGGACCAATTTGGAGATTGTGCGGCCCTCAACCACTTGAAATCGTCGACCTTGGACCAATTCCCGGTTTCTTCACCGAGTCCGGCGTCCTCGAGATCCCGCTCGATTCCCCGATAATGGAGGCGATACGGTGTGAACCTCACACCCGAGCAATCCTCGATGATGGGCCTGCTCCTCACCCTCAAGTAGAAATCGCTAGCCTTGGCGTTGTGGATCCTTATTAGGGATGAGCAGTGGTCTAGGGTCGACCCTGGACCGACCTTGGACCGGCCCAACCCTGCCGGTCCTAGTCCGGTTCCCAAGGGGACTGGGTCGGTCCTTGGTCCTGAAATTACAAGACCAACACTGTACGGGTTGGTCCTCGGTCCTAAGAGTTTTGAGTCGGTGCAACCCTGGACCAACCCTGTATATTATATTATATTATATTACATTATACTATATATAATTTTTTTATATATTCAAACCTAAGTAAAATGTTTGTTATATTATATTATATTGAGATGTTCTATTAATAGCACTAATAGTAATTTCAATTTAAAACTTTTGTTGAGTATTAATTATGTGTCGTTTGTTTTGTTTTCAGGTGTTTAGAAGTTCAAGTGAATTAACAAGATGTGAAGTTATATATTCATGGTTTATATTATATATTTTGAACTTTTTATGGTTTAGTTGTATTTTACTAATAAATTTCAGCTGCACTTTGCTTTTCAATTTGTGTCAAATGGTAGAAGTTTTTGAAAAGTAGAGTAGTATTAAAGTTGCTACGGTGATTTACTAGTCAAGTGGTGTGAAGCTCATTTTTTGATTAAGTGGAGTCTACATGATCAAATGTAGGAAAAGTGGTGTGAAGCTCATTTTTTGGTTGAGTAGACTCTACATGATCAAATGCAGGAAAAAACTTTTGTGTATGGTGTTATGAATATTAAAGATAGATTATTACAAGAACTTCCCATCTTGTCCCATATCTCGATAAGCAGTTAGCAGGTACAAAATTTCTATTATTGTGTCATCTTAAATTTGCTAAATATGTATTGGTATTTATAGTTTAGTTGCACAATGCCGCATTGTTGATGGATGTGTAATTTGAATTTGCAGACTTGCTATTTTAGGAAGTATAAAAAATAAGACGAAAAAAATTATCGATCAGTCCCAGGTTGACCCTGGAACCGAACTGAACCCATTGGGTTAGTCTAGTCCTTGGTCCCAGGCTCAATAGGGTCGGTCTTCGGTCCTAAAAATTAAGGACCGACACTGTATGGGTTGGTCCTAGGGTTAGGGGGTGGCCCGAACCAACCCGGATCATGCTCATCCCTAATCCTTATCTGGTGTGACGCCAGCAGGAACACGCAGTTCTTCGCCTCCTCGATGAGGACTGATCCAGTCACAGGCCCTGCGTACACCCTGCAATTCCTCAGCCTGTGCACGAACAGCGCCCTCGCGCACCCAATCAGCCTCACTTCGCACGACTCTAGATCCGACAGCGTGAACTCCCCGACCTCCAATCCCCTCACGTCCTTTGCCAAAACCTCATTTGCCCTTGTTGGTGTTTTGCGGAAGTGTGTGTGTGTATGCGCTGCCAAAGTAGGTGGAGGAAGTCTCTAGACTTCTCTACAAATAGCTACTAACATAAGATGGAGAATTCTAGAATACACAAGAGATGGTAGCTTGTAGACTCTTGTAGAGTTTTTCTTGAATTTTCTAGTTCAAATCTATCTTGAAGTTTCTAGAATTGGATCATAAATTCCAACACTCCCCCTTGATCCAATTTCGGGATAATCCGGATTTGTGTTGTAAAGTCTCGGACATACCTTGAAATTTCTCTTGTAATTGTCCCATGCCTTTTATTCCGTCTTCATTCCATGATTCCTTGTATTCTCTTGTCGAAACACTTGCACTTGCCTTTGAGCATGCATGACTTTTTTTCAACGATGTCCCATATGTCTCGGGTCATCAAAATGCTTTTAGTTGTAGTTGTTAGCTCGGGCTCTGGCTCTGGCTCTCTTAGGCTTTGGCTCTGGCTCCGGCTTTGATTCTGGCTTTGGCTCCGGCTCTGGCTCTTGTTGGCTCTCGCTCGGGCTCTGGCCTTTTTAGTTGAGGATGGTGAGGACAAACTATAATATCCGAAGTATCCCGAAAATGGATCAAGGGGGAGTGTTGGAAATGGTGATCCATTTTCTAGAATCTCCTAGAGTTGCTAAACTTCTAGAATTCCCTAGATGAATTTTCTAGAAGAAAGAAGAAAACATTTTCTAGAAGAAAGAAGAAAAGTCCAGCATGTAAGAGAAGCCTAGAGAAGTCTAGCATTCAAGAGAAGACTAGAATCTTCTAAGGCGGTGATTCACGCCTATAAATAGGTATGTAAGTTCATCATTTGAGGTGTGTAAGAGGTAAACCCTCCACCTTGTGTGTGAGGTGAACCCTCCACCATGAGAGGTCAAGATTTCTACTGTACCTCCATCAAACTATTTTGTTCAACTAATGAAACTATTTTCCCCCATATCCCGTGTCCTATATATTCCAACTATCCCATCTCATCCCTTGTCCATCTTCTAGAAACTACACCATACACTTGCACACACATCACTAACCAAAAACTATAACCAATACTAAAATCATGCTTCCACAGCGCGCACTCAATCCAAAAATTTTTTAACAGCCCTGTTTCTAAAACCCGGCGAATCGGGCACGGCGACTGCCAAGCTCCCAACTTTCGCGGCCAGCCTCGAATCGCAATTCTCGACGTCAGCTCCCTTCAGCAAGGGCGCCGTCGATTCCTTTCTCGCGGGCCTATTCTTGAAAGAGAACTTCTTCTTGGGGATCAGCTCGGAGCTCAGAGTGTCGAGGGCCTGCTTCAGATCGGAGATGGTCTTCAGGGAGGACCAGACTTCGTGGGAGGGCAAGTAGTAGGAGCTCTCCGCGACGAGCTTCTCGAGGTCGGCGATGGAGGCGGAGATCTCATCGAAATGGAGCTTGAGCAGGGATGGGTCGGCGAGGCGGCATTGGGCGAGGCGGGACTCGATGGCCCGCCTGGACTCGCCGAAGAGGGAGAGGAAGGAGGAGGTGGATTCGAAGGAGGAGGAGGAGGAGGAGGAGGGCGGCGGGCCGGGCTTGTCGGGGCGGGATTGGTGGCGGTTGGAGAGGCGCTCGAGCATCACCAGATGCTTCTTGCGCGCGCGAGGCGCGCGCGGAGGCGTCGGATCTATTTGCTTCTCCTTCTTCCATTGTCTCTCGTTCCGGAGGCGGAGCGGGGCGAGCGAAGAGATGCACGAAACCGATTCGAGGAGGAAGATGACCCGACTGCCTCGCGAGGCTAGGCTGTTCTTCCGTTTTTAGGTTTTCGAAGCTTTTGAGGGCTTGATATTAATCCCAAATTGCTTTTATAATTCTTTGGAAAATTTTCAAATAAAGAGTTGAAATAAGGGCCAAAAATAGATTTTGCGTCAATTAAAGGCTTGAAGTAGCTATGATTATTTTAAATGAAGGCCTAAAATGATAATAGTTATTTTAAATAAGAGCCTAACCTCGCTAGTCACCAGTCAATTAAATATTTCAACTGATTAAGGATATTTTCGTCTAATTACAATTTTGATTTCAAATTATTTTTTATTCTTTTCGAAGAGGGCTAGTGGTTGTTGGCAAGGGCTCGACATCTCTTGTTGGCTGTTGGTAAGGTTGGCAAGGGCCTGCAAGCCCTCGCCTTGTGCCGATGAGGGCTTAGTGATTCTTGCCAACTGTTGGTGAGGTGACCCTAGCCCGAATCTAGCGAAGGCTGATCTCGCCTACCTTGGGGTCGCCTTGCCCAGGACTCTCGCCAAATCGGGTGAGGGCAACTCGTTGCTCAACCCTTTTTGACATCGTCGGTGGAAGAAGAAAGAAAAACCAGAAAAAGGAAAAAAAGAAAGGAAAAGGACAAGAAGAAAGAAAGAAGGAAAATTTTTTTTTTTTAAAAAGGCAATTGACTAAAATGCCATTGGCTAGTTGGAAAATTAGGTTTTTATTTGAAATAGATATTACTTTAGGCCTTGATTTGAAATAATATTCACTTTACATCATTATTTGAGAAAATAATAGCACTTTAGGCTTTTATTTGAAACGATGTTCACTTCGTACTCTTATTTTAAAAAAATGAAGGCACATTAGGCCTTTTATTTAGAATTTTCCCCAATTCTTCTATTAAATGGGAAAAAAGAAGAAAAAACATGAACTTTTTAAATTTTTGGCAATTTTAAATAATCCTGAGAATAAAAGGTTTTCAAATTGCAAACTCTAGTATTGAAAAAATTTGATCTTGGCAAAATTTTGGAATAAAATGGAGTAAAAATTTAGGCAACATCGAAAGAGCAAATTCAATATAACCATCGCTTCTTTAATTAATTGAATTTTCGAGTCTCTAAATGCATCAAAATATGGTTTTTTCCCTATCGGGTGACTATTTCTCATTGGCCTATCGTCGTTACGAGTATAGTATGATTAGCCGAAATCTTGTAGTTATTCTACTACTATTCCACATAAAAAGAGAAAAAAAAAAGAAAAATCAAATAAATTAGTTGAATATATTAATTGAAAGTGTCACTATCAACGTCTAATGTACCAATAGCATACTGAAATGAATTTGACAAGAATAATTAAAGTTAAGATGAATTTGTGATTAGTGATTGAGCCACATTCGTATGGTATACCTACTAAACAGGCAATTGAGTAGGTTAGAGTGAGTCGAAAATTGATCCGGTTCAAATTAACTTACTTTATTGACCCATTTTTATGTAATACAAGTTTAGCAATTCATACTCTATCTTGGTATCATGGCAATTATTCTTAACCATCAAAGTTCACCCATTTTCGTTCGGTGATAATATGTCTTTGGGAGATTGAGCTAGGTTCTATTTTTTCAATTAATTATTATTTATTTATATATTTTTTCTTTTATTTTCTTCACTTTCATCTTTGATCTTCTTCTTCTTCTTCATGACATCAGTGCTAAAGAAATGAAAGAGCCAACATAAATGCCGACAACAAAGAACTTTCAAACTAGTCACCACGTTGTCGTTGACCATTGCTACCGAGAGCCCTTGTGGTCACGCATCCATTTGTCAAAAATGCTATAGCCCCTTTGCTCGCTCGATGCATGTGGCACATCTCTCTATATATCTCTATATTGAGGTCGCGACTCATTTTGAGGATGGTCATTGATTGTGAATTACAATTTATGTGGTGACTCAAATAAGTATGTGTGGTTTGATCCTGCTCATCCATTTTAGCGTGCCCAAAGACAATTCACCAAAAATGGATCATAATGGGTTCTCTGATAATTTGCTAAGATCCAATCTGATTGACTATACTTTTTTAAACTCATTTTCATATGACCGTTTAAATATTTAAACAGCTTATATTCAATTCGGGCCTAAAAGTATGAGTTAAAAAATGGATGCATTACTCATTTTGACACTTCTATGCGTAAGAGACCAACAATGAGTTTAAGTATCTAATGTTTTAACCTTATAGGTCCAAAATATGCAAGGTTTTATACGTAATTAGGAATAGGCTGATGCCACTTTGGGCCTCAAAAGCCCAATTGGTGCCATAAGGACAGAAACTGACTGAGAAAATGGCGCCAACAGACCAAAGTAGCTTCTTTTAATTAAATGAGTTGGAAGCGGTTTCTTTTTCGGCTTATTAGAACTCAGCATTCATCGGGCTTTCTTCTATTAGACCCATTGCAGTCTATCTTCCAGTCTCAAGTTCTTAACCAATCCATGTGTCACCCAATTTATTAAATATGGCTTAAAATAATAATCCCTTACCCATGTTAAAAACTCTAGTTTGTGGAAGGTTCAACCTAAGAGGTCTTTTTTTTTTTTTTTTTTTTTTTTTTTTTAATCGATCGTTCCTATTCTACCGCCACTCTAATGCTTATTTTTAAACTTTTGCTTATCTTCCTTGCAGGACATTAAGTCAAAATTTATATTTGAAACTCGATCGTCACTACCCCAACTTCCTTGAGAAGATGGGGATTTAAACTTCCCATCTCCTTCTTATCATGTAGGAATAGTGGTCACTAGGACAATTAATTATGTTTGAACAAGTCACAAGGATCATGCGGGTCTATTTACTTGAAATCATATGAGCTTAGAAACATTATGCCCATGAATCCATGATGCCAAGTTGCAAATAATAACGGCTAAACCTATGTAATCCTGTTTTGACTTAGATATGAATGGTAATGTTTCGGAATTGGATTTTTTACTTATTTATTAAGTCACTTGGAAGGAATTATTTACAATATGTGACTTTACATTTATTGAATTTTCTCATTAGTTTGTTCTATAATGAAATCATTGATAGAGAAGATGACTTGCACAAATAGTACTACAGACTACACCCAACAAAAATGCAACATATGCCGTGCATTACGTGTGTCAAGTAGCGTTTAGATTTCATCATAAGTTCCGGCCAGAAACTAATTCCGTAACGATTAGGATTTTTATTTTTAGAAACTAAAATCTATGCGAAAAAAACAAATTCAAATTCTCGTTTTGATAGAAGAAATTAAAATGGCCACTCACAAAAATGCTATATTATGGTCTTACATAAGGGATTTTTATAAATTTAGTTTTGCTTGGGTAGAGCATGATGATAATATCCGAATTGTTAGTAACATCTTATTTAGGAGGAGCTTAGTAGAAAATTATGGAGAAACAACCTTTTATTAGAAAATCGAAAAATAAATCTCGTACTGTTTCCATAACTTAATGCGCCCTAATTGCCGCTACAATCTGTAGTTTATTACTGTATCGGATACGATAACTCTTACGCAAAGGCAAGTGAATAAGATCTCTGCAATGAGAACGCCTCCTGTGTGTTCTTTTCATGGAGTGAGCTTTTGTCCAGATTCGGTTATTAATTCAAGTCTAAATTTGAGATTATGCAATTAATCTCTGTTTAGATGCCGTAATAAGGCTAGGATTTTCAAATAAGGAAAATAAAATCGATGGATAAATTTAAAAAATTGGATATAATTCCATAACATTAAAATGCTGGAAAAAAGTTGACTACACGTTTAGACACTCGGGAGCAAATTAAATATATCTATCATTTTCTTAAGGTTTGTTTGGTAATGCTTTTGTTTTAAAAAATAATTTCTTTTCGAAAATAGTCTTTTTCTATTTCTATTTTCTAGAACAATTTATGAGCAAAAGAAGGTGTTTGGTAATTATACAAAATTTATATTTTCGGAATGAAAAAAAGAAGAGAAATGCGTTTGGCACGATTTACAAATTTTTTTACAACATAAAATTTCTTTTAGTTTTTTAATAATTTTTTAAGATTTTTCTTTTTTTCTTTTCTTATGCTACCTTGCCGCCGGCCAACGGACAATGATGATCGAAGAGGAAGAAGAAAAAAAAAAAAAAAATAACTTATTTAGAAGCTAATTTTTTTTTTTTTTATTTCAAATCTATTCCCCGATCACTTTTTTATTATGGAAAATTGAAAAATTAATTGATGTTACTAAATAGATTTATGTTTTTTTTTTTTTTTTTTAGTGTTTTAGGAAATAAAAGAACAGAAATTGAGAGAAATAGAAATGTTACCAAATGGAGCCATAATTGATTATTGATGCATTTGGGAGTAACCTTGAGAAGCTACTTTGAAGCCACAAAGATCCTTGGGCCAAGGATGGGGTGTTTGGCAAAATTTTTTCAAAGCCTATTTGCAAAATGTCAGCCTTCGCAAGACTAAAAGCCCAAGACAGGTTGGGGGCTGTCTTAGGCTGTGTTTGGGAACAGCTTTCCCAAGTGTATTTAGACACCCAAAGGCCTTTTGGCCAAATATCAGTGTTTGGCAAAAATTTTAGAAACCCCATTGAGCCAAAGTCGCCTCTGAAGAAGGAAAGCCCAAGGCAGCCCTTGGGGTGCCTTGGGCTTTTAGCTTTGCCTTTGCATTTGTTTCCCCTTCTACTATTCATCTTCTTCGTAGACTTCTACTGCTCATCTTCTTTGTTCAAGCGTCCGGATTGTGCAAGGCTGCTGAGGGTGGACGATGGACCAGCGAGAGGCCGGTGACGGTCACGGCGACCGTCGCCGGTGGGTCACACGACCTCCGGCGGGTATCTAGGCCGCGCGATCCGGTCGCGCGACCTCGCGGAGACCTAGGCGTGACCTAGATCTGGGTCACCGGAGGTCGTGCGACCTCGTGGCGACTAGATCTTGGTCACGCCGGCGCCAGAGGTCGTGCGACCCAGGTCTGGTCGCTGCGACGTGCGCGACGTCCGGCGAACCCAGGTCTGGTTGCCGCGAGGCGCGCGACCAGGTCGAAGCTCCTCCTCCGCTTCTCCATTTCTCTCCCCTCAAAGCTTCACCGCCGATTCTCAGCCCATTCCGATTCTCCGACCATGCTCCTCCGCGCTGCCCTTGCTTTTTCGCTCCTCGGCCCCGCCAGCGACAGCCTCTCCTCGCCGTTGTCGTCTTCCCCCATGGGGGCGAATCTAGCGGCGCTTCGGTTCTCGAGCGGCGGGCACGAAGGCTCCCTGGTGGTCAGCGCGAGCAAGGAGTCGAACAGCCGGCCGCTCACCAACGTCGTGTTCTAGCCCTTCGAGGAGAAGAAGGTCGCGACGGCGTCACGCGACCTCGGCGGCCCAGATCCGGGGTCGCCGGAGGTCGCGACGGCGTCGGGCGACGCGCGCGACCTCGGCGGCCCAGATCCGGGGTCGCTGGAGGTCGCCGGAGGTCGCCGGTGGTCGCCGCCGGCCGCCGGTTGGAGCTGCCCTTGCCGGTTTTCATTTATTTATTTATTTTTTATTTTCACAAAAGCCCTTTGTCCCCCCCAAACACTATTTTGCCCAAAGGTACTTCGCAAAGGGTTTCTAAATTATAATTTACCAAACACAATTTGCATTTTGCAAAACACCTATAACTCAAAGGTCTTTGCATTTTCCTAAAGACTTTCCCCAAAAGTCTTTCTAAACGCAGCCTTAGGCTTTCAGCATGCTGAGAATGCTGAGCTGAGGGGTTAAAAAAAATTCTTCCCAAATTATCCTCGTTGATTTTTCCTTTTTTTCAATTTTGCCCTCACTATTCATCATCTTCTTCTTCTTCTCCGCGAGCGATTGCCGACCAAGGGCAGCACGGGCAGGAAGTCGCTGGCGAACAATGCCCAAACGACCGACACCAGGGGGTGGCGCGACTAACGCCGGGAGGTGGCATGATTGATGCGCCATTTGGGTCACGGCGAGGTTTGGGTCGCCGCGACCCAGATCTGGGGCGACAGGGTCGCAAGAGGACCTTGCCACCCCCGATTTGGGTTTCGCGACCTTGCCGCCCTTGGATCTGGGTCGCGGCGGGGTCACGCAACCTCGCCACCCTAAATCCAGGGGCAACGAGGTCATGTGACTGGGGTGCCGAGGTCGCGCAACCCCGCTGCGACATAGATCGAGGCGGCAAGGTCCTCCCGTGACCTCAACACCCCGGATCTATGTCACGGTGGGGTTGTCAGAGGTCGAGGCGACGTCGCGCAACCTCATCGCCCCAAATCTGGGGTCGCCGGAGGTCGCCCTACCCTTGCCGATCAATTTTTTTAATTTTTCTCTAGATAATTTTTTTAATCACAAAAGTTCTTTGTAAATGTAATTCTCCTAAACATCATTTTGCTCAAAGGTACTTCACAATGGACTTTTAAATTATAATTTACCAAACACAATTTGCATTCTGAAAAGTACCTTCAACCTAAAGTTCTTTACATTTTCCTAATGGCTTTCCCCAAAAGTCCAACTAAACGCACCCTATATTTCCGAGCCTCTGAATGCATTGAAATACAAGTTTTCATGTATGGTAATTGTCTTTTCATCGATTCACATTAGCTTTAGTACATAATGATTAGCATGAATCATCTAGTTACGTAGTACTATTCCATCCAAAAAAAAAATGAATAATCAAGTAAATTATTTTGATATAGTAATTGGCAGGGTCAACGATCAATGTCTTCGGTACCAACATATTGAAATGAGTTTGCCAGGAATAACAAAAGTTGGAATGGATTTTGTGTCCGTGAATAACCTATGTAATCTTGTTTTGACTTAAATATGAACAAGATTTTTTTTTTTTTTTTTGGAAATTATAAATTATTTTGATTTTTTGCTTTACATCCTCATTTATAAAGTGACTTGGAGGGACTTATTTACAATATATACACATTTATTGGATTTTCTCATCAGTTTGTATTATAATGAAATGTACTAATTAGTGATGACGAAGATGACTTGCACGGATATTACTATGAACTACACACAACAAAAATATGATGCGTGCCTTGCAATATGTAGGGCAAATAGTGGCTTAGATTCGATCAACATATTCCAGCGAGAAACTAACTTTGTTAACGATTAGGATCTTTACTTTTGGAAGCTAAAATTTATGGAAAAAAAAATAAAAACTCAAATTCTGGTTTTAATTGGAGAAATCATAGTGTTACATTTTGGTCTGAGCTAGAAGGGTTCCTACAATTATGTTGGTGCTTGGGCGAACCACATTGGTTATCCAGGCCTTTTTTTTTTTTTTTGAGCAAACTGTCCAGGCCTATTCACTTTGAAAAGAAAACGAAAAATTGAGCCGTTTAGTCCCATGAATCCAAACCTAGTTCTCTAAAAACCCAAATTATAGGTCTATTTCCAATTCTATCCTTTTTTTTTTTTTTTTTTTTTTGCTTTTGAAAAATCTCCAACTTTAGGTTTAATTCCAATCTTGCTTCAATTTAATTTTTTTTTTGTCTAAAAAACCCCAATTTTATTTTTAATCCCAAATATGTCTAAAAAACTCATCAGTTTTAATCTAGTATCAAATCCGCCCCAAAATTTTTTTGTCTAAAAAATATTACCAACTTTTAACTTAGTCTTAATCTATCCTCATTAATCCTACATCCAAAAATTGTTGTTCATTGTGTGACATGGAATTTCCATGTAACAAATCCACATCAGTAATGTGACCTAAAAATTATTTCCAGATGAAACTGTTATTTGATATGAAAATTAGGGAAATTAGGGATGAGTAATGGCGATTTTTGAATAGGGGCTAATGAGTGCAAATTTCGGACAAGAGCTAAAATTTGGCCTTCTTTTTACAAAAAGCTTTGGGGCAAATTCGGGATTGTACCTAAAGTTGATGGTTTATTTTTGACAAAAAAAAAAGGTTGGGGCTAGAATTGTGACTAAGCTTAAAATTGGAGTCTTTTTCAGAGAATTAGACCCATAAATCCATGATGCCAAATTGTTAGTAACATTTGATTTACAAGGAGCTTCGTAGCAAATCATGGAGAAACAACCTTTTACTAGAGATAGGGAAATAAATCTCGAATATCTGCCTTTTTCATAATTTTATGTGCTCATCCAATCGCCACTACATTTTGTAATTAATTACTGTATTTGATAGAATTCTCTCTTAAGTGAAGGCAAGTTGAATAAGGACTGCTATAAAGGCTCCACGCAATGAGGACGCAATGCGTCTGTTCTTTCCATGTAGTGAACTTTTGATTGGATTTGGTCATTAATTCGAGCCTAAGTTTGAGATTATGCGCTTGCCATTATTTAGATGCTATAAACGGCTAGTTTTTTTTTTTTTTTTTAAATCGATAAAAAATCGAAAGATTAGTTGTCAAGAGCCCTTGTTGTCGCGCCTCCATTCGTCAGTGACACCAATCCACTTTCTTGCTTGACTCGTCTAGCGCGTCTCTATCTATCTTTCTACACTAAGGTTGCATCTTGTTGCTATGGTGGGAGGATTTTGAATGATAATTTGTACGGTGACCCAAGTGAGTATGTGTGGTTCTATCCTACTCATCCAATCGAGTGTCCGAATAGCAAGTGGCAATAAATAGGATCTTTAGAAAACCACGAAGACTTAGTCCGATTGACTTTATTATTATTATATTTTATAAATCTAGATTCACCCGACTCTTTAAATAGTTGTACATCATCTGTGCTGCTTGGTTCTAAAAATATGAGTTAAAAAATAGATCCATGACGCATTTTGACACTTTTAGGTATAAGAGAACAATAATGATTTAACTTTAAGAATCAAATATTACAGATCCATAATATGTAATTCATAAGAACTTTTTCTTATTAGTTAGATTATGAGTGACAGTTGACTGATACACACGATTGCAAATGTTTCTTCTTATATTTTTGTAAGGCATTAGGGGAAATTTTTTTTTTCAACTCTACAAAAGGAGGTGGCGTCATTAGACCAAAGTAGATCCTTTCAACTAAGTGTGTTGAAAATGGAGTCTTTCTAGATTCGTTATTACTCGTTATTAGTAGGCTTTGCTCTATTAGAGCCAATGCAATCTATTTTTTTAAATCTTGGCCGATACATATATCACCCAACTTATTAAATATGAGTTAAAATATGAATTTATCGCTTTAGTAACAATTAATAGTGACCATCCGCCGTGGTGGCTCCGCTGGATAGGCTTCAGGCTTCCTTTCGCTAAGAGGTCTGGAGTTCGAAACCCCTGCGACACAAGTTGCAGGGAGGCTGGCCTGAGACATTGGTGACTTACCCGGTGGCATGTGTGTGGTGGCTAGCACGTGTCGCCCCCAGTGGTTTATCTCCGGCTGCCGGCCGTGCGGGGTTCCCTGGGTCATCAAAAACAATTAATAGTGTTTGGGCAAGCCACAACGATCTTGCAGGTCTATTCACCTGAAGACGTCTAGGCCTAAAAGCTTTACGTCTCTAAAATCATCATGCCAATTTGTACATTTTATATTGACTATACTTGTGTAATATTATTTTCACTTAAATTGAAGGATAATTTTTCGAAATTAGAAAATATCTTGATTTTTTCGGTTGCATGCTCATTTATAAAGTGACTTGGAGGGAATTATTTACACAATATATTTGGATTTTCTCAAAAGAAAAATGTATTGTCATGAAAGTATTGAAATGTAATAATTAGTGATAGCGAAGATAGCTTGTACGAATACTACTACAAACTACACACAACAACAATGCGACGCATGCCTTGTATTACGTATGGCAAACTAGGCTAGGTTTGATCATAAATTCTAGGCAGAATATGATTCTGTAATGATTAGGATTTGCAAACTTAAATTTACACAAAAAAAAGGTACCCAAATTCTGGTTTTAATTGGAGAAATTAGAATGGCCTCTCCCAAAATATGTTACATTTTGGGATGACCTAAAAGTGTTTCTAAAAATATAATTGTGCTTGGGTGAATCTCGGGGATTATCCAGGCCTATACACTAACAAAAATACGTGCAAGTTAAAAAAAATTTTGAGCCGTTAGTTTCATGAATCCATGATACCAACTTATTAATAACATTTGATTTTACATGGAGCTTACTAGCAAATTAAGTAGAAACAACTTTTTCCTAAAACTCGAAATATAAATCTAGGGAACATGTACCATTCTCATAACTCAATGCCCTCGTCTATTTGCCGCTACAATCCATAATTCTTAATTGCATTGGATAAGGATTCTCTCTTAAACGAAGGCAAGTTGAATAGAAATTACTTTAACAGCTTCCAGCAATGGGGATGCGACGCGTGTGTTCTTCCATGGAGCAGAGTTTTGGCCAGATTCGGTCATTAACTCGAGCCCGAGTTTGAGATTATGCACTTGCTCTCATTTAGATGCCGTAAACGGCTAGGTTTTTTCAAATAAGGGAATAAAATCCACGGAAAAATCCAAAAAATTGGTGTGAATTGTAGCAGTCCTATGCCCATGCCAAAAACCACCCTCTTACTCTCTATCTCTATGAAAATACAAGGAAAAACGATAAGAAATTCCTTACAAATTTAGGCAATTTCAAGGAATAAAATTAATGTAATTTGTTCTTACTCAAAAATATAAAACCAGGGTCCAACTCATATTTTCAAGGCATGAGGGGCAGAGGAGGAATGCAATATATCTAAGGACCCTATAAATACCACTGCCCTTATACTGTTCTCCACAGGTCCTAAGGACAAATTACAAGAAAAGGGTCGAGGCTCTTGTCTAGCTCCTTCTCAAGATTTAAGTATTGCTTCCCTCATTTTCATTTTCCATAGCCCTTTTGAAAGAGATTGATCTAGAGAGGAACTTAAGAATCGTATATTCAAAATTAGTGTAACTTCATTTTCTTGTAACTTCATTTTCATGTCTATGCAGGATTGTGTGGCAAAACTTTTCGCCATGGACAAGCTAAAGCAGATTGTCGAGGCTGAGGGAGTGCAAAAGGAGGACCCAGACGAGACCTTGCCGTCCCCGGAAGCTACGGTGGCCGCTGACGCCAGTGCGGGAGGAGAATTGGTGCTGGCTGCAAACCCCAAACCGAGCACCCAGGAGAAGAGGAAACGCGGTCGCCCTCGAAAGTCCAACATCAACGAAAATACGATGGGTCCGCCTCCCGCACCGGCACCACCGGCCGACGGGTCACCTGCACCGTTGGCTATCCCTACGCCTCCTCCACATGCCGAGTCATCCTTGGCCGCCGGACGCAGAAGAGAGAGGCCGAAGAAAGGCTATAAGATAAGACTCTTGCGAGTTCCTCCTAGTAAGTTCCCTCTCAATCCGATCGCCGTCTTCATTTATGCGTAGTACTTCCTCTTTACTAATATGCTCAATTTTAAATAATGACGCAGCAAGTGACAAACATTATTATCATTTGGCATTGGAGATGCATCTGATGGGCTTTTTACATGCTTTGATTGCTCTTCGGACGTGGGATCTGACAAATAAAGGGGCCCCTATATATACACAATCCCCTTAAATCAAAATTTTATATCTCCTCTCACGATCTAATGTTAAAAATCTAATCTCCCAATCTATCAACTACTTCCATGTTATAAGACATTGCTCTAAAATACAAGTGACGATTCCTGCGATGGTCCCAAAAATGGCCTTGAGTTCTTTCCAAGTAAATTTTGCATCAAGGGTAGTTCGTGGGGCCCCCCAAAGGCAAAATGGCCCGATCTCGGCAGGACGATGTTGACCTTTGATTGGTCGGATCAGGTTTGGGTTGGATGCGTGAATCAAGTCTATCGGACTTGTATTGCAAAACTATAGAGAGTTTGAATTTGGTTCATAAGGTTCAAAAGGAAAAAAATGAAATTGGTCTTTTTATAACTAGTGGGTATTCAATGAATCGAAACTAGCACAATATATTTACGGAATCACCCTCGAATTTTGTTTTGCTTCTTGAATCTCTAAAATCTCTATGATTTATTGAAAGAATAGAATTGAACCTTAGATCATGCATAGCCCGATGACATATGGTTCATGGCGAAAGCTAATGCGACTCTCTTTGCAGCCGGGCTCGTTCATACAGTTGGATCAGACCTCACGCCGTTCATACTGACAGTGCCCATGGGATGCGTAAGTATCGTCATTCATGCAAATCCAATTATCATCGTCTTCTGATTTCTTTCATCGCCGCCTTAGCCAGCAATTTGATTTCAAACATCTTCAAAACTGTGGTTTTCAGGACATCATTCAAGAGCTCTCAGCATGTGTTCCGGAAGAAAGTAGAACAGTGGTTCCCCTCTCTGCTGTTGGTGAAGTCTCTTATGTGGCCTTCCATAGCAGCAATCCTGGTGGAGAAAAAACCATATATGAGGTCTTTCAGTCTCACTCCGTCCTTATTTATTCCTTTGGAACGAGTTATCAACCTTTTCTCCGCACTCGCCAAAAATATTTCTCTCCAGATATGGCCCAAATCTTAAGATGTGCACTTTTGACAGAAGACGTTAAGTAGTTGGCTTAATTTGATGGGATTTTCCGCCGTGCCGTGGCTGGAACACGGCAAAGCTGTAGGGCTCGATTAGGTGACTGATGAAAATCCAAGGACGATTGAGGATCATTGTCAACCATCGGCCAGCTCAGAAAGGGCCCAAGACTGTTGCCATGTTTTGGTTCACAGCAGTGTAGAAAGACCCTCATTTGATGCTACAAACTTTGCCCGATTAGTACTGTTTGTGACGAAAATCAACTACGATTGGTCATGTTTTCTCAATGAAATTCGAGCGTCATTCTCACTAGAAACTTTGCAATTCTTTTATGTGACTAATTGATGTTATTGCAGGGCCACTTTCCGATTATTGTTCTGCAAGGGTCATTGAACCGGAAGTATGGAATGTTGAGTTTATGGATGACAGATCCTCAAGGGCAACATATTGGTGGCAGCCTTGCTGGTCCTCTAATTGCAGCCAACCATGTTCAAGTAAAAGTCATATCTTCATTCACTTTCCTTTACTTCCAATCTTTGGAAAGACTCCGATTTAGATTATGATGTAGTCTTACAAATATGCTACTGATAACACCGGATTTGGATTGGGTTCCTGTCAATCAGATTGTTTTCGGCACATTTGAAGATGTCATGGAGAGGAAGTACAAGAGAAAGCAGCGTTCGGTTAATGCTTCTGCAGCTGCACACGAAGTCAATGACAGTGAAATGGTGGACATCCACGTGCAAGCGGGTGAGATGGTGGAAGGCAGTGCAAATGGCAGCTCACCGGAACTGAGGAATCGGAGGAGGAAGAGCTGATCAGGGCCACCCCTATTGCTATTCTGCCGTGGGCCTTGGGTCTCCCTGAGGGATCGGACGAGGAAGAGCTGATCATGGCCACCCCTATTACTATTGTGCCACCGGCCTCGAGTCACCCTGAGGGACCGGACGGGGAAGAGCCAGTCATGGCCAGCCCTATTACCATTGTGCCACCAGCCTCAAGCAGCCCTGAGACACCGGATGAGCAGAATGAGTCCATGGATATCTGTGGCAGTGACCCTGAGAAGTGAAGTTCTAGCTTTAGTGAATAAGAACGTTGTTTTGGAAGCCACTGCTGCCGCCATTTTCCATTGTCTATTGTTATCTTCTTTCAGTTTGGTTTCCATGAATCGGACTTATCTAATGTTATCATGCTTTATGAATAATGACTGTTGTCCCATTTTCTTCATGTTTGGATTTACTTCGTTTCCAGATCAATTCTTACCATGGATTGCATTTAGCATATGCAGTTTCCATCTGAACTATGCATGCATACTGTATAAGGGGGGAAAAGAAGCAATCACGGCTCAGCGAATTCATCTTTCAACCAAAGGAAATGCTACTGATGGTTCTTGCTTTACAAATTTCCACCGTTATTTTACCATTACTGTGAAAAAATTTCGGTGTGAGTGGTGGACGAATTGGTGTCCTGGTTTCACTGAACGGGGGGCTAATATCTGCATTATTATAATTGAGCCAGCTTTGGAGAACAATATACATCTGTTTACACATTAGCAAATAACTGGTACGTATCCGCATCGATGGCTATTTGCCTAACCGCCGCAACAGCTGCAATAACCGACACTGTCGAGAACACCACGGCAATAGTGATGTTCAGCCAGAAAATGAGGCTTTGTCTTGATGGCTTAAACGTCAAGTTGTAGAAGACCACGGGCAAGACAAAGTCGAGAGGCAGGAATCCGAATGCTCCAATCAGAGAATTGATGTCTCCAAAGAAGGGGAGCATCGCTGCTATTGTTGTTGCCACAATGACTGATATCGACCGAGAGATCAGGCGAGGTATGACGTTTCGTGCAGAGAATTCCTTACTCATGGGGTCTGCGAACGTTTTCTCGAGTACTTCATTGGTAGGCTGCAGATAAACCTGCCCAAAAACAGTTCGTTCTTTTCAAGTTACCACCGTCACATATTCCACTGTGACAATTGGAGAGAGAGAGAGAGAGAGAGAGAGAGAGAGAGAGAGAGAGAGAGAGAGAGAGGGATTCTTACTACACCAACAGCTGACAATTGGAGAATGGTGAACATGTTGGTCATCAAAATGAACCATTTCGGAAGCAGCGCCTTCCCGTTAACCAAGAAGTTGCCGAGGAGGAGCCCCTCTGCTTGGTTGCCGAAAGCCCAATAACCGGAGATTGCGACGCTAAAGAAAGTGACCACGACCACGGCATAGCACACGCACAGCCCCTTGAACATCTTCCCCTTCACTGGAGGCGCCAACGTGGCCTAGAAATCGATTTACACAGATTGAAATTTAAACCGGTGGCGCAAATGGTAAACCCTCGTCATTCATCGAATCTCTCCACCCGGCCAATTCAAGCGGACACCAAATCATATTGAACTAAGCAAAACAGACATGTCCCAAGTATCATACTTGAATTTCAGGAATAATCCCATTCCCATATGTCGTCGCTATAATGGCAATGGCATTGAAAATGCCGAAGGTGCGACTTGTAGTGTCCCCTACCAAGGAATAGTCCTTCTCGGGTCCCTTGGATGAAAGCCCTGCCAAAGAAAGAGGAGAAACTCATCATCAGACACGATGTCATGAACCGGTTCACTATGCCATTACACAGCACGTGCCCTACTTGAATTTCATGTCTGAGTCGATACTGACCGATGTAAATGGAGCCGCCAGTGGCACAAGCACTGTAGAGAAGGGACAAAACCAAGGACACCATATTGATGTGCCTGAGCGAGTGGAAGGATGGTATTTGAGCTAGGGCTAACATCAAGCACCCGAATATTATGATGAACTCGTAGAGCTTCATCGTCCCATCTGGCTTCGACAGCAAGTAGATCGTCTGGGAGTGTGGGAACCATAAAAGAATGACCTCTCTAAACACTGAAGTACGACTAAACATGTACAAAAACAGACGAGCAAACTGAAGAGTTTCGATAGTCAGACCTTGAGGCATTGTCCTCCGAGAAGAGTGCAACCAACAACAGCACCATAGCAGACCATGAATTGGATTGGACCGACATAAAACTTTCCCCATCTCGGCCCTGCTCAAACCCATTTTTATTTCGTCGTTAGCCTTGTTCACTTCAAAATAGCAATCCCCGATTTTCGCGGTGCCAGATATGCCACGAATGCAGAAACCTTTACGAAAGCTTATGTAGCCGTATCGGGTTTATCTGTAACATTATATTTGCTGACAATCGGGTCGACCACCATGATTATAAGACACTTATGTTCCCTAATTTTCTCTAACCTAAAGATTAGGCTCAGATAAACAAACAGAGCTGGAAATTTGCGAATTCAATGACAAACAGAATGATCTGAGTCATTGGCAGCTCAAAAAACCAGCCTAGAGCTACTTCCTACCACAGGGCATTAGAAATTGCAATGTCAAAAGGTATCTCTTTCATCGCTTCAGTCGTTGGCCAAAAATGTTTTCTCTTTAGTCTTGAACAAAATGAAAGTTGCATTTTTCTGACCGAAGATAAAAATAGCATGGGTTATCAATTCAAAGCACGGAATCTCAAAATGTCAACAATGTCATCAAGTGTATACGTCACGAAAGAAAAGCGGGATGACTTGCGGCTTTGACCATGGATTACAATCCAAAAACAGTGTGGAATGGAATGGGTGCGATCAGTGCAACTAGATCAAAAGCATCGTGAACAAGAAGTTCAAGTAACCCTACGGGTTAACTTGTATCCACGCATATTTTGAAATTCAAACGATTGACCACGTGCCATGCTTCGAAACAACTTGTCCTAAAGTTCAAGGTGAACCTCTCGATCTTGGACATGGACTTTCGGCGTCAAACATACTCACGTCGTAATGTTATCGTTGGACGTGTTTCGAGTGCATTTCGTTCAATGATCGTGTATGGTTATATATAAAAGAGAATTAATACGTTGTCTGTTGAGTGAAATGTTTTGTGATTAGGACTTACCCATGATGTCGTGAGCCATGTCTCTGAATCGCAAATGCCGATTGCCCATCTTGGCTTGGTGCTCCAGGACGAGTGATATGAGATTGTAGGAGTAGAAGGTCACGAGCGCTCCAGCGATTAGGCAAATGATCCCGCCCATCCATCCAAGTAAGGCGAAAGCATAGGAAAGGCTCAGAAGAGCTGGTGCCACGATCGATGTGGTCAAATGGTATCCAGCGTGAAGCCATGAGCCTGTTTCAATTCCAATTTCCAGGTAATAGTCAGTTTGATTTTTTTAAGCATTCTCACAAAATATCTCTTGATAGTTAATTTGGATATGGACAATGGGACCATTTACTAGGAATCAGCAAATCTGTTTGAGCTCCAATCTTGGGGAAAAAGAACACGAAAAAATGGAGAAAAAGAAAGGATCCTTCACGTCAAGTTGTCACCTGCTAAAAAGACGTGCCATCTATCGGAAAATTTGTACCACGGGGTGTCGCTATTTAATCGTGGAATCATCGTTCTAACTTTCAAATGAGACAAAATTAATTATGATGCCAATAGTGCCTAAAGAGAATGATTCGCTCGGTAATAGTGGGCCGACGTGCTTTATCTTGAATTTACGTTTACAAAACTACATGTATATAGTCTGCCGAAAGTTAATTATTACTTAAAAAATCATTTGCTATTTTTTTAATTGCGAGGTGGGTAGAATTAGTGAAAACTACCAGCATTTTCCTTGGCCGTATGTCTTGGAATCGATGGAGATATTATGGTGCTTGTCTGCCTCTTTGAGTTAGCCCCCACCAAATGGTACCGTCCCCAAAACTAAAGCGGCCGCAGCACTCTCCTTTAGGCTAAACAAGAAAGATTTCACCTTATCAACTCCCTATTCTCCTCCCCCCACGGGGCCCTATATATATATATATATAAAGTTCACCACCGATGTTCTTCAAGTGCACGTTACACGAAATTCTAGATATTCATCATGTGTCCGACAGTCTCCCCCCAAGGGAGGAGGCAGCGGCGGAGGAGGTGGTGGTGCTGGCGGCGCCGGCGGTGAAGGTGGTGCTTGCAGAGCACGAGAAGAGCAGAGAGAAGAGATGGAGTTTACCTTTAGATTTGAGAACGAAGAGAGGGCCAGCGTCGAGCTCCTTGTGATGGTAATCTTGCGGCGGACGTACTACTCCTCCCGCATCATCTTCTTCTTGCACGCCCACCACCGAGCGCGGTCCCAGAGTCCCCATCCCTCTCTCTCTCTCTCTCTCTTTATGCGGGTGTGCAGAGGGGGATTCTCAGAGGAGAAAAGGAAGACGAAACAGAGCGAGGCAGCGAGCGGTCGTGAAGAATGATGACGAAATTATATAGCCACTTAGGCAGGGGCATGTGAACATACTGTGAAGACGAAGATGAAGATGAAGAAAATGAATCTCGATACAGAAGAATCAGTGAAAGAAACATTTGAATCTCTTTACTTCAATAAGATTATACTACAAAGCTTTCTGTATTGAACAAAGCTTTCTGTATTGAACAACTATGAATACAAATCCTCTGTTTCTTCCTCCCCTGTTTCTATCTCACTTTCTCTATATGTATCTGCTATTTTGTGTAGAGCATCCATGGATGATTGCTCTCCACCACTTTTTCCCCAGCTCGATCTTCTATTTATCCTCTTACTTCATCGAGGAAGAAGAAGACTTCTAGAGTAACAGAAAAAACTGAATACAGCTCATGAGAAAACAGAATATAACTAATTGTTTCTATATTTGCTTTTCCCATTTTCAGCTGAATAACAGCACGTGTTAATTTAGATCTATATAACTTGGTGATCCATGTCAATCTTCATTTCAGGCTTCTTCTTCATTAATGTCGATCATTAATGTCGATCCAAGTTTGTCTTCATCACGAGTTCTTTGTTGAGAAGCAAGTGGATGTATAAGTAAAACAATTGCTTTATTTTATATAAGCAATATTACAAACTCTCTACACACACCACTCTCATACACCTCTCACACCTCACACAGGAACACAATTCTTGCACACACCCACTCACTCTCTATCACTCTACACTCACGTCACCAACTTCACCACTCACACACTCACGTACACACTCCACTCACATCACACTCACCCACTTTACGTACACACTCTACACACTCACCCACGCAATGGGGCAAGAACCCCTATTTATAGGGTGTAAAAGTCGGTGAGAAAAATCTGGAGAGAGGGGGAGAGAAAAGTCTGGAGAGGGGGAGAGAATTCTGGTGCAGCAGAGAAAAGGAGAGAAATCAAGAAAAATCCAAAGAGAGAGAGAAAATGGCAGAGAAATCCGAGAAAGAGAGAGAGTGGGTGGTGCTTTTTCTTCTGTCACTCCCCCTCACCAACTACTCTCTCTTAGTCTGGACATTGCGATCACACCAAGTTGCCTTCAAAACTCTTTAAATTTTACAGCTCCAAGACCTTTGGTGAAGATGTCTGCAACTTGATCATCTGTTTTGGCATACTCCATCTTTATCTCGCCTTGTAATACTTTTTCCCGCAGGAAATGATAGTGCACTTCTATATGCTTGGTCCTCACATGGAAAACTGCATTCTCCGCTAAGCTTATGGCTGACAGATTATCACAATATATCCGTGTAGGTTGATTTATTGGTTGATGAAGATCCTCCATTAGCTGTACCAGCCATGTACTCTCTTGTGTTGCCATTGCTGCTGCTCTATACTCAGCTTCTGTCATAGATAATGGTACAGTTGCCTGTCTTTTACTGCACCATGACACTACTACTGATCCGAGGCTAAATATATATCCGGTAGCTGATCGTCGTGTGTCACGATCTCCAGCAAAGTCAGCATCGCAATGGCCTACAACTTCACATGATGCTTCTTTCTTATACAAAAGTCCAAAAGCAAATGTACCTTTTACATACCTTAGTATGCACTTGACTGCATCTAAGTGGGGCTTTCGCGGCTTCTCCATGAATCGGCTTGCTACTCCCACTACAAAGGCAATATCAGGCCGTGTTATGGTTAGGTAAATAAGGCTACCCACCAATTGCCTGTACATAGTTGGGTCTTCCAATTCTTGCCCTTCAATTGCACATAACTTTATGTTTCCATCAATTGGAGTAGATATAGGTTTGCAATCAAGCATCCCGAACTTGTCTAGGAGGTCTCGTGCATACTTCTGCTGACATAAGAATATACTTCTGCTGACATAAGAATAATCCGTCATTGATCTTCTCAATCTCGAGTCCCAAGAAATGTTTTAATTCTCCAAGCTCTTTCATCTGAAACCGTACAGAGAGGTTGGTTCTGATTTGGCATATCTCCTCTTCATTATCTCTAGTCATGATTAGATCATCCACGTAGATTAATACTATTGCAAACTTGCCACCTTCTGCCTTCACAAACAAGCTCGAGTCTACTGGGGCTACAAAGTAGCCACTTTGCACCAGAAATTCAGCAATCTTCCCGTACCATCCTCTTGGGGCTTGTTTTAAGCCATAGAGGGCTTTCTTTAACTTACAAACGTAATCTGGATGAATCTTACTTTTGAAACCATCTGACTGCTCCATGTATATATCTCGATCTAGTTCTCCATGTAAGAAGGCATTCTTCACATCCAATTGCCATAATTTCCACGACTTGCTTGCTGCAAGTGCTAGTAAGACCCGAACTGTAGTGATCTTTGCTACTGGACTAAAAGTCTCATCATAATCTAGGCCATACTTTTGAGAGAATCCTCGAGCAACTAGTTGTGCCTTATATCTTTCTATTGACCCATCTGGTCGAGTTTTAAGTTTATAAACCCATTTGCAAGATATAGGACGTACCTCTTTAGGTCTCGGCACTAAGTCCCATGTTTCATTCTTTCTTAGTGCTTGTATCTCTTCCTCCATGGCTTTCCTCCATTCCACGCCTTGCGAAGCTTCCTCATATGTCGACGGCTCGACTACTCCGACATCTTTGGTCAATGCCGCATTTGCATATTTGGGATTTGGTCTTCTTTGTCTTGTTGTTCTCCTCAGTTGAGATTCCTCCTCTTCAGGTTCTTCCATCTGACTTGGTCGGAACTCTTCTGTAGTTCTTGGATGTACACCCGCCGCCATGGGCTCTTTGATTTTTCTGGTGACTATTCTCGACTTCTTTTCTTCCAGTTACATTACCATTTCCTTCTTCAATTGGTTCGCCCCTATCAATCTCGTTATTTTCTTCAATTCCCTCACGAATCTCTTCTTCAACTTGTTTTGAATTAGGTGATGTCCACCAAGATGACAGTTCGTCGAACACCACATATCTGGAAGTGTAACACCTCCCTGTTGTAGGGTCACAACACTTCCATCTTTTTCTTTGATCATCGTAGCCCACGAATATGCAGCGAATTGCCTTCTTATCAAACTTGTTGCGAAGATGGTCTGGCACAAATGCATAACATACACACCCAAATACTCTAAACTGACTTACCATGGGCTTGCGATTCCATAACTTCTCATAAGGCGACATAAAGCAAAGCCTTGCTTGAGGTAGTCTGTTGATCACGTGCGCTGCCGTCTTCATACTCTCAGCCCAAAACTTGGGTGGAACATTCTTCGCATGCAACATACTCCTGCATGTCTCCGCCAAATGCCAATTCTTTCTTTCAGCAACTCCATTTTGTTGTGGCGTATTTGGGCATGTAAATTTTCGACGTATCTTCCATTCTTGAAGAAATTTTGTAAAATTATCTAACTTATATTCTCCCCCATCATCTGTGCGAAGGTATATTATTTTCTTGCCTACTTCATATTCTACTTTTGCTTTAAACTCCTTAAATTGTTTAATGCCTCAGATTTTTCTTTCATGAAATCAATCCAGACGTACCTGGAGAAATCATCGATGAATGTTATCATGTACCTTGATCCTCTGACCGACGATTGCTTCACTGGTCTAAATACATCTGAGTGGATAAGCTCGAGAGGCATCTTAGCTCTGAATGCGGACTCCTCATATGGAAGCTGATGTGCCTTCCCATACTGGCATCCAGCACAGATGACATCTTCTTGGACTTCCAAGTGGGGGAGATCTTTTAGCATACTTTTCTTCATCATCACCTTTAATTTATGGTAGCTCACATGCCCAAGCCGTGCATGCCACAAATCGGGCGTTTCATTCTTTCGAGTTTTCTCCACGTATGCCGTCTGAGCTGACATCACGTAGATAGACTCTAATCGACACCCCTCCATGATTGGTGTACCAATAGGTTTCAAATTGTGGTACACCCTAACGTCTCTAGGACCAAACACGACATAATTGCCTGAGTCTGTAAGTTGTGCCACAGACAATAGATTCTTCTTCATTCCTGGCACATGGTACACATTTTTCAGTTCGACTTGATGCGAACTAAATCGGGGTGTTATCATCATTTGGCCCACATGGGTAATCGGCAACCTTGAGTTGTCTGCAGTGACAACTACTCGTCCACCTTTATACTCGCACATGTTTGATAGCTTGCCTTGATCTCTGGTCATGTGATTTGAGCACCCCGAGTCTACTATCCAATCTTCATCATAATCAATCAATTTATCACTTACCATGGTGAGGGCCATCACATCTTCTAACTCTGTGATGGAGGAGGCCGCAATCTCTTCTTGTTCCTCCATTGCAAAGGATGCTTGGAAATCCCCCTCTTCTTCACTATCATTTTCCTTAGATGCCGCGACGTTTCCTTCAACTCTTTTGGACCGACAATCTCTGGCAAAGTGACCTACTTTGCCACAGGTGTAACATCGTCCATTACGCCTTCTATTCTTCTTATCTTCATTGTCGTCCTTGTCGCAGTCTCGACGAGCTCCCCCTAGCCGAGGTCCAGTTCCTTCTATTCGCTTTGGCCATTCTCCATGACTTTTCCATGGTTTGCCATCTCTTATACCTGCTTTATTTCTATTCTGGCCCTTGAACCCTCTTTTATTACTAAAGAGGGCACTTTCATCCTCCTTAATTGAGACCTTAGAAATTTGTTTATCTAAGGCTTCTTGATTGGCCAGTATATTCTCCAACTCTGTTAGAGTTGGCTCATTTGCCCATCCATGGGTGGCCATAATAATACCATTATATTTCGGTCTTAACCCATGAATTATTATTCTTCTCATTCTTGTCTCAGAGATGGCATTCTCAGGATCTAATTTTGAAATTTCTTCGCCGATGGATTTAACTTTAGAAAAGTATTGACTTACCGTCATACTTTGTTGTGAGATTGAGAGGAGCTCGTTCTCCAAACATTGTAACTTGGCATCGTTTGTCCTCGCAAACAACGTCGCCAAGTTATCCCAGGCCTCCTTTGGGGTCTTCGCACTCTTTATGTGTTGTAATAATTCATCTTCAACAGTCACGGCAAGCACATAAAGAGCCTTACCTGATTTTATGTTCCATTTTCTTAATTCGCTATCATTCGTGGGTGGTGTGGTATTGCTCCCGCCAACGATATCCCACAAATCTTGACCTAGCAAGTAATATTGCATGCGGGTACTCCAATTATTATAATTTGAGTTGTTGAGCTTCTCGACGCCACTTACCGAGCTTGAGAAATCTGCCATTGTGACTTGAATATAATGCCCAGCACTATACCAAGTAAGCCTGGTCCCAGACCAACCAACTTCACAATCCCAGGTTGTGCACTGGCAGAACTCCGACGTCGCTCCTTGGCTCGACGATCCCTGACCGCCTACTCACTTACAATGGTCCCTAACCGCTGTCTTCGCACGGCCTCCGACAACTTTCTCTGATACCAATTGTTGAGAAGCAAGTGGATGTATAAGTAAAACAATTGCTTTATTTTATATAAGCAATATTACAAACTCTCTACACACACCACTCTCACACACCTCTCACACCTCACACAGGAACACAATTCTTGCACACACCCACTCACTCTCTATCACTCTACACTCACGTCACCTACTTCACCACTCACACACTCACGTACACACTCCACTCACATCACACTCACCCACTTTACGTACACACTCTACACACTCACCCACGCAATGGGGCAAGAACCCCTATTTATAGGGTGTAAAAGTCGGTGAGAAAAATTTGGAGAGAGGGGGAGAGAAAAGTCTGGAGAGGGGGAGAGAATTATGGTGCAGCAGAGAAAAGGAGAGAAATCAGGAAAAATCCAGAGAGAGAGAGAAAATGGCAGAGAAATCCAAGAGAGAGAGAGAGTGGGCGGTGCTTTTTCTTCTGACATTCTTCACCGTTGATCACCAGCTCTTTGTTGCTTATCTGCTCTTTGTTGCTTTTCCACACGTGCTACTCTTTCTCTTCCTTTATCAATATTGTCTGCTGAATTTATAGTAGCTGATGATTGAGAAGACTCGGCTCCTTTATATTTAACACATACGAGTCAACGAGTTGCCCTTTCAATGGCGAAAATGATGACATGATTCGTTCCTTTGACTCGTCCGCCCAATGGCCAATAGGATCCACTTCACATTCACACCTGCTTTATATTCCCCGGTCCTGACCGACTTGTTTATAAAATAATCCTAAGTTTGTTTTGTTGTAATATAGTAATATATTTATTATTATTATTCTAAATATGATCCAAATACAGTATTCCCAATTAGTTTCGATTTATTGTCTAATTTATCACTCACATTTATTATGTGATATTTGCCCATTAATATGTTACCATAACGATTTTGATGGAAGATGTCGATAATATAAGAAACGGAATAAAATGTCAATTCGTCTAGTTCAAACCCTATTACTACAAAAAACACACTATCAGATTTGAGAGGTATTAGCTAGTAGAACATGACGTATAGATCTGGTGTTGCCCATATTACAAATTGATCGTGCTATGTGGATATGTCCAAGGTTTTGGAGTTTTATGCTTTGCTAATTTCATCAATGGCTAGAGGTATGTTGATCTTTACGTTTCCGCAAATCGATCCTGACTTTTGTATGAATTTATCTATGATTGATAAATCGGGATCATCAAGTTTTAGTTTATATTTAATCTAACAGTTGGTATCATAGCATATTTACAATCTCAGCCTTGGTGAAATTTTTCGAATTTTTATTTATTTTCATTGAATTATGTATGAGTAAATTCGAATTTTTATTGTTCGTAACGGAGTTTAAATTCTGGCCAAATTCGGGCAACCCACCACTAGATAATAGATCTACATGGTCACATCGCCATTAGGAAGAAAAACCCTTAATTTTTCGACATATTACTGATCGTCAGAGGTTAATTGAGCAGTGAAATTTTGGTGGTTAGGGTTTTTTTAAGGAAGATTGTTTTAGGCTTAATTCCGATCAATATGTTGATTGTTTTGTCAGATCTTGAAATTATTCGTTTTATTCATTTGTCTCGACATTCTCTTCGAAACCCATCAATCAATTTGGTCGGACATGGGCTGTGAAAGGAGACCTAAGCAGCGGAACGGAGAAGGTCGCGTCGAAAGAAATGGCGGAAAAGAGGAAGCTTGAAAGAAAGTCTCAGGCATGTGTGACGCACGCGCCCGAGGGGTTGCAACGGGCGTGTGTGGGCTTGTGGTTTTCCGGTTTTGCCCCCTAGGTGTAGAAATTTACGATTTTGCCCTTTTTGGACGTAAAATTCCTGTTTTACCCCTTAAAAGTAAAATTCCAATTCTAACCTTGCGTGCAAAATTCCAGTTTTACCCCTTTGTATGTAATTTTACTGTTTTACCCATACTTGCAATTTTATGAATATTTTCTCATAAAATTAAATGTCTAGTGATCTGTGTATATTTAATTAATTAAAGATTAGCCACAATATCTTTGATTATATTAAATTATATACATTATAAGAACCTGTGGATCACATACAGTCAAAGACAATAATTGTGATTAGTCACATTAATATCATGAATTTTATCCCACAGGAATTTTCAATATATTAATGTGATTAATTAGGATGAAATATTATTTTATCTTTCTTAATTTACCCACAGGGATTAAGGAAGCGAATATAATTTGATAGTTTCATCATGAAGTAATTATGAATCAATTTAAATTATAAACTTAGCTCACAGGCAGTTTTTGATGTTATGTGATTCATATTTTATAACATGTTTTACATTGGTAAAATATGATTTAAGTATATTTGCCTCAGATATATTTATACATAAGTTTTCTTTGATTATAATGCAGTCTTACTACATACGATTAGTTCTGATATAACTGTTCCCGAGTTTAATGGAAATAACTATAAAGAATAGAGAGAATCAGTTCTTCTTCAATTGGGGTGCATGGATCTTGATTATGCTCTAAAGTCAGATAAACCACCTGAACCTATTGAGAATAGTACTCATGCTGAACATAATTCTTATGCTCAATGGGAGCGGTCAAACCGTCTCAGTGTGATGTACATAAAGACAAAACTTTCTACTAGCATTTGTGGTTCAGTCATTTAGCATAACAATGCCAAGAAATCGCTGGAGGCTATTGATGCACAATTTGAGTCTTTAGAGAAGGCGCATGCCATGACCCTGATTATGAAGTTCTCATCCTTGAAACTTACTAGTGTAAGAGGTGTGCGTGAGCACATCATGAAGATGGGGGATATTGTAGCTCAGTTAAAGAATCTTGAGGTTGGAATATCAAAACTATTTCTTGTATACTATATCCTGAATACTCTCCCACAAGAGTATTGCCCTTTCGAGATCTCTTGCAACAAACATAAAACTAAATGGTCAATCAATGAACTCATGACCATGTGTGTTCCAGAGGAAGAGAGGCTACTAATGGAGAAAGGAGAAAGTGCCCATATGGCAACATAGGATAAGTATAAAGAGCAAAGCAAGCAAAAGGGAAAAGGTAAGATGCCTCTACCTCCCCAAGCTAGCATTAAGAAAGAATCCAAGTGCTTCTTCTATAAAAAGAAGGAGCACATGAAGAAGGATTGTGCTAAATTTAAGGCTTGGCTAAAAAAGAAAGGTAACCGACTCTCATGTGTTTGTTATGAATCTAATATGGTTGATGTGGGTTACAACACTTGGTGGATTGATTTTGGTTCTACAATCCACATTTCGAATTCCTTGCAGGGTTTTCAGGAACAACCAAAAGGATTCTTCTCTAGTACTAGTGAGCATTTGGTATGCAAGCTTAAACGGTTTCTATATGACTTGAAATAAGCATCCCACCAATCGTACTTAAGATTCCATGAGGTCATTTCTTTATTCAGTTTTATAGAGAATGTCATAGATCAATGTATATACCAGAAGGTTAGTGGGAGCAAAATTTGTTTCCTTGTGCTATATGTAGATGACATTTTACTTACAACCAATGACAAGGGTTGTTATATGAAGTGAAACAATTTTTTTCTAAGAGTTTTGATATAAAGGATATGGATGAAGCCTCTTATGTCATTGGCATTAAGATTCATAGAGATAGATCTCGAGGTATATTATGGTTATCTCAAGAAACCTATATCAATAAGGTCTTAGAGAGGTTTTGGATGAAAGATTGTTCATCAAGTATAGCATCGATTGTGAAGAGTGATAGGTTTAATTTAAACCAATGCCTAAAGAACGATTTTGAAAGGGAATAAATGAAGAACATTTCATATGCTTCTACTGTTGGAAGCTTGATGTATGCTTAGGTTTGCACTTAACCTGACATAACCTTTGTTGTGGAAATGTTAGGCAGATACCAAAGTAATCCAGGTATGAACCATTGGAGAGTTGTAAAAAGGTGATGAGGTATCTTCAAGGAACTAAGGGACATATGCTTATGTATAGACAAACGGATAGCTTGGAGGTAGTTGGTTACTCAGATTCAGACTTTGCTGGCTATGTTGATTCCCATAAATCAACATTGGGATATATTTTTATGTTTGCTAGCAGAGCTGTATTCTGGAGGAGTGCAAAACAGACCTTGGTTGCCACTTCTACTATAGAGACAGAGTTCGTTTCCTATTTTGAGGCCACCTCACATGGTGTATGGTTGAAAAGTTTCATATCGGAGCTTAGAGTTGTGGATTCTATTGCTGGGCCATTAAGAATATTTTGTTACAATTCAGCTACAGTTTTCATGGCTAAGAACCACAAAAGTGGTAGTCAAAGCAAGCACATTGCATCAAGTATTTGACCATCAGAAAACGTGTTAAAGAGAAGAAAGTGGTCATAGAACATGTAAGCACTGGATTGATGATAGTTGATTCTTTAACTAAAGGCATACCACTAATAAGTTATAAGGATCATGTATTCAGAATGGGAATTGGTTCAATCATGTAAAATTTTCTTTATATGGATTAATTTGTGAGATTTTTATTCATTTATAATGTTTTTCTCAATACTGTTGTATACATTTAGTTATTCTGAGAAAAACAATTATGTTTGACCTGGAGTAAACATAAGGTTTATTCATTAAGTTATTTAATCATATATGGGTTGATGAAACACATTGTGATACACGGAAGATAATACTCGTTCTAAGAGGATTCATCGCCATGATTCATGGGTTTTATTTTAGTATGAAATTTATTTGAGTTTGGGTTAATATTTCATTTGATGGAATATTGGGATCAAGTGGGAGAATGTTGTAATATTGTAATATATTTATTATTATTCTAAATATGATCCCAATATTGTATTCCCAATTAGTTCCGATTTATTGCCTAATTTATCATACACATCTATTACGTGATATTTGCTTGTTAATACGTTACCATAATGGTCTTGATGGAAGATGTCGGTAACATAAAAAACAGAATAAAACGTCAGGTCGTCTAGTTCAAACCTTATCACTACAGAAAATATACCATCAAGTTTGAGGGATATTGGCTAGTAGAATGTAACGTACAGATCTGGTGTTCCCCATATTACAAATCAATCGTGCTATGTGGATCCGTCCAAGGTTTTGAAGTTTTCTGCTTTGCGAATTTCATCAATGGCTAGAGGTATGTTGATCTTTACGTTTTCGCAAATCGATCTCGACTTTTGTATGAATTTACCTGTGATTGATAAATCGGAATCGTCAGGTTTTAGTTTATATTTAATCTAACATGTTTAAATCGGACTTACGTGTACAGATCTGTGTATATACATTAGTCAGATCATATGTGTTCGGATTCTTACCATTTCTCAAATGCAAATGGATTTCCATTTGGGTCATTCGTTTGCACTTTCGACCCACGTGCTATCCTGGAGTTTTCCTTATGTATAAAAAGATGTAAGTACGTATAAGCGGTCAATGTAATCGCTCAGTGTTTCTTGTCATTGAATAATAATTCTTGCTACATTGATAAAGCTATATTTCTTTTTAATGTAGCAAGTGGGTGTTGTCCAAATTAGTTTCTACTCACCTCACTTTCTCCACATCCGGAGGCTATTTAACCAAAGAGCTTAAACCCAACTACCACCGCATAGTGCTCTCGGCAATCCTTTAATCCAATACCACAATAAGAGAGACACATCCTCTTGCGACGTGAATAAGGTGACTAAACATTTCAAACTTCATTCTCTAAGTAAGAAAGGGGAGAGCAGCAAAAGCAAAAACTGAAAATCAAAAGTGTGAATTAATTTTTCTTCGTGGTGATACGAAGCAAAACATAAAAATTCAGGGTTTCAATGGAGGTACTCCAAAAGAAAACGATAACCCCACTGACAAAATCCTAATTTTTTTTGGAATTATGGACCATGTGATGGAGGAGTTGGGTCCAGTTCATTCCCATGGAATCGGGAATATACATTTGATTTCCTCCGAGTCGTCTCAGCTCGGGCCGCAGAAGGCACGAAGTAGGTGAAGACACGACCCGTTGCTGAGGAAAGAGGAAGAGGAAGAGTGGTAGGTGTTTTTTGGCTGCCGAGAGGGGTGGCGCGTGGGCCAGGGGTTGGGTGTTGGACTGGATAATTGCTAGGCAATGGAGCAGAAGCTAAGACACGTACAAGCGTGTATCATTGTGTGTGTGTGTATGTATTGTTGAAGAAAAATCCCTTGGAGTTTTGAAGTTGACAAAACAGCCTCAACAGTACGGTTTACAGACTCCAAGACTCAGTCGGTTACGTCTGAAGTTTTCAAGGTCTAAAGGTTTTCAAAGACAGTCAGACCCAGAAGTTCGGTCTGAAGTTTTTCCGTCTAAAGTCAGTCAAAACTCAGTTTCAGTCTGAAGACCTTCAAGACTCAGTTTCAGTCTAACGACTTCAAAGACTCAAATCTAAGTCTGAAGACAGTTTGCAATTTTTACAGGCTAGCCACAGGTTATTCTCATGGCTAAGGAAAGTAAGATATTGGATTTCGTATTTCCTAATCTTAACCATAGAATATCTCTGGCTGTGATCGAGAGCTTGGAAGATTTACTCTCCGGATTTTATTCGTTGAAAATCAAGTTTATTCTTGGAAGAATCTAATTTTGGGAACTCAAGATCCTGATTGTATGGGCGAACAGGATTGACAAGCTACTGTCTACTTACGTTTTCGGCGACAAGGAGATCACTTAAATTGATTCAGTCCAACGGGTTGATTTGATGAATTTTTGGTAAGTGCCAACGGGTATGAAGGCACAGAGGCTATTTAAGGTGGATCGATGTTGCTTGGAAATAAGGAGAGACTGGGTAGAAAAATCTCGATGTTAGAATCTCCAAAATCACTTGTTCTCTAAAAATCTTTCATGTTCAAATTTTGTATCGAAGAGAGTGAGATATAGTGCGAAAGCAATAGGAAGCTGTAGGAGAGACTGTCTATTGAAGAAGTCTAGTCCGTTTACCGTAACGGCTCTCGTTTGCTACATAGTGATTACGCCGGTTGGCTGCCGCGTGGAGAGTGGACGTAGGCTTGGACTAAGCCGAACCACTATAATCCTTGTGTCAATTCTCTCTTACTCTACTCTATTTACTTTATGAATACGTGCTTTATTTATTATTGATATATCTTTGATATCAACGTATTCCACCGCAAAAGATTCCAAAAGAATTCCGCAACAACCTATTCACCCCCCTCTAGGTTGATTCACTAGTCCATTTCATATATGTGTATGTTATACACATACGCACGTATTTATGTCGAGTTATGCTCTGCTTTTCTTTTTGCCGAGTTGCTGTAATGGGCGTGCTTCGAATTCGCGCATGTCGCTGCGGCCGTTGAAGCGCTGCGTCATCCGATCATTTCCCTTGTGGATTTGAGATCAATACACAATTGAATTTTCCATAAAGGTTTGTGGGCCGAATTCACACCAGCTGGACGACACGAAATTCCTTGCGGTTGCGTGATCGATTATTTATCCTTCTAAACCCGGAAGAAAAGTCAACGAGTGGGATGCGCGTGTTTGATTGAGAAAAGATTCGTAGTGTGACCCCTTAAAAAAAGGGGGAAAAGACAAAGGTTCAATAGATTCGTTTTTGGTGATGATTAGTAGAACAACTTATATTTTATATACTCTTCAATCAAAGGATTTTGACATCTTATTTAATTGATAATTTATTTGAGACGAATTCAAAATCTTTCGAATTGTAAAAATGGCTAATTGCCGACATTGTCGACCGATCCTATCATTCCCCTGAGAACCTCGAAGAAAAAAGCGTAATGACTGTTGCATCCACCCTTCCCGTCTCTGTACCTTGGGGTTTTGCATGGAAGGGGTACCATCATTTAGAACGGATGAGACTTGATCGGATTTGGGTCGCATAGACTATCTATGTACTCATTGATCATGCACGTCTCACACGGTCAATGGCTGGTAAAACTTTTTACTGACATTATCACTGCTACAGCCACGTTGGTGGCGTAAATTAGCTACATCTCTTGTAGGAAACTGTAGAAATGCATTTAATTGTTTATTGACTCTTTTGCGTATAGAAAAGGAGAAGTCCTTTCTAAACTGCCAAGTCAAATCCAGTAGGGGAAAAAATCCCTGGGGAGTACCCTGCCCCCGGACGCGACTTTAAAACGGACAAAATAGTCCAAAAGTGGGGAGTCTAAGGAGAAATTCCCAGGGTTACCTCTCGCAACTATAAAACTGATCCTGGGTAGAGGCAGCTCCTGAGCCTCGAAAAATATATCGACTGAGATAACCTTCCGTAAGACAGGTCCTTGTCAAGACCTTAAATTGACATGTTGGGGAACACCCAAGGGGGGGTGCCCAACACCCAAGGGGGGTGCCCAACGTAATATGGTCAAAAGGGGATACCCCCAAGTACCCCTGGAGACCTTAAAAGTGATTGGGGGTAGAGGCAGCTCCCACGCCTCGAGAAATATAGTGGCTGGGGTTAATCCCCGTAAGACCCTCCTGGGCATGAGGCTAAACTGCCAAGTCAAATCCAGTAGGGGAAAAAATCCCCGGGGGAGTACCCTGCCCCCTGGACGCGACTTTAAAACGGATGAAATAGTCCAAAAATGGGGAGTATAAGGAGAAATTCCCAGGGTTACCTCCCTCGACTATAAAACTGATCCTGGGTAGAGGCAGTTCCCGAGCCTCGAAAAATATATCGGTTGGGATAACGTCCCATAAGACTTGGTCCTGGTCATGATCTTAAACTGACAAATCTAATCCAGGAAGAATCTGGCAGGGGTTGGAGTCCCCAATTGGGCTAGAACCAGATAGGGGGTTCGAAAAAATATTCCCTCCCCATTGGGTAACTCGGCCAAAACCCTTTACGGGAAAAATAGGACCCACCTTGGATTCCCGCAATACCTTTCCTAGCCTCTGTTTACAAATCAAGTGTGGTACAAGGAAATGAAAGATGCTTGTACATTCCCCTGAGAACCTCGAAGAAAAAAGCGTAATGAGGAAGAAAGCTGTTGCATCCACCCTTCCCGTCTCTGTACCTTGGGGTTTTGCATGGAAGGGGTACCATCATTTAGAACGGATGAGACTTGATCGGATTTGGGTCGCATAGACTATGTACTCATTGATCATGCACGTCTCACACGGTCAATGGCTGGTAAAACTTTTTACTGACATTATCACTGCTACAGCCATGTTGGTGGCGTAAATTAGCTACATCTCTTGTAGGAGACTGTAGAAATGCATTTAATTGTCTCTTGACTCTTTTGCGTACAGAAAAGGAGAAGTCCTTTGTTTTTGCTTAGCCCACCAAACCAATCCACCTGATGAACACAGTTTGCTTACCAATATATCCAGCAGGTATAAATTTGTTTATAATTAGTAAGGCCGCTTTAAAATGGGTAAATAACTTCAATTTGCTACAAAAGTAGTCCTATTCAATGCAAAAAAATCACAGGTCTTCATAGTCGATTTACTGTAATTAGTGGTGTTGACTGTTGTAATGATGTCATATGTCTTGCCTATGCTTATTTATTTATTTATTTTGGGCCTGTGACCTCGCACATGCTTATATTTACCTAGTATTGGCTAATCTATCAACTGGGTTTTATTAACGGATATCTTGAGAATTCTCTCTAATGTCACCATTTTGAAATTGCACAACATAGCAAATTTTCACATATGGCGATGATATGACATGAGCTATATCATTGTCAAGAGCAGATTTTGATCTCAATTTATACATAATGAATCTTGATGATGTAAATGAGGAGGTTCGTGCTTCAACATATATGACGACTTTACTTGATCAAATATTTATACTTTAGGAAATATTTAAGGATGTTTGTAATTTTTAAGGATAATGAATTTCTTCTCTCGGAAAATATGTTACGATATTCATCGTAATGAAATTACTCTCTTTTTAATTAAGAAAGAGTCTTCTTTGACATTTTAATTTTTTAGCAAAAAGAAATGTTATTTTTATTTATAAATTTGTTATACATTTCTTTTACATTGTTGTCAACATTAAAATTGTCAAAGTTGAGGATATTATTTTTCTAATTTTAAACAAATTAAAAAATAAAAAAATTAAATTGATCGTGCAAAAGAACTTTTCAAATACATTTCCACCAAACAACCTTCACTATTCAATTATAATTTAGCATCGATCAAAAAAAATTATAATTTAGCAAACAGTTTTTGCTTTTCACGAAAACCCTTGAGGTAAAGTCATAGGCATTTTTTCAAAAGTTTTCCTTGATAGCGGATCAAATGCGGTCTAAATCCAACATTTTTTAATAAAGAGCTACTAGTTTGACCAAAAAAAAAAAAAAAGAGAACGAAAATTCCGACCAAACGGCCCACGCCTTTTTCTTAAGCTGGAAACACAATAATTGACCTTTGACCCGCAACTAACAATTTCTTTGGAAAAATTCAAAACCACCCTGTATGTATCTGTTGTATAGATATGACTTGACTTATAAATATATAAATTTATTAATTTATTCTTAAATCTTTGTATGAAAATTTAATATAGTCATCCCAATCAATTTTTACTGAAAGTCACTAATACACAATCTAGTCATCACCAATGATTTGTTTGATCAACGTTGATTCACGTGGTAGTTGGTTTTTTTCCTTCTTTTTTGCAAGGGAGATGAGTGGTGGACTGGGCTTGCGAAGCTCATCGATGTGGTAGCTGTGCTCGAGTTTCGTTAATTGAATGTACCGCTACTTCTAGAATTTCCTTAAATCAGAATTGATTCTGTGAAATCGCGAAGTCCTGTGCGTAAAGTCCAGTGCGCTTTTTTCTTATGATAAGAAAACGTGGTCATGGTGGTCGGATTCAGGTTATTTGCAGTCATGATGTTTAGAGAACGAAAGAACACAGTGCTACTTACTTACAGGACGAGGGTCAAGTAGGAATGCAGCTTGTGGTCGCATGTTAAAGTACAAGACAGGAGGAAAATTTACCTGAAGAAGTCTGCTGATAAAGTCGAATGTAGCAGTAGGAATGTCGAAGAAGAATATTAAGCTGGTTCACAGATCACCTGGCGAGCCACCTTTAAATGTTCATGCATCCCACAGAATTAGATAGGATGACATTCACCCATGAAATTTTCATCTTGAAATCTCTTAATAAGGAAAAGGACAAAAGCAGCATGTTGCTTAATTGCATGACGAATTACAGTACGCTATTTGCAGAGGTGTGGAGGTTAATTGGTGTTATGGCCATGTGCTCGAGAAATTTGCGCATAGTGAAATTGTTCTTTCTGTGCTTCTGAGTTCGTCACGTGTGTGGTGGTTCAAACACTTGTGCTATCGCGAGTTTGGCTTCTCTTTGAAGCCAAATAGTAGTATCCGTATGAAAGTTGCTGATATCTGCTGAAAGTATGGATACTGGGTTGGGTAAACCTTGACTTGCATGAATTTCAGGTATGTGTTTATGATGTCTAGTACTAGCAACACTATGTTGGCTTGCACTGCAGCGAGTGCTGATCATTTCCATCAAACTACAATGAGGGCAGCTCAATATGATGCTCTCCCTTTTGACAAATCCTTTTTGGCCCTGTATGCTTGTGTTTTACAGCTCTTCTTGATATGCCTTTGGAATTTGATAAGTGGGGATGAAAGCGTGCAACTTTTTTCAGAGGGGCTTGACAAGGGAAGTGGCACGAGGATGTGGAAATGTGACCACTGTAATGTTCGGTATAATGGATGGGTCTCAGAGAGGCCTTTTGGATTTTGGAGGAAGAACGCCTGGCAAGGAAGAAGAAAAGAGCTTCTACAGGTGAGAGGCAGAGGAAACACAAATCCAAAACCTGATCTTACTTATGCTGAAAAGAATGTGCGCAAAGAGGATATATATGAGATTTCTCTGTGCCAATGGGTTAAATGCCGATCTCATTGTTGGAAGATATGCAGAAGATAATTGGACCCGAATTGATTTGATTCTAATCTCATAGAATCAATCTAGGAAATTAGATTGAAAACAAATTGATCTAAATTGGTCTGTAATTTTATAATTCCTTTTTGAGTGTACATCTTGTAATATAATTGTACAATGTCGAGATACATGAATATACAGAAAAGAGAGAAATTTCTCTTAGCCTTTTTTTCTTCCTCTATCGATCTTGCTTCTCCCCTTATCCCAGTTTTTGACATGGTATCAGAGCCGAGGCTCTAAGATTGAAAATTCCGCACCAGATTATTTTCGGTTTCAACCTACAAGACAAGAATTGTGTCTTGTAACGAAAGAATCAATTTCTGTTCAAAGGGAGAAGAAGCGGAGAGGATCCACTTACCATGAACCCAGAAAATCAACCTCTTGTTGGAACCGGAATTCCATCCACAGGGGAAGTCTCTTCAAGCGTCCAGATGCAGGGAACCAATGCCGGGACAAATCTTGTAAATTTTGCAACACAGCAACAAGCACAAATCCAAATGGGAATGTTCCCGGCTCAGGCGAACATGGGGCAGCCCATTCCGGGCCAGCCTTACTAATGGGTACCCTATCCATGGTACCTCGGGCAAATCCCGAATCCATCATCGCCGGGGGTAAGTACTTACCAAAGTGGTGTTCAGCTCGATGGGAATCTACCAGCTGCGAATGGGGCAAATCCGGCCACCAAGGCAGAACCGAGAAGTGGGTCTGGAGAAACAGGATCCGGAGCAACCCTTCACCCGAATCCCTTCAATGCGGGGTATGGATCCGGATTCGATGGGTCGGGTACAGGGACGAATTCCTACCCGAACCCAAATTTTCCACCCGGTTTCTTTCCGTATCCGATTGCGGCAATCACCGGCCGACCCAAACTTGGGGACCCCTTGCATGTGTCCACCGCCGACGGTCTAGAGGTGCGACTCATCAGTCTACAATTGACCGGGCTGGAAAATTACAACAGGTGGTCGCAGGATTTCCGAAGGGCTCTCGCGACTAAAGATAAGGATGGTTTCCTTGACGGAACCACACCGATCCCGTCGGATGAGAGGCTTGCAAGGCACTGGAGGAAGTGCAATCGCCTGATCCGCACTTGGATCGGCAACTGCGTCTCCCCAGACGTCGCAGCAGGGCTCCCACCGACAGAAGATGCCAAAATCATGTGGGACAACATCAAAGAAATGTACGGAAAGTTAGATCAAGCGAAGATTTTTTGTCTCACGCAAGAGCTCACGGATCTGAAACAAGGAAACATGTCAACCATGGCGGTTTACAACAAACTCTCATCGCTCTAGAACGAGCTCGAGGCCACAGAAGAAAAGCTCGAAGGAACCCCAGAAACGCTTCGGCAGTACAGATCTATCAGGGAAAGGGAGAAATCGACTCGATTTCTCTTGATTTTGAACGAAAGTTACCTGACGTTCAGATCGCAGATCCTGGCGATGGACCCCGTGCCGCCCCTCGGCCGGATTTTTCAGCTAGCCGTCCAAGAGGAGAGCCAAAGACTCACAACTTCGGAGCAAGCACGAGGAGGAGACACCATAGTCCTTGCCCTCCGCGGAGAACGCCGCGGAATAGAGTTGGGGGCGAAAACCCTAGCTCGAGAGAGAATTGGGGGCGAAGGGCTAGGGTTAGGGTTAGAAATGGGGGATTGAGGCTTTAAAAAGGATCGATTCTACGGCCAAGATTTGGTGAGGAGATCAGATGGTTCCGACATATTGAGGCGATCGGACGGCTCGGATCCGTTGAGGAGATTCGACGGCTCTGATTTCTCCTGAAGATCTGACGGTCCACAAAGAACCGATCTATCCGCTGGATCGGACGGTGGAGATTATCCCATGATCAAAGGATCCAACGACCAAATTTTTTCCATCAGAAATTTCAGCCAAAATTCAAAAACAAAAGGTAAATTGTATTGTGAACATTGCAAACGCCCGCATCATACCATAGATAATTGCTAGAAATTGCATGGAAAGCCAGGAGAAAAAGGAAAAAAATATTCTGCAGCTTATCAAGTGACTGGACCCACTGGGACAAGCAGCAACCGGCTCATTACCCACGGGGAATATCAACAATTGATGTAGGCACTGCAAAAGGCAGACATTGGAGATAAAAGGGGAAGTTTTTCGGGTATATCCCACTGCCTAATAAACTCCATTTCAAAAAGGGCATGGATAATAGACTCAGGGGCAAGTGATCACATTATCTATGATATGAGTTTTTTCTCAGAACGAAATAGGAAATTGGAGACACCTATCTCTGTGGAACTTCCAAATGGAAATATCACTCATGTCACATCAACAGGAACTGTTCAATTGACTCCTGAAATCCTTTTGAAAAATGTCCTTTATGTCCCACAATTCCAGTTCAACCTCATTTCTATATCCAGAGTCTGCAAAGAAAATTCCTGCCAAATACTCTTTGATGCTGACAAATGTTTTTTTCAAGCCCTTTCGACTGGGAAACTGATGGGCTTGGGTAATATCTCTGGAGGTTTATATTTCTGGGCCAGCATTCCAAGTCAGCATGAATCAATTTCTTTCAATAAAATGTCATTGTGTAATGCCTTTGCCAATGATAAAAATTTTCTCTTGCATTCACGAATGGGACATAGTGCTTTTTTTCCTTATTCGAAATGTCATGTTTGCCCCCTAGCAAAACAATCTCGTATAGCCTTCCCTTCCAATTCGAAACGTTCGAATAAAGCCCTATCTTTAATTCACGTCGATGTCTTGGGTCCATATCACATAGCACATCGTGACGGTTCCCGATATTTTCTCACGATTGTTGATGATCATTCTAGAGCCACGTGGGTATTCTTAATGCAGTCAAAGGCACAGGTTCCAGCCAATTTGAAGACATTCATTATCCTGACTAAAAATCAGTTTGGGAAATCAATCCAGAGAATACGGACTGACAATGGGAAGGAGTTTTTTTAATCATGAATGCAGGTCACTCTTCCTGGCTCATGGAATCCTACATGAAAGCTCCTGCGTTTACAGTCCACAGCAGAATGGGGTGGTGGAACATAAACATCGTCACTTGCTGGAAGTTGCGCGTGCCCTAAAATTTCAGGGTTCTATACCAGCAACCTATTGGGGAGATTGTGTCCTCATTGCAGCCTACCTAATCAACCGAATGCCCACTCAAATATTGGCTGATAAGTCACCCTTTGAACTACTTTATGGTAAGAAACCAGTAGTAGATCATTTGCGAGTCTTCGGGTGCCTGTGCTATGCTACGACTATGGGACCTCGGGATAAGATGGGGCCACGAGCAAGGAAATGCATCTTTATGGGCTATCCCAACCTGCAGAAGGGGTACTATGTCTTGGATGCATCAACAGGAGAATTCTTTGTGAGTAGGGATGTCATATTTCACGAAGATGTTTTTCCATTCCAGGAAGCCACAGGAGATTTAGACGTCTCCACCAGCTCACATCAATCCGCAATTGAAGACAACCAGTCTCCTGATTATTTCTTTGCTACATCCCCAGGGCGAATAATCCCAAAATCATTTGATCAGCTTGGACCACCGAAAAGGTTTGAAAGCATACCTCCTGCTCCATCCAATATTGAGGACTCTTCTGATAAAGGTGAAGAAACCAGTGCTCCGGAGATACCCCCTTCACCACCATCAATCGATCAACCTCGTCGATCAAGAAGAGCCACGAGACCACCAACGTGGACCAAAGATTACATCTGTGCTTCTCACAATGGACCAGGTATTAACTATCTGACATCTTCCTATGTTTCATTTGAAAGACTTTCATCGAAACATAAATGTTGCATTAGTCATATATCCGATGAAAAGGAACCATCCAGCTATGAAGAGGCATCCCAAGATCCACGCTGGCAACAGGCAATGGCAGCAGAAATACAGGCGTTGAATGATAAACACACCTGGGAGATAGTCAATCTTCCTAAAGATAGGAAATCTATAGGATGCAAGTGGGTATACAAAATCAAATATAGAGCAGATGGGTCCATTAAGAGATACAAAGATCGATTGGTGGCGAAAGGATATACACAAAGAGAAGGTTTCGACTACAATGAGACTTTTTCTCTAGTAGCCAAAGATGTCACTGTAAGGTCCTTCTTCTCTGTCGCAGCAATTCATGATTGGTCGCTCCATCAAATGGATGCTCACAACGCCTTTCTTCATGGTGATCTGGATGAAGAAATTTACATGGACATTCCTCAGGGTTTACAGAGACAGGAGGAGGATAAAGTGTGTCGTCTCCGTAAATCCCTTTATAGGCTGAAGCAGGCTTCCAGACAATGGTATGCAAAATTTGCCAATACTCTCATCAAGGCAAACTTCAAGCAGTCAAAGTATGATTATGCTTTGTTTACATGGACCAGAGGTACGTCGTCTATCTATTTGATGATTTATGTAGACGACATCCTTATCATGGGAAACGATGAAGTTGCAATAGAGAGCCTTAATAGATATTTGCACACCACTTTCCACATAAAGGATTTGGGAGCACCAAAATATTTTCTTGGGATTGAAATCGCACGATCCCATCAAGGAATTTCTCTCAGTCAGAGAAAGTTCGTATTGGAAATCATATCAGAGGCTGGTTTATCAGGATGCAGGCCAGCTATCATTCCAATTGAACAGAATATCAGGCTAACTACAGCAGACCATGCCGAGGGAGCATCTCAGGATGATCCTATACTACAAGATTTGACGAGCTACCAAAAACTCATCGGAAAGCTTATATATCTGACCATGACTAGACCTGATATATCATAAGCAGTGCAGAACTTGAGTCAATTCATGCACAAGCCAAAGGAATCTCACATGAATGCAACACTAAAGGTCGTCAAGTATTTGAAGGGATGTCCAGGACTCGGAATACTCTTATCCAGAAAATGTAACATGGAGATGACAGCATTTTGTGATGCGGACTATGCGACATGCCCCATGAGTCGAAGGTCCATAACTGGGTTCTGTATAAAGCTTGGAGAATCACTTTTCTCATGGAAAACCAAGAAGCAAGCGACAGTTTCTCTATCGTCAGCTGAGGCAGAATATCGGGTCATGGCAAAAACCACATGTGAAATTGTCTGGATATGAGATTTGCTCAGCGATCTTGGAGTACGGCTAAGGGGACTCACGAAGCTATACTGTGACAACGAATCGGCTTCAAAGCTTGCAGCAAATCCCGTAATGCACGAGAGAACCAAGCACATAGAAGTAGATTGTCATTTCACTCGGGAAAAAATCCAAGAAGGCATAATTGAGACAAAAGGGATTGGAACCGTTGAACAGCCTGCAGATGTGTTTACCAAAACCTTATGTCAAAGATAGCATGCATATCTCCTAAGCAAGCTGGGTGTCTTGGATATCTACAAGCCACCAGCTTGAGGGGGAGTGTTGGAAGATATGCAGAAGATAATTGGACCCGAATTGATTTGATTCTAATCTCATAGAATCAATCTAGGAAATTAGATTGAAAACAAATTGATCTAAATTGATATGTAATTTTATAATTCCTTTTTGAGTGTACATCTTGTAATATAATTGTACAATGCCGAGATACATGAATATACAGAAAAGAGAGAAATTTCTCTTAGCCTTTTTTTTCTTCCTCTATCGATCTTGCTTCTCCCCTTATCCCAATTTCTGACACTAATCAATTTTCCCTACTTTCAGGAAATGACAAAGGCATTTGCAGCTTTTGGCCCTGCATATGAATTTCCTTCGGGAGAGAGGCTTTGTGATTCCTTCTTAAGTAAAGAGAGAGATGTATTCATTGCTGTGCTTGGCAATGCAACCTTGAAGTTGGACCTGCGAATGTACTACAGATAATCTCACACCTTGATCATGTCGATAAGTTTTCAGATTCTCTCCAGGAATCAAAACATCCTTTACATATTCTAGTCTCCTTGCACATCAGATTCTATACAGATGTCGAAGGAACAAATAGCTGAAACTCAATCCCTTGGACCGATAGTTATTAGTGCCAGGCAAATCGAGGAATGAGTAACTGCATATGGACTGTCTTTTTAATTTTTTTTCTAGAGAATCGAGAGAATTATGAGAAAAAAGATTTTCTGCAACCGATACATTTCCATGAGCTGAGTACATGTATTTATACAAGAGATTACAAGCCGTTAGAATCAATCAAATTGAATTTACAATCCCTTGATCTTAGCATTTGCTTCTTATGTGAGATCCTTGAAGCACTTGACTGATTTGATTTGATCTTGATTCCTTGATTTGTGCCATTAACACGCCCACGCAAGATGGCGCTTCCATTGAATACGCCAGTCTTGAGTCGTAAATAACTTAACCGAGGTTTGGATAATGGTTTTTTGAGGGTATTTACAAGCTGATCCGTGGTTGAGATGTGGGAGACGCGAAGCACTCCATTTGCAACTACATCACGAACAAAATTGTAATCTATGGCAATGTATTTCATTTGGGAGTGAAATACCGGATTTGCACATATATATGTGGTGTCGATGTTGTCACAGTACAGAGTTGGAGTAGTGATCAGTTTAATGCCAAGTTTGGACAGTAGGTTTCGGACCCATTGTAGTTCTACTGTGGCTGTGGCAACGGTACGGTACTCTGCTTCGGTCGAAGATTGGGCAATTGTGCGTTGTTTCTGTGCACTCCAAGACACCAAATTAGGTTTGAGATAGATGACAAATATAGAGGTGGATGATCGGCCATCAGTATTTCCTACTCAATCAGCATCGGAGAACCCATGAAAAATAGATGTCATGGAGTGGGTTAGATGTAACCCATGAATATGCTTCCTTTTAAATACTGGAGAAGTCGCTTAGCAACCCAATGTGTGACAGTGGGACATTGCATGAATTGGGATAATTTGCTGACGGGGAGTGCAATGTCGAGTCTTGTGATAGTGAGATACTGAAGGGTCCCAATAAGACTTCGATACTCATGCATTAGTTGCCTCGGCTTGATCGTCGAGTCTTGTGATAATGAGATACTGAAGGGTCCCAATAAGACTTCGATACTCATGCATTAGTTGCCTCGGCTTGATCATTGGCAGATAAGTTGAGTCCCACGGCTAATGGAATGCCTACCTCCTTGCTTCATCCATTTTGTGTTTTTGTAATATCTCACAGATGTACTTATGTTGAGAGAGAAGTATACCCGGCTTGGTTGGGATCACTTCGATGTTAAGGAAGTAATGAAGTGTTCCCAAATCTTTGACAGAGAAATGCATAGATAGTGCTCCAATGAATTTGGCGATGAAAGAGATGTCATTACCTGTGATGACGAGATCCTCAACATAGATAAGAAAGAATGTTATAATTGGACCTGAGGTGTATACGAACAATGATGGATCGGAGTTGGAGCTGCAAAAGCCATGAGTGTGTAGGAATTTCCTCAATGCAATGTATCATGCCCTCAGTGCTTGTTTTAGTCCGTAAATAGCTTTTCTCAATTTGCATACACAATTCGGTTGAGTCGGCTCAATAAACCCCGGAGGTTGAGTCATGTATACTTCATCTGTAAGATCCCCTTGTAGGAATGCATTGTCGACATCAAGTTACCTAAGTGGCCATCATGGTCGATTTGACAACAGGACTAAAGGTATCCTTGTAGTTAATTCCGGGACGGTGGAAGCCTTTGGCAACTAGATGTGTTTTGTAGCGCTCAATACTGCAGTCGGGTTGGCGTTTACTCTAAAAGATCCACCTGCAACCAACAACATTACTGGAATATGTGTTAGAGGTGAGTTCCCATGTTCCATTATATGGCAACACATTAAACTCCTCCGACATGGCATGTCGCTATTTGGCATCTTGCGAGACTTGAGTAATGTATGTTGGTTCAATGGTGTCGGGTAGAGGGTGTTTAGTGGTGTGATGAATTTTTGAGTTTGAATATGTTATTTGTGGATCATGTAATCATTAGATGGTTGCAGGTTGTGATTGGTAGAGGTGGTGGTAAGATCGGTTGTGGTGAAGTATCAAAGGATGAGGGAGATTGATTTGGTGGGGTGAGATTTATGGTAGACAGTAGTGTAACTCCTCAAATGAAATAGGATTTTCACTAGTGCAAATTGCAAGAGCTAATTCTTTAAATTTAGGACCAATGGGGTGTATCAATTGTAAGAGTTTTCCTAATATGGATTACATTAATTGACGTTGTAATTTACCGTTTAACGGTTACCGTTTTACAAGGTTTGATCTAAAGTGAGATAGAAGATTTCTTAATTAGTTTAATATGAGGCTGACTAGTGTGGGCTGAGTTGAGCTTGGCCCGTAATGAGGGGGACTGGTTGGAAACTCTATAAATAGTGCTTCAGTCTCTCCTCTAACCCTAATTCTCACATATCCTCACATAAGGAGCATTTGCCTAACGCTAAATCGTGAGAGCCCCTCATTAAGCCAGTGATACAGAGAGCAATAAAGGAGAAAGATTTGCATTTGGAACATTATGTTTCCGTTTCCGCTTCAAGAACAATGGATCCCAAAACAAATGCGCTAATCCTATTATCCAATTATGTATGTTTTTGTTCTAGTTATAGAGATCTTGGGGCTGCGCAATTTGCATATAACATCAATAATAGAGAGTTTGTTGACATTACCCTTTGATTCTTGAAGACATTCGAAAACCGACCTAGATTGATGCCAAATTATGGACAACTGGTCCTTGAGAAACATTACCCGAGAATAGGATTTGTTGCATAAAGGTCGGTGAGCTTTTTCATTGCCTCTTGAGAGGTTTCGCTAAATGCAATCAGCGGCAAAATGGATTTAGAAATTGAGGCGAAAATGGTGGATAACAACAACTAGTCTTGGCGGATCCATAATCGGACGAATCAAGTGACGAACAAGGATGTGTGCCGTCAACAAATCGCAGTAGATCATGCCTGATAAAAATAACTTGCCGTTGTGCTCGCCAAGAGGGAAAGTTGCCGACTGTAAGCTTCACAAGAAGCTGGATAGTGGTGCCGATGGTGATGAGACCACTATTGCCAATGGTGATGAGATCGGTTGCAGATGAGTTGGTGTTGTCACCTGTTGAACTCATGGTGGCTGCTTCTTTGGCATCGGAGGAGATGAGTGACTCAATAACTGGTGGGATCGAAGGCTCGGTTGAGTGAAGAGCTCTGATATCATATGAAAATTTTAAGAGAATCGAGAGAATTATGAGAAAAAGATTTTCTACAACTGATACATTTTCCATGAGTTGAGTACATGTATTAATACAAGAGATTATAATCCCTTGATCTTAGCACTTGCTTATTATTTGAGAGCCTTAATTTGAACACTTGACTGATTTGATTTGATTTTGATTCCCTAATTTGTGCCATTATTCTTAACATCTTTATCCATGTACACTGAGCCGACGTCAGGAAGGAAATTCCGGCCCAATTACCAACGTCTTAGCACCTTCATACTGGACTGTCCAGAGGATTCTCGAACTAAAGGCAGCCCTTCGTGAGGTGGTAATGAGCGAAGAATGGAAGAAATGGAAGCTCTGTATTCCAGATGACATTTCCAATATTGAAACCACTATTTTAGGAGACGACTTTTGGAGCGCGGCCCATTCCTTTATGCAACGGCTATATCATCCTTCGCGAGCTCGTTAGCCGCCTTCAACATAGAGAATTCTTTCACGGGTGCCGTTCATGACAGGTGGGTTCGGATACTAGAAGCCTCAAAGAGTTGTGCCATTGATGAACTTCCATTGAGCCAATACAAGCACAGCTGGAGCGGAGGTAGGATGAGTTGTTTTTCTGCACTTCCCGCTGCGGGTTACCTTCTGAATCCTATGTTTTTCGAGGAAGGTCAAAACGAGGATGAAAGAGTCATGAGGGGTCGGGTATCAGTCCGAAGTAAGTATGGATGTGATAGTGCAGCGAGAAGGATGCGGAGGGAGGAGCTCAGCTCTCATTGGAGGCTTGAAGGGCCTTTCGGTAAGGAAGATGCTGTCGTTTATAGAAGCAATCTAGGCCCAATTGCATGGTCGGAGAATTTTGGTTTCGGAACTTCTCTTTTACTAACTTTAGCGACTTAGGTTCCGAGTCCAATTTCGAGTACTATAGTACATCAATACATGGGGGCAGGGCAATGATCTTTCGTCACGAGAAGCAACGAACCGATTCGAGGTGGAGAGAATCGAGGATCTTGTTTCTATCCAGAACCTCAGACTTCACATCCAACATATAAGAATCCGATTGGTTTCACTAATCAAATGTAACCTGATTTCCAGCATCCCCATCTGGAAAGAACATGGGATACTATTCCCATTGACGAAAATATGATGGGTTCGCCTCCCACGCCAGCACCTCCGTCGGACGAGTCGCCTGCACCGTTGGCTCTCCCTGCACCTCCTCCACATGCCGAGTCGTCCTCGGCCACGAGGCGCAGAAGAGGGACACCAAAGAAAGGCTATAAATAATGCTCATGTGAGATCCTCCTACTAGGTTTCCCCCCAAGTCCGATCACTGTTTCTATTTATATGTAATACTTCCTCTTTACTAATTTGTTCAATTTTAGATAAGTACGTGACAAGTGACAAGTGACAAACATTATAATCGAACAAAATATCCCCATCTCGGCAGGATGACGTTGATCTTTGATTGGTCACATCAGGTTGGTTCAAGTTGTAAAACTGATCAGATTCATTGGACTTGCGTTGTAAAACTGTAAAAAGTTTAAATTGGGTTCGTACGGTCCAAAGGAAGACAAATGAAATGGGCCTTTGCATAATTACTGGGTATCTAAATGGACGAAAGTGGCATAACAATAATAGATATTTGTGGAATTACGCTTGAATTTTATTTCGCTTATTGAATTTCTAAATCCTCTATGATTTATTGAAAGAGTAGAATTGAATGTTAGAATATACATAGCCCAATGACATATGTTCCATGGCAAAAACTAGAGATGGCAAAATGGGTCCATGACTCATTTTGCACCCATATTTTTAATATATGGGTCGAATATGGGTTAATAGCCATTACAACTATTAACCCATATTAGACCCATTTTTTTGTTCAGTTTTATATGGGTCGAAAATGGGTCAGACTTACTGACCCATTTTCGACCCATTTTTAAAACTCAGAGTTGGAAACGGTCCACCGCAAACCCATTTTCTCACCTTCGCTTCGACGTAACCGCTCCTTCCACATTCACCTTCGACTTTGAGCCACCTCCACCGCTCTCCTCCAAGCCGCCTCCGCCACTCACCTCCAAGTCGCCTCCGCCGCCCTCCTCCGAGTCACCTCCGCCACCCGCCTCCGAGTCACCTCCACCGCTCGCCTCCGTGGCTCTCCTCCACCACTCGCCGCCATCTTCTCCGTTCCTCTTCAGCCTTGGAGCTTAGCGTTTTGTAGACGGTTTTGTTGAGCTTGAATAGGTTGATGGGGGCGAAGCCAGGATTGGGTTCTCGCCGGAACGGAAGTGCTCAGTCGCCTCACGAGTGCAGACCATGACGCGGGCTCGAAGACGACGTGCCGGGGCGGCTAATCTCGACGGCCCTATCGCTTGAAGCCGAACGGACGATCGGTGAGTCGGCGATTCGCCGTCGAATTTTTTTTCTTTTTCTGGTCGTTTGCGCGGATTGATTCGCGCGGGACTGGAATTCTCGTCCCAGAGGACTCGAATTTTTCCCCGAATTGCCGAGGCCGTAGCTCCGTGCTAGGGTTTTCTTATGATTCGGAGGAGGGCTGTCTTTGGGTGGAGTGATGTTGGGAAATTTATCTGAATTCTGTCGCGTGGATGCTTGCTTTGAATCCGCTTTTTTGTTTCGCCTGAATTGTGGATTTTGTCGGCTGCATGTCAGTTCCGCCATCGTGAGCTTGAAATTGATTCGGGCCCGCCTTTTTTTTTTTTTTTTTTTTTTTTTTTTTTTTTTTTTTTTGAAATTTTGTGTCTTTCTAATTGTAAGTAGCCACGCAGGTTGTCGACAGAATAATTGGAGAGCAGAATGAGTAGTGAGGATTTTGACGTGCAGGCGTTGGGCGAGAAGCTGTCGAAGCTTGACAACTTGCAACAGAGCATCGAATGTACCTATTAAGTTTCTCATTATCTTTGCACTTTCGGATTATGTCTCTCATTAGCTGTAGACACGATGGAAGAGTAGTGTCGCAATGAAATTGCCACCTGATTCTTGATGTGCTGTTGTTGCCGTGTATGTTACTTGTTTGTGAGCTATCGTTTTCTCCTTTCGCTGAAGGATGTGGGTGTGATGATATGGAGTAGTTGCAAAGATAATGTTATATCATCCTTGCATTTCCTTTTATTTTGGAATGGTGCCAAGATATTCAAGAATACCGCTTATGGACATCCTACTTGTCCGGAGGGTGTACTTGTATGGTTTTAACTATCACATCACATGTACCTGTATGATACATTGGTCAACCTAGAGAAGAATCTATTGTGATGTTTTAACTTTTGAAATAAATCTTGATAAAAGGGATGATCTGGCCATGCTTACATTTACTACTCATAACATCGATGAGCACAATTAACTCATTGCGAATGCAGGACTAGTAAGTTTCCGTAGAGGAGTAGTGGTATTTAGTTCTTGCAAAAAGTTGCAGTATGTTGGTGAGTAACTTATGAAGGGCTCATAGTAAATTTTTCTTTGCCGTGTTTGTTATAACATAAATTTAAGGCCATCATCGACATCGCACATCCTTGAAGTCACAATATAATCGGATGGGGCATTTGACTGCAACTTTCATTTGGGTTCTAATTTTCTATGGCTTCAGTGTATTAGTTTATCATTGGAGAAGAAGTCCAAATTTTTAGAGATATACTTACTAGTATCTTTTATTTAACACCAGATGAAATAACGGATTTTATTTTTTATTTTAAGTAAATGAGATTATTTTATAGGTTCTTACAGGCTGCCATTCCATTTAACTTGGAAGGAACTCAAAGAAGTCATCGTCAGCTGAGATTTTTTTCTGGATTTACTTTGGAGATGGTCTTTGGAGGAGAATTGTTTAGAGAATGGATGCTGTAAAGGATTCATCATTTAAATGATTGAAAAAACAAGTAATTTACATAGAAGATGTACTTTTTGAGATGGATGGCTATAGAGTGTAAAAGATCATAGAACGGGAAGGAGCTGACCCCTGTTCCTCGGAGCAGTCAATCTTCTCTCCTTTTTCAAAAGCTAGTATTAAGCATTTCATTGTTGGCCTATAAGTTAGGTTACTCTTAAATTGGCCGAAATTCTGTTTTTTTCCCTTGGCTGCCAATGATTTCTTTCTTTTGTATGATAACTGGCATAGGAGAAGGCAGACTTTTTCTTTAGCTATTTTGTTATACTATCATTCTAATATGATATATCAGTTAAATTTCGCAGGTCTTGCTGCTCATAGTTAACTGAGACTTTATTACTAGTATCTTGCCTTGTCAAGGCATGAGAACTGCAAGACTATTTTAAAGGTAAATTACAATAACTCGTTTCTCTTGCTTGAGCTTTATTTCTTAACTTTGGTTTTGTTTGACTCACCATGTTTTTACTTGCAGGCTAAATCATTTGATCCCGGTCCGACCTGAGAGGAGTAGTGACGACCTCAATAAGTTCCAATGAAAGTGTCCTGTGGAAGATGTTTCCCCTTTTAGATCATGTTCTCTTAGTGCAATAGTTTCTTTTTATCCATAGGTTCGACCATTCTTTGTTTTGCCATGTACAGCCTTTGAGGCTCTCGTTGGATGCTTAGTAGTTGTGGGGATGCTGGCTTTTATTAGTCTTGATATTTTATCCAAAGAATATTCTTCTTTGCCAAGAGAGAGAGACACGTAGACTCGAGTTTAGATTTTTGCTTCTTTTGGCTGATATAAGAGACTCGGATTCTGTCACCTTTTATATCATACAACAACTTTATCGTCACATGTGGATATATTTCGATTTCCTTCCACCCTTGTTCGTGAGACTGGTTGGCGTTTTCTTCTTTTGTAACTTTATTTGTTGAGGATTGTTTAGTTTGAATTCTCTTTTGGATGATCTAATGAGTTGACCCTTGCTAGATGGCTATCTATAACCTTCTCGTTTGCTCTTTTTCAATTTATAATTTGACCTCAATAGTATGCTCACTTTAAATAAGAAAAGCATGTGCATAATCTAATTCTTCATAAATATTTCAATTTATAGGTTTTTTAACAATTTTTATTTTATTTACTATTTTTTAATTTAATTTTATAGGTTTTTTTAACAATTTTATTTTATTTACTATTTTTTAATTTAATTTGAGGTTTTTATCCAATTAGCATATAGCTTAAAGTGAGCGCAGGTATTTTTTTAGAATGTTAGTAGGTTTTAGTAATATGGGTCGGGTCGGGTATGGGTTTGATACGGGTCAGGTCGGGTATGGGTCACTATATTTACACTATAAGAATATGGGTCAAAACAGGTTAAATGGGTCGAATATGGGTTGATCCATTTTCGACCCGACCCATACCCAACCCGACCCACCCATTTGCCACCTCTAGCAAAAACTAACATGTCATCCTCTGCAGCTGGGCTCGTTCATATGGTCGGACCATCCCTCGTGCCGTTCATACTGACGGTGCCTGTCGGACGCGAACGTATTGTCATACATGCAAATCTAGTTATCGTTGTCTTCTAATTTCTTTCGTCGCCGCCTTACTCGGCTATCTGATTTCAAACATCTTCAAAACTGTGGTTTCCAGGACATCATTCAAGAGCTGTTAGCATATGTTCAGGAAGAAAGCAGAATGGTGGTTCCTCTCTGGTGAAGTCTTCCATAGCAACAATCCTGGTGGAGAAAAAACCATTTACGAGGTTTTTCAGTCTCTCACTCCGTTCTTATTTATCCCTTCGGAACTATTTATCTGTTAAAGAGACAAAACAAAGATTAAAAACAAAGAACAGAGAAGCTGAAGAAGCTGATAGAAGCAGAGAAGCTGAGAAATTGAAGATAGCTGATGGAAGCAGAGGAGCTGAGCAAGTTGAAGATAATGAAAGAAGGAAAACTCGAGGCAACTACAGCTGAACAAGGCAGCTGAATGAACTAAAGCTAAAGTAGCTAAACAAGCTGAAAGTAAAAGCAGAGCAAGCTTGAAATGAAGAAATGAAGAAAAGATGAGTTGGCGAGCCATAAAGAAGCTGAAGAAACAAAAGTTGTGCTGGTGATCCATAGAGAAGCTGAGCTGGCAATCCCCGTGAAAGAATTAAAACCAGGGACAGGAGTCAATCAAACTACTGAAGAAGCTGCACGTGTACCAAGCTTAATCATTCTGTTACTAAAGTTGTTAAATCTGTTGAGAAAGAGTCTAAGTAGTTAAGCTTGAGTATAAAAGGAATTGAAGGAAACTGATGAACACGATGAATCCATTCTGTAAACTCGAATTCTTCTATTCTCTTAATTCTCTTTGTTCTTCTCAAGATCTCTCTTTGTACCGTGTTGTTCTTCTTCATATAGCAAGGCTTTGTAAGGTTGAACTAGAATGAAGATGAAGAGAAATGTTCAACAGATGTATTGCAGTTGATTGTTCAGCAGCTACAGAGTACAGAATTATCTCATATACAGGTTATATCCTAGATTCTATTTCTTCTCATTATCAACCTTTTCTATGCACTTGCTGGAAATATTATTATCCAGAAATGGCCTTAATCTTAAGAGAGTGCACTTTTGTCAAAAGACGATGAGCAGTTGGGTTAATTTGATGAGATTTTCTGCCGTGGCTGGAGCACGTTAAAGTTGTAGGGCTCAATTAGGTGACCGATGAAAATCCACCGACGATTGACGAGCATTGTCAACCATTGGCCGGCTCAGAAAAGGCCCCAGACTGTGTAAAAAAAAAACCCTCATTCGATGCTACAAACTTTGCCCGATCAGTACTGTTTGTGACGAAAACCAACTACCATTGACCATGTCTTGTCAATGACATTCGAGCATCACTCTTACTAGAGACTTTGCAATTCTTTTACGTGACCAATTGATCTTATTGCAGGGCCGCTTTTCAATTAATGTTATTGGATGGTCATCGAACTGGAAGTATGGATTGTTGAGTTTATGGATGACAGATCCTGAAGGGCGACATATCGGCGGCTGCCTTGCTGGTCCTCTAATTGCAAGCACCCACATTCAAGCAAAAAGTCACGTCTTCATTTACTTTCCTTCCCTTCCATTCTTGAAAAAATTTCAAATAAAGACTTAAAGTAGACATTTTTTCAAATAAGAACTCAAAGTTCCATCATTTTATCACATAAAAACTTGAAGCAGACATTGTTTCAAATAAGAGCCTAAAGTAGCCATATCAGTTTTAAAAAATAGTATGAATTCACTACTTGGCAAATTGCAATTTCATCTTTTAAGTTTTACTTTTTTCTTTAAAAAAACTAAAAAAATATATTATAACTTTAAAAAGGAAAACAAATACTCGGGAGGCAGGGCTTCCTCCTACTTGTGGCCCTCGGCGCTCCTGGCTCTAGCCTCTAGTCGACGAGGGTCGCCGGCCCTCTACCAAGTGTCAGCAAACTTGCCGGCCATTGCCATCGCCCTATCGGTGATGGGTGGCGGCCATAGGCGAGAGGGAGCCTATGTTTTTTTTTTTTCTTAATTTTTAATCTAATTTAATTTATATTTTTATTTATATCGTGTGTGGATGAAAATATCTTTAGTCTGGTGGAATTTTTTGGCGGCTGGCAAGTCCACGAGGCCAGGGCTTCATTTGAGATAACCATAGTCATTTTAGACTTTTTCCTGATATTGATATGTCCACTTCAAACTCTTATTTAAAATAAGGTCTATTTTAGACTTTTAATTGAGAAAATAAGGGCACTTCAGCCCCTCTTTGAATTTTTCCCTCCAATCTTTAGAAAGACTTGAGTTTGGATTATTGTGTAGTCTTACAAATATGCCACTGATAACACCGGATTCGGATTGGGTTTCTGTCAATCAGATAAATTTCAGCACGTTTGAGGACGTTAAGGAGAGAAAGTCGCGTTCGGCTAATGTTTCTGTAGCTGCGGGTGACGTCAATGACGGCGAACTGGTGGATATCCCTGTGCAAGCGAGTAGGATGGCATAAGGCAGTGAAAATGACAGATTGCCAGGACCTGAGGGATCGGAGGAGAAAGAGCCGATCAGGGTCACCACTATTACTATTCAGCCACTGGCCTCGAGTCTCCCTGAGGGATCGGACGAGGAAGAGCCGATCATGGCCGGCCCTATTACTGTCGTGCCACCGGCCTTGAGTCTCCCCGAGGGATTGGACAGGGAAGAGCCAGTCATGGCCAGCCCTATTACTATTGCACCACCGGCCTCGAGTAGCGCCGAGAAACAGGACGACCAGAATGAGTCCATGGATATCTGTGGCAGTGACCCTGAGAAGTGAAGTTCTAGCCCTCACGAATAAGAACGTTGTTTTGGAAGCTGCCAGTACCGTGTTTTACACTGTCTATTGTAATCTTCTTTTGGTTTAATCTCCGTTAATCGGACTGATTAACTTATCTGATGTTGTCATGCTTCACGAATAATGACTGTTGTCCCATTTTCTTCGTGTCTGGCTTTACTTCACTTCCAGATCAATTCTTACCAAGGATTACATATAGCATATGCAGTTTCCATCTGAACTCTGCATGCATACTGTATAAGGGGGGGAAAAGACGCAATCACAGCTCTGCCAATTCATCTTTCAACCAAAGGAAATGCTACTGATGGTTCTTGCTTCACGAAAGTCCACTGTTATTTTACCATTACTACGAAAGAATTTTGGTGTGAGTAGCGGACGAATTGGTGTCCTGGTTTCACTGAAGCGGGGCTAATGTCTGCATTCATCTAATTGACCCAGCTTTTGAGAACAAGATACCTCTGTTCACAAATTAGCAAATAACTGGTACGTATCTGCGTCCAGGGCTATCTGTCTAACCGCCGCAACAGCTGCAATAACCGCCACTGTCGAGAACACGATGGCAATGGTGATGTTCCGCCAGAAAATGGGGCTTCGTCTCGATGGCTTAAACGTCAAGTTGTAGAAGATTACGGGCAGGACGAAGTCAAGAGGCAGGAATCCGAATGCTCCAATCAGAGAATTGATGTCTCCGAAGAAGGGGAGCATTGCAGCTAATGTTGTTGCCACAATGATGGATACTGACCGAGAGATCAGGCGAGGTATGACGTTTCGTGCAGAGAATTCCGCACTCATGGGGTCTGCGAACGTTTTCTCAAGAACTTCATTAGTAGGCTGCAGATAAACCTGCCCAAAAACAGTTCGTTCTTCTCAAGTTACCACCGTCACATATTCCACTGTGCGCTCAAGAGAGAGATTCTTACTACACCAACAGCTGACAATTGGAGAATGGTGAACATGTTGGTCATCAAAATGAACCATTTCAGAACCAGCGCCTTCCCATCAACCAAGAAGTTGCTGAGGAGGAGCGCATCTGCTTGGTTGCCGAAAGCCCAATAACCAGAGATTGTGACGCTAAAGTAAGTGACCACGACCACAGCATAGCACACGCACAGCCCCTTGAACATCTTCCCCTTCACTGGAGGTGCCAACGTAGCCTATAAATCGATTTACACAGATCGAAAGTCAAACTGGTGGCGCAATTGCTAAACCCTTATCATTCATTGAATCTCTCCACCTGACCAATTCAAGCGGACACCAAATCATGTTGAACTAAACAAAACAGACATTCACAATTATCATACATGAATTTCAGGAATAATCCCATTCCCATACGTCGTCGCAATAATGGCGATGGCATTGAAGAAGCCGAAGATGTGAGTTGGAGTGTCCCCTGCCAAGGAATAGTCCTTCTCAGTCCCCTTGGATGAAAGCCCTGCAACAGAAAGAGGAGAAACTTGACATCAGATATGATGTCATGAACTGGTTTGCTTTGCCATTGCACAGCATGGCGCTTCTTGAATTTCATGTTCGAGTCGACACTTACCAATGTAAATGGAACCGCCAGTGGCACAAGCACTGTAGAGAAGGGACAAAACCAAGGACACCATATTGATGTGCCTGAGTGAGTGAAAGGATGGTACTTGAGCTAGGACCAACATCAAGCACCCGAAAATTATGACGAACTCATAGAGCTTCATCGTCCCATCTGGGTTGGACAGCAAGTAGATCGTCTGGGAGCGTCGGAATTTATAAGAGAAATGACCTCTCTATACACTAAAGTATGACTAATCATGTACAAAAACAGGAGCAAACTCAAGAGTTTCGGTAGTCAGACCTTCAAGCATTCCCCTCCCAGAAGGGTGCAACCAACAACAGCACCATAGCAGACCATGAATTGGATTGGACCGATGTAAAACTTCCCCCATCTCGGCCCTACCCAAACCCACAGCAATCCCCGTTTTTCACAGTGCCGGATATGCCACGAATGCAGTAACTTATACAAAAGCTTGCGTAGCCATATCAGGTTATCTCTAACATTATACTTGATGACAATCAGCTCGATCAACATGTTTATAAGCCACTCATGTTCCACAATTTACTCAAACCTGAAGAATTGGCTCAGATAAACAAAAAGAGCTAGTGATACGTGAATTCAATGACAAACAGAATGGTCTGAGTCAGTTGGTAGCTCAAAAATCCACCTAGAGCTACTTTCCTACCGCAGGGCGTTAGAAATTGCAATGTCCAAGGTTTCTCTTTCGTCGCTTCAATCGTTGGCCGAACATGTTTTCCGACTATATATTCGCCTATTCCTGAAAGAAATGAAAGTTGCATTTTTCTGGCCAAAGAGAAAAATAGCGTGGGTGCTGCTATCAACTCAATGGTCAAAGCATGGAATCTCAAAATGTCAACGATTTTACGAAGTGTACGTCAGAAAAGAAAACCGGGATGATTTGCAACTTTGACCATGGATTACAATCCAAAAGCAGTGCGGATTGGTGCGATCCGGTGCAACTTGATCGAAAGCATCATGAAGGAGTTCAAGTAACCATACGGGTTAACATGTATTCACGCATGTTTTGAAATTCAAACGACTGATCATGTGCCGTGCTTCGAAACAACTTGTCCTAAAGTTCAAGGCGAACCTCTTGACCTCGGACACGGACTTTCGGTGTCAAACATAGTCCCATCATAATATTATCATTTGAGGCGTTTCGAGTGCATTTCGTTCAATGATTGTGTACATTCAACTGCTTATTGATAAAAGAGAGTTAACACGTTGCTTTGAGATGAATGTTGCCATTGAGTGAAATGTTTTGTTACTAGGACTTACCCATGATGTCGTGAGCCATGTCTCTGAACCGTAGATGCCGATTGTCCATCTGGGCCTCGTGCTCCAGGACGAGTGATATGAGGTTGTAAGAGTAGAAGGTCACGAGTGCTCCGATGACCAAGCAGATGATCCCGCTCGCCCATCCAATCGAGAAATTGATAGAAAATGAAAAGTAGAAAGTGGTCAATCCAGCGAACACAAAAATTGATTATGAATCCATAAGTTTTTCAAATATATTTTTGTCATATGAAATCCAAAAATTTTTAAATTAGAGTATGTTGTAGAAGAGTCAATAAGGGTCAACTCTCCCCATGAGATTCGCACCACATAAGTTGTTACAAAATTAGCAAACTTCTTGGTCGGGCTAGAGTTGAACCTGCCCTTGGCCCAATCACGAATTTCCTTCAAAGTATATGTCATTCTGGCCCTCACACATGCCAAATATCGACTATCCACACCTCTACGACCTAACCATGAGCTCGACGATTTTAAACCCGACAACATAACTAAGTAATGTAGTAAAAACTTCTAATTAAATGAGTAACATTATTGAAACTTTGATTAAATGAAACTCTCGACAACGCTCTTGGATTTCTACGAAACTATTCTCATTGCACGACAAAAGATCAATATATGATAGAATAGAGGATAACTACTTGTCTCGAGTCCTCATGTGCGGCAGTTAGGACTCTGCGAGACAAAGACTGGCTGCAACGATGATGCGAGGGTCGAAATGAGAGAAAAACTGTACTTTGCTAGCTGCAATGGATGGTGAGATGAAGCGCAGAAGGTGGGCGTGATGGGGGTCAGAGATCAAGGAAAGAACTTCCCTCTTTCTCTCTCTTATTTATTTATTTTTTCTCCACCGCCATACTTGATCTTCAATTTGGGCAACACTTGTTAATTCATGCCAGCTGGAACATGGAGTATCTTGGTGAAGATTCAGGAGTCTTAGTATTTTATTTTTTTAAAAGATATTTCTTTAAAGGCCAATGCCTTGGAAATTCTTGAGGTTGGGATGTTTGGATTAGCATAGTTTATTGATGACGAGGTAGCGGCAACGACTTGGTGATGTCGTGGTGAGTATGCGAACGGCGTAGTTCGATGGCGAGCTCGCTATTTTGTCGAGCAAAAAATCTGGATGTCACAAAGGGTCTTGATGAACAACTTCATCATCTCTTTGTCAGTATGCTCGAGAATAATTTAAGCTTCTGGATTTCACCATCTTATAACATAGTCCTTGAATGACTCAATTTTCTTTTTTTCCATTCGCTCGAGATCTTCCTGTGAAGGTGCGATATCCATATTAAATTTATACTACTTAAGAAATGCATCGGCCACTTCGTTCCAAGTGTTGATGAGGTTTATGTTCTTCATAATGTACTAGTTTAGTGCGGGTCTGACAAACTCGCATGAAATAATTGGATCATGAGGGGCTCATTTTTGACATGTTAGGCTATCCGCACATGATACATCTGCAAGTGAGCTTTCGAGCAAGAATTACCATCATACTTTTCAAACTCTGGCATTTTAAACTTGGTTGGCATTTTCACATTCTCATAAACAAACAAATCGATTGGGAGTGAGCATTGTGATTCATGCAATTGTTTCACTTTCTCTTCAAGTTTCGCAAAGCATTTGTCTTGCTTTGTCTTAGGAACACTATCAGACTTCGCCTTCTTATCAATGATTAGCAGTAGGTCATCCTCCTAGCTCATGCATGCCATCATCAATCATTCGAGTCTTGTTGGCTTGCTTCGGGATCACTAACTTAGGGAGAGTGAATGCAAGAATTGAATTCACTCGGAAGGATTCGATTTGGGTTGTCATAAGTTGCATAGATGTGAGCAATTGTTTAAGCTGATCTTCTACATTGGCAATATGATCACACATTTCATTTTGGTGGGCCATTTTAGCTCTTGATCATGTAATAATGGGCAAATGTGGAGGATTCATTATCACCTAATCCAAAAAATAACATGTAAGCACAAGGAGTAAAGAAAGTGTTAAATATGACTCGAGTTTGAGTGATTGCAAAATGCGATTTGCTGGACTAAAAGAAGAAATATAAAATAAAATACATACGAATTTCCTCTTCGAAAATTACGCGGAATCCGAAACTCGTGAAGCTCCTGCACGGGATTTCCTCTTCATGCGAAGATTGGTTTATTGGTGAGGCCCAAGGTCAAAGTTTTGACCTTGGGCACACACGCACACGCACACATCCACCGAGAGAGAGGAAGTCTGCCGCGTGAAGCTAAATACGTGGATGGTGGGCCCAGGTCAATTGTTTGACCTTTTCTAGGAACACGTATAAAAGGTTTTTCATCTCTTTCGGAATGTGGCCGCCAAAGGATCCACGAGAAGCTGCACGCCGTCGAGAGGGAGGAAAGCCACATATTGAAGCGCCGTTTTTACTCTGAGTGCTGTGGGTGTTCTGTTCGTGAGAGACATTCATAGGTGCTGGGTGCTTGGCTTTGGGTCTTTGTGTTTCTCATGCGGCAAAGATTATTCGTGATTTACATCCAAGAAAGATTGGTGTATTGGATGTAATTGGAGCTTGGGAAACACCAAGAGAGTGTTTGAGTGACTTGAGTGTGTAATCTCTTTGTATTGCTTGATCTATAGTGAAATTCACTACTGCTCTCCCCGTGGACGTAGGTCTTTACGACTGAACCATGTAAATCCGTGTCCGATTTATTTTCTTCTTTTGTCTATATTATTGTTCGATCGCTCGTCCTATCAGAACAACTGGTATCAGAGCCAGACTTAGCTAAGTTGAAGCGAATCGATGGCAACAGAAGAAGTAAAAGTGAGAATCGACAGATTTGATGGGAAGGATTTTAGTTTCTGGAAGATGCATATTGAAGATTATCTTTACCAGATGAATCTGCACTTGCCTTTATCTGGGGAGAAACCAATGACGATGAAGCAAGCTGATTGGGATTTGCTAGATAGACGAGCTATGGGTGTCATTCGGCTGACGTTAGCTCGTAATGTCGCGTTAACATCTTGAAGGAGAAGACCACTACTGATTTGATGCAAGCCCTATTGGATATGTACGAGAAGCCCTCTGCGATCAACAATGTCTATTTGATGCGACGTCTGTTTAATTTGAAGATGAGCGAAGGCGCGTTAGTTACAGATCATATCAATGAATTTAATGTGATTATTAGTCAACTGAGTTCAGTTGAGATTGACTTTGAAGATGAGGTACATGCTTTGCTTCTATTATCCTCATTATCTGATAGTTGGAATACTACTATTACTGTTGTTAGCAATTCCTCTGGGTCAACAAGTTTGACGTTTGATGGGGTTCGAGATTTGATTCTGAACAAGGACATTCATAGAAGAGAATCTGGTGAACCTGTATATGCTGCTTTAGTAGATGAAAATAGATGAAGATCTAGAACACGTGTGGGTAATAGTAGTACTAATATGAACAGACGTAGTCAATCTAGGACTGCTAATGTTGTCTGTTGGAGCTGTGGCAAGGGGGGCATCTTAGAAGGGATTGCCTTAAGTTGAAGAATGAGAAGGATAAGGAAATTATAGTTGATTTTGCAGATAATGTTGCAGCTGTAGCAGATAGTGCCGATTATGTCTTGTCTGTCACTAATGATTCATCGCTTGATGGATGGATTATGGATTCTGGTTGTTCTTTTCATGTCATACCAATTAGAAACGGGTTTATCACTTATCAATGCACGGGTAGTGGTAAAGTCCAGTTAGGGAACAACGCTGAGTGCGATGTTGGTGATGTTGGTGATGTTAAAATCAAAATGCATGATGGTATCGTGAGGACATTGACTGGAGAGAGGCATGTTCCAGAGTTGAAGAAGAACTTAATTTCCTTGGATGCCCTAGATTCAGCTGGTTGCAGGTATTCTTCAAAAGGTGGAGTTCTGAAAGTTATTTGAGGTGCCTTAGTGATAATGAAAGGAATCAAGCACAGAGGCCTGTATAAACTTCAAGGTGAGACAATGACGGATTTTGCCCCGGGGACGTCGGATGCATCTGTTCGAGAGTCTATTGACTGCTTGAGGAAGACCTAGGTGTTTGTGCCGATGCACAAGTTTGATGCTGGTGTCAGGATCACGCAGTCAAGAGCTTTGATCAAGACGGAGACTGGTAAGTCGATTAAGCATGTGCAGACTGACAATAGCATGGAGTTCTGCTCGGAGCTGACAAATAAATTCTGCATGAAAGAGAGCATAGTGAAACATCGCACTAGTGCCATTAAATCATAACAATTTGCAGAATTGATGAGCAGAATATTACTAGAGATGGCCTGAAAAATGATCTCTAGTGCTGGTATTGCTAGGAGAATCCTGCTGATATGCTAAGTACGGTAAGCTACCTGATGAATAGATCCCCATCAACTGCTATTGAGAGGCGGACTCTTGAAGAAGTGTGGTCAGGTAATGTTGCTGATTATTCTATTTTTAGAATGTTTGGTTGCCCGTGTTATTTTCAAGTGATTGATAGTAAGCTCGATGGGAGGGCAAGGTGCATATTCCATGGCTATGCACAAGGTGAGCGAGACGATCAGTTGTGATGCCTGGATATAAATTCACCTGTTGACGGCAGAGAAGTTACCATTGACAAGTCTCCGATACTTCTGGCTAAGAGTGTTTGTGGAAGTGTTAATACGGATCTGGACAGTGTTCAGCTTGAGGTGGAGTTGCGACTAGAAACTCCTGAGGTAGCGTATACGGGTACTAGCAAAGTAATCGACATAGATAGTGCTCAAAGTGAGGTGGAGCTTATAGAGCCGACGGTTGCTGTAAGTGCTGATATTGATAAGGTACGTATTCGATCTCCTGATAGATATGGATGCAACAATGGTTTTGCTTTATCTGCGGTTAAAGAGGTTGCGTTGAAAAATCTTTATGGAGCAGTTAAAGGTGCATGTGAAGTTGGTATTCTGATGAGGTCCTCAGTTGTAGCGAAGTTCAAGCAAAGTTTGGATTTGAATAATATCTGTGGCGGTTGAGCCCATCGGGGGCAATGGGAAAGTAGCGGCAGAATTTGAAATTTTTACAAAGCGATTGTAATTTGGCTCAAATGTCGAGCCAAGGTGGAGATTGTTAAATATGAGTCGAGTTTGAGTGATTGCAAAATGCGATTTGCTGGACTAAAAGAAGAAATATAAAATAAAATAGATATGAATTTCCTCTTCGAAAATTATGTGGAATTCGAAACTCATGAAGCTCCTGTACGGGATTTCCTCTTCATGTGAAGATTGGTTTATTGGTGGGGCCCAAGGTCAAAGTTTTGACCTTGGGCACACATGCACACGCACACGTCTGCTGAGAGAGAGGAAGTCTGCCGCGTGAAGCTAAATACGTGGATGGTGGGCCCAGGTCAATTGTTTGACCTTTTCTGGGAACACGTATAAAAGGTTTTTCATCTCTTTTGGAATGTGGCTGCCAAAGGATCCACGAGAAGCTGCACGTCGCCGAGAGAGAGAAAAGCCACATATTGAAGCGCCGTTTTTACTCTGAGTGCTGTGGGTGTTTTGTTCATGAGAGACATTCATAGGTGCTAAGTGCTTGGCTTTGGGTCTTCGTGTTTCTCGTGCGACAAAGATTATTCGTGATTTACATCCAAGAAAGATTGGTGTATTGGATGTAATTGGGGCTTGGAAAACACCGAGAGAGTGTTTGAGTGACTTGAGTGTGTAATCTCCTTGTGTCGCTTGATCTATAGTGAAATTCACTGCTGCTCTATCCGTGGATGTAGGTCTTTACGACTGAACCATATAAATCCGTGTCCGATTTATTTTCTTCTTTTGTCTAGATTATTGTTCGATCGCTCGCCTTATCACAATAGAAAGAATTAGCCCATGACAACGATTTAAACTTTTTTTTTTATTTTTTTTATCGTCGAATAATTTGTACATGAATGACATTTCCTAAAATAAACTAGGAAAATGAAGACATAGACACCTTAATAAGAACAACAAAGGCCTGAATTGAAAATCTCCAAAGCTTTTTTATTTTTTAAACGGTTCATTGCATGACAATTTCCTCATTTTATTTCTAATTGACAGAGGAATTAAATCAATGATAAACTTAGATTGTCATGAATTGACCAAAAGTACAGTTAAGTAAGTAAATTGCAAAGCAAACGATAAATAATTTACTTCACCAATATGACGATGGCAAACACATAAACAAGTACATGAAATGTGGGGTTCAATTTCTAACTATGAAGGCTAGGCAAAGTGGAGTTAAAAGGGTGGAATGACTAGTAGCAACTTCGCGTACTAAGTCAAGTTTCTTAACTCCAACTTAGTCAAGAATGATACTCTAATGTGGCATAGCCTTGCGGGCAAAGATAAACATTCTTAACACCAAGAAAGAAGCTTTTTGGGATTAAGTTGGGCAACTTGTACTAGAGAGCCTCGCGGTCGAAATTGTATCTAACTCAATATCATCCTAAGTATCCTGGTACAGCCCAGGTCTGGCAATAAGTTATATGTGCAATAGTGTAATGCTAAAACAATAAACATGCATAGCAGCAAACAATACTTCAATATTCAAAATTAAAAACATACAACCCAAACACCTTTCTACAAAACAAAGGGTTAAGAAAGACTACTCCCTTTACACCTCTCATCTGTAAGAATATTTAATATCTTAAATGTTAGGGATGTACGTGGAATCCTCACTATCAAACAAAAAAAAAAAATTCAAAAACAAAAATTAGCCTAAGTCCACTAAGAGTTTTAACTCAAGTTTCTAACGAAGTTGCCAAGCTGTCGTGACTTAATCTCAGGTAAATTACCTATGGTTTGGCTAATGAATTACTAAATCTAAACTTAGCTCGAGCTCTCCCAAACCCATACCAATATATAACTTAGGTTCAAGTTCTTTAGTATGCAAATGAATTTTATCCAAGAGTCCCCACTAATCAGTTTATAGTAAGTCGATTAGATATCTAACTTAGCTCGAGCTCTTCCTAACATGTGAGATGACCGTGCGAGTGTTCAATCCGTCAATTGAACATCTAATAAAATAATAAATAAATTGCAAGGCTTATTTCATAACAACAAAAGCATCTATAATATTAGCCTAGAACTCACATCAACAGAGTCCTAGATGTGATTTTTAATTAACATGCAGTCAAACGATCTTTTTTAGGATTTTCTCTTATTTAATGAAATATAATCTACATGCAATGCAAATTAACCAAGTGGCCTAATTATAATGATAGACAATTTTTAATTAAGTAAACCTAACATCAATTACTAAATGACATGTGTTTTATGAACCTAATTCCATATGACATGCACATGGTAATTTTGTATTTTTTATTAAAATTCGTAATTAAAATTGCTAAAAATAAAAATCTACTGAAAGTTAGATATTATCTAGGGTTAATACCTTAAAAAACCTCAAACCGGTACACCCGTGACAAATTTACCCCAAACTAATTTTTTGACCATGAAAAACTCCAAACCGGTATACCCGTGACAAATTTACCCCGACTAACAAAAAAAAAAAAAAAACCTAAACTGGTACATTTATGACAAATTTACCCTAAACTAATTTATTAGACCGCAAAAAACTCCAAACTGGTAAATTTGTGACTAATATACCCTTCGCTAAATTGGATTAATACAAAAAAAAATCACAAAATTTGTAAACGTAACAAACGGAATGTAAAATCCTAAATTGGTATATTAATTAACTCTCACGTGTCATTTAACTTAATAATTTAACGATAAAATTTAATAAAAACTAACGAGAGGGTAAATTTGTCACGGGTGTACTAGTTTAGGGTAAATTTGTCAAAGGTATACCAGTTTGGGGTTTTTGGTGGTCAAAAAAATAGTTTGGGGTAAATTTGTCACAGGTGTACCAGTTTAAGGTTTTTCAAGGTATTAACCCTATTATCTATTTTAAATTAGGAAATAGACTAACCTAAATCCTATCTTAACTTAGAAACTTATCTCAACATGCAAGTTAATCATCTAACATAAATATCTTCTAAATATGCATTTTAATATTTTTTTTTTGTCAGTCATACTCTATATCTACTCTACACTCACTCTCAAACTTTTGCCCTGCCTCTTGCAGGGCGTGGGCGTCAAAACCCACTCCTGAAACTTGTGCGTCCCCACCTCATCCTTCCCTGAGAAGATATCAAAGTATTCTATCAGACAATTCTATATAGGAAAGCAATTCTAATCTACATGATATGCAAATGCAATATTTTTTTTTTTTTTTTTTAGGATAAATAAAACAATCAAAGTATTCAAACCATTCAATCCACAAAGGTATGATGCAATCAATTCAAATATTAAAATAATATCTAATCATTTGAAATTTTGTAAATAAAATCAATAAATTGATCTTAAATCTTAAAGATCAAAATATCATTTTTATAGATTTCCGTGAAATCAATAATTCCATCTAAACCTTACTGATAGAATTAAAGATTATATGCAATTGCGAATCGAGAGATAATCACTCAAATATGCATGTTAAATATTAATAGACATATGTTAGGCAATAAAATATTCAAATCAAATTTAAATAAGATAATTACACAAGTAATATTTTCAAATTTAAATTTAATGGTATCAGCTCGACGGATGATCAGGATTGCAACTAGCTCCTCGACGATGAACAGCAAGCGGCGATGGCTTATGGCCCATGAACCTACAAAACAGATACTTGCGGTAAGGATGAGCTCGACGGTCTACTTGTTCGACAAAAGACAATGATGGTGCTGGGACGACTGACGAGGCTGCTTCCTGGATGGTCAATCATGGAGAGAACCGAAAGTTCTTGATCACCAGTGGGTGTGCGTGCGTGGCTTGCAAATCACACTCGAGGTCATCGAGAGTGGCGTCAACTCATGTGCGGTACTCTAAATGCAATAGCACCGCCCGAGAAAGAAGACATCTTTGAACAGTGAGATGTCTATAATGGCGAGAAACCTTTTTTTTTTGGCTCTCACCTCCTTTCTTCACACATCTGGATGTGTTCTTTATTCTCTATTCTCTGTTTCTTTGATCAGCACACATCTTTGTAAATTTCTGAATCTGCCCACCGCCACGTGTTGCTTGGATGAGTGTCAAGGCGGAGGAGATCGCGAGATTGAACTTGAGCGCAAGCTGGGACGCGTGACTTGGGGATGCTTCGTCGGAGAGGATCACGACACAGCTGAGGATGCTAGTGCAGCGAACAGGTTATCAGCGTCACGCTCAAAGTATAACAGCTCGGCGGTGGTCTCGCAGTGTGGGGCGGCGTCGCGAGCATGAGGACGTGGCGACGCCGCTGGCGAGTCTTGCGTGGCAAAGGTCTCTCAGCCAAGCTTGGCCAAGCACTCTATCTCTCTCTCTCTCTTATCTCACGTGTGTGTCTCTATGTATTGCGAGATTCAATATGTGTGGGCCATCTCTTCATGTCGGCTTGTGCTCTTTAAATAGCTTATATCCTCTGCTTCTCTTGGAAACTTGATCTTCAAAATATATTTTTCGTATCATGCAAATATTCAATGAAGCCCGGCTTGCCAAGGTGGATATCTTTTCCCTTTTTCACGAAAATTCTTACAAAAATCCCCACAAGATATCATCACCATTTGCTGCCTCTCTCCCCCACCTACAACTCAGTGTCTAAGATCTCGCCGATCTCGCCTTGTTCCTCTTTCATATTTTCTTCCCCAAATAGCTGGACATGTATAAATATACAGGGAATCCACGCTGATTGTTTTCTTTTCCTTGTTGACTCAAGTTGATCCGCCTGAATATAAAATAATCCGCCTATCTCATAAGTATGAATATTTCGAAATATTCTGCCATCGGAGGGCAAATAATAGCCTAATTGATGCAATTTTCAGCTACGGTGTTTGTTCAAATTTTTATCATTGCAGGCTTTGTCCAATCAATCCAATTGAGAATCATTTACTCAAGTCCTCAGCCGCCAGTCCGATGCAAATGCATAATGCGATTTTGATTTTTTTTTTTTAGGGGTTAAAAATTAATCCATAATCTTTTTATGCAATGAATAAACGACCGGGTCACCAAAATTTAGATATCAGCAAGATTCTTCAAAAATTTTACATGGATAAGGCTAAAGAGGTTAATACTCCCCTTGCTACCCACTTTAAGTTAAATGTAAAACAAAGTCCTATTATTGATAAAGAGGTGTTGCGACCTCTTTTCTTCGGGTGCCCGCTGGATCGGGTACGAGCGCCTAAGGAGGCTAATGGCTCGGCTGAAATTGTTAATGCCCGGACTCTCCCAAGTCCACTAATTCATGACTTTAATAGTCTAAGTTTTTAACCTGCAAGTTAATTTGTAAAATGGAGTCGCCACTAATTGATTTGGGGTGGGTTGATTAAAAACCTAAGCGAAATATCGGGAGAAATACTTGCTCCCGCACAACCAGAGAAATTAGGATCGGGAACTTGATTACACTAGTTAATCACTAATGCCCTTTCGGTACCTAATCTTGTTTAAACCCTAAGGTTTTTGGATGTTTGGGGGATTTTCCAAGCATTTTGGGAAAAAATCATTTTTTTGAGCCTTTTTCTCATTTTTTTTTTTTTTTACATAAAAGGGTTTTTTTGGATTTTTTTTTAGTATTTTTGGGAAAATACAAGCTTTTTGGTCTTTTTTTATGAATTTTGGCAATTTTCGGGATTTTTGGGATTTTTTGGATTTTTGACATTTTTGGAAAATATAAAATATTTTTGAATTTTTTGATTTTTTTGGAAAATAAAATATTTTTTAATATTTTAAATATTTTTCCAAAATAAATTATTTTTATTTTTATTTTTTGATTTTTTGGAAAATAAAACATTTTTAACATTTTTTTCGATTTTCTGAAATTAAAAGGTTTTTTATATTTCTTTTCTAAATAAATTATTTATTATTTATTTATTTATTTAAAATACTATTTTATATTAAAATATTATAAAAGCCGACCGGGTCGGATCCGACCGGACCGACCCAACACGCGGACGGAGGCTCGCAGCGCCAAAACGACATCGTGGCTGGGTGTCTAGGGTCACCTGGCCCGACTCGTCAACCCGGTCTGGCGGCCCGCTTCGCGACCCGGCTCCCACTCCCCTGCAAAACGGCATCGTGGCTGCCCCTCGCAAAACGGCACCGTGGCCGCCTGACCCGAAGACCCGCGCCACGACCCGCTCCACGACCCAACGACCCGGCTCCCAAGGCGAAATCCTACCCGGATCCGACCTGGCTTCGACCCGACTCCCCACCGCCTTGGTAGTTTACGGGAACCCTACCCAGTTCCCGATCCGGGTCCGACCCGACAACCCGGGATCGCGACCCGGAAAATCGGGAACCATAGGGTTTCCGAAATCGGGGGCAACGGCAGCGACGACGGCGGCACTCCGGCGATAATGGCGAGGGCGGTGATGACGCTGACGAAGACGACGACGATGAAGGCGGTGACGGTGCAAACTTGCGATGACGCGACGACGGCGAAGACGGTGGCAACGGCGGAATCAGCTTGCGGCTCCTCCTCCTGCGTCTCCCTCTTTCTCTCTGTAGATCTCTCTCGATCTCGCTCTCTCTCTCTCTCTCTCTCTCTCTCTCTCTCTCTCTCTCTCTCTAGCCCTCCGGCGAGGCTCGGATCGTAGCCGCGAGCTCTCGGCCCCTCTGAAGTCTCTCAGTGGGTGTCCAAGAGCCGCGACTTCGATCCAGCTCTCCTCCTTGCTCCTTCTCCAATGTCGTCGGGAGGGGGAGGGGGTATTTATAGGCGAGGATGGCCGGTCGACGGAGCTCGACCGAGGGGGCTGCCGCTACTCCAGCCGGCCGGACCGGCGTCCCTTCTGACGCGTCCGGTCAGCCGCCTGCTCCTCCCTGCTCCACGTGCGCCATCGCTGCCCCTCCTGCTCCGCGTCGCGCCTCAGGCGCGTGCAACGCACGTGAATTCGAGCGAGGGAGCCGACGAAACGGGTCGGGCAAGGGTCAGGCGTGGGCGCGGGTTTTGGGCCGCGAAGGCCCGAAGGGGGCTGCTTTTCCGTTTTTTCGGGTTTTTTCTGTTTTTGTTCGTTTTTTGTTTGGTTTTTTCGGTTTTTTCAGTTTTGTTTATTTATTATCCGAAAAAGGTAAAAATAAAGAAAATAAAAGCTTAAATAATAAAAAATAAAAAAATAAAAATAAACCTAAGCAAAATTAAGGCGTCAACAAGAGGAGAAAGACATGACAAGTGTTCCATATGTTTCAGCTTTAAGAAAGTTGATGTATGCGATAATGTGTACATGTCTAGATTTGGCTCATGCAATTGGTGTTGTTAGTTGTTATTGTCAAATCTAGGTAGAGGGCACTGTAATGTAGTAAAGTGGATCATGAAGTATCTTCGGGGAAATCCTAGTGTGAAACTCAATTTTAGGACCGAGAAACTTGAATTAGCTTGATACGACAAGAGATATTGATATTCATAAATCTACTTCTGGTTATTTGATTTCTTTTGCCGGAAAAGCTATGTCATGGAAGTCAATATTGCAGATGTGTGTTGCACTTTCTATGATAGAAGCTAAATTTATTGTGGCGACTGAAGAAGTTCTTGGAAGAACTCAGGTTCAAACAAAAGAGGTATGCATTATTTTGTGACAATCAAAGCATGATCTATCTTGATAAGAATTCATCTTTTCATTCTAGATCGAAACACGTTGATGTTAGACATGATTGAATAAGAAGTGTTCTATATGAGAAACTATTGGAACTTGAGAAATTCTTACGGACCATAATGATTTCAATATGATGATTGAGACTCTACCAAGGGAGTAGCTTGAACATTGTTGATTGATAGCAGAGATGATGAATCCCTCCACATCATCGTGAGGGTGAGATTTGTTAGCTGAGTTCACTCCCATGTGGAGAAAGCCTAATGAATAGTAAACCATAAAGGGTTTGAGCTCACATGATAAGTCATATATTGGGTTTCTAATTATCTTTTAAGTGGTAGCCACAAAGAAGTTAGTAGAAACGCAGTAACAAGAGAAAAAGAGAAAGTACAAAATCTAGGATTTGAGAATCAGTCTGATTTATATTAAGCTAGCATCGAAAGTTGATTCGTAGTCCAATTGAGCTAAAATTTTGTTAGTCTGTTTGTGGCACACTCTTCTTGAATTTGGACGGTTTGATTTTCTTTTGAAGTTCTCTAAACCAGGTGTTTCATGTTATGATTAAAACTTGCGTTTTTGGTCAGATCCGTAATCTCTTGTAAAATTTATGTATCTTGCCAAGAATGATTTTTTTTAGATTTTTGCTACTATGTGCCTCTAGTATTTACTAGAGAAGAATTTTGTTCATCCGATTGTTGCTAGTGAAGATTTTTGGGTAAACTCCATTCTTGTGATTTTTTTTATCTCCTTACATTGAGGAGGTTTTCCACGTAAAAATTCGCCTTGTGTTTGAGTGCTTGATATTTATTTTGCTATATCATATTACTTCCCGTTAGGTTTATATAAGAAGGGAGACTATTCTATTCTGCTGCGTTAATCCAATATTGCTTGGGTTATTATTGTTCTCCCATCAACTTGTACCCAAACTGAGGTGAGAATGCAGAGTGAGCAAACATGAGATCAAGTGAGGATGAGAGAGGGTGAAGAAAGAGTTATATAAGTGGATTGAGTCTAAGTAAAATGCGACTTATTTAACACCATATTATTTTGAGTTTGACTACTTTAAATTCATTTATGATCCATTTATTGAATATGATCAACCCATATAACAACTCAACCCATCAAATATAGGTTAACAAATGGGTATATGACCTATTTTGACAAGTTTAGTGATAAGCAATGCATTTTTCAACTGGACCAAATGAACACGTGATATTAATAACATTTTATCTCGATTGCCTACATATCTTATAAACCGCAATAAAGGCCTTGGGATTGGGTGTGTCATATCGCACATTTTATATTCGAGCCCTAATTTTTTTTGTATTTTGCTTCGTGATAGTTCGAACCCGAAAGCATATGTTACCTACATAAGATAAAGATGGGGAAAAGTACCAAAAAAGTCATAAACCTATTGCATTGGTACCAATTCAGTTCTAAACTTTTCAATTGGACCAATTCAGTCCTAAACCTTTTAATATTGGTACATCCGGCTAATTTTCGCCGGTCGGCGCTGACGTGGACATCGGCCGGTGACCGAACGCCGACGTGGCAATTTTTATGATTTTTTTTGAATTTTTTTGAATTTTTTTCTTTTTTCTTTTCTTTTTTTTTTCCTTTTATGTCTTCTTCTTCGGGGTGGCCGGCGAGCCTCCGGTGAGGCTCGCCGGCCACCCCGAAGAAGAAGACATAAAAAAAAAAAAAAAAAAAAAAAAAGAAAAATTTTATCATTAAAAATCATAAAAATTGCCACGTCAACGTCCGGTCACCGACGACGTCCACGTCGCGCCGGCCGGCGAAAATTGGCCGGATGGACTGAATTGGTACTAATATTAAAAGATTTAGGACTGAATTGGTCCAATTGAAAAGTTTAGGACTGAATTGGTACCAATGCAATAGGTCTAGGACTTTTTTGATACTTTTCCCGATAAAGATGTTAGTTTTATTTTTATTTTTATTTTTTAAAAAGTATTATCCCATCTCTACGCTAGATCGAACTGCTCTCAGGACTTCACTCTCGATTTAATCTTACATCCCATTTGTTCTGAAGTTCCTAATTTTTTTCTTTTCAAATTGGCTAACATTCTGAAAAAGCAGCCCCGATGCGCAACGATCATCTTCGCAGAGAAAACAAAAGAAAAGAACCCTCTTATCGACAAAAGGATTGTCAAATTATGCTGGGTGCAATCAACTCGCTCTAGTTTTATCACAGCATTTTCTCATTGAGAAGCTAAGTAACACATTGCATGACTTTTCTTTCAAATCAATCATTGAACAAGCACCCAATGGGTTTATCGAATAGACCCCGAGATTTCTGGGTCCCCCACCGTGGGAATAAAGAAAAACTTCAGTATCTTTTCCAAGAACAAATCATGTTGGCATGTCGGATGCTTTTGATGGTCTGACTTGTGGATAGACTCTGAAAAAGGCATATATATACCCAAAGTTTTTGATGATCTGTGTGGATAGACTCCAAAAAAGGCAATTAATATATATATAGAGAGAGACCCAAAGTTATTTCTTCCATCAAAATTCTTAATACAGCCATAGTTACAAACACGACTTCATTATGCAAGTATAAGCTCCAAATCAACTCTAAATTTTAATGCCTAGTGAAAATAAAATGGAAACTTAAAGATCTTGGAATTTAAGTTTAATGTGAGAAAAAGAAATTATTAGAATAATCAAGGAAGAATGTTTAAGATACTAGATATTTACATGATTCGGTCTGCTTGTGATGCCTAATCTAAGAAGAGAGATAATTACCGAGAGATCTACTATGATTTTCGAATGAAAATTCGCTGGCTGTTCAAGTGTTTACCAATTCAAGATTACATTCAAAGCAAACCAACAAGTGTTATATGACAATCTTTTTTGGGGAGCTACTCAAAAAACTCAGAGAGAGCACCGTGAGACTTCTCTTATTTGCTCTTGTTTAATAATCGAGTAGAAGTGCATTTCTTATATTGACAACTTGCTTAGGAAACTTATTCAAATTGAAAAAAAAAAAAAGCCCACTCAAATTGAGAAACCACTTAGTATTAAGAAAAAAACCCAATAAAAAAAAGAAACATTCAAACCAGGAAATCTACTTGACCAAAAAAACTAGAAACCTACTCAAATTGAAAAACTAATTGGATCGGATTTTCTTTACGAGCTCAAATAAGATATATATTTTTACCATAAAAACACAGCCAAAATAAAAGCCATGCTAAAGAAAATGTGTCGGTCATGGCATTTCAAGTTCATGTACCGATGCTAGAATTCCATTTGAGTTTGGCAGAAATTAATATTGATCACTCCTTCCCTCATGCTTTTCCATCTTGAAACAATGGATTGCAATCTTAAAAAGAAACTGCAACTAACCAGCTCTTTAGATTAGAAAAATCTAAGCTGAGCATCGAAATACAAGATCTGCCCTTGAGTCAACAAGCCAAACCAGGTTTTATTGGATATCATATAGTACGGTTCTATAAAATTAGCTCCGTCTTAATTCTCTGGCGTGTATAAAGCGAGAATCATGGACCGACCAAACCAAAAATATGGAAAAATATCGTCACGAGTCCGTAGCAAGCCGACATCGCACGTTCTTTCCAACTCATTTTCTCGCCTACTTTAATATATAGCTGAGTGTTTAGGTAACTTTATTTGGGGTAGCCGCTCTCTTGTCCTATATATGTGTGCACTGAGCCCACAAATCTTTATAGATTTGTCCGACTGATTTATATGGAAGGGGCACATGCAAAAATCTGTCCAGCCTGTTACAGTCCTATCCAACACGAGTGGCCGATAAGCGATGACCCACATGTCGACCACAACAACGTGCGCCATCAATAATACCCTTCAATCAGAATTGCCTGCAGATCTTAAGACGAAATCGTCGTTTTTAAGGGGTATAGTTAATCACTGTGCTAATTCGGACTTACAGCACCATTCAACGTTCGCGTCTCATCATTTGAATTTTCCTAATGCGTCTGTTACTCAAGCTGGCCAACATTATAAGCAATAATCCACGATGCACGATGATTACTTTCACAAGGAAAACGAAAGCAAAGGACCTATCTCTTTTGCAGAAAGATTGTCAAACTAAGCGGGGCGTAATCCAACTTGTCCTGATTTTCGATAAATATTTTCTCATTGGACAAGCTAAGTAACCATTTTCCAATTGAACACATTGCATGATTTTTCAGTTGGATCAATCATTGAATAATGCACTGGATTTGCCCATCCATAGACCCTGAAATTTTTGGTACCCGCGTCGGTGCAATTACAACAAAATTTCAAAAGTCGTCCCTCGACCAAGTAGGTTAGCTGGCTAGGTCCTTCCAGAGACTTGCCTTGTGGTTAGACTCTGCAAGATACACGTGGTTGTCCTGCGCGTGCGGGATCACGTGATCAAATTATTACAATAATTAACAAGTACAATCATTGGATGGCCTTAAATATGTTCCACCTAAAAACCAAACTTAAATCGTGAGACTTTCTATTATACTTATAAATCAATCGTCCTCACACATCAAATTGGGATCTAAGCTCTAATAACCCGTGACTCTCCCATATAATTTTTCCCTCACACTTATAAATCACTAACTCTTTTCACAATCGATATTGAATAAATTTAGCAATCTTTTCCTCATAATCAGGCTTGGGTCGAAGTTGCCAAATTCTTCCACAATTGACATGAGATAATTTCAACAATCTCTCCCCCACACATCAATCTTGGATCAGAACTATAATAACTTGTAACTCTCCCGTCCTAAGTCGGAGTTGCAACAATCCGTAACTTTTCCATGTAACTTTTCCTCACACCTAATAAACCAACTACTAGCTCATTCCATAATCAATGTGAGATAATCTTAACAATCTCTCATTCACGCATCAAGTCTAGGTCGGATGCAACAATTGGTAACTTTCCTACGTAACTTTCTATAAACCAGGCCTAGATTAGAGTTACAACAAGCTGTAACTCTTTCGTATAAGCTTTCACACTCATAAACCAACCATCAGTCCCTTCTATTACTGATGTGGGATGATATCAACAATCTCTCCCTCTCACATTAGCCCTAAGTCGAAGTTATAGCAACCCGTAACTCTCCCACATAAGTATTGGGTCTAGGTTTGTTCATAACTTGAGTTTTGATATAAGTGTTAGATGGTTTGGGGTCTCTTTTGTTTCAGAAGTTAACTCAAATGGTGAGATTTTCCTCTACGCTTATAAACTGACTATCACTAGTTTCTTTCACAACCAATATGGAATAATCTCAACAAAAGTCATAATTGGAATGTGACGTGGCTATTTGATCCCACATTTTGCGTTTTTCACGTGCATGTGCAATCGACAAAAATAGTAACATGACCATTTAGTAATTCCTTTCTCTGCTATATATGTACAGAATGGTGGGTTGCTAGGCAGCTGAGTACAAGCATAAATCAGCCATGGCGTTTCTGGTTTACAGTAAGCTTATGATCTTGGCCTTCATGCTTCTTCTCTGTAACACGGCTTACACTTCTAAAGGTCATGCCAAGTACGACACCGCATTGTTCAACCGGAGTAGCTTCCCCCCGAGTTTCCTCTTCGGGACGGCCTCTTCAGCATACCAGGTATCCTCATATTGTTCTCGACTATTCATGGCCTGTGAGAAGGTGAGTTTGAGCTTGATGTGTCGTGGTCTTGTTTTATTGTTATCATCTTTCTTCAAGTATGAAGGTGCAGCCAAAGCAGACGGCAGGGGCCCAAGCATTTGGGATACTTACGCTCACAAATATCCAGGTGCACATCCAGCAGTCCTGATCGTGTCATAGCCATATAAGCTAATTTACACATTCTTCTTTTTCTAATTGAAGTTGAGCATTATGAGATTTGAAACCCTCTAAACCCTATGCAACTTAAATATAGTTAGTTTGTGAGATTTGAAAGTCCCTGGACCATGCAACGTAGAATGGAGTGTGGTTGCTTTTACTAGAAAAAGAGTAACAATTCATGAGAGCTTGTCATCGGAACACTTGACAAATTGAAGAAGATGCGTGTGAATTTATTTTTCACTTACAAAAAGCCCATCTTAAGCGGATAAGGTCGGAGCATTTCGAATATTTCTGTTTTTCTAGTAACCTTATGGACTATATTATATTATAAGGCAAAATGTAAGTTCGAGTATACGTGCACGGACCAAATATGAGTTATGATACAATAGGAAATCAAATATACGTCATTTAATTAAACTATGCATATGCATCTCTTTGCTCACTAAGTAAACCCTAGTTGTTCTTCAATACGAGTTATCATCACTATCCATTGGTTCATACAATACGTGTCTCTTTGCTCACAAGTATTGACAATGTCAATAATTTATTTTTATTTTTTTGGAGGGTTTCAAGTGCAGTAAGGCATTGGAGATAGATTTCACTTCTTTATTGTCCCATTCAATAATTCAAATGGTCTTAGAGCACTTTGTATGAAGTACAATCGCGATTAAAAAAAAAAAAAAAAAAGATCAATTTATACCTACATTTACAACAGTTTGTGCGAATGTTTTACACTCTGGTGTTAGTAAAAGTATGTTAGTAATTGGAATATTAGTAGATATATAAAAGTAAAGCTGAGTGCACAAATCAGGATTGGGAAGGTAAGGATGAAGTGGAACTTAGAGAAGTTATGGAGAATGATAAAAGGGTCAATTGAAAGAGAGACCACTCCCCAAATCTCTGCCTTCGTCCAGCTTGGCATGCTTCATGTGGTATTAAATGTCGCAATCTTCAAGGTCTTTTGCGAATATTCGCAAACTAATCAAAGAAATAATTATGGGGGATAGATTAACGAGGACTTGAAAAGGCTTACTGAATCCATGGTCGACAACTACTAATCTACCTTCCAGGCCGGAATCCTGAGGGTCATGTTTTGAAGTACAATCTATTTAGAACTCTATAGTATGATGTCAGTTGGTCTCATCGATAAAACCTCAATTAATAAGTGTACGCCAACTTCGTATTTCATTTTCTCTTTCAATCTTCTTCTTTCTTTTCTTTTCTTTTTTCATGTGTACCTTTTATGACGGGCCTTGTGTGGTTTTTGTATGGTGAACTACACTAGATAAAATAATGGACGGAAGCAACGGAGACATGGCTATTGATCAGTACCACAAATACAAGGTATGCCATTCATCGGTCACGACCACGTAACTCTTGATCATTCCGTCGGTCCATCTACACAAAACTATTTGAAAATAAGCTACTTTATGTTATCCAAATCTTATCTTTCCGAGCATTAATGTGGTACAGGAAGATGTTGAAATGATGAAGGAGATGGGTTGGGATGCTTACAGATTGTCAATTTCGTGGCCTAGGATATTACCCAGTAAGTCATTCTTCTCGTCCAATCTTGTCATCTTGGACCCCCAAAACTTGTCTATTTTGCATCAGATCATACTTAAAATTCTTTGCTACATTGATGATTTCAGAAGGAACGGTTGAAGGAGGAATCAACAGAGCAGGCATTGCATACTACAACCGTCTCATTGATGAACTCCTAGCCCATGGTATCAATCTTATTTCACTCTCTCTCCAAGTGCTAAATCCATCAAATATGTGTCAAATAATTTCTCGTTCTTGCTTATTAATTATGACCTATGCTTTCTTCTTCTTTCTTTTCTTATAAATTCATCTCCATTCGACGTAGGAATCAAGCCATTCGTAACGATTTTCCACTGGGACGTTCCCCAAACATTAGAAGACGAGTATGGTGGTTTCTTGAGCTCCAAGATTGTGTGAGTGATTTATCCACCTCAGTGTCTCTCACTCCACTGAAGGTGGGCTGTGTTGTCCTCCTTCGAGGCAACGAGGATTCAATCTTTGTTTTCGCTTGTGTGTACACAGGGGCCATTTTCGGGACTTTGCAGATGTATGTTTCAAGGAGTTCGGGGACCGGGTCAAGCATTGGTTAACTGTAAACGAGCCGTGGACTTTCTGCGACGGGGGCTATGTGCTAGGGAGTCTGGCCCCAGGCCGATGTTCGGCTTGGCAGCAGCTGAACTGCACTGGTGGCGATTCTGCCACGGAACCTTACATGGTCGGCCACAATCTACTTCTCGCTCATGCGGCCGCCGTGAAACTGTACAGGGATAAGTATCAGGTGATCCAAACTCCTTTGAATCGTAGAGTTTATACATTAATCATCTCACCTTGCTTTGGTTTTGGTTAGTTCGATTCATTTCTCAAATCTAACGGTGATATATGTATACATGCAGGCATCTCAAAAGGGGGTGATCGGAATTACATTGATATCTCATTGGTTCGTGCCCTATTCAGACGCCAAGCACCACCTCAATGCTGTCCAAAGAGCCTTGGACTTCATGCTTGGATGGTGATTGAATCGTTCCTTCTCTCTATTTGTGGTTAATCGGCGCCTACCCTTGTGCGAATTAACTAGGCCGATCCATTGCCTTTCCAGGTTCTTGGACCCGATAGTCTACGGTGACTACCCGCACAGCATGCGATCTCTCGTCGGAAATAGGCTGCCAAAGTTCACGGAGGAGCAATCACTCTTGTTGAAAGGGTCGTACGATTTCCTCGGGTTGAACTACTACACTGCCTCCTACGCGGCGTACGCGCATTACTCCGTGAATGCTCAAAACATGAGCTATGTAACGGATGCGCTCACCAGTCTCACGAGTGAGGAACCGAATCATTGTAGTTGAATATTCGGTGACGATGATGATAGTAGTTGAATATTCGGTGACGATGATGATAGCGCAATCTTGATTTAAGTAAATTCTAATAACAATGCTTCTTTTTTTCTTTTTTTTTTTATTTGCTCTTTTTCTTGTAGGCGACCGTAACGGGATACCAATTGGCCCATTGGTATACATACACTCTTTTGCCCCATCTATTCTTCTTTAATTTGCTTATAATCTTTCATTTTATGTTGCACTCGTTGATTAAAATGTACATTAAATTTTGTAGGCTGCTTCAAGTTGGCTATCAGTTTATCCAAGTGGAATACAAAGTTTGCTGCTATATGTTAAGAATAAGTATAAGAATCCACTCATCTACATCACTGAAAACGGTACGTATGACTTTCTCACGATAACTCGTTCATGAAAAATAAATAAATATAGCTCATTCTGGGGAAGAAAAAACGATTCCATGCTGGTAAATTTCTAAAAGAGTTGTTAAGTATAAAAAAACTAGGGGTAAAGAAGTTGCCGATCACCTAATTTTTCAATAGTATATTAATAACTTATCCCAACTCTTTTGTAAAGTGTACGGATTATCGGCTTTTAGTGTCTTCAACTAGCTTTGATTTGTTTTCTACTAAGGCTTTTAATATATCAACTCCTACATGCATTTATCGATCTTTATCTGTCACTAGTTATTTTATTTTTTTATTTTTTTAATACTTACTGATACTTATCGAATTCGTATTTAGTTAAAGAGATTGAAGAAAAAGTCCTCCGAACTTCAGAAAATCTTCATTTGCCTAGACAATCACAAAAGTACATTGCATAATTAAGTTAGGTCGGCCATAACATAGTTTTGAAAGCCACAAATAAATATGATTTGGTAAGGCATACCTGATATAGTAGGTATACATTATAATACCGTCTCTCATGGCTTAAAATATTTAAAGAAGCGACATATTTGACCAAGTTTTAACAACTCTATGCATAATGGTGAGCGAACATTTTAGAATTTGTGATCCTAAATCAAATGAATCCTTTCCAATGTCATTCTTCATGTAATCACAATCTTTCTTTGTCACTCTCGATCAATGGCAGGAATTGACGAGTTTAATAACTCTACACTTCCCTTGGAGCAACAACTAGTTGATCCTATTAGAATAGATTACTACTATCGCCATCTCCAATACCTTCTGAAGGCAATCAAGTAAACAATTTTCAAGCAAGATTTTCCTTATAATTCCACTCAAAGTATCAAAATTTCACAAGTTTGTATTCCATACTAGTCATGGTTGGCTCTGACATATGCGTAGGGAGGGAGTGAACGTGAAGGGCTACTTTGCATGGTCATTGTTGGACAACTTCGAGTGGGGCTCAGGCTACACCGTGCGTTTTGGCATCAATTATGTGGATTACAAGAATGGATTGAAGAGATACCCCAAGCACTCATCAATTTGGTTCAAGAGCTTTCTCACTAAGCATTGAAGCCTCATGTTGGATTTTCATCGCAGGGTCTTATGCAATTTGCATGAATCAAATAAGCGGATTTGATCCAAATCCCATCTTCCTTTGATTGTTTCCTAAGGCTATTTGCTTAAGAGTGCTGTCTGAATTACAGCGATCAAGTCGATCGAATGAGAAAGTAAAAATAGTTTTTCGCATGATGCTGGATATCTTAATCACAGTTGTAGAATGAAATTCCTCGTGGCTCAATCGTGGTATTGTGGGCCCAGCTGGACGGTTGGGATCAATCGCGACGTTGTGGGCTCAATTGGTCTGTTGGGTTCAGTCGTCACACCACACTAAGAGGCCCAGTCTAGGGTCGGACCTTATTGCGCAGGAAGTTTCATTTTCCAGGAAAACGCGAGTAAATAGCACCCCGTGAGAAAAAGAATGGCAGGAACTTGTCATCTCGACCTTGGCCTGCTTCTTCTCTAGTTAAGATCGTTGAGCCCCGAGCTCGCTCAAGCCATCACTTCTTGAGTTTACTTGACATTGTCGCGTCCTTTATCATCTTCATCCTCCTTAACCAACTCTCCCTTGGTTATTTTAGCGAATGCAAAACTGACATTGCCCATGACAAATTGTAGATACTAGCCCTAGCTTAGCTCTAAACACCTCACCCGCTCGGTTTGAAGGGCCCGTTTGGTTCGGCTTTGGGGAAATGCCCTTGAGAGAATGCAAATGCCCTTGAGTTAAAGGGGTTTTCCGAAATGCTACACCGTTTGGTAAATTTAGCATTGCAAAATAACTTTAGCAAAAACACCGTTTGGCAAAACTTGCATTTGCAATTAGCTTTTGCCATTTTTTTTAAAATCTGAAAATAAAATCCGGCGGTCGGCCAACCGCCGGCCACCAGATCTGGCCGTCGGGAGGCCGATCTGGCCGCCGACCGCCCAGATCTCGGCCTCCCGACGGCCGATTCGGTGACCGAGGCCTCAAGCGGCGTCGCCTGGTCGCACGAGCCAGGCGACGCCGCCTGAGGTCGCGCGGACCCGAGCGGCGTCGCCCGGCTTGCGTGCGCCGGGCGATGCCGCCTGGGTCGCAGGTCCTGCCACCCCAGGCGGTGGTTACCGGGACGCGGGACCCCCAAGTGGCGGTGCGGCTGCCGGAGAAGAAGATGAAGAAGACGAACGAAGAAGACGGGAGGAGACGGGAGAGACGAATGGAGAGGAGAAGGAGATGAACAGTGAAGAGGCATTTCCCAAATGCCAAATGCTCAATGCTGGTCCCCCCCAGCATTGGGCTTTCAGCATTGAGGATGCTCAAATTTGGCCAAATAGCATTTCAAATTTGTTGCCAAACACCAAAAACTTCCCCAAAGGGCCTTGGAGGCCCAAAGCCCCTTTGGAATGCCCAACCAAACACACCCGAACTCTGTTTTCTCCTGCTCGGATCTTGAAAGAACCTCGTGGTTTACTAGTTCTGTTCACAATAGTTGAAGAATCGTCCCTCTTTCGATTGGCCAAGAAGGGTCTCGGTTTTGATGGAAGCAAGAGGCAGCAAAGAAAGCCCTGCTGACCAACCGAAGAGAGGCAAAACAAAGACCTCGAGGAAAGCCAAGGACATGGTTCTCAAGCAGAGTTCGATCTCTTCTTTCTTCTTTTCCTCGCTAATATGGTGGTTTCATGACCAATAGGCCATAATTCGATGTCACTAAATGACAGACAATTTTGTCATCTGTCCGTAGTTTCAATGCACTTTTCTATCAGCAGATTTCCCATCTTGCCAACTGAAACATTTTAATTTCAATATGCTCAATGAGTATCATAGAGATACTCGTAAAAAAGACCCTACTAAATTTAATTATCCTTTGTGCGGTGAAGGGCAGTAGTGGGGACGTGGCCATTGTTGACTAGTAAACAATTTTTTTTTTTCTATGTTCATTTCTTCTTACAAGAATATAACCACACATATATACATCGACGTAAGCAACCCTAGAATCTCCTACAAATCAGGAAATCTCCTACAATTCACTACAAATCAAGAGATCTCTTACAAATCAGAAGATACATATATACAAACACCTTAAATAGAAAAACTCTCCTATTGAGGCTCTAATTGACAGCTCATGTTAACACTCCACCTCAAGCTGGTTAGAAAATATCTTTGATACCCAACTTGACAAGTGAACTGTGAAATGCTCGACTCGATACAGCCTTTGTAAGTATGTCTATTAACTGGTCTTCAGATTTGATAAATGAAAAACTCACCACCCTATCATCCAGATTTTGCTTGATAAAATGCCTATCAACTTCAACATGTTTAGTGCGGTCATGTTGAACTGGGTTGTGGGAAATCTGAATTGCGGCCTTATTATCACAAAACAGTTGCATTCCTGACTTAGATGGAAAACCAAGTTTTGTTAACAACTTCTTTAGCCACAAAAGCTCAGATAGTCCTTTAGTCATCCTCCGAAACTTAGCTTCAGCATTTGACAAAGCTACTGCTTTATGTTTCTTGCTTTTCCATGTAACCAAGTTTCCTCCCACAAATGTGAAGTAGCCTAACATCGATCTCCTGTCCGAGGCATTACCAGCCCAATCAACATCCGTAAATCCTTCCACCTCATGGTGATTATTCTTCGCAAAGAAAAGTCCTTTCCCTGGTGCTAACTTCAAGTAACATAAAATCCGAACTACAGCATTCATATGATCTTCACTAGGAGCGTGCATAAATTAACTTACAACTCCTACAGCATATGCAATGTCAGGTCAAGTGTGCGATAGATAAATTTATCTCCCTACCAACCTTTGATATCAGTCCTTATTGGTCAATACCTTATTAGGGAAAACTCCAAGTTTATGATTCTGTACTATAGGGGTATTAGCAGGTTTGCAATCCAACATCCCCACCTCAGCCAACAAGTCCAACACATATTTTCGTTGAGATAAGAATATACCCTCCTTTGATCTGGCCACTTCAATGCCTAAAAAATATTTCAAGCCCCCCAAGTTCTTCATTTCGAACTCATTTGCCAGTTTCTTTTGAAGTTCTGTGATCTCCTCAAGGTCATCCCCTGTGATGATCATGTCATCTACGTATATAATCAATGTTGTCACTTTGTCATACTGTCGTTTCAGGAACAACATATGGTCCAAATTACTTTGAGTGTACCCATACCTTTTCATCGCATAGCTAAAGTGACCAAACCAAGCCTGTGGTGATTGCTTTAATCCATACAATGACTGCTCGAGTTTACATACCACTTTCGATTTATCAGCACACGCATATCCTGGTGGGATTTTCATGTAGATCTATTCTTCCAAATCTCTGTGTAAGAACGCATTCTTTACATCAAATTGATGTAAGGGCCAGTCCAAATTTGTTGCAAGTGATAACAATACCCGCACAATGTTTAGTTTTGCAACTTGAGAGAATGTTTCTTGGTAGTCCACGCCATAGGTCTGGGTATATCCCTTTGCTACTAGACGTGCCTTGTACCTCTCAACAAAACCATCTGCTTTATATTTGATGGTGAAGACTCATTTACATCCTACTGCCTTCTTTCCCTTCGGTAACTCGACAAGTCTCCAAGTCTTATTTTTCTGTAAAGCCTCCATCTCTTCTTGCATTGCTTGAACCCACTTGGGATCCCCTCAATGCCTCTTGTACTCCACTAGGAACTCTACTTGCAGAGACATTCGAGACAAATGCCTTTAAAGGTCCCGACAACAACTTTGTCGAAACATAATTAGTGATCGGATACTTCGACCTTCGTTCTTCCACATCTGGTGAGTACCTATTAGGAGCCTTGCCACAATTACGTCTGTCGGGTAATTTATAACAAATAGATACATCGGTATCAACAGACAAATTTTGTGTGGTAAGAGAACTTACCTCAGGAGTATCCTCAGGAGAATTGTCAAGTACTAAAGAGGGGGTATTTTGAAGTGGAGGGAGCTGTTTTTGAGATTGTTCGTGTGTCTCTTGCACCAAATCAACCTGATGATCAGATTCCTTGGTGTACTGCTACTCATTTTCCGGTGTCTCACCATGATCCGTGACCACACCATTGCTAGGGTTATTTTCTTTTAAAGCAAAATCGACCGCAACCCCTGCCATCACACCATATTCCCACCAATTTGTCCTTTCACTAGAAGTCTCCCCCTAAAAGGTACAATTAGGTGTAGGAAAAAATAATTCGGACTCGACGAAGGTGATGTCCATTGTGATGTGGGATTTCTTGGTAGCTGGATTGTAACAACGGTAACCTTTCTGATGAGTGTCATAACCAATGAAAACACACTTCACCATACACGGATCGAGTTTTGTTCGTTGGTTCTTGTGGAGATGGACATATGCCACACACCCAAACACTTTGGGAGGTAGTGCCATGGTGGAAGGAAGAGGAACATAGGATGCAAGTACTTGAAATGGGGTTTGAAAGTTCAACACACGAGAGGGCATTCTATTCATCAAATGTACCGCTGTAACCACGGCGGCATCCCAAAAACGAGATGGAACCTGACCACCTATGAGGAGTGCCCGTGCCGTCTCGAGGATATGGCGGTTCTTCTTCTCAGCGATACCATTCTGTTGGGGTGTCCTAGTGCAAGACGTTTTGTGTATAAGCCCGTGTTCCTGAAAGTAAGCTGCAAGATGTTGGTTAATATATTCCCCACCATTGTCGCTACGAAGGACTCAAATTTGAGTCCCAAACTCCGTTGCAATCATCCGATGAAACATACGGAATATTGCTGCCACTTCATCTTTATGCTTCATTAAATAAACCCAGGACATCCGGGTACAATCATCCACAAATATTACAAACCAACGAATCCCAAATAGAGTAGTAATCGGTGAAGCGCCCCACATGTCCAAATGAACCAAAGAAAACAGCTTGGTGCTATTATTAAAACTCAAAGGAAAAGAGACACAATGACGTTTTGCCAAAATACATGTCTCACATTGAAATTCAGTATCTAACAAATTATGAAACAAGTCTGGAAATAAATGTTTTAAATACCCAAAAGATGGGTGTCCTAAACGACGATGCCATAACCAAATTGCTTTCTCTTTATTAGTAGACCCACTACTTGTGTGATGTGCTCGGCCTACATGAAAGTCATCAACATAGTACAGCCCCCCTTTTAGCACCACGACCAATAATCTTCTTCGTGAGGATATCCTTAAATAAGCAAAAAGACGGATACATAAGAACACAACATTTCAAAGCATCAGTGAATTGGCCAACAGAGAGTAAACGGTTAGATAGAGAGGGCACTAATAAAGTGTGAGACAATGATAAAGAAGGTGTAAGATCAACATTGCCAGCCCCAATGACAGGATAACTAGTGCCATTCGCACTATTACTCCGTCTCCTCGGAGTGGTGTAGCATATAATATCGTTACGATTGGGTGTCATGTGATATGTTGCCCCAGAATCAACAATCCACCCCTCACTGCCACACTGAGAATTACTAACAAGTGCACACCTAATGTTACCTTCAGGAGTCGCATCAGAAGTATTGGTAGCATCTACCTGCGGTACCAAAGAAAGGGGTGAGCTCCCGGTAGACAATGATGCCTGCCCCCGTCCTATAGCATTTTTTGTCTTTTTCTTGTTTTGCAACTCCTTCCACCAATCTGGATAACCGTGCAATTTAAAATAGGTATCTTTTGTATGTTTAGTATTACCACAATGAGTATAGCCTCCTGGATGTTGTGGTTTAGCCTTCGAACCTTTGTTAGTCCTCCCTCCACCAGACGCAGTATTAGGAGGGACCATCTGGAGAGCTTTGGACTCATTGTTGGCCTCGAGAAAGTGTGAGATAACATTTCCACCACGCGACACCAAGGCTGTCACGATGCTAGATGGTTCAATTGAAGATAACATAATAGCTTGGCGTACATCCTCTCACCTCACCCTAGCATAGGCTTGCTGTGGCATCCAAGAATTTCGACAATCTTTAAGGAAGTGATGACTGTGGCCAATCGATAGAGACACTGATGGATTTTAGTTAGTGATTTCATAAGTCACAATTGAGCCAAGGGTTGGACATTTGATGGATTATAGTTTTGTATGTTCATGTAGAACCATGATGTGAATTAGAGAATAATTTTATGAACCGTGAGACCATGAGGATTTTTGAGCTACAATCGAACTAACCTTGATTTACATTATAGTCTTGTGATGTGGCCGAAGGATTGTCAGGTATTTACTAGAAGGAAAAGGGATTTATTTAGGTAAGGTATGAAGTTGAAATTTAAAGTTCAAGATTAGACTTAAGTTATTGATTATTTAAGCTTATGACATACTAAACTAAAATTAAATTAATTAGAGGATTTAAATTAGGAACTTTGGGCTTGAAGGTTTGGGCCGAATGTGGGCCTTAGGAAATGAATTGGGCTTCGGCCAAGCCCATGGGAGAGAGTGGCCGGCCAAGCTTGTTGAAGAAGCCATGGTGGCCGAGAGAGAGAGAGATGAGAGGATCCAAGTGGCATTTGCTTTTGCCATGTGTCATCATGCATGAAAATTAATCATTTCACTTAATTAATAATTAGAGGGACATATAAAAGAGAGAGGCCAGTTTATTTGAGTGGGTTGTCGACGCCTAAGTGAGAGAGAGAAGAGAGAAACACAAGAAGAAAACGCAAGGAAGAAGGAGGAGAAACCGAGCGCCGACTGTGAGCTAGCCGAAGGGATTTCTTCCGTTTTCTTCGCATTTTCTGCTCAATCTTAAGGCAAGATTGATCTCTTGATTTCTCATGCATGCTATGGTCTTGTTATTGTGCTGATTGATGGTCGAATTTTGGCTTTTATGGATGAAAATTGAAGTCGTGAGGCCGTTCTTGCTATGGTTGTCATTCTGGCCGAAGGAAACTTGTCTGTACCCGATTTTTGTTTGAGTTTGTGGATAAACTTAGGGTTAGAATTTGGCTTCGAGTTCCAAACAAAAGTTGTAGAGAATGTCTGGAACTACAACATATCCAAAATTGAAGTAAAATGATCAAGGTTTGAGGGGTGAAACAATTTTCTAAGGAACCGGGTGAAAATCGGCTTGCATGTCGACCTTTGTTGCTTGTGGGTTGTTGCATGTGGTTTTTGGTTGGATATTTGTCTTTGACCTCTTCATATGAAATGTTAAGGACATCCTAATGAACATCATACTAAAATTTGAGGCAAATATAACCAGTATAACCTAGGTAAATGCTTGATTTCTTACGGACATGAATTCTGGAGTGTTTCTGTGGAACGTCAGTAGATTGCATGGGTTATAAGATGACTTTTTCTTGAGAATCTTGCTTTGACCTATAAAGAAAAGTTGTAGGAAACATGCTAAAATATAACATATCCAAAAATCAGGGAAAAAGAAGGAGATTGAGTTGCTCAATTGAGGAGATTTCGTTGATAATTGATCCTGTACGGTTCGGGAATGGAATCAGGAGCTTATGATTTTTATAATAAATTCTGTAGGACGAATTTGGTGATTATGTCTTCATGAGAAATGTTCTTTAGACTCATGAATATGACATACTGAAATTTCATAATTTTTGAATAAGATTTGGATATTTAAATAAATAAAATATGAGAGCAGTGTAAACCGGGAAGTCCTATTGATCCTGTACGGTTTGGTAATTGGGACAGGAGCTTGTGATTTTTATAGCAATTTATGTAGGACGAATTTAATGATTTTGTCTTCATGAGAAATGTTCTGTAGGATCTTGGCTATAATATACTGAAATTTCATAAATTTTGAGGGACATTTGAATATTTAATTTCATGAAATTCGAAAGCTGTGCAAACTGGGAAATCCTAAACTCTAATCTATCTTGCTGAGTTTATATCTTTTTATGTGGAAATTTTTTGAACATAGTCTCTTAATGAAAGTTGTGCCTTAATGTCTCTATGGTGATATGGTGAAATTTCAGGATTTTTAGTGGCCAATTGGATGGTCAATTTAGATTTCTTTTGTGATTGCGCAAACTGTTTTGTTTGGAATTTGTTGCGTTGACATGGCTGAACAATATCTTTTTGTATAATGACATCCAGAACATACTTTCTTCATGAAACATGTGTCATTTTGTCTTGGCTGTTATATGGGTGAATTTTATAATTTTTGGAAATTATTTGGCATTTAATTGAGATGTTTCCTTGGAATTGTATAAGGTGAAATTTTGTGCACTTATGAGGAAGGGATGGAAATTGGTTGATTGAAGTGTTCCATGTGAATTCCATGCCATATGAATGAGAATGTTGGCATTGCATGATGTTATGAGTGATAAATATTATGTTGTATGCCATGAATCATGCATGTGAGAAGGCCATCGGATGGTGTGAGTCGATGATGCCCCGGGAGTTTTCGGGATGCCCGGCCAGGGAGTGAAAATGCCGGATGCCTAGTAGCCCTGTGTGCGTAAATCTGGATGGCCTCGAAGTTGAGATGCCCGGAGCGTAAGGGATGCCGGAAGCACGGATGGTGTGTGCCGTGAATTCCTCGTGATGCCAGTTGGGGTGCGAGATGCCCGGCCAGGGAGTGTAAATGCCGGAAGCACGGATGGTGTGTGCCATGATTCCTCGTGATGCCAGTTGGGGTGCGAGATGCTCGGAATGTGGGGGGCCGGAAGGCCGGATGGTGTGTGCCGGGATTGCATTAAAAGCTCACTAATACTGTAAAAATTGAAAATAGGATGTGCACATGATTTTGCATGGTATATGTGTACATGGTGGAATATATGCATGGCATTGAATGATACATGGATGTGCACATGATTTTGCATGGAATATGTGTACATGGTGCAATATATGCATGGCATTGGATGATACATGGATGTGCACATGGTTTTGCATGGTATATGTGTACATGGTGCAACATATGCATGGCATTAGATGATATATGTATGTGCATATGATGAGATGTATGCCTGAGTGCTGAGGATGTATGTATATGCTATGAGTATGAATGATCGAGTGTCTATGGCTGAATGGTTGCCATATGCATGGCTGTATCTGTTGATGCTGTCTGATGTTATATTATGTCTGGTACTGTTGTGTGATGATGTGATCTGTCTGACTGTTGTGTGTTATATGAGTAGTCATAGAGATTATATCTTTGCTGAGTCGATATACTCACCCCTTTTGGGGAAACACTTTCAGACTAGATATGCCGCTTGCTCCAGTTTCTCCGGGTACCTTCTATGGGATCCCTTCCGATGTGGAGGTGGGGATCACTCAGATAGACAGCCCGATCGTCGCTAGGTTGATCTTCTTTCGTGTTCGTGTGCTTGTACGGTTTGAGGTAGGGCTCGAGGATGGCCCTGTATTTCAGGAGTTCGTATCGGTCTTTCTGCAGCGGGATGGAGTCATGAGAGGTATGCTACCACCACCACCTTCTGGCGGACCAGGGAGGAGGAGGTAGGGCCCGAGAGAGAGAAGCTGGGAGCAGAGGACTGACATTTTTTGACAGACCAGGACCTAGAGATGGATTTGGCCAGTTTTTGAGGGTTTTTGGGAGGGGTAGTTAAGTTTACTCTTTTTTTGAGTTTAAGCCACGTCTGCATGAGTTGGCTCTCTGATGTACCTACCCCAATAAAATCCATCTTTTAGTTATATAAATAAAAGAGGTCCGATTTTATTATCCTTTGATTGTGTAGTGTGTGCATTGCCCTTCTCTAGCTGTTGGTAGGGAGATTTGAAGGGAAATGATTTTGCTTCCGCATGTTGAACGCGCTGGGACCGTTTGTATATAAAAAAAAAAAAAAAAAAAAAAAAAAAAAAGAGCCTAAGGGTTTATAGCTCAAAGTTGAATTCATAGGACTTATGGGATGACTGTAGCGACCTCAAGGGGGTATAGGGGTGCTACACTTGCTCCACCGTTAGGAATGGATGCATCTGTAGAACATCAACCCTAATGTTGTCAAGGCGGTCATCGAGCCCATCAAGGAAAAGATAGATATACACGGTCTTCTTGCATAAGAGTGTTGTAGCGCTCAATATCATGAGGACAAGTCATGGGATTAGGCTATCGAAAATCAACCTCCCGCCATAAACCCTGAAGATGATTATAATACTTTTCAATCGGGCCACCTGCCTGCTTCAGTTAGGACAAACGTCGCTTTAGATCATGCACTTGGGAGACATCGGTGCCATCAAAGAACATAGTAACCACCGAATCCCATACTGCCTTTGCTGTTGGGAAACAGATAAAATTTCCAATCAACGCTGAGTCCATGGAATTGATGAGCCATCCTTTAACTGTACTGTCGTCAGTCTTCCACTTCCGAAAATTAGGGTCGGTCGGAAGTGGGGAGGGAAAATCCCCATTGATATATCCCAATTTGTCCTTCTCGAAGATATACATCTCGACAACTTGGGACCAAAGGCCATAATTACGACCATCCAACTTGACTGCAATTTGTGAGGTGGAGTTTTCAATATGAGAAGGTGAGGCCTGATGGTGAGTCAAGATTTGTGTCAACTTGGACATCAAGGTTTCAAGGAGTGCATCAGTAGTAGAAGTCCCTCCCAGAGCCTGATGCGGGACTACAGTGCCAAGAGACTTCATATTGCCTTCCGCTGGAGCCGGAGGAGCTATCTTGATGGGTGGATTGTCATTCTCCATGAATCTCGATAAAGGGTGCAGTCAGCGTGGCAATCCGCACGAACCACCACGCGGCTACGCCACAGCAAGGAATTCGGATTGTGATTAGAACACAGAGTCCCTAGATCATTCGCTCTGATACCATGTTGACTAGTAAACAAATTTTTTTTTCTGTGTTCATTTCTTCTTACAAGAATATAACCACACATATATACACCAACTTAAGCAACCCTTTAATCTCCTACAAATCAGGAAATCTCCTACAGATCACTATAAATCAAGAAATCTTCTACAAATCAGAAGATACATATATACAAAGACCTTAAATAGAAAAACTCTCCTATTGAGGCTCTAATTGACAGCTCATGTTAACAGCCATTGCTACATACCACCTATCGCAACCTAATCTTAGATGAATCATCTAGAGTTTGACTAATGAATTATTAAACTTAGCTCGAGCTCTCCCAAGCCTATACCAATTCGCGACTTAGGTTCAAGTTTTTAATATAAAAATGAATTTTATTTAGGAGCGGTCACTAATCAATTTATGATAGATCGATTAAACACCTAAGTAAAATAACAGGAAAATTATGTTATTCCTATGAACTAGAGAATTTAGATATGGGAACTTGATAATGCTAAATTTCTTATCATGTCCCAACCCTATCCAAGCTCGCGACAACCTGCGCCATCCCTTTCCCTCAGGGCATTTGCTTGCAACGTCTCAGAAGGCATCGATGACCCATTCATATTATCAATTATATGTATGCAAGCAGAAGCAGAAACAATTCACCCAACCAACAAATAGGGATAACTAAGAACACATCAACAAAGTCTTTCATAAACACATCCATTAGCCAATATTAATTAACTTTAATTACACCCCCAAAGTTTATCCATACACGCACTTCCAAAAAGGATTTAGGGATTGGCCTAGCACCTATATGCTACGAGACGACTTCAAAAGAGTGGTATCCCTTATGCGTCTAGGTTATAAAGCCTTGACTTAGGCCCGATGTCCAATTCTGGATCTGGATCCACTTCAAGGTTAATGACATCACCATCGAGGGTATCCTTATCCATGGGGCCCCGACTAGCACCCTTGGATTCCCTCACCTGACAGTCCATCAAATCCCTGGAGAGGGCCGCAGCGCTCCTCTTTAAACCAATCATACTAGGCCTTGAACCTATGGGATACCAAGTCAAACAACCCTTCATCCACCCAAACGATGGTCACATGCTTCTTGTATCTAGTGTTCATACTTTTAACTAGATAAGAGGTCACTTCAATGTCTAGATCTATAGGTGCACCAAAACGAACGTAGTGGTATGGCTCAAACATGTTGAAGAAAAATCCCTTGGAGTTTTGAAGTTGACAAAACAACCTCGAGAGTAAAGTCTGAAGAATCGAAGACTCAATCGGTTAAGTCTGAAGTTTTCAAGTCTCAAAGGTTTTCCATCTGAAAGACAGTCAAGACCCAAAGTTCGGTCTGAAGTTTTTCCGTCTGAAAACTATCAAGACCCAGTTTTCATCTGAGGACCTTTAAGACCCAAATCAAAGTCTGAAGACAATTTACGATTTTGACAGGCTGGCAACAGGTTATTCTTATGGCTAAGGAAAATGAGATTTGGATTTTATATTTCCTAATCTTAACCATAGAGTATCTCTGGCTGTGATCGTGAACTTCGAAGATTTATTCTTCGGATTTTATCCGTCGAAGATCAAGCCTATTTTTGGAAGAATCTAATTTTGGGAACTCAAGATCTTGATTGTATGGGCGAACAGGATTGACGAGCTGCTGTCTACTTACATTTCGGCGACAAGGAGATCACTTAAATTGATTCAGTCCAACAGGTTGATTGGATGAATTTTTGGAAAGTGCCAACGGGTATGGAGGCACGGAAGCTATTTAAGATGGATCGGTGTTGCTCGAAAACAAGGAGAGACTGCGTAGAAAAATCTCGATGTTAGAATCTCTGAAATCACTTGATCTCTAAAATCTTTCTTGTTCATACTGTGTTTCAAAAAGAGTGAGATATAGTGCAAAAACAGCAGGAAGCTGTAGGAGAGACTGTCTATTGAAGAAGTCTAGTTTGTGAACTGTAACAACTCTCAATTTGCTACATAGTGATTACAGCCCGGTTGGCTGGTCCCAACGTGGAGAGTGGACGTAGGCTTGGAATAAGCCGAACCACTATAAACCTCGTGTCAATTCTCTCTTACCCTATCTCATTTATTTTATAATTGCATGATCTATCGATTGTGATGCATTAGCTATATTAAATTGTTCTTTGATTAAAGATTCCAAAAAAAATTCCACGATCTCCTATTCACCCCCCTCTAGGTTGATTCACTAGCCAATATCAATTGGTATCAGAGCTCGGTTGCTTATTTATTGGAAGTGTTTATTATTTCTAAAGCAAAAGATCTTTGGCCAGTGTTTTGGCTCCAGGTTTAATTGAAGGGCAAAGCAATACCAGACCACCCTACTTCGATGGAAAAGAGTACAACGTATGGAAAAACAAGATGAAGGCATTCCTAAGATCCAAAGATCCTATGGAATGGGATGTAGTAGAAAATGGAATTACTCATAAAGCTGTATCTATCACAGGGAAAGAATTACCTGATGGAGTGGGAGCGACGCACACCGATATCTCAAAGAGACAAGCCCTTGATGCAAAGCTATCTACTCTCTATATTGTGCATTATCTCCTACTGAATATAATAGAATTTCATCTTGTGAAACAGCCAAAGAAGTTTGGGACAGATTGCACGTCACCTATGAAGGAACAGATCGAGTCAAAGAAACCAAGATCAATATCCTTCTTGGTCAATATGAAGCCTTCAAAATGAAGCCAGGAGAATCCATCACGGATATGTTCAGTCGATTTACAGAAATTGTAAACGGCTTGGCATACCAAGGACAGTCAATCTCAGGACCTATAAAGGTCAATAAACTGTTGAGAGGGCTCTCCAAAGATTGGAATCACGTCAAGACATCTATAAAAGAAACACAAAGGATCATGCCTCTTTCAGTAGATGAATTGGTCGGCACACTTCAATCTTATGAAGTCGAGCAATTCAATGAGGAATTTGACACAAAAGGTAAGAAATCAATTGCTTTAAAATCTAATGATGATACGATGTTACGATTCGAAGAAGACTTGGATGATGAAGAATTGGCACTTCGATTAGAAAATTCAGAAGGTTAAATAGAAAAGGAAGAAGGTTCAATGGAAAGAGACAAAACAATCAAAGATTTCAAAAGAGATCAAATGAAGAAGAAGATACCAGCAAAGAAGTTGTTTGCTTTGAATGCAAGAAGAAGGGACACATTAGACCCAACCTGTCCCTTATTGAAGAAAAAGAAAGGGAAACCTGAAAAGTTCAAGAAAGCACTCAAAGCTGAAACATGGAGTGACACTGAATGTGAGGAGAGTGATGAAGAGTATGCAAACATATGTCTTATCGCAAACTCAGACTCAGACTCAGACTCAAACTCAGAATCAGACTCAGACTTAGACTCAGACTCAAACAGCGGTATCAAGGTTAGAAATTTAAAAATTCCTACAAAAGTATCAAAATACATTGATAAACTTTGTCTCAGTCTTAAAGGCTCTCTTAAAAGGATTTTTGAACTAAAAAGGGAGAATTCCAAACTAAAACAACAAGAAAAGATTTTAATTGAGAACGTTGAAAGTCTAGACAAGTCTCTTGCTGTTTCGAAAGAAAATGAGAATGAACTTTCAAAAGTAAACGCTTGCTTGAAAGAAGATTTATTGAAAGTCTCAAAGAAATTTTCAATGGGTTCTGAAAAGTTGGATAAAATCCTTTCTATTCAAAGACCTTACTTTAATAAATCTGGTCTAGGAATGACACATGAAACCGTTCCTTTGATTGATTTCCCAAAGGTAAAGGAAAGAATTAGGAATAGGCCAACAAAAACTTTTTATAAAAATCATTTCCAAAAGATTTTTGTAAAGCCTGTTGGTAGAAATGCTCTTACATGTTCAAAATGCAAAAGTATAGAACATTTTGAAAAGGAATGTCCCAAAGTTTGAAGACCTGTTAAGAAGAGCTGGGCAAAGACTGTTTTTGCTACTAACAATGATGGACCCAAGAAGGTTTGGGTACCAAAGAAAACTTGAGTCTTTCTTTTAAATGCAGGTCACCTTCAAGAAGAAAATCAAGTGGTATTTGGATAGTGGATGTTCAAGACACATGACGGGAGACTCAAATTGTTTTACAAAACTCTTTCATGTAAAAGGAGGAAATGTTTCTTTTGGTGGCAACAACAAAGGAAAAATTATTGGTAAAGGAACTGTGAAGATTGGAAACCTCACAATCAACAATGTCTCTCTTGTTGAAGGATTGAACTACAATCTATTGAGTATTAGTCAACTATGCGATACTGGATATAAAATCAACTTTCAAGAAGACACATATTCTGGAACAAGCAAAGATCTCTCAAAATCCTTTACTGGAAGAAGACATGGAAACATTTATCTGCTGGATGTAAAGTCTGACAGTCCACAATGCTTGATATCAATTCAAGATGAAGCCAACCTTTGGCATAAGAAGCTTGGACATGTCAACCTGAAGCAAATCGCAAAAGTGTCATCCAAAAAGCTTGTTCGGGGACTTTCTAACCTCAAGTATCAAAAGCATGATCTATGCACTCCTTGTGTACTTGGAAAACAGGTTAAAAATTCCTATAAGTCTATAAATCAAGTATCCACTAATCGTGTTTTGCAGCTATTACATATGGATTTATTCGGGCCAACAAGAATTCAAAGTATTGGAGGTAAAAGATATTGTTTGGTTATAGTTGATGATTATTTTCGTTTTACTTGGGTATTCTTTCTTGCAAATAAATCTGATGCATTGACTTATTTTACTAAGTTTGCAAAGAAAATTCAAATTGAAAAAGGTTATGCGATTTCAAGTATTAGAACTGACCATGGTGGAGAATTAGAAAATCATGATTTTGCTAAATACTGTGATGACTATGGTATTCAACATAATTTTTCATCCCCATACACTCCACAACAAAATGGAGTTGTAGAAAGGAAAAATCGTTCTTTGCAAGAAATGGCAAGAACTCTTTTGATCGAAAGTAGTATTTCACCTCATTTTTGGGCTGAAACTACTTCTACTGCTTGCTATATCATAAATAGAATCTTTCTAAGACCTATATTAGAAAAGACTCCCTATGAACTACTCAAAGGTAAGAAACCAATTGTTTCATATTTTCATATATTTGGTTGTAAATGTTTTATCCTAAAGAATTCAAGTGATCGAATTAGTAAGTTTGAAGAAAAATCAGATGAAGGAATCTTTCTTAGCTATTCTATGATAAGCAAAGCTTTCAGAGTCTTCAACAAACAAACTCAAACTGTGGAAGAATCCATGAATGTTGAGTTTGAAGACTCATTACAAAATCGGACTCAACTTGAAGATTTTGAGTCTGGCCAAGTGTCCACAAATTCTCTTGAAGAAAATCAAGTCTCGACACTCAGCCACAAACCAATTCAGAAGTTTCAACGAAGAAGAGCTTCATCAAACCGACAAACCAACTACAAATTGGAAGCGAAAATCAAGTCACCCGGCAGATCTCATTATTGGCAATATTAATGAAGGAGTTCGTACAAGATCTAAAAGGCGTGAAGAATCTAGTGCTCTTGCACTCATTTCTGAGATCGAACCTAAGAATATAGAAGATGCATTGAAAGATGAAAGCTGGATTGAAGCAATGCAAGAGGAACTGAATCAATTCAAAATTAACAATGTTTGGAAGCTAGTTCCTAAACTAAAAGGTAAATCAATCATTGGTACCAAATGGGTTTTCAGGAACAAGCTTGATCAACAGGGAAAAGTGGTAAGGAACAAAGCAAGACTTGTAGCAAAAGGTTACACACAAGAAGAAGGCATCGACTATGATGAAACCTATGCTCCGGTGGCAAGGTTAGAAGCTATAAGATTACTTCTTGCTGTTGCTTATTTTAAAAATTTCAGGTTATTCCAAATGGACGTGAAAAGTGCATTCCTAAATGGAATTATCCAAGAAGAAGTCTATGTGGAACAACCACCAGGATTTGAAGATCCTAGAAGTCCAAACCATGTTTTCAAATTGAAAAAAGCTTTAATGGATTAAAATAGGCACCTTGAGCATGGTATGAAAGATTAAGCAACTTCTTAATTCAAAATGGCTTCTCTAAAGGTAAAGTAGATGCTACTTTGTTTATAAAAAGAGAATGCAAGGATTTCATGCTTGTTCAAATTTATGTTGATGATACTATTTTTGGTTCTTCTAATGAAAAGCTTTGCAAGAATTTTTCAAAGTGTATGCAGAATGAATTTGAGATGAACATGATGGGAGAACTAAACTTCTTTTTGGGACTTCAAGTCAACCAATCAAGTGAAGGAACTTTTATTCATCAAGAGAAGTATGCAAAAGACCTTATCAAGAAGTTTGGAATGGAGAATTGCAAGAAAACAGAAACTCCTATGTCAAGCTTATCAAAGCTAGACAAAGACGAACAAGGAAAGAGTGTAGACCAAAAATAATACAGGAGTATAATCGAGTCACTTCTTTACCTTACAGCTTCTAGACCTGATATTTTATTTAGTGTTTGCATATGTGCTAGATTTCAATCTAATCCTAAAGAATCTCATATGATAGCTGCTAAGCACATTATTAAATATGTTGCAACTACATCTAAGCTAGGTCTGTGGTATTCCAAACAAGGAGAGTTTACTCTCATTGGATATTCTGATGCTGACCTTGCTAGCTGTAGAGTGAATAGAAAAAGCACTACAGGTACATGTCAACTATTGGGAAACAGGATGGTGTCTTGGTTCTCAAGAAAACAGGTACCGTGGCTCTTTCAACCGCCGGCGAGTACATAGCTCTTGGAAGTTGCTGCTCTCAAATCCTATGGATGCAACAACAATTGAGAGACTTTGGAGTTGAGGAAACAAGTACGAAATCAAATGTGACAACACAAGTGCAATTAACCTCACAAAGAATCCAATACTTCACTCAAGAGCAAAGCACATTGAAATCAAGCATCATTTCATTCAAGATCATGTTCAAAGTGGAGATGTGGTAATTCAGCATGTAGACTCAAAGAATTAATTAGCAGATATATTCACAAAACCCCTGGAAAAGACTCATTTCAAATCAATTCGCTCAAGACTGAATATTGTAAGATTTGAAGAGGTTCAGACTCAAAATTAATGTCTTGAAAGGTTCAGACTCAACGCTAGGTCTGAAGGCAGTTCAGACTCAATGCAATGTCTGAAGATGTTTCAGACTCAACGTAAAGTCTGATGGCACTCAGACTCAAGGTAAAGTCTGAAAAGAGTTCAAACTAAGATGTAAAGTCTGAACAACTATCAGATTCTGTATTTTTAGTCTTTTTACGTATTTTAATTTCCTCGTATTCTCTATTTTATTTTATTTTTGGTAATTACTTTTTGAATTTTCGAAATCTCTTCTTACTCATTGTTCTGACACGCAATTATGGCAGTTTATATTTTCAAAAAGGCAGTTTTCTTTTTCGAAATTACGGTTTATTTTTAGCAGTTTTTATCTTTACTTTTTGGCGACGATTCATATTCCCGTGTTATTTTTTTTTTTGGTAACATCATATTCCCGTGTTATTCTCTCTCACTATTTATACTCTCGAATCATCACTTTTCATCCACAACTACTCTTTTGCAATCCATCCTCATACTCTTTCGCTTTCAAAACCCTAAAAAGGTTCCATTTACCGTTCCTGTTTCATCCCTTTCTCGTCACAAAGACTCCATTTTTCCTCGCGAACAAGTTGAATCTTTGCTTGCTCTCCAAGTATGTCTTCTCGCAAGTCCTCTAGAATCGCCAGCAGGGGACCACAGAGACAACCAGAGGGTCCTACAAGGGTGGACCTCACGGAAGAAGATTTTCCTCAACGAGAAGCAGAAAGCCAGCACCTTGAGGAAGAGATTACAGAAGCAGAACCGGTAAGAACAATCAAACCGAATGTTGCTTATGATCTTTACAAAAGGCTTAAGGATGGAAAGGTAAGCCTAAAGACGATTGAGGAATATTTGAAGGAGAGAGGGTTTAAAAGCGAGTATTTGTTTTTGATGGAGATGGAAAGGTTGAATGTTGTTATGAAAGGAACAACACAAAGGGCACTGGAGAATATTTGGAGTAATCCACTTGAGAATACTCCTGCTGAGACCCTAGATGATGATGAAAGACTTTTCTCTCAATTTGAGCCGCGATTTGGTGTGGCTGCTAATTCTGTTTGTCCTTCGGGAAGTCTGTTTCGGTCGAAGGAGCATGAGCGAGTATATGTGAAGCTGTTAAAGAGGGGTGTGGTCAATCCGAGAAGTGTGGATTTTGACTTCCTAGATTCGTTGAAGATTAATTTAAGAGGGAAGTTTGCTAGGCTACAATTGGAGAATTTCTGCACGGATATGACAGAGGCCCACTCTGAACTCACAGCTTACTTTTACTCGAACTTGTCTTTTTTGGATGCAAATCGATTGTCCTTTTCTTTCATGGACAAGGACTATATAGTTGATGTTGACTTGCTGGCTGACATTATTGGTGTGGAAAAAAGGAGTTTCCAATCAATCAAAGTTTCTACAGCTTATGCAACTTTGGAGATTGTACGAGACAGGATTGTTGAAGGCAAAATATCCTACACCAGGATGAATGCCACAAATGTGTTGTTGCATAAAATAGTCATCAACTGTATCCGACCAAAGACAACGTCAAAGACCGATGTTTCCAAAACCGAAGCCAAGCTGATGTTTGCCATCAACAAAGGCAGACCCTTTTCTCTCCCACATGTTATTCTTTTCCACATGTACAGGACAGTGGTTAAGGATAAGGGTCTATTGCCTTATTCATCAATCATCACCAAATTGTTCAGGCAATTCGGTATACAAATTCCTGTACCTTTATGCCTGACCAAATTAAGTCTGATGCTCATTGGGCAGAAGATGGTGATGAAGATGAAGCTTCCAGAGCTGAATGTTGCACTGGAGAGGCTGAGGGAGGAGACAGCTGCGAAGGAGATCCCTACTGCTTCATCAAAAAGAAAGGGCAAAGAGCCCATGGCCAAGAAGAAACGAAGAAAAATCATCTTGCAAGATGAAGAGGATGAGGATGATGCCATGACTCTGTCCGCTCTCTCAAGATTGAGGAGCCCTGTTAGTTTGAGAACAGAGGCTGGAGAGAAAGCAAGGAAAGAAGCAGAAGAGAGGAAAGCTGAGAAATAGAGGAAGAGAGAAGAGGAAAGGAAGAGAAGAGATGAAGAAAGGAAAAGAAAAGCAGAGGAAGAGAAAAGAAAAGCAGAAGAGGAGGAGAGAAGAAGAAGAGAGACGGAGGAAAGCTGAAGAAGAAGAAGAAAGAAGGAAAGAAGAAGAGGAAGAATTGAGAAGGGAAGAAGAAGAAAGAAGAAAGAAGGATGAGGAAGAAAGCAAATTGCAGGAGGATATGGCTGCAGGATTAGAGCCATCATTTGCTGGGGAAGAGACCGAGAAATATCCAAGTGCTGATATGGATGTTGGCGATGAATACTCTACTCCACCCACTGGCATCAATACAGGGGGAGTTGCTGCAGAACAAGGGACTATATCGCCACTAAACTTTAGTGATGTGAGTAGGTCGGGTGCTGATCCTGAAGAGGTTTATGCATCTCATTTCCCAGAACATGAAGAATCCTCACCTATCGAGAAGGAAAGGGCTGAGAAAGAAGCTCCTAGTTTCCAAACTCAATCTGCTGGTCCAAGTGGAAGTAATGCAAATTCGACAGCCTTTACACAGCTGTTGGATATCATGTTGGACCTGAAAAAGCAGGTTTTTGGGATGGACTTCGAGCTGAGGGATTTGAAAAAGGCGTTGCTGAGTACTTCAGTGAACATGCAAGACCAGATCAACGCACTGAGAGCTCAAGTGGAATCAAATCAGACCAGTGCAGAGTTAGCTTCAGTGAAGGAAAATCTTGCAAAACTTGAGAAGTCAGTCCAGGAGCTCAGCAAGTTTCACCTTGTTCGTTTCCCTGTAGGCCCCTAAATCTTTTCAAAACCTTCCTACATTCACTCTACCTCTTTGATGGGACAAAAAGGGGAAGACTTGCAGATTTGATTGCAGATTGATTGCAGATTTGAAGATTTGAAGCTTTTGATTTGAAGCTTCGAGAAGTCTTTTTTCTTTGATTTGAAGCTTTTGAGTTTTTTATTTGAAGTTTATTTTATTTGATTGCTTAGACTGTTTTCGTTTTGGATTTTTGTTGGGTTGTTTATTTGAACTTCTATGACTCTATGCTGATTTGATGTTTGGATCTAGACTTGTGGATTTGCATTGCGGGATCATTATATTTGTGAGGATAATTGTTATTGGACTAACACTCTGTTTTGCGAAATAATCCTCAAAGTATATATGAGTTTTTCTTGCAGGTTCTTAAAATTGGCAAATCTGCTGAGGGTTTTGTCACCATCAAAAAGGGGGAGATTGTTGAAGAAAAATCCCTTGGAGTTTTGAAGTTGACAAAACAGCATCGAGAGTAAAGTCTGAAGAATCCAAGACTCAGTCGGTTAAGTCTGAAGTTTTCAAGTCTCAAAGGTTTTCCGTCTGAAAGACAGTCAGGACCCAAAGTTCGGTTTGAAGTTTTTCCGTCTGAAGACTATCAAGACCCAGTTTTCGTCTGAAGACCTTTAAGACCCAAATCAAAGTCTGAAGACAGTTTGCGATTTTGACAGGCTGGCAACAGGTTATTCTTATGGCTAAGGAAAATGAGATTTGGATTTTATATTTCCTAATCTTAACCATGGAGTATCTCTGGCTGTGATCGTGAACTTGGAAGATTTATTCTTCGGATTTTATCTGTCGAAGATCAAGCCTATTTTTGGAAGAATCTAATTTTGTGAACTCAAGATCTTGATTGTATGGGCGAACAGGATTGACGAGCTGCTGTCTACTTACATTTTCGGCGACAAGGAGATCACTTAAATTGATTCAGTCCAACAGGTTGATTTGATGAATTTTTGGAAAGTGCCAATGGGTATGGAGGCACGGAAGCTATTTAAGATGGATCGGTGTTGCTCAGAAAGAAGGAGAGACTGCGTAGAAAAATCTCGATGTTAGAATCTCTAAAATCACTTGATCTCTAAAATCTTTCATGTTCATACTGTGTTTCAAAAAGAGTGAGATATAGTGCAAAAACAGCAGGAAGCTGCAGGAGAGACTGTCTATTGAAGAAGTCTAGTTCGTGAACTGTAACAACTCTCAATTTGCTACATAGTGATTACAGCCCGTTGGCTGCCGGCCAACAATGGAGAGTGGACGTAGGCTTGGAATAAGCCGAACCACTATAAACCTCGTGTCAATTCTCTCTTACCCTATCTCATTTATTTTATAATTGCATGATCTATCTATTGTGATGCATTAGCTATATTAAATTGTTCTTTGATTAAAGATTCCAAAAAGAATTCCACGATCTCTTATTCACCCCCCCTCTAGGTTGATTCACTAGCCAATATCAAAACATGCTTAGGGTCTACAAAACATTTAACAAACAACATTGAGATAAACTCAATGAGTGAACTTCCTCAATCTCGTGTAAGGAAGCCATTCACCTCAGAAACATTATAAACATGCAAGTTATCTATCAATGGCAAATCAATAGCAAAGCAACTCTTGCTTTGCCTTAACTATGAATAGGAATGATCATTTTACCTTTTTAAGCCATCATAACAAAGCACGTAAGTAATTCTTATAATACTTTTCATATTCACAAGTATAACACAAGAACGTGCAACATATTATAATCATGCACCCATGCCATGCAATAATCTAGAATTGCTCATATATCTATCTCAGGTCACATGTGTGTCGACTATAGTATCAGTTTTCAAGACATGCATTCATGCACTCATGCAATTTGCACACATGGCTTCTCAAGAATCACGTGGCATCTCATACTACCATGCAACCATCGAGACCATACTTTCAAATTATTATGGTCGTTTAAGGCCGAGGGCCAACTCGAAGGTTCGCAATCATCTGGTGTAACATTTATGGGTGGTAAAGGAATGAATTCAAATGCTTGATCGTGAACTTACAAAACAACTCATCAACAAGTTTGTTCACATTTGTCCTATCATCAGTGACAATTGCTTCAGGGACACCATAACAAGTGATTATGTCACGTTTAATGAACTTTACAACATTGCAAGCAATGACATTTGTAAAGGATGCAACTTCAATCTACTTGGACAAATAATCTATCGCCATTATATGAACAAATGCCCATTTGAAGCTTTAGGATTTATTGAGCCAATCACATCGATGCCCCATATTAAGAAGGGCTATGGCTCGGACAACTAGTGCGGCTTAGCTAGAGGAACATATATCTTATCTCCATGAATTTGGCAACGGTGACAACTTTGAACATGCTGGATGCAGTCACTTTCTAGCGCAAGACAATAGTAACCTAGTCTTATAATCTTTTTAGCCAATATGTGTCCATTCATTTGTGGACCACACACTCCTTCATGCATTTCTCACATGATTTGAGGCCATCTTCATGATGTCTTTCCTATTGGCTGGAGTACTTCCATCATGAAATTCCTATTTTTGAATGTACTTCATGATATCATAATACCATGGTTTTCCATCAGGTTCTTTAGTCATGATCATACAATAAGTCGGTTTTGCCAAAACTTATATTTTCAATTACTTGACTTCTAACCCATTAGGAACTTGCAACATAGATGACAATATTGCGAGTGCACCGCAAATTGATTATAGGACCTCGACAAGTATTCAAACAAAATTTCATTGAACTCCTTCATCAGCTCTTCTAGATACTCGCGATACGGGAGTAATTTGGTGTCCCTAGTCTTCCATTCACCTACGGTTTAGAGTATGATCAGTGTGGAATCTCCAAACACTTTTAATTTAGCCACTCCTATCTCAATTGGGGCTTGAAGCCCAAAGATGCAAACTTCGTACTTGGCAATGTTGTTAGTGCATGGAAATACCAATTTTGTGATTATTAGATGGTGTTGTTCGTCTTGGGATATTAAAACTACCCCAGTACCAAAACCAAAAAAGTTTACAGCTCCATCAAAGAACATGGACCATGCATAATCATTTGTATGTAGGATACGATCATCTAGAGAGCATCCATCATCCCTCGGGACACCAAGAAATCGGCCAATACATCAGTAATCACAGGGCCCTTAACTGATTTCTGTAGCATAAACCATTCATCAAATTTTGAAATTAAAATTTGCCATTTAGTTAACTTATCAACCCAAGCCAGCCAATCAAGTAAATACTTGATAGGATTGTTCTCAATCACGAGAAACATCTGGTAATGCAACATGTATTATCGTTATCTATGCAATACCAACACTAATGCAACATAAGTCTTTTCAGCATCATAATATTTCAGTTCCAATATAGTAAACTTCTTACTCGAGTAATAAATGACTCATTTTTTTCATCGATGGGACTTTCCTAGGCCAATATTGCACCCAATGATTCACTATGAATGGTGAGGTAGATAATCAAATGATGCCCCAACAGTTGTGAGACAAGAATTAGTGGATTCATCAAATATTGCTTCTATTTGTCGAATGCTTCCTGACACTCATTGTAACGACCCCAACTCCATCTCTAGGGTCTTAAGTAGCAAGGGTTATTTTCGCAAAGTCCTAGGCTCGTCAGCATCCCACTCCTTTTTATCTTGTTAATAAACAAATGCGAAAGCATGAACAAACTGAAATGGGCTAGTGAATCAACCTAGAGGGGGGTGAATAGGTTGTTGCGGAATTCTTTTGGAATCTTTTGCGATGCAATACGTTGATATCAAAGATATATCAATAATAAACAGATTACGTATTCACAAAGTAAATAGAGTAGGGTAAGAGAGAATTGACACAAGGATTATAGTGGTTCGGCTTAGACCAAGCCTGCGTCCACTCTCCACACTAGCAGCCAAACGGCTGTAATCACTATGTAGCAAAAGAGTGCCTTTACAGTAGACGGATTAGACTTCTTCAATTGACAGTCTCTCCTACAGCCTTCTGCTGTCTTTGCTCTATATCTCACTCTCTTTGTTACACAGTGTAAACATGAAAGATTTTAGAGAACAAGTGATTTTGGAGATTTTAACATCAAGATTTCTCTACCGGTCTCTCCTTATTTCCAAGCAACGTCGATCCAACTTAAATTATCTCCGTGCCATCATACCCGTTGGCACATTCCAAAAATTCATCCAATCAACCCGTTAGACTGAATCAATTTAAGTGATCTCCTTATCCCGAAAACGTAAGTAGACAGTAGCTCGTCAAACCTGTTCGCCCATACAATCAGGATCTTGAGTTCCCAAAATTAGATTCTTCCAAAAATAAACTTGATCTTCAACGGATAGAATCCGAAGAATCAAATCTTCCAAGCTCTTGATCACAGCCGAGATATTCCATGGTTAGGATTAGGAAATACGAAATCCAATATCGTAGCCATAAGAATAACCCGTAGCCAGCCCGTAAAAAATCGCGAACTATCTTCGAGACTTAGATTTGGGTCTCGAGGGTCGTCGGGGCGAAACCGAGTCTTGAAGGTCTTCGACGGAAACCGAGTCTTGACCGACTTCGGATGAAAAACTTCGGACCGAAATTCAGGGTCCGACTGTCTTTGAAAACCTTTAGACTTTGACAACTTCAGACGTAGCCGACTAAGTCTTGGAATCCTTAGACCACACTGTTGAGGCTGTTTTGTCAACTTCAAAACTCCAAGGGATTTTACTTCAACAATCTCCCCCTTTTTGATGGTGACAAAACCTCGACAGATTTGTGAATTAAAACCTGCAAGGAAAAACTCATATATATTCGAGGATTATATCTGCAAAATAGAGTGTTAGTCCAAGAACAATTATCCTTACAAAATATAGTAATCCCGCAATCAAATTCACAAGTCTAAATTCAAATCATCACATCAGCATAAGGTCATAGAAGTTCAAACAACCCAATCGAAATCCGAAATAAAACAGTCTAAATCAAAATCAAAATCAAGTAAAATCAAAAAAAAAAAAAAAAAAATCTCCAAGCTTCCTCGGCTTCAAAAACTTCAAATCTTCAAAACCCGCAATCAAATCTGCGCAACTCTCCCCTTTTTGTCCCATCAAAGAGGTAGAGTAAAATTGAGATAAAGTTTTGAAAATTTTTTAGGGGCCTGCAGGGAAACGAACAAGCTGAAACTTGCTAAGCTCCTGGACTGACTTGTCGAGTTTGGCAAGATTTTCCTTCACTGAAACCAATTCTGCACCTGTTTGATTTGACTCCACTTGAGCTCGTAGTGCCTTCTTCAGATCTCTCATCTCGAAGTCCATCCCAAAAACCTATTTCTTCAAGTCCAAAGATAACATCCAACAGCTGTGAGAATGCTTTGTGGAATTAGTATTGCTTCCACTTGGACCAAATAGAATAGGTTTGAAAGCTAGGAGCTTCCCTCTCAGGCCCTTTCTTTCTCGGCGGTGAGGATTCTTCATGCTCTGGGAAGTGTGATGCATAAACCTCCTCGGGGTCAGCACCAGACCTACTCACATCACTAAAATGTAGTGGCGAAATTATTCCTTGTTCTGCAGCAACTCCCCCTGAATGAATGCCAGTGGATGGAGTGGAAAAATCATTGCCAACATCCACATCAGCACGAGGATGTTTCTCAGTCTCTTCCCCAGCAAAAGATGGCTCAAATGCAGCAGCCATATCCTCCTGCATTTTGCTTTCTTCCTCAGCCTTCCTTCTTCTTTCTTCTTCTTCAGCTTTCCTCTGTCTCTCTTCTTCTCTTCTTCTTTCTTCTTCTCTTTTTCTCTCCTCTTCTTCTCTTCTCCTTTCCTCTTCCTTTCTTTTCCTTTCCTCTTCTTTTCTCTTTCTCTCCTCTTCTCTTCTTCTCCTTTCCTCTTCCTTCCTCTGTTTCTCTGCTTCCTTCTCCTCTGCTTCTTTTCTCGCTCTCTCTTCAGCCTCTGTTCTCAGGATTACAGGGCTCCTCATCCTAGAGAGAGTGGACAAAGTCATGGCATCTTCTTCATCCTCCTCGTCTTGCAGGATAATCTTTCTTCTTTTCTTTTTAGCCATGGGCTCTTTGCCCTTCCTTTTTGATGAAGCAGTGGGAATCTCTCTTGAAGGTGTTTCCCTCCTCAACCTTTCCAATGCTGCGCGGTTCGGAAATTTCATCTTCATCACCATCTTCTCTCCAACGAGCATCAAATTCAACTTTGTTAGGCACAAAGATGCGGGGACTTGAATATCAAAATGCCTAAACAATTTGGTGATGATTGATGAATAAGGCAGTGACCCTTGTCCTTCACCACCGTCCTATACATATGGAAAAGTATGACATGTGGAAGTGAGAAAGGTCTGCCCGGTTGATGGCAAACATCAGCTTTGCCTCTGTTTTGGAAACATCGGTCTTCGAGGTCGTTTTTGGCCGGACGCAGTTGATGACAACTTTATGCAACAAAACATTGGTGGCATTCATCCTAGTGTAGGATATCTTGCCTTCAACAGATCTGTCACGAACAATATCCAAAGTTGCATAGGCTGTTGAGACTTTGATTGGCTGGAAACTCCTTCTTTCCACACCAATGATGTCAGCCACAAAGTCAACATCAACAACATAATCTTTGTCCATGAAAGAAAAGGACAAATGATTTGCATCCAAAAAGGATAGATTCGAGTAAAAGTAAGCCGCCAACTCAGAGTGAGCCACAGTCATATCCGTGCAGAAATTTTCCAATTGCAGCCTAGCAAACTTCCCTCTCAAATTAATCCTTATTGAATCTAGGAAGTCAAAGTCCACACTCCTTGGATTGACCACTCCCCTTTTTAACAGCTTCGCATAAACTCGTTCATGTTCCTTCAACCGAAATAAACTTCCAGGAGGACAAACAATATTAGCAGCTACACCAAAACGAGGTTCAAAATGAGAGAAAAGTCTCTCATCATCATCTAAAGTTTCAGCGGAAGCATTCTCAAGTGGATCACTCGAGATATTTTCCAGCGTCCTCTGTGCAGTGCCTTCACCAACAACCTTCAGCTTTTCCATCTCCTTCAGAAACGCATACTCACTCCTATATCTCCTCTCCTTCAAATACTCCTCGATCGTCTTAAGGCTAACCTTCCCTTCTTTGAGCCTTGTATAGAGATCGTAAGCAGTATGTGGCTTAAGAGTTCTTACTGGTTCTGCTTCGTAACAACTTCCTCAGAATGTTGACGCTCTGCTTTTCGTTGAGGCGAATCTTCCTCCGTTAGGTCCACCCTTGTAGGACCCTCTTACTGTCTCTGTGGTCCCCTGCTTACAATTCTGGAGGACTTTCGAGACGACATTCTTGTAGAGCAAGCAAAGTTTCAACTTGTACGTGAGGAAAAATGGAAACTTTGAGGCGAAAAAGGGACGAAATGGAAATGGCAAAGGGAGATTTTTAGGGTTTTGAGAGTGAAGGAGTATGAAAATGAATCGTAATGGAATAGCTGAGTGTAAGAGTGACGGTTCGAGAGTATAAATAGTGAGAGAAAAATCACCGGAATACGAAACGTCGCTAAAAAGTGAAAGAAAAGAACCGCCAAAAATAAACCGTAAAAAGAAAACTGCCTTTTGAAAATATAAACTGCCATTAATGCATGTCGAAAAAGAGCGAAAAGTGATTTTGAAATACTGAAAAGTAATTACCAAAAATATGTTAAAGAGAGAATACGAAAAAAAATTCGTAAAGAGATAAAATAGTACATAGTCTGATGGATGTTCAGACTTTACCTTTGAGTCTGAACCCTTTTCAGACCTTACCTTTGCGTCTGAGCACAATTAGACTTTACGTAGAGTTTGAAACGCTTTTAGACCTTGCTTTGAATCTAAGCCGTCTTCAGACCTAGCGTTGAGTCTGAACCACTTCCAGACTTAGCAATGAGTCTGAACCACTTCCAGACTTAGCGATGAGTCTGAATATCTTCAAAATTCACAATTCCCAGTTTTGAACAAATTGATTCAAAGTGAGCCTTCTCTAGGGGTTTTGTGAATATATCCGCCAATTGATTCTTTGAATCTACATGCTGAATCACAACATCTCCACTTTGAACATGATCTCGAATGAAATGATGTTTGATTTCAATGTGCTTTGCTCTTGAATGAAGTATTGGATTATTTGTGAGGTTGATTGCGCTGGTATTGTCACATTTGATTTCCGTCCGTCTTTCATCAACTCCAAAGTCTCTCAATTGTTGTTGCATCCATAGAATTTGAGAGCAGCAACTTCCAGGAGCAATGTACTCGCTTCAGGCGGTTGAAAGAGCCACAAGCACCTGTTTTCTTGAGAACCAAGACACCATCCTGTTTCCCAATAATTGACATGTACCTATAGTGCTTTTTCTATCCACTCTAGAACCAGCGAGGTCAGCATCAGAATATCCAAGAAGAGTAAAATCTCCTTTCTTAGAATACCATAGACCTAGCTTAGATGTAGTTGCAATATATTTAATGATACGCTTTTACAGCGAGTCATATGAGATTCTTTAGGATCGGATTGAAATCTAGCACGAGATGCAAACACTAAACAAGATGTCGGGTCTAGAAGCTGTAAGGTAAAGAAGTGACCAGATTATACTTCTGTATAGCTTTTGGTCTACACTCTTCCCTTGTTCGTCTTTATCCAGCTTTGATGAGCTTGACATAGGAGTTTCTGTTTTTTTGCAATTCTCCATTCCAAACTTCTTGATAAGATCTTTTGCATACTTCTCTTGATGGATGAATGTTCCTTCACTTGATTGATTGACTTGAAGTCCCAAAAAGAAGTTTAGTTCTCCCATCATGCTCATTTCAAATTCGTTATGCATACACTTTGAAAAATTCTTGCAAAGTCCCTCATTAGAAGAACCAAAAATAATGTCATCAACATAAATCTGAACAAGTATGAAATCCTTGCCTTCTCTTTTTATAAATAGTGTAGTATCTACTTTACCTTTAGAGAAGCCATTTTGAATTAAAAAATTGCTTAATCTTTCATACCATGCTCGAGGTGCTTGTTTTAAACCATATAAGGCTTTCTTCACTTGAAAACAAGATTTGGTCTTTTAGGATCTTCAAATCCTGGTGGTTGTTCCACATAGACTTCTTCTTGAATGACTCCATTTAGGAATGCGCTTTTCACGTCCATTTGGAATAACCTGAAATTTTTAAAGCAAGCAAAAGCAAGGAGTAATCTTATAGCTTCTAACCTTGCCACAGGAGCATAGGTTTCATCATAGTCGATGCCTTCTTCTTGTGTGTAGCCTTTTGCTACAAGTCTTGCTTTATTCCTTACCACTTTTCCTTGTTGATCAAGCTTGTTCCTGAAAACCCATTTGGTACCAATGATTGATTTTCGTTTTGGTTTAGGAACTAGCTCCCAAACGTTGTTGATTTTGAATTGGTTTAGTTCTTCTTGCATTGCTTCGATCCAGCTTTCATCTTTCAATGCATCTTCTATATTTTTTGGTTCAATCTCAGAAATTAGTGCAAGAGCACCGGAAGCTTCTCGTCTTTTAGATCTAGTACGAACTCCTTCATCAATATTGCCAATGATGAGGTCTAGGGGATGACTTGACTTTTGCTTCCAATTTGTAGTTGATTTGTCAATTTGGTTAAGCTCTTCTTCGGTTGGAATTTCTGAATTTGTTTGAGGCTCGGCGTCGAGGCTTGATTTTCTTCATGAGAATTTGTAGACACTTGCCGACTCTAAATCTTCAGGTTGAGTCTGATTTTGTAATGAATCTTCAAACTTCACATTCATGGATTCTTCCACGGTTTGAGTACTTTTGTTGAAGACTCGTAAGCTTTGCTTGTCATGGAGTAGCCAAGGAAAATTCCCTCATCTGATTTTTCTTCAAACTTACCAATTCGATCACCGGAATTCTTTAGAATAAAACATTTGCAACCAAATACATGAAAATATGAAACAATTGGTTTTTTACCTTTGAGTAATTCATAAGGTGTCTTTTCCACTATAGGTCTTAGGAAAATTCTATTTATAATATAACAAGCGTAGAAGTAGCTTCAGCCCAAAAATGAGGTGAAATATTGCTTTCGATTAAAAGAGTTCTTGCCATTTCTTGCAAAGAACGATTTTTCCTTTCTACAACTCCATTTTGTTGTGGAGTGTATGGAGATGAAAAATTATGTTGAATACCATTGTCATCACAATATTTGGCAAAATCATGATTTTCAAATTCTCCACCATGGTCGGTTTTAATACTCGAAATTGCATATCCTTTTTCAATTTGAATTTTCTTTGCAAACTTAGTAAAATGAATCAATGCATCAGATTTACTTGTAAGAAAGAAAACCCAAGTAAAATGAGAATAATCATCAACTATAACCAAGCAATATCTTTTACCTCCAATGCTTTGAACTCTAGTTGGTCCAAATAAATCCATGTGTAATAGCTGCAAAACACGATTAGTGGATACTTGATTTATAGATTTAAAAGAACTTCTAACCTGTTTACCAAGTACACAGGAGTGCATAATTCATGCTTTTGATACTTGAGGTTAGGAAGTCCTCGAACAAGCTTTTGGATGATACTTTTGCAATTTGCTTCAGATTGACATGTCCAAGCTTCCTATGCCAAAGGATGACTTCATCTTGAATTGATATCAAACATTGAGGACTGTCAAATTTTATTTCTAGCAAATAGATATTCCCATGTCTTTGACCAGTGAAGGATTGTGAAAGATCCTTACTTGTTCCAGAACATGTGTCTTCTTGGAAATTTATTTTGTATCCGAGAATCGCATAATTGACTAATACTCGTAGATTGTAGTTCAATCCCTCAACAAGAGAGACGTTGTTGATTGTGAGATTTCCAATCATCACAGTTCCTTGTCCAACAATCTTACTTTTGTTGTTACCACCAAAGGAGACATTTCTTCCTTTTATATGAGAAAATTGTGTAAAACAACTTGAGTCTCCTGTTATGTGTCTTGAACATCCACTGTCCAAATACCACTTGACTTTCTTCTTGAGGGTAACCTGCAATTAAGAAAGAAACTCATGTCTTCTTTGGTACCCAGATCTTCTTGGGTCCATCATTGTTAGTAGTATAAACAGTCGTTGCCCAGCTCTTCTTAACAGGTCTCCAAACTTTGGGACATTCCTTTTCAAAGTGATCTACACTTTTACATCTTGAACAAGTAAGAGCATGTCTACCAACAAGTTTTACAAAAACCTTTTGGAAATGATTTTTATAAAAAGTTTTTGTTGGCCTATTCCTTATTCTTTCCTTTACTTTTGGGAAATCGATCAAAGGAACAATTTCTTGTGTCATTCCTAGATCGGATTTATTAAAGTAAGGTTTCTGGATAGAAAGAATTTTGTCCAACTTTTCAGAACCTATTGAAAATTTCTTTGAGACTTTCAATAAATCCTCTTTCAAGCAAGCATTCTCTTTTGAAAGTTCATTTCCATTTTCTTTTGAAGCAGCAAGAGACTTGTCTAAACTTTCAACTTTTTCAAGTAAAATCTTTTCTTGTTGTTTCATTTTGGAATTCTCCCTTTTAATTCAGCGATCCTTTTAAGAGAGCCTTTAAGACTGAGACAAAGTTCATCAATGTATTTTGATACTTTGACAGGAATTTTTAAATTTCTAACCTTGATATCATTGTTTGAGTCTAAGTCTCGAATCTCGAGTCCGAGTCTAGTCCGAGTCCGAGTGCAGTGCTCGAGTCGAATCGAGTCCGAGTATGCCATAAGACATATATTTGCATATTCTTCATCACTCTCCTCACATTCAGTATCACTCAATGTTTCAGCTTTGAGTGCTTTCTTGAACTTTTCAGGTTTTCCTTTCTTTTTCTTCAATAAGGGACAGTTGGGTCTGATGTGCCCATTTTTCTTGCATTCAAAGCAAACAACTTCTTTGCTGGTATCTTCTTCTTCATTTGATCTCCTTTGAAATCTTTGATTGTTTTGTTTCTTACCGTTGAATCTTCTACTTTTTCTATTCAACCTTCTAAACTTTCTAATCGAAGTGCCAATTCTTCATCATCCAAGTCTTCTTCGAATCGTAACATCGAATCATCATTAGATTTTAAAGCAATTGACTTCTTACCTTTTGTGTCAAATTCCTCATTGAATTGTTTGACTTCATAGGATTGAAGTGTGTCGACCAATTCGTCAACTGAAAGAGGCATGATCCTCTGTGTTTCTCTGATAGATGTCTTGACGTGATTCCAATCTTTGGAGAGCCCTCTCAACAATTTATTGACCTTCATAGGTCCTGAGATTGGCTTTCCTTGGTATGCCAAGCCGTTTACAATTTCTGTAAATCGACTGAACATATCCGAGATGGTTTCTTCTGGCTTCATATTGACCAAGAAGGATGTTGATCTTGGTTTCTTTGACTCGATCTGTTCCTTCATAAGTAACATATAATATGTCCCAAACTTCTTTGGCTGTATCACAAGATGAAATTCTATTATATTCAGTAGGAGATAATGCACAATAGAGAGAGTAAATAGCCTTTGCATCAAGAGCATGTCTCTAAGAGATTTATGCTTGTGGTAACCCTGCTCCATCAGCTATTTCTTTTCCTGTGCTTGATGTAGCTTTAGGACTAATCCCGTTCTCCACTACATCCCATTCCATAGGATCTTTAGATCTTAGGAACGCCTTCATCTTGTTTTTCCATACGTTGTAATCCTTGCCATCAAAGTAGGGAGGTCTGGTATTGCTCTGACCTTCAATTAACCTTGGAGCCAAAACACTAGCCATAGATCTTTAGCTTCAGAAATAATAACACTTCTAACAAATAAGCAACCTGCTCGATACCAATTGAAATGGGCTAGTGAATCAACCTAGAGGGGGTGAATAGGTTGTTGCGGAATTCTTTTGGAATCTTTTGCGATGCAATACGTTGATATCAAAGATATATCAATAATAAACAGATTACGTATTCACAAAGTAAATAGAGTAGGGTAAGAGAGAATTGACACAAGGATTATAGTGGTTCGGCTTAGACCAAGCCTACGTCCACTCTCCACGCTGGCAGCCAAACGGCTGTAATCACTATGTAGCAAAAGAGTGCCTTTACAGTAGACGGATTAGACTTCTTCAATTGACAGTCTCTCCTACAGCCTTCTGCTGTCTTTGCTCTATATCTCACTCTCTTTGTTACACAGTAAAAACATGAAAGATTTTAGAGAACAAGTGATTTTGGAGATTCTAACATCAAGATTTCTCTACCGGTCTCTCCTTATTTTCAAGCAACGTCGATCCAACTTAAATAATCTCCGTGCCATCATACCCGTTGGCACATTCCAAAAATTCATCCAATCAACCCGTTGGACTGAATCAATTTAAGTGATCTCCTTGTCCCGAAAACATAAGTAGACAGTAGCTCGTCAATACTGTTCGCCCATACAATCGGGATCTTGAGTTCCCAAAATTAGATTCTTCCAAAATAAACTTGATCTTCAACGGATAGAATCCGAAGAATCAAATCTTCAAGCTCTTGATCACGCCGAGAGATATTCCATGGTTAGGATTAGAAAATACGAAATCCAATATCTGTAGCCATAAGAATAACCTGTAGCCAGCCTGTAAAAAATCGCGAACTATCTTCAGACTTAGATTTGGGTCTCGAGGGTCGTCAGACTGAAACTGAGTCTTGAAGGTCTTCAGACGGAAACTGAGTCTTGACTGACTTCAGACGGAAAAACTTCAGACCGAAATTCTGGGTCCGACTGTCTTTGAAAACCTTTAGACTTTGACAACTTCAGACGTAGCCGACTAAGTCTTGGAATCCTTAGACCACACTGTTGAGGCTGTTTTGTCAACTTCAAAACTCCGAGGGATTTTTCTTCAACACAAACAAACTCTTCAGGCAAACAATAGCTAGAAGACAGAGACATACAACACGCAAAACACATTACTTTATAGTGCATTTACAAGTCCTTTTTCCATGGGCCTTTTTTTTCTTTTTACATCATATTACAACTTTCCATATAGGCCAAGGGAATTCTTATTTCCTCTAGCATGACTGCAGCTTCCAAAACTGACGTGAGACTTCCATGCCTATAAGACTAAAAGATAAGGGAGTGAGTCGAGGAGACTCGGTGAGTAAAATTCCTAGTCCTTTACTAGGAAAGTACTCATCACCAAAGCCTAGCAAGTACAATACTTGCAAATAGTGTCAATGACAGATCAATAGTAAACTTGTTGCTACCCTCGACTACATGCAGATATCCATTACAACATGCTTCAATGCATATTTACCTTTGGCTTATCAATAAACATATCAACATATCATACTCATGCATAACCGGCACTCATGCAAATTCATTTATTGTTGTCCTGACTCGACTAGGCCCTCCCAGCTCGACCGAAGCTTCCAGCTTCTTGTTGTGCTTCCTGGCTCGACCAGGGCATCCTTGCTCAACCGAATCTTACATCTTTTTGCTTCACTTCCTGGGTCAATCAAGACATCCTAGCTCAACCGAAATATCCTAGTGCTAGCTCACAAAGGCATTTGGGCTCAACCCAGGCATCCTAGCTCAATAGGGCATCCCGAGCTAGCATATCCGAGGTATCCAAGCTCAATCAAGGCATCTCATTCAATGAACAAAGCATTGTCGCCAACACTATGTGGGACGGACGCTTTTTCCTCTTTAAATGCACACACAAGGGCATCACACAAGCCGGTTCTCATCTTTTCTTCTTAGCCGACTCATACATGGCCTGAAGGCATACTCTTTCATATGTATGTGCCGTGAATCCAAATATTACACTATATAACATGTCGGGAACAACTCTTAGCCTGTGACTTGAACCGTACACTCTGCGTTGATCCCCACACTGAGCAAGGCTCGGAAACAACATGCCTCAATGCCAATCTAGGATTGTGAGGCTTGGGTATACCACACTTTCAATTTACCATCAACCTTGTCATTATACACATCGAGAGATGGTACTATGGAGGGAGATTTGTACAAAAAACACTAGGGAATACAAACACTAGGTATCCCGCCCCCTGTCAGCTATATACACATGGTCCTTCATCAGTTCGCTAGTCAGCACAAAAAAAAAAAAAAAAAAAAAACAAAACAAAACAAAAACAAAAACAAAAACAAAAACAAAATCTCTCCCTACCTACACCACTAGGCTACCGCCATGGTCCAAACTCTCGTCGTACAGTGGTAGAGGTCCCATCGGCTGGCCTTCCACGCATGCATATAGGGCTACAAAGGCCAAGTATGCTGGCCATGTTGGTGCCCCTGTGTCCACCATTAAGCAAAAGGTAAACTTAACGAAAGTTACGCCTAGGAACTGCCGGTTGTGGATCTCCTCACGTCACCAAACGAAGTCAGATGGGGCACCATAAAGGATAGTCATGGCGACAATAGGTGGAGCGAGGGACATCTTCTAATCTTTAAAAAAAAAAACACATAAACACATGCGTGCGTGTGCGCATGCACACAGAGTAAACAAGTGTGAGTTTAAAACAAAACTCAGCAAATAAATCGATGGTCTGAACTCGTGGGTTGGCGGCTAACAAATAATACCGAGTTCAGTTAAGAGTATACACCATTTGCCCGAAGGTAAGTCCAGTACTAGAATAAGGGACTAATAAGTGTGGTTCCCACTAACAAATAAAATAAAACAAAAACTATTTAATTAATGTGTCTAAGTGGGTTTGGTTGCAACAATCACTCAAGGGGAGATAACACCCCATCCTGTACCTCTCGCACCTAACCTAATATCGCGAGGTCCCTTGAGGAGTTATTTAACCCTCCTCAATCCTCTAGAGAGTATGCAATCACTCCTTTTCACCCCTCTCCAAGCTTCCCGACACCCAGGGTCTCCCATCGGCTTATTGACCGATGGCACAAACATATGTATTCTCATCTTGTCGTAGCACTAAATAGTTCTAATGCACAAGACAACTCAAATTCTATTCATAGGTGACGAACTACATAGTCTTTTGTCCCGATCCCATTATCAAACCCAAGATAGAGATCCACTCGACCTTCCTTGTGTCTATTCATCTACTAGCGCATGGCTCTTTACTCCAGTTCAGTCATCCTTGAATTATCACAACCTTGGCTGCCCATTCCTAATCTTATCCTATGCCCTCTCAACACCTCAGTTCTAGCCCATTTTCTACAATCACTAACATGAGATCTTTTTATTAGTAATACAGATAGATAACAAAAAGGCTATTAATCTAGGTATCACTTGTTTGATCCAAGCATGCTTGCCAACATGAACTCATGGTCCATTAAAAGACACATGAGTTGTCCCCACTTTGCAATCACTTAGCTGAGCAACTTGATTCTTACATGAGAACTCGCAGAATGACTAGTAAACCAAATCCAAAATTCATCTGACTTGGACGGGATAATTATGACGATGCCTATAACTTATCTACAAACCACAAATCATTACCACAATAGTAAAAAACCCAGACACCTTTCTTTAGGGTCGTCTTAGACATATGGCTCCCAGAACATGACTACGGCAAAGCACCGCATGAACACACACGAAGACTAGCACTAAAATGCAAACTAATAATTATATGAACACCTCCCTGTCCTCGTCATTCACTAAATGCCTCCCGACCTTTCTAATCTCACTTGCGAACTCCAAACATCAAACTCGCGACCTCCATCATTCGCGACTTCATTGCACCGCACATGAGTCCACATTGACAAGTCGACCTCATGGATTTCATTGCTCAATTTCATCGACCGATCTATGAAACCCAAAACAGTTAACAAAGCTCACAGTCTCACCAAGCTATCCATGAACCTCAAACTAACTACCTAAGGTCACAACCTCACCAAGATACCCTCAAGCCTCAAACCAGAATGCCGACCCCATGGATCCTTTCCAATTCACCTACAAAACCCAAACCAACCCGCTAGGTCACGGTCTCACTCTCTCTCGCTCATGCCCATGATCTCTATCCCTAGCTCACTCACAGTCTCTCCCTCGTTCTCTCTCATATCAAGATAGGAAGAACCTACCACATGCAAACCTGATCTTGACCTTGCCTACCCCTAAATTACCCTAGAGTGGCACTACCCATGAAGAATAGAGTAGTTGGTTCGCTTGCTTGGTTGAATAATGCGAACGAGCACGCAATCGACGAACGGACTTTCAGACAGTGCGACTGGCTTCGATGGCCTCCTCCCGCACTTAGGATGTTTGGAGAGGCCAACTGGTGCCGTCAACAAGTCTCCAGTGCCGGTTTTCTCTAGAGGGTTACCTCTTTCGCTGCTAGTTAGAGACGAGGAAAGGTGCGGGGTAGTGTTTCTAAAGGGAGTTGGAAGAAGGGCCAGACAAGAGTTGGGCTGCTAGATGTTTAAGGGGAAGAAAATAAAAGTGGCAGTTCCTTGCATCTTAGCCCGACATCCATGCGGGGGAAAATTCCTTTGGCAGCCATCCCTCAACCTTTCTAACCACACCAAAGAAAGGAAAAGGGCTGACTTACACGAGTGGGTCTTCTTAAAATTATTTATTTTCCCCTTTTTCCCATCATATTTCCCTAGCCCATATAATTTCTAACACAAACATCTTCTATTTGCTGGCCACAGGATATCGATGTCACCCCATAGTTCCCTACTCTCTCTCGAAGTTACCCCCTCCCGCGCACAAACAACTTCACAATGCGGGACAATGGATTTATTCCAAGGACCCTCAACAAACTTTCATCAAGACATGTGCAACCATTAAAGGTTTAAACATTGTATGATTTTATGGACTCTTGAAATTAATTCTATCAATATTATTCTAATAATGTTATTTTTTAAATATTGTCATGACTTAGTTTCTAAAATACGCCATTTAACTGGCGCAAATCTAAGTGTCACATAAGGTCAACCTGAAAATTTGCCGTCATCCGACATAACTGGGTATCGTCTCACTCCATTGAGCATGGCATCATCCCGCTTAAACATATTAAGACGGCAATTCTGTAAGGAGCTTTGCTCCGAAATCCATCAACGAACGACATCCCATTGACTTAGGGGCATCCAAACTGAATCAAGCATCGTCCCGCGTAAAACGCATCAAAACGGGGTCACACCCGAAGTAAAACACCTCAAGGTCTTCAAGTGATCACACGAGCATACCATCACACAATTCATTTCATATCTTTATCGTTAATCAATACAATGCCCATATGATATACAATGACCTTTGTCATATGCCATCATGTCATACGTGTGCCTCATATTATTTTACATAAATGCACCATCCAATTCACAAGTCCAATAGCATATGAATCATTTATAAAGGTAGAATAAACCATCATACTTGAACATAAGTCCTTAAAATCACATATCATATGCAATCATATCTATCCAATAACTCATCTTTTAATCAATATCACACGTCACAGTGCGATAATAAATTTTAGTAATGTGCCTTATCACAACGTCACTTCATATAACATATGTCACTATCCACTTACATCATCCTATCATGGCATATTGTAACGACATATCATACTTCGCTTAACATAACCCGATAGCTTATCACCCTAAACGTGATAACATATCGATAAAAACTTGATAGCTTATCATCCAAACCTCGATAACCTATCCTAAACATGATAACCTATCAACAAGAACTCGATAACCTATCATCCAAACATTGATAACTTATCATACTAAACTTGATAACCTATCATCCAAAACTTGATAGCTTATCATCCAAAACTCGATAATTTATCATCCAAAACTCAATAATTTATCACCCTAAACATGATAACTTATTGGTAAGAACTCGATAAACATCGTCCAAACCTCAATAACTTGTCAAGACCACTTATCGGAACCCAATTATCACTTATCCCATAACACTCACTGATCGCATCAATAAAACACCATTTTGTTGAAGAAAAATCCCTTGGAGTTTTGAAGTTAACAAAATAGCCTCAACAGTACGGTCTAAGGACTCCAAGACTCAGTCAGTTACGTCTAAAGCTTTCAAGGTCTAAAGGTTTTCAAAGACAGTCAGACCTAGAAGTTCAGTCTGAAGTTTTTCCGTCTGAAGTCAGTCAAGACACAGTTTCAGTCTGAAGACTTTCAAGACTTGGTTTCAATCTAACGACCTTCAAGACACAAATCTAAGTCTGAAGATAGTTCGTGATTTTTACAGGCTGGCCACAGATTATTCTTATGGCTAAGGAAAGTAAGATATTGAATTTCATATTTCCTAATCTTAACCATGGAATATCTCTGGATGTGATCGAGAGCTTGGAAGATTTATTCTTCGGATTTTATCTGTTGAAGATCAAGTTTATTCTTGGAAGAATCTAATTGTGGGAACTCAAGATCCTGATTGTATGTGTGACGTCCCAGGGCGTCACGTACTAAGCGCAAGTGGAATTAAATATTTTTATAATTTTAAAATTGATATTCAACTAATCAAACATACATTTAACATTGACGGTTAGCATGTATAACATGGATTATTTAAAAATCCCTAAATACATAACTTGAAGTAGTCCTGCAATTCACTTATTAAACATTCACATATAAGAAATTAAACTAGAGCATGAAAGGCTTTGTTTTATTTACCATCACCGGGCTTCACAAAATCTATCCACCTGAACTTTTCTTTACATGTTCCTCGCCTAACTATTTACAATATATACAAGACAAAAAGTAAGGCGCAACAAAGTCAGGGATAGGGGTAAGGGTGACTACTCTGCATATATCCCAAACCAGCCCACATCAAAAAGAAAACAACAAAAGTCTATTCTCAAGCCTTCCATGAACTCTCGCGTCTAGGCGCCATCCATCCCGTCTCCAGGTCCACCGGCTTTAAAGGGTAACGGACCAAACATCTCGCCCTCATGGTTGATGAACCATGCCACGAACTTCATCGGGATCAGACTAGCTCTACCGTCATCCATCCATAATATTGCTTCGTACTTGGTAAACACCATATCTATGTCAGGGTTATACACGTCCAGGAAAGAAACATCAATGTTGGCTATCACTCCATACCGAGCAATTGGCGACACATCCATACTTTCAATATGAAAATGTAAGGTATGAGCAAACATCCTTGCCCAGTAAAGAATAACAAAACTCTACTCTGAAATAATCCATAGCTATCAAAGTCACAAGCAAACTATCCAACAATCAGGACGCTAAGAAAACATATAACAAGCATAACAGTAATGATGCATTGTATAAAAATCACCTGACATGTATCCAACCAATGCTTATCCTTCACAAGTTCAACTACAATGCAAATACGATAGATGAACTCACTCGCCATATATAATTAACTTTTAGTGTGCATAAAAATCCACCCTCGAATCAGTCACAACCGGAAGCTACCGGCCTGATCGAGTCACTTCCGAAGGTACGTTATCCGGACTTCCACAATACCTCTAATTGTGGGCATCTCACTCCGAGGCATCCCGGTATCAACCAAACCGAGGTCCTCCCTGATCACACACAGGGGCATCTCACTCCGAGGCATCTCCGGCATCACACAGCCGAGGCATCCTTGATCACACACAAGGGCATCTCCGGCATCACAGCCGAGGCATCCTTGATCACACACAAGGGCATCCCAAACTTCCGGGGGCATCACCGGTAACTCGGTACCGATGGATCCGTTCACCTCATTAAGCACACATTTCACTCCACACCTTTGATTTAATGTGCATATCGTATGCAAAAGAAAAGACATCTAAGCATCTATCTAAGTCTCATGATCCTAGCACACGTGCGTGTCTGGATTATAAGATAAAATCCATCACAAACATGTCCCATACCATGCCGGACAAATATTTATCCCATAACCAAGCACTATGCACCGCACTCATTGCACACACATGATCCTATATGCACTTAAACCTCTATTGACATATGAGACTCACTCATATACAACTAACATCTAATATGAGGTTTATTAGATTCCATGTTCAGCATACAAGTCCATATTATAAGTTATTACATCTAATATACATTCTCGGGTACAAGCAGAATTTTAGGCTAAATAGGCAGTTTCGGTTTTAAGCATGAAATACATATCAAATCTTATCAAAATGCTACCAAATTTTAGTATGTTGTACTTAAGACATAGGTTAACATCTTTCATGAAGGAACTTAACTCTAATTATCACTGTATTAAGAGTAACAATCAACATCCTCTTCGTTGAAATTCGGTCATCAGTCCAGATTTTCTATTAACGAAGAAAAATCATTTCACCAATCAATTCTCATTCATTTAATCTCAAATTTTGACACGTTATTCCTTAAGATGTGTTTTACAACTTTCATTAAGGATTCTAAGTTCAATTCTCAACAGAAAATTTCAGAATTTTCACACAATCAGCAAAGGTCATACAATTTTCACAAAAACAGCTTACTAAACTTACTAGTTTCACTTCTTTTTCCATGTTATGAGTCCATTTGGCTACAATTCCTTATACAACTCAATCCTATGGTTGATCTATCATGTAGAAAAGCTTCTTTCCTATTCCCATTAATGAACATGAATGAATTTACACACAAACAAAGCATTACTTGCATGATTTCACCAAAACCGAATGGTATTACACGTTCGCCTCACTTTCAATTCATTTAAACCACTTTTCTTACTCAATCCTCACATCTAGAGGCTTCGGCACTTCCCCACAGCACCTCAAAATTTCACCATCAAGTCCTTTTCCAACATTTAGTCCAATTCAAGGCTCGACTCAAAGCGTTAACACACCCGTGAACCGTATAGCAACATTATAAGCAAATCGGCACACTCGGCTTCCATCTAGGCGTCTCGCTCAACTAAACGACACTCCATGAACATAATTTCACATAAACACAGCACAATATTAACATGCAAACAATTCTACACACAATCTAACACTCCTCAAGCTCAATCCAAGCATAAAACATCAACTAGAAACTAAATCCATCCTTGTATGGCTAGATTCGCATGATTCTTCGATAAATCAACGGATTTGTTTCAAACTAGAGTTAGATTATTCCTTACCTCACTTCGGCTACAAATAAACACTTGGATTCTTCAAAATCAACTTAATAACCAAGCATGCAAGATGAAGAAATTTTTGGATCCTCCTTGAGCAAGCTTCGGCCGAAGGAAGAGGGAGAGAGAGAGTTTGTGGTTTTTCGGTTTCTTGAGTGTGGAGAGAGAGAGAATTTGCTATTTATATGAAAGAAATTAAACCTATAAGCTAGCCTAGATTAGAGAGTGATGATTGGCAATGTAATGATGAGCTTATGGTCGGTTTTGAAGACAAAAACCGTGGGTACATATACATGCGTGAGATCCAAGAGAGAGAGAGAAGAAGAAAAAAAAAATAGGTGTCGTGGCTTCGTGTGAGAAAAATCTTCGCCATTTGTCGCTCGTCATTCATTAACGGTTAATCAGTGTCATTAGTTAGCTCATTAGCTTTAGATATTTTCATCTAATGGCATGTTGTTTCTACTTAATCTCAATCACACAAAATCATAACACATTAACTAAATAAAATTAGTCTAGAAAGAAATCAATCATAAAAGAATGTTAGAATTATAAGTAATCCACTAACTAAATCACTTAACTATAATTGATGAGTCTTAACTAAGAAATATAATCACTTGAGCCTAATTATCTATTCCCGGCCCAACGGGCTCAATCTAAAATTATAAGGCCCACTAAATCTTATAAATCTTGAAATCCCGAACCTTGGCCCATCTCCAGCCAATTCCAAGCCCAACTTTCTTGGCCCAATTCATAAGTTCGGTTCTAAAATAAATGTGGGGCCCACTAAATCTCAAGCCCACACATCCTACAAAATCCAATGGGTTCACTTTCCGGCCCATTCTAAATACATTAAATTTCTAAAAATCTAATTATGCTAATGACGGTCGATCGGATTTTCGGGATGTCACAGTATGGGTGAACAGGATTGACGAGCTACTGTCTACTTACGTTTTCGGTGACAAGGAGATCACTTAAATTGATTCAGTCCAGAGAGTTGATCGGATGAATTTTTGGTAAGTGCCAACGGGTATGAAGGCACAGAGGCTATTTAAGGTGGATCGATGTTGCTTGGAAATAAGGAGAGACTGGGTAGAAAAATCTCGATGTTAGAATCTCCAAAATCACTTGTTCTCTAAAATCTTTCATGTTCAAATTGTGTATCGAAGAGAGTGAGATATAGTGCGAAAGCAGTAGGAAGTTGTAGGAGAGACTATCTATTGAAGAAGTCTAGTCCATATACTGTAACAGCTCTCGTTTGCTACATAGTGATTACAACCAGTTGGCTGCCAGCATGGAGAGTTGACGTAGGCTTGGACTAAGCCGAACCACTATAATCCTTGTGTCAATTCTCTCTTACCCTACTCTATTTACTTTATTAATACGTGCTTTATTTATTATTGATATATCTTTGATATCAACGTATTCTACCGCAAAAGATTCCAAAAGAATTCCGCAACAACCTATTCACCCCCCTCTAGGTTGATTCACTAGCTTATTTCAATTGGTATCAGAGCAGGTTGTTTATTCATTAGAAGTGTTATTACTTCTGAAGCTAAAGATCTATGGCTAGTGTTTTGGCTTCAGGATTAATTGAAGGGCAAAGCAATACCAAACCTCCCTACTTCGATGGCAAGGATTACAACGTATGGAAAAACAAGATGAAGGCATTCCTAAGATCCAAAGATCCTATGGAGTGGGATGTAGTGGAAAATGGAATTACTCCTAAAGCTGTATCTATCACAGGGAAAGAATTACCTGATGGAGTGGGAACAATGCACACCGATGTCTCAAAGAGACAAGCCCTTGATGCAAAGGCTATCTACTCTCTATATTGTGCATTATCTCCTATTGAATATAATAGAATTTCATATTGTGAAACAGCCAAAGAAGTTTGGGACAAATTGCACGTCACCTATGAAGGAACAGATCGAATCAAAGAAACCAAGATCAATATCCTTCTTGGTCAATATGAAGCCTTCAAAATGAAGCCAGGAAAAACCATCACGGATATGTTCAGTCGATTTACAAAAATTGTAAACGGCTTGGCATACCAAGGACAGCCAATCTCAGGACCTATGAAGGTCAATAAACTGTTGAGAGAGCTCTCCAAAGATTGGAATCACGTCAAGACATCTATAAGAGAAACACAAAGGATCATGCCTCTTTCAGTAGATGAATTGGTCGGCACATTTCAATCCTATGAAGTCGAGCAATTCAATGAGGAATTTGACACAAAAGGTAAGAAGTCAATTGCTTTAAAATCTAATGATGATACGATGTTACGATTCGAAGAAGACTTGGATGATGAAGAATTGGCACTTCGATTAGAAAATTCAGAAGGTTAAATAGAAAAGGTAGAAGGTTTAATGGAAAGAAACAAAACAATCAAAAATTTCAAAGGAGATCAACTGAAGAAGAAGATACCAGTAAAGAAGTTGTTTGCTTTGAATGCAAGAAAAAGGAACACATCAGACCCAACTGTCCCTTATTGAAGAAAAAGAAAGGGAAACCTGAAAAGTTCAAGAAAGCACTAAAAGCTGAGACGTGGAGTGACACTGAATGTGAGGAGAGTGATGAAGAATATGCAAACATATGTCTTATGGCAAAATCAAACTCAGACTCAGACTCAGACTCAGACTCAAACTCAGACTCAAATTCAAACTCAGACTCAAACAGTGGTGTCAAGGTTAGAAATTTAAAAATTCCTACTAAAGTATCAAAATACATTGATGAACTTTGTCTCAGTCTTAAAGGTTCTCTTAAAAGGATTTCTGAACTAAAAAATGAGAATTCCAAATTGAAACAACAAGAAAAGATTTTACTTGAAAAAGTTGAAAGTCTAGACAAGTCTCTTGCTGTTTCGAAAGAAAATGAGAATGAACTTTCAAAAGAGAATGCTTGCTTCAAAGAAGATTTATTGAAAGTCTCAAAGAAATTTTCATTAGGTTCTGAAAAGTTGGATAAAATTCTTTCTATTCAAAGACCTTACTTTAATAAATCCGGTCTAGGAATGACACAAGAAACTATTCCTTTGATCGATTTCCCAAAGGTGAATGAAAGAATGAGGAATAGGCCAACAAAAAATTTTTATAAAAATCATTTCCAAAAGGTTTTTGTAAAGTCTGTTGGTAGAAATGCTCTTACTTGTTCAAAATGTAAAAGTGTAGATCATTTTGAAAAGGAATGTCCCAAAGTTTGGAGACCTGTTAAGAAGAGCTGGGCAAAGACTGTTTATACCACTAACCATGATGGACCCAATAAGGTTTGGGTACCAAAGAAGACATGAGTCTTTCTTTTAAATGTAGGTTACCTTCAAGAAGAAAATCAAGTGGTATTTGGATAGTGGCTGTTCAAGACACATGACAGGAGACTCAAGTTGTTTTACAAAACTCTCTCATATAAAAGGAGGAAATGTTTTTTTTTTTTTTTTGTGGTAACAACAGGGGAAAGATTGTTGGTCAAGGAACTGTGATGATTGGAAATCTGACAATCAACAATGTCTCTCTTGTTGAAGGATTGAACTACAATCTATTGAGTATTAGTCAATTATGCGATTCTAGATACAAAATCAACTTTCAAGAAGATACATGTTCTGGAACAAGCAAGGATCTCTCACAATCCTTTACTGGATGAAGACATGGAAATATTTATTTGCTAGACGTAAAGTCTGACAGTCCTCAATGCTTGATATCGATTCAAGATGAAGTCATTCTCTGGCATAGGAAGCTTGGACATGTCAACCTGAAGCAAATCGCAAAAGTGTCATCCAAAAAGCTTGTTCGAGGACTTCCTAACCTCAAATATCAAAAGCATGAATTATGCACTCCCTGTGTGCTTGGAAAACAGGTTAGAAATTCCTTTAAATCTATAAATCAAGTATCCACTAATCGTGTTTTGCAGCTTTTACACATGAATTTATTCGGGCCAACAAGAGTTCAAAGTATTGGAGGTAAAAGATGTTGCTTGGTTATAGTTGATGATTATTCTCGTTTTACTTGGGTTTTCTTTCTTGCAAATAAATCTGATGCATTATCTTATTTTACTAAGTTTGCAAAGAAAATCCAAATTGAAAAAGGTTATGCGATTTCTAGTATTAAAACTGACCATGGTGGAGAATTTGAAAATCATGATTTTGCTAAATACTTGTGATGACAATGGTATTCAACATAATTTTTCATCCCCATACACTCCACAACAAAATGGAGTTGTAGAAAGGAAAAATCGCTCTTTGCAAGAAATGGCAAGAACTCTTTTGATTGAAAGTAATATTTCACCTCACTTTTGGGCTGAAGCTACTTCTACTGCTTGCTATATTATAAATAGAATTTTTCTAAGACCTATATTGGAAAAGACACCTTATGAACTGCTCAAAGGTAAGAAACCAATTGTTTCATATTTTCATGTAATCGGTTGCAAATGTTTTATTCTAAAGAATTCCAGTGATCGAATTAGTAAGTTGAAGAAAAATCAGATGAATGAATTTTCCTTGGCTACTCCATGGCAAGCAAAGCCTTCAAAGTCTTCAACAAACGCACTCAAACTGTGGAAGAATCCATAAATGTGAAGTTTGAAGACTTAGTACAAAATCAGACTCAACTTGAAGATTTTGAGTCTGGCCAAGTGTCTACAAATTCTCTTGAAGAAAATCAAGCCCTAGACACTGAGCCTCAAACAAATTCAGTAATTCCAACTGAAGAAGAGCTTCACCAAACTGACAAACCAACTACAAGTAGGAAGCAAAAGTCAAGTCATTCTCCAGACCTCATCATTGGCAATATTGATGAAGGAGTTCGTACAAGATCTAAAAGACGTGAAGCTTCTAGTGCTCTTGCACTCATTTCTGAGATCGAACCGAAAAACATAGAAGATGCATTGAAAGATGAAAGCTGGATCGAAGCAATGCAAGAAGAACTGAATCAATTCAAAATTAACAACGTTTGGGAGCTAGTTCCTAAACCAAAAGGTAAATCAATCATTGGTACCAAATGGATTTTCAGGAACAAGCTTGATCAACAAGGAAAAGTGGTAAGGAATAAAGCAAGACTTGTAGCAAAAGGCTACACACAAGAAGAAGGCATCGACTATGATGAAACCTATGCTCCGGTGGCAAGGTTAGAAGCTATAAGATTACTTCTTGCTTTTGCTTGCTTTAAAAATTTTAGGTTATTCCAAATGGACGTGAAAAGTGCATTCCTAAATGGAATTATCCAAGAATAAGTCTATGTGCAACAACCACCAGGATATGAAGATCCTAAAAGACCAAACCTTGTTTTCAGGCTGAAGAAAGCTTTATATGGTTTAAAACAAGCACCCCGAGCATGGTATGAAAGGTTAAGCAACTTTTTAATTCAAAATGGCTTCTCTAAAGGTAAAGTAGATACTACCTTATTTATAAAAAGAGAAGGCAAAGATTTCATACTTGTTCAAATTTATGTTGATGATATCATTTTTGGCTCTTCTAATGAGAAACTTTGCAAGAATTTTTCAAAGTGTATGCAGAATGAATTTGAGATGAGCATGATGGGAGAACTAAACTTCTTTTGGTGACTTCAAGTCAAACAATCAAGTGAAGGAACTTTCATCCATCAAGAGAAGTATGCAAAAGACCTTATCGAGAAGTTTGGAATGGAGAATTGCAAGAAAACAGAAACTCCTATGTCAAGCTCATCAAAGCTGGATAAAGATGAAGAAGGAAAGAGTGTAGACCAAAAACTATACAGAAGTATAATCGAGTCACTTCTTTACCTTACAGCTTCTAGACCTGACATTTTGTCTAGTGTTTGCATATGTGCTAGATTTCAATCTAACCCTAAAGAATCTCATATGACTGCTGTTAAGCGTATCATTAAATATGTTGCAACTACATCTAAGCTAGGTCTCGTGGTATTCTAAGCAAGGAGATTTTACTCTCCTAGGATATTCGATGCTGACCTTACTAGTTGTAGAGTGGATAGAAAAAGCACTACGGTACATGTCAATTATTGGGAAACGGGATGGTGTCTTGGTTCTCAAGAAAACAGTACCGTGGCTCTTTCAACCGCTGAAGCAGAGTACATAGCTCTTGGAAGTTGCTGCTCTAAAATTCTATGGATGCAACAGCTATTAAAAGACTTTGGAGTTGATGAAACACATACGGAAATCAAATGTGACAACACCAGCACAATCAACCTCACAAAGAATCCAATACTTCATTCAAGAGCAAAGCACATTGAAATCAAACATCATTTCATTCGAGATCATGTTCAAAGTGGAGATGTGGTGATTCAGCATGTAAATTCAAAGAATCAATTGGCAGATATATTCACAAAGCCCCTAGAGAAGGCTCACTTTGAATCAATTCGTACAAGACTGAGTATAGTGGAATTTGAAGATGATCAGACTCAAAATTAAAGTCTGAAGGCAGTTCAGACTCATCGCTAAGTCTGAAGGTGATTCAGACTCAACGCTAGGTCTGAAGACGGCTCAGACTCAAAGCAAGGTCTGAAAGTGTTCCAGACTCTACATAAAGTCTGATTGTGCTCAGACGCAAAGGTAAAGTCTGAAAAATGGTTCAGACTCAGAGGTATAGTCTGAACAACTGTCAGACTCTGTTTGTTTAATCTCTTTACGTATTTTAATTCTCTTTATTTTATTTTTGGTAATTATTTTTCGATATTTCAAATTCGATATTTCAAAATCTGTTTTTACTCTTTTTCTGACACGTAATTATGGCGGTTTATATTTTCAAAAAGGCAGTTTTCTTTTTCGACATTACGGTTTATTTTTTGGCAATTTTTACCTTTACTTTTTGGCGACGATTCGCATTCCCGTGTTATCTCTCTCACTATTTATACTCTCGAACCGTCACTTTTCATTCACAGCTACTCCTTTACGATTCATCCTCATACTCTTTCGCTTTCAAAATCCTAAAAGATCCCATTTACCATTTTTGTTCCATCCATTTCTCGTCACAAAGTTTCCATTTTTCCTCGCGTTCAAGTTGAATCTTTGCTTGCTCTCCAAGAATGTCGTCTCGCAAGTCTTCTAGAATTGCCAGCAGGGGACCATAGAGACAGCAAGAGGGTCCCACTCGAGTGGATCTAACGGAAGAAGATTCGCCTCAACAAGAAGCTGAGAGTCAACACTTTGAGGAAGTGGTTACGGAGGCAGATCCGGTAAGAACACTCAAACCTAATGTGTGGCATCCTCAATTTTAACAATTCTTGAACATGTGACGATTGTGGCCAATCTAATTTGGGGAATTCTAGCCATTGGACTATTGAGCTACAATTGGACTATTTTGATGGACATGGTAGCTATGGTATATGACTAAGTTGGTATTCGCAATTGAATGAATATGAGTGTACATATGACCTACGGCTAGGGACTAGGCTTTGAGAGATTAAGGTATGATTTAATTGGACTTAATTGGGCTTAAAGGAAGGATTTATGGGCCGGCCGATTAATTCAGCCAAGCCAGCCCATGAAGCAGCCTCCACGTACGCCCAAGGGGAAGAGAGAAGCTGGTGAGGTGGCGCCGAGGTGTCCACTTGGTTGCCAAGTGTCGCCGTGCATGAGAGAGTAGGTATTAGGCTTGATGAGTGGCTCAATTGAGGTGTAAAAGAGGGGAATTACCGTCCATTAAGCCCTCTGGTCGACTGAAGAGAGAGAGGGAGAGAGAGAGAGAGAGAGAGAAGGAGAGAAGTCAAAGAAGAAGAAAAAGGAGAGAGAAAGTTTCGGCCAAGGAAGATTCAACTTGTGCCGTGGGATTTCTTCACCAATTCTACTCAAATCAAAGGCAAGAATGATCTCTTTAACTACCTATGCATGTGTGGTAGTGTGTGATGGCCAAAAATTGTGAATAGAATGATTGGATCTTGGTATTTTTGGAGAAAACTCAAGGCGGGTACAATCGGGTCTTGAGAAACCATGTTGCGCCAGAATCTTGCATGAGCTGGAAAGTGCATTTAGAGTTGAAATCTGATCTTGATGTCTTCATGGAAGTTGTTGTACACATCTTGAGATATAACATAGTCGAATTTGAGAGGATTTGAGTGAGATTTGAGGGGTGAAACCTAATTTCTTTGGAACCGGGTGCATATTGAACTCGTTAGATGACCTTTGGTGCTTGTGAGCTTCTGATCATGCATTTTTATTTGGAATTTGTGCTCGACTTCTTCTTGTGATTTGTAAAGGACATCTTGATGTATAACATACTGAAAATTGAGTTGATTTAATTGGGTACAACCTAGTGAATTGTGTGCTTCTTTATGGGTTTGGATCCTGGAGTTGTGCCAATGTAAGGTCAGTAGGTTGTTAAGCTTGTAAGTCGACTTTTACTTGAGAATTTTACTTCGACTCCTAAAGAGAAGTTGTAGGAAACATGTTCAACAATAACATATCCAAAAATGAGAGCAAAAGAAGGAATTTTTGTTGCTCAATTGAGGAGGTTTTTTCGATGGAATATCCTGTATGGTTCGGAATCTAGAACAGAAGATTGTGATTTTTGTATTGCATTTTGTGGGTTGAATTTGATGATGATTTCTTCATGAGAAATGATCTTTGAACTCTTGGCTAAGACATACTGAAATTTGGTAATTTTTGAAGGTGATTTGGTACTTTAAACTAGTGGATTTAGTGAACGGTGTAAACTGGAATTTTAAATACTCAAACCTGTTTTGGCCGAACCTATGTATTCTTGTGTAAACATTGTTTGAGCATGATTTCTTAGTAAAGGTAGTACTTCTATGTTCTATTGTCAATGGGGTGAAACTCATTGTCTTTAAAAACCAATAAAATGGTGCATTGTGATTATTTTCTATCACCATACAAGCTGTTTTGCATCGAATCTTGTTGAATTGATGTTAGCTGACTATATTTAATGGTGCCATGGCATTCAAAGCATGCTATCTTCATGAATTACATGTTGTATTGCTCTAGTCATTGTATGTATGCGTTTTGAAATGGTGGGATAGAGCAATTGAGGTTTAAATGAGATGTTTTCTCAAAATGATGCATGCTGATTTGTGGTGAATTAGTTGGATAAAGCATGTTAAGTGAAATTCATGTCATGTGAGTGGAAATACATGGTATTGCTTGCTGTTATGCTTATGAGTATCATGTAACATGTTGTGAACCATGCATATGAAAGAGATGATTGCATGACATGTGCTGATTATGCCTCGGGAGTATCGGGATGCCCGGCTAGGGAGTGAAAATGCCGGATGCCCAGTAGCCCTGTGAGCGTAAATCTGGATGGCCTCGGAGTTGAGATGCCCGGAGCGTTGGGGGTGCTGGAAGCACGGATGGTGTGTGCCGTGAATTCCTCACGATGCCAGGTTTGGGTGTGAGATGCCCGGAAAGTGGGGTGGCCGGAAGCCGGGTGGTGTGTACCGGATTATGCATTTGAAATTGCAAGCATTCAATATATATATATATATATATATATATATATGCATGAGCATTATTAATGTAAGAAAAGGCATATGATACTATTGAAATATATGAGCATGAATCGAGTTGATCATGTAAGTTGTGTACGTGATATGAAACATTGGCATTTGTGCTTGCTGGATTATGTAATGTGCTCATATTTACAAAAGATGCCGATGTGCAAAGAGTATATATGATGAGACATACATGTATATGCATGACCAATGGCTGGTTTGTGGGAGGTGCATATGATGAGCTATGTGAATGTGAGCAATGCTTGATTTATGAGTGCACATGTTTGATAGGTGTATGATTTGAGAAGAATGTTAAAACATGTGGTTGAATTGTTCACTTAGGATGATTTTATGATGTTTTAATGCTGTTTGATTGTCATGTGATCTTATGATGTGTTTGATTGTTGTATGGGTAGTTATAGAGATCACATTCTGCTGAGTGGTTGTACTCACCCCTTTTGGGGACTAACATTTCAGCTTAGTCATGTCGCTGCCTCCGGTCGCTCCCGGCACATTCTATGGCATACCTTCGGACGTGGACGTGAGGGTGCTACACTTGGACAGCCCTACCGTCCCCGGATTATCCTATTTCAGAGTGAATGTACGGGTCAAGTTTGATGTGGGCCTGGAAAGCGGCCCAGTATATCAGGAGTTTGTATCTGTCTACACCTGTCGAGATGGAGTGATGATGGGGATGATGCCGCCGCCATCGCCCCCTGGAGCGCCTGGCTGGAGTTAGATTAGGAGCTTAGACTGGAGGAGGCTGGTGGGTTTTTGGACAGGACCGGTTTAGATTGGATGGATAGCTGATGTATAGGTTTTCTTTGATGAGGGGTAATGATATTTTGAGGTCTGCTCTTGGTTGTAGTTTTTCTTTTTGATGTATCATTTACCCTGAAAAGATCGAGGAAAATCCATCCTTTATGATGTGAATAAAAGAACCGGCTCCTATTATCTTATATCTTTAAATTGTGTGCATTGGCCCGAGTTGTTTGGAAGAGTCGTGATTTCGCTTCCGCTATTTGATGTGCGCTAGGACCGTTCATTTGTCAAAAAAAAAAAAAAAAAAAAAAAGAGAGCCTAAGAGTGTATAGCTCTCAAAGAACAGGCAAGTACGACTGTAATAGCCTCAAGGGGGTTGTGGGGTGTTACATAATGTGGCTTACGATTTCTATAAAAGGCTTAAGGATGGAAAGGTTAGCCTTAAGACGATCGAGGAATATTTGAAGGAAAAAGGGTTTAAGAGCGAGTATATGTTTTTGATGGAGATGGAAAAACTAAATGTTGTTGATAAAGGTACTGCACAGAGGACGCTGGAGAATATTTCGAGTAATCCACTTGAAAATACTCCTGCTGAGACCCTAGATGATGATGAGAGACTATTCTCTCACTTTGAACCTCGTTTTGGTGTGGCTGCTAATACTGCTTGTCCTTCGAGAAGTCTATTTCGGTCGAGGGAGCATGAGCGAGTTTATGTGAAGCTGTTAAAGAGGGGAGTGGTCAATCCGAGGAGTGTGGATTTTGACTTCCTAGATTCGATAAAGATTAATTTAAGAGGGAAGTTTACTAGGTTGCAATTGGAGAATTTCTACACGGATATGACCGAGGCCCACTCTGAACTGGCGGCTTACTTTTACTCGAATCTATCTTTTTTGGATGCAAATCATTTGTCCTTTTCTTTCATGGACAAAGATTATATTGTTGATGTTGACTTGCTGGCTGACATTATTGGTGTGGAAAGAAGGAGTTTCCAGCCAATCAAAGTCTCAACAGACTATGCAACATTGGAGATTGTACGAGACAAAACTGTTGAAGGCAAAATATCCTACACTAGGATGAATGCCACGAATGTTTTGTTGCATAAAATAGTCATCAACTGTATCTGGCCAAAGACGACCTCGAAGACTGATGTTTCCAAAACAGAGGCAAAGCTGATGTTTGCCATCAACCAGGGCAGACCCTTCTCTCTCCCGCATGTCATTCTTTTCCATATGTATAGAACGGTGGTAAAGGATAAGGGTCAGCTGCCTTATTCATTCATCATCACAAAACTTTTTAGGCATTTCGATATTCAAGTCCCTGCATCTTTATGCCTAACCAAGTTGAATTCGATGCTTGTTGGTGAGAAAATGGTGATGAAGATGAAATTTCCAGAACGAATGCAAAGACCTTTGGAAAGGTTGAGGAGGGAAACACCTTCAAAAGAGATCCCCACCGCTTTGTCGAAAAGAAAGGGCAAAGAGCCCATGGCTGAAAAGAAAAAAAGGAAAATCATCCTGCAAGATGAGGAGGATGAAGAAGATGCCATGACTCTGTCCACTCTCTCTAGGATGAGTAGCCCTGCTATTTTGAGAACAGAGGCTGAAGAGAGAAGAAGAAGAGAAGCAGAGGAGAAAGAAGCCGAGAGACAGAGAAAAAGAGAAGAGGAAAGAAAGAGAAGAGAGGAACAAAGAAAAAGAAGAGAAGAAGAGGAGAGAAGAAGAGAAGAGGAACAGAGAGAAGAAGAAGAGAGACAGAGGAAAGCTAAAGAAGAAAGAAGAAGGGAAGAAGAAGAGGAAGAACTGAGAAGAGAAGAAGAAGAAAGGAGGAAGAAGGATGAGGAAGAAAGCAAACAACAAGAGGACATGGCTGCAGGATTAGAGCCATCTTTTGCTGGGGAAAAGACCGAGAAACATCCAAGTGTTGATATGGATGTTGGCGATGAATTTTCTACTCCACTCACTGGCATTCACACAGGGGGAGTTGCTGCGCGACGAGGGGGACAATATCGCCACTACACTTTAGTGATGTGAGTAGGTCTGTGCGGACTCCACGAGGAGGTTTATGCATCCCACTTCCCTAAACATGAAGAATCCTCACCGTCGAGAAGAAAAGGGCTGAGAGGGAAGCTCCTAGTTTCCAAACTCATTCTCTTGGTCCAAGTGGAAGCAATGCCAATTCCACAGCCTTCACACAGGTGCTGGATATCATGTTGGATATGAAAAAGCAGGTTTTTGGGATGGACTTCGAGATGAGAGATTTGAAAAAGGCGCTGCTGAATACTTCAGTGAACATGCAAGAACAGATCAATGCACTAAGAGCACAAATGGAATCGAATCAGACCAGTGCAGAATTAGCTTCAGTGAAGGAAAACCTTGCCAGACTCGAGAAGTCAGTCTAGGAGCTTAGCAAGTTTCAACTTGTTCGTTCCCCTGCAGGCCCCTAAATCTTTTCAAAACGTTATCACATTCACTCTACCTCTTTGATGGGACAAAAAGGGGGAGACTTGCGCAGATTTGAGATTTGATTGCAGGTTTTGAAGATTTGAAGTTTTTGAAGCTTTGAGAAAGCTTTGAGAGTTTTTATTTTGAAGTTCATTTGAGTTTTTATTTTGAAGTTTATTTTTATTTAATTGCTTAGACTGTTTTCGTTTTGGATTTCGATTGGGTTGTTTGAACTTCTATGACGTTATGCTGATTTGATGATTTGGATCTAGACTTGTGAATTTGATTGCAGGATCATTATATTTGTGAGGATAATTGTTATTGGACTAACACTCTGTTTTGCAGAAATAATCCTCAAAGTATACATGAGTTTTTCCTTGCAGGTTTTAAATTCGCAAATCTGTCGAGGGTTTTGTCACCATCAAAAAATGGGAGATTGTTGAAAAAAAAAATCCCTTGGAGTTTTGAAGTTGACAAAACAGCCTCAATAGTACGGTCTAAGGACTCCAAGACTCAGTCAGTTACGTCTGAAGCTTTCAAGGTCTAAAGGTTTTCAAAGACAGTCAGACCCAGAAGTTTGGTCTGAAGTTTTTCCGTCTGAAGTCAGTCAAGACACAGTTTCAGTCTGAAGGCTTTCAAGACTCAGTTTCAGTCTAACGACCTTCAAGACCCAAATCTAAGTCTGAAGACAGTTCGCAATTTTTACAGGCTGGCCACAAGTTATTCTTATGGCTAAGGAAAGTAAGATATTGGATTTCATATTTCCTAATCTTAACCATGGAATATCTCTAGCTGTGATCGAGTGCTTGGAAGATTTATTCTTCGGATTTTATCCATCGAAGATCAAGTTTATTCTTGGAAGAATCTAATTTTGGGAACTCAAGATCCTGATTGTATGGGCGAACAAGATTGACGAGCTACTGTCTACTTACGTTTTCGGTGACAAGGAGATCACTTAAATTGATTCAGTCCAACGAGTTGATTGGATGAATTTTGGTAAGTGCCAAAGAGTATGAAGGCACGGAGGCTATTTAAGGTGGATCGATGTTGCTTGGAAATAAGGCAAGACTGGGTAGAAAAGTCTCGATGTTAGAATCTCCAAAATCACTTGTTCTCTAAAATCTTTCATGTTCAAATTGTGTATCGAAGAGAGTGAGATATAGTGCAAAAGCAGCAGGAAGCTGTAGGAGAGACTGTCTATTGAAGAAGTCTAGTCCGTATACCGTAATGACTCTCGTTTGCTACATAGTGATTACGATCGGTTGGGCTGCCGGCGTGGAGAGTGGACATAGGCTTGGACTAAGCCGAACCACTATAATCCTTGTGTCAATTCTTTCTTACCCTACTCTATTTACTTTATGAATACGTGCTTTATTTATTATTGATATATCTTTGATATCAACGTATTCTACCGCAAAAGATTCCAAAAGAATTCCGCAACAACCTATTCACCCCCCTCTAGGTTGATTCACTAGCCTATTTCACATTTAACCATATTGTAACCCTAAACTACTCTCTAAGTGCAACAACAACCCTAATTAAGAGCTAGAAAGCCACTCACACCCAAGTCCTAGCTTCAACAAGCGTCAAGGGAGGAGTGTCAAGGCTGGACAGTAGCTGAGTGGGCCGAACCAGCTCAGGTCAGCCCACGGTGAGGGCTGTGGAGGCATCTCGGTAGTGGTGCAGTGGCGATACGGCGGTCGGCTAACAGTGAATGGCCTCCGGGCTCCGCGGGGGACCAAATCGTGGAGGAAACGAGGGAGAGAGAGCTGCGGCAAGGGCTAGACAGCAGCCTCCGTTTCTCCAAAAACCCAATACGGCTACAAAAATGGTGGTGTGAAGGTGGTGTAAGGGTGATAGTTGTGTTGGTCGGTTATCGGTGAGTCTAAAGAGGAAAATGAGAAGAAAAATACTTGAGGCAAGTGAGAAAAATGAGAGAAAGTGAGGGTGAGAGAGAGGGAGACCGATGGTGAGGGAGGGGGAGAGGAGAGAGACAATGGGAGATCTTTTCCCATTAATGCACATCCAATCCCAAATCCCTCAAACCTACTAAATCTAGGATCCCATTGATTTGGAAAAGACTTCTTGAAGAGGGAAAATCCAAGGTAATTAATGAGGAGATTGCACACATGGGTCAATAGGCTTAGGATAGATCTAGACTATGCTTGGTTCTTCTTCTTTGAGCCTTCCTCAAGCTCATTGCCACCCCCTTTCATGCCATTTCCAACTTTGCCCTTTTGTCCTAAGTTGAATAGAAGGGCATTTTGGTCATTTCACCAACATTGCGCACTATTCATACACTATTCATGTACTTGGGTGTAATAAATGCCAAAATTTAGCAATGATCAGCATAATTGGACTAAGAGAGCCCATGCCCTCATGGGCCGCCCAATTCCCTTGGGTGTGTGGCCCATGGGCATGGCTCCATTTGGGCCTAGTCCCACAGGCTTAGGCCCATTGGGCCGCCCAATGTGGGCTTGGGCCCACTTGGGTCCTCGCTCGTGGTATGTTCCCACCTTTCTGAATTTCCATGTCTAATCAGTGAGAATTTGAGTTTTTACCCCCAAAATGGCTTTCTTGACATTTTTGTGATCTATCGATCCCTATGGCATTCCCGTTCAAAGATTGATCGCCAATGTAATTCCATGCTGAAAATCGGGGTTGGATCGAGAATGTCACATCATGGAGATGAGGGAAAATTTCAAATAATGGCTCAAAATGTCCTCATTTTTTCAAATAAGAGCATGAAGTAGACAATATTTTAAATAAGCGCTTGAAGTGACAATGTTAGTCTCAAAGAAGGGCATGAACTGGTTATGGTTATTTCAAATAAGGGCCTAGCCATGCCAACTCGCTAGTCGACAAGGGATATTTTCATCAAAACACAATTTAAATTTAAATTAAATTACATTAAAAATTTAAAAAATAAACAATCTAAAAAAATAAAAAGGGGAAAATACAAGGGAGGGCTTCTACTTGTGGTTGCCGCCCCCATCACCAGTGGGGCTAGGGGCGGCGGCCATGGCCACCGTCCTCTCTCCCTCTCTATCTTTCTTGCCCTTCGTTCCGCTACTCATCCCTTCACAATCTTGTACCGTCACCACCCAGAGGACCAATCATGGTGACTGGGGTTTTGTATAGGCGCCACCGTCTTCCCTTCCTCTCTATCTCGCTCACCTTTCGTTCCACTTTTCATCTCTTTGCAATTTCATGCCATCGCTGCCTAGAGTACCGATCAAGGTGAGTGGGGTTTTGTTGTCCTTGGGATTTCGCTATTTTGGCCGATTGCCTGCCGATGGATCTCCGTTCACGAGCCGTAAGAGATGGGGACAACTGATGCCATTTCCGCTTGGAGCTCCAATGCTTTTTTCTTTTTTCTTTTTTGGCTTTTCCTGATGCTTTATTTGTTTTAATTTTTTGGTTGGCTTTGCGTAATCAACATACTATTGATTACCCGAGCTTCAAGCTCATCATCATCAGCAATGGAAGCACGAATGAGTTCCATGTATTCCTAGTTTCAATTTGATCTGTGCGTGGGTGGGGGATTTAACATGAGTTTCGATGGCTATATCAGATGAAGCTTGGTGGCGATTTCCTATATTTCAATGTCAATGCTTATTAGAGTCATCGGCCCTACCAAGGAGATAACGACCTTTCCGGTCGTCACCGCCACCCCACCGATAAAGCTGTTAGTGGGTGGGTTGAGTTGGGTTTGGGTCGGGTCATTAATGTTCTAACCCAAATTGACCCATTAACCCATTTATGACCCATTTATGCTTAATGTAAATTTTTCGACCCATACCCGACCCGACCCATACCCAACCCATACCCGACCCAACCCATATTAATAAAAAAATTTTCATATTTAACCAAACTTAGTAAAACTTATTCTTATGTTTTTTTTTAAAGATTATATTACTAAAATACTTCCAAGCAATACAAACCTAATCAATAGTTTTTCAATTTTTTTATAATTTTTCAAAAAAAAAAATTGTTTTTTTCTTTTTTTTTCTTTCTTTTCCTTTTTTTCTTCTGCATTCGAGAGAGGTTCACTAGCCAACCTATTTAAAACCCATTAAATCGCTAAGCATCCACCGACCAAAAAAAGAAAATGCTAAGCAACCCATTTATGACTTATTTAAATTTGCTTTTTCAATTATCGATTATGAGGTTCGAATACCCATCCAGAAGTGCACAAATATAAATTAATGAAGTCAATAATTATAATAATAAATTTATAAAAACTAAAGCAAAGGTAGGAAAACGAAAGAACTTGACCTATATCAGGTAATGTTAATACAAGCCCACGTTATAATCTTCTAGGATCGGCCCTAGTGAGTTACCTTTTTAAAAAAGAAAATCCCCTAACATAGTTAACGTGCGGTTACATGATCAAGTGCCAAGGAATTCAAAGCACTAGCCATACCATAATATGATAACAACCTTCACATCCAAGCTTTTCACATGACTTCCCCTTTAAGAATGCATGTGACCAATCTTGTTTGCATTGAACCCGTAAATATGCTACGACTTCTCCAAAAATTGATCTACTCCACATTTCAAGCTAGGCAAAACAAAGAAAACCCTCCTTAAGTAGCACTTCATTGTCATCTGTAGATAATCCTATTGACAGGGGCACGAGAATCTTTCCACCTAACTGCATTATTATCAGATCCTTTGGTTACACTACTTTTACACTCCAAATTGAAAAGGGAAAGCCCCAGTAAAGAAAAGAACAAGCCGGGCAAGTGATCCTTAAAGTGCAGGCCGACTGATAATCTACCATCATAAATGATCATCACATTCCTGAAATACATCAGAGTCCTCTATTTTATCAAGTTGCTGAAATACATTAGAGTCCTCTATCTTTTCACCCGAGTCCCCACTTTGCTCTTGAGAGGCTTCACCACCTCCTGTATCTGAACTCGATTTACTACCATCTCTGAAGTTGTGGTTGGGCTTCGTCGCATTGACCACTGTAGGCTCCTTCTCCTTCATGCCAAAGAGAGCCAACCTCGGAGACCATTCAATAACATCGTCAATTATGTTAAATACCCGCTTCTGGTACCTATAATAGTAGAAGTATAATCTTGAGCCCAATGAAAATACAAGGCCATGCCATAGAAACCAGCAAAATGAACTGGACTGAAAAGTTTCCCGCATAAACCACAATGTTTATAAGCCTTTCAAAGGTCTTTTCATGATATTTCTAAAATTTAACTGATGGTAGCAGCCTTCCTGTGACCTCTCATCGAGGAAGAGCATCCTCGTGTTCTGATTCAATTCTAGCCTACTGCTCTATTAAAGAAATAGGGCAAAAGCCGCTTTCAAATATTAGAGTCTCAAGAGCTCTAGCCTTTATATGTTGATCCTCCAAGAGGAATGCAGAGAAGAAATTTAATAAGGTAGTACTTTCAGGTTCTAATATTATGTAATGATCCATCGATAACCTTTAAACCTTCCTGTACAATAAGATTCAAAACATGTGCACCACAACACACATGAAAAAATTGTCCATCACATAACAAAAAGGATCTCACGAAAGGTGCAAGACGAGCGCCACCGTGCAGGACGAGCGACACTGCAACGATTAAGTTGTCGGACAACCTCGGCCACTAGAGATGGGCGGCAACAAGGCGACGATGGGCGGTGGCAAGTGACGACGAGGTGACGATGGGCGGCAGAAAGTGGTGACAAGGCAACGATAGGCAGCGGCGAGCGGCGACGGGCGATGGAGGTGGTGGCGAATCGAAAGCAAAAAGGGTTAGGGTAGACTTGTGGCCCTCATGGGTTACTAGGTTCATCTTTAATGGGTTGGGGAATGGTCTTAAATGGGTACAAAATAGACCCACTTAAGACCCACATAATTTAGACCTTTTATTTTTAAAACCCATTAATGAGTGTCTTGAGAAATAAGCCCAACCCATTAACGACCCATTTAAGTAAACATGGGTCCATAAATAGGTTGTGGACCCATTTAACACCTCTACCCACCGACAATGGGGTGGTGGCCACAAGCAAGAGGGAGCTCCCCCACGCTTCCTCCCCTATTTTTCTTTTTTCTTTTTTTTTAGTTTTTTATGAAAAGAAAAAAAAAAAAAAGAAAGCAAGAAAAAATTGAAAATTCAAAAAGAAGAAATTATCCTTCACAAATCATGAGTTTAGGCCCTTCTTTGGGATTGATATGAGCACTTTAAACCTTTATTTAAAATAATGTTCACTTCAAACCCTTATTTGAGAAAATGAGAGCACTTTAGACCCTTATTTGAAAGAGTGTCCGATTCGGCCCTTATTTGAGAAAATGAGGACATTTCAAACCCTTATTTAAAATTTTCCCTAGAGATTATCTCGGTAGTTAGATGTGAAATGGTTGGTATCACCTTGATAATGTAGAAGTAGAAATTATATCAGACAGATAAGGAATTACCTTCACGCATTGATCACTCCGCCAATAAAGGAGAGTAACAGATCAAATTAGGGTTGGATTGATATGATATGCCACGGTTCTATATTATTAGCTTAGTCTTCATTTTCAAAAGCATCGAAAGCGATAATGACGAACCAACCAAACCAAAAAATCATTAAAAAGTATCGTCACTAATTCTTAGCGCTATGGCAATAGAGATATTAAAAAAGTGTGACTATCGTCTACTTCATATATATGGCTGGCATATAGTTGGATAAGCAATCCGGCAACAGAGGTCAACTTAGAACTTTTCAACAGCCTTTATCATGTGGCATTCAGGTTAGCATTGAAACCAACCGGTTGTTTCAAATTGCCTAACTGCTTAGATTTAAGGGCATGTGCCAAAAATTGTCTAGTGTATTAATGTCCCTCTAGACATTTAAGTAGCCGATGAGCAAGCCCATGAAAAGAGTGGGTTGGATTAGATTTGGGTCTGATCAAAAATGGTTCGGCCAAAATTGATATATTTAACATGTTTTAATCTGTTTCCACACAGTACAAATCTAATTACTCATAACTAATCCATATTTGACTCAATTTAGGAAAACTTATACTCAAATTGATGTAAGAACGTGGAGCGAGCGAGCATAAGATTGAGTGGGGGCGAAAGAGAGTTATAAAGATGGACTGGGTCTAAGTAAATCGTGAATTTATTTAACACATATTATTTTGAGTTTTCTAATTATAAACTCATTCATGACTATTTACCTAATATGATTAATCCATATAATAATTTAGCCCATTAAATATAGATTAATAATTGGGTCTATAACCATTTTGATAGATCTGTTGACAAGCAATGACCCACTTTTCGACCAAATCACATGATCACATGATATTAATACTAAAGGCCTTGGGATTGAGAGTGTCAAATCACACATTTTATATCCAAGCTATAAATATGAGTGTTTGCTTCGATACAATCGATCTCAAAAGCATATGTGACTCGCGTTAGTGCGACCCCATCACTATGCTAAATCAAACTGCTTAGACATTTCTACTCTCGATTCAATCTTCACATTCCATTGTTTCGACAATCCTAATGTCTCTTTTTCGAATTGGCTAACATTATAAGCAGGCAATCACAATGTGCGACGATCATCTTTATGGAGGAAAAAAAATAAAAGAAAAGAACCCTCCTTTCAACAAAAGGATTGTGAAGCTAAGTTATGTGTAATCAACTCATTCTAGTTTTATCAGAGTATTTTTCTCATTAAGCAAGCTAAGTAACCATTTCCTTATTGCACACATTGAATGATTTTTCATTCACATCAATCATTGAACAATGCACTCAATGTGGCTATTAAATAGACCCTGAGATTTTTTAGCCCCAACTGGGGGGATACAGGTAGATTTCAATAGCTATTCCAAGACCGAATCATCCTAGTTTGTCAAAAGCTTTCAATGATCTAACTTGTGGATAGACTTTGAAAAGGCAAATGATAATTAGACAGACATATATATATGCGCGCGTGTATATATATATATATATATATTGATGTGCTGCACTTGCAAACTGCAAGTTGCAACATCTCAAAATAGGCATAAAATTCATAACTGCGCGTATTTCACGTGCATGCACCACGGCCAAAAATACAGCAACATGATCATTTCATAATAAAATTCTGTGACAGCCCGATTTTTCTTAATTTCATTTTCAGTCAATTGAGTCGGGCAATTCATCTATGCATGTAGTTCGACCCTCTGAGTTGGCCACTCATGAGGGAACTGGTCTATTAGGTGAAGCAATTAAGGGATTTTGATGTGTCAGGCTTGAAGACTGATCACCCTCGGGTCGGATGCAAGAAAATTTCTCTGAAAACTACTTAGTGGATTAGGCGCGCTGAAATCGCACCAGATTGAATTTAACCGTGAAAATTGAGATGTAATTCAGAAATTGGAAGTCATGGTGTGCCACAAATCATTTTAGGATCATTAACTCATCTTCGGAAGATTTTTCATGCAATCAGAGTTTTTCAGCTAATTAAATCAGAGAATGGCTAATTTGGCTCGAGAAATTAGTAGGCCCGCTTTTGGTCATGCTTTTGGGACTCAAGAAGATTCTATGGACAAGTGAGGCTGTGAATTGAAGTATGATGACATTGGATTAATTTTATGGGCTTCGATTTAATGCAATTGGAAGAGAATTGAATTGAATTAAAGAAATTAATGAACAAGTTTCATGCCTCGGCGGAAAAATAAAGTGGACCTATTGGAATAAGGTTGTGGGGGAGATAGTGGGGTATGACATCATGTGATGTCATGGTGGGCCACTTAAGTTGGATTAAAGGAAAAAGAGAAAAATGAAAAGAAAAAGGAAAAGGAGGAGAGAGAAGGTCTTCTTCTTCCTCCCCTCCCCCAAACCGTGCGACACCCCCCATCTCCATTTCCATCTTTTCTTCTTCTTCTTCGGAGGTCACCGAGAAGCCATGGCCGCCGCACGCCCACCGCCGGAGCTCGCCGCCGCCGCCGTCTTCCGCGCGCGAGGCCGCGCGTGCCTCGGCCTCCCTCTCGCCCACCCACCATTCCAGCAGGTTTTTCAGCTCATGTAGGAGCTGCCGGAGCTCCTCCTCGCCGCCGTGAACCACCGTCGGCCTCCCCCTTTAGCCCGTCCAAGCCCCGCCGGTATTCCTTTCTTGTTGTGCCTCAAACCGAGCCCATTTTCTCCTCCAACAAGCAGTGGACAGCAACTTCAAAATGGGTATGGCAGCCCCTTTGTGGGCCGTTTTGGCCGACTTCCCGACCCCGGATGCTAGGCCCACTTTGGAGAAAATCGATCCCCTCGTCGTTTTGGTCCGTTCGGTTCGTTAATTGGTGAGTTTAACTCACTAAACTTTGATTAGAGGGTTAATTATGCTTTAAGTGTGTTTAGTGTGAATTAAGCATGTTTAGGTGGTTAGTTGAGTGTGTTTAATTATGTTTTAGATTAAGTGATTTATTTAATTTAAATTGTGTTTAATTAAGGCTAAGAAAGGATTATTAAATGTTAAGATTTGATGGGACTTAATGGATTTTAATTTTGAATTATTTAATTATTTCAAAATTTGGAGGATTAAAATATTATATTATATTCCGGAATTAATTAAATAAATAAAATAAAAAATTAATTTAAAAAAAAAAAAAACGGAAAAATTTATTTTTAACCCTGGTTGCTCAGAATTTCGTGTCGATCGCTGCTGTGCTGTTAGAATTTAAATTAGATGCTTGATTGTGGCGAGTTGAGTGTGATTGCAATAAATAGGGGTTATGTGTAAAAATTCCAAGTGTAGGAATTATTAGGAATTTGGTCGTAATTGACCACCTATTAGAGGCCGTACCTAGTGAGGCCGTGATGAACCGCCTATTAGAGGCCGTGCCTAGCGAGGCCGTGATGAACCACCTATGAGAGGTCATGCCCAATGGAGCCGTGATGAACCACCTATTAGAGGTCGTGCCTAATGGGGCCATGATGAACCACCTATTAGGGGTCGTGCCTATTGAGGCCGTGATTTACCACCTTATTAAAGGTCGTGCCAAGTGGGGCCGTGATCACCACCGATGGTTAAGTCTACCCTTAGGGTCGTGGTTGGGAGCATTGATTGATTTGATAGAATGACATGTAATCGGTCGAGCCGATTGATTGCTGAGACGATCCAAGTGGTTGAATGGTTGATAATGTGATTGTACCTTGATTATTTAATTGTCATATTTGCACATGATTGAATGATATGAACTGTACTAACCTGCAGGCGCGGACCATTGCGAGGTAAGTCTTCTTGATGTTGTGGCTAGGTCACTCTCGGGTGTATTTTCTTTTTAATATGGGTTTAGGGGGTTGAACTTGCTGAGACAATGTCTCACCCCACTGTGGGCCAACATTTTCAGGTCCCGTGTGAACGGAGCGGCCAGTTCGCCTGGTTGGCCTGGTAAAGTTGTAGAGATGAAGTTTGAAGGATTGGAATTTGTATTCGACTTGTAGGTCGTAGGATGGTTCCTGTTTAAGGGCCGGTCTTTTATAAACTTTTGGTCGTAGAGCTTTGTTGTAAATTTTATTGTTTTATGAAAATGTAGTGATGTGAATTTACTTCCTGCTGTGTTATCCCGTATTTTATTGTCAGAGGTTTCTTAATACGTTCCGCATGCGCATAATAAATTAATTTGGGTCGGCAACACTAACTGGGAATGTCGCATTTACATGACCACGGTGGGTTGTTCACATGTCTCGGAGTTTGGGACGTGACAAATTCTTTACAACATTCACACACATATATTTAGAGAGAAAGAGAGAGAAGCAAGAGCAAGACAGCCTTGAGTTGCTACGCTACCGACCCAAAGTTATTCCTTCCATCAAACTTCTTAATACAATTATGATTGCAAACACAACATCTCCATTAAACAAGCAAAAGCTCCAGATCATCTCTAAATCTTAATGCCTAGTGAAAATAAAACACAGAAACTAAAAGATCTTGTAAATTAAGTTTAACACGGGGAAAAATAAATTACTGGAAATTTCAGCAAAAAAGGTTAAGGATACTAGATATTTATAAGATTCATTCGATTGGTACCTACTCCATGAAGAAAGACTTGCCAAGAGATCCACTAGCATTTTGGATTGTAAAATCGCTCAATGTTCAAGTGTTTACCACCTCTAAATTACATCCAAAACAAACCAACAAGTGCTGTTATTTAACGGTCATTCCTGGAGAGCTACTCAGAAAACTCAAAGAGAGGGAACCTTAAGACTTCTTTTATTTGCTTTTGTGTTTAATAATCGAGTCTCCTACCGCTTTAGGAAACTTACTCAAATTAAAACCGCTTAAATTCAAAAACCACTCAAAAAAATAAACCCACAAGTTAGGAAACCTACTCTAATAGGGAAAACAAATTGGATCATTTTTTTTCTTTTACAAACTTAAATTCGAGAAAGAATTAATATTGATCACTCCATTCGCTCATGCTTTCCATTGTTTATATTAGAAAAATCCGCTCATGCTTTCCATTGTTTATATTAGAAAAATCCGAGTTGAGCATTGAAATATAAGATTTGCGCTAGAGTCAACAAGCCAAATTAGGGTTTATTTGATATCATATAGCAGGGTTCCATAATATTAGCTTCGTCTTAATTTTCTGGCGGGTCGAGAGCGAGAATCAAGGGCCAAGCACACCCAGAATATGGAAATAATATTGTCGTCCTAAGCGACACGGCAGCCCACGTTTTCTCCAACTCATTTTGGTCGGGTATATAATATATTGCTGCGTGGATAAAAAGCTGTGCTTAAGACCGATCCAGGTGAGATCAACTCAAGCCCAGCTGCCGCTGTGCTGTTCCATCTATGTTAACATTGAACCCGCCAATCTTCTAAATTTGCTCAACTGCTTATATCGTAGGGGCACGTGCCAAAATTTGTCTAGCGTATTGAAGTCCGTCCTACCGCATAAGCAGCTGATGAACAATGACCCACATGTCGTGTTGGAAGATATGCGGTGATGTTCGGCAAAAGATTCTGATCCGATTGCGATTGTGCACAAATCATTGAGGATTAGATTTGATTTAGTCTGATCCATAGAATCATTTATTTCCATTCAATTTGTACATCGTGTATTATATCTATAGAGAGACTGTACAATAAAAAGCATTGAAGACAATATACAGAAAAATTCTCAAAAGCTCTTCGTCTTCAGTCACAATATCCTGTCTTCCTTTATCATCTTTGATTTCTTACATGTCGGTTGGCACGAACATGTGATATCAATACCCTTCAATCAGAATTCCCTGCAAATCATAAAAGAATGTTGTCAATTCTAAGAAGTAGAACAATTGATCACCGTCCTAATTCAGACTTAATGCATCATCCCTCTCTTGATTCAACATTGGCGTCTCACTTTTTTGACTTCCCTAGTGTCTGGTACTCAACGTGGCCAACGTTATAAACAATAATTCATGCGATGCACGATGATCATGTTCATAGAGAAAACAAAAGGAAAAATACCCATTTATTTTATAAAAAGATTGTCAAACTAAGCAGGGCGTGATCAGCTCGTCCTAATTTCGCGATATATATTTTCTCATGGAATAAACCTAAGTAACCATTTTCTAATCTTCAATTTGCCTGCTAAATAGACCCTAAAATTTTTGGGGCCCCACTGTGCGAATACGACAAAATTTCAGAAGTTGTCCCAACGCCAAAGTACGTTATTCGCTAGGCCCTTTCAGAGATCTGGTCTTGCGGATGGACTCTGACAGGATACACGTGATTGTTCTGCGCGCGCAGCATCACGAGATCACGATAATACGGGAATTAACGAGTACAATCATTGAAAGTCCAAACTGTAATGTGGCGTGGCTTTTCGATCCCATATTTCGCGTTTCACACGTGCACGAGCGATGGATAAAAAAATATAGCAAACGACCATTTGGTAATTCATCTCTCTACTCTATATATATGTACAGAATGGTGGGTTGCTAGGCAGCTGAGTACAAGCATAAATCAGCCATGGCGTTTCTGGTTTACAATAAGCTTGTGCTCTTCGCCTCCGTGCTTCTTCTTGGTAACACGGCTTACGCTTCTTATGCTCGGTCCAAGTACGACACCGCATTGTTCAACCGGAGTAGCTTTCCCTCCGGTTTCCTCTTCGGGACGGCCTCTTCAGCATATCAGGTATCCTCATATCATCCTCTTTCCTTTTCAGCTTCCTTCAACTTGATTATTCATGGCCTGTGAGAAGGTGAGCTTGAGTTTGATGCATGTGTTCTTGTTTTATTGTTGTCACCTTTTTTCAAGTATGAAGGTGCAGCCAAAGTAGATGGCAGGGGTCCAAGCATTTGGGATACTTTCACCCACAAATATCCAGGTACATATCCAGCAATATAAGCTAATCTAGCTATTCTTCTTTTTCTAAATGAAGTCAGTACATCGTGAGATTTGAAACTCTCTTGATTCTGCAACATAAAATGAAGGCAATACATCGTGAGATTTGAAACTTTATAGACCCTGTTATTGACTTAAAGGGTAGAACTTTTTCTCATACTTATAAATCGACCGCTAACCCCTTATATAATCGATGTGAGACAACTTCAATAATCAACAATCTCCCCTTCACATATCAGGTTAGATATTAGCATTGGGTGGTTTTTTACCTCTCTTACCCCAAAAGCTAGCTCAAAATGTGAAACGTTCACTCACACTTATAAACCAATCACTAGCCGCTTTCATTTCGGATGTAGGATAACCTCAACACATACGGCGTAAAATGAAGTGTGGTTGCTTTTATTGGAGAAGGAGTATCAATTCATAAGAACTAGTCATGTGAACACTTGACAAATTGAAGATGTGTGTATTGATTTTTTACCTACAAAAACCCCATCTTAAGTAGATGAGTTTTGAGCATTTCGAATATTTCTGTTTTTGAGTAACCTTACGGACTATATTAAAAGGCAAAACGTGAGGTCGAGTATGCGTGTGTGGACCAGGTATGAGCTGTGATATAGTAAGAAATCGAACATATATCATTTAATTAAACCATGCATGTGCATCTCTTTGCTCACTAGGTAAACCCTAGTTGTTCTTCAATATGAATTATCATCGCTATCCATTAGTCCTTATGATACAACCTACGAAAAAAAAAAAGAGCTTTATGCGTAGGGACAAGGGGTATCTCAAAAGTATGACAATGTCAACATTTTATGTTTTTAGGTAAATTTCACTTCTTTGTAATCCCACTTAGTAAATCGAATGGTCTTAGAGCACTTTATATGAAGTATGATCGCAATTAAAATAAACGATGAATTTAGTCCTACATCTACAGCAGCTTGTGAGAAAGTTTTACACTCGTGTTAGTAAAAGTATGTTAGTAATTGGAATATTAGTAGAGATAAAAAAGAAAAAAAAAAAAAAGAAAAAAGCTGAGGGCACAAATCAAAATGGGGAAGGTAAGGATGAAGTGGAACTTAGAGAAGTCGTGGAGAATGATAAAATGGTCAATTAAAAGAGAGACCACTCCCCAAATCTCCGCCTTGGTCCAGCTTGGCATGCTTCATGTGGTATTAAATGTCGCAATCTCCTAGGTGTTTTGCGAATATCCGCAAATTAAGTCAAAGATATAACTACGAAGGATACGTCATGAGGATTTGAAAAGGCTTATTGGATCCATGGTTGACAATTATTTATAATGTGATCGTGGATCCCAATATGTCGCAGTATTATTTAGATATCAAATGATGATATTTCATGGTGATTTCAAATGAATTCGATTCCATCATAATTTTTTTTTAAAGAGATTTTAGTTTGATGTTGCCGTTTATGCTTGAGGTCAAAGCACCCCAGTTCGATTCCGTTGAAATTCAAGTTTCCTGTTCTAAGGAATATAATATTACCCTAAACAAAAAGACAAATGAATTGATTACTTTCGAGTCGCCTCTTCTTCGTTTTATTTTAAATAGTTTTCAGATTGATAATGCCAGAGAGGAAAAATTCAGTATATAAAATCGATTTCCAACCACTTGTTTCAATATAAAAAAAAAAATGAAAATTGATTTCCCAAATAATTTCAGCTTATGCAAAATCAACCAGCACTTTTAGAAGTTGTTGCCTCAAGGCATTTTCGAATTTCTTAAAGCTAACAAAAGAGTGCTGTCTCACGATCGGTTGTTAGAATCAATATATATAGGCCTCCGGATTCTGTATCAAAATGGAAAAAGCAATGAGCAGATTGGAAATTAAAAGGTCGTGTGTTTATCGATTAAAACAATTATCCGTGATCATTGTAATTTAATTGACAACTTTGGCCCTTCGTTGGATATAGATAGTTTGATTGAGGGTACTGGTTTTTGAATTTTTGGAATAGCATTTGGGTGGTGTCCGAGTCACCTTTCACGCACCCCGATTACTAATCTACCTTCCTTGCCGCGATCACATGGGTCGTGTATTGGAGTACAGTCTCTTTATTAAATGTACGCTAGCTTGTTATTTCATTTTCTCTTTCAATTTTCTCTTCATCTGTATCTTATGATGGGCCTTGTGTGGTTTTGTATGGCGAACTATAACAGAAAAAATAGCGGATGGTAGCAACGGAGATGTGGCTATAGACCAATACCACAAATACAAGGTATGTCATTCATCGGTCACGGCCATGTAATCTTTTTTCATTTCGTCGGTCCATCTATGCAAAATTATTTGTAAATCTACTTCATGCTATCCAAATCTTATTTTTCTGAGCATTACATGGTACAGGAAGATGTTGGGATAATGAAGGAGATGGGTTTGGATGCTTACAGATTGTCAATCTCGTGGCCTAGGATATTACCTAGTAAGTTGTTCTTCTCATCCAATCTTGTCATCTTGGACCCCCAAAATTTTGTCTATTTTGCATTAGATCATGCTTAAAATTCTTTGCTATATTGATGATTTCAGAAGGAACCGTCGAGGGAGGAATCAACAAAGCAGGCATTGCATACTACAACCACCTCATTGATGAACTCCTAGCCCATGGTATCAGCATCATTTCACTCTCTGTGTCAAATAATTTCATGTTCTTGCTTATTAATTATGACCTATGCTTTCTTCTTCTTTCTCTTCTTTTAAATTCGTCTCCATTCGATGTAGGAATCAAGCCATTTATAACACTTTTCCACTGGGATGTTCCCCAAACATTAGAAGACGAGTATGGTGGTTTCTTGAGCTCCCAGATTGTGTAAGTGATTGTCATCTCAGCGTCCCTTAGACTCCACTGAAGTTGGGCTTTGTTGTCCTCCTTCAAGGTTACGAAGATCGATCTTTGTTTTTGCTCGTGCAGGGGCCATTTTCAGGACTTCGCTGATGTATGTTTCAAGGAGTTCGGCGACCGGGTCAAGCATTGGATAACCCTAAACGAGCCATGGACTTTCTGTGATGGAGGCTATGTGCTCGGGAGTCTGGCTCCCGGCCGATGTTCGGCTTGGCAGCAGCTAAACTGCACTGGCGGCGATTCTGCCACGGAACCGTACATAGTCGGCCACAATCTACTTTTGGCTCACGCGGCTGCCGTGAAACTGTATAGGAATAAGTATAAGGTGATTCAAAGTCTTTCGAATCATGGAATTTATATATCGACAATCTCTCTTCGCCCTAATTTTGGTCAGTTCAATTCATTTCTCAATCCTAATGGTGATATATGCATGCATGCAGGCATCTCAAAAGGGGGTGATCGGAATTACATTGGTAACTCACTGGTTCGTGCCCTACTCAGATGCCAAGCACAACCTCAATGCAGCCCAAAGAGCCTTGGACTTCATGCTCGGATGGTGATTGAATCGTCTTCTTCTCTCTATTTGTGGTTAATCAGCTATCGACTTATTTCGGCCGTGCTTAATAATCACTCGATCGATTGCCTTTCCAGGTCCTTGGACCCGATAACCTACGGTGACTACCCGCACAGCATGCGATCTCTCGTCGGAAATAGGCTGCCGAAGTTTACTGAGGAGCAGTCGCGCTCGTTGAAAGGGTCGTACGATTTCCTCGGGTTGAACTACTACACCGCCTTCTACGCGGCATACGCGCCTTATTCCGTGAACGCTCAAAACATGAGCTACATAACAGATGCTCTCACCAATCTCACGAGTAAGGAATCGAATTGTTGTAGTTGATATTCGGTGACGACAATAATAGCGCTATCTTGATTTAAGTAAATTCTAATGATAATGCTTCTTTTTCTTTTTCTTTTTTTTTTTTTTTTTTTTTTTTTTTTTTTTTTTTTTGCCCTTTTTCTTGTAGGCGACCGTAACGGGATACCGATTGGCCCACTGGTATATATACACTCTTTTGTCCAATCTATTCTTCTTTAATTTGCTTATGATCTTTCATTTTTTTGTTGCACTCGTCAAATAAAATGTAAATTGAATTTTGCAGGCTGCTTCAAGTTGGTTATCGGTTTATCCGAGTGGGATACGAAGTTTGCTACTATATGTTAAGAATAAGTACAAAAACCCACTCATCTACATCACTGAGAACGGTAAGTAAGACTTTCTCATAATGACTCGTTCAAGAAAAATAAGTAAAGATAGTTCATTCCAGAATATATTTTTGTCCATGCTGATAAATTTCTAAAGAAGTTGGTAAGTAAAAGTGTGAGTAAATAAAGCTGCCGTTTACTTAATTTTTCAGTAATTTTTTAGTAACTTATCCTAGCTTCTTTTTTAAAGTTTTTGGATTAGCGGCTTTTGTCATCTTTTACTAACTTTATTTTATTTTCTTTTTTACCAAGGCTTCAAATATATCAACTCCTGTATGAATTTATCAACCTTTATTTGTCACTGGTTTTTTTTTTTTTTTTACTTGTTTTGATACTTCCCAATACTTATCGAATTTGTATTTAGCTAAAGAATCGAAGAAAATCATACAAACTCTAGAAAATCTTCATTTGCTTAGACAATCACAAAAGTACATTGCATGGTTTAATTCGGTGGGCCATAACATAGTTTTGAAAGCCATAAATAAATATGATTTGTGAAGGAATACATGATAAAACCGGTCTTTCGTGGCTTAAGATTATTAAAGAAGATATCTAACCAAGTTTTCACAACTTCATGCATATCGATGAGCTACATCTTGGAATTTGAGATCCTAAACCAAATGAATCCTTGCCAATATCTTTTTGCAAGTAATAACAATCTCTCTCAACCACTCTGGATCAACCGCATAGGAATTGATGAATTCAACGACTCCACACTACCCTTGGAGCAACAACTAGCTGATCCTATGAGAATAGATTATCACTATCGCCATCTCCGGTACCTTCTGAAGGCAATCAAGTAAGCAATTTTCAAGCAAGATTCTTTCATAATTCGGCGCAAAGTCTCAAATTTTCTTAGGTTTGTGCTACATGCAAATAATGGTCGCGTCCGATGTATGCTTAGGGACGGAGTGAACGTGAAGGGTTACTTCGCATGGTCGTTGTTGGACAACTTCGAGTGGGGCTCGGGCTACACTGTTCGTTTTGGCATCAACTACGTGGATTACAAAAACGGATTGAAGAGATATCCCAAGCAGTCGTCAATTTGGTTCAAGAGCTTTCTTAGCAAGCATTGAAGACGCGTGTTCAATTCTCATCGCCAGGTCCTGTGGGATTTGCATCCATTGAATAAGCGGATTTGCTCTAAATCTCATCTTCATTTGATTGTTTCCTAAGGCTATTTGCTTGAGAGTGCCGTCTAAAATACAGCGATCAAGTCGATTGAATAAAGGAAGGAAAAATCGTTTTCCGCATGATGCTAGATGTCTTATTACAGTTATAGAATGAATTTTCTCGTGACACGGTCGGGATATTGTGGGCCCAACTGGACGGTTGGGGTCAGTCTTGAAATTGTGGGCCCAACTAGCCCGTTGGGCTCAGTCGTCATGCCATGCTAAGAGGCCTACTCTAGGGTCGGCCCTTTTTGCGTGTTTCATTTCATTTTCCGGGAAAACGGGAGAAAATAAACACACCCGAGAAAGAAAATGGCGGGAACATGTCATCTCGACCTTGACCTGCTCCTCCCATGAAACCGCAGAGCCTCGAGCTCCCTCAAGCCGTCGCTTCCAGTGTTGACTTCACATCATCGCCTTCATTATCGTCTTCATCCTCCTCCCTAACTCAGTTATTACAGTGAATGCGAACCCGCCATTGCCTATCGCAACCAACAAATATTAGCCCTAGCTTAGCTCTGTACACCTCCTCGCTCCGTTTGAACTCTATTTTCCCCCGCTCGGATCTCGAAAGGACCTCGTGGTTTGGCTCAGAGGGGTCTCAGTTTTGATGGAAGTGGGAGGCCGCAGTGAAACCCTGCCAACCGACCGAAGAGAGGCAAATCGAAGACCTCGGGGAAGGGCAAGGACATCGTTGTCAAGCAGAAGTCGATCTTTGCTTTCTTCTTTCCTCGCTAATATGGTGGTTTCATGACCAATAAATGACTCATAATGACTGAAACAGTTTTATCATCTGTCCGTAGCTGATAAATGAATAAAAAGAAAAAGCAAAACAAAAGGGTGACCTTTGAAAAAAAGGGGAAAAAAGCCTTTTCAAATGCACTTTCTTATCATGTTATGCAGATTTCCTATCTTGAAAATTGAAAGAGAAATATTTATGTGACTCTTAACTATCTTTAATCTACTATAAGAATAACTACTATAACAAATAATTATCCTTTAAGAATTTATGATTCACATTACATTATTATTCTAACAGTAACCCAAAGACTATTATGCTAATAAAATTCATTTTCCTATAATGTAAATTTAATTACTCATACTCAACTCATACACAATTCAACAGATATTACTAAAACACTTTTACATTTAACTAAATCTAGAAACTTGTACCCAAACTAAGATGAGAAAGTAGAGCAAGTGAGCGCAAGATCGAGTGAAGGCAAGAGAGGGTGAAGAGAAAGTTATAGAAGTTGATTAGATTTAAGTAAATTCTAAACCTATTTAACCCCTTATTATTTTAAGTTTTTCCATTTTGAACTCATTTATGATTTGTTGAATATGATTAACTCACATCAAAGAAGGGTTAAGAAATGAGTATATAACCTACTTTGTAAGATGCAGCTAGGGGAAAAGACCTTTCTTGAAAGCCTTGAAATTAGCTAATAAATGAGAAAACTCCTGAGGAAAAAGGAAGCTAACTTTTTTTTTTTTTTGGTAAATGGTAAGAATATATAGCTTTAACCAACAATTACAAAAGATTTGGCACCACAAAACTTGCACTCAACAAGACAACAAGTCAAAGTGAGTAGAAGGGAGCCGAATGCAAAAGAGGACCACAAGAGTGGGCATGAGGAAGCAGAAACGGCCAAAACAAAGGTGAAAAGAAAAGGAAAGCAGCGGGAGGCCACAAAAGGCCAAATGAACCACAATCTATGCCCACATTTGCCAACGACAAAAGTGAAGAGGCATCAAGGAAGCACCCACGCGGAGGAAGAGTATCAAGACAGCAAACACCAAGCTAGGGCCCTGCCAAAGTAAAAGACTCCCCAGCCGAAAAAATGATCGGATCAATACCCCAACTACGCTGCAATCTCCGATTTCTATAAGTATCGTTCACACTCCTGAAAGTAGTGGCCTTATCTCGGACGACCTTGAAGAGTTGATTCTTCACCGTTGGAATGGATAAACGCTACTCTCTAAAGAGGATGCCGTTCCTATGCTTCCAAATGAAATAACAAAGAGCACCAAAAGAGAAGTGAGCAATGCACTTGTAAAAGTCTTTGCCCGCAAGGAAGGAGGCGGCCTAGTTGAGATTCTCGGCCCACGAACTATTCTGCCACGGTAGATTGCATTTGGAGGCCCAAAAGAAGGCTATGCTAGCAGAGATGTGGCATCAAAAAAATAGGTGGTCTATGGAATCCGGCACCTCATTGCAGAAGGGACACAAGGCACTATCTGTCCCATCATAACATAATAATAGAGCTTGGGTAGAAAGCCTACGTTTGGCAATAAGCCAAAGGTTTAGTTGGTACCTTGAAGTGATCGAGTTGTTCCATATGAGCGTGTGCAAGGAGACCCGAGTCTTCCTCCTCCTAGTCAAATCCCAAGCCGAGGCCACCGTAAACAAGTGGGAGGTGTTTCCCTTCCAACCAAAATGATCGGAGAGGTGAGAAAGGGTGGGAAAGGGTTCCACCCAAGAGTTCAAGACCAGCTTGGTCAAAGCTCCACATTCGATGAATAGGTCCACCACCGTCGCCTGCCTAGAGAGGCCAGATGTATATATGGCTGAGTCCGAAAAATACAAGTTCAAAGGACCCTTGGGGTGCTAGTTATCAAACTAGAGGGACATCGAGCAACCATCCCCGATTCTCCAATAGAAGGAGCTTCGAAACTCAGTCTTGAGTTGGAAAATCTTCTTCCAAGCCCACAAACAACAAGTCGGCTTTTTGGCCACCCAGAAATTTGACCTTTTTAAGAAGGTCGAGTTAATCCATCTACACCATAAAGATTCCTTATCGACAAACAGGATCCATATATGTTTTAACATGGCAGCCTTGTTATATTTCGGAAGCCTATGGATGTCAAGGCCCCCCTCTTCTTTTGGGCAACACACGTCCTCCTAGGAAACCTTTGCACCCCCTCTTCCCAACTCCGGGCCTTTCCATAGGAATTGTCTAAGAATTCTTTCGATTTGATCCAAGACCGCTGCAAGTAAAATAAAAACACTAGCCCAGTATGCTTGGATGGCATGAAGGACTAACTTGATCAACTATAGCCGACCGGCGAAGGATAGGAAGCGATAAGCCCAAGATTGTACTCTCACTGTGATGCAATTGACTAACACACAGCAATCCGCCTTACTAATCCTGGAAGTGATGATGGGAACACTGAGATAGGGAGCTAGTAGGCTTCCTTCGTGGAAACCAAGGGTAAGGAGGATTTGGTTCCTTAAGGAAGGTGATCCTCCTGCAAGGTAGACTTCACTTTTATTTGTGTTTGGAACCAAGCCAGACCAATCCGAAAATATTTGGAGGCCTTCCTTGAAGAGCTTCACCGAAGGTAAGTCGGCTTCACAGAACAGGAAGACATCATTTGCAAAGAATAAGTGTGATAGGCTGGTCGCTTTGCATCTCCATACATATTTGAACTCCAGCAACGAAGAGCGAGTAGTGAGAATACCAAAAAGTACCTCCATGACCAATGTAAACAGGTAAGGAGAAAGGGGGTCCTCCTAACGAAGCCCACAACCACTGGCAAAAGAATCCATGTAACTCCCTGTTCAAAGCAATGGAAAATTTAGGGGTCCTCACACAAGTCATGATGAGCCGGGAGAAGTGATTAGGGAATCCGAAGGCCTGAAGGACAACCTCAAGGAAGTTCCAATCGACTGTGTCGTAGGCTTTCCTGAAGTCCACCTTGATTGCCACTTGGGTGAGTAACGCTGGATGTGAAAACCAGAAAAGAGTTCCTATGCCAGAAGGCTATTTTCCCTTATCCGCTGGCCTTTAACAAACGCACTCTAGAAAGGCCCAACGACATCCTGTAGCACTGCAGCAACCCGATTGGCCATGACTTTAGTAATGCACTTGTAGATGGTATTACAACGGGCGATTGGCCTGTAGTAATCCACAGAAGTCACATTCAGGTTTTTCGGTACTAGGACCAAAATGGTGTTGTTGATCTCCTTTAAGAGCCTACCCGAGATGAAGAAATCCTTCACTGCCAATACAACCAACTAACCCACCGTCTCCCAGTTATGTTTAAAGAAGTCAATTGTAAAACCATCAGGTCTAGGAGCTTTGCCTCTAACTAGAGAGAAGAGAGTATCACGGTTCTCTGAGTCAAAAACGGGCCGATCAAGGAAGCTAACCTGTTTAGCATTGAGAGGAAACTGAGAAATCTACAACTTGGGATGTGATCTACAACTTGTAGAATGTGGTAGCTTGGGATGTGATCTACAACTTTTGTGAAAAACATATTTTAGAATTCTTAACCGAGAATTCTATAGAAAATGAAAAGTAGAAGGTGGTCAATCCAGCGAACGCAACAATTGATTTTGAATCCAAAAGTTTTTCAAATATATTTTTGTCATATGAAATCCAAAAATTTTAAAATTAGAGTATGTTGTAGAAGAGTCAATAAGGGTCAACTCTCCCCATGAGATTCGCACCACATAAGTTGTTACAAAATTAGCAAACTTCTTGGTCGGGCTAGAGCTGAACCTGCCCTTGGCCCAATCATGAATTTCCTTCAAAGTTTATGTCATTCTGGCCCTCGCACATGCCAAATATCGACTATCCATGCCTCTACGACCTAACCATGAGCTCAACGATTTTGAACCCGACAACGTAGCTAAGTAATGTAGTAAAAACTTCTAATTAAATGAGTAACATTACTGAAACTTCGATTAAATGAAACTCTCAACAACGTTCTTGGATTTCTACGAAACTATTCTCATTGCACGACAAAAGATCAATATATGATAGAATAGAGGATATCTACTTGCCTCGAGTCCTCATGTGCGGCAGTTAGGACTCTGCGAGACAAAGACTGGTTGCAACAATGATGCGAGGGTCAAAATGAGAGAAAAACCCAACTTCTTGTGCTAAGGAGAGGTTCCTTCGTTTGCTGACTCCTGTACTTTGCTAGCTGCAATGGATGGTGAGATGAAGGGCAAAAGGTGGGCGTGATGGGGGTCAGAGATCAAGGAAAGAACTTCCCTCTTTCTCTCTCTTATTTATTTTTTTTTTCTCCACCGCCATACTTGATCTTCAATTTGGGCAACACTTGTTAATTCATGCCAGCTGAAACATGGAGTATCTATTTTATTTTTTTAAAAGCTATTTCTTTAAAGGCCAATGCTTTGGAAATTCTTGAGGTTGGGATGTTTGGATTAGCATAGTTTATTGATGACGAGGTAGCAGCAACAACTTGGTGATGTCATGGTGAGCATGCGAACAACGTAGTCTGATGGCGAGCTCGCTATTTTGTCGAGCAAAAAATCCAGATGTCACAAAGGGTCTTGATGAACAACTTCATCATCTCTTTGTCAATATGCTTGAGAATGATTTAAGCTTCTGGATTTCACCATCTTATAACATAGTCCTTAAATGACTCAATTTTCTTTTTTTCCATTCGCTCAAGATCTTCCCGTGAAGGTGCGATGTCCATAATAAATTTATACTACTTAAGAAATGCATCAGCCACTTCGTTCCAAGTGTCGATGAGGTTTATGTTCTTCATAATGTACCAGTTTAGTGCGGGTCCGACAAACTCACATGAAATAATTGGATCATGAGGGGCTCATTTTTGACATGTTAGGCCATCCGCACATGATACATCAGCAAGTGAGCTTTCGAGCAAGAATTACCATCATACTTTTCGAACTCTGGCATTTTAAACTTTGTTGACACCTGAAATAAAAAAAAAAAAATTGTTTGAAATTGAAAAATAAAAAAAAGAGAGAAAAGGCGAAAAGCGAAAAAGAAATAAAAAAAAAGTCGAAAAATATAAAAGTGGACCCTCTGAAGCTCGCTCTGGCTCTTCCCTCCCCCTTCGGCTGGGGCACGCTCGGCTCCCCCTCTCGATCTCTCCGGGGCGTCTCTCTCTCTCGCTTCTCTCTAGGACGCTCACTCTCTCTCTGAACAACTCTCTTTCTCAACCCTCTCTCTCTCTCTCTCTCTCTAGAGTATCCTCCATCGCTGTCCAGATGGAAGCTCGATCAATCGAAACAGCCGCGAGCAACGGTTCGAGCTGTGTCTCGCACAGTACAGTAGGTCATCGAGCCTTGCCCGTCGCGGCCTGTCCGGAAACCCTAGGCCGAGATCGCTCAATCACCGTCCGGCGCATTCGTCTCCTGCTCCGGTCTCCGCCGCCGCCGATTGTCGCTTGGTGCATCGACCTCCCGACGTAGTCGTTTCCATCGAATCTGGTCCTTTGAAGGCCGGCTACGATTCGATCTAAAGCCAGCCGAGGAGTTTGAAGTATGGAGGCTCGGATCCGGTGTTGATCGGCGACAACGACGACGCTAGAAGTTACGATTTCACCAGATCCGGAGCCTTAATCACCGAGATCCGACCCATACGAAGACCAATCGACGTCGATCAACGGTGGTCTCGATCGCGATCCCCTCCCCGGAACCCTAGGAGACCGATCCGATCTACAAAGATCGGTGAGTTCCTTTCGTCTCTCGTGATCTGATTTTTCTAGAGGATTGGATTCTTTTCATTCGATCTCTGACTCAAACGTTCTCTCTTTCTTTGCCCTTCGCTATTGGTTGGATTTGACACGCTCGCTGCAAGTCACATCTTTCGGAGCCCGAAGTACCAAGGTTTCAAGGATCTGATTTCCGAGAAGTGGCTTCGGTGACGGCTCCCGATCGCCTTCTCGTCCGTTTTTCTTCCAATTTCGCAATCTTTTTGTGATCTAATCCAGTACAGTCAAGGCGTTGTCATTGTTAAATCTCCCTTGTGTGAAATTTCATTAGGAAAATTATTGGGCCGTTTAGTTAATCTTCAAATTTTCGTCACACATGTCTAGCCAAGATTCTAGCTTGATCTTATCTCGTCGGCTGTTGAATTCCGAAATTTGGATGTCTTTTGTCTATTGAATTGATACGACGAACATTTAAGTAATCCAGCCTAGGGAATGTTGAACATTTATAAGAGTTAGTTCTGTGCTTTGTGACGAGAGGCGTGGTGTATAGCTCTTCGCTGCAAATGCATTTTATTCTGGTGATATGGCGAGATGTTATGTGCAATCTACTAGAATGCGTGTTTCTCTTTATAAGTTCATATGCTTAGAATTTTAGGATGCTTTTGCTATGAAAGTCATTCCCCATGATTGGATATGCATTTGATTCCAACTTGAGGCTAGTTGGGTTATGGATTGATCCCAATTTTAATCAAATAGACTCATACATGTAAAGGATTAAAACTGGTTTTTGCTGGTCATGACTGTTTTGAGGTCAATTTAGTTCCAAATTGGTCTTAGTTTGGGTTATGTTTGCATGCAATTTTCATACAATGATCTTGTCATGCTCGGTGAATGTTTTTGTTCTGCTGTTTTGTTGTTTTTGTATTTTATTTTTTTTTTTTTGTGCTATTGCAACTATGTTGCTGCAATTCATTTTCTTAAGAAAACTATTCTTTGTGCATTGTTAGAATGGTTTTATAAACCATTAGTCATGCACTCCATTTAATTCATTGGTGGCTGATTTGCAGATTCTTCATGATCGTTATTTTCTGTTTGTCAGTCTTATGTCAGTTGGACTTGGTCTCTCTTAGGGAAAGCACTTATTTTAGTATCTTTTATGATGCTGATTTTGCATGATGTGCATACTAGTTGGACTCAATTTTTCTTGAGATATACATGATAGAAACTTGTATATGAATGAATCTTGGGTGCTGCTTACGCATGATATGTTGGTTTCTTTTTCTGAATTGGTTAAGTAAATTTGGTCTTAGCTTGATTTTTGTCCTTTTCTGCTTCAATGTTTTGTTGATTTTACTGGTTCTTGTGTTGCTGTTACTTGTTTTGTTTCCTTGATTTGTTGATATAGGCCTTATTGTTTTGTTAGCTTTATGACAAAAGTAAACTGGTTTAGTTTTGCTATTCCATTCATTCTGTTTTGATAATGCTGTGGTCTAGTTTTGTTACTTTGTCTTTTTAGGTAGACTATGGTAGTCAATTGATAGACCTTTGTTTTATTCTTATGCATTTAGTTTTCAATTTCTTAGTTTAGATTTAGACTAGGATTTTGAAGATGAAAAATATGAAGATGATGGAGGTCGATGTCCATTCCGACCGTTGCAATGTATTTTTCTTTTCTTTTTCCCGACAGATGTCTCGGGTTATATGTGTTGTATAAAACCCGACGAGTTGCGGGTATTTTCTTTTCTCTCTTTTCCTTTATTATGCTCCCTTTCATATTTTTTTAGGATTGCATGTTTAGATTTATCACGTTCTCTGGATTGCTTGCTTACTTGTCTTTTAATTGCATTTTCATTGATTGTTTTCTTTTCTTTTAGAAATAGAATAGAATGAAAGCAATCCACCACGCATGATCATTTAGTATAGAATTGACGATCCTGAAAAATGTAAAAAAATGCATGGACATGATAAAAAACACAACATACTGTTAGGTACCGAAAGGGCGTTAATAGAAATATTAACGTAACCAAGTCCCCGAATTTAGATCTCTAGCTGCGTAGAAATCGAGGAATTTCTCCCAATTCTCGATTAGGTTTCTAGCTGACCTCCAAAAAGGCTAGTGGTAGCTCCAATTTTTACTTAGGTTGTTAGATTAAATTGTATAAAAATTTTGTCACGTACACCATGAGCTTGGGAGGGCTCGAGATGCATGTTAGGGTTAGGCGCGACAGCTCTGGCGACTCCACTAGGGACTGGTTATTAGACTAAGAGGACTTGAGGCCGTTTAAAAATAGTTGTTGTGTTTTTAAACTAACATGTCTTGTGTAGGATCGTCTGCATGTCAAAGTCACGTGGAAAATGAGGTTAGTCGCTAATCATGTGTTAAATGGTTTTGTGGGTGGGAGTTATAAGAGGAGGCGTGTATGTAAACCCCTTGTTTTGCAGGTGGTGTAAGGATGTATGAATGTATGTGGGTTTATATTGAAGTGCTGGATGTTTAAATTTAAATGCATGTTTACAAGCTTTAGCACGACACCGCACACACAACCGCGGTCTAAAACCCCGATCGCCCAATTTAGGACCTTAGGAGGGTTTATGGGTGGAATCTGCGAGTGGATGCTCGTGGTAATCCACTACTACATAAACCCGCTCATCCCAATTGATAAAGATAGCACTGACCGACGGTAAGAGCGGTGGGTAAACTATCTTTATCCTTTGGGATGGGAACATTGAGCCTTTTAGCACCCTCACCTTAGGCGTCGAAACCTCACAGTTTCATGCGACATGTGATTTGTGTTTGCCATGTGTTTGGTTGGTAAGAAATCGTTCCTTTTTTATCGTTCTTACCTTTTCATTCTCCCTATTTTAATTATGCGTTTTATATTTCCAACGACGATATGTTTTAATCATGGGTGCCCCTTTAGGTTTAGATTAGATGGGTAGACCTGAAGTGGACGTGATCCCGGTGCCTGGGAATCTCAAGACTCTGTGGGAGAACCTCAACCCGAGACATCAAGACTACATGGAAAAATTCTTGAACTTCAAGGTTTTTGACAAGCTCATATTAAGGAACAAGAAGACAGGTGCCTTGATCGATGAGGAACGCTTGGCCCATGATAACAAGTGTCTCCACACGATCCCATCTAGTTCTTAGGTTTTCATTTTATATGCTTTTCTTGTAAAGGGGTTTCCTTTGTGTTTCCCTCCTTCTATTGAGGTTTACTTGTATTCATTTTCATCTCCCATGTAAAAATCACATGTAAAATCGAACCACTTTTTAAGCTTCAAGAAAGCAAGGTTCTGTTCTCCCTTGTAATTGTTCGATTAAAATGAATAAAATTCATGTACATTTTCATGTAATTTTTAGAAAAAGGGGCACTCTGATTAAATATTTGTCGTCGTTCCTTTTCAATTGTATAATTTCTTTTGAAGAAATTTTGACAAGAGGATGTTATATGATACTGGGATCATATGTGCTTCTTATCATTATTTCATCTCAAGAAAATATAAAATTGACTAGGATTTGTACCTTAAATGATTTCTTTTGATTGGTATTAATCAGAATCATTTTCTTTTACAGGAGGTTTTGAAAAACGGCTGAAGAACGATCAATTATTCGCACTTGCCGTCAAACAAAGATGGAAAGCGAAGACACTCGTGCTCGTGTCCTTAATATGGAAAACCAAATGTCCCAGATGATGGCGTTATTGGTGGACCTCTCCAATCAAGTCAAGAACTTGACTTCAGTAGTTCTTGCTTCTTCTCCAATAAATCCTCTTACCCCATCTCCTAGAGTACGGATAGCCCCGACTCGAGAAGAATTGGTACGGGTTGAGAAGAGGAAGACCGAGACATTTAGGGCTTATGCTCAAAGGTGGAAGGTTATGGCATCTCAAGTGAAGCCGCCATTAACCGAGAAAGAAGTCATGAAATTACTGCTCCAGGCCATGCCACGGGACTTCTTTGAGAAGATGTATAATCACACCTGTATCAACTTCGCTGCGTTGGTGGAGTTAGGCAAATGTATCGAGGGAATTATGCGTGAAGGGAGATTAATTAAGACCCCGAGTCGTCGATATGCCCCAAAAAGAGATAAAGAATCAGCTGTGGAGATCGCCTACATACAAAACTCCTCTTCCCAGAAGTCCTACAATCCTCAAACTCACAAACCCACTATGGAGGTAGGGGTCCTTCGCGAAATTTTGAACGGAAGAGAAAAGCCCCTCAAAGGCAATTCACTCCATTGCCTAGGCCCATATCTCAGCTATTGCCGATGTTAATTGAAAATCATCTGGTAGCAAAAGAAATCCCGAGGGATAATCCTCCAAAATTTGCTGGGTTCGACCTTAGCAAAGCATGTGAATATCATATGGGGGAAAAAGGCCACCACGTAGACAACTGTTTGGTGCTTCGTTCCAAAATCCAGAATTTGCTGGATAAAAAATTGCTCACATTTAAGGACTCAGCACCAAACGTCCAACAAAGCCCCCTCCCGAAGCATGCAAAGGGTGTTAACATGATTGAAGACATCATTCCTAGTGAGTGGAGAGAGGAGTTTGAAGATGACTTCGTGGCTATGATGGAGCCCGTGGTAATCAATCTAACTAATGAAGAAATTCCCTATCATGCTGGTACAATTGACGAGGGCATGGTTGAAGTCGATTCATCAACTGACAGTGTTGGAACCATGAAGATTTCTAATGCGGGTTTTGTACCCGTTGTGATCGAATTGCCCCAAGAAGTTGGAGAATGTTCCAATACTAAAGCCGTTCCCACCTATAACTCCAAAGCCGTCCCATGGAATTACAATACAAATGAAATTGATGTTGTCACCCGATCAGGTCGGGTCTATGCACCACGTGAAGGCCTAGAGAAGAAAGCTGTCACTGATGAGGAAGCTGAACAACTCCTCAAAACACTCAAAACAAGTGAAGCAGAAGTAATTGACTAGCTGCGCAAGATGCCTGCACAAATTTCATTGCTGGAGCTTTTCAAGACTTCTGAGAAGCATAGAAATGCTCTACTCAAAATTCTGAATGAAGTTCATGTGCCTGAGACCATTGGAGAAGTACACTTAGAGGAGTTTGTGGGTGCAATACTTCTAAGAGATCAAATTACTTTCTCTGAGAAAGATCTCCCTCCTGAAGGCCAAGCACACACCAAGGCATTGTATGTGTCCGCTCAACATCTTGGAATGAGGATTTCAAGAGTCTTGATCGACAATGGTTCTGCTTTGAACATTTGCCCTTTATCCACCCTTCGAAAATTGGGGATAGGGATGGAAAATATTTCTCCTCCAAACACTCCTGTTCGAGCTTTCGACGGAGTAAGAAAAGAGACAATAGGGAAATTGACTTGCCATTGACGATTGGCCCCATAACTTTGACTCAAAAATTCCAAGTGTTGGATATCCCAAGCAATTTTAGCTTACTATTGGGGCGGCCCTGGATCCACGCGGCAGGAATTATTCCATCTAGTCTCCATCAGATGATGAAGCTTCCCATTGATGGGAAAATTGAGACCATTCGACGTGAAAAAGATGTGGAGATTTTCCATAATACTGCCATACCTTTTATTGAGCCCGAAATTGAGGGAGATTCAAATTATCACTCATTTGAGATGATATCAGTTACCCATGTGCCTGTGGGGTCGATCATCACAAAACCCCACTTCTCAAAAGCATCACTCATGTCGAGTAAAGAGTTGCTTAAGAATGGTTTTGCTATTGGTAAGGGTTTAGGTAAACTTGGCCAAGGCATTTCAGACCCTATTAAGGTTGTCAAGGTCAACAAGCGTGAAGGCTTGGGATATCAAAGCAAGCATAAGGGCCATGGTAAACATGAAGGCCCAAACATCAAGGGTAAGAGCTACAAACGCCTCTTTCCTCTGCCTTTAAAGGATTTCTTTCCTGGTCCTCCTAAGCTCTTGCAAGAGGAAGAAGCCGATGTCTACCACTTTGCGGACTTATTTGAAGAAGGCATGGTTGGCACCATTAGTGGAAGTGAAGAGCTTACCTTTCCCACTGTGTAAGGGATGTTTTAGTTCCTACATTTAGTTCTCAGTTCTATTCTGTTCATTTTGCTCCCCTGCGAGGGAATTTCTTTTTTTCTCCCCTGCAAGGGAATCCTATTCTTTTCATTTCATTTGTTCATGCTTGTAACAATCTGGATCACAAACTTTAAAGATCCAAGATGCTATACTTTGTAATGCAATTTTCGCATATCAATAAAACTCATGTTTTGTTAATAGACGTGTGAGGATTCCAAAATCAGCCCTATGATGATGCTTTGAGGCCTGATCCTCCACACGATCTATAGTTTCAAAATGTTTTGAAGTGGAGCAAGGACGTCCAATGACATGAGGGCTAGTTCCCATAAACATTTCTTTTGAAAACTCGAATTCGAAAACAATTTTTTTCATGACCATTATATGCATTGCATTCATTTATATGCATATATACTAACCATTCTTCGATTGCATCTCAAGCATGGCATTTCACATCATGATAGTCATTTGCATGGCTCGGATTCGCATTCAAAAGATTGTGGAGAACCTGATTGTTCCGACTAAGAGAATGAAGATGATCTTCAAGCTATTGAAAAGGAATGGCTCAGACATGAAGAATCCAAACCTCCTACCACTGAACAACCAATCACTGTTAATATGGGAGATTCAGATAACTCTAAAGAAGCCAAGATTGGGGGCATGTCTCTCAGAAGGATGCCAACAGATTAATTGAGCTTTTGAAAGTGTACCAAGATATTTTTGCTTGGTCATATGCCGATATGCTGGGGCAACACCATTCTCATTAGTTTATGGGATGGAAGCTGTATTACCCGTGAAAGTGGAAATTCCTTCACTGAGGGTACTTTCTCAAATCAAGCTCTCTGAAGCCGAATGGGCTCAACAAAGATTTGAACAACTTAATATGATCGATGAAAAGTGAGTAAAAGCCTTATGCCATGGACAAAGCTATTAGAAGAGAGTAGCGAAGTCGTTCAGCCGCAAAGTTAGGCCAAGACATTTCGAGATTGATGATCTTGTCTTGAGAGAGGTCTTGCCTATCATTCCAGACTCTCGTGGGAAATTTACTCCAAATTATGAAGGTCCTTATATTGTGAAAAAGTGCTACCTGGTGGGGCACTAATTCTTGTAGAAATGGATGGTCAAGAATTGCCAAGACCCGTAAATGCCGATCTTTGTCAAGAAGTATTATCCATGAATAAATTGAAAGGCCTTTGAGCCACTTTTGGATTGAATCTGAGCCATTTTAGGATGTTTGCATCATGCATTGCATGCATACATATCGCATTTGCATGTTTGTTCCTCTTGCAGGTATCTTTGATGAAGGTCCTACCTGTTCGTGAGAAGTTTATCTCAGAAATAAAAGAAAAAACAAACAAAGAAAGAACAAAAGAAGAACTTGTTCTTTAGAATTTAGAAGTGACCTTGTTCCTTAGGATGCCGAAAGAGTCATTTAGAATTCTAGAAGTACAGCTAAAACTCTGGATGTGAACTCCTGTTCTGAATAAAGTCTGTTCTTTTCACAAATTTTACCTTGTTTTCAAAAGTCTCTCCAGCTGAGTCAAAGAAACATGTGTTTTCAAGCAAAATTTCATTGCATTTTCATTCCCCAAAGAGCTGAATTTAACTAAAGTGGGTTTTGGAAAACCTGAAAAGGATTGTTAAATATGCCAGGTGATAATGCCTAAAATGGTGAGAGGCAACCTCCTTACCAAACACGTCCTTATACACTCTTTGAGAGAATTGAGTGGAAAGAACCATGTCTTAGGGCATAGGATTCATTCACAGTGAGTACATGATTTGAAATGATAAAGGCATTTCATTTCTCAATCCCAAACACTATTAATATCCCTTGCAAGCCACTTTGAGCCAAATAGGGAGCATTTCCAAAATAACCCCGTCAAGAACAACCCCACATTGGGGCAAAATAGGGGGTCTTGGTTGAAAATTATGGAGCAAAAGATTAAGAAAGATTTTATTGTTCTCACTTGCATCAATCTTCTTGTGTTAACTTCAGGTGATTTCTTGTCGAAACTCAAAGCATCCCGAAGTGAAGAAGAGCATTCCATTCACTACCACAAACACAATTGCCCTTTGCTTAGCCAATTTGAGCCTTATACAATTCTTTCATAACCCCAAGTGATGATTATCTCCCCACACTGGGGCAAGGCACATGATTTACCAACAAAATTGGGAACATTAGTCATGCCACTCGAGAGTCCTAAATACTCAAAAGAAAATGAAAATTAGGGGGCATGAAAAAGCAGTGTGCCTGGTAAAAGCAAGGCCAATGCCCATGAAAAAATGCAAAGAAAAGCAAGAATGCAAAAAAGAGCGAAATTCATGATCATGCAAAAGATCATTCGTTGAAAAACAAAAGAAATGCATTGCAAGAGAAAACATGTATTGCAAGCAATATCATTAGAACAGGGAGCGAAGCTCTCTTGTCTCAAGACAAATTACCAAAAGGACTCTCGAGATCGGTTAAATTTCAAGAGTCAAATTCTCGAAAGGTTATGTGATGGTAATGATGCCAAGATAATCATTCACTTTTAACCCTTCGATACTTGAAAAATTTTCAAACCTTTTTGAAGCCTCACCCGAACCAACATTACAACCCTTATCCGAAGTCTCTTCCAATCGGGATGGTTCGAGTTGAAATGAGAATATCACATAGGAGCTACCGCTAGAAGGAGTGGAAGCAATCCTATCTTATCTTATCTTCAAGGTTCTTGACTTGTAAACCCGATGAAGATATAGATTGAATATTCATTTCTTGGCCTCAAAGTACATACCCTTTGTGTAAACCCATGACCAAGCCATTATTACAGTCCCCTTAAAAGACCTTTTGATCAATGGATTGTACTCACTGTGAACGTTTCCGAAAGCCTTAGGCATAGGTTGAGTGAGACTTCTCTAGTGAGATTTAAACAAGTTTCCCATATCAATGGTTGGGAACAATAGCCATTTTTGAGAGCTAGTGTGAAAGACCTCTTTTGATTAGGATATTTTCACTTGGCATATTTGACTTAACCCTTAGATGGTTAATCAGATCTCATTTTGTTAAAATCTTCTCTGAAAGGATTTGACAATTGATATGATTTTGCAAGGTTGATTCTCCAGCAATTTCGACTATCACATTTGGTCGAAACCCGTTTTTGCACGGTGAGACCTTTCTCCAAGTCAAAACCCGTTTTTTAGACGGTGAGACTATCACATTCGGTCGAAACACGTCTTTGCACGGTGAGACCTTTCTCCAAGTCAACACCCGTTTTATAGACGGTGAGACTATCACATTCGGTCGAAACTCGTCTTTGCATGGTGAGACCTTTCTCCAAGTCAAAACCCGTTTTTTAGACGGTGAGACTATCACACCTGGTCGAAACCCGTCTTTGCACGGTGAGACCTTTCTCCAAGTCAAAACCCGTTTTTTAGACGGTGAGACTATCACATTCGGTCGAAACCCGTCTTTGCACGGTGAGACCTTTCTCCAAGTCAAAACCCGTTTTTTAGATGGTGAGACTATCACACCCGGTCGAAACCCGTCTTTGCACGGTGAGACCTTTCTCCAAGTCAAAACCCGTTTTTTAGACGGTGAGACCATCACACTCGATCGAAACCCGTTTTTGCACGGTGAGACCTTCCTCCCAGTCAAAACCCGTTTTTACACGATGAGACTATCACATCCGGTCGAAACCCGTTTTTACACGGTGAGACCTTCCTTTTTCCAGTCTAAATCATACGGTTTATAGGTCCATCCTTAAACCACTCAGTTCTAGGTCAACTTAAAACCTTGTCTTTAGGTTCCAGGTTATCCTTAAAATCTTGTCACCCAGTTCTAGGTCAACTTAAAACCTTGTCCCCATAGTTCTAGGTCAACTTAAAACCTTGTCCCCCATAGTTCTAGGTCAACTTAAAACCTTGTCTTTAGGTTCCAGGTTATCCTTAAAACCTTATCACCCAGTTCTAGGTCAACTTAAAACCTTATCCCCATAGTTCTAGGTCAACTTAAAACCTTGTCCCCCATAGTTCTAGGTCAACTTAAAACCTTGTCTTTAGGTTCCAGGTTATCCTTAAAACCTTGTCACCCAGTTCTAGGTCAACTTAAAACCTTGTCCCCATAGTTCTAGGTCAACTTAAAACCTTGTCCCCCATAGTTCTAGGTCAACTTAAAACCTTGTCATCAAGTTCTAGGTCAACTTAAAACCTTGTCTCCCAAGTTCTAGGTCAACTTTAAACCTTGTCTCCACGGTTCTAGGTCATCTTAAAACCTTGTCTTTAGGTTAGTGGTTATCCTTAAACCATTCCTTTTTCATTTAGTAATTCCATTGTCTTCATTCCATCCTACAAGAGAGAGAGAGAGAGCAAAAGACATAATAAATAAACCCCAACAAAAGTTCAGAGGTCCCGATAGGCAAAGGTAAGTATTAGGTAGGTCCTCAGTTGAATGCCTTTTCTTTTGTCTTCCTCTGTTTTCAAAAGTCGAGCTGACTAAAAATTTCAGGTGTCATTTTTTATCTTTGAGTGGAACCTCTTCGAGCTCCCACCCAAAGAGGGGCAGCTGTTGACACCTGAAATAAAAAAAAAAAAAATTGTTTGAAATTGAAAAAAAAAAAAAAAAAGAGAGAAGGTGAAAAGCGAAAAAGAAATAAAAAAAAAGTCGGAAAATATAAAAGTGGACCCTCTGAAGCTCGCTCTGGCTCTTCCCCCCCCCCCTCTTCGGTTGGGGCACGCTCGGCTCCCCCTCTCAATCTCTCCGGGGCGTCTCTCTCTCTCGCTTCTCTCTAGGACGCTCTCTCTCTCTGAACAACTCTCTTTCTCGACCCTCTCTCTCTCTCTCTCTAGAGTATCCTCCATCGCTGTCCAGATGGAAGCTCGATCAATCGAAACAGCGGTAGCGTTGCTCGCGCTTCGCGCGGTTCGAGCCGTGTCTCGCACGATCGAGGGTCGTCGAGCCTTGCCCGTCGCGGCCTGTCCGGAAACCCTAGGCCGAGATCGCTCGATCACCGTCGGCGCATTCGTCTCCTGCTCCGGTCTCCGCCGCCGCCGATTGTCGCTTGGTGCATCGACCTCCTGACGTAGTCGTTTCCATCAAATCTCGTCCTTTGAAGGCCAGATCTGATTCGATCTAAAGCCAGCCGAGGAGTTTGAATTAAGGAGGCTCAGATCCGGTGTTGATCGGCGACGACGACGCTAGAAGTTCGATTTCACCGGATCTGGAGCCTTAATCACCGATCCGACCCATGCGAAGACCAATCGACGCCGATCAACGGTGGTCTCGATCGCGATCCCCTCCCCGGAACCCTAGGAGACCGATCCGATCTACAAAGATCGGTGAGTTCCTTTCCTCTCTCGTGATCTGATTTTCTAGAGGATTGGATTCTTTTCGTTCGCCCTCTCGACTCGAACGTTCTCTCTTTCTCGCCCTTCGCTGTTGGTTGGATTTGACACGCTCGCTGCGAGTCACATCTTTCTGGAGCCTGAAGTACCAAGGTTTCAAGGATCTGATTTCCGAGAAGTGGCTTCGGTGACGGCTCCTAATCGCCTTCTCGTCCGGTTTTCTTCCAATTTCGCAATCTTTTTTGTGATCTAATCCAGTACATCAAGGCGTTGTCATTGTTAAATCTCCCTTGTGTGAAATTTCATTAGGAAAATTATTGGGCCGTTTAGTTAATCTTCAAATTTTCGTCGCACATGTCTAGCCGGGATTCTAGCTTGATCTTATCTCGTCGGCTGTTGAATTCCGAAATTTGGATGTCTTTTGTCTATTGAATTGATACTTGACGAACATTTAAGTAATCCAGCCTAGGGAATGTTGAACATTTATAAGAGTTAGTTCTGTGCTTTGTGACGAGAGGCGTGGTGTATAGCTCTTCGCTGCAAATGCATTTTATTCTGGTGATATGGCGAGATGTTACGTGCGATCTGCTAGAATGCGTGTTTCTCTTTACTTGCTGGGTATATTAGTTTTGTTGTATAGGCTTTACTTGTGTTTTTTTTTAGATTTGATGCATATTTTGTACAATTCAAGTGGTGTTTCAAGTGAAAGGTGGAAGGGGTAAGAATATATGTGTAGCTGTGCAGAAAGTTGTTTTCTTGATATGTTGTTGTTGTTGCTACTATTAAGTAGATTCCTTGATTGTTGAGATTGATAAGGCTGCTGTTGCATGTTAAATAATACCGAGCTTTTGGTGCTTCCATTTGCTTTGTTCTCGGTGAATTAAATACTGCCTTGGGAATATAGCTGAATTGTCCTCTAAACTGAAAACCTCTAGCTTACTTTTGAGCTTGAAATGTTTCCTTGAAAGATTATCAACACACTTGATGTATGTTGGTATTACTGGCTCTATATTGCTGTTCTTGCTGTTTCTGCTCCACTATTGCTGTTTCTACAATGCTGTTTTGTTATGATTAGTTACCCCTCTATCTTGAAATGAATAGCCAATGTGCTGAATTTGACGCATGCTTTCTTTGAGAATTTGGTATGGATTTTTGTGTGAAAGAGTCTAGGATTGAGTCCTTCATGAAAGTTGTCCTTCACATAAAAATTACGCCAAAAAAAAAATGTTTGTATGTTTGCCTGGCTGCCCTGTTCTGCTTGTGACTGACCTTGATGTTTTCCAGAATTTTATAAGTTCATATGCTTAGAATTTTAGGATGCTTTTGCTATGAAAGTCATTCCCCATGATTGAATATGCATTTGATTCCAACTTGAGGCTAGTTGGGTTATGGATTGATCCCATTTTTAATCAAATAGACTCATACATGTAAAGGATTAAAACTGGTTTTTGCTGGTCATGACTGTTTTGAGGTCAATTTAGTTCCAAATTGGTCTTAGTTTGGGTTATGTTTGCATGCAATTTTCATACAAATGTTTTTGTTCTGCTGTTTTGTTGTTTTTGTATTTTTTTTTTTTTTTTTGTGCTATTCCAACTATGTTGCTGCAATTCATTTTCTTAAGAAAACTATTCTTTGTGCATTGTTAGAATGGTTTTATAAACCATTAGTCATGCACTCCATTTAATTCATTGGTGGCTGATTTGCAGATTCTTCATGATCGTTATTTTCTGTTTGTCAGTCTTATGTCAGTTGGACTTGGTCTCTCTTAGGGAAAGCACTTATTTTAGTATCTTTTATGATGCTGATTTTGCATGATGTGCATACTAGTTGGACTCAATTTTTCTTGAGATATACATGATAGAAACTTGTGTTGGTTTCTTTTTCTAAATTGGTTAAGTAAATTTGGTCTTAGCTTGATTTTTGTCCTTTTCTGCTTCAATGTTTTGTTGATTTTACTGGTTCTTGTGTTGCTGTTACTTGTTTTGTTTCCTTGATTTGTTGATATAGGCCTTATTGTTTTGTTAGCTTTATGACAAAAGTAAACTGGTTTAGTTTTGCTATTCCATTCATTCTGTTTTGATAATGCTGTGGTCTAGTTTTGTTACTTTGTCTTTTTAGGTAGACTATGGTAGTCAATTGATAGACCTTTGTTTTATTCTTATGCATTTAGTTTTCAATTTCTTAGTTTAGATTTAGACTAGGATTTTGAAGATGAAAAATATGAAGATGATGGAGGTCGATGTCCATTCCGACCGTTGCAATGTATTTTTCTTTTCTTTTTCCCGACAGATGTCTCGGGTTATATGTGTTGTATAAAACCCGACGAGTTGCGGGTATTTTCTTTTTCTCTCTTTTCCTTTATTATGCTCCCTTTCATATTTTTTTAGGATTGCATGTTTAGATTTATCGCGTTCTCTGGATTGCTTGCTTACTTGTCTTTTAGTTGCATTTTCATTGATTGTTTTCTTTTCTTTTAGAAATAGAATAGAATGAAAGCAATCCACCACGCATAATCATTTAGTATAGAATTGACGATCCTGAAAAATGTAAAAAATGCATGGACATGATAAAAAAACACAACATACTGTTAGGTACCGAAAGGGCGTTAATAGAAATATTAACGTAACCCAAGTCCCTGAATTTAGATCTCTGGCTACGTAGAAATCGAGGAATTTCTCCCAATTCTCGATTAGGTTTCTAGCTGACCTCCAAAAAGGCTAGTGGCGGCTCCAATTTTTACTTAGGTTGTTAGATTAAATTGTATAAAAATTTTGTCGCGTACACCATGAGCTTGGGAGGGCTCGAGATGCATGTTAGGGTTAGGCGCGACAAACTTGGTTGGCATTTTCACCTTCTCATAAAAAAACAAATCGATCGGGAGTGAGCGTTGTGATTCATGCAATTGTTTCACTTTCTCTTCAAGTTTCGCAAAGCGTTCGTCTTGCTCTATCTTAGGAACACTATCAAACTTCGCCTTGTTATTAGTGATTAGCAGTAGGTCATCCTCCAGCTCATGCATGCCATCATCAATCATTCGGGTCTTGTTTGCTTGCTTTGGGATCACTAACTTAGGGAGAGCGAATGCAAGAATTGAATTCTCTTGGAAGGATTCGATTTGGATTGTCATAAGTTGCATAGAGGTGAGCAGTTATTTAAGCTAATCTTCTATATTGGTAATACGATCACACATTTCATTTTGGTGGGCCATTTTAGCTCTTGATCATATAATAATGGGCAAATGTGGAGGATTCATTATCACCTAATCCAAAAAATAACAACATGTAAGCACAAGGAGTAAAGAAAGAACTAGCCCATGACAACGATTTAAACTTTTTTTCATTTTTTTTATCATCGAAAAATCTGTACATGAACGACATTTCCTAAAATAAACTAGGAAAATGAAGACATAGGCACCTTAATAAGAACAACAAAGGCTTGAATTGAAAATCTCCAAAGTTTAAAAAAAAAAAAAAAAAAAACGATTCATTGCATGACAATTTCCTCATTTCATTTCTGATTAACAAAAGAATTAAATCAATGATGAACCTAGGTTGTCATGAACTGACCAAAAGTACAGTTAAGTAAGTAAATTGCAAAGCAAACGATAAATAATTTACTTTACCAATATGACGATGGCAAACACATAAACAAGTACATGAAATGTGGGGTTCAATTTCTAACTATGAAGGCTATGCAAAGCGGAGTTAAAAGGGTGGAACGACTAGTAGCAGCTTCGCATACTAAGTCAAGTTTCTTAACTCCAACTTAGTCAAGAATGATACTCTAATGTGGCGCAACCTTGCGGGCAAAGATAAACATTCTTAACACCAAGAAAGAAGCTTTTTGGGATTAAGTTGGGCAACTTGTACTACAGAGCCTCACGGTCGAAATCGTATCCAACTCAATACCATCCTAAGTATCCGAATGCGGCCCAGGTCTGACAACAAGTTGTGTGTGCAATAGTGTAATGCTAAAACAATAACCATGCATAGCAGCAAACGACACTTCAATATTCAAAATTAAAAACATACAACCCAAACACCTTTCTACAATACAAAGGGTTAAGAAAGACTACTTCCCTTACACCTCTCATCTGTAAGAACATTTAAAATCTTAAATGTTAGGGATGTACGTGGAATCCTCACTATCAAACAAAAAAAAAAGAAAAAAAAATTAGCCTTAGTCCACTAAGAGTTTTAACTCAAGTTTCTAGCGGAGTTGCCAAGCTGTCATGACTTAATCTCAAGTAAATTACCTAAGGTTTGGCTAATGAATTACTAAATCTAAATTTAGCTCGAGCTCTCCCAAACCCATACTAATATAAACTCCAATAACCCGTGACTCTCCCATATAACTTTTGCCTCACACTTATAAATCACTACCTATTTTCATGTTCGATATGAGACAATTTTAGCAATCTTCTTCTCACACATCAAGCTTGGGTCGAAGTTGCCTAATCCTTCCACAATTGATGTGAGATAATTTTAACGATCTCTCCCCCACACATCAATCTTGGATCGGAACTATAACAACTTATAACTCTCCTGTCCTAAGTCAAAGTTGCAACAATCCGTAACTTTTCCATGTAACTTTTCCTCATGCTTTATAAAACAACTACCAACCCATTCCATAATCAATGTGAGATAATCTTAACAATCTCTCGTTCACACATGAAATCTAGGTTGGATGCAACAATTGGTAGCTTTCCCGTGTAACTTTCTATAAACCAAGCATAGGTTAGAGTTACAACAACCTCTAACTCTTCGTATAAGTTTTCACACTTATAAACCAACCATCAGTCCCTTCTATTACTGATGTGGGACGATCTCAACAATCTCTCCCTCTCACATCAGGCCTAAGTCGAAATTATAGCAACCCTAACTCTCTTGCATAACTATTGGGTCTAGGTTTGTTCAAAACTTGAGTTTTGATATAAGTGTTAGATGGTTTGGGGTCTCTTTCATTTCAGAAGTTAGCTCAAATGGCGAGATTTTCCTTTACATTTATAAACCGACTATCACCAATTTCTTTCACAACCAACAACCATTGTGGGACAACCTCAACAAAAGTCATAATTGTAATGTGACGTCGCTATTTGATCCCACATTTTGCGTTTTTCACGTGCATGTGCAATCGACAAAAATAGTAACATGACCATTTAGTAATTCCTTTCTCTGCTATATATGTACAGAATGGTGGGTTGCTAGGCAGCTGAGTACAAGCATAAATCAGCCATGGCGTTTCTGGTTTACAGTAAACTTATGCTCTTGGCCTTCATGCTTCTTCTCTGTAACACGGCTTACACTTCTAAAGGTCATGCCAAGTACGACACCGCATTGTTCAACCGGAGTAGCTTCCCCCCGAGTTTCATCTTCGGGACGGCCTCTTCAGCATACCAGGTATCCTCATATTGTTCTCGACTATTCATGGCCTGTGAGAAGGTGAGTTTGAGCTTGATGTGTCGTGGTCTTGTTTTATTGTTATCATCTTTCTTCAAGTATGAAGGTGCAGCCAAAGCGGACGGCAGGGGCCCAAGCATTTGGGATACTTACGCTCACAAATATCCAGGTGCACATCCAGCAGTCCTGATCGTGTCATAGCCATATAAGCTAATTTACACATTCTTCTTTTTCTAATTGAAGTTGAGCATTATGAGATTTGAAACCCTCTAAACCCTATGCAACTTAAATATAGTTAGTTTGTGAGATTTGAAAGTCCCTGGACCATGCAACGTAGAATGGAGTGTGGTTGCTTTTACTAGAAAAAGAGTAACAATTCATGAGAGCTTGTCATCGGAACACTTGACAAATTGAAGAAGATGCGTGTGAATTTATTTTTCACTTACAAAAGCCCATCTTAAGCGGATAAGGTCCGAGCATTTCGAATATTTCTGTTTTTCTAGTAACCTTATGGACTATATTATAAGGCAAAATGTAAGTTCGAGTATACGTGCGCGGACCAAATATGAGTTATGATACAATAGGAAATCAAATATACATCATTTAATTAAACTATGCATATGCATCTCTTTGCTCACTAAGTAAACCCTAGTTGTTCTTCAATACGAGTTATCATCACTATCCATTGGTTCATACAATACGTGTCTCTTTGCTCACAAGTATTGACAATATCAATAATTTATTTTTATTTTTTTGGAGGGTTTCAAGTGCAGTAAGGCATTGGAGATAGATTTCACTTCTTTATTGCCCGATTCAATAATTCAAATGGTCTTAGAGCACTTTGTATGAAGTACAATCGCGATTAAAATATTAAAAAAAAAAAGATCAATTTATACCTACATTTACAACAGTTTGTGCGAATGTTTTACACTCTGGTGTTAGTAAAAGTATGTTAGTAATTGGAATATTAGTAGATATACAAAAGTAAAGCTGAGTGCACAAATCAGAATGGGGAAGGTAAGGATGAAGTGGAACTTAGAGCAGTTATGGAGAATGATATAAGGGTCAATTAAAAGAGAGAACACTCCCCAATTCTCTGCCTTCGTCCAGCTTGGCATGCTTCATGTGGTACTAAATGTCGCAATCTTCAAGGTCTTTTGCGAATATTCGCAAACTAATCAAAGAAATAATCATGGGGGATAGATTAACGAGGACTTGAAAAGGCTTACTGAATCCATGGTCGACAACTACTAATCTACCTTCCAGGCCGGAATCCTGAGGGTCATGTTTTGAAGTACAATCTATTTAGAACTCTATAGTATGATGTCAGTTGGTCTCATCGATAAATCCTCAATTAATAAGTGTACGCTAACTTCGTATTTCGTTTTCTCTTTCAATCTTCTTCTTTCTTTTCTTTTTTTCTTTTTTTCTTTTTTTCATGTGTACCTTTTATGACAGGCCTTGTGTGGTTTTTGTATGGTGAACTACACTAGATAAAATAATGGACGGAAGCAACGGAGACATGGCTATTGATCAGTACCACAAATACAAGGTATGTCATTCACCGGTCACGACCACGTAACTCTTGATCATTCCGTCGGTACATCTACACAAAACTATTTGAAAATAAGCTAATTTATGTTATCCAAATCTTATCTTTCCGAGCATTAATGTGGTACAGGAAGATGTTGAAATGATGAAGGAGATGGAATGGGATGCTTAGAGATTGTCAATCTCGTGGCCTAGGATATTACCCAGTAAGTCATTCTTCTCGTCCAACTTGTCATCTTGGACCCCCCAAAACTTGCCTATTTTGCATCAGATCATACTTAAAATTCTTTGCTACATTGATGATTTCAGAAGGAACGGTTGAAGGAGGAATCAACAGAGCAGGCATTGCATACTACAACCATCTCATTGATGAACTCCTAGCCCATGGTATCAATCTTATTTCACTCTCTCTCCAAGTGCTAAATCCATCAAATATGTGTCAAATAATTTCTCGTTCTTGCTTATTAATTATGACCTATGCTTTCTTCTTCTTTCTTTTCTTATAAATTCATCTCCATTCGACGTAGGAATCAAGCCATTCGTAACGATTTTCCACTGGGACGTTCCCCAAACATTAGAAGACGAGTATGGTGGTTTCTTGAGCTCCAAGATTGTGTGAGTGATTTATCCACCTCAGTGTCTCTCACTCCACTGAAGGTGGGCTGTGTTGTCCTCCTTCGAGGCAACGAGGATCAATCTTTGTTTTCACTTGTGTGTACACAGGCGCCATTTTCGGGACCTTGCAGATGTATGTTTCAAGGAGTTCGGCGACCGGGTCAAGCATTGGTTAACTGTAAACGAGCCGTGGACTTTCTGCGACGGGGGCTATGTGCTAGGGAGTCTGGCCCCAAGCCGATGTTCGGCTTGGCAGCAGCTGAACTGCACTGGTGGCGATTCTGCCATGGAACCTTACATGGTCGGCCACAATCTACTTCTCGCTCATGCAGCCGCCGTGAAACTGTACAGGGATAAGTATCAGGTGATCCAAACTCCTTTGAATCGTGGAGTTTATACATTAATCATCTCACCTTGCTTTGTGTTAGGATTGTCGGATTCCCAAAAAAAAACGGATTCGACCCTAAATCGAACCCCTAAACTTGCGTGGAAGACGAGCCCGGGAAAATCACATGCATCACCGATCCTAAGGCGCATCACCGATCCTAAGGCACATCACAGAATCGAACGTACCTTGTTAGCCACAAATTAAACACCGAAGCCGATATGAGGAAGAGAAAAACGGTCATGTTCGATCCGATGACACTAATTAGCCTTGAAGGGAAGAAGGGTGTCGCCTCTTGCTTACTGTTTTTCCTTTTGGGAGAGTTTTGGAGGGAGAGAGGGAGGAGGAACGTACGTTGCTTCAAAAGGTACGTTCCTCCCTCTTTATTTCCCTCTTATATACGTCCCCTCCAAAAGCAACGTGTCCCTTCATCATATCCCTCCATCCATGGGCCCTGAAGTTGCGAGCCAGACTTTTAGGCCCAAGATGGGCGAACGGGCCAACTTAGGCCCATCAAATTGATTAAATAAAATCATCATTTTCCACTCGCACATGGTGAGCCAAACGGGATCCTCTTAACCTCTTTTCAACATTCATACCGGTGAATAATCCGTGCGATCAGCATATTTTGAGAGCTCGTTGCCATACATCTGTTAGGAATATATAGCAGCTCATAATGGACGTCACACTCTGAGTAGATTTAGTATGCAGTACCCTAGATCAATCGATCACATTTATATCTCTCTTGATCTTTTTTAAACAATGATATATATATTGCATTCACAATTTTGATTATCCCAAAGACAGTCATAATTGGTCAACCAGTGAATACAAAAACTACAATGTGATTCTCCACATCCGATCTTCCTCTTTCCTTCAAACTCTCAATTTCAGTTCAGCTTGCTTTTCTAGAAATGTCCCATTGGATCGAATCAACTCATGACCATTAGCAACATCCTAAGATAGCAAACACTAAATAGAAATCTTGAGAATAAGTAAGAGTCCTAAGGGCACTAAAATTGAGGAACTCTTTCCCTCAAGAGTCTCACATGGCATAAAAGTTGAGATCAAACTTTTGCCACTCTTATTGGTCGTCTGATGCATACGTAGTATGAAATACATATTGCGGTATTAACTTCTTTCCCATGGAGCGTATGTCTATTCCTTCAATACCGTACAGATGATAGTTCAGACATACCCAATGTCTAACTTGAGTTCACGTATCTACTCATTCACATAATTCATCAGAACTCACATCGGCATCTTAAACGAGATAAAGTAAAATATGTGGGGTATTTTACTTTCGGACATAGTACTTATCATGTCCTCATCTTAACACTTAGTTAAGGCGACATATATATTTTAAGCTTGAGCTCTCGATTATCACCTAGATAATAAGCTTAACAACCGTCTCATCTCTATTTATCACACAGTAAATAGAGGCGATTACCCGTGTGAGTGGGCTAATCTCTTATCTATCCAACATACTTTCTCAACTTAATATAATGCACTGAGCATTAAGATGCATAAAGATTAAACAAAGTTTCATAGGCATTAATGATGAAAAACATAAGTTCATAAATGTGAACAACTCAGGGAAATTACAACATCTAGTACATCAGACTCTACGCAATCCTAGAGATTTTACATGACCACAAAACACATCTCTAGGTATTGGCTTTGTCATAGGATTTGCTACCATTCTATGCGTAGATATGTACTGTAAGTTCACATCCTTTCGTGCAACCATATCTTTGACAAAGTTATACTTGGTATCTATATGTTTGGTCTTGCCATGATACTTTGAATCTTTGGTGTACATTGTAGCTACTTAGCTATCACAGTTAACCAATAATGGATTTGCAGCTTTCTCAATAATACCTACATGATCCAAAAGTCTCTTAAGCCAAACTCCTTCTTGTATCCTTGATGATAATGCCACGAACTCAGCTTCCATCGTGGACAAGGCTATACATGTTTGCTTCTTACTGCTCCATGATATGGCGCCATTGTTCAGTAAGAAAGCAAATCCAGAGGTAGATTTTTCTTTCATCTAAATCTCCTCCCCAATCAGCATCTGAATAGCCTTCAAATTGCAGATCCTTTCCTTGGTAATTCAGCTTGTAATCAGCAGTTCCCTTCAGATACCTCAGTATTCTCTTAACGGCTTTCCAATGTGCTTGACCTGGATTGGATTGGTATCTACTCAACATTCCAATTACAAAGCATATGTCGAGTCTTATACACAAAATAGCGTACATCAAGCTCCCAATAGCACTAGCATAAGGAACATGTTTCATTTGTTCCTCCTCTTGTGGAGTCCTTGGACACAATCTATGGCTCAATCCTTCACCTTTTGCAATAAGAGTGTCTATGGGTTTACAATCTTGCATACGAAATCGTTTAAGAACTTTATTTATATATGTTTCTTGCGAAAGAGATAATGATCTCTTCGAACGATCTCTTGAAATCTTAACTCCAAGTATGTATGCAGCCTCACCCATATCTTTCATCTCAAATTGGAAAATAACCAACTTTTGATGGTATTAACTAACTCCATATTGCTTCCAGCAATAAGTATACCATCAACATATAATGATATGATCACAAATTGATTTTTAGATCTTTTGATATATACACAATGATCCTCATCAATCATTGTAAAATTATATGCCATTATAGCATTATGAAAACGTATATACCACTATCTTGATGACTGCTTAAGGCCATATATCGATTTCAAAAGTCGACATACCTTTCCTTCTTGGCCTTTCGTAATGAAACCAATATGTTGTTCCATATATATTTCATCATCCAATTCTCCATTGAGAAAAGCAGTCTTTACATCCATTTGATGTAATTTAAGATCCATACTTGCCACTATTGCCAGAATAATGCGAATTGAGGTAAATCTCATAATAGGGGAAAATGTTTCCTCATAATCAATTCCTTCCTGTTGATTATACCCCTTCGCAACAAGACGAGCTTTATATCTTTCTATCGAACCATCAGCTTTACGCTTTATTTTGAGAACCCACTTGTTCCTAATAGCTTTGCGTCCTTTTGGAAAATCAACCAGTTCCCAAACATGGTTTGACTTCATTGACTCCATTTCTTCTCCCATTGCATGCATCCATTTTTCCTTACTAGGGCAATTTAGAGCCTCATGTATATTTCTTGGCTCATCCTCATCTTGTGGGGCAATCATAAAAGTTTCCCCTTCAATGTCAAAACGTCGACGGGGAATACTTTTGCGACTTGTTCGCCGTATGGGAGATTGTACACTTTGCACATCATTCCCCATTATGCTCCCACTAGGATTAGATAATGATGATATTGTCTCATCATGTGGTTGTAATTCAGTATGAGTTGAATTCAATTCATCACTTCTCATATTACTCCCACTTGGACGAACTCCAGTAATATCATTATCTTGACCCATGGTTTCAAATAGGGAGTAATCTTCACCTATTTCGCCCTTCTTAGGAAACTCATCCTCTAAGAATGTGACATCCGGTGATTCAAATTCGGTTACACTCCCACTTTTCTGCTCACCTATGAACACATATCATTTCGAGTGTTCAGAGTATCTTATGAAAATACTCTTCTTTCCTCTAGGACCCAATTTCCCAAACTTGTGAGAGGACTCATGAGTATAGGCAGTACAACCCCATGGTTTAAGAAAACTTAAGTCCGGTTTTCTACTTGTCCATAACTCATATGGAGTGGAAGTAACTGATTTGGAAGGCATCCGATTAAGTACATAGGCAGCAGTTAACAACACATCACTCCAAAAGGTGATAAGTAAGTTAGCATGGGCCATCATGGACCTAACTATTTTCATTAGGGTTCTGTTTCTTCTCTCTGTAACACCATTTTGTTGAGGAGTATATGGAATAGACAACTGTCTTTCTATTCCTTTTTCATCACATAATTTTCTGAACTCATCAGATAAATATTCTCAACCTCGATCGGATCTCAATGCTTTTATTTTCTTGTCTAATTGATTCTCTACCAGGTTCATAAACCTTTTGAAACAACTTAATGCTTCAGATTTATGAGAAATCAAATAGACATATCCGAATCGAGTATAATCATCTATAAATGTGATGAAATAAACAGCCCCATGCCTTCCTCTCACATTCATTGGACCACAGATGTCAGAATGGATTAAATGCAGAGGAAATTCAACTCTTTTACCTTTTTCAAATGGTTTCCTTGTCGTTTTCCCTACTAGGCAATGCTCACATATGGGCAAATTGACTTTTTCAATGTGCCCAACAAGCCCTCTTTGGCTAGTCTATTCATACGTTGTTGGCCAATATGACCAAGTCTAGCATGCCACACATTCACATCATTATCATATGAATTAGGAGACGTGAGAAGGGAATTATAAACATTTGCATTAACATAGTCAATATCTAATACAATAAAACCATCCAAAAAATAACCATAACCATAAAAATTTGTATCCAAAAACAAATCCACACCTCTATTATGGAAGTTCATATTAAAACCTAGTTTGACCAACACTAAAACAGACACTAGATTCCGACGAATCTCCGGAGCATACCATACATCATGTAGGATCAAAGTGCGTCCACCACGCATGTTCAGTTGGCAGGTGCCAATTCCTTTTACTTCAGCTCTGGAGTTGTTTCCCACATAGATCCACTTAGTTCCAGTTGGTACTTGTCGGAATTCCACGAAGGATCCTCTATTGAACGTCAGATATTATTTGCTTTCTGTTATTGTTGATTGTTGTGGATAGTTCATAGAAGTTTTTGTAGCTTCATAGAATTTATTTTGCATAAGACAATTATATTAATGATAGTTTTAAGTTAGGATTTTTAGAGGATGATTGGAAACATAGTGACCTTTTGATTCTGAAAGCTCACTTGAAATTGTTCATTAATATGATGGGTCTGTGCAAAGTGAATGCATAAGTGATAGGCATTAATTATTCGTGCATATATGTCTGATGTGTTTAGATCAATAGCTTCAGCCACAAAGAGCATAGTCGCCGAATGATTTTTTTTAATTCGAATTATTGAAGCGTTGTGTGATTTAAACTGTTGTGCATGCTTTGCATTTAGCACTACACTATTGCACACACAACCTACCGCCGGACCTGGGCCGTATAGGATCATCTAGGATGGTATTAAGATGGATACCACTCTGACCGCAAGCCCGCGGTACGAGTCGCCCATCTCAATCCCGAAATTTCATTCATAGTGTCAAGAGTACCCACCTCGGTTTGCATGCCCGCGACCTGGGTCGGCTCTTTGACCAAGCCGGAGTCATGAGGACCCGACATAGTCCACGCGCCCATGGCTAGTCCGATCATCCTTGTGGCTCCACCTTGTTAAGCCTTATAGATTAGAAATCGAGCCACTTACCATGCGCATGTCTATGTGATTGCCATTGAGTTTCCTTAGTAAAGTAAGTTTCCTATCCCTATACCTTGCAATTTATTTTGTCATGCTTTTGGTCAATCCATGACAATCTAGGTTAGTCATTTGATCTAATTCATTTGTCAATTAAGAACGAAATGAGGAAATTGCCATGCAATGAATCATTTGCCAAAAAAACTTTGGAGAATTTGTTTTCAATTCATGTCTAAGAAATATCATCTTGCTAGGGCATCTATCTTTCATAGTCTATTTTTGGGAAATGCCCTCCTTGTACAAACTTTTCATAAATGCCAAAAAAACGAAAAATTGATTAGATCATTGTCATGGATTGGCTCATTATATGTACACCTCATACTTATATGTTCCCGTTCATTTCCAATAGGTGGTTATGGAGCGATCCCGCTCACCCATCCGTTCACGATCGAGATCTAAAATGACTGATCAAAAAGAGATTATCTTGCCAACCAAAAGTGCTGCAATTTATCTTCAATGAGAAATTGCGACTCCAAGAAGAGAGCCAAGAAGACTTTTTGAACCGTCTCATTTTCCTAAGACAACTGAATTTGATGGCACCATGAAAGGACTAGTCTAGAGGGAAAAATATCTGACCAGAAGGGTTCGCATCACAAGATCAAGGAGGGTGAAGAATTCAAATACACATGATTTATGGTCTAGTTCGAGTTCCTCACTTAATTAGGGGCATACACCTTCCCTTGTGTGGGAATTTTTATATCATTTTAGGGATTGATTTCAATTTCTTCTTTTCTTGAACATCATATTCCAAAAAATGTAATTCGATTGATGAATATCAATAAAATTACAACTTTTATATTGAGAACATGATGGGGTATACCAAACCAGCCCGATGACGATATCCAACAATGAAAAGAAAACATCATCCATGGAGAAATTCTGAGGACTGGGCTTCTTCATGCTTTCTCATAAAAAAAATCATTTTTGAAACCATTTCAAAAAAAAGCATGCATTAGGTTACCCTTGTTTGTTTTTCTAACTCATTTACCTCATGTCTCAGATCATAACAGAGAGGCATTTGAAAATAACGCGTCAATTTCCAGTGATAGTGGACCTATTGATTTGGGAACATACATCTGAAGGAAAAATAGATGTGGAGGCAAAGGATCATTTCCTAGCCGATTGTGATGACATCTCCCAAGAGTGAAGAAAGACATTAAACACTACTTGTCCCAAGCAATTTCCTTGCACATCAATAAGAAACCGAGGGCAAGCCAAAAGAAGACCATCCAGATTCTAAAGTGTGATGTGTGGCACATCTCATTACAATTTGTATGAAATGTCGAAAGCCAAATCAAGTTTCTCATTTCCATGAGAAAATGATGGAACAAGTCAAAAGAACATCATTCGTCTTAAATGAAATGGATACATTGTGTTCATGAATATAATTAATTTTGGAATTAACATTCTGTTATTTTTCTTGCGGATGATGAAATGGGGCACTACAGATTCTAGTAGTGACATGACTGAGACAAAATCTCTATCCGAGCTAAAATGGATCTGCAATTTGAATTTACTTTGATGTTGCATAGTATCCTATTCATGCACGTTTCTCTTATGCAAGGGCAAAAGCGGATTTGCAGTCTTGATTGATAGGAACAATCCAAGGACATCCATTGCTGAGGCAATCCCTTTGTGGGGCAATTCCCTAAATGAATGCTTAAAATTATGCTTTGAGTGTGGTAAATTGTTTATTTTCACAAAGGCTTTTCATGCTTAAAGTTGCTGGACTCTTTTGAAAAGAGAATTTCCATAGTGATTTTACCTATTGAACTCACCAATTTCATGAGGAGATTTTGTCAAGATAGACAACTCAATTAAGAGACATCAATGCTTGAGAATGCTAAATGAGACGTATCAGGATGATGAAAGGCAAGCCTTATCCTATACACAGTCCCTTACTTATACACTTGTGAGATGAGTGTAGGAAGTTCCATATCCACAAGGTAGAGAGTTCTCTCGCGAAAGATACGATAATCGAAATGATGAGGGGCAATTCATTTCTCTATCCTAAACACTACATATGATCCATTGCTTAACCCCTTTGAGCCTCATACACTTGTGAAATTCTTTTCAAATTATCCCTGTCAAGAACCACCCCACATTGGGGCAAGCTGGAGGTAAGACAGTATCATGAGGTGAGAAAAATGAAAAGAAATTTTCTTGCTCTCACTTGCATCAATCTTCTAGTCATGCTATTACATTGAATTCATGTGGTAATTTAAAGTGCCCTAGGATGACGAAGAGCATTTCTTTCTCTATCATATACACTTATATCCTTTGCATAGCCCACTTGAGCCTGCAATTTTATTTCTGTAAACCCAGTTGGTGATCATCCCCCACACTGGGGCAAGGCAAAAGGTAGATGAAGACCCTGAAAAGTTTGAGTGTCATTCAAAATGTAATTGCTTGACGCATGCATCATGCGCAAGAACTGAAATCAAAATAGAACTAAGGGGCATTAAAAAAAAAAAAAAAAAAAAAGCAGTGTGCCTGGTAAAAGCAAGGCTAATGCCCAAGAAAAAAAGTGAAAAAAAAATGAATGAGAACTAGGGGCATGAAAAAGCAGTGTGCCTGGTAAAAACAAGGCTAATGCCCATAGATAAAAAAAAAAAAAAAAAAAAGAAAGAATCGAGATAAGTTTGTATCTCCAATGGAGCAATACTCAAAGAACTCAAATGTTGAGTTTTTACAATCAATGGGGCGCTTCATGAAGACAATCCCCAATGATGAAAAAGAAAATTGGCGGTAATGCCAAGATGATCATCAACTCTCACCCTCTATAAACGTTTTGAGCCTAATGATCCTTTCATTTCTCAACCCATGAACCCAGCTTACGTTATGTCCCTTACAAAGTCTCTTCTGATTAGGGCACTTGAATTAACATAGGAGTTCATATGTTTTTAAGCATTGCTTGAAGAAGTGCGAGCAAGATTATTTCTTTCTCATTTTGCAGGGTTCTTGACTTGTAAACCTGGAGATGGATACAAAATTGTTCTTTCAATAGCCTTGACTCAAAGAGTCCCTTTTGTTAAGCTGTTGACCAAGCCCACATTACGGTCCCTGTTAAAGACCTCTCAAATTGGTAAGGTCGTACAGCTTGCGAGAATATTCGGACCCTTGTCGAGATGATGATGGTGAGATGGAGTGATTCTTAAAAAATAGCCTTCTAAATGAGAGTGAGTGAAAGTTCTTTCTAAAAGTCTCTCATTTAGCATTCTTAAAAAAATCAATGTCATTGTCTTGAGCGACAATTCTCTTTTGTGGAAATTTGGGTGATGCAAATATGGTAGAGTCATTATGCATAAACCTTAATTGAATTGGTAAAAATCTTGTTGAATTTTGCATTTTAAAGTAGCTCAGATTGACTACTGTTTCAATGAATGCATATAAGCTTTTTCTCTAATCATGTCTGACAGGTAATGCTTTCTCAAAGACCTAAAAGTTTATGACATTCAGGTTCCTTTCAGAATGCCTCATGATATTAGGAGATGAGAAACATTCACAAACACTCAAGGTGCATTATTGATGTTCTCAAAATTTACTTTCTACCAAGAGGTGAGAGACCTCCACAGGATTCCAGAAGACATATCCTCAAGAATCAGAGATATCACCAGGTAAGTATATCTCTATCCATACTCAAAATACTTGTCATTGCACAGGTATTCTCTCTCAAGTGCATCGACACTTGACTCGGTCATGCTGTCATTCTCATCAACCCGGCGTGCTTCCGTAGCCCGGTGTCCTTTATATTAACCTGGCGTGCTTTCGTAGCCTAGAGTCCCTTTCATCGACCCGGCATGCTTCCGTAGCCCAGTGTCCTTTATATTGACCTGGCGTGCTTTTGTAGCCCAGTGTCCCATTTTATTGACCTAATGTGATTTCGTAGCCCGGTGTCCAGTTCTTGACTCGACGTGCTTCCGTAGCCCGATGTCCTTTTAAATAGACCTGGCGTGCTTTCATAGCCCAATGTCTCATTTCATTGACCCGGCGTGCTTTCATAGCCCGGTGTCCAGTTCTTGACCTGGCATGCTTTTGTAGCCCAGAGCCCATTTTATCAACCCGGCATGCTTTCATAGCCCAGTGTCCATTTATATTGACCTGGCATGCTTTTGTAGCCCAGGTTCCCTTTTATCGAACTGGCGTGCTTTCGTAGCCCAGTTTTCTTTTATCGACCTAGCGTGCTTTCATAGCCTAGAGTCCTTTACATTGACACTCAATGGAGTTGTCCCCCAAAAATTTTTCTCCAGATTCAATCTGATTAAGGCGACCGAAGAATGGTTCGAGTCCTAGCCAAGCAAAACTTCAGTCGAGGCGACCGTGGAATAGAATGGTTCCTGGAAAATGAATCCCCATCAAAGGTAAGATCACCTGACATCTCAGTCTGGATCTGGATGTCTTGATTTAAGTTTTTCGTCTTTCTCGTTATATCTTAGTCTGGATCTAAGTATTTCAAGTCCAAAACTCTTGACATCTTAGTTTGGATATGGATGTCTTGATTTAAACATTTCACTCTGGATGTGAATGTTTTTTATCTTTCTCGTTATACCTTAGTCTGGATCTAGATATTTCGAGTCCAAAACTCTTGACATCTCAGTCTGGATCTAGATGTCTTGATTTAAGTTTTTCATCTTTCTTGTTATACCTTAGTCTGGATCTAGGTATTTCGAGTCCAAAACTCTCGACATCTCAATCAGGATATGGATGTCTTGATTTAAACATTTCGTCTTTTTCGTTATACCTTAGTCTGGATCTAAGTATTTCGAGTCCAAAACTCTTGACATCTCAGTCTGAATCTGGATGTCTTGATTTAAGTTTTTCATCTTTCTCGTTATACCTTATTCTGGATCTAGGTATTTCGAGTCCAAAACTCTTGACATCTCAGTCTGGATCTGGATGTCTCGATTTAAACATTTCACTCTGGATGTGAATGTTTTCAATCTTTCTCGTTATACCTTAGTCTGGATCTAGGTATTTCGAGTCCAAAACTCTTGACATCTCAGTCTGGACCTGGATGTCTTGATTTGAACATTTCACTTTGGATGTGCATGTTCAATTTATTACCTATTAGGCTTTTCAAGGAACCTGAGTGAGAATTGGGTACTTGTGAAGCAAATGGGTATTTATCATGTACCTCAAGATGCTCTACAACACTGATTGGTGAGCAATTATAGGTACGTTATTTCCTTTCGCATCATGCATTTGCATTAGCATTTCCATGCATCATATAAATTGCATTAAAAAATGAAATTCATTTTCCAACAAAAAAAATCATTTATTGCATAAGCATGACCAAAATTTAGGTCTCAATTTGTCTTTGAAGGCAACCTCTGCGAGCTCACCTTCAAAGAGGGGCAGCCGTTGACACCTAAATTTTTGGAGTTTATTTTTGCTAAAAAATAATAAAAAATAATAAAAAAGAACACATGGCATATAGTTTAGGAAAATTTTATTTTGTTAAGATTTTTTTCATAGATTTAGGTAATATGCACCGAGAGATGCATTTTTGAGCTGAAAGGAAATTTTTTGGTGGAATATGTGAAAGAATAAAAAGGGAATATTGCGTGAGAGGGGTATATTTCAGCGATATATTTAGGGGTATCATGCGTGAGCAAAAAAAGGAAAAAATATATACCGCAAGGATACATTTTTTAGACCTATATAATATTTCGCGTGCAATTAAGTAAAGAGGAAGCCACACATTGATACCTACGGCCATCGAGAGAAAAGCGTGAGAGGAAGACTTTTGAATACACGGCACAGAGAGAGAGAGGTCGGCAGAGCACGTAGAGATACACGTGAGTCAAGAAAAAAAAAGAAGAGAAGTCATGCACATGGACCAAGAGAAATCGTGAGTGCAGGATTTGAATAATACTCACGGCCAAAAGAGGGAGAACAAATGTGTTTTGCCACAAAGAAGATGGCCACTTTCTGATCACGTGGAGAGGGAAAAGAAAAGCCCTGTCAATCATCCCACATCGAGAATCCAGTCCAGTGTTGACGAGGTCCGGAGCTACCTCATGAACTATCACAGCTCGCCATCGCAGGGTTAACTCGCAAGTCCACTAACCGCTGCTCGCCGTCCCGAAGAACTTGTTACCCCTCGACGCCGTCCCCACGAGTTGTTGCTGCCCACGCTCACAATCCCACAACATCAACAACGCAAAGAGCTGCCGTCCTCCTCGGCGAAGTCCGATCAGATTTAAGGCCCATTGACGAAGCCTGGATTTCCTTGAGACAAGCCAAGCACATATTGGCGCCAGCAATTTTCCCCAAGACGCTTGCTGCTTCCTGACGAACCCCCGCTCAGCACAGAGACGTGAAGGGAACACGACACATGCAGGATGGGATATGCGATTCATGCCTTGGCTTCTTCTTTCATTAAAATCTTGCCATGTGTCTTTTTATTTATTTATTTATTCAAGCATAGTCTCATAAGTGATCCCACATTTTGATCATCACCATATTGACGTCTCCTCTACGTTTGCATTCTACAATACACGGACACATATACGTGGACGTAGCAGAGGGACAGTGGAGTTTATGGTTGACCAAGCTCATCCACAAAAGCCAATTCAAGCGCAAGTGTGCTCTCTGGACATCACCACTCGCCCCGAAGTCTACGAATTGTTTCTGGCGAGTAGACCGAGAAGAGGTTGGAAGGGTGGCAGCTACAGATTTTGAGGGGAGAATGGATGATACGTTGTCAAGCACCCCCCGCCAATCACACCGCCATGGAGCATCGTCGCCGTGCAATAACACTTGCCTTTGTTCACCGTCGAAAAGCCAGTCACGATCCCGATCCGATTGCGCAAAGTCCAAATTTGGAAGCCAATATTCGGATAAGGTAAAAATTTTGTATATTTTGATTTCCGAAAATTCCGTTTCTTTATTTGATATATTCATTGGTGCACATGATGGAAATTCGCGATATGCCATGATATTTGCAACTCGAGTAGCCTCCTAAGTTAGGAAATCTTCCTAATTTCGCAACGTGCACATGATTGACGGTCCGACTTCACGCTCGAAATATGACTCGCAATCGCACGGAAAAATCACCAATCCGATCTCACGCTCGAGATACGATTTGTGATTTTATTTCAAAATTGGCCAATCAATCTCATGCGCGAGATACGATTCGTCAATTTGTTTCCCAAAATTAAATGGACATGAATGATATCTTGCTGGATTTGATGCCGTGCTTCCTTGATGCCTCTATTTGATTGCTCCTGTAAAGGAAAAAACCCAAAAAATATTTGAATTAAATTAAGTTCATGTTAGAATATTGCATGTTCTAGGATTATTTTGCATGTTTAGAATAGGACATTTATTTATTTCGAATTTCTTAAATAAAAATACCAAAAACATTGATTTAGGGTGTTAGTTTTCATTTTATTAATTTAAATTGCACGTTTAATTATTTGACAATTTTAATCTCAAATTTCATAAATAAATAAAAAAAATTAGACTTAGGGCATTCTTCGCACGTCATTGCATAGATCGCATGCTTATTAGGAAAAGAAAAACCATGTGCACGTCATATAGAATTAGGTTCATACAATGCACGTCATTTAGTGATTTTTGTTAGGTTCATTTGATTAGAAATTGTTAGTCATTAGAATTAGATCATTTAGATTGCATTTAATTATTGCTGTCTTTATGAATTACTTTAGTCATGTCATATAGTTTAGGTCATGTTGCCATGTCGCATGCATCACATGATTCTCATTAAATAAAGTGAAAACAAAAAAGAATTTGCGTGTTAATTATAAATCATATCTAGGACTGTTGATGTGAATTTTGATCTAACAACGCAACGCATATGCTTTTGTTGTTACAAGGTAAGTTTCCCAACTTTATTCATTGCTTTATTGGATGTTAAATTGGTGGTTTGTGCACCCGCATGATCACCTCACATGTTAGGGAGATAATTAAAATCAATTTAAGCTGCTTGCCAAACATTTTTCAAAAATAAAAAGAATGGTACCGAAAGGGCATTAGAGAAATCTAGTGTAACCAAGTCCCCGTATCAAGAATCTCTAGTTCGTAGGAGTAAAGTAAATCTCACATTACTTTACTTGGGTTTCTAATCGACCCACCAAAAATAGATTAGTGGCGACTCCTAATTTAAAAATCATTTACATGTTAAGAATTTGAACCTAAAGTCGCGAATTAGTATGGGCTTGGGAGAGCCCGAGTTAAGTCTAGGCTTAACAATCCATTAGCCAAACCCTAGGTGGTTCACACCCGAAAATTTGATCGCGACAATCATCTTCATCCTCCTTAACCAACTCTCGCTCGGTTATTTTAGCGAATGCAAAACTGACATTACCCATGACAAATTGCAACCTCACCCGCTCGGTTTGAACTCTGTTTTCTCCTGCTCGGATCTCGAAAGAACCTCGTGGTTTACTAGTTCTGTTCGCAATAGTTGAAGAATCGTCCCTCTTTCAATTCGCCAAGAAAGGTCTCGGTTTCGATGGAAGCAAGAGGCAGCAAAGAAAGCCCTGCTGACCAACCGAACAGAGGCAAAACGAAGACCTCGAGGAAAGCCAAGGACATGGTTCTCAAGCAGAGTTCGATCTCTTCTTTCTTCTTTTCCTCGCTAATATCGTGGTTTCATGACCAATAGGCCATAATTTGATGTCACTAAATGACAGACAATTTTGTCATCTGTCCGTAGTTTCAATGCACTTTTCTATCAGCAGATTTCCCATCTTGCCAATTGAAACATTTTAATTTGAATATGCTCAATGAGTATCATAGAGATACTCGTGAAAAAGACCCTAGTAACTTTAATTATCCTTTGTGCAGTGAAGGGCAGCAGTGGGGACGTGGCCATTGCTACATACCACCTATCGCAACCTAATCTTAGGTGAATCACCTAGAGTTTGACTAACGAATTATTAAACTTAGCTCAAGCTCTCCCAAGCCTATACCAATTCGCGACTTAGGTTTAAGTTTTTAATATACAAATGAATTTTATTTAGGAGCGGTCACTAATCAATTTATGATAGATCAATTAAACACCTAAGTAAAATAACAGGAAAATTATGTTATTCCTATGAACTATAGAATTTAGACATGGGGACTTGGTTACACTAAATTTCTTATCACGCCCCAACCCTATTCAAGCTCACCACAACCTGTGCCATCACGTTCCCTTAGGGCATTTGCTTGCAACATCTCAGAAAGCGTTGCCGACCCATTCATATTATTGATTATATATATGTAAGCAGAAGCGAAAACAATTCACCCTACCAACAAACAGGGATAACTAAGAACACATCAACAAAGTCTTTCATAAACACATCCATTAGCCAATATTAATTAACTTTAATTACACCCCCAAAGTTTAGCCATACACGCGCTTCCAAAAAGGATTTAGGGATTGGCCTAGCACCTCTATGCTACGAGACGACTTCAAAAGAGTGGTATCCCTTATGCGTCTAGGTTATAAAGCCTTGACTTAGGCCCGATGTCCAATTCTGGATCTGGATCCACTTCAGGGTTAATGACATCACCATCAAGGGTATCCCTGTCCATGGGGCCCCGACTAGCACCCTTGGATTCCTTCACCTGACGGTCCATCAAATCCCCAAAGAGGGCCGCGACGCTCCTCTTTAAACCAATCATACTAGGCCTTGAACCTATGGGATACCACGTTAAACAACCCTTCATCCACCCAAACGATGGTCACATGCTTCTTATATCTAGTGTTCATACTTTTAACTGGATAAGAGGTCACTTTGGTGTCTAGATCTATAGGTGCACCAAAACGAACGTAGCGGTATGGCTCAAACATGCTTAGGGTCTACAAAACATTTAACAAACAACAGTGAGATAAACTCAATGAGTGAACTTCCTTGATCTCATGTAAGGAAGCCATGCACCTCAGAAACGTTTTAAACATGCAAGTTATCTATCAATGGCAAACCAATAGCAAAGCAAATCCTGCTTTGCCTTGACTATGAATAGGAATGATCATTTTACCTTTTTAAGCCATCATAATAAAGCACGTAAGCAATTCTTATAATACTTTTCATATTCACGAGTATAACACAAGAACGTGCAACATATTACAATCATGCACCCATGTCATGCAATAATCCAGAATTGCTCATATATCGATCTCAGGTCACATGTGTGTCGACTATAGCATCAGTTCTCAAGATATGCATTCATCCACTCATGCAATTTGCACGCTTGGCTTCTCAAGAATCGCATGGCATCTCATACTACCATGCAACCATCGAGACCATACTCTCAATTTATTACAGTCGTTCAAGGCCCAAGGCCAACTCGAAGGTTTGTAGTCATCTGGTATAACATTTATGGGTGGTAAAGGGATGAATTCAAATGCTTGATCTTGAACTTATAAAATAACTCATCAACAAGTTTGTTCACATTTGTCTTATCATTAGTGACAATTGCTTCAAGGACACCATAACAAGTGATCATGCCACGTTTAATGAACTTTACAACATTGCAAGCAATGACATTTGCAAAGGATGCAGCTTCAATCTACTTGGAGAAATAATCTATCGCCATCATATGAACAAATGCACATTTGAAGCTTTAGGATTTATTGGGCCAATCACATCGATGCCCCACATTGAGAAGGGTTATGCCTTGGACAACTAGTGTGGCTTAGCTAGAGGAACATATATCTTATCTCCATGAATTTGGCAACGGTGACAACTTTGAACATGCTGGATGCAATCACTTTCTAGTACAAGCCAATAGTAACCTAATCTCATAATCCTTTTAGCCAATATGTGTCCATTCATGTGTGGATCACACACTCCTTCATGCATCTCTCACATGATTTGGGTAGCTTTGGTTGCATCCACACACCATAACAAGACTGAATCATAAGACCTTTTGTATATATTCTTATCATTGACAAAGAATTTTGAGGCCATATTCATGATGTCTTTCCTATTGGCCGGAGTACTTCCGTCATGAAATTCCTATTTTTGAATGTACTTCATGATATCGTAATACCATGGTTTTCCATCAGGTTCTTTAGTCATAATCATACAATAAGTTAGTTTTGCCAAAACTTATATTTTCAATTACTCGACTTCTAACCCATTAGGAACTTGCAACATAGATGACAATATTGCGAGTGCACCGCAAATTGATTGTAGGACCTCGACAAGTATTCAAACGAAATTTCATTAAACTCCTTCATCAGCTCTTCTAAATACTCGTGATACGGGAGTAATTTGGTGTCCCTGGTCTTCCATTCACCTACGGTCTAGAGTATGATCAGTGTGGAATCTCCAAACACTTTTAATTTAGCCACTCCCATCTCGATTGGGGCTTGAAGCCCAAAGATGCAAACTTCGTACTTGGCAATGTTGTTAGTACATGAAAATACCAATTTTGTGATTATTAGATGGTGTTGTTCGTCTGGGGATATATCCCGGTACCGAAACCAGAAAAGGTTACGGCTCCATCAAAAAACGTGAACCATGCATAATTATTTGCAAGTAGGATACGATCATCTAGAGAGCATCCATCATTCCTCGGGACACCAAGAAATCAGCCAATACATCAGCAATCACAGGGCCCTTAACTGATTTATGTAGCATAAACTGTTTATCAAATTTTGAAATTAAAATTTGCCATTTAGTTAACTTCTCGACCCAAGCCAGCCAATCAAGTAAATACTTGATAGGATTGTTCTTGATCACTATAATATCCGATAATGCAACGTGTACTATCGTTATCTATGCAATACCCACACTAATGCAACATAAGTCTTTTCAGCATTAGAATATTTCAGTTCCAATATAGTAAACTTCTTGCTCGAGTAATAAATGACTCGTTTTTTTTCATCGATGCAACTTTCCTAGGCCAATATTGCGCCCAATGATTCACTATGAATGGTGAGGTAGAGAAATCAAATATTGCTTCAATTTGTCGAATGCTTACTGACACTCATTGTAACGACCCCAACTCCATCTCCAGGGTCTTAAGCAGCAAGGGTTATTTTCACGAAGTCCTAGACTCGTCAGCATCCCACTTCTTTTTATCTTGTTAATAAACACATGCGAAAGCATGAACAAACAAACTCTCCGGACAAACAATAGCTAGAAGACAGAGACATACAACACGCAAAACACATTACTTTATAGCACATTTACAAGTCCTTTTTCCATGGGCCTTTCTTTTCTTTTTACATCATATTACAACTTTCCACATAGGCCAAGGGAATTCTTATTTCCTCTAGCATGATTGCAGCTTCCAACACTGACGTGAGGCTTCCATGCCTATAAGACTAAAAGATAAGGGAGTGAGTCGGGGAGACTCGGTGAGTAAAATTCCTAGTCCTTTACTAGGAAAGTACTCATTACCAAAGCCCAACAAGTACAACAGTTGCAAATAGTGTCAATGACAGATCAGTAGTAAACTTGTTGCTACTCTCGACTACATGCAGATATCCATTACAACATACTTCAATGCATACTTACCTTTGGCTTATCAATAAACATATCAACATATCATACTCATGCATAATCGGCACTCATGCAAATTCATTTATTGTTGTCCTGACTCGACTAGACCCTCCCAGCTCGAACGGAGCTTCCAGCTTCTTGTTGTGCTTCCTGGCTCGACTAGGGCATCCTTGCTCAACTGAAGCTTACAGCTTTTTGCTTGACTTCCTGGCTCAACCAAGACATCCCGGCTCAACCGAAGTATCCTAATGCTAGCTCACAAAGGCATTTAGGCTCAACCCAGGCATCCTAGCTCAATAGGGGATCCCGAGCTAGCTTATCCGAGGTATCCAAGCTCAATCAAGGCATCTCGTTCAATGAACAAAGTATTGTCGCCAACACTATGCGGCGACGGATGCTTTTTCCTCTTTAAGTGCATACACAAGGGCATCACACAAGCCGGTTCTTATCTTTTCTCCTTAACCGACTCATACATGGCCTGAAGGTGTACTCATTCATATGTATGTGCTGTGAATCCAAATATTGCACTATATAACATGTCGGGAACGACTCTTAGTCTATGACTTGAACCGTACACTTTGCGTTGATCCCCACACCAAGCAAGGCTCGGAAACAACATGCCTCAACGCCGATCTAGGATTGTGAGGCTTGGGTACACCACACTTTCAATTTACCATTAGCCTTGTCATTATACATGTCAGGAGATGGTACTATGGAAGGGAATTTGTACAAAAAACACTAGGGGATACAAACACTAGGTATCCCGCCCCCAGTCAGCTATATACACACAGTCCTTCATCAGTTGGCTGGTCAGCATAAAAAAACAAAACAAAAACAAAATCTCTCCCCACCTACATCACTAGGCTACCGCCATGATCCGGACTCTCGTCGTACAATGGCAAAGGTCCCATCAGCTGGCCTTCCACGCATGCATATAGGGTTACGAAGGCCAAGTATGCTGGCCATGTTGGTGCCCCTGTGTCCACCGTCAAGCAGAAGGTAAACTTAACGAAAGTCACGCCTGGGAACTGCCGGTTGTGGATCTCCTCACATCACCAAACGAAGTCAGATGGGGCACCATAGAAGATGGTCATGGTGACAATAGGTGAAGCGAGGGACATCTTCTAATCTTTAAAAAAAAAAAAAAAAAAAAAAAAAAAACACACACACACACACAAAGTAAACAAGTGTGAGTTTAAAACAAAACTCAACAAATAAACCAGTGGTTCGAGCTCGTTGGTTGGCCGCTAACAAATAAAATAGTTTGCCATGTATCAACTACGGGGTTCAATTAAGAGTATACACTATTTGCCTAAAGATAAGTCCAGTACTAGAACAATGGACTATAAGTGTGGTTCCCACTAACAAATAAAATAAAACAGAAACTATTTAATTAATGTCAACGTGAATTTGGTTGCAACAATTACCCAAGGGGAGATGACACCCCACCCTGTACCCCTCACACCTAACCTGGCATCGCGAGGTCCCTTGAGGAGTTATTTAACCCTCCTCAGTCCTCTGGAGAGTACGCAACCACTCCTTTTCACCCCTCTCCAGGCATCCCAACACCCAGGGTCTCCCATCGGCTTATTGACCGATGGCACAAACATATGTATTCTCATCATGTTGTAGCACTAAATAGTTCTAGTGCACAAGACACTCAAATTCTATTCAGAGGCGACGAACTACATGGTCTTTGGTCCCCATCCCATTATCAAACCCAAGATAGAGATCTGCTCAACCTTCCTTGTGTCTATTCGTCTACTAGCGCATGGCCCTTTACTCCAATTCAGTCATCCTTGAATTATCACAACCTTTGCTGCCCATTTCTAATCTTAACCTATGCCCTCTCAACACCTCAATTCTATCCCATTTTCTACAATCACTAACATGAGATCTTTTTATTAGTCATACAGATAGATAACAAAAGGGCTATTAATCTAGGTATCGCTTGTTTGATCCAAGCATGCTTGCCAACATGAACTCATGGTCCATTAAAAGACACATGAGTTGTCCCCACTTTGCAATCACTTAGTTGAGCAACTTGATTCTTACATGAGAACTCGCAGGATGACTAGTAAACCAAATCCAAAATTCATCTGACTTGGACAAGATAATTATGACGATGCCTATAACTTATCTACAAACCACAAATCATTACTACAATAGTCAAAAACCCAGACACCTTTCTTTAGGGTCGTCTTAGACATATGGCTCCCAGAACATGACTACGGCAAAGCACCGCATGAACACACACGAAGACTAGCACTAAAATGCAAACTAATAATTGCATGAACACCTCCCTGTCCTCGTCATTCACCAAATGCCTCCCGACCTTTCTAATCTCATTCGCGAACGCCAAACATCAAACTCATAACTTCCATCATTCGCGACTTCATTGCACCGCATATGAGTCCACATTGACAAGTCGACCTCATGGATTTCACTGCTCAATTTCATTGACCAATCTATGAAACCTGAAACAGTTAACAAAGCTCACAATCTCACCAAGCTACCCATGAACCTCAAACTAACTACCTAAGGTCACAACCTCACCGAGATACCCCCGAGCCTCAAACCAAAATGCCGACCCTGTGGGTCCTTTCCAATTCGCCTACAAATCCCAAACCAATCCGCTAGGTCACGGTCTCACTCTCTCTCGCTCATGCCCATGATCTCTATCCCTAGCTCACTCACAGTCTCTCCCTCGTTCTCTCTCGTGTCAAGATAGGAAGAACCTACCACATGCAAACCTGATCTTGACCTCACCTACCCCTAAATTATCCTAGAGTGGCACTACCCATGAAGAATAGAGCAGTTGGTTCGCTTGCTCGATTGAATATTGCGGACGAGCACGCAATCGGCGAACGGACTTTCAGACGGTGCGACTGGCTTCGATGGCCTCCTCCCGTGCTTGGGATGTTTGGAGAGGCCAACAAGTGCCGTCAACGAGTCTCCAGTGCCGATTTTCTCTAGAAGGTTGCCTCTTTCGCTGCTGGTTAGAGACGAGGAAAGGTGCGGGCTAGTGTTTCTGAAAGGAGTTGAAAGAAGGGCCAGACAAGAATTGGGCTGCTGGACGTTTAAGGGGAAGAAAGTAAAAGTGGCAGTTCCTTGCATCTCCACTCGACATCCATGCGGGGGAAAATTCCTTTGGCAGCTATCCCTCAACAGTTCTAACCACACCAAAGAAAGGAAAAGGGCTAACTTACACGAGTGGGTCTTCTTAAAATTATTTATTTTCCCATTTTTCCCGTTATATTTCCCTAGCCCATATAATTTCTAACACAAACATCTTCTATTTGCTTGCCACAGGAAATCGATGTCACCCCATAGTTCCATACTCTCTCTCAAAGTTACCCCCTCCCGCGCACAAACAACTTCACAATGCGAGACAGTGGATTTACTCTAGGGAACCTCAACAAACTTTCATCAAGACATGTGCAACCATTAAAGGTTTAAACATTGGATGATTTTATGGACTCTAGAAATCAATAGTTTAGCAAAGTTATGACGTAATTCTATCAATATTATTCTGATAAGGTTATTTTTCTAAATATAGTCATGACTTAGTTTCTGAAATACGCCATTTAACTAGCGCAAATTTAAGTGTCACACAAGGTCAACCCGAAAATTTGCAGTCATCCGACATAACCAGGTATCGTCTCGCCCCATTGAGCATGGCATCATCCCGCATAAACACATTACGACAGCAATTCTGTAAGGAGCTTTGCTCCGAAATCCATCAACGAACAACATCTTATTGACTTAGGGGCATCCAAACTGAATCGGACATTGTCCCACGTAAAACGCATCAGAACGGGGTCACACCTGAAGTAAAACACCTCAAGGTCTTCAAGTGATCACACAAGCGTACCATCACACAATTCATTTCATATCTTTATTGTTGATCAATGTGATGCCCATACGATATACAATGACCTTTGTCGTATGCCATCATGTCATACGTGTGCCTCATATTATTTTACATAAATGCACCATCCAATTCACAAGTCCAATAGCATATGAATCATTTATAAAGGTAGAATAAACCATCATACTTGAACATAAGTCCTTAAAATCACATATCATATGCAGTCATAACTATCCAATAACTCATCTTTTAATCAATATCACACGTCACAGTACCATAATAAATTTTAGTAACGTGCCTTATCACTTCATATAACATATGTCACTACCCGCTTACATCATCGTATCATGGCATATTGTAACGACATATCATACTTCGCTTAACATAACCCGATAGCTTATCACCCTAAACGTGATAACATATCGATAAAAACTTGATAGCTTATCATCCAAACCTCGATAACCTATCCTAAACATGATAACCTATCAACAAGAACTCGATAACCTATCATCCAAAAATTGATAACTTATCATATTAAACTTGAGGCAAAAGAATGCTTTAAGTGTTATAACTTTGCAAAAAGGAACACTTAAGTGCCATAACTTACGAAATGTACACTTAAGTGCCACATTCGAAGAAAAACGAATCACTTAAGTGTCACTCTGGTCAAAGTCCAGCCAAAATGCCGACGTGACATTTTTCCGGCTAAGCGAGCCCAAAACGACGCCGTTTTACACGCTGACGTGGCCAAATAATGCAAAAACGACGTCGTTTTGGGCTGACGTGATAAAAAAATAATATAAAAATTAATTAAATTTAATTTAAAAATAATATTTTAAAAATTAAATTTAGTTAAAATATTAAAAATAATAATTTTAAATTTAAAAAAATTATATTAAAAAAAAAAGGAAAGTGGGGGAGGTGGCTGAGGGCCGCCGCCTCCCCGCCACCACCGGGAAGGGCCGACGACGGCGGCGGTAGGGTCGGCCGAGGTTGCCGGGCCACGGCCAAGGGCCGGCGACCCCCGCCGATCGGCGGCAAGGGCTTGCAAGCCCTTGCCCCGGATCGGGCGAGGTCCCGGCCCTTGCCCAGATTAGGCAAGGGTCGACGGCCTAGCCGGGCAAGGGTCGGTGACCCTCGCTCGATCTCGTGGCCGGTGGCGAGGGCTCGCGACCCTCGCCCGGTCGACCCTTGGCGGGCGGCGGCCCTTGGCCCAACCAAGCGAGGGCCGCCGACCCTCGCCGAGATCCGGGCGAGGTTGCGACCCTTGTCCCAATCTAGGGCGAGAGCTCGCGAGCCCTCGCCGCCCGATCAACCGAGGTCGTCGGCCCCCGGCCGGGCCCGGCAACCCCGACCGACCCTCCCCCACCATCGCCAGCCCTTCCCGGCAACGGCGGGCGGCGACAACGGCGGCTAAGGGCTAATCCCTCGGCCGCCTTCCCCCCCACCTTTCCTTTTTTTAATTTTAAAATTATTATTTTTAATATTTTAACTAAATTTAATTTAATTAATTTTTATATTAATTTTTTACCACGTCGGCGTGCAAAACGGCGTCATTTTGGGGCTCGCTTAGCCGGAAAAATGTCACGTCGGCGTTTTGACCGAACTTTGGCCAGAGTGGCACTCAAGTGATCTATTTTACTCCGATTTTGGCAATTAATTGTACCTTTCGTAAATTATGGCACTTTAGTGTTCCTTTGTGCAAAGTTATGGCACTCTAGGGATCCACATGTCCTAAACTTGATAACCTATCATTCAAAACTCAATAATTTATTGGTAGGAACTCGATAACCTATCGTCCAAACCTCAATAACTTATCAAGACCAGTTATCGGAACCCAATTATCACTTGTCCCATAACACTCACTTATCGCATCAATAAAACAACATTTAACCATATTGAAGCCCTAAACTACTTTCTAAGTGCAACAACCCTAATTAAGAGCTAGAAAGCCACTCACACCCAAGTCCTAGCTTCAACAAACGTCAAGGGAGGAGTGTCAAGGCTAGATAGTAGCTGAGTGGGTTGAACTAGCTCAAGTCAGCCCACAGTGAGGGTTGTAGAGGCATCTCGGTAGTGGTGCAGTGGCGATACGACGGTCGGCTAACAACGAACGGCCTCCGAGCTCCGCGGGGGACCAACCATGGAGGAAACAAGGGAGAGGGAGCCGCGAAAAGGGCTAGACAGCAGCCTCCGTTTCTCCAAAAACCCAATACAACTACAAAAATGGTGGTGCAAAGGTGGTGTAAGGGTGACAATTGTGTTGGTCGGTTAGCGGTGAGTCTAAAGGGGAAAATGAGAAGAAAAAGACTTGAGGCAAGTGAGAAAAATGAGAGAAAGTGAGGGTGAGAGAGAGGGAGACTGATGGTGAGGGAGGGGGAAAGGAGAGGAGAGAGGCAATGGGAGATCTTTTCCCATTAATGCATATCCAATCCCAAACCCTTCAAACCTACTACCCATTGATTTGGAAAAGACTTCTTGAAGAGGGAAAATCCAAGGTAATTAATGAGGAGATTGCACACATGGGTCAATAGGCTTAGGATAGATCTAGACTATGCTAGGTTCTTCTTCTTTGAGATTTCCTCAAGCTCATTGCCGCCCCCTTTCATGCCAATTCCAACTTTGCCCTTTTGTCCTGAGTTGAATAGAAGGGCATTTTGATCATTTCACCAACATTGCGCACTATTCATACATTATTCATGTACTTGGGTGTAATAAATGCCAAAATTTAGCAAGGATCGACCTAATTGGACTAAGAGAGCCCATGCTCTCATGGGCCACCCAATTCCCTTGGGTGTGTGGCCCATGGGTAGCCCATCATGGGCATGGCCGCATTTGGGCCTAGCCCGACAAGCTTGGGCCCATTGGGCCGCCCAACATGGGCTTGGGCCCACTTGGGTTCTCGCTCACGATATGTTCCCACCTTTCTAGATTTCCATGTCTAATCGGTGAGAATTTGAGTTTTTACCCAAAATGGCTTTCTTGACATTTTTGTGATCTATCGATCCCTATGACATTCCCGTTCGAAGATTGATCGCCAATGTAATTCCATGCTGAAAATCGGGGTTGGATCGAGAAGGTCACATCATGGAGATGAGGGAAAATTTCAAATAATGGCTCAAAATGTTCTCATTTTCTCAAATAAGAGTATGAAGTGGACATTATTTTAAATAAGCGCTTGAAGTAACAATGTTAGTCTCAGAGAAGGGCATGAACTAGTTATGGTTATTTCAAATAAGGGCCTCGCCATGCTGACTTGTTGGTCGGCAACATATTCTAGTCGACAAGGGATATTTTCGTCAAAACACAATTTAAATTTAAATTGAATTACATTAAAAATTAAAAAAATAAAAACAGTCTAAAAAAATAAAAAGGGGAAAATACAAGGGAGGGCTTCTGCTTGTGGTTGCCACCCCCATCACCAGTGGGGCTAGGGGCTAGGGGCAGCGGCCATGGTCGCCGTCCTCTCTCCCTCTCCATCTTTCTTGCCTTTCGCTCCGCTACTCATCCCTTCACAATCTTGCACCGTCACCACCCAGAGGACTAATCATGGTGACTGGGGTTTTGTATAGGCGCCACCGTCTTCTCTTCCTCTCTATCTCGCTCACCTTTCGTTCCGCTTTTCATCCCTTCGCAATCTCATGCCATCGCTGCCAAGATGAGTGGGGTTTTGTTGTCCTTGGGATTTCACTATTTCGGCCGATTGCCTACCAATGGATCTCTGTTCAGAAGCCGTAGGAGATGGGGACAGCCGATGCCATTTCCGCCTGGAGCTCCAATGCTTTTTTCTTTTTCTTTTTTTGGCTTTTCCCGATGCTTTGTTTGTTTTGATTTTTTGGTTGGCTTTGCTTAATCAACATACTATCCATTACCCGAGCTTCAAGCTCGTCATCATTAGCGATGGAGGCACGGATGAGTTCCATGTATTCCTAGTTTCAATTTGATCTGTGCGTGGGTGGGGGATGGGATCGTTGCTTGTGGGATTTAACTTGAGTTTCGATGGCTACATCAGATGAAGCTTGGTAGTGATTTCCTATATTTCAATGCCGATGCTTATTATCTAGAATTGTAGGGAGGATCATCGGCCCTCACCGAGGAGATAGCGACCTTTCCGGTTGTCACCGCCACCCCACCAACAATGGGGCGGTGGCCACAAGCAAGAGGGAGCTCCCCCCATGCTTCCTCCCCTATTTTCCTTTTTTTTTTTTAGTTTTTTAAAAGAAAATAATAAAAAGAAAGAAAGCAAGAAAAAATTGAAAATTCAAAAAGAAGAAATTATCCTTCACAAATCATGAGTTTAGGCCCTTCTTTGGAATTGATATGGGCACTTTAAACTTTTATTTGAACTAATATTCACTTCAGACCCTTATTTAAGAAAATGAGAACACTTTAGGCTCTTATTTGAAAGAGTGTCCGATTTGGGCCCTTACTTAAGAAAACGAGGACATTTCAGACCCTTATTTAAAATTTTCCCTGGAGATAATCTCAATAGTCATATGTGAAATGGTTGGTATCGCCTTGATAATGTAGAAGTAGAAATTATATCAGACAGATAAGGAATTACCTTTGCGCATTGATCACTCCGCCAATAAAGGAGAGTAACAAATCGATTTAGGGTTGGATTGATATTATATGCCACAGTTCTATATTATTAGCTTAGTCTTCATTTTCAAAAGCATCGAAAGCGATAATGACGGACCAACCAAACCAAAAAACCATTAAAAAGTATCGTCACTAATTCTTAGCGCTATGAACCGACCAAAAAAAAAAAATTCTTAGCACTATGGCAATAGAGATATTAAAAAGGTGTCACTATCGTCTGCTTTATATATATATATAGCTGGCATATAGTTGGATAAGCAATCCGGCAACAGAAGTCAACTTAGACCTTTTCAACAGCCATTAACATGTCGCATTCAGGTAAGCATCGAAACCAACCGGTTGTTTCAAATTGCCTAACTGCTTAGATTTGGCATGTGCCAAAAATTGTCTAGTGTATTAATGTCCCTCCAGACATTTAAGTAGCTGATGAGCAAGCCCATTAAAAGAGTGGGTTGGATTACATTTGGGTTTGATCAAAAATGGTTCGGCCAAAATTGATATATTCTACATGTTTTAATCTATTTCCACATAGTACAAATCTAGTTACTCATAACTAATCCATATTTAACTCAGTTTAGGAAAATTTATACTCAAATTGATGTAAGAACACGGAGTAAGCGAGCATAAGATTGAGTGAGGGCGAAAGAGAGTTATAAAGATAGATTGGGTCTAAGTAAATCGTGAATTTATTTAACACTCATATTATTTTGAGTTTTACAATTATAAACTCATTCATGAGTATTTACGTAATATGATTAATCCATATAATAATTTAGCCCGTTAAATATAGATTAATGATTGGATCTATAACCATTTTGATAGATCTGTCAACAAGCGATGACCCACTTTTCAACCAAACCACATGATCATATGATATTAATACTAAAGGCCTTGGGATTGAGAGTGTCAAATCGCACATTTTATATCCAGGCTATAAATATGAGTATTTGCTTCGATACAATCGATCCCAAAAGCATATGTGACTTGTGTTAGTGTGACCCCATCACTATGCTAAATCGAACTACTCAAACAATTCTACTCTCGATTCAATCTTCACATTCCATTGTTTCGACAATCCTAATGTGTCTCTTTTTCAAATTGGCCAACATTATGAACAGGCAATCACAATGTGCGACGATCATCTTTATGGAGGAAAAAAAATAAAAGAAAAGAACCCTCCTTTCAACAAAAGGGTTGTGAAGCTAAGTTATGTGTAATCAACTCGTTCTAGTTTTATCAGAGTATTTTTTTCTCATTGAGCAAGCTAAGTAACCATTTCCTTATTGCACACATTGAATGATTTTTCATTCACATCAATCATTGAACAATGCACTCAATGTGGTTATTAAATAGACCCTGAGATTTTTGGGCCCCAACTGGGGGGATACAGGTGGATTTCAGTAGCTATTCCAAGACCGAATCATCCTAGTTTGTTAAGTACTTTCAGTGATCTGACTTGTGGATAGACTTTGAAAAGGCAAATGATAATTAGACAGATAAATATATATATACATACATACATACATACATACATACATACATATATATATATATATATATATATATTGATGTGATGCACTTGCAAACTGCAAGTTGCAACATCTCAAAATAGGCATAAAATTCAAAACCGCGCGTATTTCATGTGCATGCACCACGGCCATAAATACAGCAACATGATCATTTCGTAATAAAATTCTTTACTACATTCACACACATATATTTAGAGAGAAAGAGAGAGAAGCAAGAGCAAGACGGTCTTGAGTTGCTAAGCTATTGACCCAAAGTTATTCCTTCCATCAACCTTCTTAATACAATCATAATTTGCAAACACAACATCTCCATCAAACAAGCAAAAGCTCCATATCATCTCTAAATCTTAATGCTTAGTGAAAATAAAACACGGAAACTAAAAGATCTTGTAAATTAAGGGTCCGTTCGTTTCACGAAAATATCATATTTACGGAAAACATTTTCCCGGAAGTCATTTTCCGGTGTTCGGCCAAAACTTAAAATTTGAGTGGAAAATATTTTCCACCATTCGTTAGCTAATTTAATTGTTTGGGAAAAATTATCAAAAGTTGAATTTTAATATTTTTAATTGACCAAAAAATTAATTTTATTTTTTTATATTTTTTAAAATGAATTTTTAATTATTTATATTTTTAAAAAATCGAAATTTTTAATATTTTTCTTTATTTTTCTTTTTCTCTTCCTTCCTCCCTCCTCCTTCCTCCTCTTCCTTCCTCCACCGCCATCTCCTTCCTCCTCCTTCTTCCTCTTCCTTCCACCGCCGCCGCCTCCTTCCCCGCCCGAAGATGGCCGGGCCGCCCACTCCCGCCGTATCCGCGAGCCGCGAGCCCGCCGCCGATCCGGCGAGCTCGCAGCTCGCCCGAGCCCGGCGAAGCTAAGCGATGAGCTCGGGCGAGGCCCGAGCCCCACCCATCTCGCCGGATCTGGCGAGCCGCAAGCTCCTCCGCCGGATCCGGCGAGCTCGCGGCTCACCAAAGCCCGGCGAAGCTCGCGGCGAGCTCGGGCGAGGCCCGAGCCCCGCCCGGCTCGCCGGATCCGGCGAGCCGCGAGCTCCGCCGCCGGATCCGGCGAGCTCGCGACTCGCCGAGCCCGGCGGCTTCGCGGTGAGCTCGGACGAGGCCCGAGCCCCGCCCGCTCGTCGAATCGGCGAGCCGCGAGCTCCGCCTAGGCCGGCGAGAGCTTCGCCTCGCCGGCCGCCGGCTTGCGGCCGATCACCGGACGCCGTCGTGGCCGGTCGCCGACCACTGCCAAAGAATAAGGTGAAAAGGAAAAAAAAAAAAAAAAAGAAAAGAAATTAAAAACTCAATTTAAAAAAAAAAAAAAAAAAGAAAGCAAGAAAATAAAATGAAAATGTATTGATAAAAAGGAATAAGAAGAAAGAAGCCATGAAAACGTTTTCCACTTTTGAAAAGTGGAAAACGTTTTCCACACTTTAAAAGTTGTTTTTTCCAATGATGGAAAACATTTTCCTTGACTAGTTCATTTTCCGTGAAACGAGCACCGGAAAATCTGGAAAACATTTTCCCGGAAGTTATTTTCCGTGAAATGAACGGACCCTAAGTTTAATGCTGGAAAAAGAAATTACTGGAAATTTCCACGAAAAATGTTAAGGATACTAGATATTTATAAGATTCAATTCAATTGATACCTATTCCATGAAGAAAGACTTGCCAAGAGATCCACTAGGATTTCGGATTGTAGAATCGCTCAATGTTCAAGTGTTTACCATCTCTAAATTACATCCAAAACAAATCAACAAGTGTTGTTATTTAACGGTCATTCCTGGAGAGCTACTCAGAAAACTCAGAGAGGGAACCTTAAGACTTCTTTTATTTGCTTTTGTATTTAATAATCGAGTAGAATTGCATCTCCTATATTGAAAATGCACTTTAGGAAACTTACTCAAATTAAAACCGCTTAAATTCAAAAACCACTCAAAAAAAAAAAAAAAAAAAAAAAAAAAAAAAAAAAAAACCCCGCAAGTTAGGAAACCTACTATAATAGGGAAAACAAATTGGATCTTTTTTTTTTTTTTTTCAAACTCAAATTCGAGAAAGAATTAATATTGATCACTCCGTTCGCTCATGCTTTCCATTGTTTATATTAGAAAAATCCGTTGAGCATTGAAATATGAGATTTGCGCTTGAGTCAACAAGCCAAATTAGGGTTTATTTGATATCATATAGCACGGTTCCAGAATATTAGCTTCGTCTTAATTTTCTGGCGCGGCGAAAGCGAGAATCAAGGACCAAGCCCACCCAGAATATGGAAATAATATTGTCATTAATCCTAAGTGACACGGCAACCCACGTTTTTTCCAACTCAGTTTGGTCGGGTATATAATATATTGCTCCGTGGATAAAAAACTGTGCTTACGACCGATCCAGGTGAGATCAATTTAAGCCCAGCTGCCGCTGTGCTGTTCCATCTATGTTAGCATTGAACCCGCCAATCTTCTAAATTTGCCCAACTGCTTATATCGTAGGGGAACATGCCAAAATTTGTCTAGCGTATTGAAGTCCGTCCTACCGCATAAGCAGCCTATGAACAATGACCCACACGTCATGTTGGAAGATATGCGGCGATAGTCCGTGCTATTCGGCAAAAAATTCTGATCCGATTGCAATTGTGCACAAATCATTGAGGATTAGATTTGATTTAGTCTGATCCATGGAATCATTTATTTCCATTCAGTTTGTACATATTGTATTATATCTATAGAGAGACTGCACAATAGAAAGCATTGAAGACAATTATACCGAAAAATTCTCGAAAGCTCTTCGTCTTCAGTCACGATATTCTGTCTTCCTTTATCATCTTTGATTTCTTACATGTCGGTTGGCGCGAACACGTGATATTAACACCCTTCAATCAGAATTCCCTGCAAATCATAAGAGAAAGTTGTCAATTCTAAGAAGTAGAACAATTGATCACCGTCCTAATTCAGACTTAATGCATCATCCCTCTGTTGATTCAACATTGGCGTCTCGTCTTTTTGACTTCCCTAGTGTCTGGTACTCAATGTGGCCAACGTTATAAACAATAATTCACGCGATGCACGATGATCATCTTCATAGGGAAAACAAAAGGAAAAATATCTATTTATTTTATAAAAAGATTGTCAAACTAAGCAGGGCGTGATCAGCTCGTCCTAATTTCGCGATATATATTTTCTCATGGAATAAACCTAAGTAACCATTTTCTAATCTTCAATTTGCTTGCTAAATAGACCCTAAAATTTTTGGGGCCCCAATGTGCGAATACGACAAAATTTCAGAAGTTGTCCCAATGCCAAAGTTCGTTAGTTGGCTAGGGCCTTTCAGAGATCTGGTCTGCGGATGGACACTGGCAGGATATATGTGATTGTCCAGCGCGTGCATCACGAGATCACGATAATACGGGAATTAACGAGTACAATCATTGAAAGTCAAAACTGTAATGTGGCGTGGCTTTTCGATCCCATATTTTGCGTTTCACACGTGCACGAGCGATGGATAAAAAATATAGCAAACGACCATTTGGTAATTCATCTCTCTACTCTATATATATGTACAGAATGGTGGGTTGCTAGGCAGCTGAGTACAAGCATAAATCAGCCATGGCGTTTCTGGTTTACAATAAGCTTGTGCTCTTCGCCTCCGTGCTTCTTCTTGGTAACACGGCTTACGCTTCTTATGTTCGGTCCAAGTATGACACCGCATTGTTCAACCGGAGTAGCTTTCCCTCCGGTTTCCTCTTCGGGACGGCCTCTTCAGCATATCAGGTATCCTCATATCATCCTTTCCTTTTCAGCTTCCTTCAACTTGATTATTCATGGCCTGTGAGAAGGTGAGCTTGAGTTTGATGCATGTGTTCTTGTTTTATTGTTGTCACCTTTTTTCAAGTATGAAGGTGCAGCCAAAGTAGACGGCAGGGGTCCAAGCATTTGGGATACTTTCACCCACAAATATCCAGGTACATATCCAGCAATATAAGCTAATCTAGCTATTCTTCTTTTTCTAAATGAAGTCAGTACATCGTGAGATTTGAAACTCTCTTGATTCTGCAACATAAAATGAAGCCAATACATCGTGAGATTTTAAACTTTATATACCCTGTTGTTGACTCAAAAGGTAAAACTTTTTCTTATACTTATAAATCGACCGTTAACCCATTACATAACTAACGTGAGACAACTTCAACAATCAACAATCTGACCTTTACATATCAGGCTTGATATTAGTATTGGGTGGTTTTTGACCTCTCTAACCCCAAAAGCTAGCTCAAAAATGTAAAACTTTCACTTACACTTATAAACCAATCACTAACCCTTTTCATTACGGATGTAGGACAACCTCAACACATACGGCGTAAAATGAAGTGTGGTTGCTTTTATTGGAAAAGGAGTATCAATTCTAGTCATGTGAACACTTGACAAATTGAAGATGTGTGTATTGATTTTTTACCTACAAAAACCCCATCTTAAGTAGATGAGTTTCGAGCATTTCGAACATTTTTCTGTTTTTGAGTAACCTTACGGACTATTTTAGAAGGCAAAACGTGAGGTCGAGTATGCATGTGTGGACCAGGAGCTGTGATACAGTAAGAAATCGAACATATACTTTTTATTTAAACCATGCATATGCGTCTCTTTGCTCACTAGGTAAACCCTAGTTGTTCTTCAATATGAATTATCGTCGCTATCCATTAGTCCTTATGATACAACCTACGAAAAAGAAGAGAGATTTATACGCAGGGACAAGAGGTATCTCAAAAGTATGACAATGTCAACATTTTATGTTTTTAGGTAAATTTCACTTCTTTGTAATCCCACTTAGTAAATCGAATGGTCTTAGAGCACTTTATATGAAGTATGATCGCAATTAAAATAAACGATGAATTTAGTCCTACATCTACAGCAGCTTGTGAGAAAGTTTTACACTCGTGTTAGTAAAAGTATGTTAGTAATTGGAATATTAGTAGAGATAAAAAAGAAAAAAAAAAAAAAAAAAAGCTGAGGGCACAAATCAAAATGGGGAAGGTAAGGATGAAGTGGAACTTAGAGAAGTCGTGGAGAATGATAAAATGGTCAATTAAAAGAGAGACCACTCCCCAAATCTCCGCCTTGGTCCAGCTTGGCATGCTTCATGTGGTATTAAATGTCGCAATCTCCTAGGTGTTTTGCGAATATCCGCAAATTAAGTCAAAGATATAACTACGAAGGATACGTCATGAGGATTTGAAAAGGCTTATTGGATCCATGGTTGACAATTATTTATAATGTGATCGTGGATCCCAATCTGTCGCAGTATTATTTAGATATCAAATGATGATATTTCATGGTGATTTCAAATGAATTCGATTCCATCATAATTTTTTTTTAAAGAGATTTTAGTTTGATGTTGCCGTTTATGCTTGAGGTCAAAGCACCCCAGTTCGATTCCGTTGAAATTCAAGTTTCCTGTTCTAAGGAATATAATATTACCCTAAACAAAAAGACAAATGAATTGATTACTTTCGAGTCGCCTCTTCTTCGTTTTATTTTAAATAGTTTTCAGATTGATAATGCCAGAGAGGAAAAATTCAGTATATAAAATCGATTTCCAACCACTTGTTTCAATATAAAAAAAATATGAAAATTGATTTCCCAAATAATTTCAGCTTATGCAAAATCAACCAGCACTTTTAGAAGTTGTTGCCTCAAGGCATTTTCGAATTTCTTAAAGCTAACAAAAGAGTGCTGTCTCACGATCGGTTGTTAGAATCAATATATATAGGCCTCCGGATTCTGTATCAAAATGGAAAAAGCAATGAGCAGATTGGAAATTAAAAGGTCGTGTGTTTATCGATTAAAACAATTATCCGTGATCATTGTAATTTAATTGACAACTTTGGCCCTTCGTTGGATATAGATAGTTTGATTGAGGGTACTGGTTTTTGAATTTTTGGAATAGCATTTGGGTGGTGTCCGAGTCACCTTTCACGCACCCCGATTACTAATCTACCTTCCTTGCCGCGATCACATGGGTCGTGTATTGGAGTACAGTCTCTTTATTAAATGTACGCTAGCTTGTTATTTCATTTTCTCTTTCAATTTTCTCTTCATCTGTATCTTATGATGGGCCTTGTGTGGTTTTGTATGGCGAACTATAACAGAAAAAAATAGCGGATGGTAGCAACGGAGATGTGGCTATAGACCAATACCACAAATACAAGGTATGTCATTCATCGGTCACGGCCATGTAATCTTTTTTCATTTCGTCGGTCCATCTATGCAAAATTATTTGTAAATCTACTTCATGCTATCCAAATCTTATTTTTCTGAGCATTACATGGTACAGGAAGATGTTGGGATAATGAAGGAGATGGGTTTGGATGCTTACAGATTGTCAATCTCGTGGCCTAGGATATTACCTAGTAAGTTGTTCTTCTCATCCAATCTTGTCATCTTGGACCCCCAAAATTTTGTCTATTTTGCATTAGATCATGCTTAAAATTCTTTGCTATATTGATGATTTCAGAAGGAACCGTCGAGGGAGGAATCAACAAAGCAGGCATTGCATACTACAACCACCTCATTGATGAACTCCTAGCCCATGGTATCAGCATCATTTCACTCTCTGTGTCAAATAATTTCATGTTCTTGCTTATTAATTATGACCTATGCTTTCTTCTTCTTTCTCTTCTTTTAAATTCGTCTCCATTCGATGTAGGAATCAAGCCATTTATAACACTTTTCCACTGGGATGTTCCCCAAACATTAGAAGACGAGTATGGTGGTTTCTTGAGCTCCCAGATTGTGTAAGTGATTGTCATCTCAGCGTCCCTTAGACTCCACTGAAGTTGGGCTTTGTTGTCCTCCTTCAAGGTTACGAAGATCGATCTTTGTTTTTGCTCGTGCAGGGGCCATTTTCAGGACTTCGCTGATGTATGTTTCAAGGAGTTCGGCGACCGGGTCAAGCATTGGATAACCCTAAACGAGCCATGGACTTTCTGTGATGGAGGCTATGTGCTCGGGAGTCTGGCTCCCGGCCGATGTTCGGCTTGGCAGCAGCTAAACTGCACTGGCGGCGATTCTGCCACGGAACCGTACATAGTCGGCCACAATCTACTTTTGGCTCACGCGGCTGCCGTGAAACTGTATAGGAATAAGTATAAGGTGATTCAAAGTCTTTCGAATCATGGAATTTATATATCGACAATCTCTCTTCGCCCTAATTTTGGTCAGTTCAATTCATTTCTCAATCCTAATGGTGATATATGCATGCATGCAGGCATCTCAAAAGGGGGTGATCGGAATTACATTGGTAACTCACTGGTTCGTGCCCTACTCAGATGCCAAGCACAACCTCAATGCAGCCCAAAGAGCCTTGGACTTCATGCTCGGATGGTGATTGAATCGTCTTCTTCTCTCTATTTGTGGTTAATCAGCTATCGACTTATTTCGGCCGTGCTTAATAATCACTCGATCGATTGCCTTTCCAGGTCCTTGGACCCGATAACCTACGGTGACTACCCGCACAGCATGCGATCTCTCGTCGGAAATAGGCTGCCGAAGTTTACTGAGGAGCAGTCGCGCTCGTTGAAAGGGTCGTACGATTTCCTCGGGTTGAACTACTACACCGCCTTCTACGCGGCATACGCGCCTTATTCCGTGAACGCTCAAAACATGAGCTACATAACAGATGCTCTCACCAATCTCACGAGTAAGGAATCGAATTGTTGTAGTTGATATTCGGTGACGACAATAATAGCGCTATCTTGATTTAAGTAAATTCTAATGATAATGCTTCTTTTTTCTTTTTTCTTTTTTCTTTTTTTTTTTTTTTTTGCCCTTTTTCTTGTAGGCGACCGTAACGGGATACCGATTGGCCCACTGGTATATATACACTCTTTTGTCCAATCTATTCTTCTTTAATTTGCTTATGATCTTTCATTTTTTTGTTGCACTCGTCAAATAAAATGTAAATTGAATTTTGCAGGCTGCTTCAAGTTGGTTATCGGTTTATCCGAGTGGGATACGAAGTTTGCTACTATATGTTAAGAATAAGTACAAAAACCCACTCATCTACATCACTGAGAACGGTAAGTAAGACTTTCTCATAATGACTCGTTCAAGAAAAATAAGTAAAGATAGTTCATTCCAGAATATATTTTTGTCCATGCTGATAAATTTCTAAAGAAGTTGGTAAGTAAAAGTGTGAGTAAATAAAGCTGCCGTTTACTTAATTTTTCAGTAATTTTTTAGTAACTTACCCTAGCTTCTTTTTTAAAGTTTTTGGATTAGCGGCTTTTGTCATCTTTTACTAACTTTATTTTATTTTCTTTTTTACCAAGGCTTCAAATATATCAACTCCTGTATGAATTTATCAACCTTTATTTGTCACTAGTTTTTTTTTTTTTTTTACTTGTTACTTATCGAATTCGTATTTAGCTAAAGAATCGAAGAAAATCATATAAACTCTAGAAAATCTTCATTTGCTTAGACAATCACAAAAGTCCATTGCATGGTTTAATTCGGTGGGCCACAACATAGTTTTGAAAGCCACAAATAAATATGATTTGTGAAGGAATACATGATAAAACCGGTCTTTTGTGGCTTAAGATTATTAAAGAAGATATCTAACCAAGTTTTCACAACTTCATGCATATCGATGAGCTACATCTTGGAATTTGAGATCCTAAACCAAATGAATCCTTGCCAATATCTTTTTGCAAGTAATAACAATCTCTCTCAACCACTCTCGATTAACCGCGTAGGAATTGATGAATTCAACAACTCCACACTACCCTTGGAGCAACAACTAGCTGATCCTATGAGAATAGATTATCACTATCGCCATCTCCGGTACCTTTGGAAGGCAATCAAGTAAGCAATTTTCAAGCAAGATTCTTCTCATAATTCGATGCAAAGTCTCAAATTTTCTTAAGTTTGTGCTACATGCAAATAATGGTCGTGTTCGATGTATGCTTAGGGACGGAGTGAACGTGAAGGGTTACTTCGCATGGTCGTTGTTGGACAACTTCGAGTGGGGCTCGGGCTACACTGTTCGTTTTGGCATCAACTACGTGGATTACAGAAACGGATTGAAGAGATATCCCAAGCAGTCGTCAATTTGGTTCAAGAGCTTTCTCAGCAAGCATTGAAGACCCATGTTCAATTCCCATCGTCAGATCCTGTGAAATTTGCATCCATTGAATAAGCGGATTTGCTCTAAATCCCATCTTCATTTGATTGTTTCCTAAGGCTATCTGCTTGATAGTGCCGTCTGAAATACAGCCATCAAGTCGATTGAATAAAGAAAGGAAAAATCGTTTTCCGCATGATGCTAGATGTCTTATTACAGTTGTAGAATGAACTTTCTCGTGACACGGTGGGGATATTGTGGGCCCAACTGGACGGTTGGGGCCAGTCTTGAAATTGTGGGCCCAACTAGCCCGTTGGGCTCAGTCGTCATGCCATGCTAAGAGGCCTATTCTAGGGTCGGCCCTTTTTGCGTGCTTAATTTCATTTTCCGGGAAAACGGGAGAAAATAACACACCCGAGAAAGAAAATAACGGGAACATGTCATCTCGACCTTGACCTGCTCCTCCCCATGAACACCGCAGAGCCTCGAGCTCCCTCAAGCCGTCGCTTCCAGTGTTGACTTCACATCATCGCCTTCATTATCGTCTTCATCCTCCTCCTTAACTCAGTTATTACAGTGAATGTAAACCCGCCATTGTCTATGGCAACCGACAAATATTAGCCCTAGCTTAGCTCTGTACACCTCCCTCGCTCCGTTTGAACTCTTTTTTCTCCCGTTCGTATCTCGAAAGAACCTCGTGGTTTGGCTCAGAGGGGTCTAGGTTTTGATGGAAGTGGGAGGCCGCAGTGAAACCCTGCCGACCGACCGAAGAGAGGCAAATCGAAGACCTCGGGGAAGGGCAAGGACGGCGTTGTCAAGCAGAAGTCAATCTCTGCTTTCTTCTTTTCCTCGCTAATATGGTGGTTTCATGACCAATAAATGACTCATAATGACTTAGACAATTTTATCATCTGTCCATAGCTGATAAATGAATAAAAATAAAAACGCAAAACAAAAAAGTGACCTTTGAAAAAAAAAAAGGGGAAAAAAGCCTTTTCAAATGCACTTTCTTATCATGTTATGCAGATTTCCTATCTTGAAAATTGAAAGAGAAATATTTATGTGACTCTTAACTATCTTTAATCTACTATAAGAATAACTGCTTACTTTAAGTAAAAATAATAATAAATAATTATCCTTTAAAAATTTGTGACTCACAATACATTATTATTCTAACAGTAACTCAAAAACTGTTATGCTAATAAAATTCATTTTCCTATAATATAAATTTAATTACTCATTGTCGCGACCTCTTTTTTCTGGCGCCCACGGTCGAGTACGAGCGCCTAAGGAGGCTAATGGCTCGGCTGAATTTAGTTATGCCCGGACTCTCCCAAGTCCACCAATTCACGACTTTAATAGTTTAAGTTTTTAACCCGTAAGTCAATTTTAAAATGGAGTCACCACTAATCAATTTGAGGTGGGTTGATTAGAAACCCAAATGAAGTACCGGAGAAATACTCGCTCTGCGCAACCAGAGAAATTAGGATCGGGGAATTGATTACACTAGTTAATCACTAATGCCCTTTCGGTACCTAATCTTGTTTCAATCCTACGGTTTTTTTGGATGTTTGAGAGATTTTCCATGCATTTCTTTTTAGGAAAAATACTTTTTGATTCTCTTTCTCTTTTTTTGGACATAAAAGGGATTTTTTTGGATTTTTGAGTATTTTGGGAAAATACAAGTTTTTTGGCCTTTTTATGAATTTTGGCATTTTTTGGGATTTTTGGCATTTTTTGGATTTTTTTGGAAAATATAAAATATTTTTATTTTTTTTTTTTTGGAAAATATATTTTTTAACACATTTTTATTTTTTGGAAAATAAATTATTTTTTTATTTTTATTTCGATTTTTCGGAAAATAAAACATTTTTAACATTTTTTAATAATTTTCGATTTTCTAGAAATTAGAAGGCTTTTTAATATTTTTTTGAAAATAAATTATTTTTTTGATTTTTTTTAAAATAAATTATTTATTTATTATTTATTTATTTATTAAAATATTATAAAAACTGACCCGGGTCGAATCCACGGGTCGGATCCGACTCGGGCCGCCCCAAAATGCGAGACGGGCCCACGTAGCGGGCCCGACTTTCTTTTTTTAAAAAAAAATAAAGCATGAAACGACCCCGTGGCCGAGCGTTCGCGGACGCCCAACCCGGCCCAACGACCCGGCTTCACGACCCGGCGACCCGCTCCACGACCCGGCTCCCCGGCAAGAACCCAACCCAGATCCAACCCGAACTGCGACCCAACTCCCGCCGCCCCTGGAAATTGCGGAATCCTACCCGGTTCCCAATTCGGGTCCAACCCGTCGACCCAGGATCGCGACCCGGAAAATCGGGAACCCTGGCAGCGATGATGGCGAAGACAGCGGCAACGGCGGCGATGACTGGGCCAGGGAAGAGGGGATGGTGACGACGACGGCATCAGCGACAACGCGGCGACATGTTACCTGGCGACGGTGCGGCGAAAGCAGCGATGGCGGTGGCACCCACGCAGATCTCCCCCAACTACTCTCTCTCTCTCTCTCTCTCTCTCTCTCTCTCTCTCTCTCTCTGGGCCTCCGGCGAAGCTCAGACTCTCAGCCACGAGCCCTCGGCCCCCCTGAAGTCTCTCAGTGGGGTATCCAAGGGTCGCGACCTCGATCCAGCTTTCCTCCTCCTCTATGTCTCCGTGTCTCCCTTTGTCAACGTTGGGGGGTATTTATAGGCGAGGGACGGCCGGTCGACGGAGCTCGACCGGAGGCTACTGCGGCCCTCGCTGGCAGAACCGGCGTCCCATCCGACGCCAGCTACCCCCTCTGCTTCACGTCTCGTCGCCGCCTGCTCCACGTCCTGCCCCACGTGTGCCGTTCCTCCCTCGACTCCCGCGTCGCGCTTCTGGCGTGTGCCGCACACGTAGTCGGGTGAGGGAGAAAACGGAGACGGGCTGGGTGCGGGTTAGGCCGCGGGGGGGCCCAAGGGAGTTGTTTTGCTGCATTTTTTTGTTTTTCTGTTTTTTTTAATTTTTTTTCGATTTTTTCTGTTTTATTACTTTTTATCCGAAAAGATAAAATAAGATATAATAAAATACAAATAAAATAAATAGAGTAAAACCTAATTAATTAAAAGGAAAATTTAGGCGTCAACAAATGTCCCTTTTTGAAGGTGAGCTCGCAGAGGTTACATTCAAAGACAAACTGATGCCTAAATTTTATCCATGTACGCATAGCAGATTATATTTTATTTGGGACATATTATCCGATGCAAAAAGAGCAATATATCATTACATATACTAAGGCAGATAAGAAGATACCTGTAGTTACTTACCGAGAAAGAGTAAGATAGGGTGTGAACCCCGAGTTTGGCAAGTATCAATGCGTTATCTTACCTGGTGATATTAGAAGGTTGCTTTTTCAGGACTCGAACCATTCTTCGATCGTCTGTTAAAACAATCCATAGTTTGTCTAGAACCCGAACCTTTCTTCGGTTTTCTTGATGGGAAATTGCTCTTCTAAGACCCGAACCACTCTTCGGTCGCCTATTAGAGTAATCAATGGTTTGTCTCGGACCCGAACCATTCTTCGGTCACCGTGACAGGAAATTGCTCCTTCAAGACCCGAACCATTCTTTGGTTGCTTGTTGAAACAATCAGTGGTTGGTCTCGGACCCGAACCATTCTTCGGTCGCCGTGACAGGAAATTGCTTCTCCAGGTTCCGAACCATTCTTCGGTCGCCTGTTAAAACAATCAGTGGTTTGTCTAGGACCCGAACCTTTCTTTGGTTGTCTTGACAGGATATGTGCCGACCTTTCTCAGGGCATCTCATTTGTGGGTGCCTGATTTGTATTAAGGACACCAGTTGATACCCGACCTTTCTTGGGAGATGCGCCGACCTTTTTCAGGGCATCTGTTTTGTGGGGGTGTTTGACCTTTGTCAAGGACACCAGTTGGTACCCGACCTTTCTCGGGAAATGCACTGACCTTTCTTAGGGCATCAGTTTTGGGGGGTGTTTGACCTCTGTCAAGGACACCAGTTACTACCCGACCTTTCTCGGGAGATGCGCCGACCTTTCTCAGGGCATCTATCTTGAGGGTGCCTGATTTGTATCGAGGACACCAGTTGGTACCCAACCTTTCTCGAGGGATGCGCCGACCTTTCTCAGGGTATCTATCTTGAAGGTGCCTGATTTGTATCGAAGACACCAGTTGGTGCCCGACCTTTCTCGGGGGATGCACCGACCTTTCTTAGGGCATCTACTTTAAGGGTGCCTGATTTGTATCGAGGACACCAGTTAGAACCCAACCTTTCTCGGGGGATACGCCGACCTTTCTCAGGGCATCTACTTTGAGGCTGCCTGATTTGTACCGAGGACACCAGTTGGAACCTGACCTTTCTCGGGGCATCCGCTCTGGATGATACCTGGACATTCACAAGCATATCAAAGAGTACTTGGATATTCACAAGTACTAACCTGAAGGATATTTGGGCCTTTGCAGGCGTCAAAAGGGGTATTTGGCTGATCATAGGCATTGAATGGGTACTTGGATGATCACAAGTACGAGTTCTTGGGGGATACCTGCATGTTCACAAGCATCGAAGGGGTACCTGATAATTGGAAATATCAAGAACATACCTTGTGAAAGTCTCTCACCTTCTGGAAATTGGGAATATCGAGGACGTACCTGAGATATTCGTGAAGGTCTCCCACCTTCGGGCAATGAGAATATCGAGAACATACCTGAGATATTCGTGAAGGTCTCTCACCTACTGGTAGTTGGGAATATCGAGGACGTACTTTGGATATTCGTGAAGGCCTCCTGCCTTCTGGAATTTGGGAATATCGAGGACGTACCTGAGATATTCGTGAAGGTCTCCCACCTTCGGGTAATAAGAATATCGAGGACGTACCTGAGATATTCGTGAGGGTCTCTCACCTCCTGGCAATAGGAATATCGAGGACGTATTTGGTATATTCATGAAGGTCACCTACTTTCTGGAAATTGAGAATATCGAGAACGTACCTCGCATATTCATGAAGGTCTCCCACCTTCTGGCAATGAGAATATCGAGGACGTACCTTGGATATTCGTGAAGGTGTCTCACCTTCTGGAAATTGGGAATATCAAGGACGCACCTTGCATATTCGGGAAGGTCTCCTGCCTTCTGGAAATGAGAATATCGAGGACGTACATTGGATATTCATGAAGGCGTCTCACCTTCTGGAAATTGGGAATATTAAGGATGCACCTTGCATATTCGGGAAGGTCTCCTGCCTTCTGGAAATGAGAATATCAAGGATGTACCTGAGATATTCATGAAGGTCTCTCACCTTCTGGTAGTCGGGAATATCGAGGACGCACCTGAGATATTCATGAAGGTCTCTCACCTCCTGGTAGTTGGGAATATCGAGGGCATACCTGAGATATTCATGAAGGTCTCTCACCTCTGGTAATTAGGAATATCGGGGATGTATATGAGATATTCGTAAAGGTCTCTCACCTCCTGGTAGTGGGGAATATCGAGGACGTACCTTGAATATTCGTGAAAGCCACCTGCCTTCTGGAATTTGGGAATATCGAGGTCATACCTGAGATATTCGTGAAGGTCTCCCACCTTCGGGCAATGAGAATATTGAGGACATACCTCATATATTCATGAAGGCCACCTGCCTTTTAGAAATTGAGAATATCGAGGACGTACCTCGCATATTCATGAAGGTCTCCCACCTTCTGGCAATGAGAATATCGAGGACGTACCTTGGATATTCGTGAAGGCGTCTCACCTTCTGGAAATTGGGAATATCAATGATGCACCTTGCATATTCGGGAAGGTCTCCTGCCTTCTGGAAATGAGAATATCAAGGATGTACCTGGGATATTCGTGAAGGTCTCTCACCTTCTGGTAATTGGGATGTAGCACAAGGCTTACCTGGATGGCCGTGGGTACACAGGTGTACGAAGTAGAGGAATATTTGGATGAACACAAATATTTAACGATATGATCAGGGACCACTCAACTGGTCCAAGTGTAAGAAAGTATACCTGGGTAATCGCAGGCGCATAATATGGTGGAATACTTGAGTGGTTGCTAGCATTCAATGACATAATTTTGAGGACAACTCTGACAAGCCGAGTGTCACAAAAATGGGGTATTCGAACGGTGGTCGATACTTAAAGACGAGAGGATACTTGGACAGTCACAAACATCTGAACTTTAGAGACAACATGAATAGGTCGAGTGTCAACAGAGAGAGCACTTGAGTAGCGGCAGACACTCGAAAATAGGGGGATGCTCGGGCAATTGCAGATATCAGTACTTGGGGATAACTTGAACGAGCTGAGTATCGGTAAGAGGGAGTACCTAGATAGTGGTAAGTACTCATAAAATTTTGGGAATACGGATGAGGACATGCTTTCCTGGCGATATCTCTAGTTTCTAAGAGTATGCTCACTATTTGCACAATATGCACACATGTACACAATGATTGTATATACTGTAAATGTGATTTATGCATGACGATCTTGTCAGTTTTGCATCATTTGAATTCCACTGGGAAAGATTTTGGGAGACAGCTTTTGTCTAGAATGTAGATGTCTTGAGCATGTCAGATAAGGGACTTTCAGTCTGAAAGGACTTTTCACTCACTCTCACTCTCATGGGAAAGGCTATTTTATCCTGGCCATTGATGCAGGATTTATGAGGATCATACTACCTCACTGTCATCATGTCGGCAGGGGTCCGAGTATTCTCGCAAATGATACGACTTTACCAATGTGAGAGGTCTTTGTTTGGAATCGTGATGAAGGCTTGCTCAATGGCTTATCAAAGGGGACCAATAAGGTCATTGCTTTGTGGAAAAGATGTTGCATGATCATCTCCGAGTTTGCAGGTCGAGAATCCTGCGAAAAGAGATAGAATAATCTTGCTCGTACTCCTTCGAGCGATACTTATAGACATATGAAATCTTACGTTAATTGAAGTGCCCCTAGTCTGAAAAGACTTTTTACAATAGGATGCCATGTGGGCTTGACTCATGTGTGAAAGGGTCAGAGCTGGTGATTGCCTTGACATTTGTCACCGGTCTTTCTTCTCACGGTCCAATGAAGGTTCCATGGACCACAACAGCAACTTCTCTTGGGGAATACAAATGGCTGTATTTTTTGTTTGGGGCATCGGCCTTACTTTTACCAGGCACACTGCTTTTTCATGCCCCTATTTCTCTTTTCAATTTTTCATTCATGGGCATTGACCTTACTTTTACCAGGTATACTGCTTTTTTATGCCCCTAGTTTTTTTGTTTTTGTTGCTTGAGGAACTGATCCTAACAAATTCAAGCAAATGCCTTATTGAATCCTCATCTTTTGCTGACGCTTATGATTATGCTACTTGAATGGCAGCAGCTTCTGTTTTGCCTCCATGTGAGGGTGAATTTACAGACCCAATTGGTTTGTACGATGGATACAAGTACATAAAGAAAAAATTGCTTTTCATGACTCTAGGGCACTTAAATTAATGCGAGTGTTCATATGCAATAAAGACACTCAAAGATTGATGCAAGTGCAAGCAAGAGAATTTCTATCCCTTTTCTCACCTCGTGATGCTGACTTGCCTTCAACTTGCCCCAGTGTGGGGTGGTTCTTTGACGAGGGGTAAGACAGAAATTTGGCTAGTGTATGGGGCTCAAAGTGAGCGGTGGAATGCCTCCCACTGTTTTGGTCATCGTACCATTCGCGAGAGAACTCTTTACCCTGTAGTCATGGAATTTTCTGCACTCATCTCACAAGTGTATAGATGGGGGGACTATGTGTGGGATATGGCTTGCCTGTCATCATTCTGACGTGCCTCATCTAGCATGCTCAATTAATCTTGTATTCTTCACTTAGCCGTCTATTCTAATAATCCGTGATAGAATCAAAGATTTAGACAAACAAAATCATCATGCAAAATTCACATGAAAAAAGGCATGCAATATGATGTGATAGAGTTTATACTCTCAAAATAAATGAATGACTTTTTACTCAAGAAAAACCCATTAACAGCTTTAGGGGTATTTACTTAGTGAAATGGTATTCACAGGTGTGTTGAAACTTGAACATCAAAAGAGTCATTTACAAAGGGTTATTTACAGATGGGTGTCAATAAATTGTTCATATTGGCTAGGGACATGACACATGAACGATCAGCCAGGGATTGGGGATCTGATCAGGAATTTCTACTCTTTCCTTTTGCAGAAGAGAGGCTGGGGAAATAGCTCAACCAGTAGGGCCAAGACTATAAGTGACTTGAGGCTTAAAGGATCTCTGTCATTTGCTTTGAGATGCTATTTGGGAAAGCTTATCAAAGTCTGACATGACTTTCATTGATTTGTTTTCCACATCTTTGACGGCTAGGTGATCCTGTAAAAGACAAGAGAGGGCGTATTAGTCACGAATTTTTTCAGAAGTCAAACAACTGGAAGTGATACAACATTACTCTTCACTGGTTTGCAAATGATTAGGTAGACAGGGAGGACATGAAGTCTTATGGTTCCCACTTCGTCAGGTCAATTATTCTCCTTAATTGGCTTGTGGATGACGAAGTCAAGTGTATTTGATGCAAGTCATTTTCATACACTAGCCTTGCCAGTATTATCAAACCTAACCATTGAGTTTGGTTCTTGAGTTGTGATGTTCCCTGTCAAATAAGGAAAATACGTCAAAAGCGGGTTTAGATAGAGGGAGTATTGGAAGCGATACCAAATTACCCTTCCCCAGAGTTTGTCTGTGCTAGCTCCTAAGAATATTTGAATGTTGATGATGGCCTCTTTATCTTGGCATAGTTCAATGTTTCCTTCAATTGGCCTTCCTCATTTGTGACCATGTATGCATGATTGCTGGTCGTTGATTCATCTTCAACACATTCCTTCTGTGGAATTTCTCTTTCTATCTTTGGCTATAGCATTATTGAGCAAAAGTCATATACCTCAAGCTTCTATGGAATTTGAGATGGACAATCAAAAACCTCCAATTTTCTGATGGTAATTACTCCTTGGAGAAATATGAGTCTAGAGTGAAGTTTCTAGATTCCAAAGTCATTGTTCAGGGTGGGGGCCTACAGATCGCCTTGACTATCTGGATTTCCTCCCTGTTGACAGTAATCACTTTAAAAGAAGAGAAGAAACTCCTTCCTTATGCTTGTGGGCTCGTCGAAGTGGTAACATCCAGTTGTTTGGGTGCGTCATGTGACAAGATAGCCCTTTGGCTTAGGAGGGAGCTAGGCAAGAGTGAGGCATGTCATGGATGCTTCGATTTCAACTCTATGCCTGTACCTATTACGCCTCATCTTTTGTATCCTGTAAATAGAAGAGAGGGGTTGTTATTCTCAATATTATGTTAAAGGAATAAGACTTACCCTTTTTGAAGCGAGATGATTCTTTCTGTTTGCCCCTTCTTGAAAAGATATCCTTGAATTTGGTCCGTTCACATGATGCGCCAGTTTCAACTATCAAAAGGGGATGATATTCTGAGACATGAAGTGAGAGAGTTAGAAAGACAAACATGCTTAAATTCATCATCTCATTTTGACAAAATATGTTTTTGGGGAAGAAAAAGCATGAGGAAGCCCAGCCCTCAGTATTCTCCTTGGATGATATTTTCTTTTCATGGTTGAATAACATCACTGGGAAGGTTTGGAATACTGCCTCATGCTTTCAAAACAAAGTACTAGAATTATACATTAAAGTACTTGGAATGGAAAATATAACAGTAGCACACCAGACAAGATAAGAAACATGAAATCATAAAAGCGAGTAAAACCCATGAAAACTCCTGTGTAAAAGAGCGCTTCGATAGTGCTAGTCTTGAAGCTAAGTATCTTTGAAATCCTCATCTTCAATAGACTCAAAGTATTCACATGCGATGACTACTTCGTTGAAGCTACGGAAGTGTAACCCATGCAGCCAACAGCGATGCTTGCAGGACAAGGCTTCTATAAATTGTTTTATCAACTCTTCTTCAGCCAGCTCAGGGTGGATTTGCATCATGAAAGCCCTCCACCTCCCTGCATATGCTCGGAAATCCTTCATTGGTCTTCTTTCGAAGTGGGCCAAATTCTTGCATGGCAGCTCAGTTCCAATCTGGCTTTGGTACTGGTGCAAGAATGTGGAAGTCAGCTCGCTCCAATTCTTTATGAGATGGATATTTGTTGTGAAGAACCATTGTAATGCAGACCCCGTAAGGGTTTCTTGGAACGCTTGAGTTGTAAATAACGTCGGGCCATAATACCGACTCATTTCAACGTGGAGATACTGCAAGTGAGCCACAGGGCAAGTCGTGCCGTTATACTTGTGGAGATCGGGTAACCACATTTCTATGGGGGTCAAGATCCTACAAAGGTGAGACAGGCCTGATAGGTCTTGGTTAGGCCACTGGTTTTCCCACTACATACTCATTATAGTGGTGAATTTTTCTCCTTCAGGGAAGCTAGACTCTATCGAGATTACCCCATTGCTTTCTTCTGGGTCAAAACTACCAAAGGAGTATGAGGCATTTAAGCTATCTTCATGGTCAGGTGACAAGCTTAGTACTTCGTTAGGATCGTAGCGGATAAAGACGTATGTTTCTTCTTCTAACGAGCCTTCATCCCCGAGTGAGAGTAGGAAACAGTTATACGATGAATCGTCAATTTCATTGTCTAAATAGCGCTGGAAATCCTTGGGATTGTATTCTAGGGGCGGGAAGTCTTCAGGGTTATACTCTAGGGGATGGTCGCCTTCAAAGCTATATTCTTGGGAATGCTCGAAGCTTTGGTACAGTGGCTCGTCAACGGATGCTGAATCGATCTGCTTAGGCTTTCTTTTCTTGGCCCCTGGTCTAGACCTTTTGAGTAAGGCCCTGCGTTTTACCAGCTCAATTCTGTCAAGGGAAGTGAGAGATATTAGAGTGTCACTCTCTGATTCGCTTTCTAGGTTGATAAGGGCTGGTATTCTTTGGGCCCTAGCTCTTGCAGTAAGCTTGGGGAGTTGTCCTATCGTGCCCCGTGTGACATCCAGATTTTTGGGTTCTGATTTCGATTAAATAGATTGGGCATTTCATCGGCACGACTACAGTGCTTTTCTCTGAGTTGGCCACTCACGAAATAACTAGACTAGTTGTGTGAGTTATTAAGGACTTTAGGGCAAATAGACTTGAGAATTTGACCATGAATCGACTTCTCGACCGTGCTCATCTTTAGAGATCATTGCGACACAGTATAAAATCGATTTGAAATCAAAGATAGGTCGATTCAACTGAGATGAATGACCAATCGTGAGTGACTCCACTAAATTGGAAAACTCTCGTGGACCGGCACTAATTTGATTTTACTATCATTTTGGTACCCTGTGTCCGTATTTGAATCCTTGAGATTTTCACGACAATCGAGAGTCGCTAATGTGTCGAGTGGGTTCATTGTGGCTCGAAGAAAATCGACCACGGGTCATTTGTCCTAAAAAACTCTAAAAATTACTCAGTAGTCTAGGTCACACTAAAAGTGCGTTGGAGTGAAATTAACCATCAATTTGAGTTCGATTTCAGAAATTGGAAGTTCTTTGGTGTCACGAGCTATTCTAAGAACGTCGACTCACCTTTTGAGGAAATTCCGACGAGTTTAGGATTTTTTGGGAAAATCGGGTCAGAAATGCGGAAAATGAACGGAAACTCAGATTGACCAATTTGAAGAGACTTTTGACATCTGGTGTAAGTGATTCGGCAAATGAAAGTTGTTTGGGCTTTTTCTGACTTTAAATTGGACCTCAACGGAATTTATTTGTTCGGAAAATCGGATTCCGAAAAGAAATTGAATTAAAATTCGGAATAGAAGAAAATGGCCGTTTTTGCTACCCGAGATTCTTTGTCGAGGGAAATTTTGTGCGTCAAAGCAAGCGGGAATCAAGTACCTTAGTATGGGGACTTTTTGGGATCAAATTGGACTAAGCAAAATCAAATGGGATCAAGAAATTTGAATTATAGGATTTTCTTTTGGGTTTTCCTTTTTATTTTTCTTCCCCCCCTTGTTGCGCACGTTTCCCCTTTTCTTTTCTAGCCGCCCACGTTCCCTTTTCTCTCTCTCTCTCGGTTGAAAACTCACGCACGAAACCCTCCAAAAGCCGATAATCCCTGCTTTATTATCCTCTCACCTTATCTCTCTCTCTTCATCCTCATCTCTTTACTTTTCTCTTCCCTTTTTTCTTTCATTTTAACCGCACGTTTCCCCCTCCCTTTTGTTCCTTCGAGCAAACCCCTCCTTTTGCCCTTCATCCGCTGTTTCTTTTTCTTTTATCTTTGGGTTCTGTTGAAGAATTGAACAGCCCACATCTCGGTCAAATTCCCCACCGAGTGAAGCTTTGGTTGACCATCAATGCCAGCTACATCAACACCTGGCGTGCCTCCTCTTCGTTTGTCCCTGGGTGGCCAACGAAGCAGCTCCACCAGCCGTTGTTACTCGAAGACAACTCCAAGGCCACGCGTCCTCTTGGTCAACGTTCAACGAAGAAGAAGACCGCGCGTCTTCCATAGTTCGGACGAAGCTGCTTCTTCTCCAACGCCTTGCAGGTCCATGCGTCCGCAACCGCCAGAAATCCTAACGGCCAGAGGCACGGTTGCTTCTTTGTGTCTTCGTTGGAACGGCACGAAGTTAAGCCTCAGTGAATCCTCGTTCGTTGCTGCCTCGGTCTGCCCAGTTTGCTGTCCCCATCTTGTCGTGTGGATCGCACAGAGCGAGCCCGTAATTTCCTGCAGTCTTCGACCCGTGAGTCTTCACATGATTCGGCCCGACAGCTTGGCCTGTCTTCAGCTCATCTTGGGCTCCCTTGTTCAGCCCACAACTAGTGAGTTCCAGCCCAGCAGTCCTTTTATTGAGTCAACCCATCAGCCCAAGACTTTGGCCCAAGCTTCAGCCCACAGAAATTTCAGCAAGCAAGCCTAGATCAAGCTCAGCCAAGCTCAGGCCCAAGTTCGGCCGCTGAGCGTTGTTGTCACCGTGTTCCAGTCTTCGCTTTGCCAAGTGAGTTTTACTCACTAAAGCTTTCTTAGTGATCTAATTATGCCTAAGGGTTGGTTAGATTTATTTAATTGTAATTAGGTGGTTAGATTAGATTACAATAATTAAATTAGAGACTTGTTAGTGCTTGTTAGCTAAATTGAAGGTGCAATTAGCAAGTAGGCACGTCCTACTTGTAACACCCCAAACACCCTTGAGGTGATTACAGTTATGCTAACCATCACTTTCCTTACTAAGAGAGCCGTGTCTTTTAAGCTCTCAATTTTTTATTTTTTTTTACGTATTCAACGGTCCCTGCGCAGCACATATAGCGGAAGCAAGATTTAAAACTCTCTCACCCAACATATGAGGGGCAATACACACATACTAAACACAATAGTATACCAAGAAACCGGCTCGGTATTATTTACTACCGAATGGACAGTTCCTTTATCTTTTAGGGGTAGAGTACATCAAGATAATAACATCAAAATGAGCTCTAACCACTACCCTTTATCAAGATAAACAAAAATAGCCTATACACACGGCTAACCCAAAAAAAAACCATCCATTCTGTCAGCTCCGGCCCGGCTCAAAAATCCCACCAACCTCCCCAGCTACATATCGTGCCTACCGCCAGCCAGGAGGACTAGGTGGCGGGGGTAGCATGCTTTGCCTATCTCCCCGTCCTCACAGGGAAAGATGGAGACGTACTCCTGGAAGACCGGGCCGCTACTCAGGCCCACCTCGAACCGTACCAGGACAGAAACTCGAAAGTATGTGCGTCCGGGGATCGCCGGACTAGGAAACTGTACCACCCGCACCTCGAGGTCAGTCGGAATCCCATAGAATCTACCGGGTGCAAGTGGAGGAACCGACATCGTCTAAGCTGAAAATGTTAATCCCCAAAGGGGTGAGTACAACCACTCAGCATAAAAGCAATCCTTAAAACTCCCCATACTACACAATCAAGCACAGTTTCATATCATCATACTATGAATAATCCAGACATACATCATAGCACTCATATAAATAGCCCTAGACTTAACTAGCATATATCATCACCCAGTCAACACTATCCATTTGTACATAACCCACCACATGCATTGTTTTCAAACATTCATTACTTATATGCCTATACAGGTATATCTCACCACATACTTGTACTTTGCATAACGGCATCAAATGGAAGTATCAGTACCATACACAATTTCAGCAAGCATGAATGCGTTTCTTGTTTTAAATGTCATCCATACATCACCATTCAATTAGTGCTCACAGACTTAAATGATGATCACATGCGTTTCCACATAATAACAATGCATCAGGCATATGCACACATCAAATATTTGCAATTTTAGATGTATTCTCCGGTATACACTTCCCGGCTTCCGGCAACCCCACTTCCCGGGCATCTCACACCCAACCTGGCGTCGTCAGGAATCCACGGCACACACCATCCGGGCTTCCGGCATTTACACTCCCTGGCCGGGCATCTCGCACCCCAACTGGCATCACGAGGCATCCACGGCACACACACTCCGTGCTTCCGGCACCCCCAACGCTCCGGGCATCTCAACTCCAAAGGCCATCCAGTTTTACGCACACGGGGCTACTTGGGCATCCGGCATTTTCACTCCCCGGCCGGGCATCTCGATACTCCCGAGGCATAATCAATGCATGTCATGCAACAATCTCTTTTTCATGCATGATCCACAAGCATGACCATGGTGCATACAAGCACAACAGCATATGTATTCACTTATTCACAATCACATGACATGAATCTTCATTTAACATGCTCAGCCCATTGTTCCATCACCAATACAGCATGTATATCATGAGAACCAAGTGAATTTAAGACTAAATATCCATCTCTCAATCACATATGGCATGTATACATAGACATCAAGAGGGTATCCAACCAATACAGCATGTACAGTATGAACTTGACATGCATAACACACCCAAATGAATAATACAGCATTCGGCTTAAGTCTTCTCCAATGCATTCCCCTAATATCAGCATATAAATCAATCAAGAATACTCTCCAGGCACCATGACATTGGTCATTCAACATGTTAATCCACGTACATGATTGAAATAAAAGGCAAAGATATCCTTTAGACTAAAGAAAACAAGTTTAGGCTATGTATTTATAAAATACTTATTCTCGGCCACATTCGGCCTATGCCCAGAAAATTCCAGATTACACTGTCCATAAAATCCACGAAATTGAGGCACTGATTCATCTTCAAAAATTATCAAAAATTACTATGTTATATCTAAGAGGTAGATGAACATTTCACTAGAAGAAATCATCTTGAAATTCGGCTCACAAAACATAGTATAAAAATCACCAACTTTCAGCTTATTTCCAAAAATGCGCAGGATACATCATTAGCAAAACAATTCAAAATGACCCACTTTAACTCACTCTTTTTCTCTCATTTTTGGATATGTTGTAGCCAAGTGTGTTTTCTACAACTTCCCTTTTGAAATAGAAGTCAAATTCTCAAAGAAAAGTTAGGTTATAAGCTCCACAAGCCACTGTCCTTAAATCGTTAAATTTCCAGAGTGCAGGGCTAGAAAGAAAATTCGATACACCAGGTAATTCTCAACTAAATTGGCTCAAATTTTAATATGAGGTGCATCAAGATGTTCTTAACAATTCATCAGAAGGAGTCGAGCAAATATTCCAACTCAAAAGGCATGAACAAGAGCAAACAATCAACAAAGGTCTCTCGGCTAACTCCAGAACCCATCCGGTTTCAAGCTAAACTCTTTTCACCCCACAATTCTCATTCAAATTCGCCCAAATTCAACTATGTTGCAGTTCAAGGTGTGTATAACAACTTCACAGAAGACCTCAAGCTCAGAATCCATCTCTAAATCCATAAAAACCGCTCCACAAGACTCGGGTGTAACCCCGTTTTTCCCAATACCCGATTTACCCGGTTTGACATTTCTCCACAATTAACCAAATTTAACCGTACAAAACACGATTTCTTGCTAATGTGAAACACTATACACGTATAGGAAGAGTTAAGGACAGCTCTTGCCTTTAGATTTGAAGAAAAACAGCAAGAATCTCCTTGGTTGAAGCTGGAATTCCTCTTGGCAGAACGCTTTTCTTCCTCCTTCGGTTCTTCCTCTCTCTCTTTCTCTCTCACTTTTTGGCTGACTCTTCTCTCTCTCACTCACTCAGTCGACGGCACCTTCTCTCTCTCTCTCACACCTCACACGGCCACTCACCAAGGCTACTTCCTAGGCTCCCATGCAAGAGGACAAGTGGCATCAAGGGCGGTGACCCACTCGGCCAGCTTCTCCCCTCCAAACCGTGCAAAACTCGTGGGCTTCATGGGCCGGGTCACTCCCATTTGGCCGGCCCATCTCCTTCTCCAATTAACCCTCACTTAATTGAGCCAATTTAACCAAATTAAATACACCTCAATCCCTCCAAAACCGTGTTAGCCGTAGGTTGTAATATGGACACTCATCCAATCAATTCCAAGGATTATTCTTGGCCGTGGGGTAAAAATCACTAGGTCCATCACCTTGAGCTAATTGTGATTCAAAAACTCAATGGTTAAAGTCACATAAATTTTGTTAGCCACAATTGTCACATTTCCAAAAATGGTGTCCAATTTGAAAGTGCCATATCAACTCGCCAAAGAGTTGCAATTCCACAGTTGGATCTTCCATAGTCCTCACATATTCAATGATTTTCAAAATTTGAGGATGCCACACTATTAATTATTGGATGCTTCTAGGGATTTTTCCCGTCCCTTATCGGGTGTCAATTTAATAATTCGGGCCTAAATGAATTTTTAGGATTTAATTATTAATTTTCGAAATTAATTATTTAATTATTTATTTCCCGAAATTTCAATAAGGCTGGCCAAGGACCGGAATATTATGCTGATGATTGTGATGCAGACCGTTTATTTAATTGAGTTTTATATTGTTCTAAATTGAATTTATCGTATTTATTTATTTAATATTCGAAATTAATTATTTAATTAATTATTTTTCCGGAAATTCAACTGAGATGGCCGGTGACCGGAATTTCGTGCTAATTGTCGTGGTGCAGTTCGTTTATTTATTTGAGCTCTACATTGCATGGAATTGATTTGATTGTACAATTTTAGGGATTTATCCCAAATTGATTGAATTTGAATGAATGATTGGTTGATGGCCGAGTGTTATTATTTAGCATCAATGATGCTGTAATGAACCGTAAAGCAGAGGGAACTGTGAAAGAGAATTGGGGAAATTCTCGGCCGAAACCAATCAGGAACGATGTAATGAGACATACGCGATTCGGTGATTAAAGGATATCACTGGCGAAAACGGCGCCTTAAAGAACGCACGAGTGCTGTCTATTACAAGCAGCGGTATGGACATACGTGGTTCGGTGATGGAGGATATCGCTGGCAAAAACGGCGCCTTAAAGAACGCACGAGTGCTGTTCATTATACACGTCACCTTGGCTGAAACAGTGCCCGAGAGCATTAATGAGGCTCTGTGACTAAGTGTACTGCTGGAGGTTATCATGATCGGTAATTGGTACGTCACCTTGGCGAAAAAGACACCTGAGAGCATTCATCTGGCTCTGTGACTGAGTACCCGAATGGAGGTTATAAAGTGTGGTGTTGATGTGACCGAGAGGTGATCCGAATGATATGAAATCGACTAGGTCGATTGATCATTGTTTTGATCTGATGTTGCGGTGAATTGATTGATTTATTGAGAATGACCCTGAGTGGTTTTGTTGGCGTGTGATTGACTAAGTCGATTTGATTGATGCTTCGATCTGTGATGTGATTACTTTGGTGCCTATTTGATATGTGCTAACATGCAGGTGGAATCTGAGGCCAAGGTAAGTCCTCTGACTCATGTTGTGCTTAGGCAACCCTAAGGTATATTAGTTTACTAATCGAGTCTTAGGGGGTAGAACTTGTTGAGACATAGTCTCATCCCGGTTGTGGGATTACATTTCAGGCCCCTAGATTTCTCGAAGACGAGCCGGCATTTGAAGTCAAAGATGAGCGAGAAGAAGGAGATGAAGAGTTTGAAGAAATTGAGTCTAGTGGTGAAAGACCTGAGGAGGACTGGGACGATGATCCCGAGCATAGTCCTATCCTTTCTTGTAAACCCTGTATATGTGAAGTCATGAATTTCAATAAGTAAATTTGTGGCCTACTTTTCTATCCCATTGTTTTATTGTCTGGGGATTTTTAACTACTTCCGCATGTGCATGTAAATAAAAAAGAAATGGTCGGCGATACTTATCTTGGGATATCGCATTTTTAAAATCGACCAAAGGTGAGGGATGTGCGAGTGCCTGAGGATCGGGGCGTGACACCCCGGTCTTGAACAGGCTCTGTGTCTTGGGTCTCGTACAATGGCTCATTGCCTTTCCTAGTGAGAAACCTTTCAGTAAGAAGATGCCGCTCAGTTACCCATTTATCATGCAATGGCTCATTGACATGTTCCTCTCCTATCTCGGTGACTAATGGCTCCTCATGCTCCGCAGTCATTGGCTCTTCGTAAGGCAAGGCAATGCCAGGGCTGATGTCAATATCATATTCTTGATGGAAAACACGAATTAGTTCTCTCCAGGTTTTAAGGGGACTAATCTTCCTAACAATGTACAATCGCAAGGCAGGGCCGATCAAGCTTGATTGGTATGATTGAATCATCCTTCGAACTACGTAGGCCTGTAAGTAGGCTTCTAGGCGGGAGGTATCAGCATACCTTTCGCATTCAAGCGTTTTGAGCTCTTCAGGGATCTCTAAACCAGCGTAATTAGACAAGTCGATAGGATTTTGCCCCTGCGGCTGGCTTAACTTTTTTGTGATCTCTTCAAACTGTCTATGTTGTTGGCTAATTTCCGGCAAATTTGCCGGTGTCATGACAATGCTTAAAGCAATTACGGAGTTGGGCCCAGCTCAAGCAGATTTCATTTGTCTCGAGAGTCGTTGAATGGACATCTGTCCTACACTGTCTTCAATGCTGGTAAGGTGATTTTGTACATCATTCTGATCGGGCCCTATCATGTGGGGCCATTCGCAAGTGGCTGATGGCTGGCGATTCATGATTACCTGTTTTTATGAAAACAATGAATGAGCACAAGGTAGACAAAGATTGACCCATGGCAATGGTCTAGCTATTTTTATTTATCAAAAGAGGATTTCACAGACTTCTAGCATCTAGAACTTGAAATGACATAGCAGAGTACTGGATATTAAAGAAAAGTCCCTAAACAATGGGACAAAGCTTTTACAAAATAAACACCAAGGAGGACATGTCTGCTAATTTATATGCGATAGGGAGCCTTGTTCCTGCAAAGGCTGCTTGCTTTCTTGGACTAGTTCTATTCCCATATCCTCTGTATAAGCTCTGCTTGCTCGTGCGGGTTGCTCTCTCTGATTGAATGAGGGACCGATGGCTTCCACCTTGTCGGGATGTGATGATTGTGGATGTAGGCTGCAGAGGCATGGTGAGCTTTTTCTTCTCCCTCAAGCCCTTCAGGTACCACGATTCTTTTGCGATGGCACTTATCCCAAGTTTCCTCAACGATAGAAATTTCGACTGCATAGTCACGGCTTGTGTTGAAAAGGACTGGAGGAATTCTTCTCCTGGAAGGCGGTGGAATCTACTTAAAGGCTCCAAATTATCGTGCCAACCGATATGGGTAATAGGGAACGACGCCAGTGCAACCAAGCAACGGGATTGGGTGGGTGCGTTTGTAAGCAAAGCGAGCCCTCTTTTCATGGAACCAACCAGCACACCATTGAAATGCCTCAAGAGTTGGGTTTCTCAGGAAGTCAACCCAATTTAAACAGCTTTGATTGGGAATATACGGTCCTAAAACCATAAATTTTTGTAATGGATTTTCGAAAGCATTTGTTTCAGATGATCGCATAAAGTCTCGAAATTCGCTTAAGTGAGAAAAGAACCAAACTTGTAAAATTTTAGGAAAGACTCACATGATTTTCTTCATGTTGTCTTTAAAACGATTAAAGGACAAGAATGTTTCAGTTAAAATCATGTTGACATAATTCCCCCCCTCAGGATCTGATCAACAATCTATGCCATCTTAGGACTTATAACGTTTCTTTGGTGGGGGAAAATGATGAGTCCGAAAAAGGCCAAGAGGAAAATCTCACTTTTTTTGGTCATAGGCTGATTTTGAAAACATGCATTCACGAATTCTAGTAAGCAGGTATTATGGTTGTTTTCAAGAATTTTTATCTCATAACATGGATTTCAGTTCCTAAAAGTCGTGCTAACCCACGCCATGGGAGGGCGCCTGTCGATGGCTTGATAAGCTTTTTCTCAAGAGGCATTCCAATGATGATGCTGTATTCCTCCAGGGTTGGAGTTAGCTCAAACCTTCCAAACATAAAAGTAAGTGTCCTTGGGCACCAGAAATGTGTCATGGCTTGTATGACTTCAGGGCGAACAGTGACTCGGATCAACGATAGGAGATGACTGATTTTGGTCTTCACGCACTCTTGGGCAAACTGATCCAATTGACCCCACCATCTGAAGAGCTCCGCCTTGGGAGCAGGAATGAACTGGATATCGTCTTTCCCCATCGCATATAAACTGGGACTTTGAAAAGCTTATCCTAAGTTGCCATGGGCCAATAAAAAGACTAAGTTAAAGTAAAGAAATTACTTTGCTTTTGAATAAAATGACAAGCACAAAGACATGCACATGAGATGTGTGGCTCGATTTCTAACTCAGAAGGCTTGTTGAAATTAAAAGGGTATCCGCCCGTCGCAGTCTCGCGTTAGCAGCATACTCCCTTAACCTCGGCTAAGAAATTCGGGGAAAAGAAAGGCAACCTTTACATCGCAGTCTCGCGTTTGAGATCGTATCTTTATTAACACCATCTTAAATATCCTATGGCGGTCCAGGTCTGGCGGCAGGGTTGTGTGTGCCATGTGTAGCGTTAAAACATTAAAGCATGTACAACAGTTTATAATCACAAGACAATTTATTTTAAATAAAATTAAAATAAACTTCTAAACTACTGACCTGCATTAAAAAAACAAAATCAAGTCAGTAAAGTGTTTAAACAAGATAGAAATGGCCTAAGTCTTCAAAGTCCCCAGCGGAGTCGCCAAGCTGTCGCGACCTCTTTTTTCTGGTGCCAGCGGTCGGGTACGAGCGCCTAAGGAGGCTAATGGCTCGGCTGAATTTAGTTATGCCTGAATTCTCCCAAGTCCACCAATTCACGACTTTAATAGTTTAAGTTTTTAACTTGTAAGTCAATTTTAAAATAGAGTCGCCACTAATCAATTTGGGGTAGGTCAATTAGAAACCCAAGCGAAGTATCGGGAAAAATACTCGCTCCTGCGCAACCAAAGAAATTAGGATCGGGGACTTGATTACACTAGTTAATCACTAATGTCCTTTTGATACCTAATCTTGTTTGAACCCCGAGGTTTTTTTGGATGTTTGAGAGATTTTCCATGCATTTTTTTTGGAGGAAAAATACTTTTTGAGTCTCTTTCTCTTTTTGGACATAAAAGGGATTTTTTTGGATTTTTGATTATTTTGGGAAAATACAAGCTTTTTGGCCTTTTTATGAATTTTGGCATTTTTGGGATTTTTGGCATTTTTTTGGAAAATACAAAATTTTTTTGATTTTTTTGATTTTTTGGAAAATATATTTTTAACATATTTTTTTTATTTTTTGGAAAATAAATTATTTTTTTGTTTTTATTTCAATTTTTCTGAAAATAAAACATTTTTTAACATTTTTTAATAATTTTCAATTTTCTGGAAATTAAAAGGCTTTTTAATATTTTTTTGAAAATAAATTATTTTTTATTTTTTCAAAATAAATTATTTATTTATTATTTATTTATTTATTAAAATATTATAAAAACCGACTCGGGTCGGATCCAACCCGGGCCGCCCCAAAACGCAGACGGGCTCGCTACGCGGGCCCGACTTTCTTTAAAAAAAAAAAAAAAGCATGAAACGACGCCGTGGCCGAGCGTTCGCGGACGCCCGACCCAGCCCGACAACCCGACTCCACAACCCGGCGACCCGCTCCACGACCCGGCTCCCCGGCGAGAACCCTACCCGAATCCAACCCGAACCGCGACCCGACTCCCGCCGCCCTTGGAAATTGCGGAATCCCTACCCGGTTCCCGATCCAGGTCCGACCCGTAGACCCGGGATCGCAACTCGGAAAATCGGGAACCCTAGGGTTTCCGAAATGGGGGCACCGAAGAGGCGCAGCGGCAATGATGGCGAAGACGGCGGCAACGGCGACGATGACTAGGCCAGGGAAGAGGGAATGGTGACGGCGACGGCATCGGCGACAACACGGCGGCATGTTACCTGGCGACGGTTCGGCGAAAGCGGCGACGGCAGTGGCACCCACGCAAATCTCCCCCAACTTCTCTCTCTCTCTCTCTCTCTCTCTCTCTCTCTCTCTCTCTCTCTCTGGGCCTCCGGTGAAGCTCAGACTCTCAGTCGCAAGCCCTCGGCCCCCCTGAAGTCTCTTAGTGGGGTATCCAAGGGCCGCGACCTCGATCCAGCTTTCCTCCTCCTCTGTGTCTCCGTTGTCTTCCTTTGTCGACGTTGGGAGGGGTATTTATAGGCGAGGGACGGCCGGCTGTCGGAGCTCGACCGGAGGCTGTTGCGGCCCTCGCCGGCCGAACCGGCGTCCCATCCGATGCTAGCTACCCCCTCTGCTTCACGTCCCATCACCGCCTGCTCCATGTCCTGCCCCACGTGCGCCGTTCCTCCCTCGGCTCCGGCGTCGCGCTTCTGGCACGTGCTGCGCACACATTCGGGCGAGGGAGAAGACGGAGACGGGCCGGGTGTGGGTTGGGCCGCGGGGGGGCCCAAGGGAGCTATTTTCCTGCTTTTTTTTTTGTTTTTCTGTTTTTTCGGTTTTTTTCGGTTTTTTTTGTTTTATTACTTTTTATCCGAAAAGATAAAATAAGATAAAATAAAATACAAATAAAATAAATAGAGCAAAACCTTATTAATTAAAAGGAAAATTTAGGCATCAACACTCATACACAATTCAACACATATTACTAAAACACTTTCACATTTAACTCAATTTAGAAACTTGTACCCAAACTAAGATGAGAAAGTAGAGCGAGTGAGGGCAAGATCGAGTGAAAGCAAGCGCAAGATCGAGTGAAAGCGAGAGAGGGTGAAGAGAAAGTTATAGAAGTTGATTAGATTTAAGTAAATTCTAACCTATTTAACACCCTTATTATTTTAAGTTTTGCCATTCTGAACTCATTTATGATTTGTTGAATATGATTAACTCACATCAAAGAAGGGTTAAGAAATGAGTATATAATCTATTTTGACCGGTCTGCCAACAAGTGATGACCCACTTTGCAACTGAACCGCATGAACACGTGATATTAATACCATTTTATCCAAGTTGTTTGCATATCTTATAAACCAAGCAACAAAGTACAATAAAGGCCTTGGGATTGGGACTGTCAAATCGCACATTTTATATACGAGCTATAAATATGAGTATTTTGCTTTGATATAGTTCGAACCCGAAAGCATATGTGACCCGCATAAGATAAAGTTTTTGGTTTTAACAAAAATATTATAACCCCATCACTAAGCTAAATTGAACTGCTCGCATGATTCCACTCTCAATTTAATCTTCACATCACATTGTTTTGAAGTTCCTAATGTCAGTCTTTTTTCAAATTGGCCAGCGTTATGAATATGCAGCCACGACGCCCAACAATCATCTTCATAGACAAAACAAAAGAAAAGCACCCTCCTTTTGACAAACGGATTGTCAAACTATAGTGGGTGTAATCAACTCACTCTAGTTTAATCAAAGTATTTTTTTTCATTGAGCTAGCTAAATAACCATTTCTTTATTGAACACATTGAATTTTTTTTCATTCAAATCAATTATTGAAGAATGCATTCAATGTGGTTATTGAATAGACCCTGAGATTTTCGGGTCCCCCACTGTGGGAATGAAGCAAGACTTCAGTAGCTTTTCCAAGAACAATTCATGTTAGCTTGTCAGGCGCTTTTGGCGATCTCACCTGTGGATAGACTCTAAAAAAAAGGCAATTAATAATTAGAAAGAGATATATATTGATGTGATGCACTTGCAACATCTCGAGATCACACTACAGGGCATAAAATTCATAACTGCGCATATTGCACGTGCATGGAGCATGCCCGAAAATACAACGACATGATCATTTCGTGAAAAAAACTCTCTACTGCATTCACGCATATATAGAAAGACAAAGAGAGGGAAGCAAGAGCAAGACGATCTTGATTTGCTAGGCTATTGACCCAAAGTTATTCCTTCCATCTAACTTTTGAATACAATCGTAATTACAAACATGTCTTCATTAGACAAGTAAAAGCTCCAAGTCAATTCTGAATCTTAATGCCTAGTGAATATAAAATGGAAGCTAAAAGATTTTGCAATTTAAGTTTGACGCGAAAAAAACAAATTATCAAAAAAATTCAAGAAGAACACATAGGATATCGGAGATTTGTGTGATTCAGTCCAATTGTGATACCTATTCTATGAAGAGAGATAATTGCCAAGATATCTACTATGATTTTAGATTGTAAAATCATTCCATGTTCAAGTTTTTACCAACTTAAGGTTACATTCAAATCAAATCAACAAGTGTTATTTGACAAATCTTTTCTAAAGAGCTACTCAGAAAACTCAAAGAGAGAGAAACCCGAGATAAGAAACCTGAGACTTCTCTTATTTACTCGTGTTTAATAACTGAGTAGAAGTGCATCTCTTATACTGAAAAGCCGCTTGGGAAACTTAGTGTGCGCATGGTAACGTTTCTACTTCTCCCAATTTCTGTTTTTTTGTTCCCCGGAATAAAAAAAGAGCAGAAATCCGTTTGGTAACGTCGAATTGTTTTTTATTCCCGGGAACAAAAAGTTAGCCCGGGAATAGTTTTGGAACAAAAACCGAAGTAAAAAAAGTTGCTTCGGTTCCTGAACAAGTTTAAGAAATAAGTGAAAATTTTTTTTTTTTTATTCTTCTCTTGCACACGGCCCATTGACCGCCGTTGACCGCCACTCGCCGCCGCACGCAGCCGCGCCGCCGCCGGCCGGCCGACCGCCGCCGCCGGCCGACCGCCGACCGACGCGCCGCCGCCGCCGACCGACGCCGCCGCCGCCACCGACGCCGCCGCCGCCGCCCAGCCCAGGTGGCCGCGGGAGGTGGCGGCCGATGGCGGTGCGGCCGGCGGCGGCGGCGTCCCGCGGCGATCGGCCAACAAAAATAAAAATAAATAAATATAAAAAAACTATTTTTTACCAAACGCATTTCTATTCTTTTTCTATTTCTAGAGTAGAAATTTTGTGTAGTTACCAAACGGGTTTTTTTACCCATAAATTGTCCCTGAGAATAGAAATAGAAAAGAAGCATTTCTAAAAAAAAAAAAAACTCCCCAGCCCGGAAGCGTTGCCATGCGCACCCTTACTCAAATTAGAAAAATCACTCAAATCAAGAAACTGCTCAATATAGGAAATCACTCAAAAAAATCATACTAGGAAAACTATTCAACCAAAGAAAAATTAGGAAAGTTGGAAAAGCTAATCGAATTAGGTGTGTTTTACAAGCTTAAACTAGAGACATGTTTTTACTCTATAATAATACGGCCAAAATAAAAGCCATGCTAAAGACAATGTGTCAGTCCTAGCATTTTTTGTTCATGAACTGGTGCTAGAATTCCATTTGAATTATGTTGACATCTAATTTTAGCAGATCTAAGAAAAAAAATCCTGTCAAAGCAGATAAAAGGAAAAAAGGGGAAAATCAATCTGATTAATTATGCATGAAATTGGAAATTCTGATGAATATTTAGATTTTGATAAATACAGAAGCAATTAGGAAATCAGATGAGCGAGAGCAATAATTTTTATAAAATGGAAAAAATCGAAATAAAATCGAGTTGATTGCGAAATTATATTCCGATTTGTAATTATGAATTAATGTAATAGAAAATGGAAACTCGAAATTTACTATAGAAAGTGACCGATTGAAATCACTATAGAAGGAGTTGACCTGCACAGGATGTCTGGCGGGGAAAATTTAAAATTTTAAGACTAAAACAACGTGAGGAAGGTTTTTTTTGTCTTCGGTTGATTTGGAGTTCAAAATTGAGAAGAAACATTTTCTTTTCGTTTTTTTTTCTTTGAAGGGAAAAGTCCAATTCAGTTGAAAAGTGTGCAAAGAGTGGACGTGAGAGAGGACGTGAGCGGAGAGAGGAAAAAAAAAAAAAAAAACGAGAAAAACATGAAGAAGAAGAAGAGTGCTGCCTCCACCGTCCGCGACGCTGCTGCCCGTCCACCCCTGCGCCGGCTGCCGCATCCGTGTCATTGCACAACCAGCAGCCGACCCTCCGCCGCTGCGCGTCCCCGCAAGCACCGCCGCCCTGGCGTCCAGCGATCGCACCCTTCGTCGGAGTCCGACGCCACCACACCTCTGCAGCTCGAGCCTTCACCGGTCATCACCTCGCCAAGCTGCACCGCCGGTCCCCGAGCCCCTGATCGCCGCTGCTGCTGCTGTCGCTCCGCCACCGCGCCCCTGCAACGCGACACCGACGCCGACGCCGACGCCGTCGCCGCTCGCCTCAGCCCAGCGCTCGACGCCTTCACCTGCGCCTGCATCTCCGCCTTTGCACGCGACCAGCGACCCGACGCTGCCTTGCCCGCTGCTCACCCACGCCGGTACGCGACCCACCTCTGCAGATCGCCCTCTACCGGTCTCTGCCAGCCTCCGCAGCAACCTGCAGCAGATCCCAAGAACCCTCGCCGTGCAGCAAGCCACCAGCACCGCCGCCTCCGCCCGCTCACTCGCGCCCGAACCCCTCAGCCCGCGCCTCAGCCAGCGCCGCCTCGCCCGCGAGGTCGCGCCGCCCACTGCCTCACCACCACCACAGCGACCCGCGACCCAGCTGCAATTATTCGGAACTCTAAAATTTTTGCCACAATGCCCAGCACGAAACTGAAAAAAAAAAAATGGCAGGTACGTCCCTAATGCTGCTGGAGCGGTGTATGATGTTCTGAAAGAAATGGCACAATCTCATGCTTTAAAGAAAAAACGCTACGAGGATGAGGATGCTGATTTGCTGGACAAAGTATCAGCTCGTTTAATTACAAAAGATATGCTTGCGGAAAAACTATCTCAACATGTTGAACAGGTAATCCATTTCAATTTGCTTGTCAAATATTTTTGAGGTTGATGACAGTAATGTGGAAGTGATCTGATTGAGAGGACAGCTAATGGTTGCAGAATGTGGATGTATTATGTGATAGGATCAGCATCAATGCTTGTGTTTTTCTGTCATTACAACAAGTCCACAAGTGGAGGCCTGAGGCCTCCTGTGAATTTGGGCTTTAAATATTCTTTTACATTCTTTGCGTCATGCACAGATGCAAAATAGAAGTTTCACAAGACAAAACTGTTAGGGATGTGTGGTAAAACAGCTCTTTTTTTTATGGCATGTCTCTGTCGTCCATCTATAACTAATCTAGCATCCAAAATCTTGCCAGGCAACATTTGAAATCTAAGGAAAGCCTTTACGCCCTTGATACCCTGTATCTAGGAAGACATAGATGTGGAACCATTGCTTACTTTAATCTGATCAGGCCTCTTTCAAATTGAAATTTGGTCTTCCGAAGTAGCCACCTGTTGATTCAGCACAATTCTGTTAATCTAGCTTAGCCAGTCTAGCCATAGTACCTAGAAGGCTATGCTTTAAATGAAGGGAAGGGCTTTGATGATTAAAAGATTCTCAAATATCCACCTTTTGAGAAACTTGTATTTCATGTTCTTCGTTTTGATGTGATACCCTTGTAATAGCGGCAGACATATGAACCTGAGTTACCCTATGTGCAGGTGGATTATGAAATGGCTTTGGAGTTTGCCACACAGAGAGGAGTTAGTGAGGAGCCCAGAGAAGCTATCTATATACAATCTTTAGACGCCAAAAGTGACTTCATTGAGTTCAGCAATTCAATCTTCTGCTTCAGGCTGATCCAGTAAATTTCTATTATTCCTGCCATTTGTTGGATAAATACAAGATTTGGCCATGATGTTTGCTGTGTCTCTCAGCATAAGCCTAGATATTTAATCTGCATTTGTGTTTAAAGTACATTCTGAACAGGCAGCTCTTCAAGCTTACACTATATTTCTGAGGTGCTTGGTCAACAGACCTCTTCTTTTAGTTCAATTGGCATCGTCCTTTATGTTTTCTTTGCAAATAATGATTTTCTGGCTTGTATTTGATGTAATCAATGAACGATATAGCCATAGAAAATGCACCTTAAAGGAAAAAGAGAGGGAAGAGAAGGTAAATCTATTGCTGGTGTAATGGTTATTCAGTCTGCTAAATGAATTTGAAGAAAATGATTGCTAGAGTAACACATTAAAAGGTGAGTAGATTTAAAACGCCAAAGACTGCTGTCTTATTTGTCAAAGAAAATGGGAGTATGTCATAAAGATATCTATTGCCATTCATTGTTTGGGCTTTATATTCCAGTCAAAGTAGTTATATAGCAAAACAAAACCTGACACTGAGAGACATGAATATTTCTGTTATATAAATGCTTCAGAATGCTCTGTTTTTCTTTTTTTTGAAATTAAGCAAGTTTATGAAAAAGTCTTGCTTTTTTTATTAAGTACTACACCAAATGCACGATGCAATTGTCAAGTTAAATTTTAGATGCATTTTCAGTTAAAAAAAATACAAGAGTGGTTGCACTCATGATATTCCCAGATTGTATTAATTCGCTTCATACATCTGATCCGCCATACATTGCAGCAGAAAGTTTCAAACAACGTTAATAGAACATAGGTTGTTGTCTTAACCTTCCCCAAGTCAGCTACGGACCAATATATTCCTTTTTCCTTTTAGGATGATGTGGTGAAAGACCCATCAAGAAGTGTCTAGGTAAACTTTTACATTTTGTTTTTTGCTTAATCTAAATTGCGTGATGGACGCTTTCTTACCATTTTCCTAATCCGAAACTTTCGCAATTTATTAATATTGAAATGTAAATTCGCATATAGTATTTTCATAATTGTTTGAAATTTGGTAATATATGAAATTTTGAAGGGAAAGTAAATAGTTGTCCATTGATGAAAAGCTTAACTAAAATTTTCTATCATCAGAAGGCATTCTTGCTTTTCATAGTGTGGTAGCAGCTGTCTCGCTGCAAACCTATAGGCAGTAATTTTCCTCATTACTAATTTGTGTTGTAATTTAATTGCTTTAGGATTTACTTAAGTTCTTCCTTTTCCGCTAAAGCTTGCAATTTGTCTGATCCTCGTCTGAATCGCACAAGAGAGTTCAATATTCATACGAATCGGTGCTGGATGCTGTACTCCATTCATTTTGCGTTTTGATGTCGACATGCCACCAAAGAAACGGCTATGCTCAACTGCAATAGAAATATCTTCTTGATATTTCTTCTTGGCGTAGAAATTAGGAGTCCCGGCAGCTTTTAGGCTTTTCACTCTAACATCGTAGGTTATGTTGGATGATGACTTACGAGATGCGGCCACGAAATTCATTCTGTGATTTGATATCATGCTTTTCGTTTCATGCCAGTTTTATCAATGCCTCCGTTGGGATCGTTAGATCTCCAAAAACCGGATTCGACCCTAAATTGAACCCCTATACTTGCGCGGAAGACGAGCCCGAAATTTCTATATGCATCACCGATCCTAAGGCACATCACAGAATCGAACGTACCTTGTTAGCCACAGATTAAACACCGACACCGATATAAGAAAGAGAAAACGGTCCTGTTTGATCCAATAACGCCAAAAAGCCTTGGAGAATTGTAAGGTGTCGCCTCTTGCCTTAGTTTTTCTTTTGGAGAGTGTTTTTGAGGGAGAGGGAGAAGACGTACGTAAATTCTGCCAAAAGGTACATTCTCTCTCTCTCTCTCTTCCTCCTTTTTTATACGTCCCCCCAAAAAGCAAAACATACCCCTTCATAATATCTCTCCATCCATGGGCCCTAATTTTGCGGGCCAGGCTTTTAGGCCCAACATGGGCGGACGGGCCAACTTAGGCCCATCCGATTATTTAATTAAAATCATCATCTCCCACTCGCACATGATGGGCCGAACAGGATCCTCTTAACCTCTTTTCAACATTCATACTGGTGAATAATCCGTGTGACCGGCATACTTTGAGAGCTCGTTGCCATACATCTGTTAGGAATATATAGCAGCTCATAATGGGCGTCACACTCTGAGTAGATTTAGTATGCAGTACCCTAGATCGATCGATGACATTTATACCTCTCTTCATCTCTTTTCAACAACGGTATATATTGCATTCACAATTATGATTATCCCAAAGACAGTCATAATTGGTTGACCAGTGAATACAAAACTACAATGTAATTCTCCAAAATCGATCTTCCTCTTTCCTTCAAACTCTCAATTTCAGTTTAGCTTGCTTTTTTAGAAATGTCCCATCAGATCGAATCAACTCATGACTATTGCCAACATCCTAAGATAGCAAACACTAAATAGAAATCTTGAGAATAAGTAAGAGTCCTGAGGGGACTAAAATTGAGAAACTCATTTCCCTCAAGAGTCTCACACGGCATAAAAGTTGAGATCAAACTTTTGCCACTCTTATTGGTCGTCTCATGCATACGTAGTATGAAATACGTATTACGGTATTAACTCCTTTCCCATGGAGCGTATGTATACACAATTCATACCGTACAAATGATAGTTTAAACATACCCAATGTCTAACTTGAGTTCACGTATCTACTCATTCACATAATTCATCAGAACTCACATCTGGCATCTTAGACAGATAAAGTAAAATATGTGGGGTATTTTACTTTCGGACATAGTACTTATAATGTCTTCATCTTAACACTTAATTAAGGAGACATCTATATTTTAAGCTCGAGCTCTCGATTATCACCTAGATAATAAGCTTAAAAACCGTCTCATCTCTATTTATCACACAGTAAATAAAGGCGATTACCCGTGTGAGTGGGCTAATCTCTTATCTATCCGACATACTTTCTCAACTTAATATAATGCACTAAGCATTAAGATGTATAAAGATCAAACAAAAGATTCATAGGCATTAATGATGAAAAACACAATTTCATAAATGTGAACAACTCAGGGAAATTACAATATCTAGTACATTAGACTCTACGCAATCCTGGAGATTTTACATGACCACAAAGCACATCTCTAAGTATTGGCTTTGTCATAAGATCTGCTACCATTCTATGCGTAGATATGTACTGTAAGTTCACATCGTTTCGTGCAACCATATCTTTAACAAAGTTATACTTGGTATCTATATGTTTGGTCTTGCCGTGATATTTTGGATCTTTGGTGTATGCTATAGCTGCTTGGCTATCACAGTTAACCAATAATGGATTTGCAGCTTTCTCAATAACACCTAAATGATCCAAAAATCTCTTAAGCCAAATTCCTTCTTGTACCACTGCTGATAATGCCACGAGCTCAACTTCCATCGTGGACAAGGCTATATATGTTTGTTTCTTACTGCACCAACACATGGCGCCATTGTTTAGTAAGAACGCAAATCCAGAGGTAGATTTCCTTTCATCTAAATCTCCTCCCCAATCAGCATCTGAATAGCCTTCAAGTCGCAGATCCTTTCCTTGGTAATTCAGCTTGTAATCAGCAGTTTCCTTCAGATACCTCAGTATTCTCTTAACAGCTTTCCAATGTGCTTGACCTAGATTGGATTGGTATCTACTCACCATTCCAACTGCAAAGCATATGTCAGGTCTTGTACACAACATAACGTATATCAAGCTTCCAACAACACTAGCATAAGGAACATGCTTCATTTGTTCCTTCTCTTGTGGAGTCCTTGGACACAGTCTATGGCTCAATCCTTCACATTTTGCAATAGGAGTATCTATGGGTTTACAATCTTGCATACGAAATCATTCAAGAACTTTATTTATATATGTTTCTTGCGAAAGAGATAATGATCTCTTCGAACGATCCCTTGAAATCTTAACTCCAAGTATGTATGCAGCCTCACCCATATCTCTCATCTCAAAATTGGAAGATAACCAATTTTTGATGGTATTAACTAATTCCATATTACTTCCGGCAATTAGTATATCATCAACATATAATGATATGATCACAAATTGATTTTTGGATCTTTTGATATATACACAATGATCCTCATCAATCATTGTAAAATTATATGCCATCATAGCATTATGAAAACGTATATACCATTGTCTTGACGACTGCTTAAGGCCATATATCGATTTCAAAAGTCGACATACCTTTCCTTCTTGGTCTTTCGTAATGAAACCAACAGGTTGTTCCATATATATTTTCTCATCTAATTCTCCATTGAGAAAGGCAGTCTTTACATCCATTTAATGTAATTCAAGATCCATACTTACCACTATTGCCAGAATAATGCGAATTGAGGTGAATCTCACAACAGGGGAAAAAGTTTCCTCATAATCAATTCCTTCCTGTTGATTATACCCCTTCGCCACAAGGCGAGCTTTATATCTTTCTATCGAGCCATCAGCTTTACGCTTTATCTTGAGAACCCACTTGTTCCCAATAGCTTTGCATCCCTTTGGAAGATCAACCAGTTCCCAAACATGGTTTGACTTCATCGACTCCATTTCCTCTCCCATTGCATCCATCCATTTTTCTTTACTAGGGCAACTTAGAGTCTCATGTATATTTCTTGGCTCATCCTCATCTTGTAGGGCAATCATAAAAGTTTCCCCTTCAATGTCAAAACGTCGGCAGGGAAAACTTTTGCGAATTGTTCGCCGTATAGGAGATTGTACACTTAGCACATCATTTCCCATTATGCTCCCACTAGGATCAGATAATGATGATGTCGTCTCATCATGTGGTTGTGATTGAGAATCAAATGGATTCAATTCATCACTTCTTATATTACTCCCACTTGGACGAACTCCACTAATATCATTATCTTGATCCATGATTTCAAATAAGAAGTAATCTTCACCTATTTCGCCCTTCTTAGGAAACTCATTCTCTAAGAACGTGACATCCCGTGATTCAAATTCAGTTATACTCCCATTACTTGCTCACCTATGAACACATACCATTTCGAGTGTTCAGAGTATCTTATGAAAATATTATTCTTTCCTCTGGGACCCAATTTCCCAAATTTGTGAGAGGGCTCATGGGTATAGGCAGCACAACCCCATCGCTTAAGAAAACCTAAGTCCGATTTTCTACCTGTCCATAACTCATATGGAGTGAAAGTAACTGATTTGGAAGGCACCCGGTTAAGTATATAGGCAACAGTTAACAAGGCATCACTCCAAAAAGTGATAGGTAGGTTAGCATGCGCCATCATGGACCTAACCATTTCCAGTAGGGTTCTGTTTTTTCTCTCTGCAACACCATTTTGTTGAGGAGTATATGGAATAGACAACTGTCTTTCTATCCCTTTTTCATCACATAATTTTCTGAACTCATCGGATAAATATTCTCGACCTCGATCGGATCTCAATGCTTTTATTTTCCCGTCTAATTGATTCTCTACCAAGGCCATAAACCTTTTGAAACAACTTAATGCTTCATATTTATGAGAAATCAAATAAACATATCCAAATCGAGTATAATCATCTATAAAAGTGATGAAATAAACAGCCCCATGCCTTCCTCTCACATTCATTGGACCACAGATATTATAATGGATTAAATGCAGAGGAAATTCAGCTCTTTTACCTTTTCCAAATGGTTTCCTTGTCGTTTTCCCTACTAGGCAATGCTCACATATGGGCAAATCGACTTTTTCAATGTTGCCCAACAAGCCCTCTTTGACTAGTCTATTCATACGTTGTTGGCCAATATGACCAAGTCTAGCATGCCACACATTCACATCATTATCATATGAATTAGGAGACGTGAGAAGGGAATAACAAACATTTACATTAACATAGTCAACATCCAATACAATGAAACCATCCAGAAAATAACCACGACCATAGAAATTTGTTTCCAAAAACAAATCCACACGTTTATTATGGAAGTTCATATTAAAACCTAGTTTGACCAACAATAAAACAGACACTAGATTCCGACGAATCTCCGGAGCATACAATACATCATGTAGGAACAAAGTGCATCCACCACGCATGTTCAGTTGGCAGGTGCCAATTCCTTTTACTTCAGCTCTGGAGTTGTTTCCCACATAGATCCACTTAATTCCAGTTGGTACTCGTCGGAATTCCACAAAGGATCCTCTATCCTTTGCTACATGGTCTGTTGCCCCTGAATCTACAGTCCACAAAGGATTGGATTCAGCCAACAATACAGAACTTGTCACATAAGCAAAGTTCTCAAATGTGCAAGAGGTGTTTACCTTTTTCGACTCACGACAGTTGCGAGCATAGTGACCCTTCTTGTCACAATTGTAACACCTTACCCTTGATATTTTCTTCACTTGATGACGTTTTCCTCTCTTGTGTTGGTTAACTCTTGGTTTCTTGTAAGGAGGACTTGATCCTTTGCATGACCACATATGGAATGAATCAATATGCTTGCGCTTAGAGCTCAAAGCCCTTTTTGAGCTAGAACCAGCATTGCAAATATCTACTTTCGGCTCAAATGCCGTTAGGTGGTCCTCCACTAGCTCAAGGTGGCACACGGTATCCTCAAGATCTTCCATAACATGGTCAAGAGCTTCTAGTGCTTCTGGCTTTTCCAGCACATATTGAATCTTCATATTCAATATTTCACAATTGTTGCCGTTCAAATCAGCAATTACTTTCTTAATTGCTGAAACCATCGATCCAACACATCGAGACATATATGCACGAATAATTAATGCCTATCATTTATGCATCCACTTTGCATAGACCCATCATATTAATAAACAATTTCAAGTAAGGCTTCGGAATCAAAAGGTCACTATATTTCCAATCATCCTCCAAAAAATCCTAACTTAAAACTGTCATTAATATAAGTGTCTCATGCAAACTAAATTCTATGAAGTTACAAAAACTTCTATGAACTACTCACAGCAATCAACAATAACAAAAAGTATATAATATTTGACATCCAATAAAAATAATAATGCTTTCACATAATACAACATATCCATTACACTAAGTAATACATACAGAGAAAAAATATCAACACAGAAAGAGATATGTTCACCCAAAAACATCTCAAACTAATCTAAGAAATAAGTAGGGAAAGTCCCTGCTAATCTATCAGTCAAAAAATCCAAGAAATCTGAAGGCACATTTGCCAACCATGGAAAAACTTTTGGAGAGCTCTCATGCCGTCTCCAAGGCGCATTCACTTTGTGCCATGTGGCACTCATACTAAGGGTTGAAGTTTTGGTTAACTCAATCCTATAGTACTTTCTCACAAAAACTTCTACTAGCCTCCTATAACCCGTGACCACGTTGACCTCCCATAGCCGATCTAACACTACTTGCCATTCAGGTGGAAGAGTGTTCTTGAAAGTCGACACATTCTCAAAATCCGGCATAAGATAACCATTCCAGATGATTTCCTGTATCATCTGATTGACCTTGACCACATGTGATACTAAATCACCGTCATGCCACCGACAATTAGCTAACTCTTTTATCAGCCTTTTAAGTCTTGCACGTCCTTCGTCCGTTCTCGGGATTGCAAGTATTCGTGCATATCGCGTCATAGTTCCTGCAACAAATGCAGAACTTAATAATTGGATTACTTATAATCCACAATGAACATAAGGGAAAATACATAATTTTCCATAATTTATGCAACAAATACAAAATAAAAATGGATTATTTATAACCCACATAGGCATAATTGAGAAAGAAACACATTCCTCTTTTTTGGGGGGGTCAACGGTCAAAGTCAACGGTCAACGTTGGTCAACGGTCGACGGTCAACGGTCAGACGGTCAACGGGTCGGGTCGCCGGTCGGGCCGCCAGGTCGGGCCGGCCGGTTGGGTCGAGCCGAGTCGGCGATCGGGCCGGGTCGGACGGACCAACCCGACACGTGCGGCACGCGTGCAGCTGACGTCACGATGACATCAGCTGGCGCGTGCCTCGCACCCGCGAGGGCCGCACCCAGTGCACGTGCGTCACACGTGCGTACACGCGCGCACGCGCATGCGACGCATGCGCCTGCTCCCTCTCCGAGTCGGAGCATGCAACGCCGTTTCGCTTCGGTTGCACGTGGGGGCGCGTCCAGCGGCCTTTCGCGGTGTTCCGCCACTCATCGCGCTCCTCTCGACGTGACCTTTCGTCCAGCGCTATCAAAAGTCGATTTCAACTTACAGAAAGTCAGAAAATCGCATGAACAATCTCGGGTGTCGGGATTTCTTGCCCCGATCGGTGTCGGCCGAATTTATTTTCATGAAAATCAATAAAAATACATCCACAGACATGAAAGGCGTCGGGAAAAACATGAAAAGGGATCGGGAAACATAAACTTATGCTCTGATATCAATGTTGGGATCGTCGGATCCCCAAAAACCGGATTCGACCCTAAATCGAACCCCTATACTTGCGCGGAAGACGAGCCCGGAATTTCTATATGCATCACCGATCCTAAGGCACATCACAGAATCGAACGTACCTTGTTAGCCACAAATTAAACACCGACGCCGATATGAGGAAAAGAAAACGGTTCTGTTTGATCCAATAACGCCAAAAAGCCTTGGACAATTGTAGGGTGTCGCCTCTTGCCTTAGTTTTTCTTTTGGAGAGTGTTTTTGAGAGAGAGGGAGAAGACGTACGTAAATTCTGCCAAAAGGTACATTCTCTCTCTCTCTCTTCCCCCTTTTTTATACGTCCCCCCAAAAAGCAAAACATACCTCTTCATAATATCTCTCCATCCATGGGCCCTAATTTTACGGGTCAGGCTTTTAGACCCAACATGGGCGGACGGGCCAACTTAGGCCCATCCGATTATTTAATTAAAATCATCAGCCTCATCTTTTCTTCTTCGTGTCATGTTGGGGATTCTAGATGTGGGTTTAGTTGGTGAGATGGTGCCACGCTAAGCGGCCCAGTCTAAAGCACGTTTTATGGTTACTGGTTACCTTTTTGGTATTCCGTCATTTTCGTTCCATTCCAAATTCCGGTGGAAGAAACCGACCCTCCTTATTTCTATTCTTGGACGTACGTATACTAATTGTTACAATTCCCAATGTTGTATATATATAGAGACAAGTGTCAAATTTTGCATGTACGGTCCTATTGATAAGTGGATGGTCCCAATCTCTTTGGACTATCCGTTGCATGTATGTACAGCATTCCGGGGGGAAAAATGGATCGCAGTTGGGATTACATCCAAAGCAAAAAAAATGATGTAGCAATGTGACTTGACTGATATGAGGGCAGGAAAACAGACGATAGTTTCAATAAAATAGCTCTCTTTGGACCACTTTTATTATTGGATGCTCAGAAGAGAAGTGAGTCGAGATTGGCTATTTTATCTTTCGATATTAGTGGTATTAAATTTTTTAAACTAAACTATATGGTAATACATATGTACAATATATTTTTGATTAATTATTCTTTGAGACCTTATGTTCAAGTTCATTCCAATTACTAATTTTTATTTATCTGGTCATTTTTAATAAATCATTTTTCTGAGTTCATGGACGTTTTCTCTTTGTTTTTGGGCAACTAATGTTCGCCGACTAAATCATCAAAAGGTTTTCTATTCATATGATCCAGCTAGGGGAAAAGACATTTCTTAAAAACCATTGAAATTAGCCAACAAATGAGAAAACTCATTAGGGAAAAGCCAGCTAATTTTCTTGTTCTCCGAAAACAAAAAAAAAAAAAAAAAATCCTCATAAAACGAACATATATTACGAGCCCGAAATTTACCCACTTGACCTCCAGCTTCCAATCTTTTATTAACTTATTTTTCACGGCATTGAAAATGAGTACAGAAAAATCCGTTCCACAAATATATATTACCAAAAAAGAAAAATCACTAAAAGATGCGTATAATAGTGTCTTCCTGTCTTCACACGATCTAAAACACGCCCACCACTTGTCTTATTCACGGCTCGTTTTCCGCATGAAAATGCGAACGGGGCAATTTCATGAGGATTTGTCATCTTATTTGAGTCACTCTCTCTATAAATACCGCCAAAGAAAAGGCCACAGTCCGTGCTTAGACAATTGTGTCGGTCATGGCGTTTCGTGCTCATGACCTGATGATGCTTTCATGCATTCTAGTCCTTGTGAGCTCGGCGAGTCATTGCAAAGCTGATTGCGGTGCCTTCAAGCCCGGCGATTATGACACCGCCTCGCTCAACCGGAGCAGCTTCCCGGCTGGCTTCCGGTTCGGAACGGCTTCTTCCGCATACCAGGTAGATCAGATTTCATTTCCGCAACTTCCCTCTCATCCTCATTGTCATACCTCGGAGAAACAGAGTCTATTTGTGCATCCTGCATGGTCATATTGGAAATTCGTTTGGTCTTTTCTTCTTGGCTTTCAGTATGAAGGTGCAGCTAATGAAGATGGTAGAGGGCCTAGTATCTGGGATCATTTCACTCACAAGTATCCAGGTGTCTCTCTCTCTCTCTCTCTCTCTCTCTCTTTCCTCCTTCCACCTACACGTCCTCACAGAGCTAATGACAGCTGCAAACCGTGAGCTTCCCCCTCTTTGCATGTGGCAAAAGGTCGGAGACGTGTTCCGATCTGATGTAATCAACAGAGAAAACCACGTTGTTCATTTCGATGGACCGCGAGTGTGTTTGCAATAAAATTAACCGCGTTAGTAATATCGTCATCTGTAGATAACCATGCTGCCAGATGCTTCGACAGCAGTGACATTTGTATAATGATGATTGTTTTTTGAAGCCAGTGAATTGAGCAGAGCAGCTGGGGCAGTGTGTAAAGATAACATAACTGTGCGTCCTTGCCTCCAATGGCGAACTCACTTTTTTTTTTTTTCAAGACAAACGTGTTTTGTTTTTTCTTTTGTTTTCTCTTGAAGAATAACTCAAGATATGGTAAAACTTATACCAAAAAAATTGTTTTATAACGTGATAGAGCAGATTGTAAGTAAATTGGAACCGGCTTCAAGTGTCAATTTTAGCCTACTAGCATTGCCCTTTCTTGTACAGCAACATGGAATTATATTTCACGCAAATTAAAAGCATGAGATTTTATTTTATTCCAAGATGAATAAAAAAAAATTGTCTTTGCAATAAAATAAAAAATTTGAAAATCCCAAATTCTGATTCGGCGATTTCGTGATTTTATCATTCTTCTCTGGATTGTCATGATATAGAGAACCAATAAATTGGCTTGTACTTGTACTATTTTGCTACATGACATTTTCCAAGTAGGTTTGTGAAATTATTTGTCAACTATTGCATGTCATACTACATAAGATTCAACATTTCATCATATGGCTTTCGAATTGAGACTTGGTCGGATTCTTTTATTTATCTCCATAAAAAATGGTTCACTACGCCCTTGAAAATGGAAAAATGCATTTTCTTTTTCCATTAGAAAATAATGATTTTGCTTGCCATGAATCGGCAATAGAATCCAATACGTTGGCCCGTTTGTTTCGTAGAAATTAAATAATTTAAAATATAATTTTTCTAAAAATGATCATTCATGAGTTACTATCGGTAATTAAAATATATTTTTTTATTTACTAATTTTTCAAGGATACAAGTAATTATTTTTAGGGAGTTATTAATTAAATCATTCATTTTTCAAAAAACGAACAGAGGTTTCAAAAGTTGGAATTTGTATTTAATATGTTTATATGATTGGTGAATTAAAGAAAAAAAATATTTGAAAAGACATTACCCTTACCTATTTCTGCTACCGATGCTGATCTGCTTTGTTAGAAAATACCTTAAGTGTTAATCCATTTGGTAATGATTTCGTGATTAAAAAACGGTTTATCTAACATAATCAACTTTGAAAAGGTAAAAGAAAAATCTAGTTCTGGACAGCCTTTTGAGCCCAGAAAATGAGAGGCGACCTTAGTCTAACATTGTTGTGTTTTTTCTTCTTTCTTATTTAATTTGAATAATAAAAACTTTAAAACCTTACGCGGATTATAGGTATTGATGAAAAGTTTTGGCTATGATAATAAGGGTCCTTGAAGTGCCAGTTAACTCAAAATAGAAATTAAATTTTTGAAAATACTTTGACAACATAATGATCATGCATTTTTTTTTTTCGTAAAGTTACTTATTTCAAATAGTAGACTTCTAAAGTACCAAAGTGTATTTAATATGGCTTGGCAAGGTTGATATTTTCCTAATTAGAGTTGTCCATTCTGTAATTAATTACGTTGTTATCTTATTGCCGTCCAGTCTTACCTTATTTGACCAACAAGCCATAATTCTTTGTCATTTATGACATATAATGACTTAAGGATTTCCTTAAGCCAGAATTTAGGAAAGTTCTCTGGCTTCAAATGCAGTCTTTAACTTAAATTGTATTTTGTGGGGTGAATGGCAGTTAAAATAGCTGATAGTAGCAATGGGGATGTGGCTATCGATTCCTACCACCGGTACAAGGTACCTAATTTAATGCAATTATTTAATTTTGCTGTTGGCAAAGGAAATTGGGATAGGAAATGCTCGACTCCTAACTATTAATTGGATTTTTTTTTCCCAGGAAGATGTGGGGGTAATGGAGGAAATGGGGTTAAATGCCTACAGATTCTCAATCTCATGGTCTCGAATTATACCTAGTGAGACCATCACTTTCACGTTGCATTGCATGAGGGTAGAAATGGGAATAATTGTCCAAAAAGTCATAAATTTATTGCACGATGGCCAATTTAATCTCAAATTTTTAAATTTTGTCAATTTAGTCCTTAATTTTTTGACAATTTACTAATATGGTCATTCCAACTAATTTTGATTGGAAATTACTGACATTGCAATTGTGTCATATAGGTATAGGATGGCCAATGTCCACGTCAATAATTTTCAACTAATAATGACCGTAATGATTATATTGGTAAATCTTCAAAAGGTTTATGATGAAATTGACAAAATTCAAAAATTTAGAACTGAGGTTGTCATTGTACAATAAATTTATGATTTTTTGGATAATTTTTCTAATAAAGATGAGTTCGCTTAATCGTGCTAATTTTTTTTAGGGTAGTTAATCACAAGATTTGTTGACTTTCAATTATGTCTTTATGTGGGGAAATTATCAGAGGGAAAGGTAAAGGGAGGCATCAACAAGGAAGGAGTGCAATACTACAACGACCTCATCAATGAACTCCTTGCCCACGGTCTTGGCTTTGTTTTTAATTCTTATTTATTTATGTGTATATAGGTGTGTGTACATATATATTCACTCCCCGATAAGTAGAGATTTTATTGCAGGTATTCAACCTTTCGTGACACTATTCCATTGGGACCTTCCTCGAGCCTTAGAGGAGGAGTATGGTGGTTTCTTGAGTCCCTGGATTGTGTAAGTCAAAAGATGTTTTTTGTTTAACCTTGGTCATGAGTACTAAGGTTCATATTAAAATTTTGCTATTGCATTAATCAGAGATGATTTTCGGGATTATGCGGAGGTTTGCTTCAAGGAATTTGGTGACAGAGTCAAACATTGGATAACTTTGAACGAGCCGTGGACATACGGTGTCGGTGGATATGCCAATGGACAATTGGCACCAGGTCGATGCTCCGATTGGCAAATGCTCAACTGCACAGGCGGCGATTCGGGCACTGAGCCATATATCGTCGGACACAACCAGCTTCTTGCTCATGCCGACGTTTTTAAGTTGTACAAAGACAAGTATCAGGTCTCCTATCTCTTAAAACTTTTTGATGACTCACAATTGCGGGCAATCAAATTAACTTTTCGCCTCTTAATCAATTGACTTGTTGAGATGGATCATGAAAAAACGATTAGGACTCGATTAACAACATTATGGACTCAATCTACCAACAAGAAATAATGCTTATAAATTTTGAATAGATGCAAGAAATGGGACATTTAATGGGAGTGTATATCGGCTTGTGTAATGTGACTGAAAAAAGAAGATAACTTTTGCAGGCATCTAAAAAAGGAGTTATAGGAATAACATTGGTTTCTCACTGGATAGTGCCTTACTCAGATGAAAAGCATAATCAAAATGCAGGGCGAAGAGCCCTCGACTGGATGTTGGGATGGTGAGTGCGCTTCCCCAACGACACATCGTATAAACCCAAAATAGATATTTTGAATTTCATGAATTAAGTACTTAGCAGCTTGATTAAATGGTGAATCATTAGATAAATGTATGGTTCATTTTCAGGTTCTTGGACCCGATAACATACGGCAACTATCCACACAGCATGCGCTCGCTCGTAGGGAAAAGGCTTCCCAAGTTCACGAAGGAGCAATCACTGTTGGTGAAAGGTTCGTTTGATTTTCTCGGGTTGAACTACTACACCGCGAAGTATGCAAAGTACATGCCTTACTCGAATGCTTTGAATTCAAGCTACCTGACTGATGCTCGCACAAACCTCTCGAGTAAGAAAAACGATCTCTATTGGATGATACTAATCATGATCTCAATGAAGTTCTTTTCTGATAAATTCGTGACGATTTCTTGTAGCTGAACGCAACGGAATTCCAATTGGTCCTAGGGTACGTTTGATGCTTTCTACAACCCCATTTTGTTATATTTTCGATTTGGTATTTTTTGTGTTGTCTTCTTTGGGTTCAAACCTTAATTCAACATCCGCAAACACCGAATAGTAGTAATTAAAACTTGAGAGAATAAGGTAAATTTTCAAAATTATCTCTTTCCCCATCATGCTCATGATCCTATTATGAATGTTATTGCAGGCTGCTTCAAGTTGGCTATTTGTTTATCCCAGTGGATTACATAGTCTTTTGATGTACGTAAAGACTAAATACCAAAATCCACTCATTTACATAACTGAGAATGGTGAGAAAACATTATCTCTACTGGTTAATTAATTAAAATTGCTGATTTAATAGTTTTCTTATGATTAATTACTCTTTTTTTCACACCCTATTTCTTGGTTTGAGACCATCAGGAATCGATGAGATTAACAACTCAACATTACCATTGGAGCATCAATTGGCTGACTACATGAGGATCGATTATTATTATCGCCATCTCTTGTACCTTTATAAAGCGATCAAGTAAATTTTCCTCATTTTCATGCAATTTCAGATGTGGAATCACCTTTTTCCTTCATGTTCTTTCACATGTTTTTTAACACCACACGTGACATCTAATGCGACATTTGGAAAATTCGTGGTAGGGATGGTGTCAATGTGAGGGGCTACTTTGCATGGTCGTTGCTAGACAATTTTGAATGGAGCTGGGGATACACCGTCCGGTTCGGGATCAATTATGTCGATTACAAGAACGGATTGAAGAGATATCCAAAACAATCGGCAATTTGGTTCAAGAGTTTTCTCAATGAGTTTTGATTCGATAGTACCTCATATATATATGGTATACATTACGATGATCTTAATAAATAAGCATGTGATCAATGGTGACTTTCGCAAGAATAAATTATGCCATTAAATTTCACTATTTCGAGATACCTTCAACTGGATAGATCGTCTGAGCTCAGTATTAGGCCCACTCTCTCCTAATATGTTGCTACACCTTCAACTGGATAGATCGTCTGAGCTCAATATTAGGCCCACTCTCCCCTAATATGTTGCTACACCACAACAACCATCTACCTAGAAACTGTAATTATCGGTTCTAATACCATTTGTTCGGAGTGCACAATAGAAATTCGATACTTTTACCTAGGGAGATCGCCAAGAAAGAGCCCAAGTCTGAGCACATCAATATATCCAATTGAACACACATTCACTCAAAAGTTTAAGCCAATGAATTATGGGCTAACTATGATATATTAATTACTATACACCATATCAATTCTCCGATATGAAATTTCTTGAATACAACTCACTCATACATGCATCCTAACATAATAAGCATCTAATACAGCTCAAATATTCAAAACCAAAATGTTCACCGTCAAAATATTTCCTCAAAGATAATCTCAGTAGTTAGATTTGGAATGGTTAGTGTTGTATTGATAATTTTGAAGGAAGTGGGAATTATATCGGATAGATGACAAAATATGAACATATTCTAATTAACCGTACATAATAGATTTTTTTAACAAAAATTTATTATTTACAAATAGTGAGCTTGATCGACAAGAACCAAGTCTAGTCAAGTAAGAAGTCACCAGTGGAAGAGAAGATCAACTTGAAGAGAATTGATGACTCATCAACAAAGTCATCGACAACAAACATAGTAGAAGCTATTGATGAGGGCCTGCATCAGTCTACAAAGTTGGTCGACAACTAATTATTGTAGATTTTGCTAAGGATCAATTCTAATAAGCACTTTACCACCCTCCATGCATTGCTAAGTAGTAATCCAAAATCTATGAAAGTTCACATGATAAAAATAACTAGAGTCAAGCACTCAATCATCACTTGATAAACTCGTGATGGCAGCTAACACAACATAGGCATCACTAGAACTATTACCTCCTATGGTGGCTACCTATGTAATATTGACACAACACGACATGATACGCCGACATGTCATTTCTTAAAAATAAAAAATTCTCACACGTTTTAACACGTTATATATTAAATATTTTTGTATATATAATTGCACAAAAAATTAATTAATTAATTAATTAATTAATTAATTAATAATAATAATAATAATAATAATAAGAGCTTAGAATTTTATTTTATTTTTTTGGTGACTGAGGATCTGCTAAAGCATGCCCTTGTCAGCTTACGCCGATTTAGGGTCTCACCGGCCTCCACGATGGAGGACCTACAGGGACTATATCTTGGGGAAATTGGCCCAACAACTCACTACCGGGGCCCCCTGCTTTAATTGCTAGCAACGCAGGGTTTCGAACCCTCGAATGAGAGATCCCAACCAATTGCGCTACTCACGAGTGAGTAGAGCCTAGAATTAATTTACACTAAAACCATTAATTCAACATCTAGTAATATTATTCATTGTTTTAGTTTAACAAATTCAATTGCATTTCATTACAATAACACATAAAACTTAAAGGGAAAAAAAAAACATTGTTTAAAGGAAAATGCCGAAGTGATATTTTTAAACTTATTTATTGATCCTATGTGGCATTTTTTTAGTACATTTTTCGTAGTCAAAAACTTTTTTAAAAAAGCTAAAATAATTCTAGATAAACAAAACTGAAAAGAAAAAAAACACAAAAAAGAGGTACGATCGTGGCTAAGCACGCCACTGCCACCATCAATAGCATGCCTAGCCATCGTCGAAAGGGGTTGATGAGGTCACTAGCCCAAGGCAATGGTGGGGGGGCAACCCTCGCCAGCCCATGCGAGGCACGAGTGAGACTCACCCAAATTTGGATGATGTTGGCCCTCGCCTATGGCTGGCGAGCCTCCCTAACCCTAGACAAGGGCTAGCAACCCTCGCTAGGCCTAAGTGAGGGTGTGATGTCACTTAGATCTAGGCGAGCCTCGCTCGGGCCTCAGTTGAGGCATCACCCAAATTTGGACAAGCCATGCCAGCCCTTGCCTAGCTGGTGATGGCCTCGCCCAAGCCAACGAGGGCCGTCCCCCTCTACCATCTCACTAGCCCCCTCCAACTGTGGCAGTAGCAATAGCGCCCAACCACTAGTCCTACCTCTTCTTTTTTTTTTTTTTTCTTTTTTTTCGTATATTTACATTTTGACCCCTCAAATATTGAAAATTTTTAAAATTGACTCCGTGCATATTGAAATCATGTGTCGGAATTTTGGACTCACGTGTCGGATTTTCTTACAGTCGTTGATTACATGTTAGAGTATAGGACACGGCACAAAGGCCTCTTGAAAGTGTCGGTGCTTCTTAGATGGCTACATTACCATTGCTTGTAGATTTCGCATTTATTCTTTTACCTTTATACTTCAAATAATTTCTCCTGTAGTGCCCTACCTCATCACAGTGATAACATTAAAGGTTCCAAACATTGGTCCAAGATTTAGAATGGCTCTTCCATCAACTACCTTTAAACTTTGTGCATCATCTCTATCCGAGAAAACCAAACCTTGTGCCATATCCTACACTAAGTTATCTTCCCCTAATGTTTTTTGGCAATCCTAAGAAAACAAGATAGACTTTACCTCTTACAAGGTAATTGTAGGTTGCACCTGTAGAAGTGAATCAATAAAGTGCTAAAAAAATCTAGAAACATCAACAACATCATGCCTTATTTCTTATCAAGCAAGGCCTCTTTGATGTTCCTCAAGTCCATCAAGGGTTTATTAAAACCATCTAAGTAGGTTCTAATGGATGTCCCTTCGACCACCCAGAGTTGAAACATCATTTTCAACATATATAAGAGATTGCTTGAAACCTTCATAAGATAAAGTGACTCAAGTTTTGCGCACAATGTTGCGACAGTCTTCTCTTCAGCCACTTCAATCGCTACTCCATCTGATAGAATCAACAAAATTATTTTTTTCGCAATCTCCATGACTCTTACCTCTTTCATGTTTCTCGTAATTTATCCTTCCCATTAAATGCCTCCCCAAACCCTAGATTGTAAACAAGGCACGCATCTAAATGTTTCGCAAGCCAAAGTCATTCTTCTCGTTAAACTTCTCAATTTCCACTCTTGATCTAGACATAATCGAAAACATAACTTTTCCTAATAGCGATCGAACAAGCAAAAGCTCCAAATCAACTCTAGATCTTAATGCCTTGTGAAAATTATGTGAAAACTAAAGGATCTTGCAATTCAAATCTAATGCAAAGAAAAATTTATTAAATAAATCAATCAAAAATATTAAGGGTATCATCATTCTATGTGATTTGAGTCGAGTGTCAGTACCTACGCCACACAGACCAATTGTTTCAAAGAATAACATTGCTCAATTGCTGATATGCTTCCCAACTATACATTACATCCAAAGCAAAACTACAAGTGTTATTTTACAATCATCCATGGAGGAATAACTCAGAAAACTCAAAAGAGAAAATTTTAACACTCCTCTTATTTTTTCTTGTGTTCAATAACTGAGTAGAATTTCACGTCTTATATATAATATTTGTATTTAAATTAGGAAAGCTCCTTTAGCAAACATATTCAAACTAGGAAATGTACTCAAATTTCCTCTACTCAAATTAGGAAATCATTCGATATAGAAAATCATTTGAAAAAGGATAAACACAAACTAAGAAATCTACTTGGCTTAGGTGTCCTATATCAACTCAAATTTCAGACATATTTTCTATATAAATACGGGCAAAACAAAGGCCACAATCTATGCCGACCAAAGTGCGTCCGTCATGGCGTTTCGTGTTCATGATACGTTGCTTTTGTGCATTTTAGTCCCCGCAAACACAGTCAATCATTGCAAAGCTACTTTTGGTACCTTTAAACCGGCCGATTAGGACACCGTCTCGCTCAACCGGAGCAGCTTCCCAGCTGGCTTCCTCTTCGGAACGGCGTCTTCGGCATACCAGGCAGATTAGATCCCACTTTCATGACTTTCTTTTCACCCCGATTGTTACGCCTCAAAGAAATTGAGCCTGTATATGCATCCCGCATGATCAGCTTTTTTTTTTTTTTTTTTTTTTTTTTTGGTGCAGGAGGAACCGGCTTGCACCGACAGCGCGCCATAAACCTCCTGGGCGACACGTGCTAGCTACCACACACGTGCCACTAGGTAAGTCACCTAGTATCTCTTCCAGCCTCCTTGCAACTTGCGTCGCAGGGACTTCAAACACTCGACCTCTCCGATAGAAAGGGAGTACCTACCCAGCTGAGCCACTGCGGTGGATGGTGTGCATGGTCAGCTTTTGATTTTAAATATTTACATGATTTCGTCATATTGTTCATATGTTTGTTTCACTTATTGGGTTTTGTTTTTCAGTATGAAGGTGCGGCTAACGAAGATGGTAGAGGATCGAGCATCTGGGAATATTTCACTCACAATTATCCAGGTTCCTCTCTCTCTTTCAAACACACACACTCCCAGAGCTAGAGGTAGCAATATGGGTCATGGACCCATTTTGTGACCCATATCTTTCATTATGGGTCACATATGGGTTATGAAGGATGTAATGAGCCCATTACAGCGTGTGACTCACTTTAAGTTCAATTCTATATGGGTCGAAAATGGGTCACGGCGTGTGACCCATTTTCGACCCATTTTCAAAACCTAAAGCCGTGAAGCGACAGATAGGAGATAGCTGCCCTTCCTCTTCGTCAGTGACCCATTTCGACCCCCCTCCGTTGCTCGCTTCCGCTACTCGCCGCCTCTGCCACTCGCCTCCGCCACTCACCGCCGCGGCTAGCCTCCGAATCGCCTCTGCCGCCTGTCTCTGACACTCGCCTCCGCCGCTCCCTCGAAGGTCGACAAGCTTCGTCACCCACCTTCGCGGCTCGCCTCCGAGTCGCCTCCACCTCTCACCGTCGCTGCCCTCCTCAGAATCGCCTCCGCCGCTCGCCTTCGCGGCTCGCCCACGAAATCGGAGGTGTCCGGGCCGACGCCCTATGGTTCGGCCTCCAAGGCGTCAAGAGCGAGATTGTTGGATCTCACCCTCTCAAATCCACCTACCAATCAGTAACCCCTTTTTTTTCTCCCTTTCCGTTTGCGGTTCTGCTATTTTGGATCAACGTGTTGTTTTCTGCGAATTGCTTGGATAAAGAGGGAAACTTGGGGTTGGTCGGGTTCTTATGGGCATGGGAAGTGAAATTGGTGAATTGGGCTCATCCCACATGGAGATCTGACATGCCTTACCCTCTGTGGCAGATTGTTTGCGGTTGTTAATGATATCTCCTGCTTGTTCCAAGGACACATAGACAATGTTGCTCTTCTTAAGCAGCGATATGGATGGAAAAAAACCGCTAATGAGGTCATTATCGTCGTAGAAGCTTATTGAACTCTAAGGGATTGGAGGCCTCACCCTGCTGATCAAGTTATGAGAGACATCAGCAGGAAGTTTGGTTTTGTGCTCTTCGACAGCTCTTCTAAAACAGCTTTTCAGGCCTCTGTGAGTAATAATAATGTTCATTGATTTCGTTCTGGATATCGCTTGCAATCTCTCCCTCTAACTACGATCTATATCTAATCCTTTCTGTTCTCTGAATCATGCAGAATGTTGATGGAAGTATTGCTTTCTTACCGGGAATTGATTCTCGGAGGCGCCTTGTTCTCTCGATGATGCAGAAGTCGTGAAGATGGGCTTTGGGAAATCTTTCACACCATTACCTAAAGGTAATTACTTTTTTGGTTTGTTGATGTGGCTCCATTGGAGTTCAATCCATGCATTGCAGTGTGAAAAGTAAGGATGGATGAGCTTTGCTTGAGTTTAGGGGAGAATGTTATGTTGTTGGGTAACATCATACTGGAAAAATTGGTTGCGAACCTAAATTTATAATCTAAGGTTAAAGTGATGTTCTTTACTGGTATGCATGTTTTGAAATGTGCATTTTAAGCTACAATGTTGCTCTTCTAATGGTTTTCGAGCGCCAAATCGTTCACCTTTTGACATTGCCTTCTTTTTTGAACTCAGGATGCTTCTTCACCAGCTCTGGAGGTTTGCGGAGTTATGAGCAGCCACCGAATGAGGTGAAGCCAGTTCCTAGGGTAGATAGCTCGGGCCAAGTGCACGGCGCCACATTCAAAGTGGTGCAGAGACTAAGGAGTCCAACATGCCTAGAGTTGGGAGTGCTGCGAGCTGGTCCTTTGCACTGCCTAGTCATATGGTTTGTGGCCCTTTTTTGGCTAGGCCATTAGCTGTTGAATGGCCATTCTCATACATTGACAAATTTCCAGCTCTAAAGGTTGGTTACTCTATGTTGAGTCTGAGATGACATTGTTTTATGCAGCTGTATGTGTTGCTTATAAAACCAAGCCTTTACAGAACATGATCATGCTTTGTGCATTGATCTTTTCGGCATTTCATCTAAGCCATCATGCAGAGATTATTCAACTTAATGTTTTTTCGCATAGAATCTCTACTAGTAAATCAGACCAGGATGATATTGTTATATGAGAACAAATGTGAGATTTACGAGGATGGAGTGTTTTTAGATTTGCAGGGATTTCTTACTGCTGTGTTGATCATCTTTTGATTTCCTTCCACCTTTGTTTGTGAGATTGGTTTGCGTTTTCTTCTTTTGTAACTATATTTGCTGAGGATTGTTTAGTTTGAATTCTCTTTTGGATGATTTAATGAGTTGACCCTTGCTAGATGACTATCTACAACCTTCATTTACTCTTTTTCAATTTATAATTTGACCTCATGCTCACTTTAAATAAGAGAAGCATGTGCATATTGTAATTCTTCATAAATATTTCAATTTATATTTTTTAACAATTTTTATTTTATTTACTATTTTTTAATTTAATTTTATAGGTTTTTTAACAATTTTTATTTTATTTACTTTTTTAAATTTAATTTTATAGGTTTTTTAACAATTTTTATTTTATTTACTATTTTTAAATTTAATTTAAGGTTTTTATCCAATTAGCATATAGCTTAAAGTGAGCACGGTTTTTTTTTAGAATATTAGTAGGTTTTAGCAATATGGGTCGGGTCGGGTACGGGTTGGGTACGGGTTGGGTTGAGTATGGGTCATTATATTTACATTATAAGAATATGGGTCAAAACGGGTTAAATGGGTCGAATATGGGTCGACCCATACCCGACCCGACCCACCCATTTGCCACCTCTACCCAGAGCTAATGATAGATACAAACTTGTAGCGATGGGTTTGATGTGCTTAATAGAGATGACCACATAATTTGTCTTTTAATGGAAACAACATATGTAACATAGTTTTTACAACTCTATGCATAATGGTAAGCTAAAAGCTTAGAACTTGTGATCACAAACCAAAGCAGATCCTTGCCAATGTCGGCTTTCAAGTAATAGCAACGCCTCAATCGTTGTCAATCAGCCGTGTAGGAGTCGATGAGTCCAACAACTCTACCCTACCCTTGGAGCAGCAATTGGCCGATCCCATGAAAATATACTACTACTATCACCATTTTTTGGTACCTTCCGAAGGCAATCAAGTAAGCAATTTTCAAACAAGATCTTCCTCATAATTCGAATTCAAGTCTTAAAAATTTAACGAGCTTGTATTACTTGCAAATAACGATTGGCCCTGACCTATGTGTAGGGATGGAGTGAACGCGAATGGTTACTTTTTTTTTTTTTTTTTTTTTGGTCAGTACAATGCGAATGGTTATTTTGCATGGTCATTTTTGGACAACTTCAAATGGGAGGATGGCTACACTGTCCATTTCGGCATCACGTACATGGATTACGGTAACGGATTGAAGAGTATCCTAAGCACTCGTCAATTTGATTCAGAGCTTTCTCAACAAGCCTTGAAGCCTCGTGTTCGATTGTCATTGCGAGATCCCATACAATTCACATCGATCGAATAAACGGATCCAAATCCCATTTTCATTTTATTGTTTCCTAAGGCAATTTGCTTCAACGCGTGCTGTCTGAAATACAGTGGTTCGGTCAACATGACCCCTAACTATCTATATATAATGTCGCCAAAAGGCCACAATTACAATGTTACCCTTGTTGTCCTTATACATAAAAACAATGTAAATGGACAAATATACCCTTATCTACCAAGTATTGTCGACATACGGTGACCAAATTGATCAAATAAGGAAAGGAAAAATCGTTTCGTCGCATGACGCCAGACGTCCTACTACAGTCGTAGAACGAACTTTCTTCGTGGCGCGGTCGTAACGTCGTGGGCCCAAATGGACGGTTGGGCTCAGTTTGGGCTCAGTCGTCACGCCACGCTAAGAGGCCCAGTCTAGGCCCGTCGGCCCTTTCGGCGCGCTGAGCTTCGTTTTCCGGGAAAGCGCGAGAAAATCACGCCCCCCGGGAGAAAGAAAATGGCGGGAAACGTGTCTTCTCGACCTTGACCTTCTCCTCCCCAGCTAACGCCGCGGAGCCCCGAGTTCGCTCGCTCGCTCGCTCGAGCCGTCGCCTTCTTGTGTCGACTTGGCATCATCGCCTTCATCATCATCATCTTCATCCTCCTGCTCTCGCTCCGTCATTATAGCGGATGCGAACCCGCCATCGCCAACGGCAACTTGCGGATGCCAAGCCCTAGCTTAGCTCTGGACGCCTCGCTTGCTCCGTTTGGGACTCCGGTTCTCTCCCCGCTCGGATCTCGAAAGGACCTCGTCGCGGTTCGCTAGACCTGCCCGCGCCGATTGAAGAAATCGCGCCTCTTCGGATCGGTTCCGATGGAGGCGGGAGGCAGCAGCGAGAGCCCCCCCGAGCAACCGAAGAGAGGCAAATCGAAGGCCCCGAGGAAGGCCAAGGACAGCGTTCTCAAGCAGAGTTCGTTCTCTCCTTTCCTTCTTTCTCCTCGCTCGCATTATCTGTGGTTGCTTGGGCGTTCGGCGCGCCGGAGATCGGGTTGTTGTGGATGATGTGTTTTGAGAGGCTTTTGTGTCGATTTTGCAGAATCTCCGGCGGAGTTTTTTGCGGAGAATAAGAACATCGCTGGTTTTGATAACGTGAGTTTTGTTCGCCCAGCTTCCTGGTTTGGGTTTCTTCGCCTCCTACCTGTTTGATGTATTTATCAGCTGAAACTCCTCCGGCCTCTAACGAGTGCAGAACTTACCTGCAGCCTGGGAAATGCCTCTACACTACTGTGAGAGAGCTTGTCGAGAATTCACTTGATTCCGCGGAGTCCATCTCCGAGCTTCCTGCCGTGGAGATAACAATGTAAGCGCTGCGTTTCTGTGCCTATTGCATTGATGGGTAATTTGGGATCTCATCTATTGTATCAGCTTCCTGGAAAATTATGAAATGACCGCTCGTTCTTCAACCTTTGCACATTGATACTTATTCCTTTTTCCGGTGTTTGTATATCGATGCTCTGTTTCTGAACTATGGGTTGTTTAAGTGAAGAGATAGGGAAAGTCAAGTTTAACTCTATGATTGGTCTTGTTGATCGAGAACGTGTTGACGAGGAACTTTATGATGACTTTGAGACTGCCAAGGCTCGTGAGGTGGGTATACTTCTATCATGTTTGCTTTGACTACCATTAGCATACCTTCAACTTAGTACCGATTTTGACATCTGAGTTTGAGCTGTTTCTGTGAATTTCAGTTTGGATGGTTCTTTTCCCGGAAAACCTTCCTGACTGCATTTATTTGTGTGAATAAACATTTAGGATCAAAGTCTGAAACATCAAACAACTAATTTTCATTCCATTTCTATTGGTTGAATCTTTCAAATTCTTCATGTCCTTCAGAAACGATTAGCTAAGGAAGCTAGAAATCAGGAAATTCAAGCAAAGAATGCTGCCCTTGGGAAGAAAGTCAAGGAGCCTACACCAACAAAAGGAATGAAGGGCCGAGGAGAGGCTTCATTTTACAGGGTGACATGCAAGGTCTGAGATAATTCTCATCTAAAGCTTCATCACCTCAAAGCCATTTTAATATGCATTATCTGTTACTTTTGATCTATTTTATCTGAAGGTGACATTTACTGAAACGCCGTTTCTTGCTTATCAATATCTCTTGTAGGACAATGGAAGAGGAATGCCACATGATGACATCCCAAATATGTTTGGACGAGGTTTTAAAACTTCTGCTAGCTTTATTCTCATTTTGAAAGACATTTGTGTGTGTCTGTCCATCTGTGTATCTAGGTGTGGTTTTGTGTCTGATTCATGCACGCCCTCACACTTTCTGTAAGCTGTTCTTATCTATGCAGTTCTGTCTGGAACAAAGTATGGCTTGAGGCAGACACGTGGAAAGTTTGGTCTTGGGGCAAAGATGGTAATATTGATAGCCAATCTTCATCTTCCTAGTAATCTCGCTGTGTCGTGCGCTGATCTGACATAAACTGAGTTATTTACCTGTAATTCCAGAGTTTAAAATTGGGGACCATCTTTTACATAGATTAGCATTAATTTAAACTTAATGACTGCATAAAGATTGCTGCCTACTCTCTGCAAGCTGAATGCCAATATGTCTAATCTCTATAAACACCATTTATAATGATGAAATTGCAGATATTGTTTCATGGTGGGGTAGTATAGAAATGAATGGAAAATATGAAGAAGCTAGTAATGTTAAGGGATGTTTCAGTCGTATCTACATGTAGATCATGCTCATAGAATTTCATTGACAAGTTACATGCATTGGTCTTGCAGGCACTGATTTGGTCCAAAATGAGTACAGGGCTTCCTATAGATATCTCCTCATCAATGAGAGGCCAAAATTATGTTTCATTCTGCAGACTGGATATTGATATTCACCGGTATGACTTGTGTTTGGGCAAAAATGGAAGTTTCATCGGAAAAGCATGTTATGAAATGTCTTCACACAAGTTGTAGTTTTCTAACTAACGTGGCTTACACATTTATGCAATCGGGGTTTATGGATGCATTGCAAGGTCTATTCACCAAAAATATCTACTAAGAGTCCATGATATTTGCTTAAAAGATAGGAGTTTTGTTAAAGATTCAAAAGGGTATGGGGATATTGCAATTTCTACTTGATTTATCATTAAGGGCATGCCTCCTTTGTAGATTTCAAGTGGTTAAAAATTCTGTAGGTTCTTCAAATCAAGTGACCTTTTCAATCATCCATGGTGGCATATGCCTATAAGCAGAGTCCAAAACATTATTTCAGCTGATTGTGCAAAAGTACTGAGCAATGTTGTCTCTTTGCATGACAGGAACATACCTCACATTCATATACATGAAAAACAGGAGAAAAAGGAAGAGTGGCATGGGGCTGAAATTCAAGTTGTGATTGAGGGAAATTGGACAACTTACCGCGTACGTTCTTATGCTGTTGATCTGTGTCGATGTCAAAATTCAGTCTACTTCTCTCTTGGCAATCCTTAGTTGTGCTTGTTCAGTAATTCATCAGCTTACAAGTCTATAGATCAAAAGGGGTAATATAACACTATTGCTGACCCCTTGCAGTCAAAGATTTTGCATTATATGCGACAAATGGCTGTGATTACCCCGTATGCTCAATTCATTTTCAAATTTGTATCGGATACATCAGAGTAACTCTCTCTCTCTCTCTCTCTCTCTCTCTCTCTCTCTCTCTCTCTCTCTCTCTCTCTCTCTCTCATGCTCTGTTGCACAGACTTGACAAGCACACACATGCACAGATACACACACTCAACTACCTGTTAATCTAGAAATGTGACTTTCTTCCGTTTGCACAGTAAAAGCATGACTATAAAATTTGCCCGGAGAACCGATGTTATGCCCCCTGTTCCACTGGAGACGAAGCATCACCCATCATCTGTTGATTTGCTCCTTATTAAACGACTCATTACGGAAACTTCAAAACAGAACCTTCTGCAGTTTCTTCAGCATGAATTTGTAAATATCAGCAAAGCACATGCTGAACGTTTGATCGGTAAGAGTAAAAGCAAGCTAGTGATTAGTTTATGGGAAAAAACACCATTTTCACTTCGTCTGTTAATGATTCCCTGTTCTAAATGCAAGTATCTCCAGTCTTCACTTTTTTCCTGGAACTGACTTCCTTTCTTCCTTAAAGTATCAGGGTGTTTATTTGAGCCAGTGGTTTCTTACAAAACATAAATTAATAAATTTCCAGGCGAAATGGGCCCTGAATTCCAGCCCAAAATGTTGATTAAGTCTCTAACAGACCAGCAAATTGTCCGCATCCATCAACTGTTTCGGCAAGCGAAGTTTGAAGATCCTGTTGGTGATGTAAGCTTTTGATTATGTAAATTGCTTTAAACTACTTCTAAAGATCAGGGTCTATGTGCTCCAAATTTAACTAGTGAACTTGTGCTCCTTGTTTGCCCATGGAAATTTGGCTAGTGACCTTACCGCATAACTTCCTATACTGCTCTTTTCCTTACCGATTTTCAATTTTTTTGCACCGCAAGCTTTTGCATAACAGCTTCACCTTTCCTGAACCTTTCTCTGCATGTTCATTATTGTAATGGTAGATGCTTTTTGTCTGACCGAAACCACCTTCAGTGTCTTAGTCCTGCAGGCGAGTATAATCTTCGCCTTGGAATTATTAAGGAACTGCATCCAGACATGGTAGCAACTTATTCCGGCAGGTTGTTTTTGAGCTAAGTCTGTAGTTCTTTGGATCAGTACCTTTTCTTTTTTTTTGATACTGATGAATGTGAAATGGCAAAAGTAAATCAAAGAAGTACAAATATGAGTTAGTAGTAGTAGTGACGTTCAGCTTGGATTTATCACCAGTTTGACTTCTCTGCTGATGAAACAGTGCCCAGGTTTTTGAAGGTCACCCATTTATTGTAGAAGCTGGTGTCAGTTTAGGGGGAAAAGATGTCAAACAAGTAAGTGTTTGTATATCCATTTTGGTTATTGTCCGATTGCTTGTTTAAATCTCATAGGATTGTTGGAGGCATTCGAAAAGGTAAAATGCTACTTGATATAGCCAAGTCCATGTTATTTTGATCATCAAGTAAATTTTCAGATGGTTCAGATGGATGCTCATCCTGATCTGTAATTATGCAATGCTTTTTCACAATGATCTCGACTGCTGTTCATAATAATCAAAATAGTATTTGCTAGCCAAAAGTTGTTTTTGACTGATACGACATGTACAAATCTTTTCAGTTTTCATTACCTTTTTTGTTTTTATAAATGAAAGCCCAGGCTCACTATTTGTTCCTTTGCTACCTTATGCATGATTCGAGTACCGGTAACAGACATATGTCTATTGAGTTTCCATTTTACTTGTACTTGGAATAAGAATGCAGTGGTTATTTACCTGTGTCATCACTTTGCTCTAAAACTGTTGACTTCTCCTTTTCTCTTTCCCTTGCTAAGACTTTGCTGGTAAATCTTGTCACAGACTTGATATTGAATTATTCTGCCTGAAGATATGTTAGTTAATGCATGATTCCTCATTCTTTTTCTCCACTTTTGTCTGACTGCTAATTTAGGGGTTGAACATATTTCGGTTTGCAAACCGGATACCACTTCTTTTTGAACAAGGTGCTGATGTAGTGACCAGAACAGCTCTCAAAAGAATCAAGTGAGAATATTATCAAGATCCCAATCTTTTCATCTGTTTTATTTATAGGGTGACATTAATTTATATGCATTTGAACCTTTTGAGTCCATCAAGTGAAACTCTCATTGAAAAAATTTCACAGCTGGACTAGTTACAAGATAAACCAGATGCAAGATAAAATTGGAGTCTTTGTGAGCATTGTGAGCACAAAAATCCCCTTCAAAGGGACAGGGAAGGAATATATTGGAGATGATATAACCGAAATTGCTACTGCTGTTAAGGTGAGTAGGATTTGTTCTTACAAGAATTGTTATTTGGAAACTGAACAGATTGTCTAATTATTTTAATCCTCCAGTATGCCATTCAGCAATGCTGTATCCAGCTTAAAAGTAAAATAGTAAAGAAAATGCAGGCACGTGAGCAACAAGAGAGAAAAAGAAACTTGAGCAAGTAAGCCTACTAATTATTCGGAACTCTAAAATTTTTGCCACAATGCCCAGCATGAAAACTGAAAAAATGAAATTGGCAGGTACGTACCTAATGCTGCTGGAGCAGTGTATGATGTTCTGAAAGAAATGGCACAATCTCATGCTTTAAAGAAGAAACGCTACGAGGATGAGGATGCCAATTTGCTGGACAAAGTATCAGCTCGTTTAATTACAAAAGATATGCTTATGGAAAAACTATCTCAACATGTTGAACAGGTAATCCATTTCGATGTGCTTGTCAGATATTTTTAAGGTTGATGACAGTAATGTGGAAGTGATCTGATTGAGAGGACAGCTAATGGATGCAGAATGTCGATGTATGATGTGATAGGATCGGCATCAATGCTTGTGTTTTTCTGTCATACTAACAAGTCCACAAGTGGAGGCCTGAGGCCTCCTGTAAATTTGGGCTTTAAATGTTCTTTTACATTCTTTGCGTCATGCACAAATGCAAAATGGAAGTTTCACGAGGCAAAACTGTTAGGGTTGTGTGGCAAAACAGCTCTTCTTTTATCGCATTTCTCTGTCAACCATCTATAATTAATTTAGCATCCAAAATCTTGCCAGGCAACATTTGAAATCTAAGGAAAGTTTTTACGCCCTTGATACCCTGTATCGAGGAAGACATAGATGTGGAACCATTGCTTACTTTAATCTGATCAGGCCTCTTTCAAATTGAAATTTGGTCTTCCGAAGTAACCAGCTGCTGATTCAGCACAATTCTATTAATCTAGCTTAGCCAGTCTAGCCATAGTACCCAGAAGGCTATGCTTTAAATGAAAGGAAAGGCTTTGATATCCACCTTTTGAGAAACTTGTATTTCATTGTTCTTAGTTTTGATGTGAGACCCTTGTAATAGCGGCAGACATATGAACTTGAGTCACCCTATGTGCAGGTGGATTATGAAATGGCTTTGGAGTTTGCCACACAGAGCGGAGTTAGTGAGGAGCCCAGAGAAGCTATCTATATACAATCTCTAGACGCCAAAAGTGACTTCATTGAGTTCAGCAATTCAATCTTCTGCTTCAGGCTGATCCGGTAAAATTCTATTATTCCTGCCATTTGTTGGATATATACAGGATTTGGCCATGATGTTTGTTGTGTCTCTCAGCATAAGCCTAGATATTTAATCTGCATTTGTGCTTAAAGTACATTCTGAACAGGCAGCTCTTCAAGCTTACACTATAATTCTGAGGTGCTTGGTCAACAGACCTCTTCTTTTAGTTCAATTGGCATCATCCTTTATGTTTTCTTTGCAAATAATGATTTTCTGGCTTGTATTTGATGTAATCAATGAACAATATAGCCATAGAAAATGCACCTTAAAGGAAAAAGAGAGGGAAGATAAGGTAAATTTATTGCTGGTGTAATGGTTATTCAGTCTGCTAAATGAATTTGAAGAAAATGATTGCTGGAGTTACACATTAAAAGGTGAGTAGATTTAAAACGCCGAAGACTGCTGTCTTATTTGTCAAAGAAAAAGACAGTATGTCATAAAGATATGTATTGCCATCCATTGTTTGGGCTTTATATTCCAGTCAAAGTGGTGATATAAAAACAAAACCGGACTTTGAGACACATGAATATTTCTGTTAAAAAGGAATGATCAAGTAACTTGAAGAAACTGGCCGTCTTTTTTGTTAAATTGTATGAGAACTAAAGAAGACCACATACAATTGTTCAACTTGCAAAATGCTGTTGTGACAGTGAGAGAACTATTAAGGGCACATGCTGGACCATTTCAAGATTGGTCCCTGCATAAGCTTGGGGGACAATGCCTTTGATGTGTGCATGTGTGTTTGCGTGTGTGTGTGTGTCCTTCCTCACCAAGTTTGAAGAATGACAGCTACTTTATATAAATGCTTCAGAATGCTTTGTTTTTTTTTTTCGTTTTTGAAATTGAGCAAGTTTATGAAAAAGTCTTGCTTTTTTATTAAGTACTACACCAAATGCATGATGCAATTGTCAAGTTAAATTGTAGATGCAATTTTGGTTAAAAAATATACAAGAGTGGTTGCACTCATGATATTCGCAGAATGTATTAATTCGCTTCATACATCTGATCTGCCATAAATTGCAGCAGAAAGTTTCAAACAACGTTAATAGAGCATAGGTTGTTGTCTTAACCTTCCCCAAGTCAGCTACAGACCAATATATTCCTTTTTCCTTTTAGGATGATGTGGTGAAAGACCCATCAAGACGTGTGTAGGTAAACTTTTACATTTTGCTTTTTGCTTAATCTAAATTGCGAGATGGACGCTTTCTTACCATTTTCCTAATCCGAAACTTTCGCAATTTATTAATATTGAAACGTAAATTCGCATATAGTATTTTCATAATTGTTTGAAATTTGGTAATATATGAAATTTTGAGGGGAAAGTAAATAGTTGTCCATTGATGAAAAGCTTAACTAAAATTTTCTATCATCAGAAGGCATTCTTGCTTTTCATAGTGTGGTAGCAGCTGTCTTGCTGCAAACCTATAGGCAGTAATTTTCCTCATTACTAATTTGTGTTGTCATTTACATTGCTTTAGGATGTACTTAAGTTCTTCATTTTCCGCTCTAGCTTGCAATTTGTCTGATCCTTGTCTGAATTGCACAAGAGAGTTCAATATTCATACCAATTGATGCCGTATGCTGTACTCCATTCATTTTGCGTTTTGATGTCGACTTGCCACCAAAGGAACGGCTATGATCAACTGCAAAGGAAATATCTTCTTGATATTTCTTCTTGGTGTAGAAATTCGGAGTCCCGGTGGCTTTTAAGCTTTTCACTCTAACATCATAGGTTAGGTTGGGTGATGACTTACAAGATGCGGCCACAAAATTCATTCTGCGATATGATATCATGCTTTTCGTTTCATGCCAGTTTTATCCATGCCTCATCTTTTCTTCTCCGTGTCTTGCTGGGGATTCTAGATGTGGGTTTAGTTGGTGAGATTGTGCCTGAGATTTCAACTTTGCCTTGGCGATCAGTCACGATAGAAATTTTGCATATGATGCTGGAAATAGTTCGATTTTTTGTTACACTTCATTATGAATTAGCAAAAGCAACATCTGCTTGCATGTTCTAGATTTGAATGAGTCAAATTATACTTATTTATCCCTCGGCCTATGAGTGAACTCTCTAGGTATTGCGAAAGATGTTCCACTCAAAAGATTCTTGATTGCTTTGACTCATTTTCCCCCAAAAAATGGATCACGCTGTAATAGCTCCGTTTACTGAGAGAATGATTGATGATGTATGGATTGGAGAGGAAGTAGAGAGGAAAGAGGGTGAGCTCCTGAACAACTATTCACCTAACGCCTATAACTCCCCATTACTTCGTCAACCGCCCATTTTGTTTGAAAGCAGGAGCACAATTTGCATGTTCCCATCAAACTCCCCACCTATCCCTGATTTTGTGGACACAGCCCACGTCACACGTTACTTTCAGCATTTGTGCCCAGAAAGCAATCGATCTCTAAAAAGTGATCTATTTCGGTGAAGGAGATTGAAATAAAGGCTGTGGGGGGAAAAAGTGCCAGCGTTCGCCATCTTTGTCAACACCGTTGCCCGGCGGTCTTCGTCCGATCAGGTCTCAAGCGCCAAAACAGCCTTAGCTGTGGCTAGTTATTGTCCAAGTTGTCTCGTTGGGCTCGAGAATGACGCCTACTATAAAGAAAACTCGAAAGTGATCTTGAACCGAACAGCCTTAGCTGTGGCTAGTTATTGTCCAAGTTGTCTCCTTGGGCTCGTGAATGACGCCTGCTATAAAGGAAACTCGAAAGTGATCTTGACCGGTTCAATTATGTACATTTCATCTCATCCCGTAACCTATCCTATGATCCTTCAAGGGTTTCCGGCTTCACTCACTTACTCGAAAACTACTAACTTCCATTGCTCGTCCTCCTAAACGTGAGCGTGGTTGCCCTTATCGAAGGGATGAACTGCCCCATGTATCGGTATGACAGTATGACAGTGCAGTATATAGATTTCTTATATCACAATATAGAATGGAGGGGTGAGGTGTTGTCGTTCAAGTAGTTAGACGGGCGATCAGTTAATTAGGTTATTATCTCTATTTCTGTTAAGTCGGATAAAATAATATCACGCGTGCCAGTGTCGTTGGCCTAAACCCGCTGTAGCTGTTTCCATCATGGTGAGGAATAATTTTTCAAGCGTTGATTGATAGCGACATAATAATAAACTTCAACTAGAAAAGAAGTGGGCACTAAAGAAATTAATCCGATATATCTATATTTATATATGTATATACAGATAATATTTCATTAATATTGATTTTCCCCAAAAAATATAAATTGCCTGACGGCCGGTCATATCATTTTACGACCATCCATCTAACAAAAGAGCTATGAAAAGCAAAATTATCGAGATCAGGAAGAGAGAGAATCAAGAACAGAGGAGCTGGCAAATCGTAAAACGGGGTGTCTGTTGATTCTTTTCACCATCCGAGGAAAATGTAATGAAGCCTTGACCGGTTCCGTAACGAAACGCCACCGCCCTGCACGTGCCGAAGACCGACCGCAGGGCGAGCCCGCACGTGTGGCTCGGATTCCCATTTCCTCCTTCCCCTCTCTTTCTGTGCATATCCACCCTCCCAAGAGCCAACGCAAAAAATGCCAAAAAAAAAAAAGAGGCAGAAACAGAGAATATAATTGGCGACTCTGTTTCTGTCTCTTCCCTTCTTGTACGACGTTTCACTCCTTCCCTCCCTCAGGCGATATATATAAAATCCATTCTCGAGTATCGACCCCGTTCTTTTCCGCCTGCTCCATTTCCCCGTTGCTAAAAAGCTCCCCATCTTTTTCCCCGTCCTGACATCCTCAAGAGCTCGTCTCCACTCCATGCTGTGCGCCAAACGTTAGCTCCTTCTCTCTCTCTCTCTCTCTCTCTCTCTCTCTCTCTGTCTTTCTTTCTCTTTCTCACGCATGCCGCTAGAACGTACGCTGTTTTTCGTGGACTCTTCACGAGTTAGCTCGAGTGGTTGTTGAAATACGGGCAGAACGTTGTTTCTTTCGGAAATGTAGCGTTTCTTTTTTCTCTGTTTTTTTATGTGGGGTTTGAACGTTGAGCTTGCTTTGGCCACTCTACTTCCTCGTTCTAGTTGGCTTCACGTGGGTTTCTTCGCCCGGCCTCTTCCTTTTGGGTTCTCGACTTGTCTTTCGAAAAGTAAGCTGAATGTATAGCTACTAATTACCAGTCATGGTGATATCTCCATTCGTGAGTCAGTGCGGTTTTGTGATGAAGCTAAAGATTGTTTATTCACTTCAAAACCTTGATCGTTGCAGGGTGTTCATGGCCTTTCAAAAATAATATCAGCTGAAACAGGTAATAGTTCACGTCTTTAGCCATGTAGTATTCGGGAATGAAGCTCGAAACTTCGGTGTCCTTGTTTCTAATAGCTCCCCAACTTTTCTGCGAAGAAGAAAGGGGATGGTGTATTAGGCTGGTGGTCGCTTTAACTTTAATGTTCCTCCGTTTCCTTTTGCAGGGTTTTGATTGTTCTTGCCTGAAACTATTTACGAAGAGCGGATTGGTTTTTCCTACGTCAGTGAGTCATAAGGTTCTCATCGTCTCTGGCTTCTTTTTGGTCTCTTAAAGCTGATTCTAGATCAATCATTCAAATCTGAGGTTGGTGATGCTATGTGTGGCTCCTTACTTTTGTCTCAGAGACATTGAAAAACCGATTTGCCTATCTTGCTTACACATACTGCGAAGCTGGAATCGCTTAAACTGCGGTTTAAAGGACCAAACCTACCGAACAGCATCAAGTTGTCCTGTCGAAAGCTCTTGAAGCATTGTCGGCACTACAGCCAAAATACTGATTCCTTCTCCGTTTTTTCTTGAGCTCAGATCCTCAGCTTTTGTCTTCATCTTTTTCCTGAACCAATTCATAACCAAACTCTTTGGGCTTCTATACCATAAATCAGAAAAATGCAGAAACCTCCTCAACCCCAAGATTTTGCTCTGAGAGAGACTTCACCGAACATTGGTGCCGGAGCAGTCACGCCTGCTGACAAGCTCGCCTGCACCTATGACCTTGTTGAGCAAATGCAGTACCTATATGTGCATGTCGTCAAAGCTAAGGAATTACCGGGGAAGGACGTAACTGGTACTTGTGACCCCTATGTTGAGGTAAAACTCGGAAACTATAAGGGAGTCACCCGGCACTTCGAGAAGAAGTCAAACCCAGAGTGGAACCAGGTGTTTGCTTTCTCGAAAGAGAGGATTCAAGCATCGAGCTTGGAGGTTGTGGTGAAAGATAAGGACGTCGTGCTTGATGATTTAATGGGAAGGTTAATGTTCGACATCAATGAAATTCCTAAACGTGCTCCACCTGACAGCCCATTGGCTCCTCAGTGGTATAGATTGGAAGACCGAAAAGGTGAGAAGGTGAAAGGAGAACTAATGCTTGCCATTTGGATGGGAACACAAGCCGATGAGGCATTTCCGCATGCTTGGCACTCAGATGCAGCAGCGGTCGCAGGTGAAGCAGTTTCGCGCATTCGGTCTAAGGTTTATTTGTCCCCAAAACTCTGGTATGTGAGGGTCAATGTCATAGAGGCTCAGGATTTGGTACCTAGTGACAAAAGTAGGTATCCCGAAGTTTTTGTTAAGGTGATGCTTGGAAACCAGGCTTTAAGAACTAGAATATCTCAAAACAAGTCTATAAACCCAATGTGGAACGAAGATTTGATGTTCGTGGTTGCCGAACCATTTGAGGAACCCTTGATTCTTAGTGTAGAAGATAGACTGCCGGGAAACAAAGATGAAGTACTTGGGAGATGCATGATCCCGCTGCAAAACTTGCAGAGGAGGCTGGACCATAAGCCTGTTAACACAAGGTGGTATAATCTTGAGAAGCACATAGGAGAGGGAGAACAGAAGAAGGAGATTAAGTTTGCGAGCAGGATCCATTTGAGGGTATGTTTGGATGGTGGATATCATGTTTTGGATGAATCAACACACCACAGCAGCGATCTTAGGCCAACGGCAAAACAGTTGTGGAAGTCCAGCATTGGGATTTTTGAGCTAGGGATTTTAAGTGCGCAGGGGCTCGTCCCGGCAAAGTCAAGAGATGGAAGAGGGAGTACGGATGCTTATTGTGTGGCTAAATACGGGCAGAAATGGGTGAGGACACGAACAATTGTCGATAGTTTTAGTCCTAGGTGGAATGAGCAATACACTTGGGAGGTTTTCGATATATGCACCGTGATCACCATAGGGGTTTTCGATAATGGTCATATCCATGGGGGAGGAGATAAAGGTGGAGGTGGAAAAGATTCAAGAATTGGCAAGGTAAGGATTCGACTGTCCACGCTCGAAGCTGATAGAATTTACACACACTCCTACCCCCTTCTGGTTCTACATCCTTCGGGGGTGAAGAAGATGGGCGAGGTTCAATTGGCCGTGAGGTTCACGTGTTCTTCATTAATAAATATGTTGCACAAGTACTCACAGCCATTATTACCAAAAATGCACTATGTTCACCCTTTATCTGTCATTCAGCTGGATAGTTTGAGACACCAGGCAATGCAGATCGTGTCAATGAGGCTGAGCAGGGCTGAGCCACCACTGAGAAGAGAGGTGGTGGAGTTTATGCTCGATGTAGACTCACACATGTGGAGTATGAGGAGGAGCAAGGCCAATTTCTTCAGAATCATGGGCGTCCTGAGAGGTTTGATTGTGGTTGGGAAGTGGTTCGATCAGATCTGCCATTGGAAGAACCCGCTCACTTCTATCTTAATCCACATTTTGTTTATCATCTTGATGCTCTACCCAGAATTGATACTTCCCACGATTTTTCTCTACCTATTCATCATTGGGATTTGGAATTACCGTTGGCGGCCAAGACACCCTCCTCACATGGATATTCGGCTGTCTCATGCGGATGCAGTTCATCCCGACGAGCTCGACGAAGAGTTCGATACGTTCCCCACTTCTAAACCATCAGATATTGTTAGGATGAGGTATGATCGCCTCAGAAGCATAGCGGGAAGGGTTCAAACGGTGGTAGGTGACTTGGCAACACAAGGCGAAAGGTTTCAGTCTCTCCTGAGCTGGAGAGACCCGAGAGCAACTACTATTTTCGTCACCTTCTGTTTAATTGCTGCGGTCGTTCTGTACGTCACCCCTTTCCAGGTTGTGGCGCTGCTTACTGGATTCTATGTGTTGAGGCATCCCAGATTCCGGCACAAGTTGCCTTCAGTCCCCCTCAATTTCTTCCGGAGGTTGCCTGCAAGATCAGACAGCATGTTGTGAGAAGTCGATTTCTTCGGCTCCCTTCCATGACGCGGATTGTTTCCAAGAAAAGCAAATGAATGCATGAGCTGTGCAGCACAAAAATAGGTGCATACCTGTTAAATAAGTCCCTGCGTTGTATTTTTCCTTGAAACTTCTTGCGCTGTAGTTGCGTAACTATATTTAAGCTATATCTTTGTTTAGTATGTTCGATGCAATTCCTCTAGTTTATCTCCCTCAACTGCAGAAATTTGTTTGCACATCTGCATCTCACAACATAAATTAAACCAGATCACGCGAAACCATTGCATCTCCTCCCTTCTTTTGTCCACCTTCTGGAAAAGTCGCGTGGTTATTATAGTTTCTTTAGATGGGGGAAAAGATGCTGCTTTCGCGAAGGTCTTTCTGTCGTCGTCATAATTTGCTTTTCATTTGCGTGTAATCTTATTTTGCAATATGATGCCGGTGCCTAACATCGCAAAAGAAATTCTGAGCAGAATTAGCAGTCCCAAATTAGTTAGGCTTCAGGAGCTGGACCAGGTCGGATTGGACCCTTTGTAAATCGGACATGATCGCACTTCTTGAGTTCGGAGAAATTAACTAAGACTGCACCAATCTTTCTTCTTTGCAGATTATCGAACAACGTTTCGATCCTTTCATTTGGAGACACCGGCTTTCAAGCTGTTGTGCATCTTTCTTCTTTGAAACCATAACAATGTACATGAAATGTTTTGGATTAGTCCATTTGGTAACAATTCTGTTTCGGGGAACAATTTCTTTTTTGAAATAGTCTTTTTTATTTCTATTCCCGAAATAATTTCTTAATAAAATAACGTATTTAATAACTATACAAAATTTTTACTCTCGGAAAAAAAAAAAAAAAAAAAAAGATGAGTTTGGTACGATCAACAAATTTTTTGTAATGCGGAATTTCTTATTTTTAATCATTTTTTAAGTTTTTTTTCTTATTTTTCTTTGCCAACGCACAGCCACTGCCCGTCGGCCAGCAAGAAAAAAAGAAAAGAAAAAATAACTTATTTATAAAAATTGTTCCTAGTAATAAAAAATTATCTTTTTTTTTTTACTTTTTATTTATGTTCGAAATTAATTTCCCGGTCACTTTTCTACTCCAGGAAATAAAAAAATTAGTTGAAGTTATCAAACGAATTTTCATTCTTTTTTTCTAGAACCAAATAATAAAAATTAGGAAAAATAAAAAGTAGTATGAAACGGAGCCGTAATAACCCCAGCATACCCTTCTTTAAGCAAGTCTAGTTTGCCATTAGCACGAAGCTACTAGCATTCAATATCTTATTGGGGAAGGACTGATAAAATGCATTTCAAAATCTGTAGTGGATACCGACCAAAAAATAATTTCTGTAGTGGATCCTAATTGCTATTCTATGGCTGGGGCTGGACTAAAGAGAGGGAGAGAGAGAGAATTTGATGCTTTTGGGGAAAGGAAAGGTAGAGATCAAAGAAAAGAGAGAGGGATTGGAATCATAAAGCATTAGTCAACCTAATCGGATCGATAATTTTATGCCGTTGTTACTAATCGTATGCCAAGTAACATTTGAAGTTTCAGCAAAGTCCAAACTATCGATATAACGTATGAGACAATGCAATCGCATATAAAGCCAGAACGATGAGGTGTGCAAAATGAATTCCAGCCACATGTTTTGGCTTTTTTTTAACGAGAGTGAGAGTTCAAATTGGATGCTACAAATCATTATATAAGCCATCAATCGGGATTAGTCATATTGATCATGTTGCTAAAGTCAACGTACGCGATGAAATGACATAACACTTTTGAGTGGCGGCTCTTTCATAGCAAGGGTGTCGTAACAGTAAGCTATGAAGGGAAACGTGACCCAAGATTGACCATCAAATTTCTATTCCTCAGCCTAGGGCAACAGATGAGGGCACTTTGGTGGTGACTATTTCGACCATTATTCGAACAAATAAAATATATTGACATTGCAAGTATGGGACTAGGGTGCACTCATATTCCCCCAAAATACTGGATCCCGCTTTAATAGCTCCGAATAAATTAAATGCATGCATTAAGATACAAAGACTTCTCTCTTATTAGACAACATTAGGTAAAACAATACACGAGATGCGAAAAGTTTGGTGCCGGTATCAACTATGCTATAAATAGATTTTGCATCTCAAGTGTGGATGTGCAATTGAAGAGCCTATTTCAAGGAGTGCCCCATATTTTGATCGGAACATGTGCTATCCAGAAATTCTCGTATGGATCCTGACCCATTACAATTTTTGACTACGTGAGTTCAAAAGAAAACTCCAACCGTGGAGCATGTGTAATCAATGTCTAGACTGAAATAGACTCGATTCAATAGATTTAGGCAAAGTGTTTCCCCTGAAAGGCTATTGATGGCAACCGTGTGACTCTTTTAGCAGCTTATTAAAGAATTTCATGTGTTATTGGTGTCGTGTGTGTTCTACCTTCAAATAGGAGGAATTCTTCCTATCTTGTGAATTGAAGAAATGGAAAGCCACGATATAGAGGCAAAATTAGGAAGGCCAACTGGTTGACAACAATATTTCCTTGTATATTGCATCATTATCAATTTCTTTGCCAAAATAGGTCACTTTAAATTACCTACTTATTTTCATTCATTATTAGTTCCTAACATTTCTCTATCACATTGAATTAACTATATTATTCTTACGAGTCCTACTCTTGATTTAATTTTATTTTTTTACATTTTCTCTTCTTTTTTTTTTCCAATTTTACTATAAAAAAAAGAAAAAACTTACCAACGTCCCTTTTGAACAACTCTTTCACGTTACCGATTTTTTTCGCACCGATTAAATTTTAATGTATCTTTCATGTTTGTTTTAAATCAAAAGTGCTAGTGGTCTACAACAGAATTGAAATAAAAGAAAAGAAAGAGGAAACAGATAATAAATGATTTTTAATGGAGTCGATTCGATATGATAAGAGTATCACGAGCTAATAAGGAAGTGGGAAAAAGAGGAAGGGACAGGCATGGTATCATGCGACCTAAAACTGAATGACGGGCAAATTTGTGTGTCCCGGAAAAGAGGAACAGGACAGGCACGGCCGTCGGTCACCTTTGTACTCCACACCGCATGAGGCGTGGACGCGACGACAGGATATAAAAACCCGGCGAACGGCGACTCCTGCCGAGGCTGAGAAGTTCATCTTGTCCACTTGCGAAAAGCCTTCGGCGACCTCTCATTGAATTCTCTCTCTCTCTCTCTCTCTCTCTCTCTCTCTCTTCGAATTTCCACCTGTTTTCTTTCAAATCTTTCCTTCTCTCTCTCTTCCCCAAAAACCCCATTGTTTTGTGTGAGTGGGTTCATCTCCCTTTGCCCGGGTTCAGGTTCATCTCCATCCCCCCTGGCGGCGTCGTCGTCGTCTCTCCAGTTTCTCGATCGAACGGAACAACGATCAATCCCTTCGCGGGGGATTCTCTCTCTTTTTTCTTCTTTTTTTTACGGCAGATTTGGCGCGGATTCGTATCGGAGCGATTCAGATTGGCCTGAAATCCGGTAAAAGTTCGAAACTTTTCTCTCTCCCCAGTTTTTTTCCATCTGTGCCGGGATTGGAATTTCCGGTTCTGGGTGTTCGTGTTATCGAGTTGGGAAGTTCGAATTGTCGTTCGATCGCGGGTTTGGATGGTTTACGCTTGTTTATGTCCCCGCGGGGTCTCGTTGGCATTTGGGATTGTGGGTGTTGTTAGGATGCTTCTTTTGAGTCGATGATGATCGTGGTGACGTATATTCGGCGTCTTAGAAATTTGGAGGATTGGATTTGGGTCGGAGGATCGCTGTTTGTGGTGGCCTGGAAAAGTATTATAGAGGAAATTTGGTAGGGGGACTGAGAAGAAGTTAGTCGTTGTCTATTGCTTTTTCAGCTTGTGGTCGAGGTTAGAGACTGTTGGTTATAAAGAATGGAAGAGAGTTTTTGGGGTAATGAGGTTTTCCTTTCTTCGTGTGGGGTTTTTATGAGTTTTGGCAGGATAGGCTTTCAATCTTGACAGTTCTTATCGTTCTGGATCCAGGCTGTTAAATGTGGATCAGCGAGCCTCTCGCAGTGGAAGAAAGATTCTGAGTCTCATTTTAGTGTGAGCTGCTGCGGCGGTGATTGAGTTTGAATGGACAATCTTCTGATTGCTGCTGATGCGATGGATGAAGGCTCGGACATTGAAGTCGATGATATAAGGTGCGATAACATTGCTGAGAAGGATGTTAGTGACGAAGAAATTGACGCCGAGGAACTCGAAAGACGAATGTGGAAGGACCGTATCAAACTCAAAAGGATTAAGGAAAGACAAAAGATTGCAGCGCAACAAGCAGCAGAGAGGCAAAAATCCAAGCAAACATCCGATCAGGCTCGGAGGAAGAAAATGTCTAGAGCTCAAGATGGTATTCTCAAGTACATGCTGAAGCTGATGGAAGTGTGCAAAGCACGGGGTTTCGTCTATGGGATTATTCCGGAGAAGGGTAAAGCGGTGAGTGGTGCTTCTGATAATATAAGGGCTTGGTGGAAAGAAAAGGTAAAGTTTGATAAGAATGGGCCAGCGGCCATAGCCAAATATGAAGCAGAGTGTTTAGCCATGGGAGCGGCAGATTCTGCTCGTAAGGGTAGTTCTCAGAGCACCCTTCAGGATCTGCAAGATGCAACTTTGGGTTCTTTATTGTCTTCTCTGATGCAGCATTGCGATCCCCCTCAGAGGAAGTATCCTCTAGAGAAGGGAATTCCACCGCCTTGGTGGCCAACGAGTAATGAGGATTGGTGGATAAAGTTAGGGCTACCACAGGGCCAGAGTCCTCCATACAAGAAACCACATGACCTAAAGAAGATGTGGAAAGTTGGCGTGTTGACTGCCGTCATAAAGCACATGTCACCTGATATTGCAAAGATAAGAAGGCATGTTCGCCAGTCCAAGTGCTTGCAGGACAAGATGACAGCAAAAGAGAGTGCTATTTGGTTGGCCGTTCTGGGTCGGGAGGAGTCTCTTATTGAGCAACCTAGTAGTGATAATGGGACATCAGGAATAACTAAGTCTCCACCAAGCGCCCGTAATGGGAAGAAGCAACCCGCAGCAAGCAGTGATAGTGACTATGACGTTGATGACATTGATGGTGGTGGTGGTTGTGTCTCATCTAAAGAAACTCGGAAAAACACGACGGTAAATACCATGGAGATTGGTCACCATGAGAATAACACTCAAACAAATGGCCAAGTTAAAGAGCATCGAGAAAAGACGCGCAAAAGGAAGAGACTGCGTACTAAATCGAGTTCTGCGGACCAACCTCCTCCACCCATCAATGACCATCCGGCATACGAGCAGAGGGACAGTTTTCCTGATATGAATCACAGCCACATTGATGTGCAGCCTCCTGGATACCAAGTTCATGGCATGCAACAGGAAAATGCTGCAATTACGGATGTGAGGCCCTCAGAGAATGATCTCAATCTCGAGGGACAATCACAGTTAGAACCACTGGAGTTTAATCCTTTCTCTTCCCTCCCTTCGACCGATGTAATGTCAACACAGAGCATGCTGGTGGGTGGAAAGCCTTTGCTTCATCCCTTGATGCAAAATGCTTCACATGCAACAGGAGCTTATAATTACTTTGGCACAACACCATCATATGGGCCTGGTCTAAGCGAGCAGCAGACTCAGATAGATACAATTGAACCTCAAATTAGACCAGAGGATGTTGGAACTCATTTACCAGCACTCTATAAAACTGGAAATGACATCTCTAGGGCGGACTTGCCTCATTTGGGGAAAGAAGCCTTTCCAACTGAAAAAGATGTTCCCTTTGACTGTAACTTTGGCTCCCCGCTTTCATTGGATTTCGGCATACAAAACAGCCCTTTCCCTTCATTTGAGGACATGTCATCCTGGGACAACAATCTGGAGTTTGAAGATGATCTTATCAAATACTTTGCGGCATAGATTGTGGATATCATTACAATTGACAGTAAATTGTAAGTGATGTCACCTTTGTTCTGTTCTCCAGTTCCACCACCTTTTGCTTATTAATCTGTACATGTTTAATATCCTTTAATATTTTTTTATGTGTTACAGGAACTGCAGAAAGCTGCATTATTTATTGACTTGGGAAGGCCATGTCTTGCTAATCATTGGAGGTTCTGATAATCATTAGCGCAGGTTCCGTAATTTGTATAGTGTTAGGTTTTTAGTCGAAAACACAAATTCAAGTCAGTTGCTCCAAAATAAAAGGAAAATGTGGGCGTTTTTGTTCGTTCCGACTCTATTGAGGAGTTGATGCAGATGACTCAAAATTATGGACCAGCTACATGACATATCCAATGATCAAGGATTAGCTTGTTCATCCTCATGTTGCCTGTGTGTGAATACCTGATGCACATTTCTCTTGCTTCTGTTACTCAAAATGAACCCTTGGGGTTCTTCAAACTTTGTAACCACGCAACTGTTGTGTTCAGGAACATAGGAAGGATGAGAATAAAGTGATCAATTGTGCTCGATATTGCATTGGCATTGAAAAACGTAGATGTTCAATTTGCAATCTTCCACCTGCCAGTGCATCATAGGCAGGATGTAGATGGGAAGAGAAACGAGCCCCGATCTTTGAAAGTTAGATTTGTCCTTGCTCCCATCTGGAATCTTTAGCTAGGAAGTTGGTAGAGAGGTGAAGGTTCCTAATCATTCTTTTCCTAAAATGTGCACGAAGGAAGGTGCTGAAGCCGTGGTATCCTCCGAATGCATACTTTCGTTGGGCATCATGGCTGTAAATATACCAGCATCTGTTCTCTGTTCATTGGGAACTCGTGGTCCCAATTATGGTTCTTAGAGGGAGCAAGTGCGAGCATCTTTTTTTCTCCTGGTCAGTTTGGTTTTTCCTTTAAGTTGCACTTTTAAGGAGGTTCTTTGGTTCTCTTGTCTTCGCTACTTGCACATCTTGGGATTGCTTCTGGTAGTCGACTTTCTTCTAGGGTGGGTTCAGAACCGGGGACTTGCAATGGATGTGCAATTTGATGTGGCCCAACATAATTTCGGGCATCAAGGTTTATGCTTATGTTGCACCTTGTTCTCTCTAGCACAGGCGAACTTTTGACTTGGTCATTTGGAAGTACCTTCAGCATGTGCGATCGACACCAGGGAACTGTTGTGCCTTGGCTTCCGGAGCATCCCACAGAGAAAGTTTCAACCTTCTTTCTTGCAATTTCTTCCTTCCTACTAGATGGCGGTAGATGTCTTGTCGCAATGACAGTTAATTAGTTGAAGGAATGCGCATATAATGATATATGGACAAGAAAGATAGGTGGGTCTTTATGGTGAAATAGATCGAGCAAATTGCGACCGCTAAACGAATTGAAAGTGCCCTTTTTCCTCTAACGTCAGCTGTCCATGCTTGACGGAGTATACCTGACTTACTCCCTATCGCTCAAAGGCAGTCCTTTTGCCCTCTGTAACCACATGATTAGCAAAGACATGTGGCCCCTAGAGTTGTCCCTGAAAAGGTTGTCTTTATTTGACTCGAATACGCGATCATGTTTCTTGAGACATGATTGGGATGTCAGATTAGCTTATGTTTTGTAATGTTCTCTTTCCCTAAATGGAATTCTGTTAGCAAATGTTGTAGTAGCGGATCTCAGATTCAACATACAAAACGCTCTACCCATGCCTATGATAATAATCTTCAAAATTACTTCGAGTGGTAACAAGCTATAATTCAAACACGAGATTATTTCATCAAAATATAGTGTGAAAGTTCTTTTTTTTTTTTTTTTTTTGGATTTGCTATTTATGATATTATTCTATATTACTCAATCATTTTGTTAGGTAACAAAAAAGCGGTCTTTTTTCTCTTATTGGTCCTAACGCAATATTGTTGATGGTGTTGCGATAATTGATCTTAAACTTATGCCATTAGAAATGATTCTGTATGCATTCGAATTATAGAACCACGCAATCTAATTGATCGGATGATCGAGATAGGAGTTTGGACGCAATACTTACTCATGCCTCGGCATTTGGCAAGGAAAATGTCACGCAGCACCAAAAGGCCTCTAAACTGACTAAAGCTGGGCCCATTTTGATCCTCTGTCTCTGTCTCTGTCTCTGTTTCTGTCTCTCTGCATATCTACGACTGCCAAGTGTACGTCCTTAGTCGTCTTCATCATCTCTCTCTCTCTCTCCCCGTCGCGGGAGCAGCGCTGGGATCACTGCGACCAGTACCAAGGAAATATAGGGTACGAGAGTCTGCTGTCACGTCACGACGAAAACATTCTTAAAACGGCTGTCTCTCCTCCTCCTCCTCTATCCTCGTCGCCTCTCCTTTTTCATTCTCTCTACTCTCTCTCTCTCTCTGTCTCTCTCTATGCAGACGATGGTGGTCGGAAGAACATGCCTTGCTGTTAGCCCTAGGCTTTCCATCTCCATCCTCATTCTTGTGCTGCTCCTCCTTCTATTCCCTCCTTCCGCTTCGCGTAAGTTCATCATCATCTCCTCTCTCTCTCTCTCTCTCTCTCTCTCTGGGTGGGCATGTGAGTGGCGAAGTTGGTCTTTTGACGATGATATTATACTTGTCGCAGATGGAACTTCACGGAGGACAGGAGAAAGCACAGACACGGCTCCTCACTCTTCCGAGGTAACCAAGAACCAACGAATAACACGATACCTCACTCGTTTACTCTACTCTCGCCTCCCATTCCACTTTTTTATGTCACAGTACCAGTCCTTCACTCCCTCCTCTCGTGACTCATTCTTGTCTAATCTTCCTTTCTCTCTATTACATGTACGTGCTCGAGAAGATCACAGGAGGGAACGGAAATACGAAGATGGCAAGAGATCCGGTCGTCGGAGGAGGCGGCTATCCGTCGGCGCTTGTCGACGTCGAAGGCTCTGCAAGACAAGTCCCCACCGGGCCCGACCCTCTGCACCATCGTCGCAAGCCCGTTTCTCCTTAAACCAAAACGAACACAGAAAAGAAAAAAAGGGCTCACCTTTTCCGGCATATGGTTAGAATAGCGAGCTGTGATCAACTAAATCCTCACCACCCCGCATTTTCCTTTCCTTTCCTTTACTTTCCATTTCTTCTCTTTTTCTCTTTTGGGTCCTCTCCTCTCCTGGTCTGTGGATAGAAAATATGTACGAGGTCGCGTTTGCTGTACAGGCGATCGATCGAGCTTTAGCTTTGTGCAGTTCTTCTTCTGACACGCTTCGGCATCTGCACACTGGCCGAAGCTTTGCGGATGCATGAGCGATGATGATGATGATGGTGATGATCGTGGTTGCTGTTCTTGTAAATGCATCGTCTGTCTGTGCGTGTGTGGTATGAATCGAGAATGAATTTAGAAGTCCATTTGCATCAGAAAGAAAAACCTCCATTGACTGCCAGTGTCAACTTTTTTATTATATCGAAGAATGTTACGGTGCATATTTTGCCTAGCTGATCGGAAAATTTTCTAGGATTATGCTTCGGAAATGGAAGTGCTAATATGCCGAAAATGACAAAAAACCGAGGTTCCCTTTTTCCTTTGGTGCAAGCTTTTCTTGACGATCGAGATGTATAAATTGTATTTTGCTGTTCCAAGATGAGTAATGATGGTTGTCAAACAAGGGGCCTTTTTCACCAAATGCCTATGATTTTTACCCTTTTTTATTAAATCTTGATGAAGTGTTTATTGAAAATGATTTTCAAATGTTAGATGGAAAAAAAGAAAAAAGAAAAAGTGAGGACGTCCGAATAGTTCTGATTTGAGTCTAAATAGAATAACCAATTATTCTCTTCGATATTTAGCAATAACCTTTGGACCACATTTGTTCACTAATGATTTGCTAATCCTTTAATTTGACAAAATATTGAAGCGTTCAAAAAAACTTGCGTAAATATTAATGGCCATGTGCATCAATAGTCACATATTAAAGAGAACTGTTTGTGATGTTTAGCGTGAAAAATGAAGTTTTAAGTGTGCCAATCACAAGATCATTCTAAACATGCTTGTCATTACTGTCTTTTAACTGTAACGAGGCTAAAGTAGATGACGATTTTGAATGCGCCAAATGTGCTCACTTTTGCTAAAAAAAGCAAAGAGTTTGATTAAGATTAGACTTGTGTTTTAGCGATTTAAATGGTGTGTTCGTGCTTTTTATTTTAAAACAATATTGGATTAAAATTAATATTAAGTACGTTTTGAACTATAGTAAGTACAATTTCATAATTTTATCGAGATTAGGTACCATGCTTCAGTAATTCGTAAAATTCAATTGATTTGCGCAGAGGCTTTCCAAAGTTTTTAGCTCAAGCGCAAAAGGATTTGACCGTCCGCGCGTCCTTGGAAAATATAAAGAATTTCGAATAAGTTTTCGTTTCCCACCTCTCAAAAAAAAAAACCCCCGCAAAAAAATCCCATTGGCCAACAACTTCCAACGCAGATCGCGATCCGCGTGAACCCCATCCGACGAATCCCGGCCGTTCCCAATAAGCCGCACCAACGGCCACGATCGACGCGCCGAGCCATCCGAGGCGTCTCCGAAATTTTCAAACCTCCCGCGCCTCTCTGCCCTTATATATAACTCTTCGAACCTCCTCGCCTTCCATCACAAGCGAATTTTCTCTCTCACTTTCTCGAGAAAACTCACATTTTTTCCCTCGCTTTCTCTCGCTTTCCCTCCGCTTTTTCTCCGCCGATTCCCGATGGCCCGCACGAAGCAGACCGCCCGCAAGTCCACCGGAGGCAAGGCCCCGAGGAAGCAGCTGGCCACCAAGGCCGCCCGCAAGTCCGCCCCGGCCACCGGCGGCGTCAAGAAGCCCCACCGCTTCAGGCCCGGGACGGTGGCGCTGCGGGAGATCCGCAAGTACCAGAAGAGCACGGAGCTGCTGATCCGGAAGCTGCCGTTCCAGCGGCTGGTGCGGGAGATCGCCCAGGACTTCAAGACCGACCTGCGGTTCCAGAGCAGCGCCGTCGCGGCCCTCCAGGAGGCCGCCGAGGCCTACCTGGTCGGGCTGTTCGAGGACACCAACCTGTGCGCCATCCACGCCAAGAGGGTCACCATCATGCCCAAGGACATCCAGCTCGCCCGCAGGATCAGGGGAGAGCGGGCTTAGAGGAATCTCTCGCGAGCCGAGCTGCGTGAAGGGGGAGGAGGGGTGGATCGCGATTAGGTTTAAGGATTTAGGTGTTGATTTTGTCTCTCTTCTGCTGCTGCTGCCGCTAGAAAAGCTCTGGCCTTTCTGGTGTCGGCGCATGTGGCTTAGCTTTTAGAGATCTGTGTTGTGTAAATCTATGGGAGCTCACTGATGAAACAAGTTCTTCACTTTAAACTTTCGTTCCTTCTTTTGCTTTGTCTTTTGTTTTGGTGGGAAGGTGTCTCGCCTTCTTGGTCATTTCCCAGAAAATTGTAATGGTTCGATCGAGAGACAAATGCGCTTGACTCAGAGCTTTTAAATGGCAGTTCTTGAAATGCTGCGGGCCATCTTATTTTCCCTCCACTTCCATGGAAAATCGTGGTCTTGTTTAAGTCACCATGTATGGTGCATAAACATCTATTCTTTGGTATTGCCATTTCTCATCCGTGGAGTCTTGTCTAAGGTCTTTCGCCATTTTAGTGAACAGGAATTCGTGCGGTCGAAATTCCCATTTCTCCTAGAGATGCTCTGTAAAACCGATTCGAGCTGCCTCAATAGTCTAAAAGGTTTTGCTGTGAATAAAGTCTACCGTCTCTGGATGGATTCAAATTTTCTTGGATTCTAGTTGTTTGACTAACCTGCATTTATTATTGTAAGAAGCATCAAGTAGAAATATTTCTAATGACCCTGAGTCCAATATTCAAGCTGACTGCGCAGTACGGCAAATTACATAAAGGAGTTATCACAAAGGCTAACGAAGAAACTGACTACTACAGTCTTGACATTTTTACAGTTGTGCCTAATTACTGCTTATTCCGTAATGCTCATCACTTGTGTGTGCTTTCCCTTTCTTCAGTATATAACAAGAAAGTCAAATCGTATTGCAGCCTTCTCTTCAGCAGGGGCCTCGGAGCCGCTTGATTCTCTGTTTTGCAGGGTCATGATGCGAGAGTATAATGCAGGCTTTGCTTCTCGAACTTCTCCAGTTAATTCAGCACCGCCACTGGATCACGGAGCCCATCTCCAGCAGAAGGCCATCTCCCCTATGGCTTCAGCACGTGGTTACTCACCGGAGAGCCTCTCGTGCTTTTGAGATATCACCAGCAATGAAGCAAGCTGAAATTAGACATTCGCCATCTGTAAGATTTCTTTCACAGGAAACTGGAATGCAAGACGAAGCAGACATTCGAACGAATCGAGTGCGAGCTAAGTCTTCTGTGTAATTAATTCTGAAGAAAATTGTTCTGGCCCGCATTCTGATTTTCTGATAGCTTCTAGTCTTTTGGTAATTGTGTTCCCCATTACCTTGTACTCTGGTGATAAGGACTACCGCCATACTAGCGCATACGGGTCAAACAAACCAGTGGAATTTAATTATGAAGCGTGTAGAAAAGCGGCAGTAAACCTCATACTGAGGACACCCCAATAGATAATGATAGTCAATTTAAAACAACTCTGCCATTCTCCACCCCTTGATGCCAAAATGGGAGGGCAGGAAGAACGGACAAGGGAAAAAAGAACGAGTAAACCGTTTACACACGATAGGCAATATGCAGATCTAACAAGTAAAAAAGCAAATCAGACAAAGGTGCTATGACCAAAACAATGCAGCTAGATTTTGAGTTGATGCATAACAAATGGCTAGTCACTAGCAAAGGAAATAACAAGTGGATCAGTCCCAAACCTCTGTTCCGGCAATTATGCTGCCATTCACCGGATGAGTAGCGCATGCTGTGACACCTTCCGACAAAGGAATAGACCTATTTCGCCTAGTTTGGTTACTGGCTTCGGCAGACTCACCTGTATCTCCACTGGAAATTAAGACAACAAATTTAGTGCTATGAATTTCATGCAGGAAAAAGAAAATGCTATCTAGAGATTCCTTACAAGTAGTCCACATGACTGGGGGAACTGACATCTGGAAAGAAATCCAGAAGATGAATTCCATTTTCAGGAACCGAAGGAACCACATAGACCTGCATAACATAGTGCAGAATAGTTAAACAAACTGAAGGCTTCTCATGGTGATATCCGATCAATTTTCCAACAACCAAGATTCCTGCATTTGATTCGCATTGGTAAGAAATTGAAGTGGGATCACGCGACACATTAAGAATGCATGTGCCTAGTTAAGACAAGAGGACTAGCTATGCTAGTTTGTTGACCACTTAATGATACGGCATTTCCTCTGTCGTTTCATAGCCAAAAGGCATACTAATAATTCTTACTGGCTTACATCTCAAAAGATATAACTTCATGGGCCTTTTTGCTTTTTGCTACGCTGTCTTGTGCATTGCATGTCGATATTGTATTACGTGGCACAACAATTCAGTTTCGTGTTTGCTTTTTTCAGCTCACTCTGAACCTTGAGTTTTGGCTCATATCTCCAGCCAGAGCTAAACTCTTGCAATCTCATCCATACTGATATCGCTACTGCTTATCGCCATCAGCAGATATGAAATGAAAAAGACTTGAGACAATGTTATAATTGCACTACTTTAGGAAGTGAAAGACTGAAAGCCTCACAACAATTCTTCCAACAAAGATGTGATGAAAGAGGCACCGTTGTTGAACTAAAAGAAAAACATTTGATGGTAAAAATTCTCTGTAGGAATGAAGTGGAAAACTTACTGAATATGTTGGAAGCCATGCTGGTTTCCTCAAATAGAATAAATTGCTTGACAGATCGGCACCCCTCCTAAATGAATCATTATGGATGCAGTACAGTTACAACAATACAATTAATATATTCACCTCCATTAAGCTAAAATTCATTCAAGTTTACTCACAGCCATGCTGGGGGAGGGCAGTGAATATGAGTCACACAGCGATTGTGGAGATCCAAAACTCCAGACCTGAATCAAGTGAAAAATTAAATTTTGAATTAGTAAAACATGCATAAACGAGCAAAAGCTTCATTTATATTGACACCTTGCATCTTGCAAATGCTCACACCGTTTGTGATGCACAGAATCTCTACTGATAAAGATAGATCGTTCCACTGCTTACATCATTTTCAGTCAATAAATTAAAGTCATACTGCCTGGATATTTAATTAGGATAACCGACTAAAAGTGCAGGACAAACAAATGGAGCTACCAAGAATCGTGTGAGAATGGTGGTTCACCAAATACCAATTGTCAAATACCATTTTAGCAAACCATGACAATAAACTGTGATTTTCGAGTAGTTAAGAGTTCAGGGTACTTTCTCAGGGATACAAGAAGTTACAAATAATCTGTTAACCAAGCTAGCATGATAATCAGTATATACCTACAATGGATAAAGCAATGCAAAATATAGTTGAGTGCTTTTAGCATCCATGAATACTCAAACTAACAAAACACCAGTCAATCAAGTGAATGCAGAAAACACTAGGTAAAGTAAATACACATATCACCAACCTACCAGCCATCATCAAGATGAAATCCCAATTGATATGGGCAAGAAGGATCAAGATTAATCGAATGTACTTCCCTGGTAACAACATCTGATTGTTCCTGTAGAAGAACACGCAAGTGCATTTATTATCACTAAAAGAAAGGATCATATTTACGCTGCAGAGTCAAATGATCAATAGTTAACCTCAATTTTGTTTTCTGAGTCACAGTTGAGCAGAAGTTCATAAACAGAATGAGCAAGCACCACAGGATGTCAGTGAATTAAATGCATGGGTCATAAGCCCAATAGCCAACACTTTGAGTTTGAATCGATTCCACACACTTCAATAAGGATTTTAACTGACATTACATGTTGCATATGAGAACATTGCAACATGTGTATACCTTTAAAGTCTCGATTTTGTCCAGCATTGCAGCCACTTTGAATGACGTAAGAGGAGAATTTTGCACCTGGATGTGAGAGAATAGGAAATATTGCATTAAAAGATAATATTCAGTTGACAGCATAGCTGTGAAGATTCTATTTCCTACACGTTCTACACATCATACTGTCAAGGTTTGCGCCCTGTTGAATCCAGCAATTTGAAGTGATTCTCTTGTGCACTTAATTATTAAGAAATTTCTTTCTTCTACTCCTAACTTTTGGGTTTTGATCCCCCAGCTTTTGACTTAATTGAAATTATTAAAAAAGAAAAAAGAGATCCAAGCTGAATCCCAAATGCACCATCAATACACTGTCAGAGAAGGAGCCAGAGGAATGGAAAGGACAATCACAAGAAAGAATAAAGGCACCAGAGGTCCTCGAACTATTGTAAAAATTCCCTTAGATCCCTCAACTCTTTTTTTTGTGCAATTGGGACCTTGAAAGATATACCTTTTTGATTGAATTGGCCCTTCCATAACAAAAATAAACAGAGGCACTGACATGGCATTTAATTGCCATTAAATGATGACAGGTAATCCCACATGGCATAAAAAATCCAAAGAATGTTCTTCAAGGGGAAAATAAAAATCTGAAAAAATAGAAAAACGAAGGAAGAAAAAGTGTTTGGCCAGCCAAAGAGGGCCAGCGTCCCTCGCTGAGTTCAAGCAAACCTCTAAAGTGGTACAAATTTAAGAGCTTCAGATCAATTCAAACAATCAATGTGGTCAAGAAGAAGATTAATTTATCAATCACCTACACCAGTGCCGCCTTCATTAATGACAAGGGCACACAACCTTTCCCCTCTAGGTTCACCTGAGCTAGCAAGGGGCGCCAGCCCTAACTGGTGCTTAGGCGGCACTGCCTTTGCCGCCGCTGCCATAGCTCTTCCTTCCTTCATCTGTGTTCTTTTGGCCACCGCTGCCATAGCTCTTCCTTCCTTCATCTGTTTTCTTTTGGCCAACCAAAACCTTCTTTCTTCCTCTGTTTTTCTTTTTTCTTTTTTGGATTTTTATTTTCCAAGATATTGAGAAACATTCTCTAGAATTCTAATACCACATACGATGCCACGTGGAATGACAAGTTGGCATCTACGGCAATTAAACGCCACATCACAACCTATTATTTCTTTAACTGAAGGACCAACTAGAACAAAAAGGTACATAGATTAAGAATCCAATTACACAAATAAGAAAGAGTTGAATGACCTGATTGAGCATTTTGCAATAGTTCAAGGGCCTCCAATGCCTGTATTCCTTACAAAAACTACCACTAACTCTTTTCCTGCAACACTTTAAGCAGCAAAGTAGCTATTTTACCTCTCTAGGATTTTGAAAAACACCAGCTGTCGTTCCTCCACGAAGATCCCACACATAAATCTTGCCACGCTTACCGGCCCCGTAGATGATCTACAAAAGTTTATGACATGTATACTATAAGCACTTGTTAAGCCACTTTTTCCGAAGAACTAATGTTACATAAAAAACCCTGCCGGTAGGGAAAACAATGTGATTTCATATATGGCAGTGAAAGTCACAAGCAGAACATTAAAGGTCAGACATTTAATAAATTCTTTGCTAAACAAGGGAGTGACAGATGCTATCTGATCTCTCCGAAGTTGAACTATTTCCTGTCAGAGAACAGACTCTTTTCTCCGTCTGTTGAGGAAAATATATTGCATGAATACCCGGCAAGAAGAGAAAAACAAGGTGGTTTCACAAATGGTGAAAGTAAATGGCATAAATAACATTAAAATCTTGCTACTTTTAAATGCTCAACAGAGCATCTTGAAATCGCAAATTCTCTCATAGCTGCTGTTTCTTCTAAAGATGCATACAGAAATTCTCATGATTATCTTCAAGGCATGCTTCAATGCTTCTTCAAGTAATAGAATTTGTCAGAATCTTACTTTAGTCCATAAATCATGCAAAGTTTTGTCAGCATTTTCACATTTGAAAAAGTGTATTGATTACACTGTATAACTTTTGTATAACTGCAGGAAAACAGGTTGATGACTGCCTTAAGTTAAAAAGGCATTCTGACAATAACTTACCCTGGTTTGGTCCTTAACTCATGCCAACTCAGCATCTAGGCATCAGAAATAAATTGAGAGATATATTCTGCTACTTTTGTCCAAGTTAACTTGAAAAGAATAGGTAGACGATTTCCTTCTTCATCAAATTAAACCTCAGGTGGAAACTTAAATTTTAACCCAGACGTCTGCACAGACACTACTTTACACGGTAGTTACCATATCACCCCAGAAGATTAGATGCATCAGGATTCCATAATTGAACAAGAATAACATAGAATAGACTTCCAGTAGGAGCCTACCTTAACTGCAGAGTACGTATCATACAGTAACAAGATCAACGAAATTAATCAATCCAGGCAGAATAATAATTTAATAAAAGGGCTCTCAACAACATAGACTGCTGATATGAAAAAAAAGTGCGGTCCTTTTGTTTCTTCTATTAAACTAAGAGCCAAAACCTCCTAATAAGTAAACTCGAGTTCTACATAGAAAGCACTTAATTATTTCAAAAAGATAAAGGTCCATTGTAACGAAGCACCAATCTACATAACAATAAGGAATTCCAGAATTGGTTTAGTAATGACCTGATGTTCAATGTTTAATTGGAGACTGTTAAGTGAATCATGCGAACCAGTAGTGAGCTCCAGATATGGAAGGGGACCCACTCTTCTATCCCATAAATTAATTGCACCATGTGTATCGGAAGCAAATAGCCTGTTGAAAAAGGCAATCAGGATTAGGGTGTTAATGGATAAATAACAGAACTGCAAGACGTAAACCAAAGAGAAGTGAACTAAATCGAGTGCATGCAAAAACCAAGCCTAAACCATTAATGGTTAAGTACATTAGCATAGGGGAGACCATTTCTAGCAGCAAGTATAGTAATAGTATCCTCAAAAGTTCAACGCACCTCCAAGGATCTCTGACAGCAGGACATCCTAAAGATACTATAATTGCGTTATCAGACAAAGCTTTTTAGTACAGAAAATGCTAAGGAATAACAGGTGCATTTCCAGAAGATGATTTATCATCAGTTGCTACACTACTTGTGCAATATCCGTGAATACAGAAAGGATGTACGTCAACCCTTTAAAAATTTCCAAAGCCTGTGCCAGTTAAGGAGGCCAGTTTGCACCAGTCACAAAAGAGCACAGGGATCTAGTTAAAGGTGTTCCTCCCAGCCTTCCCAGGATATAATGCTACCATAATATATGAAGCAAAGGGATAGGCATGTGCTGAAAGCCCTCCAAAAAATACATGCTGTAATCAATGTTATTGCTGCCCATATACTTTGAATTGAAGGCTCTCAAGCATACTTCATGCAAAATTATCTTCGCTTCTAACATCTAATAACTATGCAATTCAACAAAGAATTCTAGAGAAGAATCAGTTCCCATGATAGCAACAAGAGAAATAAGAGCGGCCATAAATATATATCTCATCATCATGCAATTTCTTTTGGTCAGTTGAGTCCTTTATATGATATGAAAATTAGAGTCCTTTTTATTTCACTTAAAGAACTTGCCTTGAGGCATTTGTAGGAGAGAAAGCAATGTCAGAGAAACCTTTCTGCACTTCGTACCCACGAGCGTCGACGGGCTGCCTTGTACTTAACATCTGCATGGGATTAAAAAAAAATTTACTTGTGGAAATGAACTCATTTTTCCTCCAGGATTCAGCCTATAAGTAAAAGTTGTAGAAGATATTAAGGATAAGACAGCAGTTCGTTTTAGATTTCATGCACTTAATATGTAGAAATAGGGAGCATCTCTTGATCATTCCCTCTCTCAAACATGGGAGCTCTATACACCATGCTGTCATGTATTTATGTATAGAAAACACAAGCCATCACCAGATCTACCATTAGTTATTGTTCACTATAACTCTAAATGAATAATAAGCAAAAACTTACTTCAACTGGCTCGGAGGAAACATAGCCAATATCGAACAAAGATATTTCATTATTCTTCAGAGATGAACAAACAACCTGCACCGGTGCAAAGATTCCAATAAGACAACCATAGCCTCAGGAGGAAACAGGTGGAACCACAAATAGCAGAATTAGCATCACAGGAAAGAGATGCATGACATTACAATTCAAAGATACAAGATAAGAAACCTATTACAAAAAGCAGTACCATGAAAATTCTAAGAGACATCTGCACCGTCACAGATTGCATATTGCAAAGGCAGGAAGATGATACACATACAGACATGAAGTTAAGGATACATAAGTCAAAAGGATTCATAAAATGTTGAGATTAAGATGTAACCATACTCATGTCCAAAAATACATCTGCAACATAGCAGCTCATAAGAAAGCTCTTTGTATCCATCACAACTTTCATATTGTAAAGTCAGGAATATACATAAACAGACATAATGTAGGGAGCACATTAATCAGCTATCTGGCCCAACCTGTGCCAGCAAATGCAATGCAATAGAAAAGTCATATTAGTCTCAATCTATGAATGTTGGCATGCAGAGGCAACATTCCAAGCCACAACAGAAAATGTAAAAAGCAACTCGCAGAGTATATGAGCTCCAAACCTCATTTTGGTAAGCAACATTCCAACGAACAACATCAAGTTGTTCTGGTGAGGAAATATGCATCACATGTTTGGCTTCAACCTCCGTCGAACCTAACAAATCATGCACACTCTGGGAATGTCAACAAAAGATAAACTCAACAATATCATGACGCAAAAGAAAAATGGAGTAGCACACATGAATCTAAGGGGATTCAAGAAGCAGCATCTTCCCAGTAAATAGCTTAGAAGGCACTGCAATAATCACAGTAAACATGTTATAGCTCAATAGCAGTTCATTTTTCAATTTACTAGTGAAGCAACTGGACAGTGATATCAGAAAGTTAAAGATAGTCGTGTGCAATGGTACTGCATTACATATGCAAAGAACATCTACTGATTCTCATCTTGGTATGAAACCATGATATAAGCCAGGGAGTAGAGGCAGACGGGTAAGTAAGGTCAGTCTGTGGAATGAAAGATGAACCACGCAAACAGGGTAAATTTCGTCTACAACTGTACTTTTGCTAATACTCGAGTATGTCAGCTTCCTTTGGTTTCAATATTAGTTGGAAAAGAAGTTAATTACAATTCCCTAACAAGCAACTGCTCTGAATCTTAAAAAGTATTTATTTATGTCAAATTAATGATAGCAAAAAATGGTAAAGCTTCTACAAAGAAAACTTACATGGTTGATTACTCTGACAGTAAAGGGTTTCAAAATCATTAATTGTTAGGCAGCCTGATTTTGTTACAGATACCAAGTAGTAACCCTGCAAAAATAAACACAGGAGAGGACATGAGCACAAGTGAGAATTAAACAAGTATAATTTCATGACAAATCTTCGATATTTATATTATCAGAGTGCGTGCTAATAAGCCTCTGCAAGGTACTAACACCTGCAGCTGTCATGCTCATGCATGCGAGTAGATAGATGTGTCAGAGAGAGAGGGAGAGAGAGAGAGAGACTCCTACATGTTCAGGGAAAATGGCCTGTTACAGTATCCCAACACAAGCATTCCAGTATTGACTGCTAAATTATTTGCTTCCCACGTATGTTCAGTTCAAGGTTGACCGTGTTTTAGACAGATATACATACTTTCGCAAGCGCAAGGACACAGTCAAGGCAGAATGCATGAGAAAAGTCTGATGTGGCCTACTTATGATACTCTTAATTATGGTAAAAGAGCCAAAAAATATCCAACTTCATAATAAAGGCCGTAAATTGGAAATTCAGACTCATCGTATTATTTACCTTATTGTCGAATTCCAGACAAGAGATGCCTTGCCTACAAAGGAACAAAAACCAGTTAACTTTTGGGCATCTTGATGTAATGAAATCAATCACTACTCTTCGCATGGGCTTAGGAAGAAAGAAGCAAAAAAATAATAAAAGAATGCATTAAAACCATACTTAATTGAATGGCTCATGTTGCTTATGTTTAATTATGCTGTGCAAAGAGACACAAGGTCATTAGATAAACTTTTATTATTTGGCATATTTTTTTCAATCAACTTTGGCAAGACGACATTCTACCAACATACGAAACTTTATCAGACATGTATTAAAGTTCACGTTAGGGTGTATCAAATGGAGCAGAAAGAGACCTAATAAAAAGACACGTATATCTAGTAATTACCGATATAAATGACCAATATAGAAGGCAATTTAGTAAGGAAGGTGCTTGTCATACCACGTCAAGTAATAAATCCTTAAGACAACTCCATCGTATGACATGTAGAAGTGTTGTAGCTCTATTACAGGCAACTCATATATTCTAGATGCAAAAATTTTCTGCAAAAGCTCTTGCTGTCCAATGGTCAAACAAACTACTGATTTTTGGCGTGCCAGATTATAGTTCTCCACTGAGTTCTGCATCTTATCTTTCATGATTATTGTAGACACTTGAGAGGAATGGGCATTAAGCTCCTCAACCAAACCTAGATAAGTTGTTTCAACACTGAGAGGACCATCGATAAACAGGCACAAGATATTTAGCCATGAAAATCATGAGGAGAATATAGACATAAGAGGTGCGGACAGTCCCATCAACCTCTATCCAGAGTTCGTTGAGCTCTTTCTCATGAGACATTGCAAAACCTACAGTCAAAGTTATTCGCCAGCCCCTCCCGGATTCCTAATACCTGTTGAGTTAACTTAAATTCAACCCCCTCCTACACTTTTTCCATCCATTTCAGCTTCGCGTACCCTCCAAGAGTTCGCGAACGTATGCACACAAGGTAAGAATCAAAAACAAAAATATCGGCGAAAAGCAGATTAAAAAAAGGGAAAGAGGAGAGTTCTCGATGAATCTACCGAGGACACATAAATGAGCCGTATTCAATCTGACTCAGCTGCCAAAAAAACAAAAGATTGCACGATCACGTTAGCCACGAACACCGAATAATTGAAGGACATATGAACTTGCAACAAGAAGACACAACGATATCCGCATAACGACATTCCTTACATAGTTAGTCGCGCACGGAGCTCCATCGACATGATACCGATGCGGAAACGCCCCGACCTTCCACACGAGATCAAAAATGAGAAAGAAAAAAAAAAAGGAAAAATTTAGAAAAATCGACAGAGCAACAAGCAAAGCAAGACGTTGGAAATTAAACGAGTCCTCACCTCAGAAAACGACTGCACCAGTAGACTGGACAGGTAGTGGCGGTACTTGGGCTCGAACCTGCCGTTCAATTCGACCGCGCTCCTCTTCCAGGGGCGCCTGCGACATCATTTCGACGAGAGCAAACGGAAAGGCGCGCGGCGCGATCAGAGTTCCCGCGTCGGCAGAAACGAAATCGGAGGGGAATGCGCGAATTTGGGGTAAGCAGAGAAGGGACGTTACCTTTTGAGAGTGCTCTTCGAAGCGCGAGCCGAAGGTTCCGCCGGGACGAGGAACTTGTCCATTGCAGCAGGAGAGAAACTGCAGTTTTGGACAAAAACGAAAGCGTGCTTTGGACACAGAGAGAGAGAGACAGAGAGAGAGAGAAGGACGAGGATTTTGTTTTCCCGCGTGGTGCGACTCGCTTTGGGGCCGGACAGGGGTTCGGGCCGGGAGATTTGCTCCGGTTCAGATTTGGAAAAATTGGATTTTGTTTTCAAGTGGATTTTGTTTTCCCCAAAAGTCATGTCGCGAAAGGTCCATTAAATGTCTTGAAATTTATGAAGAGATCACGATCGAGTCTTAAATTAAATATTTTTAATGATTGCAATCAAGTCATAGATATTACCAAATTAGTGTAGTAAAGTCATTATGTTAGCTCCGTTCAACCTAAATGCCAATGTTACTTTTTTTTATTAGTTTCTCTCTCATATGTGGCAATAATTTGACTAAGATATACGTCGTTAAGGTTCAAATCTTATTTTTTAATCAGAATTTTATTTACATTGAATAAAAAATAAGCTACATTTAAAAATTAAAAAGATAAAATTTTGCTTTGTTCTTTTCACTTTTTTTTTTTTTTTTTGTGATTTAAAGAAGTTAGCTTATTTTTAATATAATTTAAATAAAAATGACACTACAAGTTTTGGCGCTCACTTTGGTAGTAAAATTTTTGTGATATTATTTATGTATCGCATCAGATAAAAAATGATCACTTAAGTATTTCCAACAATAAATTCTGACCAAGAGTTCTACATGTCATTTACAATTAAAAGTCAATTGCAATGTGACATTTTTAATTAATTATTCCATGATCCAAATTTCCAAAAAAATTGAACCTTGAATAAATACACAATTGAACTTCACTTCAATTCTCAGAAGCCATAATCTAAAAGCTCCTTGACTCTTGAACTATTGAACTACGAATTGACATGCCATTGTCATTGAAAACGAGCGGAATTTTGAAGCCCGTCAATGGTCCATTGACTTACCGCCAATGTTAAAGTACCAAGCGACAAATTGATGGGAGCCCACTCTATCAACCCCATGACGACTCATATTATAGAACTACACTTAGCGGATGTTGCCTACAATTCAAGTTCAAGCACGCTTTGATATTCACAATCAAATTGGGAATGCATCCTACATGTCAAAAATATAGGTGCGACCTCAAGGCCAATAAATGAAATCTCTAAGTCTAAATTAAAGAAATCACCTTACCACTCAACCTTATACCAACAAATAACGTGAATTCAAGATAAGTACGAAATAACAATACATGACAAATGCAAAAGTAAATGCATTGTCTTCCCTATCATGATATGCTGATGGAAATCATTAGCAATATTGCATGAAATTTTCCACTCAAGCGTAAAAAGATAGTATATTATGCCATGATGCACAAATTCCGCATAGTAGCTCACTAATACATACGAGTAAATTTCTAACTTCTACTCATCACTGGATAACGACTAACAAGGCATTGTCACCATCAAGTCATGAGGAATGGAATCATTCATACACATTTGCAACACCTCTTAACCCTTCCACAAGGGTGTTTTCTACTTCAACGAGGATAAATATGTCACTGTACATGCGCATAATAATGGTTATTTCTTTACATTATACCATGGTTACACAGACCATGTCATGATCTCAACCTTAAAGAGAATCATTTCACATGGTTGAAGATCTAGCTAACTCAAAATCTCATCTACAAACTCATACAAGGAAATTCGCTCCGTGACATATAAGTTGTAGCAAAGTTAGATGGAAATGACGTTGTTAGCACCATAGAGGATAAAGAAAATAGAAAAAAAGATTCACATAGGTATCTTCCATTGTCAAGTTAGATGAGATTAATAGAATAACTTGATTGCGCCAATTTGATAAATTTTATGACTTCATTTTACTTTCTAAAGTTTAGAACTCCATTATACTTATTCTTAATGAAAAAGGGCAAATGAATCTAATATTTGTATATTCAAAGAGATTCGAGGGTTTCAAATTGAATACAGCAAAATTTAAGCCCCCAAAGAAGTGGTGCTTAATAAAACATTCGTTAGGGAGAAAAAGCATCTGTTTTTCGTGTTCACTACACTTACTTTGCGCCTGTAGTTTGTTCTATATTTTATTTGAGAAAAAAAAAGGTTTTGTTTTCTAGAAAATGACAAAAGATTAAGGGTCGTTCGTTTCGTGAAAAATTGGTCATTTCCGAAAAAAAATTTCCCAGAAGTCATTTTCCAGCAAAATAATAATATTTTTTTGTGTTTGGCTAAAATATGAAAATACTTCGAAAAATATTTTTTTGATGTTCGATAAGGAAAATATTTTCTAAGACTTCACCACTTAGGTATACATCACTTACCGACCTATAAATCCATCAAATATGAACTTGCCTTTAAATCTGTCATATCTTTGTTCCCTTATTGTCGTCAATCGCTCGTCTACTCTAAAAAATGTTCGTATGAAATTTAAAAAGAAGCAAAAGATAAAAGAAGCAAAGCATGTACAGCCTTAATGAGAATCTGCCAGTAGAGTGGCATGTTCTCCCCTCGCGTCTTTTGTGTTCAAATAAACAAAAGAAAAAGGAAGCAAAGCATGAAAAGCCTTTTATTTGAGCAATATACAACTGCATGATAGAGTAAATAAAGAAAATAATAAGCAATAGTGTAGAGTGCGAGCTTGAGATCGATAAGCTCGAGGTTCACCTAGCAACGGCCGACGATTAGCCAAGAAAGAAGAAGATGGAAAACAAATAAAAGAAAAGGAAAAGAAATAGAAAAGAAAAAGGAAATTAAAAATAACTTGAATTAAAAAAGAAAAATAAAATTAAAAATAATTCAAATAAAGAAAGAGAAGAAGAAGAAGAAGAAAGAGGAGCGATGATTTGTAAAAGTGTGAGATAAGAGAGATCGTGAGGAAAATGTTTTTGATTTGAAAAAGAAGATTTTGTCATTTGAAAACATAAAAAAGATCAAGTAATACTAAATAGCAAACGAATATAATATTTATACATTAACAAAGATTTCAAGTATTTCATATTGAATATCACGAGATTTAAGTTTCTCAAGAAGAAGTACATAAGAAAAAGGGAAAATGCCACAAAAAACCCTAAACTATGCACAAAGTGACAAAAATACTCCAAACCTTTTTTTCACCACCAAAACCCCAAACTTTGCCATCCGTGACACATTTGCCCCAAACTATTTTTTGTGACACAAAAAACCCCGAACTTTCATTTCCGTGACACATTTACCCTAAATCTTAGGGATATTTTGGTCATTTTACTTTTAAAAACATTTTTCTCTTTTTTTTTTTTTTTTTTTTTTTCTCTTCCCTCCGCCGCTCCGGCGGAGGGAAGCCGGCGTCGGGCGAGGGCCGCCCTCGCTGCGGGCGAGGGCACCCCTCGCCCGGCGTCGGCGAGGGTGCCCTCGCCCGGGCCGACGCTAGCGAGGGAGGCCCTCGCCTAGGCCGACGCCGGCGAGGGCAGCCCTCGCCGAACACGGCTTCCCTCCGCCGGCTCCGGCGGAGGGAAGAGAAAAAAAAAAAAAAGGAAAAAAATAGAAAAGACGGAAATACCCTCGATGGGGTAAATGTGTCACGGATGGCAAAGTTTGGGGTTTTTAGTGGTGCAAAAAAAAGTTTGGGGTATTTTTGTCACTTTGTGCATAATTTAGGGTTTTTGGTGGTATTTTCCCTAAGAAAAAAAAGCCTTCGAGAGAGAAAAAATTTTCATGTGTTCACTACACTCACTATGAGCCAGATAGGATTTGGATCGTGTAGTTTGTTTCTGTTTTGATTATAAAAAAAAAAAAAAAAAGAAGTTTTGTGTCAAAACAAGATTTTGTTTTCACAAAACTTCAAAAGATCAAGTAATGAAAAATGACAAATAAATCAAGTATTTGTACATTTAGAGAAATTCCGAATGTTTCATATTAAATACCGCAAGATTTAAGTCCCCAAAGAAAAGTACACGACCAAAATTGCGTTTGAAGGAGAGTGAGCATATTCCGTTCACTACACTCACTTTGGGTTGGACAGGATTCAGACCATGTAGTTTGTTCCGGTTTGATTTGAGGAAAAAAAACGAGATTTTATTTTCAGAAAACGTTAAAAGATCAAGTAAAGAAAAACAAGCGAATCTCTTTTTTTGTACAATTGGAGAAATTTGGAGTGTTTTATATTGAATATGCAAGATTTAAGCCCCTAAAGAAGAAGTGCTTACACAAAAAATGCGGTAGAAAGAGAGCGAGCATTTGTTCTCGGGTAGTGTAGTTTGTTCCGGTTACGATTTGAAAAGGAGCATTCTTTTAGTAAAAAGGAAGGTAGAAAGATTAAATAATGAAAGAAAAACAAGCGAATATGATATTTGTACATTTGGGGAGATTCTGATTGTTTGATATTGAATGCTGCAAGAATTAAACAACCAAAAAAGAACTTATCAAAAGATGACTTCCCAAACATGTAATGAAATGCTGAGGCTTCTGATTCTGTTCTTATGCTGCTGGCTTCGATTGGCCTCATGAAAGCATATATGATTCGATCAACGCATGTACGGTTCGAGAATAACTTATCCATCTAGATGTTCATATGACTGTCCTCGACAACAAATCTGATGTAAGCCACATCTGGTGATCCTTACATTAGGCAGCATTACAAAATTCGGAAGAGGAAGTCTTTCGAGATTGCAGAGAATGTAACTGGTTCACAACTTGCCATTTAGAATTTGCAGATAGAGAAATATCTCTAGCTTTGAATAATTTATAATGTTGATTGATCCAGCAAGACGCTTGACTAGATTCTTCAACTAGTTTTTAGCGGCACTTAAAAACGAATCAGTCGAAGTTTTACAACTTCCACTAAGACCATCGCTTCCTAGCGATTGCATCCTTCGATCCAGTATTAGTTTGCTTCCGATTCCTCTTAAAATCTCCTCCAGCCGACGACAGCCGCCTTTGCCGCTCTGAAGAGATCTTATTTGATTTCTCATTTGTAGTAATCTCCTTAAGAGGACTTACTGATCTAGACTTGGTTTGCCCTCCAACTGATTTCATGGAGAAACTTGAGGTCTCTTCCGCTACCGAATTATGGGTTTTCCTCAAAGTATTTCCACATTTTTCTGCTGGTGTCTCCTGCTGTTTGGCAATGGACGCTTGCGGTCTGGATTTAGGAGAGCTATCCGAATCAGAAGAGGAAGGGCTAGTTGAACTGTCCATGTCATAAAGGAGATTATCTGCCATGACAGGGAATTGTCTGGTGCTGGCATTGGTTTCTTTTTGCGAAGAGGGTCTTTTTAGTCTTGTGAGTTGAACAACCTGCAGATGACAGAATTCAGACAATTCAAATAACATCACACAAAGGTAACCCTTGAATATAAATTTCTACATTGTACTTCTTCGGCTTTTGCAAGAGTCATTTCAATTGTTCACTGCCTTGAATCAATTCCTGTCTAACATTGAGCTGTGACATATTGTATTGGTTCATTTTTTTACTTAGTTGTGGAGACCAAGAAATTTCAACACAAGATCTCATTCATGCTGTGAAGAAAAGGCTCAGCGGACGGAGCAGTCAGCTGTTTCCTCATTCTCAACTCCTAAGAAGAATACAAAGAAATAAATTGTAAAGGTTCCAGCTGCATATCTTTTTTTTCTTGCCTAGTTTTCCCAACAAATAAGTTAAATAACATAGCATTTAAGCACTAGTATCTCACCTTTTGTTCGAGAATTATCATGTCCTTCTTGAGCTTTGTAATTATCACATTCTTCCTGCGTATAACATCTTCAAGTTCTGCAATCCTCTGTTATCATGAAAAATCTTAACAATCACAAAAAGGAACCCTAAGAGAGAAGACAGAAGCAGTAAGTCAAATAAGAGAATTTGCCTTGGAGCCAGCAGCATCACATGATTGCAGAAAGCTAGTGAGCTCTTTTATTGTTGCATCCTTTTCTTCACACTCTCTCTTGAGACTGCATACGTCTTGTTCCATAGCTATAGCATTTGTCTGTAGGAAAACCCACATCAGATTCATCCTCATAAAAGTCAGCCATTTCATTGCCACACCTAGAACGCTAAGGACACATGAGCTCAGACAGATCATGTTTATATTAGTTCTGTCTGCAAGGATGCTGAAATGCACAAATTTCAATATTTTTTAATCACCGCCTTGAATAGATCATGCTAGGAAAATCCTTTATAAATTAAGGAGGATGAGAATTGTATGACAACTAAAGCATATTTTCAGAAAACTCCATTTGCAGGTTTGCATAGGACAAAGCTTTCAGATCAAACTAAGAGTCAAACTAAAATGGCTATGATTACACAGGCTCTAATTAACAAGAATTAATCCAATAAGCCGTTACAATATAAAAGCATAAGCGACTAAACCAAAGAAAAGAAACTGCATGTATGTTCAACACCTGAATTTCCGCTGCAGATGTCACACTTGAAGCCCAATCCGACAAGTCAGACATGCGTCGTTCCTCTGGTTCCGCTTCTTCTGTGAAGGTCATCTTTGACTGGTGGATATCATTCCCATTGGAAACTCTCATAATAGTATTACCCTATGCCCCAAACCACAAAAAGGGAAACAAGTTATAAAAGAAAACCACCGGAACATCATGCGTGCAGACTGCTTTGACAAAGTGAACAAGGAACTGAAAGATGTGACTTCAGGGCAAAATTGAGCTTTGTATGAAATCTGCTTCCTGAGCAACAGTGATTATTGTCAAAATTATATCGGATCACGACACCAAGATGCCACGGGTGCTGTTTGGTCATTCTGGAATGGCATGACTGACCATACGTTCACAACGAATGATTAGTTCTTTGGACATAATGTGTGTGTCGCGCAACTTGTAATCCACACTAACACTAGGCTAGATGATAAAACTTCCCAAACCGAACTCCACATCTGCCCTGAAAAAAGAAAAAGTGCATCTTCAAGTTTTGCCTTACCATCTGTCCCCCGAACTGTTTGTGGTGATGATCGCATAACCAACAACCACAATCGACAAATTCGATTCCGTTCGATTCAAAGGTCGCATCGAACGGGAACCCAAGGTTCTTGACATCGGATGCTTCCATGCCATTTCCCTCTCGGTCCTTGACGTTATGGACTTGCTGGCACAATTTGTCAAGCTTCTGCTGCATGCTTGACAGAATCTGATCCTGAAAGATTGGTCATCAAAGTAAAAAACAAGTGAGTTCTCATGTCAGACTCGAAAAAAGCGGATCGAGCCGAAAAGAGAATGAATTCATCGAGCAGATCAAAGGAGAAGATTAAAGATTGTCAAAAGGCCTTTGGAAATGCCCAAAAAATAGAGCTTTGCCACAATCAATCAGAACTCGCTTAATCCCAACCGGCATAACGAATCTTAACCCGCGCTTCAAGCAGCTAACACATGAAATGATCTTCATAAATTCCGTAACGAATCAACAAACCCTAAGTTCCACGGAGTTTCTGAGCTGCGAAATCATCCAGTTCTTCCTCGACTCCGCGACGGCCGCGCCGATGACGGCGACGAGGAGCACCCTCTGGACGGGGCTGAACAGCTCCCAGGCCACCGCCTCCTCCCGGCTCAGGCCGCCGCCGATCGCCCGGGCGGAGGTCGCCTCCTCCGCGTTCACGAGGCGGCCCTGGAGGGAGACGTACGCCAGCTTGCGCGCCGAGGGGACGGGGCGGGCCGGCACGGCGAACTGGCTGGAGAGCCGGCGCGGCGCGGGCGCGAACGGGGCGAGGGACACGAGGGCCGGGGAGGCCCATCCGTAGCCGGAGCCGAACCCGAGATCGGCGTCGGACTCCGCTTCCTCCATGGCGAAGGCCGGAGGCGCGAACGATCGCGGAGGCGGCGGCGAAGCGCGATTGCCCGGAATCGGGGAATGGAATGGGGGAGAATTTGTAGGGGAAAAAATTGAATTTTTATGCGAATTTCGGCGATCGCCGTTGGAATTGAATGAGGACAAGAACGGATGAATCGGGAATTCAAATCGATTTTGGTTTTGGGAGGGAAAGTTCGAAACGGGAATGGAACGTTAGGTTGTTCCCCCCCGGGCGCTTCCGCGCGCCACGTGTTGTTGTTGGAACCTACCGTGTTTCTTTTTTTCTTTTTTCTTTTTTTCTTTTTTTTTTTTTTCTTTCTTTTTTTTTTATAGGAAGAAGGCAGAGATATTTATGGTATTTTTCCTGCTTACCGAAATTGCTGAGATATATTGGCTAATAAATATGGACGCGGAAAGGGGTAATGTGAATCCATTGCGCTTGCCTAAAAGTCTGTTTTTTTTTTTTTCAGAAATGGGAAGGCGATTCCCATATGCAAATCAGATCGCGACTTTAATTAAGTTGCCTTCTCTAGATTCTGGTAAAAGTTTATTACCCTTTTTAAGTGAATTGACTAAATCGCCTTCGTTTTTTAAGATTTGGCTCAAAAGTTACCGGCGTCTCTCTCTCCCCCATTTCCTTCTCGCTCTTTGGCAAATCCCCTTTACTTAAGTTTTAAAAAAATAATAATTAATTTATCTCTAATATCTTTTTGAGTCACGACGTTAGTTAAAATTTTTCAGACGATTGTTCCCTACTTGACATATGAGCCGTGAATGAACAATGAACACAAACACTATTTCGAAATTGAAGAATAATTTTTCTTTGTTTGATCACATATTCATTAATCTAATGATATGATATTGTTATTTGAGTTATTAAGACATCGTTCATTTATGGTTTTGTCTAAGTTTTACGCAATCATAATGGAGAGTCAAGCCTAGGTACTGTTCCTCATTTTCAATCTCACGTTTCCTCGTAAAAAGGGCTTACTCACTCTCTACATATACGTAGTCGTCCGGTATCATGAGATTATGAACGGTATTAGTGATTTTCCTCGTATTTATATCATCAAAAGGTTTAGTCCCAATTTTTCCTTCTCCTTTTTTTTTTATATGTTTCGATAGTCTTCGTGGTTCGGATTGGAATAAACGAATTGAATAAATTCTAATTTGAGTTTCTATCTAAATGTGCATTCTTTTTAGGTTCTCTTTGCCTTTTTGAAAGAAATTTAGATTACTCTCTCTAAAAGGAAAAATATTGAAATAGACCGAGATAAGAAAGGATGTGTTTGGGAAAGACTATCCCGAGGAGGCTAGGCCAAATTATAGGTGTTTGGGAAGTTTTTTTCAAAACCCCATTCAACAAAGGTGAACCTTCAAAAGGCTGAAGGCTTAAGATAAGTCCTAAAGTGGATTCGGCTTTCAACTTTATCGACATGCAAGAAGGTTAGGGTTAATAAAACAAAAATCTTCAAAAACTATCCTCATTAACATTTTGATTTTTTTGGTTTGGCCCTCATTTATGATTGTCATCTTCTTCGTTGAAATCAGCCAATGTGGTTACATGTGGCTGTGAGGGGTTGGCATAGAGGTCGATGTGGCTGTAGCGACTTGAGCAATTGTCGCCAGGGGTCGCGCGACCTCAACAAGGGGCCACGCAACTTAGGCAAGTGTCATCTAAGTTGCACAACCTTCACAACCCTGTCCAAGATCACCCGATCTCGATTGCCCTTGAGGGTCATGCAACCTCAGTGAATGGTTGCCTAAGGCCATGTGACCCAGCTAACCCTCATTGGGGTCGAGCAACCTTCGTTGGGGGTCGTGTGACGGCCCTCACCAGTCGTCTCTAGGGTTCATCGGAGGTCTTGTGACCTTAGACAATGGCCACTAGCGATAAATATAGATTGCCGTCAATCTCCACCCTTTGCCGGTCAATTGTTTTTTATTTTTTAATAAAAAAGTCATTCATAAATATAATTTTTTTTCAAACACTACTTTACTCAAATATACTTTTTTTTTGTTCAAATACTCAAAGGCACTTCATAATAAATATTTTGACTACAATTCAACAAATACATTTTGCAATTTTAAAAAATTACTTTAACTTAAAGACCTTTACATTTTGCCAAAGACTATCTCAAAAGTCTAACCAAATGTAGCTAGAGTAGCAACTGGCGGGACATAACTGCCAAAAATTATGCAATTAAATATCAATGCATCCTTAACCAAATTCGAAGGATAGTTTCGCCTTTTAATTAGAAATACGAATAATAAGAAAAAAAGTGGAAATAGCTCCACCCATTCGCAAGCGCTTGCCGTATTGTCCGGTCTCCTTGGCATTACTCCTTTTCCAATTACAAGGCAAGTGATTATTGATACGCATGACCCTAAAAGAGCCATGACTAGCAAGTTCCATTTACAATGTGTGATTTAATTTCATTCTCATTTCGTTGGCGACTTGATGGAAATTCGCAAAAGAGACACGTAGACACGGCAAATGGGCCTGGCTCAAGGTGCAATTGGGCAAGCGAGACATCGGCACGACACAACATGACACGGCACGGCACAATAGACCCGGTCCATTAATAGGACGGGGCAGGTCAAAGCATGATTTGGGCCGGCCAATTCGCTATCGCTGGAGGGCGTGCCTGTATGGTTCAGCCCACAAAACATGTTTGAGCTTGGGCTCAAGTTGACCCGCTGCTGGGCTAATCGACCGAATTAGCTTGATGGGCGAGATTCTTTCTGCGCCATTTTCATTTTTCAACTAAAATGCAACTTTTTAAATTAATTGATCGGATTACCCTATATTTACTATATAAATCAAGCATTTATTATCCATATCCCTAATACATTTAACCATTTTCTTCAGCAACCCACACCGAATAACCATTATCATGTTATTTACTCTTTTAGGCTCTGTTTACTTTTTGGAAAACGAATGATTTGAAAAAAAAAAAAAAAATCCTGAAAATGATCACTTGTTTCCCCTAAATCTCGAGTAATTGTTGGATCTCTTAAGGTGTTACCATCTCTTTAAGATTTTAAATAATAAACGAGTTGCATATTGAATTCTCGCTAAATATTCTTCTTTTAAGTGAGTTTGTCTCGCTTTTGGTAGAATTAATAGAATTCCCTTTTGTTCTAGGTTCAGCATATATTCAAGGAAAATTTTCAAACTAAACCAAGATAAGAAGGTCAAAGTCAATCATTTTTGGATTTAAACTATAAAAATTTCACTACAAAAGTACTAATTCATGCTCGATTGAATTGGTATTTATATGGCAGTTTGGTCAATCAACTAAAAACAGCTTATTATAATTTTAGAAAAAATGTGTGGGAATTGGGCTGTTCCAAAAAATAAGATGCATAAACCATGGTAATTTCATGCTGCATAGAGCTAGAAGGCGAAAAAGCCGATTGAACGGAAAAATGCATGGTTTCGCCATGGAAAGAGTTTTGTGGTTGATTCCATTGGAGTTTCACGTTTATTAATTTTTCACTTTTTACAATTTTGTTAATTTGGGTCGTGCTCTGAATTATCAAAGCAAAAAATCGGCGGCTCGTACATTCATAATCCGAATAGCAACACATGGATATCGGCACATATATTCATATTTCAAGATCGGGCATATGATGAGAAAAAGAGTGGATTCCACTACAGCCGTGTTGCAATTGAAAGAAGAGACTTGAGATGACATGCCATGCAAGTGTATGGGTCGACAGTTCCACGGCCATGGAAGAACTTGTGCGGTGCCTAGGGAATGAAATACACCAGGTTAGTCTTCCTTCTTGAGTTGTTTTGGAAAATTTTATGGCGAACAACTTCCTCATATGAAGTCGTATCATGCCCATCTTAATTCGGATGTTTAGTACATCAAGCAAGACAGTATATCTAAATTTTACAATTTTACTTAGGATTTAATTGTGTATAAATTTATGAATAAGTCGCTAAAAAAAAAAGAAAAAAAAGTACTTTCATTAAAATACACCGTGTATGTTTTCATTAAAATCCATTACGCGTAGACATTAGGAACGTTCACACAACTATCACTAATTAATAAATCTAATTTCCTTTTAAAAAATCGAAAATTTAAAAAAAAAAAAAAAAAAAAAAAAAAAGACAAAAAGCGAGGCCGGGCGAAGGTTAGGTCGGCCCAGCCCTCTTCTTCCTTCTATTCTTCTTTTTGTGCAGATTGGCCCAACTCCTTTCATTTCAGCCCAGCCCACGAGTGGGTCTTCTTCCTCCCTCATCACCCTCACGCACGCTGGTTGGACTTTGGCAGAAAAAGACAAAGAAACGTGCGAAGAACCAGGGGGTGAGGCAGAGAGGACCGCGAGGGCAGAAGACAGCGCGATGCCAGGGCCGGAGTTCAAGCCGGCCGCGACGAGAAAGTATTGGCGGTCCCGGACCACCCAACAATATTTTCTCGGCCGCGACAGGCTGGCGGGGGCAGAAGCCATGCGCGCTTAAAAGAAAGAGAGCAAAGTGAAGAGAAGTGGGGTTTTTCTCGGCTGGTTTTTGGTCGAGAGAGAGAGAGAGAGAGAGAGAGAGAGAGAGAGAGAGAGCAAGAGAGAAGGAGAGGACGAGCCGAAGGGAGAGAGAGAGAGAGAGCTCGAAGGAAAGCTTCGCCATCGTCAGTCGTCCGCCACAGCGCCCCACCCGGACCAGAAGACACTAACAAAGCAAAACCCAGTGGTCTTGCTGTGGGGAGCCGAAAGCATGAAAGGCTACCATTTCGTACTCGTGCATGGCGCCTGCCACGGCGCGTGGAGCTGGTACAAGCTCAAGCATCGGCTTGAGTCGGCCGGCCACCGCGTCACGGCGCTCGACCTCGCTGCCTCCGGCACCGACACAAAGTCCATACGCGATGTCCACACGTTCCGCGAGTACACCGAGCCACTGCTGGAGCTCCTGGCCTCACTCGGGGCGCACGAGAGGGCGATCCTCGTCGGCCACAGCTTGGGCGGCTTGAACTTGGCTCTCGCTGCCGACAGGTTCCCAGACAAGATATCGGTAGCTGTTTTCCTGGCGGCTTTCATGCCAGACACCGCACATAGGCCGTCACACGTGCTGGAAGAGTACTGCGCGAGGGCTCCGGAGGGAGCATGGCTAGACACTTGTTTCACGCCCCTCGGAAAGCCTGACAAACCCTTGACGTCCGTGTTCTTCGGCCCCCACTTCTTGTCGTCCAAGCTCTACCAGTTGTCTCCTCTTGAGGATCTGGAGCTTGGTAAGATCTTGGTGAGGCCGGGTTCGTTGTTCTTGGAAGATCTGAGCACGTCAAGCAACTTCACCCGCGAAGGGTACGGGTCCACGACGCGGGTCTGTGTGGTGTGCAAACAAGATCTGGGAATACCCCTGGAGTTCCAAAGGTGGATGATCGCGAGCGGCGGGGCGCAGCACGTCGTGGAGGTGGACGGGGCGGATCACATGGCCATGCTCTCGAAGCCGCAGGAGATCTGTGATTGTCTGTTGGAGATTGGGGCCAAATACGAACGTGCCTAACATTTGCCACGGCATTAGGGGGCTTTGGTTCTGCTCGACGGTTTGCAATTTCATTTTTCGGATCCTCGGGTTTGGTTTGTAATTCCTTTTCAGTTGTCGCGTGGATACGAGCATCTTTTATCGTTTTGGTTTGACTTGCAAAAAAAAAAAAAAAAAAAAAAAACTTTCCGAGCTATTTTCTTAAAAAATGAGAGTTTCCTAACTCTAAAGTATGCTAAAAAATTGAGTAAGCCCTTAGGGCTCTATCTTAGGATTTCAATTGTCTTCAAAGACAATTACTTTTGCTTGCACACTTTTGATGTTTTGATCCTTTAGTCCAGTTAAGATTAGCATTTATCTTTTCTTTAATGTTAACTTTTTGCTTTCTATGTAATTTATTTAAATTCTTTCCTTGGCCGCTAATTGTTATTTTAATGATTATCCACCCGTATGATCAGCTCACATGTTAGTGGATTGGTATAAAATTAATCCAAAATGCTTAACAATTTTTTTTTTAAATGAACAAGATTAGGTATCGAAATGGCACTAACTAGTTAATTAGTGTAATCAAGTCATCGACTCTAAATTCTCTGGTTGCGTAGGAAGTGAGGTACACTTCCATGCCTCTCTTGATTTCTAGTCGACCCCAATAAGTTAGTGGTGACTCTTTATTACAAAATTCTATGAACTTTTCAATGTCACGTGAAGTATGGGCTTGGGAGAGCTCATGCCTAATCATGAGCCATAGGCTCGTCTTTTAGGTTCCCTAAACCTATTCCCTTACCTAAGGGGTAGGTCGCGATAAGGCTCAATAATTGATTTTGACTTGTCATGGCCTCATTAGGAAAGCAGTATCAAGTTCTGACTAGTTTGTGTATGGAAGGCTAGATCTGCTTTCAAATCTCTTAAAAGATATATTCATTTTATTTTAGAACTCTTAACCTAGGTTGCACTGACATGGACACGTGACACGACACGACATGACACGACACAACACACCGATATGTCATTTTTCAAAAAGTAGAGAATTCCTACACGTTATATATTAAATAAATATTCTAATATATAAATGCATACATAACTAAATAATAATAATAAGAGCCTATGATTAATCTATACTAAAAACATTAATCCTACATTTGTTAATATCATTCATTGTTTTAATTTGACAAATTCAATTACATTTTATTGTAATAATCCATAAAATTTGGAGGAAAAAACAAGTAATTTACGTTCCACTATTCGTTTTAGCTTTTTTTTTTTTTTCCATATTTTTATATTTAGACCCCGAAGTATTGAAAGTTTGTAAAAATAACCCCGTGCGTGTCGAAAGTTTTGACTTACGTGTCAGATTTTTCGACATGTGTTGACTGTGTGTCAAAACATGTCGGAGTGTGTCAGAGCGTGTCGGAGTGTCGTACACGACACGAAGGGTCCCGAAGAGTGTCCGTGCAACCTAGCTCTTAACACAAACCATCCTGACGTCACTCCCACACACCAATTATATTTATCCCATTCGCATCACTCACTCTTCACTCGATAATCCTAAGCTCCTCTCACAATAGTTACAAATACGAGAGAATTACGGACCGCAATTATTGGCGATATTGGCGAGATTTGCTCTCTTATTCAAGGAAAGGACATACTGTGGCCAAATCTCTATATTAATAGTTTTCCTTTTTTTGAAATTTCCCTTTTTTGTTGCAGTGAACCTTGTGTACAAATTGCAGAAGAATGTTACGACAAAAATAAGAGAGTCGAGAGTTTTGTCCGAGGACGTAGGCACATTGCTAAACCTCGTAATCTTTATGTTCTTTTCTGATTGCCTTACTAAAATTCAACATGGTAATAGAGTAGGTTTGATTCTACTTGTGATTTTTTTTTTTTTTGGGTTTGTATTCTACACATCTGATTGTCTTGATCTGCTTACGTTTGAGACCGTTCCTATTCTACAACAATCTGCATTCTTCGGTCAGTGCTTGTTCTTCTCTTTGTTGCTGTCATATCCTTGTTATTACTAGCAATGTGTCATGGATGGGTAAAAAAAGTCAGGAAATGCATCAAATACAACAAAGGTGCATGAGACAAACAACCAGTGGTTGACTTCGTTGTTGCTAAACGAAAGAAATTACCTTCCTTGGTCACAGGCTGTAACTGTTGCTCTCAGGGGTAGATCAAAGCTTGGTCACATCAATGGGAAGATTAGAGCCCCTCCTGTGACGATATCCCAGATTTGATGAATGTCAAGTGAATGACCATAGTGTGATGTCTTGGATATTCAATTCCATTGAACCAGAGATCTACGAGATATTTGCATATTCAAAGTTAGCCTAGGCGTTGGGGGATTCGATAAACGAGATGTATGATCAAGCTAGGAATGCATCTTGGATCTTTGAACTGCAACAAGGACTTGCTTCTTTTAAGCAAGGTGCAACACAATCTTTCACTGAACACTTGGGAAAAATGAAGAAGCAATGGGATGAGCTTCGTCAATATAGACCTGCGACCCAGAATGTTATGGATTATGTCAATCGAGAAGAGCAATATAAAATATTTCAATTGTTAGCAAGCATCAGGCCTGAATTTGAGGACACTAAACATCAAATTCTTATGAGTCCTGAATTGCCCACTTTCAATGAAGTTTGTGCCATAATCCAAAGTGAGGAAACAAGGAGACGCGTCATGCCTTCAGTTCCAATTACATCAGGAGAGCTTGGTGAACAATCAGCCCATAGTGCTATCAACACGAAGCAATGAGACTCCACTGCTCGGTTTGCCAAAGGAAAATTTAAAAAACTGGCATGGTTCCATTGTGACCATTGCAATCGCGATGGCCATTCCAAAAAGAGGTGTTGGGTTCTTCATCTGCATTTGCGTCTTTCCAAAGATAGAGGTTCGGAAGCTAAGGTGGCAATCCAAGAAAATCCAAACGATTTTCAATCCAAGTTGGAGGCTTTGTCTCAACAAGTTCAGTAATTACTTTAGACACATGGCAATGGAACGAACGCTTCTAGCATCGAAACCGGAAATTTGGCTATGATATCTAGTAATGTCTATGCTTACTTAGCTTTATCCAAAACTTAGTTTATTGTCGACTCAGGGGCTACAGACCACATGTGTAGTTCTCCAAACTTGCTATCCAATATTACTTCAGGTGTGTCATATCCACCTATTACTATTGTTAATGGTGGGCAGGTTCCAACTAGTGGTGTTGGACAAATTAATTTCTTTTCAAATAATTCTAAAGCATTGTTGGTACTTGAATTATCGTCAAATTTAATGTCAATTAGCAAATATACTAATCAGTGGAATTGCATTGTTATTTTTACTCCTCAAAAGGTGTTTTTTCAAGATCGAACCACCAGGAGGATGATTGGTGAAGGACGGTTGCAGAATGGGCTATATACGGGGGACCTCAACAATGAAGTGTTTATGGCACAAAGGAAGACTATTGACATTTCCCAGTTGTGGCATTGGCGTCTGGGTCATTCCTCTGATCAGGTGTTACATGCTCTTGATATGACTTTAAGTTACGATTTCAATTGTTGTGATCGTTGTCATTATGCTAAGCAACATAGGTTACCTTTTCCACATAGTACACATAAATCATAATAGTTTTTTGATTTAGTTCACTCGGATGTTCGGGGAGCTTCTCCTATTGACTATAAGGAGGGGTTCAAGTATTTTGTTACATTTATTGATGATAAATCTCGAGCTACATGGTTTTATCTGCTTAAATCTAAAAGTGAAGTTATGACTGTGTTTCAAGATTTTTGCAATGTGGTGAAAAATCAATTTAACACTATGGTGAAAATTCTTCATACAGACAATGGAACTGAATATACCAATCAAGCTTTTCAAGTGTTCCCGCATAGCTTGGGAGTCATTCATCAGACCTTCTACGTTGGAACTTCACAGCAAAATGGAGTTGCTAAAATAAAAAAATAAGCATCTGCTTGAGGTTACCCGAGCATTGTTATTTTCAGGAAATTTACCCAAGACATATTGGGCTGATTCTGTCCTTACTAGTTGCTACTTAATCAATCATTTGCCTAATAAAATGTCAGGGTATAAAGTTCCAATTGAAAGTCTATATGACCGAAAATTTGGTATCTCTTACCTAAAAATTTTCGGATGTGTGTGTTATGTGCATTCTCAATCCGGTGATAAGCTGAATCCACAGGCTTGAAAGTGTGTGTTTGTGGGATACTCAAATGTCAAGAAGGGATACAAATGCTATGAACCAAGTACTAGACGAGTTTATATTTCTCATGATGTTGTCTTCGATGAGGCTCACATGTTTTTTGTTAGGAATCAAATTCAGGGGGAGCAAGATGACTATTTTGAATTTTTGCTTCTTATCCTACCTATCAGGGATTTAATGTTGGATCAAATGGAAATTCCAACAACGACTTTTCAAGGGAGTCAGCTTGTCCCTAATGTCGATGCCGTTCCTGATATAGCTGCCATTACAACAGATGGGGCTGATTTGGAAGTAGAGGTTGAAAATGCAACAGAGGTAGATCTAGCAGATACGATACCTAGTATCTCAGCCCCAACCCGCAGGTCATCACGCATTCCAAGGCCTTTAACACGACTCTGTGATTTTTTAAAATATCATATGGCTCAGCATCCTATTCAAAATTTTATTGGGTATGATAGAATTTCCCATAATTATTTAAGTTTCTTATCTGCCATTGAAAATCAACGGGAACCCAATACCTTCTTGGAAGCATGTAAAAGTAGTGTGTGTGTAAATGCCATGAAAGATGAACTTAAGGCATTGGACGGTAACCATACTTGGGAATTTGTTAAATTGCCAAATGGGAAAAAGACAATTGGATGTCGGTGGATTTACAAGATCAAATACGATAGTGATGGTTCAGTTGAGAGGTACAAAGCTCGGCTTGTCGTAAAAGGGTATACTCAAACATATGGGATAGACTACAAGGACACATTTGCTCGTGTAGTGAAAATGAACATTGTTCATATCATTTTATCTGTGGCAGTGAACTGTAGCTGGCCATTGTTTCAGATGGATGTGAAGAATGCTTTCCTCTAAGGAGACTTATAGGAAGAGGTTTATATGGATCTTCCTCCAGGACATCCCTTAGAGAATAATAACGGAATGGTTTGCAAATTAAAGAAGGCAATATATGGTCTCAAATAGTCACCTAGAGCATGGTATGGCAAACTAAGTTCCGCACTCGTTAGATTTGGTTTCAAAAGGAGTGCAGTTGATTCTTCGATGTTTACTAAAGTAACTGGTGAAGGTATTGTTGCTATTCTCATTTATGTTGATGATCTTATTATTACTGGCAGTAACTTAGCAGGTATTACAGAACTTAAATAGCTGTTGAGCAAGGAGTTTGACATTAAAGATCTTAGAAAATTGAGGTATTTTTTGGGAATAGAGGTAGCAAGTTCTAACAAAGGTATGGTCTTGACTCAAATGAAATATATCCTAGATCTATTAAAGGAGACTGGTAAGCTGGGTGTTAAACTTGCTAGCACTCCTATAGATTACAACAATAAGACTGTCTAAGGAAACACCATTACAATATATTGGGCAATTTCAGCATTTGATAGGGAGATTGATTTACCTAATCATTACTAGACCTGACATTGCTTATTCTATTAGTTATGTGAGCCAATTTATGCAAAAACCTACACAAGGACATAAGGAGTTGCTAAACCAGCTCCTTCGATATCTAAAGGCTTCTCCAGGAAGAGGAATATTGTTGAAGAATAATGGTAATACAAAGATTGTGGAATTTACTGATGCTGATTGGGTTGGGAACCCCATGGATAGAAAATCCACCACGGGTTTTTGTACCTTTGTTGGGGGAAACATTGTTACTTGGAAAAGTAAGAAGCAAATAGATGTGGCTAGATCTAGTGCGGAATTTGAGTATCGAGCCATGGGTACTGCCACTAATGAGATCGTATGGCTTCGTCTATTGCTTTAAGAATTGGGTTGTGATGCCATGTCTAAACCTATGAAGCTATTTTGTGATAATTAGGCGGCAGCACACATAGAGGTCGATTGTCACTTTGTAAGGGAAAAGGTTCAAGACAAGACAATAAAGACACCATATATTTGTAGTAGGGATCAACTTGTTGATGTCTTCACCAAAACTTTATCCAAGGTATTTCAGGATATGGTGAACAAGTTGACCTTTGACGATGTCTTCGCTCCAACTTGAGGGGGAGTATTGGCAATATTGATGAGATTTGCTCTCCAATTCAAGGAAAGGATAGATTGTGGGCAAATCTCTGTATTGATAGTTTTCCTATTTTTGAAATTTCCCTTTTTTGTGCGGTGAACCTTGTGTACAAATTGCAGAAGAATGTTATGACAAAAATAAGAGAGTCGAGAGTTTTGTTCGAGGATATAGGCACATTGCTGAACCTCGTAATCCTTGTGTTCTTTTCTGATTGCCTTACTAAAATTCAACAGCAATACAAACATCTTGGTGAAGAAAATTCAATAGTAAAAGAGTCATAAAAAAATTCAATTTAGGCAGTTGTCTCTTGATTAAGAGGAGATTGATGGTTCGAAACTTTTAGGCCTATTATAAGGCTTGACAAAAAAAAATAAAATGGGATGATTATTGTGAGAGAGAGAGAGAGAGAGAGAGAGAGAGAGAGAGAGAGAGAGAGAGAGAGAGCTTTATTTCGATAACATAGGATTATTTGGAGGCGGAGAAACCTCAAGTAAATATGCCCATGTAAGAGTATGTATTCTATTCACTTGATCTTCTCTTTCCCATACATGTTTGGAGAATGGATTTATGTGACGGATCACATAGTGCAATTGATCAATTAAAAGTGAGATGCATACCCATGTGATATCAAGTAAGACGAGACTTATAGCACACGGAACCTTGAGATGTGTCGAGGCTAAGGTAAGCCCCACAACTCGTTTAGTCTCACCAAGCTTGACTTATCTTATCACCTTAGTGGAAGCTACACTCGTCAAATGGGTAGTCCGGTCAAGTTTGGGTTGAGTCAAAAATAGTTAAATCCAAATTGATTCATTTAACTTGTTTTGATCCATTTCCGTATAATGCAAATTTAGTAACTCATACTTAATCCAACGCATTTTACCAAAACACTTTTGTATTTAACCAAACATGGGAAAACTTGTCCAAACTAAGATAAGATCATAGAGTGAGTGAGTATGAGAAAGTTAAGTTGGGTCGAATCTAAATAAGTTGTAAATACATTTGATACTAATATTATTTGAGCTTATAATTATAAATTTATTTATGATCCATTTACTAAATATAATTATCATATATAATAACCTAAAATATCAAATATGAATTAAGAAATAGATCAATAATTCATTTTGACAAGTCTAAGAGAGGCTGAGGTAAGCCTTACGACTTCGTCTGTCTGGACCTGCTTCTACCCGAGGACGTTACAGCGACAGAACTCGCAAAATCAAGACACGATGCGAGACGCAACTCAGGATGCCACCATGGAAGCACCTATTTCCGTCCCGACCAAATCACAGCGCAGCGAGACCAAAGTTGGATCCAACGGTCCCACCTACTTTCACCCCTCGAAGGTCGTGCGTATCGCAATAACTCCCCAGTAAGTCGGTCACCCTTTCAGTCTCCTCTCACTCTGATTATGGAAAGCTTCGTGTCCTTTCTGAAGCGATAAAGGAAACAAGCATATTTTTCCCTTTCACAAGAGACCGGGAAAGTGAGATCATCACTTACGTGGGAGTCACTTCCACGGATCCTCTTTATCGTGGAATATTATTGTTCGTACAAGATTGTGAAAGATGCGCGAGCATCCTCGATTATACTATTATAGATACGCAATGTCACCGATGATGAAATTTATCTAATATTTTCCCTCGGTCTTCTGTAGAGAAGAAAATTTTCTTTGTGATGAGTGAAAAAGTCAGGAAATAGATGATTTGCAATAGCGACACTCTCTTCGTGTTACTGTGAAGGTCCGATACAGGCTTCAACACCAAATTGAGTTGTAACCATAACCTCACTAAATTTTTAGCCGCTGAAAAATCTCTCCACACTAGATATGCAAACTAAACATTGCAACACAAGCTGTTTAGGAATTGGCTCCCGACAAAAATCAAAGTCGAGTGAAAAAAAGAAAAAAGAAGGTGTCTTCCCAGAAATCACAAAGAAGTGATACTTCCTTCCCGTTTTTCACTCTAGGCCTGTTCTTACTACGGAAAAGTCGCCTGAAATGGACTAAGATCAGTATAATCTCACGATATTACTGGGCCCAGCACATGTCAAGACGGGAGAGCAATATCTTTACATCCCCATGGCAAAGCTGTGAATCCGATTAATAAAATTCCTTTCCCGTCAATTTCACACTGACCCCATCTTTCTCTGCTTCCTTCGACGTGAAGGCTTCAAATGCTTAGCTCATTCGTAAAAACAGTAAAAATAAAAGAAGGGACCTATAGGAAAATGATAAAATTCCTGCAGAAATGGACAGACCCATCAATGCCAACACAAGCAAGCGTGAGGGGCATTACACTGACGCGTCCCCATCAGGTATCGTCTCTGGTTCAACTTAAAACATTTTCCCTTTTTGGGGGTCAAGTGAAGGATTTTCCTCTTTTTACCGACCATGACCTGGTAGCTCCTCGTTTTTTTGCTTCTATGTTTCGCAATCATCTGGTTCTGGTTACCTTAAATACGGGGGAATATCACATGACAAAATCCATCATTTTAACGACCGAGCATCGCATGACAGCGCTGGGACACGCAGACCATGGAATGCACATACACTAACAAGAGTTGCCAATTGAGGAAACAACAGCTGAGACACATCAGACGCTCCCCTTAGGTCCGGGATCTAACCTCGACTTTGGCCATTTGGGGGCGGGGGGTGTGGGGGTTGGGGGGTGGTCATTAATACCGGTCCCCTTCAACAGCGACGGGCGAGGGACGAACGTGAGTGGCCCCCGCATCGCTCTCTCTTTTCCAATTCAATGCTTTTCGCCAACCATCGATCGCATCTCTCTCTTTATTGTCGTTGGCCACGCTAGCAACGAAACCTTATCTTCCCCCCCCCCCCTATTGCTTTCTCCTCCCTCTTTGAATAAATACAGAGATTTATCCGCAATTTAGGTGAACGTCCCAACCTAATCTATACGACACGAAAAGACATTTACTATCTGACACGCCCTTTACACCATAGAGGCTTTTCTTCAGGCCCTCTCTTGCTTTCCATTCGGGGGTACCCAGCGAGTTTCTGTTTCGGTTTGACTTTTCAGAGCCTTTTTTTTCTATCTTTGTAGCTTCTCGTCTCCACGCCTGACCATACCTACTATCTTCTTTTCCGCTTGCAAAGAGAAAGCCCAAATTTGCCTCCTGAGAGTGCTCTCTTTCCTGCAAACTCCTATAGCTCTGTACAGTGCACACGAGTCTCCCTCCCTGGGATCTGGTGTGATTATTGCTGCTGCCTATTCAGGCACGTACATCTGGCACGACTCGCAGACAGGGCCTGCCAAAAATATGTGATAATTAAAGAATCATGAGGAATCCAGTCCATCATATTAAAAATCTTCGACACAATAGCCCATGATCATCCTATTTGGAAGGTTATGAGGCGCGTACGAACTTGATAGGAACTAGGAAGGGTTAATGGGTTTACCTTAACCTGTGTCTGGAGATCTTTTATGTAATCAACAGCCAAATCCAACATGTCTGCTGTGTTGGTTTGCTGCCAAGACAGAGTGCAAATGAGTAAACTCAATAAATCAGTTTTCCTGGGCATCGGCAAGAGCAGATGAAAAATTTACCTTGTCCATGTTTGGCACGAGATCTTGTAGTTTCCTCATTCTTTCACTGATTTTGGTTCTTCTAACCTGATCACAAGCAGAAGAAACACTCCCAGGTTCACAAAAACTGCCCAATTCTATAACTGGAATAGGTGATACCGTCTTACGGTCACCTGTTCACATATTGGAAACCGAACCTAAGCTTTGTGGCAATTCTTACAAAGTTTATGAAGATATATCGAGCATGGATCTTACCCTCTCAGCGATGCTACGAGGATGAGTGGCACAACCTCGCTTTGCACGAATTTTACACGGCACAGAATCTTGCAACTGCAAAAACTTTTCAATGGAGGAAATCTCCGCCGAAGTTTTCGGCAAACTCAAGTGATGCGTCAAACCCATGGGAGGACGGCTCCTAACCTCCTCGTTCTGAGCATAAAAAGGCAATTCAGTCGTTACACTAGATGCACATCAAAGTTGGGAAATCACACTTGAGAAAAAATAGTACCACCAAATCTGACGCATTTAAGCCTGAAAACTTCTTATCATCGTCTCTGCTTCTTTTCAGAGCATTAAAATTTTCAGACATGCTGGCCGAATCCTCCCAAGAGCTCATAGGATAACCAGCAACATAATCGTTAGCGTTACCTTCACCAAAAGCTGCACCTTCATCAATGGAGGCTTCCATGCGTTTATCCCCGAGCTCGGAAATCGGACTCATGTGTCCCACAGCGGGCCTGGATGAGTAACTCATGTGATTGGTCAACCTATTCGCATTTGCAAAGGATGCCTCGGCATTTGCTCCGCCACAAGCGACAAAATTCCTCATGCTCTCCATAGAAGCAAAGCCTGCAATTTGCAGGCCAGTTATTGCCATTTCTCTGTGAGATTGTGCACTTTCAAGCAACCTTATCTTTGAGCATGCCCAATACGATCCCAGAAAAAAACTTCCTAGTACCTAGCATTTACAGGCACTGAATTTCCTATTGTGGTTGTGCCTATTCCAGGTCAATTCTAGGTTCAAGCTCGCTTGCTTTGTGCTTCTATTGACGAATCCGCAAGTTCCAAAGAACTAGTAGAAAACCAGGTACTAAACGAGGAAAAACTTGCCAATAATTTATTTCAACTTGCATGAGAGAAGACAAACAGCAACTTGTTCCATCAACATCCTAAAAGTAGGAATTAAAAATCAAATGAAATCCCAGAATTGTGGCAGAAAATTAGTCAAAGATTGCGAGTTACAGCTTCATGAGTGGTCGAATCAATTCTGTAAAATCATTGCTAAACAGTGAAAACCACAAATCAATCTCAACGGAAAGCAACATGGAAAGAAACAGCACTCCAATACCGTTATCAATGTTGATGTTGGCGAAAAGCCCTGCAGGTGAGCTGCTATGGCGAACGAGATTCGGATTCGAACCGCCAACTTTCGGCGGCGGCGGCAACCGATCCGAACCGGCGGCCCCGTAGCTCGAGCCTGGATTCGGCCGAGGCGGTTGAGGCGGTTGAGATGAACTTTGATAGAAAGAACCAGACGAGTAGTTACTCTGTTGCTGAGGAATAGCATTCGCTTCGCTCTTCACCGCCTCCATGAGCTGCGGTTGGGGATTGGTCACTTCGTTCTGCGGCGGACTCCGCTGAAATCCACCGAGATTCTGCGCCGGCGCCGGCGATTCGTCCTGGCCGCCGGAAATCAACCGCGCGAGGAACCGCTCCGTCTCCGGACTCGAAGGCCGGCCGAGGAGCTCGTTGCAGAAATCCCTCTCGAGCAAGCTCGCGAAGGAGCTCGGCGCGGATCGGTAACGCGACAGGCCCGAGCTCATCTGTTGCTGCAGGGGATGCTGAGGCGGCGGAGGGTCGTGACCGTGCTCCAGGAAAGCATGATGATGGTGCTGCTGCTGCTGCTGCTGCTGAAGATCCGATTCCATCTCGAGAAGGGAAAAAAAAAAAAAAAAAACCGCCGAAAGAAAATAATAGTAATAAAATCCGAATTCTCCCTTCTCGGAGCTCGGAAAACCACCGCGGATCGCCTAGTTTCCCGAAGAGGCGCGATCGATTCGCAGGAATCTGCAGAACAGCTGGAACAAAGCAGGGGAGCTCGCCGGATGAGTAATTCTAAAGAGAAGCATTCGTCGCGACGAAGCTTCCTCCTCGCTCCGCTTCAATCGCTGTCCGGATCTAAAAGCCGGAGATTTTGATCGGCTGTGGATGTTTTCACATCGCTTCAGCGAGAAGCACCGTGCGGTAGAAGCTGGAGTAGCTTCGGGAACGGAGAAAGAAAGCCGAGACGGAGACAACGCGAGGAGCCGAATCCGGAGCTCCGAATTTCCTTCGCTGCAGAGAGCAATGGAGCGACGGTTAGAGATCCGAGCTTCTACCATTCAGGTGATGAAAACAGCAGCAGAAGCAGAAGAAGAAGCAGAAGAAGAAGAAGATTGGAGGACCTCCGACGGAGCGACGGAGGAGTATGCGAGCTCGAGCGAAGCACGCGGCGACGGAAGAAGAAGACGGCCGGAGCGTCGCTGCACGAAATGAAAGCCTGGCTCCTCTTCCTCCTCCTCCTTCTTCCCCCACCACAAGTTTTTCTTTTTCTAATTTTCTTTTTTTCTTTTTCGGGTATCGCCGGTGCGGCTATAGGAGGAGGTCGTGGTGGTGATGGTGGTGGTGGTGGGGCTACTGATTGATGCTTGAGAGTGAACTTTGGAGAGCGAGAGAGAGAGAGAGAGAGAGAGAGAGAGAGAGCTAAAAAGAGGAGTAAAAGAAAATTCTAACAGGGAAAAAGGAGGGGATAAATGAGGAGGAGGAGGGGGCGATGTTGCCGCACCAGCGAGGGCACCGGTACACGTGTGAACCCGCTTGTCAACATTGGGTTGACGGGACGCTGGTCCTCCATCTCGCTCCGCATCAACGACTCCCGTATCGCCTTATTTATGCTCCGAAAGCCTTGTTTTGCTCCGCGAAAAGTATTTTTAGACAGATATTTTCTTCATTTTCTAATGTTTAAATCACTTCAAAAAATGAGTCAACAAAAAAAAATTAAATGCTTAAATTTAAAATATCGAAGATTATTTTTCAGAATATAATTAAATATTGATGCTTGCTCTAAAAACTTTGTGTTTAGGTAATGAAACCTCAATACTCATTTTTAACTCCTTGGCGGCAAACCTAAATTTAGAGAATAGGGTTATGTCCACTGGGGTCCGTTGAGGCCAACCCAAGTCTAAAACAGCCAGTCCCAAATCCATGAGGGCGTGCTCGGGACACAAACATTGATGCCTATGATCTTTCCTCTTCGTGCTTGATTCCTCGACACGAGTCTGAGTCCATAAAAGCTAGGCCTAGGAACGTGCTATCTTTGTGCGGCTCCACAATACCCTAGCATAGGTTCATAAAGGTTGGCCCTAAGACTTTGGTGCTTTTGTCCTAGTCCGTGACGCTTGCACTCTAGTTCACCAAGGCCACAGCTAGGACCCCACTACCCATGCCCATGTCCCTAATGCCCATGCTTGGATTTGTCGAAGTCAAACCTGAGCTCCTGGCACTTGAGCCCTCTACATCTTGTGCCCAAGATCTCAGTGAGCTTGCTCAAGCCCATCAAGGTTGAGCTTGAGACCCTAGTGCCTGTCTATGAGGCCTCAGCACCGATGCCATCAAGGCTGAACTCGAGACCTCGACGCTCAGGACTGGCACGTTGGCGTCGAGCCCAAGTCTATCAAAGGCAGGGATTGTGAGGGAGAGAGGGAAGGAGGAGGGGTCATTTGTGATTGGAGTTGGTGCGCTCGGGTTGATGGCGATGCTCGCCATTTGCTGTGGCGATTGTAAGCGGATCGACGGCCGTTGGGGTGGGCGCTCGGTGGACAGAGGTAAAGAAGAGTCGAGCGTGCGCTAAAAAACTCTATTGAAGAAAAAAAAATTGGTGCGATGATGACTAACGCTAAGTGGACATGGAAATGTCATTGGCCACAATAAAATTTATACAAGGAGCTCTAAAATTCCTAGATAATCGAGTGTAATATATGTCAACTATAATTTAGTTTTACTTGAATTTGGAGATGCCTCGACATGACAGTTTTCAAGACAAACCATCAATCGCACCATTTTCAATTGACACTTTTTTTTTTTTTTTTTTAAATTTGAATATGGATATTCATGTTTGGGTTGGAGGCAAATAATTTTGTATTTTCTAAGATACTGCTTTTTCCCCCCTTAATTATTGACCACACTCAATAAAAAGTAATTTTCAGAATTGATAACTCCAGCAAGATGCCATCTTGAAATGGGAAAAGAAAAGGAATCATCATCTACAAAAATCGCGTGTCGATTCGGAAAGGCAAAATAAAATCTAAGTCTAATCGTGTCATTGAGCGCTTGTCCAATGAGCTAGGGTTCGTAGATTCTCTCTGTCCAATTTCCCAATAGATCTAGTCAAGCCGTAGATGCTCCTATGTCTTAATGATAGTACGTTGATCAATCGGGTTTATTTTCACTTTATTTTGTTTCATTTCTACGAGGAACAGATTCGATTATGTTGCCATCGCACAATATTAATGTGCAATTGGCACGATCAAGCGCGGAAGTTGTGATATTCCTCTAGGCGATTGGGCTTCTACCCTTATGCCTTTAGATGATGAAAGAGAAGTCGGGAAATGAACACTTGGTGAAAGGATGGATTTTATCAATAGTCAAGTGCACCGATTGGCAAGATCCCAAGAGGAAAAATGACACGATTTTTTTCTTTTTGGATTAATACCATAAAAAAAAACCGTAGATCGGTATGCTAGTGACAAATTTACTTTTAAATTAATTTTTTGACCATAAAATATCCCAAATTAATATACCCGTGATAAATTTATCTTCTGTTAATTTCTGTTCAAATTGTTAAGCTAAATAACATGTGTGTACCAACCTTGTAATTTTTCATGATATTAATTTAATTTAACAGACATTAATGAATGATAAATTTATTACATATGTACTAATTTGGGTTTTTTGTGGTAAAAAAATAAGTTTATGGCAAATTTATTACAGGCATTTTATACAAACGCAATCAAATTCCGAATCTACTGACCAAAAAAAAATCAAATTCCGAATCTTTCTGAAATTGGTCCAATTAAGTTCCGACTGATGAGACCTCCAAGGTAGCTGGCCTCCTTCAATTGCGGTGGTGAGAGTTTGCCATGCTAGCTCGCCTCCCAGGTACCCGACTAATCACGGCGCTGCTGCCCCCCCGATCGTGAAAAACAGAGCAAAAAGGATCGACAAGGACGGTGTCAATCAGCAACGAAGCACGGTGCATTTAGGGGGTGGGGGTGGGGGTGGCGAGAGCATCGTGTGAAAAAGGGAAAGCGTAAGGCGACGGGAGACTTTTTCCGCCGCACAAACGCAAAGGCGACGACGGTGGTGGGGACGGACGGAGGTCGGCATCATGCCGTGGGCCGGGGGACGGAAGAGTCATTTCCGATCCACAGCCGTCGCCCCGAAACGAAAAACGGGACGGCGTCCTCCGCTGATGTTGGGGGGGAGGTAGGCGCGACAAATCAACTTACATAAGATTTCGGCCCCTTTTAATCCTAGGAATATTGCCATTGACTTTCGTGGTATAAACTCGAGCGCTGCTTTAGCCGATTTATAATATCTCTTATCCCCCCTTTGGAGAGAGGTAGGGAGGGGCGGGGGCACCGGTTTTACCCGCGGAGCTCGTGCACCGCGTAAACGTGGCGGCGTTTTCCGCCCCTTCTTCATCCTTAGGGTTAGTCGACATCATTTTCCCTTTAATTATTCATTTTTATGGTTATACTTTTCTTCTACCCAAAAGTTCTTTTCTTTTTTCTTTTTTTTCTTTTGTTCTTCTCAAAAGTTTAAGCAGTGCAACAGGTTGAGAATGCATTTATGTAAATAGTTTGTAGGAAATATCTTAAATGATTATTGAATTTTCACCGAATGTGTAATGTTGTCCATAAGCTTTTATTTTATTCGATGTGGTCCCTCACTTTAACTCAGCGTGCAATGAAGTTATTGAATTCCTAATATTTTGATATATGTTCAATTAAAATTTTGAATTATATGAAAACATTCAATATTATCTATGAATTTGAATTGATGGGAAGATGATACTGGATATTTTTATATAGTTTATGGGTTAGATTGAATATTGACCCAAAGTTCAAAAATCATATCGAACAAATTTAAAGTTAAAAAAAAAAAAATCGTACGTTGAGCTAAAATTTCTAATCTTTGAATAAATTAAATGTTCAAGGACAATATTACTTAAAGTTCAAAAATCATTTATTTTATTGTTATAATATTTTTTTATCAATTAAGTTGATATTTTGCACGTTTATTTAATCCCCAAACTAGCTGGTCATGTCAGTATTCGGGTTACATCATAGTTGCTCGTCATATAGAAATCACAAGCGATGAGCATACTCGTTTGACTTATGAAAACAAACCTCAAGATAATCACACCCTCCTTCTTCGTTCACTTTACTTTCGCCCACACATATGCGGCAACAACTTTTTTTTTTTTTTTTTTTCTAACAACAATGTCGAGGGTGCATTAGTTTAGGAGTTCAGCGAAAGTTTAAATGATCGTCAATATGAATTTTCCCCCGAGAGATTGTGAGATGATCATGAAATGGTCTCGAGCCAATTATAATTTGTGGTCAAGTATGAGTAAAAAACCCAAAGCCTTCGGATTAGAAAGGCACTTTTACAAGTAATATATCTTAGATTTTTGCTGATAAGCGGCCCCGAGACACTAATTAACTTAATCTCAAAAAGAAGAAAGAAGAAAGGTGCTTTTCGAGACCCTTCGGCAATTGACAAACGAGTACACAAAATTTTAAAAAAGAAGGCCCATTACATCAAGCACATAATTTTATTATCCTACAAAGCCTTTTTAAAAGGAGGCTTGACAAGGATATTTTTTATTAATTAAAATTTTGTCATATGTATACCAGTATCATGATTTTTCATAATATTAATTTAATTTAATTTAATGAAAACTAATGAAGGGTAAATTTATTACGAGAGTACAAATTTCAGATTTTTGATCAAAAAATTAGTTTGAAGTAAATTCGTTATACGTGTTTTATACAAGCGCAATCAAACTTTGAATTTTTCTGAAATCGGTGAAATCGATTCCTAACTGATGAGACGTCCAAGGTAGCCAGCCTCCTTTGACTGTGGCAACAAGTTTGCCGTGCCGGTTTGCCTCCAGGTACCCGACTAATCAGGGCGGCGCTGCCCCTTGGGTCAAAAAAAAAATCGACCGAATCGGCCGACAAGGAGGCTGTTGATCAGCAGCCAAGCATGGTGCATTCAGGGGGAGGGGTATCGTGTGAAAAAGGGAAGCGCAAAGCGAGGGAAGACTTTTTTCCACGGTGGTGGGGACGGACGGAGGTCGGCATCGCGTCGTGTGGAGGGGCGGAAGAGCCATTTCCGCTTCCGATCCGCGGCCGTCAGCCTTAAATGAAAAGCAAATATCGTCCCTCCGCTAATGTTGGGGGGAAAAGACCGCCGTCGACTTTCATGGTATTAACTCGAGTGCTACTTTGTCCTTTCGACGGCGTTGCTAGCCCCATCCTCATTCATTCTTTCCTAGGGTTAGTCAAAAATCATTTTCTCCTTATAATTATTCATTTTCGATGGTTATAGTTTTCTTATTTCTTAAAAGCTTAAGTAGTTATGTAATATAGGAAATGATATAAATTGTCATTGAACTTTAATTCAATAGACAATGTTGTCATTAAATTTTAATTTGTTTGATGTGGTCCCTAAACTTTGGTTGCATATCCAATTTGATTTCTAGACTATATGTAAATATTCAACACTGTCCCAAAACTTAAATTAGTTGAATGATAATATTGGATATGTTTATATAAATTATGGATTAGAATGAATATTTACCAAAAATTCGGAGATCACATGAAAGAAATTAAAATTTTAAGGATGAGTCAAAATTTCGAGACTACGTTGAACAAATTAAATATTTAAGGAAGATATAAAGACCATATTTATCGCTATACCAATTTTCTTTAATAACTAGATTGAAATATCGCGCGTTTTGTTTTTTTCAATCCCAAACTAGCGGCTCATGTCATTATGTGGGTTACATCATAGTTGCCTGTCATGTAGAAATGACAAGCGATAAGCATACGGGCTTGACTTATAAAACCCTAACTCTAAATCACATGAAGTTTGACAAATGTCGAGATACTCACGCCACCCTTTTTCTCCGTTCGCTTCACTCTCGCCTACATGTCCACGGCAACATTTTCTTGCCTTACGGCAGTGTCAAGGGTGCATTCGTCTAGGAATTCGGCGAAAGTTTAATTGACCGATTTCCCCCGAGAAATCGTGAGATGATCAACGGAATTGACCCGAATCGTATTTAATTTGTGGTCAGGTATGATTAACAATCAAAAGCCCTCAGATTAAAGAGGCACTTCTACAATATTAGGATTTTACTGATAAGCGTCCCCGAGATATTAATTAATTTAATCTCGAAAAGAAGATAAAAAAAGGCGCTTTTCCAGACCCTTCGAGCAATTGAAAGGTACACAAAATTTAAAAAAAGAAGGCCGATTACATCAAGCACATAATTTTATTTCCCTCCAAAGTATTTTTTAAGGGGAGGATTGACAAGGATACTCCTTTGTTAAATATATATTAAGGGGTGCTGAAGGTGGGCAGGGGGGGCACGTGTGCTCTCATCAAAGCGATCGCCTTTCTCGCGGCACGGGAAAGATTTACGCCCGCCCCGATTATCACGCCCTTTGATAACGAAGCTCGCGACCAATCGCGGCGCCGTAACGTGATCACAACCCCTTTCTTAATGCGCAGATCAGTAGCATTTAGCGGAGTGCAGATGGAACGCTTGCTCCATCGATATGTTTAATGAATAATTAATCAATCAATCACTTTCGTTCTTTTTAAATTAATGAAATCTGTAGTCGCGTGTGATGTGGTCTGCCTGCCTACCCGTCTTTCGTCATCTCGGGGGCTGCCGTTTCGGGCGCAACGCACGTCCTTCATCTGAGGAAACGACCCGTCGTTGCTGGCGCCGTTTCGGATTTCGAGAATCGAGATTACCTTCGGGAGAGGGTATGTGGTAATGGCCCGTCGCGAACCGTGATTCGGAACATGTCGTGTCTCTTTTGTAAGATGTCTTGAATCATGTAGTGGAGTTCAGGGACAATGAAAGGAAAAAAAGAAGAGGGAGAAAGTATCATCAACAAAAGGCGGAGTAGGTCGACTTGATACTTCCCAACCCTCCTTTCAGTCCCCTTTTTAATCGATGGATCGCTTTCGGTTACGCACTCATTGCCCATCTTCCACTTTGGACGGGTTCATGTTTACGGGATGAGATGTCTCTTTTTCGGACCCTCCATACATGTCGGCTTTGCTCAGTCGACAACATTGAATTCGAAGTACTGTTGTGCTTGGCCAGAAAACGACCAAAAAAACTTAAACTATTAAATACGGGGAGATTGCATAAATACAAGTAGCAAGATCCGTGGTCGAGCGATGTGGGATACTATTTCAATAGTCACGCTATATAAAGGCTTCACCTGTTTTATGAAAAATAACTTCCCAAAAAATATTTTTTAGATTTTCTAGCTTTTACTTCATGTAAATTAAACTAGTCAAGCAAAATATTTTATGCTAAGAAAAAAAGACCATCAAATCTTGGGGAAAATGTTTTCCACTTTCTAAAAAGTAGATAATATTTACCGTACTCTTTCTTTCGCCACTCATTTTGATTTTTTATTCTCTCTTTTTCTTTTTAAATTCGAATTTATAATTATTTTTTACTTTTACTTTTTCTTCTTTCTTCTTTTTTGGCCCACCACAATAAAGGCCGAGAACAACACCGTTGATCTCAAGCTCACCAAACTATCGATGCTCAGGTGTTGCTAGAGGGTAGGAGGCTCAAGCCTTGTAGATCGGTAGTGCTTGTGCATCGCTAAAGGGTAAGAGGCTTGAGCCTCGCCAAATTAGCGATGCTCGAGTGTTGCCAGAGGCTGATGAGCATGTTCCTTGACTTGCTGGTCATCGCCATCGTTAGCAACCAGTTAAGGAAGAAAAAAAAAGAATATAAAATAAAAAAAATCAAAGATTCAAAACTCCAAACATAAAAAAAAAAAAAAGATCAGAAAAAAAATGATCAAAGAGAGTGCGGAGTGGAAAATCAAATTAGATACCAAATGGCACAAAATATTTTGCACTTCAATTTCAAGTTTAAGCCCAACTCTGACAAAAAAGTTATTTTTTAAAAAAACGATTTTTTAAATAATATTTTTTGAAAAAGCCACGCTCTCCGTAAAATGAACGAAAAGTGGACCGTACAAGAGCTCCGTAGGAGTCAAAGTCGAGATTATCGATTAGCTGGACAAATCTCTAATTATGGTAACCTCTCGCTAAAAAGAGAAGACGGGCTATATCTTTACCTACCAACCGGATCTTACCCAAAACCCTAAATGCTGAGATTATTTTGTGATTCGATTATGCTTAATGGATGCTGATACGGAAATATCTCTCGATTCACGATAAGTGCTCAACAGCTATTTTTAAAGCGTGCCTAACTTTCGGAATTATGGAAAGCTAAGCACCTACTAATATCTCCGCTAGGCATCAAAGGGTTCGTAATTTGACGGTTTGTTCACGCTATGCGTCTGAAAAGATGATGTTTCTAGACTTTCTTTGTTTAGGTGTTTTTCTTTTGAACAATGAATGTATCTGTCAAACTTTTCATTGAATTTTTGAAAAAAGCAACAAAAAATTCTAAAATTATGTCCACCCTGATATTTGTCCCAAGTTATTTTCATAATAAATGTGTTACACGAATACAAGTTTTGGATTTAAAATGCTTGTAGTAAATATGTCATAATGGACATAATTTAGAATTTTTCTGTGGCTTTTCCCCTAAAATTTATTATATGCTGGCCTTTGTAAATTCCAAAAGTTTTTATCGAAAAATTCCAAATAAAAGTTCAAAATGCTCTCATTTTCTTAAATAAGGACTTGAAGTAATTATAACTGTTTCAAATAAGAGCTTAGCCTCGTTGGTTGGCAAAATATTTCAGCCGATTAGGAACACTTTCTAATACAAGTTAAATTTAAATTAAGTTAGGTTAAAAATTAGAAAAATGATACCTAAAAAAGAAAGTAAGAAGCACAGGCCTATGGTCGTCGGCCCATCTCCCGCTAAGACGATGTGAAGGGCCTAGGCGAGAGTTGGCAACCCTCGCCAGAAGCGGGAGAGGAATTTGGGTGAGGGCCTCTAGATCTCGCCCTGGGTCTAGGGGCATTGGGTGAGGGCCAGTAAATGCTTGCCTAAATCTAGGAGAGGGTCGCACCCTCTCCTGCTTCTGGTGAGGTTTGTTAGTGACCTTGTTGGCTTTCATCGCTGCACCACCAGCAATGGGGTGATGACCACCCTCCCACCTGTGTTTTCTTTTTTTATTTTTATTTTGAAGGTGGATTTTTACGAAAATAAAACAACATAAAAATAAAAAAATAAAAAATTAACATTTTGAAAGACAAAACGCCCTTCACAATTGGTGGATTCAGGCCATTCTTTGAAATTGATATGGGTATTTCAGGTTCTTATTTAAGAAAATAAAAGTATTTCAGGCTTTTATATGGAACTTTTCCAAGTTTTTAAGGCGTTTCAACATCGAACACTAATCGAATTCGTAATACTCTTGAGCATAAAAAAATCTCACAGAAAGAAAAGGCAAAAAAGGAAAAGGAAAGGAAATGAAAGAACACACAAAACAGGCCCCATATTCACCCGACCCCGAGTAGGCAAAAGAAGCATATGTTTCCGTTTCGATTTATTTTAGGATCTGTTAGGGCATCTAATCCAATTACTCAGATGCGCACGAGCAATCGTGCTTTCAATTCAATCATCTTTTGCGGCGCATCCCATCAAAAGCGGACTGCCTATACCACGCAGGGGAATCGGATGCCAAAACCGGGCACCGGAAAGGAGAATATGCAAAAGATGGCAACCTCTCTCTCTCTCTCTCTCTCTCTCTCAATCATCCAAAAAACATGGGGTGGTTCAACTCAATTAAAGTGACCTAGGGCAATGAAGCCCTCCAAGTTCCCCTTTTTCTCTCCCCTTTGGAGAAAGTGGAAAACAAAAGGTCGTTGGGTCTTGATGTGGAAGTGCTGGTCGAACCCTTTCTAGAACTTCAAGTGAAGTTTTTCACTTTTCCCAATCTGACCAGGCTTTGACACTATATGTACCTAAGAAGAGCATAGAATGGATATTTATGGTGATCGAGACGGGTGAAAGAAAAAGATTAGCAAATTGGTTGGCACGCGACAGAGTATAGGATTGAAAGCAACTAGCACAGTAAATGGTTGTTATTAGCAGTGGAATAAGAAGGCAAGGCACATGACTAGCTGATTCGTCCAATGGGCCATGCTTCCAGCCTTTGATTTGGTTGGTACCGATTTGAAGACTTATATATGAAAACATATTATGTACGGTCGAAGTTTAAGTTGGTCACGATAAATCGATATAAATTTTAGTTTATAGATTCACTGATGAATCATAAATATATATGTGGATAAAATCAATCAAGTAGCTCAAGGTGGTGGCGGTGGTGTTGATTGTTTGGCAATGTGTTTAACCTAACTTCTCTCTTCCCATCACAAACTTCCAAACCTCTTGGGATTAGATTATAGAGAGACAGATGGGCAACATCATCTGGTCAATGTGGTCTCTAGACCCAAGAAGGGGCAGAGGTAGGCAAACCAACACCTACTCAAAAGATCAATCTATACCTTGTGTCATCATCGAATTGATCCAACTGATTTTAAAACGTGGATAATTTGGGCACTCGAGGGTGACGAGTGATCGATATGTCTTTAGTGACCAGTTTGAAAGTTAAATTGTGGGACAGCATGCTGGCAGTCTTTATGAAGCAGCTAGAATTTGTACACGGCATGCAGTCATTTACCTAAATGAGGGGCGCACATTTAGATCATGCATGACTGGTATCAATTTAAAAAGTACTGAGATTTTCTTAAGATTGGGGAAGCGTGCCATTGGTGGCACAAGGCCTGATCTATTGTCATATCATGTGCCACGAATGAGAACGGATGTGATATGTTTGTACATCAATGTTCCCATATAGGGAAGCATACCAGTTGTAATATCTAAAAATACGATACCACGTACAGGTGCGATGTCTTGTAATGCAGAAAAGCCCCTCCATGCATGAGACTACGAGAAATCCGACACGCAATCGTCTCATCAATGCAGTCAATGCGAGCCTGCCTTGACTGCGACGGACGATGGCTTCGATTCAAAATCTACTGATGCCCATACACTCGATAGAGACGTACTTTGGGGGTCGCTCTGAGGCTTGTACAAACTTTGAAAGACTGCACGAATCTCGTTGTAAAACTCATATTGACAGACAAATCAATGTTTTCAGGAGGGTTAATAATTTTTGTTGGCCAGTTATAATCATATTTGTAGTTCGTGCATGCCTAATACACGTCAGTTTTGATTTCACGTACGAAATAATTGAATTATGACGAGAATATGTCAATTCGTGTCGACATATGAAGTTAGACTGTCGTGTTGTGTCATATCCGAATTTTCTTTATGTAATTCGTGTTCTATTTCGTACTCCCCATGTTGGTTTCTAGGTGCTTTCACTTACTAACCCTCGCGAAACGAAGTCCTCAAATTCACCATGCAAAAACACAAGAACCCAAAAAGCCCAGATGACATAGACCAAGTTGTCCGATCCTGGGCCTCGTGAAAGCTCGAAGGCTTTAAACCCATGCACTTTATAGACAAAGGCCCCAATTTGTTGTCCAATGCGACTACCGTTGCCCAAATCATATTGCAACAATGGACTCTTTGTCGTTAGGGGTGAGCATGGTCTAGGTTGGGCCAGTTCACCCCCTAACCCTAAAACAAACCCGCACAGTGCCGGTCCTCAATTTTTGGGATTGAGAACCGATTCTATTGAGTTTGGGACCGAGGACCGGACTAACCCAATGGGTTTGGTCCAGAGCTAACTCAAGACCAACCGATAATTTCTACTTCTTAAAAAAGCAATTGAGGACCAAACTGACTTAATAGGTTCGGTCTGGTTTCAAGATCAATTTAGGACCAACTAATAATTTTTTATTTCAGTTTTTGTACTCCTTGAAAGGGCAATCGAGGATGGTACCGACCCAATTGGTTCGATAATGAGTGATGTCAACTAAGAAAGGCAAGAGTGACCCAAAGCGAGCAAGGCGAGTGTCGAGTAGCGAGTGAAGAAATTGTTTCTTTCGATTTTGGAAAATTGAAGACTAAGATGACAAATAAGACAGAAGAGAACAAATACTAGAGGAGGATGCCATAAGGTGCCTTTTTGGACACCGTGAAGACCTTACAAAAACATTTTCCTCATTAAAAAATTATGACTATTAACACCGTAAAAGACATTAAAAACCTAAGTTATTAAAGAATAATGTAAAATTATTTGAACTCCTCACTAAAGAGCTATTTAATGCTGTTGACGCCGTTTATTTTAAGGTTTTCTCTATATAAAAAAAATTATATATATATAGAGTTAGGGTTGGTTCAGGGTGGACCGATTCATAACTTTCAAGACTGAGGATTGACCCGTACAGTGCTGGTCTAGGAATTCCAAGACCGAGGACCGACCTAGTTTCCCTAGGAATCGAACTAGGACCGGTAGGGTTGGGTCGTCCAGGGTTGACCCTGGACCGATGCTCACCCCTACTTGTCATTGTGCTCGTCATTTACACAACTGATACCGAATTGAGAATTTCAACGGGGTTGGAACCCATCCGCTTGGAAGATTAGGCGCTACTAATGGAACTCCGACAACCCACTAGGCAAGTTGGTTTCCGCCAATCGTGGACTAAACCAATGTTTCCTTGGGTCGAAGATAGATCAGGAAACTGATTCCATGACCTTCGGCTTGCAAAAGGGGAAGGAATTAAATTTTGGTGAAATATTTCACTTCCAACTTTGCTTGTGCATAATCCCCCTGAATCTATCGTTATACCTTGCACGATATTCTCTTTTGTATTTTTGAAATATTCCATCTGAAAATTTCCTTTTTGCTCGAAAATATGTCCCTCGGTGTATATTATTTGAATATGTGAAAAATCTCAGTGGAATATGTGAAAATCTTACGCTTACCGTCAGTCCAATAAATAAATGCAAAAAATGCAAATTAAAAATAAATATACCTAAATCTATATGTTATGTAATTAATCTTTTTTAGGGATAAAATTAACCTCTAACTTTTTAATGCGATAAATGACTAAACGGATCATCAAAATTTAGTTGTCAATAATATTCATCATTAATGAGTCTCTTCAGAGACATTAGACAGGGGCAAAAGAAAAGCCTCACCGTCACTATTTTAAAAATGGATAAACTAAAAGAAAGTACGTCTAAGAATTGAAGTACTGATCTTCCCAAAAGGGATAGAAATGCACTATTCTTTACCGGAATCAACCTGTGTTTGCTCTCCGTCCATCTATGGCAAGTTGGCAACTTAGAATCCATCGACAGCCACACTTAATTAGAAAACATATTTGCAAGCTAAAAGCCTAAAATCTGGCATTTATGAATCAATAGATAATTTGTTGGGAAAGAAATCAGAAAATGGGAGAACTTCCCGCATCTGCTTAGAATCGCTTGGAGGAAAGCCCAATTTGAAGTTCTTGCATTTGCTTACAATTTTGAGCTATCACTAACCATGGCTAGCGAAGAGAAAATGGTTTCTCTCCATCAATGGTGGGCTATCAAATTGGTGTCCGCCAAATATTACGTTTTTTATGTCTGAAATAGAGGGAAGATCCTCCAGAAGTTCTACTTCACTTAGATTGCACCCCCCCAAATCTAAAAGTCGTAACTCTGCCAACTTTCCCAGCCCTTGGAGATCTAATGGCACACGATTTGGAGTCCGATCGGCGATCGGCGATCGGCACATACACCAACGATGGGCATTCACTGAAGTTATTGGACTCCATTTTTTTAGGGCCCTGCGAGAACAATGAAACCAATAAGGATAGACATTCTGGACAAAAAAGAAAAACTGAGATAAATATTCAATTCAAAACTGTCTCTAATTTTTAATAAAAAAACTAGTGGTATGTTCGATTACTGGGAACCTATATACAAGAATTTTTACTCATCATAACTCAAAAGTATTATTGGAGTACTTTGATGAACAACAAACAACTTCTGTCTTTACCAACAAAAAAAAAAAAAAACAAACAAACAACTTCTGTTGGTCCCCGAGCAAATAGATTGTCCTTGTACTTTTTCGAAACAAATTACAGAAGGACAATTCTGCTGTCCCACAGTACAAAAATCGGATCACTGTTACGTGCTGGTAAAAGGTGAAAGACATTCGTAACTATCAAATTCCTTGGCTTACAAAACTTTCACTAGAAGTAATGTATTGGTCAGTTAACAACACATTTAAGAAGGTATCTACAGTTACTGGATAGTTTTAAATTGCCAACTAATATAATAATTTACCCATATGTTTAAGTAACTTACCTATAAGTTGAAGTAACTAATGTTTATGGAAAACTAGTAAGATGCCTGTGTATTTATGTTGTTTTAAATGTTGATACCAAAGTGAACTTTTCACAAGACAAATATGATATATGTGTAAGAGTTTTCCTGATTTGTGGACTAAATTATTTTGACATTGTTATTGTAATTTAGATCTTGGGGTTGCATAAGATGCAACCAACAATATGTAGAAATTAAAAGCAAAATAAATACCCATATGAATCAAATTCTCTATTGGAGATTACGTGAAACTTTATTTATAGTTAATCCAAGCCTCATCATGTAGATTTATCTTTTGATTAAAAGTAATCACAAGACATAAAATTGCAATGTTTATTTTTTAATAATAAGAGTAATAGTTACAGTAACAGTAACAGTAACAGTAACAATAACAATAACAATAATAATAGAAGAAGAAGAAGTAAATGCAATATTTAATAATAAGAACAAAAAAAAAGAAGAAAGCATTTAGTGATAATGTAAGGCCCTCTCTCTTAATAGCTTTCCTTGATTTTGTCTAAGTCTTCACCCTTGTGCCATCGATTTGCAGTGGAAAAGGCGAGCAAGCTATTTGTGCGAAATTTTCGTGAGAAGAAGGGTCAAAGTGCTGGACATAGCGCCCCAGCGCGTCTGCAGAGTAAGGCTCTTCTAAGAAGTCGCACTCCACAAGCCTTGTTTTCAAAAGCGAGATATAGAATTGGATGATCAATCTATATCCCCAGCTGCTCTACCGCTAGGCAAGAGTACGCCCCAACAAGGGGATGAGAAGAGTCGCTTGCTGTTCCGTGATTTCTTACTTCAGGTAAAATAGATTAAAGGCATTGACCGATGTCTCAATTGAAAGGAAATGAGGGGAACGAGTTACGTATTGAAAACTAGAAGGAGAGAATCCTGGGATGAACTGTCCCAACTATTATTGAAATCGAACTTGTCATCCATCAAAATTCTTGCAGTTTTGCTTCTTTCTTCCCTCTAAATATAAAGAAATAGTTGTTGGAAAACGTTGATTAGGTTAGCCCAACTGAAAGAGACATGGGACCTTTTCGTCATTGTTTGAGAGTTGTCAAGCTTGGACCAATTTAAGTAAGACTAGCTTCCTATAGAAATTCTTCACTACACACTTTCTACATGTCATTTCATTTTCGGCCACATACCATTGGAGAGAACAATGGGAGGTTCAGTTAATGCAAACTCACTTCAATGATTAGGCAAATAAGCAAGAAAAATCTTTTCCTCTTTCCACACACAATTTTGAAAAGAATCTAGTCAGCCCATCTTTACTATACAATATAGAATCTTGAATAACATTTTCATTTCAAAATAAATAAATAAATAAATAAATAAATAAATCGCCATTTATGTTTGTTAAAAATGTAAGCACATTCATCATTCAATAGTATCAAATTATATCACCGATAAGTCTTTCAATTCAGTGTTCTTTTAAGTTTCAGTACTTGTAATATGTTGAAAACGAGATTGGACTTTTTTCTTGAATACATTTTGTTCGAATCAACATCAAGATTCTCATGGGAAAGTGCTTAATACTCCCCTAAAATAAGAGGATTCAACTTATGTTGGTTCATGTAGTAGATCGACATCCTGTAATTAATGGCTTTAATCAAATATAAACAATTTGATAGATGCGGATGTTTCTTAAGCACATTAACGAGCATCATCATCAGAGTTAGTAATTGTTGCATTCAAAGTACTCAATAATACACATGCATATTCATATTTATATGCATATAGATATGGATATGTAGAAGATAAAGAAACAAAGGCTATTTATTTAAACGCGCACCTCAAATTGCTTACTAAGTGCTTGGATGTTGCTTTCGTGCAAATGAAGTTGAGCTGACTCCTCAGGACCAGAGGAAGAGATTGGGATGCAAGGACGACATTCAGGCCATTCAAACCATTTTAGTTCATTAGGAAGATGGATAGGATCTTGGAAAGAGTTATGCACATTCTTCATGATGAGCTTTTTCAACCTTCTCAAATTTGTGAGAGCATTAGGACCTATGTTTATCTTCTTCGGTTCGGGTAAAATTAAAACTATCGACTCTAATGAATCTGTGACCTGTATATAGAATTTGCAATGCAATTAATACACAAAATTAAATAATGAGAGCAAAATCAATGTCAACACCAGCAAATCTTACCAAATGCCTTGACAAAACATTACGAAAATCATCAAAAAGCCATAACCTGCTGCGTCTTCCAGGATCATTGGGATATTCTTGTCTAATGATATCCATGGCCATCAATTGAGTCATGTTACACATCTGTAGGGTCTCTCTCTCTTCAGTTATCAAGGACCTCTCAACAAGAACTTTTACTCCAATAGTAGGTTCAAAGTCGCAAGAGTCAAGAACTTTCATAATATACTCTTTAGAGTACCCTGTGAAGAAACAAGCAATATCAAGGCAGATATCCTTTGCATTGTCATCTAGTCCATCGTAACTCCACTTAAAAGTATCGTTGCTGGTTTTTTTAAGAATTCTGGCGATAATATGCAATGAACTCTCCCACTCACGTTCGCTTCTATGATACAGGGAACAACCCAATTCCTTAAGTGTTAAAGGGTGTCCATTAGCATAATGCAAAACCTTATCCACAAGATCCCTCCTTATATTGTGGTTACTTGGAAAAGCATGTCCACAGAGAAGTTCAAAAGCATCACAATTCTCTAGAGGTTTAACTCCATAGATGTAATCTTCATCTATCCTACAAGAAACTAGCAAATGCTTGTCTCTCGTTATAAAGATGATCCTACTTCCTACACCAAACCACTTCGGATTTCCGGCTAAAGCATCTAACTGACTTCTGTCAGTGACATTGTCGAGAACAAGGAGAACTTTCCTGCGGGAAAGGTTTTTTTGCATTAAACTAATACCATTATGAACATTAGAGACCACTAATCTTCGTCCAGGTAATATGTCAGACAACAATTGTTTTTGCAAAGCGGCTAAATCCTTGCGACCTTCCAAAGCTTTGCGAACATCCACCAAAAAACACGAACCCTCAAATTGCCTATAAATATTGTTGCACAGGGCTAAACCTAAAGTTGTCTTCCCTATGCCCCCAGTCCCCATAATCCTATCATGTGGACATCCTCATTAGACTCAAGTTTTAACATTGAATTTAGCTCTATCAGTCGAGGATGTATCCCAACCAGATGCTCAGCAACATGCATGGGTATTTGGTCAATCTGCATAGAGGTCTTGCTCACAATTTCCTTTATAAGCTCCGCTTCAACTCTGAAAAAAACCGGAATAGTACTTGACATATTGATTCAGCAATTCAAAGGAATGATTAAGTTTCATGAAAATAGAGTGAGGATGTGACTAAGTAGATATAAAACAAGGACAAAGCAGTGCAACACATCAATTAACACTTACTCATCATTCAAGGTCCACCCAAACAATTCACTGGCATCAAAAAGAGCCTTCTTCCATCTCTTCACTTTGTGCGAATCTTTCCCAAAATTAGACTCATGTTTAGCCATGTCTCTCCCATAACTCCCTCTACCCCATCTCACTTCTCTCGGTTCCACTTTGTAAAACACTGGCAACACAATCAGGTCATTCTGTGTCTTGCACTCCATGATTTTCGCTACCTCTTCCAAACACCATGACGAGGAAGCGTAGTCCTTGGAGAAAATGATGATTGCAAATTGCGATTCCTCAATCGCCTTCATTAGTGCTGGCCGTATTTGATCTCCTTTCCTCATTTCCTCGTTGTCTATGTAAGTGGATATACCATTCTGGTATAGAGCTGTATAGAGATGACTGTGGAAGTTATTGCGAACGTCAGTACCCCTAAAACTTAAGAAGACATCGTAACTTCTTTTACATTTCAAAGAAGAAGAAGAAGAAGAAGAAGAAGAAGCCATTAGAATTTGGTAAAACAAGGCAGTTTCTTGTGAAAATGAAGGTTCGAGATCTTAAAAGGAAAGCTACTCCATTGGCTTCTCTAGTAAAACACTTGGCTGTAGCAAGGAAGAGGAGAGGAAAGGGGTCGTGCAGCGAGAAGGAGGAGAAGAAGGGCGTTGCTAGGGTTTTGAGAAGGAAAATAAAAGAATAAAAAAGGGAGTTGGTGACGTTGGCGTGTTGGAGAGGGAGGGGGAAGTGTTAGCTAAGTAACACCGACATGTAACATGGACACGCAACACAACACGTTGATACGTCATTTCTAAAAAATAGAGAATTCCAACATGTTGCGATATGTTGTATATTAAATTAATATTTTTATTTTTAATTAATTTGATTCAAATTCATAAATAAATAAATAAATAAATAAAGCCTATAATAAATTTACACTAATAATATTAATAAATCAATTCATTTGAAATTCGAAAAATATATTCATAGTTAATGCATAACATGTTTTTAACTTTAATAAAAGTTATTGATGAAACCAATAATTAATAATTAATAAGAAATTAGAATTAATTTATTTAAATAAATCCATAATTTTCTACAATGACCAAAATTTATCATTATTCAAAATTCAATACTTTTATTTTTTGAAATTATTTTTTAATTTCATTTATTTAATTTTCCGGTTAAAAAAAAATCCCCAAAATCTACCCCTTCTTTCCTTCGTCCTATTCCCTCCACCCCAAATTTATTTTATTTTTTTCCCTCCCTCACCACTTTACAATGACAGGTAAGCTGTCACTTCCCCTCCCCCTCACACCATCATATCTCCTTTCTTATTTTTTTTTTTTTTGGGTTTCTTTATCAAAAACCCTAGCTAGCCCTTCTTTTCCTATTCCTCCTTGCTGCTCACCGCACGACCCCCTTCCCTCCTCTCCTCTTCCTCTCGACCCTTCTCCTCCTCCTCCTCCTCCTCCTCTCCGCACGACCCCCTTCCTCTCTTCCTCTTGATCCTTCTCCTCCTCCTCCTCCTCATCGATCCATCGCAATAGTGGCAGCCCTCACCGCTCTCTCTGGCCATCTCTCACCGTTGCGATGGTCCGTTCATGACTTCGTCTTGCCAGCGCGAGTTTGCTTTCTCTCTCTTCTTTCTCTTTGTTCGGCTCTTTCTCTAGTCGTCTCTCGCCGTCGTGGTGGTCCGTTCGTGGCTTCGTCTCGCTGGCACTCGTGGCCTCTGCTCCCTTGCCCTCCCTCGCCTCCATCGTCCATCGGTCTTCCGGGCACGCGTGTCAAGAAAAGTTGATTGCTTATCGGAAAATCCGACACGCACTGACTGTGTGTCCAACCGTGTCTGAGCATGTCAACGTGTCGGACACGCTCCGACACGTGTCGGACACGACACGGAAGCATGGGCACTTGTCCGTGCTCCATAGTTATTGTCCATGTTTTTGGAGTGCATGCCGCAACACGTTGCCGCTTTTTCGAACTCTCATTTATGCATTTTCCTTCTCTTTTGTAAGGAAGAAGAGACATTTCTTGTTGACTTCTTGAGAAATGCTGGAAATACGGAGTAGATTATCAAATTCAGTTTAGTAATGGGGTGCACTCACCAGTATTGTCGCCTTCAACAACTCAAGCTCAAGCTTTGGTTTGGTTAGATCAGCAACTCAACCACGATCGATAAATGGAAAAAATCTTATGAGTTTTCATCCAACAATGTGTGAAATGCAAAGAAAAAAAAGATTTAAGACACCTAGGAAGGTGATTGATGGTACCTACATGGATAAAGAAGCCCATTCATTTGGAATGTTTCCATAAGCGGTCGTGTACTTGCTGTTACGTGCCTCAATGCCAAGATGATGAGAAATTGTTAGCATACTTTCATTTTGTCAAGAGGTATCAGAGATGCGGGAAGAGGCATTTCAATAAGAAATATTAGAGATGCGAGTAGAGGCATTTCATTGATAAAAGGAGATCTACAATGTGTCCAATAACTTCTTAACATTCCTTCTAAAAGAAAACAAATGTTGGTCTAAAAGATTATTCTCAGCAATACACTGTTGTTTGATTGCAATTTGCTCGTCGATCTCCGTTTGCTGTCGATCACATTCTTTTAGAATCTTGTCATAGTCTTTGAAGTGCCTCCTCAAAAGTTGTCCTTTCTTTTCCTTGTTGGACCTTTTGATGGCAAGCTGGCGATCGACTTCAGCTAGTTGTTCTTGAAGTTTCCTCTTCTCTTCCAGAAATTTAGCCTCCTCATCGAGAACGCCTTGGAAGAGTTGGCAACTTTCCTTTGTCACGGTTTTTTGTTCCGCTAGCTGGATTTTCAAGGCATTATATGTTCTTTCCTTCATTGTCGACACGCCGATCTGTACCACAGGATACTGTACAAGAAGTCAACCGGGAGGAGGTTGCATCTCAAAGGTCAGTAAACTCAATAACCTTAGAGAGAAGGATCATAGGATACAAACAAATCAATATGCCTGTCTATGAAGAAGAGGATACATAGTCAAAGGATAATAGTGTTCTAATCGTAATTCACTTCGAAGGAGAAAAGATCCGCATCCCAAGACATACATGAAGGTTTCCAAGCTTTGGGAATACAGCAAGGCGATGGTCTATAGCCATGGACAAAGTTTGGGATATTCTCGAACCCTCCTCCCAAATGGCATACCAACTGAGCTGGGTTAAGCGCTTACGTGGTTGTGATGTTTAAGTTTCCCGGGTGTTATCCATATTCATTAGAGACACTGGGCTTGTACTAATTATACAAGACCCAATGCATCACCAGACGAATGGTGGGGACCATTAACAGAGCCTTCTGCATTAAGGATGGCTGGTGGGAATCAATGTTCATTGTTAGACGGATTTTCCTTTCCTGACACTAGACGAGGATGTCATTCTTGGTAATGCTTTCTTAAGGGACAAAACGAAAAATGGTCTTTTGTGCAAGAAAGCACCACGATTACTATAGCAGACGTCACTCTTCTAAATCCTTGGTTAAGACAAATTTGAGGTTTATCCTGTGAAACAATCAGAGTTTTGTGGGGACTGTCCATGTGACCAAGCATTCATAGTGTGAGCACCGCGTGGTAAATAATGGGAGCATAAGCTATTTGGATGCAAAAAATCTTCATTTCTAAATGATACCTTCTACTGTCAAAATTTGTTCTGCCTAGAACAAGGAAAAATTCGGAGTATCCAACTGCCAGGAACAAAATGGAATGAGTTCCTACCAAAATTGAAAAATTAACTTTCGTGAAGATCCACAAATTGTCGAGTCTTTTTACTTCTCTCTCTCTCTTTTTTTTTTTTTTTTTTTTTTTTTTTTTTTTTTTTTTTTTTGTAAAATGTAAGTCAAATTGTGGAGTCTTAATGGTGTAAAAGCCAGAGTTGAGCTAAAAGATCCAATTATCATCATTTCAGCAAAAACTGTGAGTTGGTAGAGGTATCTGAAAAACAAATTCCTGATCTGTGCTCCAAAGGTTTTATAAGAGATGGTTATATTCCGCACTCTAACCCATTAACCATGCAAAGCAGGTATGAGGAAAGGCGTGAATTGTTGCAGACTATCTTCAGCTCAGCAAACCAACAAGGATGATGACTATAAGATAGCTACGGCAGGAGATCTCATAAACAGAATGCCCTAGGCATTTTGTGCTGCGTATATACGCAATGTAATAGTCTTTAGCAAAAGTGAAGAGATGCAAATGAATCACTTATGACTACTGACAAATATCTTTTAGAAAAAAGGCATGATCCTATGTAAAAGAAGGTAAAATGGATAAAGGAAAAAGATAATTGCTTGGGTATGGAAGTAGGAAGTAGAGAAAAAAAAAAAGCTAGAAAATTACAAACCTAAATTTGTGAGATATAATAAACTTTCCTGACAAAGTAGAAGACGTGCGGACTTCTGGAGTGCCATAACTTTGTACGAAAGGACACTTAAATGCCATAACTTATGAAAAGTACAGTTAAGTGCCACATTCGGAAAAAAGAGGATCACTTAAGTGCCAATCCGGCGAAAGTCTGGCCAAAATGCCCACGTGGCATCTTTCCGGCAAACGAAGTCCAAAACGACACCATTTTGCATGCTGATGTAGCCAAATAATGCAAAAACGACATCGTTTTGGGCTGACGTGGTAAAAAAAATATACAAATTAAATAAATTAAATTTAAAATTAAATTTAGTTAAAATATTTAAAAATAATAATTTTAAAATTAAAAATTTTAAAAAACTTAAAAAAAAGGGGGATGCGGTTGAGGGATTAGCTCTTAGCCGCCGCCGCCGCCACCGAAGGGCCGGCGACGGCGGGGGGGGAGGGTCGGCGAGGGCTCGCGAGCCCTCGCCCGCGGTGGGGCGGTGGCGGCGGCGGGCGAGGGCGATCCTCGGCCACACCCCCCTTTTATTAAAGTTTTTAAAATTTTTAATTTTTAATATTTTAACTAAATTAATTTTAAAATTATTAATTTTAAATATTTTAATTAAATTAAATTTATTTAATTTATATATATTTTTTATCACGTCGGTCCAAAATGACGCCGTTTTTGCATCATTTGGCCATGTCGGCGTGCAAAATGGCGTCGTTTTGGGCTCCGTCGCGGAAAAATGCCATGTGGGCATTTTGGCCGGACTTTCGCGGACGCACTCAAGTGATCCCATTTTTTTCGAATGTGGCACTTAAGTGTACCTTTCGTAAGTTATGGCACTTAAGTGTCCTTTCGTTCAAAGTTATGGCACTCGAACCATTCTTATCCCCAAAGTAGAAGATAAAAAGTTCAGAGGTATTGTAGATCTGCTAAGTGCTAACTAGGCCAAACAATTTTAAAATATCTTAGTAGGCTACCCAAGAAAGATCCAAGTAATGCATCTTGATTTCGGGATGATGAAGACACTCAAGCACTAGGTAAAAGAAAAGGTAAAGCATTTGCCATCATATTATCACCTTCTGATGCATAAAATGAATGCTGGGGAGAAGTACAAAAAACTAAATAAAGAAAATAAGTAAAACTTCTATCAATATTGGTCTGCCACATTTAAATGATCTGAACTCATTTATTTGATACATGAAAAGGATGTACTTGCCATGAAAATTTGTACAAAAAACTTTTTACATATTCCAAGCCCCAACAAGGTTTGTAGTGAGAACCAACTCTGAATATGTCGAAAGATTCTTGAATCTGAATCTGAAAGAAACTCAGCAAACTAGGCTTCTAATTATGGAAGAATAGTATAGTTATCACAACTTTGACGTAGAATATTCCTCCAGATAAAAATTGTCTTAGCTGCTTCTCTCTTTCTCTCTCTCGTAAATTGTCTTGTTGTGCAGATAAATCCTACAGCAGAAAGAAAATTTTTTTGGCTATGCAAGCAAGAGGGGCATCCAAGGAAGAAGTCCCCAAAGAGACAGAAGGAGAATGAGAGCAAAAGCTATGGTTCTGTGAGAACGAAAGCAAATATTAGTTGGCTATGCAAAAGACCAAGAGTTCTTTTTTCTCATTTTAGAATCATATAGGAAAGGAAAAAGGCCTTGATATCATCTGTTGAATGACTGTGGGGTATGAATACCGTGAAAGACTTGCCAGGAGAATGATCTAGTTGGTTGAAAAGACAGTTGAAGTTCACAGGCCTCTTTTGATTGAGTCCCAAAAAAATTAAAGGAGATATCGTTGAAGATTAAAATCAGGTAGAAGATGATATGTTTGGCAAACAACCACACTCACGAAGTATGATCTGATTCAAAAATGGTTATGGGTTTATCAGGTGAACCATCGGGCATATATGGCTTCAATAAAGTTATGAGAACAAGATCTTGAAAATGAAGATCTTGGAAAGTTTGTACCAGATGGCCATGGAGAAATCACGAGCGAAATATTCCTGAGAATCATAATCCTATTCCAGAAGATTTTGACATTGAATCTGGTGATAAAAACCTCGAAAATATAAAATTTGAATGTTAAGTTTTGATATCTACAGATTGATTCCAACGATCACAGCCCTCGAGGGAAGGGTACTAAAATCTATGCGGAATTGCTGGGTAGACTTGAGAAAAAGATTTCCAGCAACTTCAATGGTTCATAAAAAATTCTGCTTCACAGATAAAGATTCTAGAGGTTGAGTTGAAATTTTACAAAACAATTGGAGAAGAGTTCCTTGATTAATGGAAAGTGAAGGTACGTATTCTCTAAAGCTCTACTACCTGAAGATATGACGCTAATAAAGAAATATAATAGACTCGAGAGACACTTTTCTTTTCAGGAATTGTGTTCTAAATCCTTATCTCCATTCGGAAGGACAAGGATGACTAAGCTAGAAACTTCACATAAGCATAGCGGAAACTGGACTCCCGCTTGTAGACGCAGGTTTTGCAGACTCGATCAACATTGACAGAGGGTACCCACACCTTGTTAGTTGCAGACTCGATCAACATTGATAGAGGGTATCTACACCTTGTTAGTAAACTCCATCCGTTGGTAAAATATGCTTTTAAGCTGCTTAGATGGTCCTAGATATGCTGCAGTGATTGTTACCATGATTGGAACTGGATGAAAGGAGAGAGTATTCCTGACAGATCTGGGAAATTCAACAACTTGCAGAACCAAACAAAACCCATAGAAACGGAGAAAAGTAGGGGCACATATTATTTTTATTACTAAAGCCACTCAAATTGAATTTTTAAAGCTGTCCTAGAGCATGTAATAGGTAACAAATAAAAGTATTATCTGCGTGGTGATGGAAGAATTTTCATCATCATTCTCAAGGGTTATGTGAGCTTTAAATAAAAAGAAGTCCAAGAGAGAAACTGAGGGAGAGTAGTCGATCTGCCTACTAAGTTTCTGGCTTAGTGAACAGAGCTTATGTTTCAGGGCTGATGTTTTTGAAGTCTGGAAGATCTCCCAAACCCAAGATCAGCCACTGGAACAGAAAATGGAACGAGATAATCACGCCCAATTTAGAAGAAAAGGCCCAAGGCCAGCCTTCAGATGGAGTGGTTACTAGGTCAGCAGTACAAGACACGAAAAACTAATTTTGTCAGAAGAAGAGAAAATGCATGGATTAGAAGTGTACAGATGAGGTTAAAAACCAATAGAAAGGAATTTGCACGATCAAGAATTTAAAAAAAAAAAAAAAAAAATCTTGCATCGGTGAAACCTTTTAAGCAAAGGCAGAAAAGATAATCTCCATTGGTTAGACAGCGTATAATGTCTTGCATAGGCGTAGGCAGCTTACTTTTGTTTTTGTCCGCTTGTAAATGTTGACGTAAGCTGGCAACATCCTACAGGCAATAGCTTTTGTACGTATATTAGCTGATACCTCTTCAGTTTAAAGGAAATGGGAAATCAGTAGAGAAAGCTTTCTTTGCAATTCTTACTCTCTAAGTGATGTTAGTCTGAGTCTGTGAGTGAGAGAGTGCTAGCTCAAAACTTCAACAAGAAGCAGAGGCATGCCAGCGGTACAAAAGACCCTCCAACTAACAGTAACGGGGGTGGGACATGGGAGCGCAAGCTCCGTCTACTAACTTCTTGTCCGAATTGGAAGTCCGAAGTCCACGAATCCTTATAATTGGTCGAAGAATGAGCCGGGGGAACTTTGCTTGGCAAGGGGTTATCTTCCTTTTCCCATTGAAGGAAGCCAAGCAAGCTGGAAGGCATTTCACCTTCCCAGTTTCATCTCTGACGCCTCGCACTGAAGTGGTTAGCAATCAGTTTTCTGATTGCTTTCCCTTCATACAAAGGAAAAAAAATCCTTCATACAAAGGAAAAACAACTGGGTGTAAATCCACCTACAAACTGCCCCCAAATTGAGAGGGTTTTGGTAACTGAGAGCCTCACAATCTCAGGGAGCACACGGGGACTCTCACCCTAGGCAGGTTATCCCTACAATGCTCTTAAGCCTTTTAACGTCGTGCTTAGGATGTCCACGAATCCTTATAATTGGTCGAAGAATGAGGGTGCTAATCGCATGAGTCTTTCATAGGTGATGGCTTAATCCAGATTGCCTTAAGCTAATACCAAATGAAGTTAGATCACATTGTGAAATAATCTATATTTCCAATTAGGAGTGGCTTATCTATAGTTTATTTGTATTATTTATGTAATTATATACAGATGGATATCATGGTTTATAATGACAATAACTTGCATTATCTATGTCATTGATTTAATGACTTATAGTTCTCATACTTTAACTTTAAACCAAATGGATATTTATTTGGTCATAAATTACATTTCATAATATATGCTAGTAAAAAAGTTTATTTCAAGATTTTTTTTATCTTTGTGTTATTTTTTCGAATTTCAAATTATTAGAATATAAACTTTCAAATTAAGTCGATAACTTTACTATTGTGATTTTTTGTAAACGAAAATATATTTATTAAAAATGTATTTCAAGATAAAGTACAAATCGCTAAAATGAAAATAGACCAAATATGGGTCGTATGACACAACTATGTCATGTGGCAATGCGAGAGCAATATTACCTCCCACGTTGGCAAGCAAAGAAGGGAACTTCCTCTTAGATCCCGCTTAAACTATAATAGTAGACATAGGATGCAGATTAGTATACGTGGTTTTGATGTATTATCACAGAAGACAGGAGAGTCTCAGGCGACCACTGCCCGAGGCTAGCGACCGCTGATCTGGGCTTGAAGCCACCCGGACCCGGGGTCGGGAGCCCAGATTCGTAGCCTAAAGCCCCTAGACACAGAGAGACAGAGACGGGCTGAGGTGATGCGTCTGGGGTGGCGTTGGGCCGTGAGCAATCGGACGGCCGCTTGTCGAGAATCGGCAGGGTGTCGGAGAGGACGAACGGCTCGCCCATGATAATCTGTTTCGTGTTCCGTGCAAGTGTTCTCTGTGCTGAGTGTCCAATGCGCGCGCGCGCGCGCGAGAGAGAGAGACGAGGTACATTAGAGAGACGGTATAGATTATGCCGAACTTTAGAGGATCCCAAACCTCGAAGAAGATCAAATATCAAAAGAATTACACTGATTGAAGCAGCAGAAGTGTTTTCACGTACCCGCTCATAAAATGCCATCCACACAAGCTCCCAACATCAAGAAGAGCTTTCTTCCATCGCTTTACTTTCTTTGAATCCTTCCCAAACTTGACCTCATGTTTGGCCATAGCTTCTGCATAACCCCGTCTCTGCCCTCTCACTTCTCTAGGTTCCATTTTGTAAAACACTGGAAAGACCATGAGGCCTTTTTGCTCCTTGCACTCCATGATTTTTGCCACCTCCTCCAAACACCAAGGTGATGAGGCATAGTTCTCGGAGAAAACAACGATCGCAATTTGTGATTCCTTGATCGCCTCCATAAGTGCAGGTGATATTTGCTCACTTCTTTAGATCTTCATTGTCCATGCAAGTGTTTATTCCACTTTGAACAAGAGCTGTGTAGAGATGACCAAGGAAATAGTCGTGGATGTCCGTGCCTCTAAAACTCAGAAAGACATCATAGCTCCTTCTGCACTTGGAAGAAGAAGAAGTAGCCATTAGAATCGGGAAACAGAAATGGTTAACAATAAGCAATGAGTTGCCTAAGATTTGGTACTTTGTGGGTGGTAGTTTGTTTGCAATTTGATCTTCTCCTTATATGTTGACTCCCAGGGGTGCATGACTTTCTTTTGACGGGGTCAACAAAGAATATTTTAATAAAAGTGCTCAAGGATGGGCCGACACTTAAGCATAGGAGTGCTCTTCACGCACGTGAGGCGTTGACAATATGTACATTATTTTCTTCATGGAAGATCACATTTGTCACATTAGTTAGATGTGTCTTCGCCATATACCTTTGGTTAATGTCGAATTTATTGCTGAATTGAATTGTTAATAAATTTGACTATTCAACACGGGATAAATTCCTATGACCATAGTATCATAGTGTCCTAATTAAAGGCTAATTTTCTGATTGATTTATTTGGCTCCAGGGGAAATGGTTTCTATTTTTTCAGTCCTTCATTTTTCTTTTTCTTATATGGATAACGAAGTGTTGATCACATTAAAAAGATACTTCGCTGTGGTATATGGAAAATTTGTGAGTAACCATTCATGCACTTCTAGATTAGTTGGCCCGATACTAATCAATTAATGTCTTCTTATTATAAAATGAAAAAGGTGCTATGAGATCTGTGGTGGCAACACGTGTACCAATCTTTGTTGAATGTGAAGTGAAAGTGGTCCAAGAATGGAATTGAACTATGTTACACTCTATAGATGATCGCAAAGGCAACTTGGATTTTTAATTTGGACCGAACTTTACACCCCAACTATGTATAATAAAACCCTTATACCATGCGTCTTGAAGTCTAACTACAAGATAGGCCATACATTACCTATTCCCAACAAATATATTAAATTGAACTAAAAATGCATATTTGGATACATGTTGGAAGTTATGAATTTGAAAAAAAGAAAATTATCTAGTTCAAGCTCCAAAATTAGTGAGGACATAAAATTTAAAGTTCAGGTTGCAAATAAAAACTTCAATTGCTTGAGCATGGGATTCGTTCCATCATTAGCCAAGGAAGTAAAATTAGAGGCAATGTGAATGTGGGGCATGACTTTTCACATGGTCATAACCAAGAACATGACGTCGTAATATGTCACTATATATGACTTTTACTGCGGCAAACATCCATTTCCTAGTGTTTAAAGAATTGTAAATTTCACTTCCATTTTCTAGCGTGTGGAATGACGGATCTCGGCCGAAATCTTCTCATCTCAATATAACAACTGTCGTTTATATGTTATGGTACAACATTGTTATACCTTAAAAGTATCCTATTTTTCCCCCGCCTCTTTCCTTTCTTTTTATACGTATTCTTCTCTATTTGATATCTTCATCAACATTCTTGTTTAGCAATTTTTCTGAGTCTTTTTTTACAGATAATTTCAGCAAATTGAGTAACGTCTGAGCCAATCGTCAACCGACATTCATGGAAGCGAACTCTACTCCCATTTTATTAACCAGGCTTTTGGATCCCACAAAAAAGGGTATATATGGAAGATTCCGGCCAACGAGCTTGGTAAATACTAGTGTTGTTCGACATGCTTGGTAAATACTAGTGTTGTTCGACATTCACGCTAAAATCTTTTCCGAGGAAGTAACAGTTGCATAACTCTTTTTACCAGCCATTTCGACGAAGACAGCTTTGAAAGCCAATAAGCTGTGATTTCGACCGAATATTTTTATCCGATTCTTTGGGCGAGCTTTCCGAAAACGAGACCCAGTGCCGGTGTCACTTCTTTGGCTGCAAAGAAATCAACACGGTCTATTTCCTTTGCAGGACTCAAATAAAATTTTACCATTTCATTAGAGAAATATCCTTCATGAAAATCGAGCAGAAGTTGCCCCCGAGCGCTAAACCAAGCCACTCGGGACAGTGACGGTCCTCCCATTTCAAAGCATTCATCATCACCATTCACAATTTCATATCTTCTTGAGGCTCCAATAACGGATTAATGTAGATCAAATCATGCAAATATTTCCACTAAAAGTCTACTACACGTTATTTTCACATGAATAAAAAATTCACAACGATCCTCAAGGACTATAAAACTTGGTCTATGTGGACCCTAATCTGATTTTGATGATTGAAATTTCATTCAAATAAGCTATTTATTCTTGGGTATCATATTGCTGTAGCTAAGAATTTTTTTGCACGTTGTTCGAAAAGGATAAGGCCGTCCTTGCCCCAAAACGAAGGCCAACTAACCGACCAATTTAGCTCCAAACATCTAGCTCTTGCAATTTTGAATTTGGATTTGTTCATCCAATCCAGCAGGTCAGGTGTCCGGGCCATTTTTATCTAGACACCCAGAATTCTCAGTAGTCGAATTTCAAGTGATTTGATGTGTTAACCAAATGGTTAGTTGAATTTGTTTTTCCTATAAAAAGAGGATAACTCACTATCGAAGGTTAGAATGTACACTACCAATACCTACTATATGCTCAAAGTTAAATGAAAGAATGAATTCATATTAAATGTAAAAAGGACAATAAACAGCATGAGATAATCTGTTGTTTTATCTGTTCAACATCAAAAGACTTATGTTGATGAAGCTTCAAATCATGGGATGCCTTCCCCTTCAGATGTTTCATGGCCCACTGAAACTCCAAACACCAACTTTGTAATTGCCTCTGGATATGGAAGTCATCCCGTTCAAGAATTGAACTCTTGTCTAACTCAAATCTATACTAATTTCGCCGCTAGGGAGCCAAGATACTACAGTGCCGAGAAAAACAACCAGATGTCACCGGCGAGCATCATGAGAAGCCCAATCTTGATCATGGAGTAAAAGAAGCTGATCAAGAACCCAACGCCTACTCGCACCTCATTGGCCTCACATGGTCCTTGATTACTTTTCTGCCCACTTTACTCTAATTTGATCTTGACATCTCTAACATGCAAAATTGCTTTTCTTCATCATTAATTTATTTTCTTTAATGTAAGATCGTGAGCTAATAAATCAAATCCCCTCACGGTCGCTAGGGATTCTTAAGTGTGGCGTCGGGGTGGTGGGTCTTCCGCTAGCGTTACTCCAGGGTTTACTCTCCGGATGTCGGCCGTGCGGGGTTCCTTGGATCACCAAAAAAAAAAAAAAATGGAAACCAAGATGTGACCCCTCATATTGTATGGGACACAAACACAAAGAACTCGATTCATACTGGATGAAATTGAACATTGTAATATGTGCTTAGACTTTATGACATCATACTTCACTTGCATCAACCCTGTCCATTCATATATAATTATGCTTAGTTTCAGAAAAAAAGGGAGAAGTGAAAAGTAATTGAAGATAATTCACTGGAGAGCTCAAACATAAAAACAAGTTCGTGTTAACTACACCCTGAGTTAATGATAGTTTTTGATGGCTTTTTCTTTTTCAACATGCTCGGAGACATCATTCTTTGCTCTTATTGTTAGCTCATGAGTGTAGACCTTCAGCTGAATAACATAAATTTCTCGTACTGTCACTTGGCTCTCAATCCTATTTGTAAGGCTTTTTCATAGCACAAGATTTTTATTCGAGAAACTCAATTTGCCGATGGTGCTATGTTTGGGAAGTTTGAATTGCTATTTGTCCTAAGTTGACATTCTTTTGTGGAACAAAACTCATTTGATGGAATATGACATAGCACATGGTTCGTACCGTATTTTTCTCATGCCTCGTGTGATGTAGTTTTTATGATCACTTCATTAGTTATTACCTATTGAGTCCCCGTTTGGTGGATTGTCTTCATAATAAGCATGTGAAATTGTGAAAATTGCTTATTACGTTAATGCGATAGTTGGATCTTTAAGAGTCATATAAGGAACATATGTCTGCCACGCATTGGAAAAAATTAATATTAAGGACTCAAAAAACTTTTGAACAGGAAAAAATTGATAATAAGATACTTTGAAAAAAATTCGTAAACAGCGTCGATTGAAAAATTAATAATTCTGAGGAAATGATTTATGAAGTTCTATAATTTGACCTTTTAGCAGAGCATCTATCTATCTATGCAATATATGTTGAAAATTACCAACTATATTTGACCCAGAAGAAAAAGAAAATTAACCGATTATCTGTCACATATGGATGTGATGGATTGCCTTCATACATAAAGTTCTATAACTCTTAACCTTTTTGCATAGCATCTAGTTGTTGGTACTATCTATGGCAAAAATTAAATATAGATATACCTAAAGAGACTTCTCCTTCAAGTATCAATATGACAGTATCCGACATCACGGTAGCCCTAATTATTGTCACCCAAACAAAAAATAAAAATTGGTTGATGAAAAGTCACTCTTGAAATATGCCAAGGACATTTTAGATAGAATGCATGTTTATCACAACCAAACAATTGTCTATTGAACTTCACAAGAAAAGTAGAATTTCGATGCACTCCCCATAAACTTCAATGCGCTGGGGAGTTTCTTCCCTGGACACCGTCCATTAGATCGGGTGAATCATAACAGCCGATTATGTGCATCTTAGAACGTCTTAGGTGAGTTTCAGAAGATAAACACTCGTCACACATTTAATTTATTGAATATGAATTTATATAAGTATTTTCCATTGTGTTGAGAAGGTCGACAGCAAGCCCGGCGAGATCTCGGTATAAACATTATGTATCACAACGCCCAATCAGCTACTCCAAATGTTTGCCTGCACAAATCAAAATTAAAAGTTTTATCAAGAAATTCAAACTGCAGAGGTCGAGAAGTAAAGTGGCCGGCGAAGGAGAGGGTACCGGATAGAGGATTCCACCGTTTCACGTGTCATGGGCATTTTTATGGGCTGCGGTGGGCTTGTGCTTGTGAAGAATTGGATTGAATTTCTGGGCCGCACAAATTGATTGGCCGGGCTTGGGTAACTTTGATCAGGCCTTTTTCATTTCTACCAAATTGGAGCCCTTTTCTTTTTCTTTTTTTTTGTTCTTTTCTTTCCTCTTTTTATTTATTTATTTATATTTTTAAAGAAAAATTTATGCTTGATGTGTCTACAAAAATTCAGATGTTAACATGTAGTAACATAAATACATTATCTCCACAAAGACCATATTTTCTATGGATGCCGGATTTTCCTCGGTTGAAGTCCTCATTAAATAAAGTCTTCACAAGCTTTTGATTTTATCTGGAATATGAGGAATCTTTACAATTTAAAGCTACCAAGTTGAAGATTCTTGGAATGGAGCACATCGAGGAGATGGGTAAATGGCTACCTTTAAGTTGTTGAATAACCACAAGTAAACTGAGAAGAGAGCAATTTTGTGGTGTACCAAAAATAATTCTCATATGCCTAGTGGCTTTCTCAAAATAAGAAAACAGAAGTTATACTTGCAAATAGTTAATAAAAATATGGAACTTGTTGAACAATAAGAAATAGACTCATAAAGTAAACATAGTAGATAATATAGACATAGTAGATAATATAGACAAAGAAATAGACTCACTGATGAATTTAGAATTTTTCGTTTGTTTTATAATATTCATTGATCTATATCAATCAAAAGAAAAAAAAAAGATTAAAATTTCCAACATTTTACATCTCAAACGGTACAGAACCAAGGTTAAAAATTAAATTCGACAATTAAAAGAGATGCCAATATAAGCTTTTTTTTTTTTTCAAAATATATAAGAATTAGATAGCTACAAAATAAGAAAAGGTTGTGATAATATGATGGGTTTGACAAATCGGGCATTATTATTCTCATACATTGATAAACAAATTCTACACTCTATGCTTATGCCATTAGTGTGCCATATATATGTTCATCTACTAAAAGTGTGGGTTAAGCCACGGGAAAATTACTAAAAAAGCCCTAAACCTATTACAATTGTGCTAATTTATTCATAAACTTTTTTTTGACCAATTGAGTTCTAAACCTTTTACAATTATTCCCGATCAGTCCATTTGGCCAAAATTGGCCGGGCGGCGTTGATGTGGCAATTGGCCGGCACCGGCGAGTTTTTTAATAATATTTTATTTTTAAAAATTTTATTAATTTTTTTTCCTTTTTCCTTTTTTTCTCTCTCTCTCTCTCTCTTTTCCCCTCCTCCCTACTCCTTCCTTTGGCTCCAGTGGGGCGAGCCCCCCTCACTAGACGCGATGGTGAGCCCCCATCGCCGGATCTGGCAAGGACTTGCCTCGGGCTCGCCTCGCTCGGCGACCGCGAAGCAGGCCCTCGCCAAATCCGGCGGGGACTCACTGCTCGCTCCATTAAGCTGGGTGACGACGTCAACGAAGCGCTCGTGGAGATCGGTCGTTCAGCGGAGCTGTGGCTTAGGATCGGAGGTTAGCACGACGCATGGGTCCCCTCGATGCCCGGGCCTCCCGCCGCAGCCGCCGCTGAAGTCGTCGGGGTCGATGAGCTCCTCATGGGGCTAGATCGGCCTCGGGAACATCAACCCCCCCCAAAACCCTAAGCAAAAAGCCAACCCACCCACCGTCTCCGGACCGGATCGCCCTGCCGGCAAAACCGCCCTCGGAAAGAGCTCTAACCGCTGGCAAGAGGGGCTCGCCGAAACCCTGTCGGATTTGGCGAGGGCTCGTCGTCACGTCTGGCGAGGCCCCACAAGGTGAGCCCTCGCCAGATTGCCTTAGTCGGGCAACCAGCCAGCTTGGCCGGTTGTCGAAGCCAAAGGGAGAAGGAGGGAGGATGGAAAAAAAAAAAAAAAAAAAGGAAAAAATTAATAAAAATTGTAAAAATAAAATATTATTAAAAAAAGCTTGCCGACGCCGGCCGGCTACCACATTAGCGCCGACGGCAAATTTTGGCCAAATGGACTGATTGAGAATAATTGTAAAAGGTTTATGACTCAATTGGTCAAAAAAATAAATTTATGACTGAATTGACACAATTGCAATATGTTTAGAATTTTTTTGGTAATTTTCCCGTTAAGCCTCCATCAATCATCCTTTTGTTCGTCAGTCCAAACCTCTCTACAAATTGAAAACCTAAAGAGAAAATATCTATCGCGACCAAAATTTCGGGTGTGAATCACTTAAGGTTTGGCTAATAGATTGTTAAACCTAGACTTAACTCGAGCTTTCCCAAGCCCATACCAATTCGCGACTTAAGTTTAAATTTCTTAACATGCAAATGGATTTTATTTAGGAGTTGCCACTAATCAGTTTATGGTAGGTCGATTAGACACCTAAGTAAAATAATGAGAGAATTATTTTATTCCTACGGACTAGAGACTTTGGGTATGGGGACTTAGTTACACTAGACTTCTCTAATGCCTTTTCGGTACTATTTCTTTTATTTTCAAAAATATTTTTGTAGACAGCTTGGATTAATTTTAAATCTACATGTGGGATGATCATACGGGTGCACAAACCACCAATTTAACACCCAAGAAAATAATGAATAAATTACGGAGCTTACCTCTTAACAACGAAAGCATCTGTGTCGTTAGATCAGAATTCACATCAGCAACTCTAGATATGATTTCTAATTAACACACAATTTCTTTTTTTGTTTTTAGTTAATTAATGAGAGTCATGCAATGCAACGCAATTTTACCTAATGACATGCAATTTATAGCTAAATGGATCTAACCACAATCACTAAGTAACATGCATTTCATGAACCTAATTCTATATAACATGCACATGACATTTTCTATTTTCTTAAAAAGCATGCAATTTATCCTAGAGATTGAAACTAATTTATCCTAAGACATTTTTTTTTTGTATTTTTCATGAAATTCGAAATTAGGAAAAATGTGAAAATTGTCTAGCTAGATTAAGATATCAATCCAACTTATATTAAGAATTGGGTTAGGCCAAATCCTAATTTAAACTAAGATATTATCTTAACTTAGCGATTTTTAAGCTAAGATGCAATCTATCAATCTAAATGAAATATGTAATTTTATCATAATATGCAATGACGTACAAAGATGCTATAATTCCACATGACATATGCATGATGATTTTTTTTTTTATTTTTTTAATTAATTTCGAAAATGAAAATTATCAAATAATCAAACACATGCAACCTAAATTAAAAACTAGCAACCTAAATTGATTTTTTTTTTTTTTTAAAATTCGAAATAAAATTCCTATTGTAAATATGCAAAAACCCTAAAACATGCAACATTCTAATGTAAACCTAATCTAGCTCAAACATATTCAAAGATAAATAAAGCAATCAAGATGAGACAAGCAACAAGCCATTCAGAATCATCAAAGTATCATATATCATTAAGATTAAGGGATAATATCTCACTAATAAAATTGAAAAATTGATCTTAAGCCTTAAAGATCAAGATATCAATTTTACTCCAAACCTTATAGATGAAATTCAAATTCATGTGCAGTTGCGAAAGGAAGTTGTTCATTGGGAATTTCAATCGTGTACTGAGAAATATTTCAAATAAATAAATGAAACATCAAAAACTAAAATAAGACTAAATAGACTCACCTAATAAATAAACCTAGTAAAATAAACATACCCAATAAAATAATAAAATCCACCTAAATTTGAATTTTCTCAAAATTTTGACCCCTTGATCAATCGTCCGATTGTTGCACCGCTCATGCTAAAGAAAATGTTAATTTTCACCGAAGAAAACGTTAATTTTCACCAAGTGACATCAATACACATTTTGTCAAAGTTGTGTTAACGGTATAGTCATTAAAGACGTCACGAGTAATTTTGAGATGGAGATAATTTATTACAGTGTAAAATAAGTTCGATAAATTCCGTAATAAGTATTGTATATGTTTAATCACATTGATAAGACGTTAACTATTTGGCTCTTGACGCTCGGTCCCTCGATCACCATATGTCGCGTCACTTGGCTTTTCGCCAAATCTTCTGTTAAACTAATCAACAAGCTAAAATTCCCAAAGCGCCACTCAATCGGGTGCCCCGTACGACCCATACGGAGCCCCGATTCTTCCTCCTCCGCAGCCAGGGAAGACCCCAAAACAATAATATTCGGATATCCGAGCCCGACTCCACCTGCATCATCATCACCACCATCATCATCTGATTCGTCTCGCGTCACTTGAGGAAAGAACCAGGGAAGAATCTCTTCTTTCAAGAATCTCTCGCCTTCCCTCGCGTCTCTCCCCGTTTCGTTTCCGGGGGAAATCGCTCGTTTCCAGCTCAAGGAAGTGATCGGTGAGTTCTCGAGAACGCTGTGTACCTCGTGCTCGTCTGCTCGTTCGAGCTCGCTCGCTCGTTTTCCCCGCAGTTCTGGTACGGTAGAGCGATTTTGCTTTCGGCTGGTTTTGGGGGAGGTCGAAAGTCTTTTGTTGTTCTTGAATTGGGTGCATTCGCGGTAGAATTTTCGTCCCGCGCCTCTGATGTTCGTGCTGTGTTGTAGAGCGAGCTCGTCGTTGCGAGGAGCGTGAGTTTCTTGACGACTAGCCTGCGCGGTTTGATTGGCCTCGTCGGTAATGTTGTTAGGGAGTGCAAGTTCTGGACGGGCTACTTTGAAAGTGGTGATTGGGTTTGTCGGTGTGTGTGCTCAGGATGTAGATTTTTGCTCGAGAGGAAAATTGGCTACGTTGTGAGCGAAACCTAGGTGGATCGAGCATCTGCACGATGTTCTTGTAATCCTTCCATCTACGGACGTCAACCAGATGAATCTTGTACATTTCTTTATCTTGCAATCCTAGGTTTGGTCAAATCTAAAAATGAGGGATACAATGTTTTTCGCCTGATTGGTAAAAGTTTGGTGAAACAAGAACTATTGCCTGGTTCATTCAGGATTTCAGCTTAAAACGGCTTGCTTTTGTTAGCGAGGAACCAGAGGCCCAACAAAACGGCACATTATATCATTAACGATACCCCATTCCTCTCGTCGCTATATGTGCATGCAATAGGCAATGACAATGGCTGTGTCAGCTCAATGACTTAAGATGTTAATTTGGAACATTCTGAGGTTAAGATGTCCTTCTCCATTTGGGAAATGTCCATTTTTTCTGGGTGTTAGGCTGAACCATTATCACTGCATGTTAACAGCTCCACCTGATGTGACAAGGCAAATGTGCTGTTGTTTTAGTGTTAGGAGTTTAACGCAATAGATGATTATTGGAAGGGTCTTGGCAACGAGAGCCCCCGGCTCTCTTTTTGACCAAACCCATGGCACTTGTTAACCGTACTTAATTAAAAATATTTTCATTTTTAATGCACTGATTATGCATAGCACAGGAAAATTAGTAATTGGGAAATGAAAATATTCTTTTATTTGGATATTTAACAAAATCCATTTTGGAATTGGGATCTTATTGCTAGACAATTCACACAGAACGGTGATAGCATATCTTCTGCTCATCATTCAACTATTTCAATACACGAGCATTTTTTCACAACTTTAGTTGTTAATGTAGGAGGTGAGGCTTGAAGTACCTTGACTTATTGTTTGACTCAATGAAAGCTTCCCATTGTAGTGAGAACTTTTTGTAACTAGAAGAGGGTCTTTATAAGGAGGAAGCTAAGGAGTCTCTTCATAATGCTGCAAAGCAAATCAAAAGAAAACTGGTGAAGTTGCTCTGCAATCAGAGCAGATATCTGATGAGCTGAGTCCTTTGAAGTCTTACCCTGTGATAAGGATAAAAGAAGAAGCCTGATCTCTTCTCATAGTTGTACTCAAAACTGTGAGTTTGTGGGCATTGAGTGAATGTAAGGCTGTCTCCCTCTGGTATCGTCTACGAATGCCAACTTAAAACTCTGTGGACTGTGATTGATCCCAGATCTTTAGTTTCTTAATGGACTGAGATATCCTAATGAATTACTAGGAAGAAGGTTGTGGTTCTTTTGTCTACAGCTTAAAAGCATTATGTATTTTCTTGTTATTGCATTCATATAAACTGGTTATTAATTTTGAAACCCTATTGTTGATTAGAAGATTGATTTGGTTTGCCAGTTATTTAACATGTGTAAGGTTTGTTCTCCTAACTTAATGCCTAATGATTGAAGCTGGACATCTTGATGATTGAGCACGTGCAACATTTTCATTGTCAAATACTAGTCTTGAAGCACACGGCTGCATGCATGCAAGTGAGAGGGAAGAGAGAATTTGTTGGTTTCTGTGTGAATGGAGAGAAAGGGTGTTGGGTTTTGCATGAATGGATAGAAAAAAGTGCAGCTTGCAGATAATGGGAGAGTGGCAAGGACTGTCATTTATTTTATTTTTGATAGCTATCAATGAATATGCCCTACCTAAAAAACTACTTATTTTCTCAAAGGTAGTTGATATGTTTGATGTATAAAATCCATCGAGGATTTTTTTGGGTCAATAATAGATTTTCTTAGACAAGAAGAAATAAAGTCAGCATGCTATTCAACCATAGATAGCTTGCAGCAGTCATTTCCTCATTTTAACAATTGTACATCGTGCTTTGTGCATAATCTCGACCGTGTTGAAGGAAGAATTGTTTATTCTTTTTTTTTTTGCGTGGCCAGAGTGTTACACGGAAAAAGCTCCAAAGTGGACAAATACAAGTGTTGAGAAAGAGCATTGCACAACAAATTCTCTCTCTTGGAAGATCCAACAGTTTCTGGGGATTGTCTGAGAAGTTAGAGACTGAATGTGATCATTGAGTAGAGTATGGTAGAATTGAGTGTGTGAAGAGGATTTAAAGTATAGGGGATGTGGAAATGGAACCTGATAAGGTCACAGCCAATGCAATTGCAGAACCTCGTGATGACATGGAATTCGAGTCACATGAAGATGCATATGCATTCTATAAAGAGTATGCACGAGCTGCAGGTTTTGGTACTGCCAAATTGAGTAGTCGCCGGTCTAGAGCATCAAAAGAATTTATTGATGCCAAGTTTTCATGCATACGATATGGGAATAAGCAGCAGTCAGATGATGCCATTAACCCAAGACCTTCTCCTAAAATAGGTTGTAAGGCAAGCATGCATGTGAAGAGAAGGCAGGATGGCAAATGGTTTGTTTATAGTTTTGTGAAGGAGCATAATCATGAGCTTTTACCTGCCCAAGTGCATTTTTTCCGGAGCCATAGAGATGCTGATCTAGTGAAGAATGATGTCCGCCTGCGAAAGCGGAAAAATCTATCTTCAATGTCCAAAATGTTCAGTTCATACCAAAATTTGGATAACTTAGATAACTACTTGAGAAACCCACATGATAAAGGGAGGAGCTTGGTTTTAGAGGCTGGTGATGCTCAACTGCTGCTTGAATTTTTTATGCATATGCAGGAACAGAACCCAAAATTTTTCTATGCAATTGATCTGAACGAAGAGCATAGACTGAGAAATGTTTTTTGGGCTGATGCCAAAGGCATAGAAGATTATTCCAAGTTCGGGGACGTGGTTTCTTTTGATACTACCTATTTTGCGAATAAGTATAAAATGCCCCTGGTACTTTTTATTGGAGTGAACCATCATGGTCAACCCACGTTGTTTGGTTCTGCATTGATTGCGGATGATACTGTTTATACATTTGCTTGGTTGATGCAAACATGGTTAGTGGCAATGGGAGAACAGGCGCCACAGGTGATACTTACTGATCAAAACAATGCCATAAAATCGGCTACTGCAGCTATCTTTCCGCATACTCGTCACTGTTTTTGTTTGTGGCATATATTAGACAGAATTCCTAGAGAGCTTGAGTACTTAGGTCTTTGGCAAGACACATTTGTGGCAAAATTTAACAAATGTATTTTTGGATCAGGGAGTGAAGCAGAATTTGAGAAGAGATGGTGGAAGTTACTTGACAGGTTTAGCCTTAGGGAGGTTGAATGGGTCCAACTTTTGTTTCAGGACCGCATGCAATGGGCACCTACTTTCATGAGAGATATATCATTTGCCGGGTTGTCTGCATATTCGCGTGCTGAAAGTCTGAACTCCTGGTTTGACAAATATGTGAATGGGGAAACTTCATTACGAGAATTCATTGAAAAATACAAGGTTATTCTTGAAGATAGGTATGAGGAGGAAGCAAAAGCAGATTTTGACGCATGGCATGAGGCGCCTGAGTTGAAGTCTCCTTCACCTTTTGAGAAGCAAATGTCATTAGTTTATACTCATGAAATCTTTAAAAAATTTCAGATTGAGGTCTTGGGAGCAGCTGCTTGTCATCTGAAGAAAGAAAGTGAAGATGAGAGAGCGACAATATACACTGTTAAAGAATTTGAAGACGATCGGAATTACGTTGTGGAATGGAATGAGTCGAAATCAAGTATATATTGTTCATGCCATTCATTTGAATACAAAGGGTACCTGTGCAGGCATGCTATGATTGTTCTCCAAATGTCTGGTGTTTTTAGCATTCCGTCAAGATATATTCTGCAGCGCTGGACTAATGCTGCTCTAAGCAGGCATCCCATTGGTGAAAAATCGGAGGATATGCAGTCCAAAGTGCGTCGGTACAACGATTTGTGTCGACGAGCCATAATATTGGGTGAAGAAGGGTCTCTTTCTCAAGAGAGTTACGATATTGCATTATGTGCCATCATGGCAGCTCTTAAGCAATGCTCAAGTGTAAATACTCCGGCTGAGAATGAAGCACGTCCTAAAAACTCAACAGTCCATGCAACCTGCAATGCTGAGGAAGAGAATCAATGTAGTACATCCAAAGAGCAGGTACCTGATCCTAAAGTCAGCAACAGAAGTAAGAATACAAGCAGAAAAGGAAAGGTTAGTGATTCAATTTCTGTACAATTATTTAGAACTCATTTGTGCGATGAGCATGTGTGTACAGCATTCATTCAATAAAACGTGCCCATGCTTATTCGTATGTCTAACTGCAAATCACGTTGCCATTGGATGCTTCAACCATTTGTGATTTTGGAAATGGCTTTCTGATGTAACAGGTAACGGAGCCTGATCTTCTTGGAGCAATGGCGCAAGATGGTCTTCATCAAATGGTTAGTAACTCTTCCTTTTAGGCTATCACTAACTATTGTGGGCTTTCCTTTGTTAAGTTACTTTGAACAGGAATGTAGCTTGAGTCTAGCGGCTATCACTAACTATTGTGGGCTTTCCCTTGTTAAGTTACTTTGAACAGGAATGTAGCTTGAGTCTAGCGTGCTCACATTGTGAGATTTCCGCTGGCAGTTTAATTCCTTTTACAAGGACATGCGAGCTTTAATATTGTAAAAGCTCTCGACTGTGATCAATGTTAAGATGCTATGCTGATACTAGGTCAGATAATGGGCCAATCAAGTTGATAGGCATGGTATTTTAGGGCTGCAGTGCCGTGCAATCGTGTTGTCCTTGGTTGCTAGATATTGCTACGAGTGCATTGGTTTGATAAGGCCGACGTCAAGTGGTAGCCTGCTAGGATAACCAGGAGGTATGCATCTCCTAGCATGATTAATTTTTTTTCTTATCCGGGTTGCAGGAAGTTCCCCAGGTGAGAACCGCGCACCTACATGGCATGGTGCCGATGCAACTGCATAATTTGGTGCCAACAATGTTTCATAATGTTCCACCTACTCCGTTCCAAAACGTAGCTTCAATGCAGTTGCACGACAATCATTTGCCTTGACAGCTTAATGTTTTGCTGTGCTCTGTAAATTTTTGGAAATATAGGAAAGGGCCCTTTTTCTTTTTTCCTTTGCCTCCTTGTAATCTGTTCAGAAGAGTTAAATAATTCATTCTTTGTTGCCTTCATTTATTTGCGTTTCTTTCTTTCTCAGTCTTCTGCTTCTGCATTTCACCTGTGTGACGGGGATAGCTCAGGTGCGTAGCCGCGGGGTGGGTTTGGTGGAGGTCGTAAATTTGTAATTAACGGTCAGATGTACTCCAAATGAGATGAAACTAATCAACATAAGGTGTTGAGCTTCTCTACTTAAAAGAACATCTATTATAATCCGGCACTCAGAATAATTTATATGAAATCATCAGCATACCATTTTCCTGTAATTACAGTAAAAGACTTAAGAGATCACATGACACCTTGAAATCTTCCATTGATTATGCCCACGATTTTGTTAGGCGGGTTAACATGGTTCGGCGTCCGACCTCATCATGCCTTAAACAAGAGCGAGGCATAAGTTACTTAATGGCCATGGCTTTGTTTTGGCCACATGATGAGTGGTCACGTCCGATGCCACGTTTTGTGGACAGCCACGTTTTGTGGACAGCCACGTGAACTCCCCCAACATTTTCTGCTGAAATTGTTGAAGTCCAGAGTTTAGGTTGTTGACTCAACCAGTAAGCACCTGAACTAGAAGGAGCTGCAAAACCCTTCAATCTAGAGAGAGAGAGAGAGAGAGAGAGAGAGGAGAGAGAGATCAAATGTTATTTGTGCAGGGGAAATTGGTGGCATCGCACCGCAGAAATTGGAGCTAACTTGTTATTTAGAATGAAGGACTATTGAGGGATGGAGTGTGCGCGTGGATGTTTTGACAGGAACAAAAATGCCTACTTAGCTAGTAATGAATCATTGTTAAGAAGAAGAATGTTGCTGATTGCTGAGCTGAATGGGTGGCGGCTTAGCTAATCTTCCGATAAGTAAACATACAATCATAAACAACAAATTGGTCATGATCTTCACGACCGACAAAGTGAAAGATGGGTGCGAGTTAATACAGCCGCTTCCATGGTCCAGATTTCGCCATCAGCGTTTTAGTTCCTCTGCTTCAGTGAGTAAAAGCTGTCACTTGATCCAGTGATCTAGCGACTCGGTATTGGAAGGGGGACTTGGCCTTGCTACTCCGTTCTCGAGTGTCGATCTTGCCTTCACTCCTCTAGGGAAGAAGGATGTTCATACTTGTTATATTCTAGTTCACGATCTATTAATAATCCTACTTGTCCCGCTTGAGTTCTTCATGAATAATTGCCGTCACATCCTGTAACAGAGAACATGCCAATGGTGGAATTGAAGTCCAGTTGCATGGAAGAGTGCGCGAATGGTGAATTCAACAAAATGCAATTTCTCCTGCTGAGCATTGTAAGCATCGTCATTCTTCGGTGTGATTTTCTCAGGACCAGGCAATCGAAATTCCCGCTACCCGGCATCCTCAATGGAAAGCAGAGAAATGCTGCTAAAAGTCCAATTCATACGGGTACCATTTATTATCGGTGGATGCCAGAAAATGAAAGTTAACTGCTGATAAAGAAGAAAATCCCGATTCCCAAGCGACAACGAGATTACTGCAACTGTAGTTTTTATATATCCAGAGCGACGGAGGAAACATTAATTATTTCTGGCACCAGCTGGGTCAATCAGATTTCTATGCGAAATTCGAGGAAAAACGAGACCTTGTCAGCTTGCTCGCACCCGGCGGGTCTTTCCTGTTTCTTTAAAAATTTTCATGGAGGGGTTTCAGGAGAAAGATATGAGGAAATCATTCCAAGAAAACAACCGCGCCTCAGATCATGGCAAATAGATGGGTTCCAAATCCAGCACGTCTCATTTTTCTCCGCAACTTGTTGGATTTTTTTCTCATTACCTGACAAAAGAGAAGATGGAGTGTCCTTGAAGGAAATGCAATCCACAAACCTCTCTCTCTCTAGGGGTCCATTCTTAGCTTGCCAAACAGTGTCGAGCGTAGAAACAAAGTACCAGTTTCGAATCTCCCATTGAAATCAGCTTTCCTTTGCACCGACTTTTTGGCATATTATTGCACCGGGAATAGTAAAATGATATGGTAAAGACTGTATTCTCTTGGGAGTGATCGGCTTCGATTAGTCCCGATTCCATATTAGACTAGACTGGTTCCAAAATTGGAAACTATTCAAACAAAGGATCAATAGAATCAATCATTTTTTTTCTCATTATTTGAAGAAATGTTTTTTTAACAAAATATGTATAATCGGTCCCATCTAATTGGACTGTCCAAATATTATTTTTACTTTTAAGGATTGAGAATCGAATTAATACTCTTAAAAATCATTTTTAAAACTTGAGAATAAGAGAGAATTGGATTGGATGGATCGGATTGAACCGATGGATTTTGATTGGAGTAATTCATTTGGCACACCCTTAATATTCTTGCTGCTGAACAGACATTAATGTACAATCCACAGGCTTTCCAGTCTGAGAGTTGCAGAACGTGCACGGTCCATCGGACCTACAAACTCTTGCATTATTTTCTGTACACAGTTCTGGACCACAAGATTGGCAACTGGAATCGTACACGTGATTCGACAGACCCCCTTGATGAAACGTTAAATCACATAATTTACTGTATTCACTTCTGTATATCGATCTTTGTAAAGATAGATCCTCGAGTACTGAGCCATAACTTGCCAATAGTTCTTTATTACCCTGGTATTCTTAAGCATGTAATCCTACCACACGTGCTCCGTCCGGGGGCAAAACCGTCAGGAAAGACATGATATATATATATATATATATATATATATATCTCTCTCCCTATATATATATATATATGTATATATGTATATTAAGCCTATGTAATCTTCCCTCCATTTTCCTCTGTACTCTAGAACAGAAGAAGCGTCGGCATAGATAGCTAGAGAAACGAAAGAATCCTGTTGCAGGAAAGGATGAGCCTTCGAGTGATTTTCGTTACGTCGTTACTTCTTGGACTCGCGGCCGCCTGCCCGCCGTCGGACCGGGCGGCGCTGCTCTCCTTCCGGGCGGCGCTCCACGAGCCATACCTAGGCATCTTCAACTCCTGGACCGGCGCCGACTGCTGCCGCAACTGGTACGGCGTCAGCTGCGACCCCGAATCCCGCCGCGTCGCCGACATCAACCTCCGGGGGGAGTCCGAGGACCCCATCTTCCAGAGGGCCAAGCGGACCGGCTACATGACCGGCACGATATCTTCCGCCATATGCAGGCTCGAGCGCCTCTCCAGCCTCACCGTCGCCGACTGGAAGGGCATCTCCGGCGAGATACCCGCCTGCCTTGCCTCCCTGCCGTACCTACGGATCCTGGACCTCATCGGGAACCGCCTGTCGGGCGAGATACCGGCGGACATCGGGAGGCTGAAGCGGCTGACAGTGCTCAACGTGGCGGACAACACGATAACGGGTCGGATCCCCAGCTCCCTGACGAGCCTGCCGAGCTTGATGCACCTCGACTTGAGGAATAACCGGATCTCGGGTCCGCTGCCCCAGGATTTCGGAATGCTGACGATGTTGAGCCGGGCGCTTTTGAGCGGGAACCAAATAACCGGGTCGATCCCGGCGTCGATATCCCAAATATACCGGCTAGCGGATCTCGACCTTTCCTCGAACCGTCTCTCCGGCCAAATCCCGCCTTCGCTCGGTAAAATGCCGGTCCTCGCCACGCTGAACCTGGATTACAACCAAATCTCGGGGGCGATCCCGGCGAGCCTGATCAACTCGGCGGTGAGCAACTTGAACTTGAGCAGGAACTCCATCCAGGGCACCATACCCGACGTGTTCGGGCCGAGGTCGTACTTCACGGTGCTGGACCTCTCGTACAACAACCTGCGGGGGCCGATCCCAAAGTCGATATCGGCCGCGACGTACATCGGGCACATGGACTTGAGCCACAACCACCTGTGCGGGCGGATCCCGGCGGGGTCGCCGTTCGACCACCTCGAAGCCTCGTCGTTCCGCTACAACGACTGCCTCTGCGGGAAGCCACTGAAAGCTTGTTAGGTCAGTAATGAGAAGCTGGGCTGCTATCTGGTGGGAACAGGGGAGAAGATGGAGCGAGCAGAAGATGTCGGTGATACGATATGATGATGCTTGTATGATTTCGTGTTAAATTACGTTGTTAATGGGGAAATGAAGATCTTCATGCACGTAAATGCTGCATGAAACTAATAATAGCGACGATGCTTTTAGCGGAGGTTGTCGTGTAACTCGTGGGCGCCGCTGCAATTGCTCGATAATGCAATGGACAACTCACGGCGTAGTCACTTTGACAGGGACGTGTTTCGTACCGATGCGACGGCATGTGTCGGTTTTAAATTTGATGTCGGGTGTTGCCGGTTCGTTAGTCTCGCGTTCGGATCGGTTCGATCGTTGTAGGACCAGAGAACTCGAGAAAGGCTTTACCTCATTTGGAATAATTCGATTTCGACGCAATTGTGATCAATATGAGGAATATCGGTGAATCATAAACCTAAAGTTTTCTTTATCGGGTCCTTCAACAAGTGCACTTTATCGGGTCCTTCAACAAGTGCACTCGACTCGAATCGCGCCGGCATAGTCGCGGCTTAGGCTCGGATCGAAAAGGAAAAGAAGCAGACTCGAATGCCAAACAGAGTGGCCTTTTTGAGTTTCCGACTGAAAATTTGCAGAGAAGCAGACTGGAGTGCAACTACATCGACCTAACCAAGCAATCTTCTTTTTATTTCAATATACTTCTATACAAACCAATCTTTCAACCCACTTACAAATGCCTGCGCTGGTTGAGGCCTGGCCTCCTGACAAGGTTTGACTCCCAGAGTTCGCCACAATTCCCAGAGCAGTTCCTTGACTTAAATGGGGGCCTCAGCTGGTGGGTTGCAGGGTTAGTTTTCCTCAAGATATAGTCGGTACTATGCTCGTGTAAGATGAGCTAAGCCGGATCCTCGGCATAAATGTCGAAATAAACAGTGTACGATTCATCTCTCAAGCTCATAAGCGGCACCAAGAGGAAGTTCCTGCTTGCACCCTTCGCCACGAAGCTGATAGGATGATAATGGCTTGTGGCGTCTTCCCATGCAAAGCTGCTCGCTTTTTTGAACTTACTGTTTGAGTGATCCGAGACGCACCCCAGCTTCACGCCAGAACCCCCGTCGTCATTCAACCCTGTGTATATGTAGCAACCTTTGTGGCTTTCCGACTCCAAGGACACGGTCTTGGCCTTCCCGTCCAGTCCTGCGACCACACGGAAGAGGGACGAGCTGCCCTTGCTTGATCCCTCAACTACGAGGTGCTTTTCTTTCCCTTTTTCCACTACCACCATTCCGGGAAGGTCGAATGGTTCGAGCATGACCGATTTCCCGATCACGTCCTCTCGTGACCTGATTTCTAAAGTGGTGGGATCTTTGGAGACAAGTCTGAAGGTGGTGTGGTCAGCCGAATCAGTGCCCGGCTCAGGGGACTTCTCCATTGTAATGGATTGGTTCGTGTTGGTCAGGAAATATGACGACTTGCCCGATGCTTGCGAAAGAGAGAGCAACTGAGAACCGTAAGAAGCTGGAACGGGAGTGATCCAATTGGATAGAGGAGCATCTAGGTCGGCTTTGAGTTCCCAGTCTCTGCTGGTCAGCCCCGCGAGAAGATAAAGCCCGTAAAGTATCGCGTGAAGGGAAGCATACTTGGGTCGGTCATCTGGACATTAGTTCAATTCAAACTTGTTCAGCTTCACAGGAAACTATTGCTTGGGGAATGCTCCTGAATGCAGAAGCATATGCCCTGGAGGCAATGGGGAGCCGTGACAGTACCTTTGATAGCCTCTGTCCGCAAGCCAAGGGGAAACTGAAGGGTCAGCTTGTCGCTGGGGCTCCATTTCCCCTCCAAAACGAGAAATTTACCTGCACCAACAAACTATATGTTAAACAAGATAGTGTCAAATTTTAGGCTGTAGCAGCAATGGACAAATCGGATCGACTTTGCGGAACTCTTCATCTTCATTTACCAGAATCTCTTGAGTTGAAGCTTTCACTTGACTGATCGCAATTTCAAAAGGAAAATGCCATGTAGAGCGAAAAAAAACTAAGAAACGAATTTTGGATCAAATGGGTGCTGCACAAGCATGAAGAATGCTTAACGCACCTGGAGTTGGTAGATTTAATTGTTGTCCATTTAGTTCTGCTTTGGCACCGGCTGAAGAGACCCAACTCGGTATTCGGAAATTCAGGGTAGAGAACTGTGCCGCTGCCTGAAATGAGTAGAAGTGGAGGAGAAAAAATAAGACACCAAACACTGCCAAAAGAACACCAGAATCCAAAATAATGTATGCACACTACTTTCAGGAGATGCTATACATGATTTGAGGAAGATTTTGATATCAGGACTTCACCCAGCTAGGTGAGCATGATGCATTCACTCTTTTACTTGTCTACTTTTGGCATCATCAATATGTATATGGGAAAATACAAGGAGGTCACATCTATGTGGCCACTAGCCAATGCAGATCTTCACAGTGAAGAGTGACGCGACAGATTTAAAGCCATTGCAGCGTAAGCACAAGACACAGCAACTGAGTTGATTATATCTGAAGAAGAAAGACAACGGAAAGGCCAGTAAAATTCTGCCTGCTCGTCGTGCATTGGCCAGAGAAAGGTACCTCTGACGAGAAAGTAATTGTTGCTCGAAGATAAGGATCCCATGACGACAGATGACCGATGTGCTGACTGATCACAGTCCCCCCTGCTTTCCAGTTGAGGGAACTCGATACATATTGAATTATGTAAAGACCAGGAACTTCTCCTTGTTCTTCAAAATATATAGAATCTCCCAATTTCGAAAACGACTCAATTCCTACAAACACAAAGGAAGAAAGGGATCATGTCATGGACAAATTCCACAATACAACACATTGTGTCGAGCCTATAATACTCGTTAGTGGGAAAACCACAGAGTAAAATGTGATATTCAACAAATCATTATGATATCAGCAGGCTCCATATTACTGAGAAAATGAGCATTCGAGAGGTATTCAATCTTAGACCTGTCCCATAGCAGCACCAGAAGGAGTTGAACTGAGTTCCCCATTGATGAAAGCTTCTGGCCTTGGACACCCCACGTCCCAAAGGAAGCATGTAGATCATGATGCCTGGCTCAGTCCCTCTCTGAATACCTAGCACGCCGTTCGTCAACGCTCGCTCATAATAATCTGCATATGCAACTTCTTTGGTCCATCTAAACAAGTTGCGGCTCACCTGTAGACCAAGCTCAGCAGATGCAAAAGAGTTGGTCAACACATAAAGTTGCATGACTAAGTGAATGGTACCATCACTCGTGATGGACTAAAGGTTTAAGACAAACAGATAGATGTAATCTAAGTCTTACCTTCAGCATGTTATAGGTGGTGCATGATTCCTCATTTTCTGTTTCAAGAGTCGTTGCTAAACGCTTTGGGTCCTCCCTGTCAGACCAACAGATAAAGAGGATTACAATCAATGATGACAGGCACACAGATACGCACGTGTGCAGATATACCTCTGTGTGTGTGTGTGTAACTTGAATATAATTCTCCTTCAGAATTCAATCTATACCAGAATTCCCCGACTGTTGTGCCACCTGTTGCATAGCTGTAAGAGGAGTTCACAATGTCCATGAAGAATTTCCCTATGGTCTGGTGCAAAGAGTCAACAAAAAGCCATTAGACAAACATTGGAAACCTCAAAGAATGAAACGTATAACCATTGAAAGCTTGGAAAGATATCCAGGTTAAACATGTAGTATATCACAAAGTAAATCTCGAAGAAAGCCAGCCTTATCTGAGAAAACAAGAAGGCCGCTGAGATCTAGAAGACATGATGTTCTTTTACCGTTCTCATAAATAAAAATTCCATTTCATGCTATCCTCCGATTTGAAAAGCAAAATATGTTACCTTGTATAGCAGGTCACCAGTAACTTCATAACGCATCTGGGCTCCGACGACAACTGGGATATGAGTATTCGCATGAAAACCAGCTATGTCGTCAGCCTGCAGGTCAAACAAGATAACTTCTCTGAAGCTTTTACATATTGTACTGAGCATGGAACCAAATTGTCAAGAGCATAGAAAAGGAAATGTCCTCAAAATGACTTATGTAATATAGCAATTCCTTGCAGGCTTGCACCATCTTTACAAATCTGACTTAGAGGACTCATCCAACTTTAAATGTTCCTCTCTGAACCTCAAAAAACATTGAAGCACTTGACAAAACAATACATGTTCTCTGAAGACTCGAGCAACATGAGGAGAACACTAAAGAAACAAAATTGGGTTTTACCTGCACAGCAAGCAATCCTAGAAAGCAAGGTTTGTCAAAGAGATGAGCCAACAACAAATGCTTGGGATCGTTCTGCAACAAAAAAGAACAAGCATAAAGTCAGGTTCAGAATCTACAATTCGAGATACGTGACGTTCTACAGTACAATGAAAAGGGTTCACTGAGCAAAACCTTTCTGATTTAAAAACATGCGGGAACCTCACTATAAATGTTACCATTTGATATCCATTTCCTCTTTAAACGCAGAGAAAGAACACTTCTCTACTCACTCACCTTAGCTATTGCAAAAAAATAAATTTCCTCCCAAAGAGTTATTGAAAACTCAGATAATTGGGCAAGAGAGAGCATGACTTTCTCTGACAACTAAAGGCAACCGATATTGCAAACTCTGAGAAGGGCATTGGATCGATCTATGACATCTAGTGTATCACCAGAGAAATTGTTTGATGCAGCTATGTCTCGAATCAAGCAAGAGACAATAGCCCAGATCAAGTTCACATGCAGTTTCACAGAATAACTTGTAGTTCATATACCGTTATGGTGAATAACTGGTAAAGGACATCATTCATGCCACCAGTCTCTTCATTGAGTGACAGCCAGTGTCTTTCTAAAGAGTATGTTCTGATCACATTCTGCACACGATTGTAGAAGTAATCAGCCATCCATGTAACCATTTTCAAAGCTTGCTTGTTGCCAGCAAGTGTATATTGATCCAGAAGACCCGCCATAATCTGTCCAAGTAGATAGCCAAGACGTTACTTTCAAGCTTACCAAACTACAGTCGAAACAGGGAGTGCTGCATTCAAACCCTCCAAACACTTGAGAACTGTACCTTGTGAATGGTGTAATATGGAGCCCAGACTGGTTTGATAGCTTCAAAACGATCAAATTGCTCGGATGGGAAAGCTGAAAGATATCCCGTGCCCATTTTCTCTTGACAGGCCGCAAGAGCAGTCACTAATGCAGACATTTTCTCTCCAATACTATGATTGTCAGTGCTTGCCCACATTTGTGCCGTTGCACTCAAATAATGCCCTTCAAAACAGGAAAGCAAGATGCTCAACAATAGTGACAGAAAGAGAGCGAGGGAAATTCAATTTCATCCTCATCCTGCTTGGATCCTAAGTAACTAATATAGAAGTCCAGTCCAGTAAATGCTCAACGACCAGATGGTCCTAAAAACGGCAAACTTCTCTAACCTTGCACTTCATGAATAAACGACACCACATCATGAGAATATCTTATTCCAAGCAAGATCCTCGGCCTAAGTAGGGCTCTCTAGATTATATGAGGGGCACAAACCAGAGCAAAAACCAAAATGTCAGTGATCCAATAAAACATTCATCTATTATGCTGCCTTCTCCACCTATTCTTACTGAAACTAACCCCGTTCCTTTTGTTGAGACTAACATGAAAATTATCACAAAAAAAAGCAGTAATTGTTGCTAAGTTATGACATAGAGATGGCACCCCGCCAAAACATAATTCAGCAAGGAACAGGAACATTTCATGCCGGAGAGGGAAGAGATCATCCGTTCATGTTGTATGATGTGTTCCAGATCAAATGCATCAATGGACTATGGTGAGACAATGACTAACCAGTTCGACGACAAATGGGAATGACAATAGATATCAGAAGAGCTCAAGTAATAAGGAACCAAACTAACCCACAAAGTGACCCCGGAGCTCGCAATCCGGGCGCTCCCAACCACCATATGGCTTTCCCAGTGTCGGCAAACCTGCTGTTTTCCTAAAGCTCCACACCAAACTATCCACATCCAACGACAGTAAGTATTCTAGGTTCGTCTGCTGTGCCTGCCATTGAACTGAACTCGGATCCAATCTCACATCAGGCAACGATACTTCCTTAAGGAACTCTCCCGGTGAGTTGGACCCAGCAGAGTTCTTCAGTTTCCGGTACATCATGATCCAGTCAAATTCCTCTTCTTCTTTCAACATCTTTCTTGGTAACAAGTTGGACCAAGCCGTCTCGTCCGTTGGAGTCAAATGGTAGTGTGAGAACACCTCCTCTTTCCATGACTCGTTGTTTGATGCTAAGAGCTCGTATCTAAGAGTGTGTGATGAAAGCTCAGTAGGACTGTTGGTACACTCCTTACACAAAGCACCATTAATTAAAGCAAGCAAGATTGACAACCAAAACAAACAAAAAGCCTTCATTCTTTAAGCACTGCACTGGATTGTAATGTGCAAAGTCAAGCTCTGAAGAACCACAGCAGATAAATCTGGTAGTCATATAGCATTGGAAGTGAAAGATAAGGACAGATAAGAACGGAGGTTTTGACAACAAAGATAGGGTTAAAGCACAATTCCAAAACTACCCGCGATAGAAAAGGCCAAAATGGTATCTGGGGTGCAATTTCTGCATGAAAGTCGGGCATTACCCGGATTGGAACAGGATAAACATTGGACAGTCCCAAGTGGATAGATTTCATCGACCAAAATAAGAAAAAAGAGGGAAACTCTGTGTAGAATTGGATAAAGAGGCAATAGAAAGGACGCGCTTTTGTGAGCTGGACCTGAGCAAAGCTCAATACATGACAGGAATGAACATCATTGACCAAAATAAGAAAAAAGAGGGAAACTCTGGGTAGAATTGGACAAAGAGGCAATAGAAAGGACACGCTTTTCTGACCTGTACTTGAGCAAACCTCAATATATGACAGGAATGAACATCATTGAAAGCTCCATGTATGTCAGGAGATTCCAAAAAGGAAAGGGAGGAGAGACTTTAACAGGAGCAATCAAGATGGGCAAAACCCACCTCGCGACATCATCGAAGTTAGTGACTAACTGCTGCAGGCCCTTTCTCTCAACTTGGTTTCAGTTTCTCTCTATCCTTCCAGGTGATAGCTGCCCTTTTTTCAATCAAATCCCCAAATCACCAAACCCTAAATCTGTATACCCACGGCAGATTTCAGGCATCCTCCCCCCGATTAAGCTTTCCAAATCCAGATCATCCTTCCATGGCAGAATGCTTGCAGGTCCACTGGGTCCCATGGTAGAATGCTCGCAAATCCTCCTTCTTCCAGGCGATCCATGGTAAAATCATCACGCCTCAGTGTCTTTTCTGCCTATAAGCTTCTAGCGGCTGGAAGATATTGGGTCCCTGGGTTTTGCGCCTCTGATTGTTTGCTCTAGCTTCTTGAAGAGAATCCCCTCTTTTCTGTTCTCAATAAAACCTCCTTTGAGCGCCCATCATCTCTAGAGCTCCCTTCACTCCATAACGAACCAGCCATAGCTTCTCAGCGCTATCAGTAAAGGGACAGGGAATGGAAGGCGGAGAGGACAATCATCTCCAATTGGCAGCACTGGGTTGGAGAATGGCAGACTTGCAGTCTGACGAAGATATCACATACCTAAAGGATAACATTCTAGAGGAAGAGAAGGACGAAAGTGAGTTTACGCAAGCTATTTCCAAAGCCAAATGTTAATCTCGAGGCTTTTATCAACACTATAAAAAGAGCATGGAAAATAGATTTAGTCAAATGTGAGTTAATTGAATCAGGTTATTTGTCGTTTCTAGTCCAATCAAGTGAAGAAAAAATGAGGGCGTTAGAATTGACACCATTGGCTTTTGTGAGTGACCTATTAATTCTTAGAGAATAAGACCCAAACATACGTGAGCATTGTTACGAGTTCACGTATTATGTGTTTTTGGTGCATTTTATAGGCCTTCCTCGTGCTAGAGTCACTGAAAATGCCATACGTTAGTTAAGTTCTCATTTGGAGCAAGTTGAGGAGGTTAAAATCGAGGCTAGAAACAACAATTCACACAAAAATGGGAAGGCTAGAGTGCTACTAAACCTGAACTGTGATTAATTATGGGGAAAAGAAATGGTGGATTGATTTCAAGTATGAAACAAACTTTTGCAGTGACATACCCTATGAAGAAACTAGATTTGCTTGGGATCAACCGGGTTGGTATGACTCGTGGCTAAAGGCAAAAGTCTAAGAAATCAGCCCCTATTGGAAGACATTTTATGGCAAACTAGAAATCTCTGCTGAAGATGAAGAGGTTGTGATGGAAACTCCCAAGGTGGCGACCGAAATACCGCTAAGAACAGAAGCAGATGAACCAAATGAACTAGCAATTGTTCCCGTCCAGCATAATGTACATAAGGTTATGGAAGTGTTAGGAAAGTTAGAGCAAACAAATATAATCAGTGGGCAAAAAACAAAACAGAATACATTGCTACTCCCTTCTCTAGCAACTAATGAGATACTTTCACTAATCTCTAAGAAAGGAAAGGCGGTGTATAAAGCTCTTATGGCAAAAAAACAAAAGCGGGTCAATCCTATGAAAAGAAAACCTCACAAGATCTCTTAGTGGATGAAAAACAACTCTTGGATGCCCCAGTTTAGTTTTGGGAAAGGGCTAGTGCATGCGCTTTGGTGGCTGGTCCTAATAAGCCACCAAATAATAGATGAAATTATTGAGCTGAAATTGTCAAGGGTTAGGCACTCTCTTGACAGTCCAATACCTCAGAGCCTTAGTGGCTCAAGAGCGGCCCAACCTGATTTTCCTCATGTAAACAAAAAAAACAAGAATACTACTGTAGAGAGAGTGAGGAAGAGGACTTATTTCAAATTTTCTTTTGTTATCGAGCTAGTTGGTATAGGAGGAGCTTTGGTACTAATGTGGGATGAGGAGGTAGAAGTGGAAGTGGAGGGAAGCTCCAGGGAGCTTATCAATATACAATGCAAGGATCTCACTAGAGGTGACCTAATGCGGATATCCTTTCTACATGCACCAACAAATTTTTAGAAGAGATTGAGACTATGGCGTTCTGTGAAAGATAGCAACTATAATAATCTACTCCCATGGTTATGCATAGGAGACTTCAATGAAATTCTTTACCATTGGGAAAAGGTCGGGAGTACAGAGGTGGATCGCTATCGAATGGCAACTTTCCGAGGGTTTTTAGATGATTGCACTTTGATGGACATCAAAAGCAAGGGCTGCACTTATACCTGGTCCAATAACAGAGAAGGCAACGCATTAGTAAAGAAGAGATTAATTAGGGCACTTTGTAATTTGGAGTGGAGAGTTCTATACCCAAATGCAATGGCTTTTGCACTACCAATGATAGGCTTAGATTACAGCCCAATTATATTATCTCTAGATCAACTGGAGAAGAAAAGTAAGAAAATGTTCATATTTGAATCGTTTTGACTAGAAGACCCCGAGTGTGAGGAGGTGATCAAGCGAGTTTGGAATGCAAATAGAACAACCGAAATTAGTATCGCACATAAAACAATGCTAGTTGTTGCTGAATTAAACAAATGGAGTAGGAGGAAATTTAAAAGTGCCCAAAAACAAATCATCCCCCTTAAATTTCGGCTTATGGAGCTGACTAATAGAATGAATGGGGAGCAAAACAGAAAGGAGATCAGTAACATTGTAGGAAAAATTGAAGATTTGTGGAGACAAGAAGAGATGTACTGGTGCATGAGGTCTTGAATTAACTAGTTAAAATGGGGGAATCAAAACACCAAGTTTTTCCACGCTACAACAGTCCAAAGAAGACAACGGAATAAAATATCTATGCTTCGAATTGATGATCAAACCCGGTGCAAGAACCACTAGACTCTCAAACATTACATCTGAAGCTTCTATCAATCTTTATTTACTTCAGTGGGTTATCGAAATTACCAACCTGTTTTAAATCAATGTACAACAGTGGTCAATGAAGACCTCATCAAACCAGTCACAAAAGAGGAAGTTAAAGTTGATGTGTTTCAACTAGGGGTTACAAAGGCTCTGGGACTGGACGGGCTAAATGGTTTATTTTATCAAAGTTATTGGCCTATCATCAATGATGACATCTTCAGCATGGTGCAATCTTTTTTTAGTCAAGGTACGTTTGAACAAGAGCTCAATAGAACGCATATTACTCTCATCCCTAAAGTAACAAACCTAGAAAATATCACCCAATTCAGACCTATAAGCCTTTGCAATTTCAATTATAAGATTATAGCGAAGGTGCTGGCTAATAAGCTGAAGCCTTGGCTGCCAAATATAGTCTTTGTGGAGCAAACTACTTTTATAAATGACCGCCAAATCCAAGACAATATTTTTATAGTCCAAGAGGTGATTCATCAACAAAGGGTGAGAAGAAGAAAGCATAAATTTCAAGCCATTTTAAAACTAGATATGCAAAAAGCATATGACAGATTTGAATGAGATTTTCTATGTGATTATAGGTTGAGGCTGGAATTCCATGAGAAAAGGGTCAAATGGATAAAGCAATGCATCTCATCGGTATCTTTCAGCATTTTAGTTAATGGTGAGCATTCGGCTCTTTTTAGGCCTACTAGAGGAATTCGGCAAGGAGACCCTCTCTCACCTCTCTATTCATTATCATGGCCAATGTCCTCTCGACCCTTATGAATAAAGCTGTACAAGATGGAAGCATAAAAGGGCATTCGCCTAAATCCTACATACCCAATGCTTTTGCATTTTCTGTTCACTGATGATGCCATCCTTTTCTTAGATGGAACAATAAGAGAAGCTTAGAACGTAGTTAATGTACCGAACCATTACGGTTATGTGTCAAGACAAACTATAAACCTCAATAAATCAGGCCTTTTCTTTGGGAGAGACTGCCCACAGACCCTAAAATAAAATTTAGTTGCTAAATTGAGAGTTCCTATCTTAGAAAAAAATAGGGAAATATCTTGGAATTCCATTTGACTAGGGTCACACAAAAAAACAAGTGTTTGCTTGGATCCAGAGGAAACTTGGAGGGTGGAAAGAGACGATGATCTCAAAGGCTGGAAAAGAAGTTCTCATTAAGATAGTTATTCAGGCCCTACCCTAATATGCTATATCCATTTTTGAAATTCCAACTTCCATTTGCCGCACTATTGAGAAGCGAATAGCCTCATTTTGGTGGAAACAAAATATAGCTAGAAGAGGTATTCATTCAAAAAAATGGGAAGATCTGAAAACCAAGGAGGACTGTGGTGGCCTAGGTTTTAAGGATTTAGTGGATTTTAACAAAGCAATGTTTGGGAAGTAGGCTTGGAGAATTGTCCAACAACCGGATGCCCGATGGTGCTAAGTTCTTAAAAGCATTTATTTTCCTTGAAATGATTTCTGGGCAGCAACCAACGGTCCTCGTCCTTCGTGGGGATGGCAAAGTTTATTGGTGGGGAGAGATGCACTCGAACGTGCCACTAGATGGGAGGTTGGAGATGGACTAGGAATTCGGATTAGAGAAGATATATGGCTTCCTTCTAGAAGACTCATAGGCCTAGCAAATTGGGAAGAGCCAAGAGTGGTGGCTGAATTAATTGACCATGAAGCAAAGGATTGGGATACTCAAAAAGTAAATGAACTTTTTCCGAAAAGTGTAGTTCAAGAGATTCTAGCAAACGCCTACTCAGATTAGCTTGTGTGGACAGCCAACAACTCGGGTTCCTATACTGTTAAGAGTGGCTACAACTGCATACATAACAGAGCAACACACCTCACGAAACATAATCCATCCTCTTCCTACCAAGTACCAAAATCACTATGGAATGAGATATAGAAAATCCCGACTTTACCCAAAATCAGATTCTTACTTTGGAATATATGCAGCGATGCTCTTCCAACAAAAGAAAACTTGTACAAAAGGCAAATGCTACCTGATCCAATCTGTCAGCTTTGTGGTCAAGCATCGGAGACAGTAGAGCATATCTTCCTCTTATGCGACTGGACAAAAACATTATGATCAGCTCTGATTTTCAAGCCGACACTTCTTTAGCACATATTACTCGAATCGACAAATGGATTTTTGAACATCTCACCTCAAGAGCCAAACCAAACTCGAAGACCCTCTTTGTCGGCCTATTGTGGCAGATCTAGAAGACTCGCAACTTAGCGGTCTTCTAAGGAAGGAAGCCCGATCCTACTACCACCCAAGAAGAAGCCCGAAATGCTACAGCTCTGTACATGAAATGGCATGCTAGGGAGATGAGCAAAAACAGAGGACCAAAAGCAGCTCCAAACAACATGCTGAAATGGAACACACTTGGTACAAACGAGCTGAAGCTGAACGTCGATTGCTCCTGGTGCAGCTTGACGATGGCAGGATTAGTCGTGAGGGTGTGTAGGAACGTTGCTAGGCTCCTCGTAGCTGGCTTTTCCAAGTGGATCCATGCTCTGTCCGCCTGGGTGGCCGAAACCCTAGCTATGAGAGAAGCGCTGCTATGGGTAAAGCTGAATAGGGATGCATAAACTGATCTACAAATGTTCTAACAGCAAAGTAAGGATAGAACTGATTTGCAAGTGCTCTTATCTTCAGACCAATTATCACTTGTGGGGTGCTTATCGAGCCAGGAAGAACCCCCTTGCCCGGCCCAATCCATTTTTGCTAATTGCAAAGGACTCATGGCCCAACTATGTGGAGTTTCAATCATCTATGAGCCAAGGAAAACAAACATGGTCGCGGATTTTGGGTTGCTAAAGCCCATCAAGCCAACTCTCTTCCTAGTAACTGGTTTTCAAATCCTCCTTAGCCTTTAACTTTAATTCTATGTTTAGACTCTCCAATTGATGATGCCCCTTTAGTGGGCTAGCAATGGAAATTACTATTTTTTGGCAACAAAAAAAAAAAAAAAAAAAGTTAGTGACTAACTAAATAAGCTCAAAATGGCAGGGCAGGAACCGAATGTACTGACAATAATAATTCAACTGGTATCAGTGGAAAGCAATGATATTTACCAGAGGTATATACGTACAATAGTCGTAACCCAAAACAAAGACCGAAGGAAGTAAAGGGATGTCAACGACCTAACTTTTTTTGTCCAAAGGGAAAATATATAGATGTTTAAGAGTATTGCCCAAAGATGAGCCTATGGACCTCAATTAAGTGCGGGTTTTGTCAAACTAACGCTAGGAGAGTTTTCTAATGAGGAGTCGCCGTTAGCCTATTTCATTCCATTAGACCCCACACCTCTCTATCTCCCCCGTCCCAAATACGTCCTACTTTGCTCCTGTTTCATTTTTAGGTTGTCACACTCCAAAACTATCAAGAGTGGGGATGACATGAACGTCCTTTTACCCGAAGATGCAATCTCAAATCATCAAAATTTAATTCTCAAAAGTCCCATTGTTAATATTGCTCTTGTACTACTCATCGCTAGCTAAGGAACTTGAAAAAGATTAGAAAATAGAGGGATGAGTAACTATAATTCAATAAGTAGTGCATCTCTTCAAAGCGAATCAAGCATCCTATGCATATTTACAAACCAAATCACAAGTCTTTTAACCAAAATCCAAAATATAACAAATATATAATAAGTTACATATGCTTCAACATAGCTATATTTTTAGCAGAAATAATCATTTCACAATAATATCAAAATAGATGCCAATGGTCGAATTCATTCATCAGTATAATCAATTCACACGTTAATAGTTCATTATATTAGCTAATCTCATGCCATACATCAATAATCTAATGAAATCACACGTCGATTGTCTGTTTCAACGACTAATCTCAAATCACATGTTGATAGTTTACTCCACCGACTAAATTGAAATTACTTGTCAGTGGCTCACTCCATTGACCCATTGACCAAACTTATATCACATGTCAATGATTCACTCCGTTGACTAATCTATTGCTTAATATCAAATCATGGCCGTGACACAATACCTAGTGACAAAACCACTAAGATTCCTCATTGGCAAAGTCTCCACCTATTATTATCTAGTGACTCGGCCCACAAGTAGACTAGTATGCATATTGAGGAGACATGGACCGCTGGAGTGCCATAATTTGGCATAAAGGGACACTTAAGTACTATAACTTACGAAAGGTACATTTAAGTGCCAAAATCGGAGCAAAGTGAATCACTTAAGTGCCACTTCAGCCAAAACGCTAACGTGTCAATTTTCTGGTGAAGTGAGTACAAAACGACGCCGTTTTACACGCCGACATGGCCAAATAATGCAAAAAGGCATCGTTTTGGACTCGACGTGGTAAAAAAACATAAAAATTAATTAAATTAATTTTAAAATTAAATTTAGTTAAAGTATTTTAAAATAATAATTTTGATATCTTAAATATTTAAAAAATTTAAATTTTTTTTTTAAAAAAGGGCGAGGGCTTAGCCGCCTCCCGCCATCGCTAGAAAGGGCCGGCAATGGAGGGGGAGGGTCGACGGGGTCACCGGCCCCCGGGGCCGGCGACCCCTGGTCAATCGACGACGAGGGGCCCGCGAGCCCTTGCCTCAATCTAGGGTGAGGCTCACGGCTCTCGCCCGCATCCGGCGAGGGTCGACGGCTCTCGCCCGGCCGGCCAAGGGCCACCGCCTGCGAGGTGACCTCCCTCGGCGGCGGCGGCCCTTGGCTCGGCTACTGGGCGAGGGGGAAAGGAGGAGGAGGAAAAAAAGGGCGGGGGGGAGGAGGAGGAGGAGGAGGGTTGGCCGGGTCGTTGAGCCCCGGGCGAGGGTCGGCGGCCCCAAATGACCGGTAGCGAGGGCCTACATGCCCTCGGGCCGATCCGGGGCCTCCCTCCTCCTCCTCCTCCTCCTCCTCCTCCTCCTCCGTTTTTTAATATAAATAAATATAAATTATTATTATTATTATTATTATTATGTTTTAAATTTAATTTCATTAATTTTTCTATTATATTAGACTTAAAATTGTGCCAAAACGACGTCGTTTTGGCCAACACCCGAAACGACGTCATTTTGGGTGAATTAGAGCTGACTCGGCTCTCCGGCGAGCCACCTAAGCGAGAAATATTAATATTTAATTGTTACGTATGATTTCCGACGGCTTCACTAGAGGTGGCACTCAGGTGTCCCACTTTTCTTCAAATGTGGCACTTAAATGTACTTTTCAAAAGTTATGACACTTAAGTGTCCCTTTATATCAAGTTATGGCACTTGAAGCGTTCTTATGCCTGATTGAGCATCAATACCAATTTACAACAACATCCTTCATAGAACACAAAGCCAAATCTAAAAATCATTTCATATATTATAATATATTTCATAAATCAATTACATAATTTTTCGAACTTAACTCATTTGTTGAGAATACTTTTCGTAAAATATTTTTCAAATCATTTCAAGATTCATCTCATAAATTGGTCTTACAAATCAAATCAAATCAAATCAAATGGATGTCATAACGAATTCCACAAATCAATATACATAACATTCCATAATCCATGCTCAAAGAGCTTTATGTAAAAAGGTCTCGTAAATCCAAAATATTTCTCAACTTCGTTCCTCAAATATAATATATTTTTGTATTAACCATTTCTTATACCATTCACAAATACCAAAATGTAGCAAATGCCCTATCTAAATTTTTTATAACAACTACGCTTATTCATATTTCATAACATATCAAATCTTTAGGATTTTGAAAACATGAGTTTACAAATTCTTAGAAGAGATAGCATCACTCACTTGGATATGCCTCAAACCAAACAACAAAATTCACTCAAATCAACGATCTCACATTCCTATCATATAAATAATAAATATTATCAAAACCAATTAAAACGTTATCTGAAGTAACGACTCAACTAAACTATACTTATACGTTGATAAAATGACACTTGAGTATTAATACATTGCATATCCAAAGCAATTATTTAAGCAGTTTGCAATGCGGAGCTTGAGTGCGAAACTTAGTCATACCATAACTTTTTGCACCAAATCCCATTTCAAATGTTCTTATAGTTAGTAAAAAGCTCTTTAACATATTACAAGGACCCTAACTATTCCAAAGTCAAGCCAAAAAATGACAAAATAGGGGCTTGAAGCTATTGGACGCACACTGTTCATTGCGCGCAAGAAATTTCGAAATTTTGTTTCAAGTAAACCGTAAGCTCAAACCACGATCCATAAAATTTTACGACTTTATACCACCCTAAACTATCATTTCTATAAAAATACACAGCTCAATGACTCAAAAATCAGATGTCACCGCTCGATTTTTCCAAAATTCCGAATTTGAGCCCTAAACCTGGAAAATACTTCAGTTGGATGAATGAAGGGTATAAGCTCTTAACTAGCGTTGCGTTACATAGTTGAAGTAGCTTGGTGAGGTTCCCATGGCGAGAACGCGCAAAACCCTTCTCTTCTTTTCCTCCTCCTTTTTTCTTTCTCCTTCTCCTTTCTTCCTTTCTTCCCCGCTTGCCCTGTCTCCTAATGGCCGAGCGCCCTTCCCCCCTCTTTCTTCTCTCTTCTTTGACATTTCAACCGTACCATTCTTTTCTTTTCTTTTCTTTCTCTCTCTCTCTCTTTTCTTTTTTTCTTCCTCTCTCCTAAAGACTCTCGGTCTCTCCTCCTCATTCTTCTTTTGACCGTTCAACTTTTCTTTTTCTTTTTTTGCAATTAATCAAAGTGTCCATATTGTACATAGGTAGTGAGTGTTGGTTCTTGCTCTTAAGACGCTTCGTGAATTTGTCCATGAACATGTCTACAACGCCATCAAGCAACCTCTCCAGCTTGCTCAAACTGTTGGCATCCTGGAGCTACACACCACCGCACCGCACCGCATTGATCTTTCAATTTCCTCAGTGTTCAATTTTGACTTGCAAGTGGTTTTAAAGATCAATGCACTACAATGATGTATGTCATTTTAATAGTTCTTTATTACTCTAGTACTTTTCAATATGTAATCTATGCCCAGTACTTATGTCCCATGCAACCATCTTCAGCTTTGACTGCTTCATTTGGTGCTCGGTTGATCTTCCCTCTGTTTTCCTTTGTACTTTAGAATAGAGGAAGCATCACAATAGATAACTAGAAAAACAAAAGAGTTTTGTTGTAGAAAAGGATAAGTCTTCAAGAAATTTTTCATTACATCGTTACTTCTTGCACTCACTGTCGCCTACTCGTCCTTGGATCGGCTGGCACTTCACGAGCCTTACCTTGGCATCTTCAACTCCTTGATTGACCTTGACTATTGCCGTAATTGGTGTGGCATTAGCTACGAACCCAAGTCCCACCACGTCGTTGACATCAACCTTTGGGGTAAGTCCAAGGGCCCCATCTTCGAGAGGGCCTAGCGGACTGGCTACATGATCAACACGATATCTCTTGTGATATGCAGGCTTGAGCACCTCTCGAGCCTCACCATCGCCGATTGGAAGGGCATCTTCGGCAAGATACCTGCCTATCTTGCCTCTTTGCCGTACTTTTGGATTCTAGACCTCATTAGGTGTAACAAACCTATTCAATGAAGATAGGGATTGGTCAAGAACGGCTTTTAACAGATTTCTAGGATGATGAAAGGGACAAGAACAAACTGCGCACTAGGGAGGGGGAGAGCTGTCACAACCCGAAATCTATGAGGATGGAGGTAACATGGCTGTCCTTCCACATAAAGGACATAGTCTCAAACTAAACTCAAAGTCTACTTCCAAAAGTTCCCATCAATAACGCTCCCGTTATACTAGCTGCTAACCAAAGAACTTGAAAATGTTGGGAATGAGAAGGGTGAACGACTATAACTCGTGAGTATTATATATTTCTTCTAAGCCAATCGAGTAGTTATTATACATATGGATAAAACAATACCAGAAACTCATAATCCAAAACTTTAACATACATGTCAAATCATGTAAGAGTGGTTTCATTTCAACAAACTATATACAAATCTGGAAAATACTCATTCAAATAATCATTAACATCAATAGTCAAATCCATTTATTAGTCTCATCAAAATCACATGCCAATAGTCTATTTATTAGTTCATCTAGTATTGAAACACACGTCTATGATTCATCCATCAACCAATCTTTTGCTAAATTTTGAACTATAATCATGATACAATGCTTGATGCTAAGGCAATCAAGATCTCCCATTGGCAAGGTCTCTACCTACAAAGTCGATAGCTCGGCCCAGAAAAATATCATAAACCTGTTATGCAATCCCACATGCCTCTCCATGGGTTCACGGCAATATTGAACGCTAAACCCACATCCTTCAATATCCAGAAATTTAATCTATAATCAATTTCATAATTCACAATACGTTTGACAAACCAATCATATAATCTTCTGTAACACAATCTATCCGATAGAAATACTTTTTGGTAAAGTATTTCTCGTATCATTTCATAAAATAAATTCACAATCAAAATCATAATTTATCTCATAAACTAGTTTTGCAAATCGAATCGAATAAACTTTCGCAACTCAATTTATCATATAGAATGTGTTTTTTAAAGCATTTCACTAATCCATAACCATAAACTTTGGCAATTTCTTCGCAAGGCATTTGATTAGGGTGTTTAGAAATAATCATTTCAAGTTATTTCAAATAATGTATTTTTAATTCCTCACAAACCAAACCATATAACATGTAACTAAATAATTCTTTTCAGAAAGAATTTCCTCCATTCATTACATAATAATTAATTTATAAGCCAATTTTAGAAATGTTTTACCATGCCATTTCAAAATCAACAAGGTAGTAAATGTTCGATCCGGATTTGTGTAGCAATTATGCTTTAAACATTACTTCTTCCATTTTTATAAATAAAATGTTGTGCCATGGCTTTCATACTCATATGATACTCAAATTTATATCACTTTTAAAAAGACATGAGTTTTCAAATTTATAGAAGAAATAACACTACTCACCTTGGAAATGCCTAAGGCCAAATAGCAAAGCTCACTTGAAGTGACAATCTAGTTATCCTAACAATTAAACGAGAATCGACATTAAAACCAAGGAAAACACAATCTCAACTACGAAACAGCTTAATTATGACAAACGTTAATAAAATGACTCCTACGCGCTAACAAATCACTCTCTCAAAGCGATTATTCAAGTTATTCACAATGCAAAACTCGAACACGAAATCCTAAGATTCTCACACCGACTAAACCATTGCTTTTAAACAACTCCCGTCAAACCCCACAGGCTCACCACCCCATAATCCACTATTGTCAAGAAATCTCGTAACTCCACAACTTAAAAATTGGACTATATGGCTCAAATTTTCCAAAATTCCACATTTAAGCCTTAAATTCGACAACTTCCCTGATTAGACGAATGAGGGGCACAAGTACTTACTGGGCATCGCGATGCATAGTTGACTTGGCTTGTTGAGGTTCTTGTGGCGTGTTGCGCAAAACCCTAATTCTTTCCTTCCTTTTTCTTCTTCTTTCTTTCTTTTCTCTCTTTTTATCTTTTTGCCCGAGCTCTCGATTTAAAAATTGAGCGTCCCCTCCTTTTCCTTTTCTCTTTGACTTTTCAACACTTGAGTTTTTTTTTTTTGGGTGGGTCCCACCACTTCTTTTTGACTTTGTCCAAACTTTCAAGTATTACAAGAGCGATTCCAAGGTGCACATGTGATATCCCCAGATTAACTAACTCAATGTATTTCATGCCAAGCCTCACAGTTTTATTCTTTGCATACAAATAGACACTCTCCCAAGAGGTCACCCATCTTGGTAGTTCTCTAACTTGGCTTGCTTAACGTTGCAGTTCCAAAGTGAACCTTGCCATTACGTCAAAAGTTGTCTCTGTGAGTTAATTTTAGTTTTCACACATATATATCTCAAAATCGTTCTCACTCTATTCGATGTATAGTTTAGTTCATTCCCGCCCCATTTACTATCCTAAAAGCCTACTAGAAGCCTCTCCTTATTCAGGCCCTCTAGCCCTAGCAACCACTATATGGTATCGGAGTGGGACCCCATCTAATAGGTGTATGGTTCGGGGATGAACAAGACAAAAGTTGTTGGGCATGTAATGATCTAGTTTGAACTAGAAAACTTGAACAAGGAGCGGCTCCTAATAGGGTTTTAGGATGGCCAAGGAGATATGAATGAACCAAACTATGCACCAAACAAGAGGAGAACAATCCTGAGGTGCCTTTTGACTTAACAAGTTTTACCTTGGAACTTCAAAGTTAAGCAAACTAGCCTAGAGCACTATAAAGATGGGTGGCCCCTTGGGAAAGTGCTTGTCTATACGCCAAAGGATAAAATTGTGAGGCTTGGTATAGAACGGGCCAAAGCAGACAATACCTCAAGCGAGTTAATTTAGAGACATTACATTAGGAACTGCTTGTTGGGCGAGATACTAGCAACCATTAAGAGGCTAAAGTGGCTAATGGTGCTCAATGTGGTGGATAACATGATAACGGGTCGGATCCTTAAATCCCTAACAGGCTTGTCGAGCTTGATGCACCTCGACTTGAGTAATAATGGGATCTCAAGTCCATTGCCCTAAGATTTTGGAATGTTGAGGATGTTGAGCCGATCCCTTTCGAGTGGTGTAAGAAATAAAGGTTAGGTAAGAATCGATTAATCTCTTGATGCACAACAAGCAAATTACCTAGGAATATAGTTAGAATCGCTAGTGAGAAATTGACGAATCTACAACTTCACAATAGTTTGAATACAATCACAAGAAATGTATTCTTGTTCCAATAGTGCTAATGCTGATCTTCTTTTCAAAATAGTAATGGAAACCTTTTGTATGTTATTTTTTTAAAGGAGAGGAGAACATATATTTTTTTGTATGTTCTAATCTGTATATATATTGCATAATGAGGAAGTTAGTTTAACTTCCTTAAGAGAGGAATGCTTGCAATGCCTCTCAAAAACACCCCATCATGGACGAATCGGTTCTTCTTGAACACAACCCGTCATGGGTGAACTATTGTAATATCACAAGTGGGAGGGAAAATTACCTAAAAAGTCCTAAGCCTATTGTAATTATTCCAATTCAGTCTTAAACTTATTTTTTTGACCAATCGAGTCCTAAATCTTTTACAATTATTCCAGTTAGTCCATCCGGCCAAAAATGGCCGGCCGACGCCGACGTGGCGGCGGCCGGCACCGGCGACATTTTTTTAATAATATTTTATTTTTTGAAATATTTTATTAATTTTATTATCTTTTTTTCCTTTTTTTTTTTTTTTCCCTCTCCCTCCCTCCTCTCCTCCTTCTTCCACGGCTCCAGCCACCGGCCGAGGGGGAGGGCTGGCCTGGCCGCCGGGCCGAGGCGGTCGGCGGTGCGAGCCCTCGCCGTCGCCGGGTCCGCGAGGGGGCCTCGCCGTCGTCGGGTTTGGCGAGGCGAGCCTCGCCAGTTGGCGTGCGCCCAGCGACGGTGGGGCGAGCCCCCATCGGATGCGGCGAGGGCTCGCCTCGCCGGGCGACCGCGGGCGAGCCCTCGCCAAATCCGGCGAGGGGGCTCGCCACCGCCTAGGAGGTCGACGGAGGCGGCAGGGATAAGGCGGGAGTCGAGGTGGCCGAGGATGCCGTCCTCGAGCTAAACGAGGTCGCTCTGGTTCTTCTTGAAAACCTCGTTGCAGTGACCTAACAGCTTCTCAAACGACACGGTCCCAAACGACATGGAGTCGAGCAAATTGAGATCGCTGCTTGGAGCTGACACGCGTCGGTTCAAGCACTGAACGAAGGTCGAAGAAGCTGAATCTGCAATCAAAACACCAAAAAAATCAATCCGCAGAGAAGAAGGAAAACGCACGACCCGAAATAAAAATCATCCCTTGCAACTTTTCTAGGCTCAATATCCGAAAGAAACGCAAAGTAACTGGATGGAATGAGAATCGGAAGAAGGGGGGAGAGAGAAGGAGAGGACTGAGAGGGATGGAAGGGTGATCGATGGATTACTGGAGGGCGTCGATGCTGCTCTGCAGGAGGTTGCAGAAACGGGATGTCCCAGATCTCGGCCGCCACAGCAGATTAATGCGCCCCATCCTCGGCCTCCTCGACTCCCGCCTCATCCCCGCCGCCCGCGTCGACCTCTGGACCGTTGGCGAGCCCCCTCGTTGGATCCGGCAAGGGCTCGCCTCGTGGTCGTCGGGCGAGGCGAGCCCTCGCTAGATCCGACGGGGCTCGCCCGCCGTCGCTGGGCGCATGCCGATCGGCGAGGTGAGCCCTCGCCAGATCAGGCGAGGCTCGCCTTGCCAAACCCAGCGACGGCGAGGCCCCCCTCGCCAGGCCCGGCGACGGCGAGGGCTCGCATCGCCGACCGCCTCAGTCTGGCGACCGGCCAGCCCTCCCCTTTGGCTGGTCATCGGAGCCCAGGGAAGAAGGAGGAGAGGAGGAGGAGGGAGGGAGAGGGAAAAAAAAAAAGGAAAAAAAGAAAAGAAAAATTAATAAAATATTTCAAAAAATAAAATATTATTAAAAAAATGTCGCCGGTGCCGCCGCCCGCCACGTCGCCGGCCGGCCATTTTTTACCTGGATGGACTAATGAATAATTGTAAAATGTTTAGGATTCAATTGGTCAAAAAAATAAGTTTATGACTGAATTGGAATAATTGCAATAGGTTTAGGACTTTTTAAGTAATTTTCCCCAAGTGGGAACCAAATAGCCGGGTTGATTCCTGCCACCATATCCCAAATATACCGGTTAGCATATCTCGACCTTTCCTCGAATCAGCTCTCTGGTCAAATCCCGCCTTTACTTGGTAAAATGCTGGTCCTCGCCACACTGAACCTGTGGATTACAACCAAATCTCGGGGAGCGATCCAGCTTGAACAACTTGGTGGTGAGCAACTTGAACTTGAGCAGGAACTCGAGCTAGGGCCCGATACCCGACGCGTTTGGTCCGAGGTCATACATCACGGTGCTGGACCTTTCGTACAACAACCTGCGGGGGCCAATTCCAAAGTCAATATCAGCCGCAACGTACATCGGGCACATGGACTTGAGCCACTGCCACCTATGCAGGCGGATTACCGTGGGGTCGTCCTTCGACCACCTCGAAGCCTCGTCGTTCCAGGACAACCGCTGCCTCTGCGGAAAGCCACTAAAAGCTTGTTGGGTCAATAATGAGAATCTGGGCTGCTGGTCTAGTGGGAACAGGGAAGATGGAGCGAGCACAAGATGTCGGTGAGATGATATGATGATGCTTGTATGATTGCGTATTAAATTACGTTGTTAATTGGGGGATATGAAGATCTTCGTTGTTAGAAGATATGCAGGAGACAATTAGGGCTAGATTGATTTGATTACAATCTCCGGGCACTAATCTAGGAAAATAGACGGGGAACAATTTTGGGATAAATTGACCTGTATTTTATTTATTCCTTTTTGAGTGTACAAATTGTAATATAATTGTACATCAGACGTAATACAATGATACAGAGAAAAACAGAAAAATTCTCTAAACCTTCGATTGCTTTTCTTGCTTCTCCATCATCGTTTTCTTACATGGTATCAGAGCCGAGGCTCTAATTTCCAAAATTCCGCATCTGATTGCTTTTGGATTCAATCTGCAAAATCAAGAAATTGTAGAATTGAAACAAAAGAATCGATTTCGATCCAAAGGGAGAAGAAGCAAGCATCACTTACCATGAACCCAGAAAATCAGCCTTCTATCGGATTCAAAACCTCTCCTTCAAGCACAGAAATGCCGGAGCACAACGTAGGGACAAACCCTGCAAATCTCACACAACAAACACAGATGCAGATGGGAGGATTCCCGGCTCAGGCGAATATGGGGCAACCCATCGTGGGTCAGCCTTACCATTGGGTACCATATCCATGGTACGTCGGACAAATCCGAATGCATCATCGCCGGGGGTAATGACTTACCAGAGCGGCATTCGCCTCGATGGGAATCCACCAGCCGCAAGCGGGGCAAATCCAGCCACCGAGAGAGAGCCGAGAAGTGGATCTGGAGATACAGGATCCGGAGCAAGTCCTTACCCGAGTAGCTTCAATGCGGGGTATGGATCTGGGTTCGATGGGTCGGGTATAGGGATGAATCCCTACCCAAACCCTAATTTTTTTCCCTATCCGATTGGGGCAATTACCGACCGGCCCGAACCAAGAGACCCTTTGCATGTAACCACAAATAGACGGTCCGGAGGTCCGACTCATCAGCCTTCAACTGACCGGGCCAGAAAATTACAGCAAGTGGTTGCAGGACTTCCGGAGGGCCCTCGCAACCAAGGACAAGGATGGTTTCCTGGATGGCTCGATACCCGTCCCGACGGATGAGAGGCTCGCAAGGCACTGGAGAAAGTGCAATCGCCTGATCCGCACCTGGATCGGCAACTGCATTTCCCCAGACGTCGCAGCAGGGCTCTCACCGACGGAGGATTCGAAGACCATGTGGGACAACATCAAAGAAATGTACGGGAAGTTAGATCGAGCGAAGATATTCTGCCTCACGCAAGAACTTACAGATATGAAGCAAGGAAATATGTCGATTACAGCCGTATTTAACAAACTCTCATCGCTCTGGAACGAGCTCGAGGCGGCGGAAGAAAAGCTCGAAGGGTCCCCAAAAACGCTCCGACAATACAGATCTATCAGAGAAAGGAAGAAATTGACTCGATTTCTCCTAATATTGAACGAGAGTTACCTGACGTTCAGATCCCAAATCCTGGTGATGGATCCCGTGCCACCCCTCGGCAGGATCTTCCAGCTGGCCGTCCAGGAGGAAAGCCAGAGGCTCGTGGCTCCGGAGCAAACACGGGGAGACGCCATAGCCCTCGCCCTCCGTGGAAATCGCCGCGAAGCAAAATCGGGGGCGAAAACCCTAGCTCAAGAGAGATTTGGGGGCGAAGGGCTAGGGTTGGGCTTCGAAACAGGCGACCGAGCCTTTAAAAGGGATCGAGTCTACGGCCAGGATTCGCTGAGAAGATCCGACGGCCAGGATATTTATAGGAGATCTAATGGCTCGGATTTAACGAGGCGATCTGACGCCTCGATTTGTTGAGACAATCCGATGGCCCAGATTACTCCCGAAGATCTGACGGCTCACAGAGGACCGAGTCATCCGTTGCATCGGACAGTCCAGATTTTCCCGCGATGAGGGGATCCAACGGCCAGATTTTTTCCATACGAAATTTCAGCCAAAATTCAAAAACAAAAGGTAAATTATATTGTGAACATTGCAAGCGTCCGCACCATACCATAGATAATTGCTGGAAATTGCATGGAAAGCCGGTAGAAAAAGGAAAAAAAATATTCTGCAGCTTACCAAGTGACTGGACCAACCGGGGCAAGTAGTGACCGACCAATTACCCACAAGGAATATCAGCAATTAATGCAAGCATTACAAAAGGCCGATATTGGAGAAAAAAAGGGAAGCTTTTCAGGTATATCCCGTTGCCTAATGAACTCTATATCAAAGAAAGCATGGATAATAGATTCAGGGGCAAGTGACCATATTGTTTGTGATATGAATTTTTTCTCGAGAAGAAATGGGAAATTGGAAACACCTGTTACTGTGGAACTCCCAAATGGGAATATTGCCCATGTCACATCAACAGGAACAGTTCAACTGACACCTGAAATCTTTTTGAAAAATGTCTTATATGTCCCACGGTTCCGTTCAATCGATTTCGTGTCCGAGTCGGAAAGAAAATTCCTGCAAAATACTCTTTGATGCTGACAGATGTTTTTTTCAGGCCCTTTCGACTGGGAAATTGATGGGCTTGGGTAATGTTTCTGGAGGCTTATACTTTTGGGACTCCGAGTCAAGATGAATTGATTTCTTTCAATAAGTCATCATTGTGTAATACAATTGCCAATGATAAAACCTATCTTTTACATTCATGTATGGGACATAGTGTTTTCTTTCCTTATTCAAAATGCCAAGTTTGCCCCTTAGCAAAACAGTCCCGTTTAGCTTTCCCTTCCAATTCGAAACGTTCAAATCATGCATTATCCCTAATTCATGTGGATGTTTGGGGGCCGTATCACACAGCACATCGTGATGGTTCCCGCTATTTTCTCACAATCGTTGATGACCATTCTAGAGCAACGTGGGTATTCTTGATGCAGTCAAAAGCACAAGTTCCAGCACATTTAAAGGCATTCATTGTTCTAACAAAGAATCAATTCGGAAGATCAATTCAGCGAATAAGGACTGACAATGGGAAAGAGTTCTTTAATCATGAATGCAGGTCACTCTTCCTGGCTCATGGAATTCTACATGAGAGCTCATGCACTTACACTCCACAAATGTAATGGGGTGGTGGAGCGTAAACATCGTCACTTGCTGGAAGTCGCACGTGTTCTCAAATTTCAGGCCTGTATACCAGCAGATTATTGGGGAGATTGTGTTCTCACTGCAACTTACCTCATCAACCGAATGCCTACTCGAGTATTGGCTGGTAAGTCCCCTTTTGAACTGCTCCATGGGAAGAAACCCACAACAGATCACCTACGTGTCTTCGGTTGTACGTGTTACGCCACAACCATGGGAGCTCGAGACAAAATGGGACCTCGAGCAAGGAAGTGCATTTTTATGGGATACCCCAACCTACAGAAGGGGTACTATGTCATGGATGCATCCACAGAAGAATTTTTTGTGAGTAGGGACGTTGTATTTCATGAAACGGTTTTCCCATTTCAGGAAGTCACTGGGAATTCAGATGTCTCCAGTAATCCACATCGACTCACGATTGATGATACTCAACCTCCAGAGTATTTTCTTGCAGCATCTCCAAGGCAAATAAGGCTTCAAACAATTGATCAGCCTGAAGAAAGAGAAAGCACACACCCTGCTCAGGCCAATCTTGAAGAATCATCGGAGTTATCAGATACCAGGGAAGAAGCTATTGCTCAAGAAATGTCTCCCTCTCCACCACCAATCGACCCTCCTCGTCGATCAAGAAGAGCCACGAAACCGCCAACGTGGATAAAAGATTATGTCTGTGCCTCACTCAATGGACCAGGTATCAATTATCTGACATCCTCTTATGTTTCCTTGGAAAGATTGTCATCGGAACATAGATGTTGCATTAGCCGCATATCCGATGAACAAGAACCAACTACCTATGAGGAAGCATCCCAAGATCCACGCTGGCAACAAGCAATGGCAGCAGAATTACAGGCGCTGGAAGATAATCACACCTGGGAGATAGTGGATCTTCCCAAAGGCAGGAAAAGTATAGGATGCAAGTGGGTCTATAAAATAAAGTATAAAGCGGATGGATCCATTGAGAGATATAAAGCTCGACTGGTGGCGAAGGGATACACACAACGAGAAGGTTTTGACTACAACGAGACCTTCTCCCCGGTGGCTAAAGATGTCACCGTCAGGTCTTTCTTCTCAGTAGCAGCAATACACAACTAGTTGCTTCACCAAATGGACGTCCACAATGCTTTCCTCCATGGTGACCTGAATGAAGAAATTTATATGGACATTCCTCAGGGTTTACGGAGGCAGGGGGAGGATAAAGTATATCGTCTCCGCAAATCCCTTTATGGGCTGAAGCAGGCTTCCAGGCAATGGTATGCAAAGTTTGCCAACGCTCTCATCAGTGCAAACTTCAAACAGTCAAAGTATGACTATGCCTTATTTACATGGGCTAGAGGTGCGTCATCTATTTACCTAATGATTTATGTGGATGATATCCTTATCATGGGAAACGATGAAGCCGCAATAGAGAGTCTTAAAAAATATTTGCATGCCACCTTTCACATAAAGGACCTAGGAGCACCCAAATACTTTCTTGGAATTGAAATTGCATGATCTCATGAAGGAATTTCCCTCAGCCAGAGAAAGTTTGTTTTGGAGATTGTATCAGAGGCTGGTCTATTCGGATGCAAACTAGCGATCATTCCAATCGAACAAAATATCAGGCTAACTGTAGCAGATCATGTTGAAGGAGCAGCTCAAGATGATCCTGTGTTACATGATCCGACCAGCTACCAGAAGCTCATCGGGAAACTCATATACCTAACTATGACCAGGCCCGACATATCATATGCAGTGCAAAATTTGAGCCAGTTCATGCACAAACCCAAGGAATCCCACATGAATGCGGCGCTGAAAGTCGTCAAGTATTTAAAGGGATGCCCGGGACTTGGAATACTCTTATCCATGAAGTGCGACATGGAGATGACAGCCTATTGCGATGCGGACTATATGACGTGCCCCATGAGTCGAAGGTCTATAACTGGATTCTGTATAAAGCTTGGGAATTCACTTCTCTCGTGGAAAACCAAGAAGCAAGCAACAGTCTCTCGTCCTCGCCCGAGGCGAATATAGAGCCATGGCAAAAACCACATGTGAAATTGTCTGGTTACGAGGTTTACTCAGTGATCTTGGAATACAATTGAGAAGACCTACAAAGCTATATTGTGATAACGAATCAACCCTTAAGCTTGCAGCAAACCCTATGATGCACGAGAGAACCAAGCACATCGAAGTGGATTGTCATTTCACTCGGGAAAAGATCCAGGAAGGTGTAATCGATACGATGGGGATTAGAACTGCTGAGCAGCCCGCGGATGTTTTCACCAAAGCCCTATGTCAAAGGCAGCATACATATCTTCTGAGCAAGCTAGGTGTCTTGGACATCTATAAGCCACTAGCTTGAGGAGGAGTGTTAGAAGATATGCAGGAGACAATTAGGGTTAGATTGATTTGATTACAATCTCCGGGCACTAATCTAGGAAAATAGACGGGGAACAATTTTGGGATAAATTGACCTGTATTTTATTTATTCCTTTTTGAGTGTACAAACTGTAATATAATTGTACATCAGACGTAATACAATGATACAGAGAAAAACAGAAAAATTCTCTAAACCTTCGATTGCTTTTCTTGCTTCTCCATCATCGTTTTCTTACATTCGTGCCCGTAATGCTGCATGAAATTAATAATAGCGATGATGCTTTTAGCGGAGGTTGTCGTGTAACCCGTGGGAGCCCCTGCAATTGCTTGATAATGCAATGGCCGACGCATGGTGAAGTCACTTGGACATGGACATCTTTCCTACCGATGCGACGGCTTCAGTGAAGCATATGCCCCGCAAGCAGTGGGAGCCGTGACGGTACCTTTGATAGCCTCTGTCCGCAGACTGAGGGGAAACTGAAGGGTCAGCTTGTCACTGGGGCTCCACTTTCCCTTCGTGACGAGAAAATTACCTGCACCAAGAAATCAGATCAATTCTGCAGAACTGTTAATCTCCATCAACTAATTTCTCGAGTCAAAGCTCCCAATTCACCGATTAGTAAAAGAAAAGACGAATTGCAATTTCAAAAGGAAAATGCCATGCAGAGCAATCAAAAACTGAGAAACGAATTTCGATCAGATGGGTGCTGCACACACACGAAGAACACTAAACGCACCTGGAGCTGGTAGATTCAAACTTTTTCCATTTAATTCTGCTTTGGCGCCAGCTGAAGACATCCAACTCGGTATTCGGAAATTCAGGGTAGACAACTGCCCTGCTGCCTGAAATAAGTAGAAGCAGAGGAGAAACAATAAGACACCAAACACTGCCAAAAAGAACACCAGAATCCAAAACAGACTAATCTCACGTGTTAATAGAATTAGATGCTTTCATACTAATTTCTGGAGATGCCACACATGACTTTAAGGAAGATTTCGATTTTGCATTTTTAGTGTCGGTAATTGATTTTATTGTCATGCGATAGCTTTAATATGGGAATAATGATTGAAGCTAGTTTGCTTCCGAAATGAGAATGCAACCAATTAACTTCACACCGCTTAGTGAGCATAATGCAATCATTCTTTTATTTATCTACCTTCGGCATCATCAATATGCCTATGGGAAAATAAGAGGTCGTATCTTGTGGCCATTAGCCACTGCGGATGCTTCGCATTGAAGAGTGACGCAACAGATTTAAAGTCGCTGCAACAAAAGCACAAGACACGGCGATTAAGTTGATTATATCTAAACGAAAAGACAATGGAAAGGTCAGTAAAATTCTGCCTGCCCATCATGCATTGGCCAGCAAGAAGTACCTTCGACGAAAAAGTAATTGCTGCTTGAAGATAAGGATCCCACGATGACAGAGGACCGATTTTTTGATTGATCACAGTCCCCCCTGCTTTCCAGTTGAGTGAACTCGATACATATTGAATTATGTAAAGACCGGGAACTTCTCCTTGCTCTTCAAAATATATAGTCTCCCAATTTCGAAAACGACTCAATTCCTTCGAACACAAAGAAAGAAAAGGATCGTGTGATGGACAAACTCTGCTATAGAGCACATCATGTCAAGCCTATAATACTTGTTAGTAGGAAAATTGCACAATCAAATGTGGCTAATTACTGAAAAAAGAACCAAAGAAAGTTGAGAAACAACTTCAATAAAGAGTGATACTCGACAAATCATGACATCCACAGACTCCATGTTACTGAATAAATGAGCACTTGAGGGGTGTTCGATCAGACCTGTCCCATAGCAGCACCAGAAGGAGTCAAACTGAGTTCCCCAATTATGAAAGCTTCTGGCCTTGGACACCCCATGACCCAAAGGAAGCATGTAGATCATGACACCAGGTTCAGTCCCTCTCTGAATACTTAGCACGCCATTTGTCAATGCTCGCTCATAATAATCTGCGTATGCAACTTCTTTTGTCCATCTAAACAAGTTGCGACTCACCTATAGAACAAGCTCAGCAGATGCAAAAGAGTCGGTCAACAAATAAACTTGCATAACTAAGCGAATGGTGCCATCACTTGGTATGGATTAAAAGGTTTAAGACAAACAATTAGACATAATCTAATTCTTAGTTAATTAGCTTTGTACCAATAGTACAAATTAGATCATGACTTTGACACATTGCAACTTCTGAAGCATTTTGTAAAATACCGCATCAAATTTCCATTGCATAGTCCAGAAAGAAAATATATCCTGACTAAATCACTTCCCTAGGAGACCAAGTATGGTGTTAAGGAGTACTCAGATTACCTTCAGCATGTTATATGTGGTGCATAATTCCTCATTTTCCACTTGAAGAGTGGCCGCTAAACGCTTTGGGTACTTCCTGTCGGACCAACAAATAAAGAGGATTACCATGATGCACGCACACGCACATACATGCACATGCCCAGATATATCTGTGTGTGTCTATATATATATATATATATATATATATTAAACTTGAATATAATTCTCATTCAGAATTCAATATATACCAGAATTCCCTGAGTGATGTGCCGCCTGTTGCATAGCTGTGAGAGGAGTTCACAATGTCCATGAAGAATGTCCCTATAGTCTGGTGTAAGAAGTTGCCAAAAAGCCGTTAGACAAAACATTGGAAACCTCAAAAGATGAGATGTATAACCATTGAGAGCGTGGAAATACATCCAGGTTAAAGACGTAGTTATATCACAAAGCAAATCTCGTAGAAAGCCAGCCTTCTCTGAGAAAACAAGAAGGCCGCTAAAATGTGGAAGACACAGTTTCTTTGCAGTCTTTTCTTAAATAAAAATTCCGTTTCATGCTATCCTACAATTTGAAAATCAAAATATGTTACCTTGTATAGCGGGTCACCAGTAACTTCATAACGCATCTGGGCTCCAACAACAACTGGGATATGAGTATTCGCATCAAAACCAGCTATGTTGTCGGCCTGCAGGTCAAACAAGAAAACTTCTGTGAAGCTTTTACATATTCTACTGAGCATGGAACCAAATTGTCAAAAGCATAAAAAAAGAGAGAATCAACATAGGAGATACTAAGAAGCAACAAACAGACACATGCGAAGAAGGTAACTTGGAAATACACACGTCCTCATTTACAGCAATTCCTTGCAGGTTTGCACCATCGGCTAAAAATCTGACTTAGAGGACTCATCCAACTTTAAATATTCCTCTCTGAACCTCGAAAAACATTATAGCACTTAAAAAATGACACATATTCTCTGAAGACTCAGAGTAGCATGATGAGAACACTAAAGAAACAAAAATGGTTTTTACCCTGCACAGCAAGCAATCCTAAAAAGCAAGGTTTGTCAAAGAGATGCGCCAAGACCAAATGCTTGGTATCGTTCTGCAACAAAAATGTAGAAGCACAAAGTCAGGAATTTTGAGATAGGTGACGCGCTACAGTACAATGAAGAGGGTTCACCAAGCAAAACCTTTCTGATTTAAAAATATGCGGGAACCTCTCAATAGATGTTAATATTTGATGGCCATTTCCTCTTTAAATGCAGAGAAAGAATATTTCTCTACTCACTCACATTAGCCATTGCAAAAAAATAAATTTCCTCCCAAAGAGTTACTGAAAGCTCAGATCATCGGGCAAGAAAGAGCATGACTTTCTCAGACAACTAAAGGCAACCAATATTGCAAGCTCTGAGAAGGGCATTGGATTGATCTATGACTATCTAGTGTATCACCAGATAAATTGTTCAATACAGTTATGTCTCGAATGAACCAAGAGACAACAGCCCGGATCAAGTTCACATGCAGTTACCCACAATAACTCGTAGTTCATATACCGTCACACTGAATAACTGGTAAAGGACGTCATTCATGCCACCAGTCTCTTCATTGAGTGACAGCCAGTGTCTTTCTATTGAGTAATTTATGATCACATTCTGTACACGATTGTAGAAGTAATCAGCCATCCACGTAACCATTTTCAAAGCTTGCTTGTTGCCAGCAAGTGTATATTGATCCAGAAGACCTGCCATGATCTGTCCAAGTAGATAGCCAAGGCATTACTTTCAAGCTTGCCAGACTACAATCAAAACAGGGAGTGCCTTCAAAATTTCCAAACACTCGAGAACTGTACCTTGTGAATGGTGTAATATGGAGCCCAGACTGGTTTGATAGCTTGGAAACGATCAAATTGCTCAGATGGGAAAGCCAAAAGATATCCCGTGCCCATTTTCTCTTGACAGGCAGCTAGAGCAGTCACCAATGCAGACATTTTCTCTCCAATACTATCATTGTGAGTGCTTGCCCACATTTGTGCAGTCGCACTCAAATAATGCCCTTCAGAGCAGGAAAGCAAGATGCTCAAACCATAGTGACAGAAAGATCATGAGCCAAATTCAACTTCTTCACCATCCAATTTGGATCCTAAGTAATCAATATAGAAGTCCAGTCCAGTAGATGCTTGATAACCAGATGGTCCTAAAAACGACGAACCTCCCTAGTTTTGCACTAAATGAATGAACGACGCCACATCATGAGAATATATTATTCTAAGTAAGATCCTCAGCCTAAATAGCGCTCTCTAGATTTTATTAGGCGAGACAAATCAGAGCAAACACCAAAATTTCAATGATCCAATGATAGTCAAATATCATGCTACCTTCTCCACCTATTGCTACTGAAACAAAGCCTGTTCCTTTTGAGACTAACGCGAAAATCATCACCAAAAAGAAAAAAAACATAATTGTTACTAAGTGTATGACAGAGATGGCATCTGGCCAAAAACATAATTTAGCCAAGGAACAGGAACCCTTCATGCTGGAGAGAGAAGAGATCATCCGTTCATGACGTATGATGTGTTCCAGAACAAGCACATCAATAGACTATAGCGACACAATGACTAATTAGTTCAATGACTAACCAGTTCAACGACAAATGGGAATAACAATAAATATCGAAAGAGCTAAAGTAATAAGGAACCAAACTAACGTCCAAAGTGACCCCGGAGCTCACAAGTCGGCTCCTCCCAACCACCATATGCCTTTCCTGGTGTCGGCAAACCTGCCGTTTTCCTAAAGCTCCACACCAAACTATCCACATCCAACAACAGTAAGTATTCTAGGTTTGTCTGCTGCGCCCGCCATTGAACTGAACTCGGATCCAATCTCACATCATGCAACGATACTTCCTTGAGGAACTCCCCTGCTGAATTGGACCCAGCAGAATTCTTCAATTCCCGGTACGTCATTATCCATTTAAATTTTTGTTCTCCTTTTAACATCTTTCTTGGTTGCAAGTTGGACCAAGCCGTCTCGTCCATTGGAATCAAATGGTAGTGTGAGAACATCTCCTCTCTCCATGACTCATTGTTTGATGCTAAGAGCTCGTATCTAAGGGGGTGTGATGAAAGCTGAGTAGGAATGTTGGTACACTCCTTACACAAAGCACCATTGATCAAAACGAGCAAGATTGACAACCAAAAGAAACAAGAAGCCTTCATTCTTTTGGCACTGCACTGGATTGTATTATGGAAAATTAAGCTCTGAAGGACCACACAGAGCAGACGATCTGGTAATTTATATAGCGTTTGTGGTAAAAGAGGAGGGTAGATGAGAACGGCGATTTTGGAAACGAAAATGGGATTAAAGCACAATTAGATAATAAAAATAATCCGAAACTACCCACAATAAAAAAAAAAAAAAAAAAAAAAAAAAAAAAGTGAAATTGGGATTAGTGTACAAATTTCTTTACAAAAGTCTAGGGGAGAAGTACATCAGGCTTCACTTGTATACGGCCCTCACTTTAGTATTATAACTTTTCGCCGGTTCATTTAAATGCGAAAATTGGAGAAAAATGATTACATAGATGCTTCTAGTGAAAAATTCCAGTTAGAGAAATTACGTGATTTTTATAATTAAAATTTTTATTTAAGGTGGCATTTTTTGACATTAAAATGATCACTTTTTCATTAAGATTGAGATGATTACTTTTTAACAACAATTGATACTGAAGTGATTATTTTTCTACAATGACTAGCACTGAAGTAATCACTTCTTAACTTGTTTATATGACATCGTTTAAGGGCTTTTTTGACATTGAAGTGATCATTTTCCATTAAAATTGGCATTTGAAGTGATTACTTTTTAATAATGATTGGCATTGAAATAATTATTTTTTTTACAACGATTGGCATTGAAGTGATTTTTTTTTAATTTTGTTACATGCATCGTTTAGAGATTATATGCTGATTGGATACGCCGCCAAATCACGTAGGATTGAAAATTAATAAAATATTATGGCGTCAGATTTCTGACGACTCAAATCGAAATTAGTACTTAAATGATCGTTTCTTTTTTAATAAATAACATTTAAGTGAGCCCGCGAAAATTTAACTCAAGTCGGAATTGATACCTAAATGATTTCCTTTTTTTTTTTAAAGTAACAACTAAGTGAGTCCACGGAAGGTTGAGCCATTAAAGTAAGATCCGTATATAAGTTGCTTCTCCTGAAAGTCTGGAATTACCCAGAATGGAAAAGGCTAAACATTGGGCAATACGAAGGAGATATGTTTCACCGAAGGGGATTTATTTCTATTAGCAGAAATCAAAGAGGGACGGGAAATCTTCAACACAAAAAGGGGGAAACTTTGGATATAATTAGATAAAGAGGCGACAGAAAGGACGCGCCTATCTGCGGTGGACTTGAGCAAAGCAGCAAAAATTACAGAAATAGCAAGTACAGTGGAACGAATATCACTGGAAGCTCTATATATATATATATATATATATCAGGAGACACATAAAAGAGAGGGAGAGAGAGGAAAAACTCTAAGTGAAGCAATAAAGATGAGCAAAACCCACCTTGCGAAATCATCGAATTAGTAACTAAGTTGATAAACAAGCCAAAACATAGTGGGGTGGGGAGCGGGTATACTGACAATGATAATAATTAAATTGGTATCAGCAGAAAGCGAGGATATTAACAAGAGATATACGTCCAGTAGGCGTATCCCGAAACCGAGACTGAACGAATCAGAGAGAGAGAGAGAGAGAGAGAGAGAGAGAGAGTAGGTAGGAGGATGGGGACGGGAGAATCACGGATACTTCGTCGGTTTCCCCGGTGGTGGGTGGGGTTTGACCGATGAAATTTGCAGCAACTTTGGAGCTACTTTCCACACGCAGCGAGGAGAGAGAAGCAGAATCAGAACCGGAATCAGCGGGTGTTGATTGGGAACAGAACATGGCTGTGCCATGCCGTTTCGCTTTCTCCGAGACTTTTTGGACCCATCATGGGAGAAGCGGCGGTGGCGAGAGATACTTAAGCTGGGTCACACCATTTTCGGTGATGGGTCGAACCCGCCGTGCCCGATCGTTGGGTCGAAACCGCCGTGCCCGATGGTTTGCTCCGTCACTCACTCCCTCCCTCTCTCTCTCTCTCTCTCTCTCTCTCTGTGTGAAGGAGGAAGGAGCGCCGGCCAGAGGAAAAAGCCGAGCTAAGGGAGAGAAAATGGCAAGCATGCGACTGCGTTTCTTTTCTCTTGTTATAATTTTTATATTTTAATTGTTTTACTAGATTCCGTTGGAGGGCAACTTTCCAGGATTAGAAATCAATTATGGAAAAATTATGCACAAAAACGAAGATATATTTCGACTTTAATGGACTGCCACTACACTAAGTCATACTTAGAAAGTGAAAAAATTGATTAAAACAAGAGCGAGAAAATGAACTTATAGATTTGAGAATTTATGAATATATTTAGGGATTGAATCTGAACAAATCCTTAAAAGGCTTAAAAGAGGAAACAAATGAGAGACCCGCCCTGAGGTGGGAGACCTCATGCTATCCTCTATAGTCCCTCTTTGTCGGAAAGATAAAAATAGATGATAAATTTAAGAATCTCTCAGTGGGAAAGGTAGACTTCACATCAGGGTTTACTCTGATTATCACCGAGTAAGATAGTATAGTAGCCATCCATACTTGGGATGAAGGAAGATAGGTGAAATACCCACTGTTATGCTAGCACGCCTAGCTGCATGACTCCCAATCTCCAGCTAACACGGTACCCCTAGTTGGGAGCCACACTGGGTAATATCTAGGCAATGATTTTATTTTCCTAAAAAGGAAAACTATAATTTAGGAAAAGTGGTTGCTCAAAATTGGGGGGACTCACTTTTCGATTTAAAGGGTTCCTTCAAATTTTGATGGCCCTTGATTTTTAATTCGCATTTTCTTCTATGCACGACATAATTTCCGAATAGACAATTAGGGAGGGAGGAAAAATGAAATGGAACCCATGTTTCTTTTAACTGGCAAGGAGCAAATTATGCACAAGAATTGTGTTTGATCAAGAAATTGATTGTTGAAACCATACAAATGTATGAAGTGTGACGAAAAAGTAGTGCCAAAATGGGATAATTTAGCCAAGAAATATTGGGAATCACTCTAAGGCGATAAATGCTCACCGAATGAAACTTTCCCTCTCAAACTTTCCCAATGTAGACACACAGAGAAGGGAATAGCTTTTTTTTTTTTTTTTTTTTTTTTTTTTAATGAGAGGACAGTAGAGCAATGCGTATGATGAACAAACATTACGATCAGTCAAGTAAGTTAATTCTTGATGGATATGTTTGTCTGAAAGGTTAATATTTGTTATGAAAAAATTTCAAAACTATTTAATCATAACTTTTCATGAATATCAAAATTCTAAGTGTCTCGCCAGTTTTGGATCCTACAGTGAAATATCTTTCACTGACTATTCCACAATAGGATTAACCGCATTTTATATGTTTCATTATATTTTGGTTTTTATTAAAGGAGACTTGTGTTAATAATGGACATAAATAGTCAAATGCTAACGAGGAGAATACAAGTTCGAAATTAATGATTACCAATGTCAAAATCTAATCAATAGCTTGATCTATACTCACTTTAATATTTTAATGAAAGCCCATTACAATCAAAGTGGTTTGTACAATTTGAAGCTGATTCGACAATACAAAATGCTAAAGACAATATTGGGAAGGCACTGCTTTTAGTTAGACATGAGGATAAAATGTCGGAATCTAATCAACATTGTTCCTATATGGATATGAGGACACAACATTGCAATCTAATTAACGACGCTAGATTGTGATAATAGCACTTAGCAAAGATTACTCTTAGATAGGTATGAGGATACAACATCGGAATCTAATCAACGATGCTTCACCTAGTGGGCACTACTTCTAGATAGGTATGATGACATAACGTGAAAATTTAATCAATGACATTGGACTGTAGGACATCACTGAAATCTAATCAACGACACTATCTAGGATATAAACATTCGTCGAAATTAAATATACGACAGGAAGCTGAAGCTATAGCTAAACTAAACTAAGCTAAGATAAAAGGGTAAGATAAAGGAATTTTGTGTATTGTTCAGGGAGCTTTTCTATTGGATTGCCTGTGGTATTTATAAGCTAATTTGATAACCATATGTGGTCGGTTGCTTCCTCTTTAAAATCGCTCTATGTTCTTTGCTGAATTGCCTTATAAATATCTCATTGCCTTTTGGCCTTTTGACCTTTTGATGATGTTCACATGGCTTGTTTGGTGCCCTTTTAAAAATCAACTGTTCTCGCTCAAATTTTGTTGTCAATTCTATCTAAATTATATTTCTTCAAAAGCATCTCTTGGCTTGGATACGTGGTAATCAACTGCTTTATTATCGAATCATGTATCTCTACTTGTAGGTCATCGAAATCTAGCCCAAGGGCTCTCAAAATCCTTGGCCATCCGTTTCCATGACTACCAAAGGCTAGGCTAATGTAAATCACAACCTGCACGTGACAATGAAAATGATTTTAAATGCTTTTATCCCTCATGATCAGCATGTGATAATAAGGGTATTTTTGGTTGTCAACATATGCCCCTTTTTAAAAGAAGTAAATTGGAAAATAATTTTTTTAAAGGAGGGACCTCGTTTGCGCGCAATTCGCTATGGATGATCATCATACCTTTTTGTTTTTTGATATATCCACAGCCAATATGGATCGACAGCTCCTATTGTTTCTTGACGCGTCGCTTCAACTTTTAGCAGATATCATTAATTTGAATCATCGTCTTCTACTTCGAGTAGAAGGATACGTCTCACTATCTTTTTCTTTATATTCTTTTGTCTTCTTCCTTAAACCCTAAACCCTCTGCATCCTATTCTCAAGTCTTCCATGGCAACCGAAGCTCCCACATTTGTCCCTGAGTCCTTTATCTCCAACTTCGATGATCTTCGTCGTAGCGAGAAGGCTAAGTATTGTCGATTTCAGTTGCTGAGAGCTGTAGAGGAACATCCAGAGCCATTGCTTCTTAGGCCTTGCCTCTTGGATCATAATCACGTTCCGTCATCCCTTAAACCTTGTTTTCTGATCAAGAAGAGCGAGAAACTTCCCTTACGGCATTCTTCTATCAAAGATATCTAGACATCTACCCCAACCAAATTTCAGAGCTTCCCTCTGTTTGAAGAAAAATTCCACTTCTGGTATTTGCGATTAAAGGATGATTTGGGAACCCGATTATTATGGATGAATGCGGACACAAAGATGGCATTGGCAGTTAGTATGCTGTTCCATGACTTAGATAGGGGATTATTGGGTTCTATTGTCTGCATTAAGTCCCTATAGATCAATTGTTTCTTTTTCCTTTGGGGGCCCATGTCCATGACCCTTTTGGAAATTTTTACTATTTCTAGGTTCATACCACATAGCACTCTTGTAGAACAAGTCGAAATTTTCGAGGACTTTCACGTTTCCGATAGTGTCCTTGCTGTTGGAACCTTCTTTGATCGGTACCACAAAACCGTTGGCCCTGTTAGCCTTATCGACATACCGCTTTTTGCTTTTCTGGATTTCGAAATACGTATTCTTTAGTCCGGTCTTTAAGGTTTGAAAGGATTTCCTTAAACTTGCTTCAAATCTTGCAAGTGGAAAGCGATTATCTCTTGGCCCGCTTGTTTTGGCCATCTTATATAGGAGTCTTACTCATGCTGCTCTTTTGATGATGTATAAAGAAAGCAGAGTCTTATTTGGTCCATTCTGGATTCTACAAGTATGGATGGCTCTTTATTTTCCATTTCTATTCTATAAAGTTTCTCGTGATGTTTCACATAATTCATTATCAAAATTCAAGCAAACAACGCCTTTGTGCTTGGCCATTGATTGCTTTCCTTATCTTCTTTGAATAAACGATGCCAGATCATGAGAATATCTTATTCCAAGCAAGATCCTCTGCCTAAGTAGGGCTCTCTAGATTATATTAGGGGCACAAACCAGAGCAAACACCAAAATTTCAGTGCTCCAATAAAACATTCAAATATTATGCTACCGTCTCCACCTATTCCTACTGAAACAAAGCCTGTTGCTTTTGAGAATAACATGAAAATCATCACCAAATAAAAAAATAAAATAAAATAAAAGAAACGCAATTGTTGCTAAGTTACGACATAGAGATGGCATACCGCCGAAACATAATTCAGCCAAGGAACCGGAAACCTTCATGCCGGAGATGGGAAGAGATCATCCGCTGATGTCGTATGATGTGTTCCAGATCAAGCCGATCACTGAACTATCTTGACACAATGACTAACCAGTTCGACGACAAATGGGAATAACCTACAAAGTGACCCCGGAGCTCGCAAGTCGGGCACTTCCAGCCACTATACGGCTTTCCCGGTGTTGGCAAACCCGCCGTTTTCCTAAAGCTCCACGCCAAACTATCCACATCCAACAACAATAAGTATTCTAGGTTCGTCTGCTGTGCCCGCCATTGAACTGAACTCGGATCCAATCTCACATCATGCAGCGACACTTCATTAAGGAACTCCCCAGGTGAGTTGGACCCAGCTGAGTTCTTCAGTTTCCGGTACATCATGCTTCAGTCAAATTCCTCTTTTTCTTTTAGCATCTTTCTTGGTAACAAGTTGGACCAGGCCGTCTCGTCCGTTGGAGTCAAATGGTAGTTTGAGAACACCTTTCCTCTCCATGACTTATCGTTTGATGCTAGGAGCTCATGTCTAAGAGTGTGTGACGAAAGCTGAGTAGCACTCCTTACACAAAGCACCATTAATTAATGCAAGCGAGATTAACAACCGAAACAAACAAAAAGCCTTCATTCTTTAAGCACTGCACTAGATTGTAATGCAAAGTTAAGCTCTGAAGAACCACACAGAGCAGATAAATCTGGTAGTTACATAGCACTGGAAGTGAAAGACAAGGATTAATAAGAACGGAGGTTTTGAAAACAAAAATGGGGTTAAAGCGTAATTAGTCATGAAAAAACCAAAACTATCTGCGGTAGAAAATGTAAGAGTTTTCTTAATGTGGATTACATTAATTGATATTATAATTTACCATTTTACGGTTACCGTAAAACATGGTTGGTCTAAAATGAGATAGAACATTTGTTAATTAGTCTAATATAGGTCTGACTAATATGGGCCGAGTTGAGTCTGATCCATAATGAGGGGGCCTGGTTAAAAACTTTATAAATAGTGCTCAAGTCTTTCCTTTATTGCCCTCCATATCATTGTCTCAATGAGACTGCTTCATATCACCGGTTCAATGAAACGATTCTCTCACCTTTAGTGCTAGGTAAACGCTCTTTATGTGATGATACATGTAAGAATTAGAGTTAGAGAAGAGACTTGACCAATATTTATAAAGTTTCCAACCAGAACTTTTCATTACGGGACAGACTTAACTCGACCCACTCTAACCAGTCATTTATTAGACTAATTAAAAAACATTCTATCTCACTTTAGACTAACCCTGTTTTATAGTAACCGTAAAATGATAAATTACAATATCAATTAATGTAGTTCACATTAAGAAAACTCTTATGGAAAAAGCCAAAATGGTATTTGTGTGCAATTTCTGCATAAAAGTTCGGGATTACCCGGACTGGAAAAGAATAAACATTGGACAATGCTCGGTGGATATACTTCGCCGACCAAAAGAAGAAAAAGAGGGGATATATTTCTATTAGTAGAAATCACAGGGGACGAGTACTCTTTAACACAAAAGGAAAGAAACTCCGGATAGAATTGGATACAGAGGCAATAGAAAGGACGTGCTTTTCTGAGCAAGAACAGTGGAACGAACATCATTGGAAGCTCAGTATAGGTCGGGAGATTCCGAAATGGAAAGCACGGAAAGCGAGAAGAGACTTCTAACTGAAGCAATCAAGATGAGCAAAACCCACCTCGCGAAATCATCGAATATTGTAACTAACTAAATAAATAAGCTCAAAATGGTAGGGCGGGAGGCGGGTGTACTGACAATAATAATTCAACTGGTATCAGCGGAAAGCGATGATATTTACCAGAGGTATATCCGTGCAACAGGCGTCACCGGAAACAGAGACCGAAGGAAGCAGAGGGATGTCGCGGCATAGCTTTTTCCGTCCGGGGGGAAAAGATATATAGATTAAAGAATATTAACCAAATAAGAGCCTACGATCTTTGATTAAGCACGGGTTTTGTAAATTAATGCTACGATGGTTTTCTAATGAGGAGTCACTATAAGCCTATTGGTCCACTCCTCTCTCTCTCTCTCTCTCTCCCCATCCCAAGTACATCCTAGTTTGCTCCCGTTTCGTTTTCTGGTAGTAAGTGTTGGTTCTCACTCTCAGGATGTTCCGTTAATCCTGCCATGAGAATGTCTACAGCGCTGTCAAGCGGCCTCTTCAGCTCGCTCAGACCGCCAGCATCCTGGAGCTACACACCACCGCACTAAAACCCCCATCCTCCGATATCTAAAAATTCAATCCATAATCAATCTCACAATCCACAATACATTTCAAAAACCAATTATACAACTTTCCGTAACTCGGTCCATCCGACAAAAATACTTTTTTTGTTAAGCATTTCTCATATCATTTCATAAAACAAATTCACAATCAAAACCATAATTCATCTAATAAATCAGTTTCGCAAATTGAATGAAATAAACTTTCGCAACTCAATTTATCAAATAGAACGTGTTTTTTAAAGCATTTTACAAATCTATATCCATAACTTTTGGCAATCCCTTCACAAGGCATTTGATTAAGGCGTTTACAAACAATCATTTCGAGTTATTTCAAATAATGATCTTTTCAATTACTCACAAGCCAAAACATATAATATGTACTCAAAGAATTCTTTTCATAAAGAATTCCCTCCATCCATTGCATAGTAATTGACTTATAAGCCATTTCCAAATATGCTTTACCATGGTGTTTCAAAATTAATAGAGTAGTAAATGCCTAATCTGGATTTATGCAGCAATTATGCTTTAAACATCACTTCTTCCATATTATAAATAAAATGTTGTGACATTTCTTTTATATTCATACGATACTCAAATCTATATCACTTTCAATAAGACATGAGTTTTCGAATTTATTAGAGAAATAGCACTACTCACCTTGGAAATTCCTAAGGCCAAATAACGAAGCTCACTTGAATCGACAATCTCGTTATTCTAACAATTAAACGAGAATTGATGTTAAAACCAAGGAAAACATAACCTCAAATATGAAATGGCTTAATTATGTCTAAACACTAATAAAACGATCCTTATGCACTAATAACAAATTACTCTCCCGAAGCGATTATTAAAGTCATTTGCAATGCAAAACTTGAACGTGAAACCCTAAAATTCTCATACTGGCTAAATCATTGCTTTTAAACGACTCTTGTCAAACTCCACAGGCCCACAACACCATAATCCACCATTTCCATGAAATCCCGTAGCTTCATAACTCAAAAATCAAACTACGTGGCTCAAATTTTCCAAAATTCCGAATTTAAGCCCTAAATTCAACAACTACTCTGATTGGACGAACAAGGAGTGCAAGTACTTACCAAGCGTTGTGATACATAGTCGACTTGGCTTGACGAGATTTGTGGCGTGCGTGAGCAAAAACCCCATTCTTTCCTTTCTTTTTCTTCCTCTTTCTTCTCTCTTTTTCTTTCTCCTAGGGCTCTTGGTTTAAGAAGAATCAAGCGTCCCCTCCTTTTTCCTTTTTCTCTTTGACTTTTTAACACTTAATTTTTTTTTTTTGGCTCCCACCACTTCTTTTTGACCTGGTCCAAAATTTTAAGTTTCACAAGAGTGATTCTAAGGTATATATGTGATACCATAGATTAACTAATTCAAGGTATTTATTAATAAGCCTCACAGTTTTATCCTTTGGCATACAGACAGGCACTTTTCCAAGAGGTCACCTGTCTTGGTAGTGTCCTAGCTTGGCTCGCTTAGCTTTAGAGTTCCAAAGTAAAGCTTGTTGTTACATCAAAATGTGTTTTTGTGAGTTAATTCTAGTTTTTACATATATATCTCAAAATCACTCTCATCATTTAGGTGCATTGTTTAATTCATTCCTCCCCTATTCATCATCCTAAAAGCCTATTAGAAGTCGCTTCTTATTCAGGCCCTCTAGCTCCGGCGACCACTATATGGTATTAGAGTGAACCCTCTCCAATAGGTGTGTGGTTCAGGGATGAATCAAACAAAAGTTGATGGGCCCGTATCAATTCGATCTGGGCTAGAGGGCATGAACAATGAGTGGCTTTTGGTAGGCTTTTAGGATGGCGAAGGAGATAAGAGGAGAGCTATTATGAGATATATATGTGAAAATTGGAATTAATTTATGAAGGCACATTTTGACTTAATGGCAAGTTTTACTTTGAAATTCCAAAGTTAAGCAAGCTCCGTTTAGAGCACTACAAGGATGGGCAGAAAGTGTTTGTTTGTATTCCAAAGGATAAAATTGTGAGGCTTGATAAGGGACAAGCCAAAGAGAATAATATTTCGAGTAAGTTAACCTAGGGATTTTCGACCAAAAAAAAAAAAAAATCCAGGGATATTACATTAGGAACCACTTGTTGGGCAAGATACCAACGGACATTGAGATGCTAAAGCAACTAACACTATTCAATGTGGCGGATAACATGATAACGAGTTGGATTCCTAGCTCCCTATCAGGCCTGTCAAGCTTGATGCACCTTGACTTGAGTAATAACGGGATCTTAGGTCCGTTGCCTTGAGATTTTGGAATCCTGAGGACGTTGAACCAAGCCCTTTTAAGTGGTGTAAGAAATAAAGGTCAGGGAAGAATTGACTAATCTCTTGATGCACAACAAATGAATTACTCGGGAATATACGTGAAATTACTAGCGAGTAATGGATGAATCTATAACTTCATGATGACCCGAATACAATCACAAGGAAAATATTCTCATTCTATAACATTGATGTTGATCGTCTTTTCAAAAACCTGGATCACGACCAAATCCGGGGGGCGATCCAGCCTGATCAACTTGGTGGTGAGCAACTTGAGCTTGAGCAGGAACTCCATCTAGGGCCTGATACCCGACGTGTACGGGCCGAGGCCGTACTTCACTGTGCTGGACCTTTCGTACAACAACCTGCGGGGGCCAATCCCAAAATCAACATCAGGCGCAACGGGCATCGGGCACATGGACTTGAGCCACAGGCGTATTCCGGTGGGGTCGCCCTTCGACCACCTCGAAGCGTCGTTGTTCCAGGACAACCACTGCCTCTGCGGGAAGCCACTAAAGGCATGTTAGGTCAATAATGAGAATCTGCGCTGCTATCAAGTGGGAACACGGAAGATGGAGCGAGCACAAGATGTCGGTGAGATGATGTGAAGATGCTTGTATGATTGCGTGTTAAATTACGTTGTTAATTGGGGGTATGAAGATCCTCGTGCACGTAATGCTGCAAGAAACTAATAATAGCGATGATGGTTTTAACGGAGGTTGTCGCGTAACTCGTGGGAACCACTGCAATTACTTGATAATGCAATGGCCAACACATGGTGAGGTCACTCGTACATGGACATAATTCGTACAGACGCGACAGCTGATGTTGGGCATTGCCGGTTCGTTGGTTTCGCGTTCAGATCACTACACGCTTCAATTGTGGTTGGAAAAATCAGTAATCAGAGAATTTGGGAATGGCTTTATCTTATTAGGAACAACTCGATTTTTGATGCACTTGTTGCGATCAAGACAAGGAAAATCTGTGAAGTATAAAACCTAGAGTTTTCTTTATCAGGTCGTTTAACCAGTGCACCCAACTCAAATCGCATTGGCATAGTCATGGCTTAGGCTCGGATCCAAAAAAGGGAAAGAAGACGCGAATGCCAAACAGAGTGGCCATATCGAGTTTCTGACCAGAAATTTGCAGAGAAGCATACAGAGTGTAATTACATCAACCTCGCTTTAATTGGTTGTATAAACGGCAGTTTGATCATTATTATCTGAAAATCCTAACCAAGCATTCTTCTGTTTGTTCCAAGGTACTTCTATACAAACCAATCTTTCAAGACTGGATGTCGAAATAGACGGTGTACGATTCATCTCTCAAGCTCATCAATGGAACCAAAAGGAAGCTCCTCTTTTCACCCTTCGCTGCGAAGCTTATGGGATGGTACGAGCTTATGGCGTCTCCCGGCGTAAAGCTGCTCGCTTCGTTGAACTTTCTGTCTGAGGAACCCGAGATGCAACCCAACTTCACACTGGAACCCTTGTCGTAATTCAACCCCGTGTATATGTAGCAACCTTCATGGCTTTCTGACTCCAAGGACACAGTCTCGGCCTTCCCGTCCAGCCCTGCAACCACACGGAAGAGGGACAAGCTGCCCTCGCGTGATCCCTCAACTACGAGGCCCTTATCTATCCCATTTTCTGCTACCACCATTCCGGGAAGGTCGAATGGTTCGAGCATGACCGATTTCCCAAGCATGCCCCCTCGTGGCCTGATTCCTGAAGCGGTGGGGTCTTTGGAGACAAGTCTGAAGGTGGCGTGGACAGCCGAATCAGTGCCCGGCTCAGGAGACTTCTCCATTGTGATGGATTGGTTCGTGTTGGTCAGGAAATAAGACATATTGCCTGATTCTTGGGAAAGAGAGAGCAACTGAGAACTGTAAGAATCCGGAACAGGAGTTATCCAATTGGATAGAGGAACATCTGGCTCGGCTTTGATTTCCCAGTATCCGCTCGTCAGCCCCGCAAGAAGATAAGGCCCATAGAGTATCGCGTGAATGGAAGCATACTCGGATCGGTCATCTGGACATTAGTTTAATGCAAACTTCTCAGCTTCACATGAAAATACCTAAAGATACTGCTAAGGGAAAGCTCCCAACTGCAGAAGCATATGCCCCACAGGCAGTGGGCAGCCGTGACCGTACCTTCGATAGCCTCTGTCCGCAAACTGAGGGGAAGCTGAAGGGTCAGCTTGTCACTGGGGCTCCATTTCCCCTTTGTGACGAGAAAATTACCTGCGCCAACAAACCGGATCAATTCTGCAGAACTCTTGATCTCCATTTACAAATTTCTCAAGTCGAAGCTCTCAATTGACCGATTAATAAAAGAAAAGACAAGTCGCAATTTCAAAAGGAAAATGCCATATAGAGCAATAAAAACTAAGAAACGAATTTCGATCAAACTGGTGCTGCACATGCACGAAGAACACTAAACGCACCCGGAGGTGGTAGATTTAAAGTTTTTCCATTTAATTCTGCTTTGGCACCAGCTGAAGACACCCAACTCGGTATTCGGAAATTCAGGGTAGACAACTGCCCTGCTGCCTGAAATAAGAAGAAGCAGAGAGAAACAATAAGACACCAAACACTGCCAAAAGAACACCAGAATCCAAAATAGACTAATCTCACGTGTAAATTGAATTAGATGTATTCACACTGATTTCAGGAGATGCTACACATGATTTAAGGAAGATTTTAATTTAATACGTCAATAATTGATTTTATTGTCATGCGGATGGTTGGCAGTAAAGAGTGACGAAACAGACTCAAAGTCGTGGCTACATAAGCACAAGACAGAGCAATTAAGTTGATTATATCTAAAGGAAAAGACAATGGAAAGGCCGGTGAAATTCTGCCTGCTCCTCATGCATTGGCCAGCTAGAAGTACCTTCGACGAAAAAGTAACTGTTGCTTGAATATAAGGATCCTGCCATGACAGAGGACCAATTTGCTGATTGATCACAGTCCCCCCTGCTCTCCAATTAAGTGAACTCGATACATATTGAATTATGTAAAGACCCGGAACTTCTCCTTGCTCTTCAAAATATATAGAGTCTCCCAATTTCGAAAACGACTCAATTCCTACAGACACAAAGAAAGAAAAAGGATCATTTGATGAGAATACGACACATCATGTCGAGCCTCTAATACTTGCCAGTAGGAAAACTGCACGATAGAACGTGGCTAAGTCCTAAAAAAATGAACCAAAGAAAGTTGTGGAAATAACTTCAACAAAGAGTGATATTCGACAAATCATGACATCTGCAGACTCCATATTACTGAGAAAATGAGCACTGGAGGGGTGTTCGATCTTAGACCTGTCCCATAGCAGCACCAGAAGGAGTCAAACTGAGTTCCCCATTTATGAAAGCTTCTGGCCTTGGATACCCCTTGACCCAAAGGAAGCATGTAGATCATGACACCAGGCTCAGTCCCTCTCTGAATACTTAGCACGCCATTTGTCAATGCTCGCTCGTAATAATCGGCATATGCAACTTCTTTTGTCCATCTAAACAAGTTGCGACTCACCTATAGACCAAGCTCAGCAGATGCCAAAGAGTCGGTCAACAAATAAACTTGCATAACTAAGCGAATGGTGCCATCACTCAGTATGGATTAAAAGGTTTAAGACAAACGATTAGACATAATCTAAGTCATAGTTAATTAGCTTTGTACCAATAGTAGAAATTAGATCATGACTTTGACATATTGCAACTTCTGAAGTATTTCGTAAAATGCTGCGTCAAATTTCCATTGCATAGTCGAGAGAGAAAATATATCCTGACTAAATCACTTCCCTAGGAGACCAAGTATGGTGTTAAGGAGTACTCAGATCACCTTCAGCATGTTATATGTGGTGCATGATTCCTCATTTTCCACTTGAAGAGTGGTCGCTAAATGCTTTGGGTCCGTCCTGCCAGACCAACAAATAAAGAGGATTACCATGATGAGACGCACACAGATACGCACGCGCAGATATATACATTTATATGCATATTAAACTTGAATATAATTCTCCTTCAGAATTCAATATATACCAGAATTCCCCGACTGACGTGCCACCTGTCGCATAGCTGTGGGAGGAGTTCACTATGTCCATGAAGAATGTCCCTATAGTCTGATGTAAGAAGTTGCCAAAAAGCCATTAGACAAAACATTGGAAACGTCAAAAGATGTACAACCATTGAAAACGTGGAAATACATCTAGGTTAAACACATAGTTATATCACAAAGCAAATCCTGAAGAAAGCCAGCCTTCTCTGAGAAAACAAGAAGGCCGCTAAGATTTGGAAGACACAGTGTTCTTTACAATTCTTTTCATAAATAAAAATTCTGTTTCATGCTATTCTACAATTTGAAAATAAAAAAATGTTACCTTGTATAGCGGGTCACCAGTAACTTCAAAACGCATCTGTGCTCCAATAACGATTGGGATATGAGTATTCGCATGAAAACCAGCTATGTCATCGGCCTGCAGGTCAAAAAAGATAACTTCTGCGAAGCTTTTACATATTGTACTGAACATGGAACCAAATTGTCGAAAGCATAGAAAAAGAGAGAATCAACGCATGAGATACTAAGAAGCAATGCAGACCCATGCAAAAAAGGTTAGTTGGAAATACACGCATATACGTCCTCATTTATAGCAATCCCTTGCAGGCTTGCATCATCGGTTACAGATCTGACATAAAGGACTCATCCGACTTTAAATATTCCTCTCTGAACCTCGAAATACATTATAGCACTTGAAAAAATGACACATATTCTCTGAAGACTTGGAGTAGCATGATGAGAACACTAAAGAAACAAAAATGGTTTTTACCTGCACAGCAAGCAATCCTAAAAAGCAAGGTTTATCAAAGAGATGAGCCAAGAACAAATGCTTGTTATCATTCTGCAACAAAAAAGTAGAAGCACAAAATCAGGATCAAAATCTACAATTTTCAAGATAGGTGACGCACTATAGTATGATGAAGAGGGTTCACTGAGCAAAACCTTTCTGATTTAAAAATATGCGGGAACCTCTCAATATATGTTAATATTTGATAGCCATTTCCTCTTTAAATGCAAAGAAAGAACACTTCTCTACTCACTCACATTAGCCATTGCAAAAAAATAAATTTCCTCAAAGAGTTACTGAAAACTCAGATCATTGGGCAAGAAAGAGCATGACTTTCTCAGACAACTAAAGGCAACCGATATTGCAAACTCTGAGAGGATCGATCTATGACTATCTGGTGTATCACCATAGAAATTGCTCAATACAGCTATGTCTTGAATCAAGCAAGAGACAATAGCCCGGATCAAGTTCACATGCAGTTACAGAGAATAACTTGTAGTTCATATACCGTTACAGTGAATAACTGGTAAAGGACATCATTCATGCCACCAGTCTCTTCATTGAGTGACAGCCAGTGTCTTTCTATAGAGTATGTTCTGATCACATTCTGCACGCGATTGTAGAAGTAATCAGCCATCCATGTAACCATTTTCAAAGTTTGATTGTTGCCAGCAAGTGTATATTGATCCAGAAGACCCGCCATGATCTGTCGAATTAGATACTCAAGTCGTTACTTCCAAGCTTACCAGACTAGAATCAAAACAGGGAGTGCTGCGTTAAAAATTCCAAACACTTGAGAACTGTACCTTGTGAATGGTGTAATATGGAGCCCAGACTGGTTTGATAGCTTCAAAACGATCAAATTGCTCAGATGGGAAAGCCGAAAGATATCCCGTACCCATTTTCTCTTGACAGGCAGCTAGAGCAGTTACTAATGCAGACATTTTCTCTCCAATACTATCATTGTGAGTGCTTGCCCACATTTTTGCCGTTGCACTCAAATAATGCCCTTCAAAACAGGAAAGCAAGATATTCATACCATAGTGACAGAAAGATCATGAGCAAAATTCAACTTGATCATCATCCAATTTGGATCCTAAGTAATCAATATAGAAGTCCTGTCCAGCAAATGCTCAATAATAAGATGGTCCTGAAAATGACAAACTTCTCTCATTTTGCACTCAATGAATAAACGATGCCACATCATGAGAAGATCTTATTCCAAGTAAGAGACAAACCAGAGCAAACATCAAAATTTCAATGATCCAATGATATTCAAACATAATGCTACCTTCTCCACCTATTCCTACTGAAACAAAGCCTGTTCCATTTGAGACTGACGCCAAAATCATCCCCAAAAAACAAAGCAAAAAAAAAACATAATTGTTACTAAGTTTATGACGTAGAGATGGCATCGGGCCAAAAACATAATTCAGCCAAGGAGCAGGAACCCTTCATGCTGGAGAGAGAAGAGATCATCCATTCATGACGTATGATGTGTTCCAGAACAAGCACATCACTGGACTATAGTGACACAATGACTAACCAGTTCAACGACAAATGGGAATAACAATATATATCAAAATAACTGAAGTAACAACCAAACTAACCTACAAAGTGACCCCGGAGCTCGCAAGTCGGGGCCTCCCAACCACCATATGCCTTCCCCGGTGTCGGCAAACCCGCCGTTTTCCTAAAGCTCCACACCAAACTATCCACATCCAACAACAGTAAGTATTCTAGGTTTGTCTGCTGCGCCCGCCATTGAACTGAACTCGGATCCAGTCTCACATCATGCAATGATACTTCCTTAAGGAACTCCCCTGGTGAGTCAGACCCAGCAGAATTCTTCAATTTCCGGTACGTCATTATCCAATCAAATTCCTGTTCTTCTTTTAACATCTTTCTTGGTAACAAGTTGGACCAAGTCGTCTCGTCCGTTGGAATCAAATGGTAGTGTGAGAACATCTCCTCTCTCCATGACTCATTGTTTGATGCTAAGAGCTCGTATCTAAGAGTGTGTGACGAAAGCTGAGTAGGGATGTTGGTACACTCCTTACACAAAGCACCATTGACCAAAACAAGCAAGATTAACAACCGAAGCAAACAAAAAGCCTTCATTCTTTTGGCACTGCACTGGATTGTATCGTGCAGAATTGAGCTCCGAAGAACCACACAGAGCAGATAATGTGGTAATCTTTAGATAGCGTTTGTAGTGAAAGATGAGGGTAGATAAGAACGGCGATTTTGTAAACAAGAATGGGATTAAAGCACAATTAGATATAAAAAAAAAGCCAAAACTACCTGCAATTAAAAAAGGTTAAAATGGGATCAGTGTACAAATTTCTGTATAAAAGTCTGGAATTACCCAGAATGGAAAAGGCTAAACATTGGGCAATACGAAGGGGATATGTTTCACCGACCAAAAGAAGAAAAAGAGGAGGGGATGTATTTCTATTAGCAGAAATCAAAGAGGTACTGAGAAATCTTTAACACAAAAGAAGGGAAACTTTGGATAGAATTAGATAAAGAGGCGATAGAAAGGACGCGCTTTTCTGAGGTGGACTTGAGCAAAGCACCAAACATTACAGAGTTAGCAAGAACAGTGGAACAAATCAATGGAAGCTCTATATATATATACACATCAGGAAATACTTAGGGGAGAGAGAGGGGGAGAGAGAGAGAGAGAGAGAGAGAGAGAGAGAGCGGGGGGGAAGAGAGAGAGAGAGAGACTTTGAGCAATCAAAATGCCTCGCGAAATTATCGAATTTAGTAACTAACTCGATAAACAAGCTGAAAAATGGTGGGGTGGGAAGCGAGTGTATTGACAATAATAATAATTCAACTGGTATCAGCAGAAAGCTAGGATATTTACGGGAGGTATATACGTCCAGTATGCGTAACACGAACCAGAGACTGAAGGAATCTCAGGGAGAGAGAGACAGAGACAGAGACAGAGACAGAGAGACAGAGAGAGTGGTTGGAGGGAGGATAGGAACAGGGAAAGATCACGGATACTTCGTCGTTTTCCCCGGTGGTGGGTGGGGTTTGACCGGTGAGTTTCGCAGTGATTTTTGGAGCTATTTTCTACACACAGCGAGGAGAGAGAAGCAGGAGCACAAGCGGGAACAGCGGTTGTTGTTTGGGAACAGAACAGGGCTGTGCCCGTGCCCTGCCGTTTCGCTTTCTCCGAGACTTTTTGGACCCATCGTCGGAGAAGCGGCGGTGGCGAGAGATGCTCAAGGTGGGTCACACCATTTTCGCCGATGGGTCGAACCCGCCGTGCCTTATGGTTCCCTCCGCCGCTCCCTCCGCCGCTCTCTCTCTCTCTCTCTGAAGGAGGAAGGAGCGCAGGCCAGTGGAAAAAGCCGAGCGAAGAGAGAGAAAATCGCAAACGTGCGACTCCCCTTTCTTTTGTTATAAGTTCTATATTTGAAATGTTTTACTAGATTCCCGTTGGAGGGCAACTACCAAGGATTAAGAAAAAAAGTTATGGGAAAATTATACACAAAATGAAGGTATATTTCGACTTAAATTGACTACCGCTACACTAATTCATACTTAGAAAGTGAAAAAACTTTGAGAAAAACGGGAACGAGAAAATGAAATTAGAGATAGCTATTTGAATGTAATCATTCCTTTTATTTAATTTTTTGGTCGAAAATTTATGAATATATTAGTGGGAGAAATATCTAGGAAGCGAATACAAAGAACTTTTAATTTTCCTAGAAAGGAAACTATATAGTTGAAGAAAAGCGGCTGCACAAAGTAGGAGGAAAAGAAACTATAATTGATTTAAAGGGTTTCTTCAAATCTTGATGGCCCTTGATTTTTAATTTACATTTTCGTCCTACATGGGATGTTTTCAAGTAGACAATTAGGGAGGAAGGAAATAATAATGGAACTTATGTTTCTTTTAACTAGCGAGGAGCAAATATGCACATGAATTGCGTATGATCAATAAATTGATTATTGAAACGATAAAAAATATATAAAGTGTGATAGAAAAATCATGTCGAAATGAGATTATTTAGCTGAGAAGCGTTGATAATCACTTTTTGAAGACGACAAATGCTCGTCGAATGAAACTTTCCCTCTCAAACGTTCCAAAGGCAGACACATGGAGATGTGAATAGCTTTTCTTACGCAAGGACAACCAAGCAACGCGTATCATGAGTGGACATAACAATTAGACGGGTCAATTAACTTTTGATGGGTGTGTTTGTCTAAAAAGTTAATATGTATCATGAATAAATTTTGAAATTGTCTAATCATAATTTCTAATGGATTTTGAATCTCTACGAAAATAAAAGATTCTCGAGACAAGCCAAGCCTAAGCGCCCATTCAAGTTGAAATGTATAATGAGACCTATACAATGCGTGATATATAATCAAGTAAGAACCCTTGCCTTCAAGCAACGCTTACATAGATATTCTCTTCTCTAAAATAAATAGGTTTTCGTTTCTACTTTTCCTATGTGAGACTTTTCTTTTTCATAATCGCGTTGCCAACTCTAACAAAATGCATGTTGAGTAATGTATATATTCTCTAAATAATCATTTTGTGATCATTCTCGACATGTCAATTATCAATGGAAGCATGTATAGGAGTATTTTAATTTTTGAAATATACAGAATGCACATTAAATAATGTAGATGTCAGCAATATATTCGTTTTGTTACGATTCTCAACATGTCCGACTGTCAATGGAAGCATGTGTAGTTTTAATTTTTGTTTCTAAATTTCACTTTTAACATTTGTGCTTTTACTTAAAATGAACTTCAAATTTTAGAACTTTGCCTAGTATGAGAATTCGCAATTACTTTTCACGGTTAAAGGAATCAAGCTGTAAGAAAACATTATAAAAAGATACGCTATTGAGTTACGAACTGGAATCATAAGGGCGTATAATCACATAATTAGCGAAGCCATCTTATTATGAAAGATTTGAATTATTAAGCAACGGAGAAAGATTGTTAGTTAAAAGGCATAATCAAATGAGGTTGTATGCATATAAAATAGAAATGGTATTTGAATATTGAAAGAAATTCGAAATTCAACTTTTAACGCTTCATTTGTTTCGCTTAAAATTAATGATTTGGAAAATACTTTTAAAAAATTACATTACTTACAAAAATGAATAAACTAAAAACATTTCCATTGTGTTTGCATCGAAAAAAGACTAATTTTTTGTGATTATCGACACATGATAGATTTTGTTAATGAGAGTAGAGTTTGGTCATTCATAAATAGAATTACCCATAACTTGAAAAATCAACAACTTGATGAGTCGATAGCTTGAAAGAATGGATAAAAGTGAAGTTGACAATCTCGGATACAACCATAGGGGAATAAAGAATCATCAACGTAATGGAGTTGAAGATGTAGAATATTATTCACATAAACAACTAATCAGTCAAGAAGAAACGGATCCATATATGATTGTAAAACACCGATATCACTAAATACAGCGGAATTAAAGCGTACATATTTGAGTCATCGCTTCAAGTGAAGAAAATAAATCATTCTGATAATCAGGGATCTATTGGAATGCCGGATCTTCCTCTTTATAACCTATTTCAATATAGCAGCTTTCAATGTGATTAAAGCAACTGATAGGTATAACCTATCCTATTTATAGGCTAGAGAGGGGATCTAGCAAACCCTATTCAATAGTGTGTCAACTGGGCCCTTCCCATTACAGGCTTCAGTTAAACACAATTGCCTACACTTCGCTACTCAACTAGGCCCGTTATCAATAGATGCCAATACCAATTTAATCAGATTACTGTAGGGTTCAACAAATATTGAAATATCCATTAACCCGATTATTTAAAATAGGAAATCAATTAATTAATGTAAGCCCATATTATAGGAAATTTCCAACAGAAGAAACTATCAAGATAGTTGAGTCGAAAAACCATCAAAATGGTGGAGTCAATGTAACTATTGATGTAATCATTTGACAACCATTTTTAACCTATATTTGTAATTTCCCTTGTAACCTTCATTAATAACAGTCGATTGTAGATTTTAAATAGTGACATCGTACTCTTTGGGAACTCCTGCACAAATAAATCAAATTTATTATCTTTCACTTATTTTTACTTTCCTACATTATACTTTTATTTTTCAAACTCACATTGTTTATAAAATTTCAACTTGTATCTATATCTTGGCATTCTCAGGCTTTGTCGTTGATTAAATTTGGGCGAGTTTGTTTATGTTTGGTTGGTTTGCAATAGATGTACTTCCTAGGCCTTGTTGTTTATTAAATTCCAATTCCATTTGTGTTCGTGTAGTTTGGTTCGAAGTAAAGCTATTGAAATCCTTATTTGCCTAGACATTATATGCCCGGAGTCTTCACAAAACCTATCTCCTCTGGTTAAAAGCCAAAGAGCAACTTTCAACAAATGATATTTCGTTGCGGAAGAAATTATGGTGAAACACATAGTCTATAAAAATTGTTCAAACATAAATTATTGTTGATAATGAACAAATTTTTTAGTGATCAATTTTTTAAAACGATACAAACGGTCATTTTAAAGAAAATATCATTTATTTTTAACAAAATAAACGAAATCCTAAATTTAGATTTGTGAGAGATTTATAAGATGTCGTGAAATTAATCTTTATTTGATGAAATTTATCATTCCACCCATCACATGACAATGTATCAGTTTAATTTACTTTAGAAAAATATACTTTGGTAATATATAATGAATTTTTGTGAAATTTTTAGACAAAATTTTGTCTATATAGATAAGTGAGCTTATCCCTTGCAATCGTTGCTCTCCCACAGAAGGACTTGGGATTAATAAGTCAATGGCTTTTACATATGACCCAATTTAAAAGTATATCCGAAACATTTCGGTGAAAGTAACATTGATGAATGAAGCAAAGCTTCCTTGTTTTAAGAGCATCAATGTAAGTTTGATAATTACTAAATTTGTCCACAATATAATTACGATCCATCCCTTGAGAAACCCGAGGTTTCAAAATACCACGAAGTCCTGATGAGGGTAGGCCTATTTATGATCGAAGTAGGGTCCGAATTTGGCAAATGATGTACCCCATGAACGCTAAGAAAAATAAGAGTCTTTCCTATCATCGAATCCATAATTGAACGCGACGACATATGTGGGTCATGATGGTGTAGGCTCTTCGCTGGCAATTCATCAATTTTCTGACTGAAATTGTACAATGAGCTTTCCCTCCTCTCTTCGGACAGCTTGAATTGGCCATGCCCTCTTGCTCTACCCCAGTCGCTTGAGTTGATTCGCAGAACTGATGATCTCCACCATATTGCTCCTCCATGTTCGAGAAACTAAGATAGTTAGACAAAGAACAAAGTCATACATACATACATGTATATATAACATATATTCATTTTTTCAAATTATAATAGAAACTTGGTATGGATGGTTCTGAACTTTGGCCCAAGGTAAAATATAGTTTTTGAATTTTTAATTTGTTCAATATGACCCATAAACTTTTGATTTGTTTAACGTAATACTCGAAATTTTGATACATCTCAACCTATTTGCTAAATTATCTGAAAATATTTAACCACTTAATATATACCAAAAGTTCAAGAACCATATTGAACAAATAAAAAAAAATTAAGAATCAACTTATATAATAGGCCAAAGTTCAAGAACTATTTGTATCCTTATCCTAAATATTAAAAGAAAAATAATCATTTTATAAGGTGGAGTATGCGGTTGATTCTAGCTAAAGCGGCATCCAGTTAGATTTACCCATTTCCGGCGTTAATATTGGCTGATTGCATTCTTGACAGGAGGGACTGATGGCAATGTTTTACCTAACAGTGGTATCTACTAATCTACTCAAAATCAACTCTTCAAAGAGAGAACAAGGCAAAAAAAAAAAAACAAAACAAAAACAAAACCAAAAACAAAAACAAAAACAAAAACAAAACAAAAAGAGATATAGAGAGACAAGGGGCCTCATCGTGTCATGTCTTTCTTGAGTTCTTATGAAGAAATCATCGCCCCCATGATTGAAGCAAAAGAACATCAAGGGAAGTGCCAAGATTGTTCTTTCCCATCGTATTCGCTTGGCTTTGAAAGCTTACTCAAGCTCACCCACAAATCTCCATCACAGATTCACGAGATTCCTATCCTACTTTTGATCTATGACACGACCTGAATTATTCCCAACGCTCAGTCCATTTTAGGGATTTCGATCGGGTTAATAATGTTTAAAGATCCATCTTCCTCTACATCGGCCAAAGGCGATATATGAAAACGAAGCGTCATTAGAGTCTGCTTTTTCTCTGTACAGGGTACCGACAAGCTGCTTGATGAAGACATATATGATTAACAAATGATTATTCTAGCGAGATATACTAGTTGAAAATCTAGATGGGGACACCAGCGTAGCGTGCTGTTCTTAGGTATTGATTTAATCGGGTTTATATTATTTACTACACGAATACTATAAAATAATATATAATATCTCACATTATCCTATGATTATTTCGGCATTTGCGCTTGGTTCTGTTTGCACGTTTCCTGTTAACAAGACAAGCTTAGAATCAGAGAGAGAGAGAGAGAGAAAAAGAGTGTTTTTTTGAAGATTTAGTGGTGGTAGCATAGGGTTTGGACAGCCCAAACACGTAGCCCAATAATATAAATATTATTTTTGTCAAGTTATTTTTAAGTTCAGAAGTGGAGACATAAGAAAAATTTTAAGGTTTTTTTGAATCATTTATTAATATCCTTGAATTTCAAAATGGATTTTATTTCTTCTTTGTCTGTGATTTTTCCTAAAAAGGTTTTACACGTAAATCTGCGTGTTTTGTTTTCCTTAATTTTAATTTCATTGTAGTTTTGCTCGGTTGTGAACGGAAAGATACAGGGAAGAAAACAAGAACAAGCTTCACGAGACCTAACTTTCAAGTCCCGATACACAACAGAAATCAAGAACAATGTCGGTAGGAGAGAGCGAAACTGAAACTGAGATCTCCAAAATCACGATGGCCGTGAATTTTTTGAGTCGGATAAAAGTCCCACTAACTAGAGCACCCCAGTCGAAGATGAACAAGTGCACAAGCAAAGCAAGGAAGTTGCGATGGATACGTGTGAAGGGTTTCTGCGCGCGTTATCATCCACTGCAAATTCACACTTGTCTCTACTTCTAGCGCGACGCGAATCCGTTCACTTTACAACGACCTCCAATGATCCAACCATCAAACGTGATGGCCGACTCAAAGAAGAAGAATGTGGAAAAGACCTTGTTAGGTGGGGAACAGCTCAGACAAGAGAGTTAGCATCATCTTTTCCTTCCGCATTAGGTCTTGGCTCATTAACTTTCACTGAGGAAGAAAAAGGCCAAAGTCCGCAAACTATCAAAAAGCGCCAAAACACTCACAGCCACGCATTCCCACTTACTATTCACCTGCCGCAACATCACTTGTCAACTTAACTTAGGGCGAGTGGCACCTAAAAGGGATGTTGACTTTTTCCTTGCGGGCTGGGCAACTTGGTTTTTTTTTTTTTTTTTTTTTTTTTTTTTTTTTTTTTTTTTAAGTATGTAAATGTCGAAAAAATTGATTGCAGGGTGCCTCTCTCAAGCTCAAGAAGAGTGAGAGATGAGGCACCACAGGGTGGTGTGCAAGGAAAGTGCAAGGCATGGCCCATGGAAAGAGAAGAAGAAGTCCCTTAAAAGATAAGACGAGTAGAGATGAGCGGGAAAAGAATTTGTGGTTGCATCTCCTACTTGCGCTGTCTCAGTAGTATTCTTGTTCCTTTCGCTGGCCAAGCAAGCAACAATAGACCTATCGAGCTTGCCTCGTTTGTATGGTTTTGAAAATGGGGCATACCATGAAAGTAACAGATTCTTGCTTAATATATAATGATATGCAGTTGGAAAATGACCCGTATGAATAATGCTGGACCAGATCAAGTGGTGAAAACGATAGTGTGTCGCAAAAAGCAAAAGGTCCCAAATTCAAGTGATTCCCGATCGACTCGATTTCTTGATGTCATATTATGAAGAAAGTTATTTCTTTGCAAATCCTTCACTTCAACTACAAATGACCTCGTTTCACACCGCATTGAATAGGTAACGCAAATGTGGTGTGCGGAATATCACCGGAGAAAAACATGGAAATGTGTGTTTAAGAGGAGGGGATTGTCGAGAGAGGGTTCGTTGATGAACGGCATATAATTAGTACTTTTGGGCCCTCCCTGAATAGAAACCTGTCTCGACCATTTGTTTTAGAGGCTTGACCCAGGTCGATCAGGCTGAGTCGATCCAACCAGTTGCGGAGCAAAATACCTATTGGAAGCAGGGTTTATCAACTTTCTTATCAGCGTGATGTCGAACTTTAAAACCAGTCCAGAGAAAGGAGATCATGCTAATTACGAAGCTATCCTAATTCTCAGATTGAGTGAGGGTTTTTCTTTCTGGGAAAGAGAGAAGAAATCTCATTCACGTAGTGCGGTATAGCAGAAGACCATGTAACAAAAATACCAGTAAGGATGGATCGTCAGAGAGAGAGAGATGGGAGTCTTAGGTTTGTTGGGTTGGGTAATATCAAACATCATCCAAGCTGGGTCGGAGCTCACTCACTGCTCCACGTTCGATTTGGTCTCGTGATGTGCAAATCGTCAGCTGCAAAGATCCACTTCAATCATGAAGAAACCCTCGGGCCCAAGCGTGTCTTCTGGCCGTAGTAAGATCAGAAATATTCGAGGTCTTAGGCCCAATCCCACCTACATATAATCATAACATCTCCACCATATGACTTGCACACTGTTATAAACTTTGCATGGTTTGACAATACTTATGTTCCCAAAATCATGCAGATAGTACTCCTCCCTACAGCCTCCAGGATTAACTATATTCAAGAAAATAAGAATTAGAACCTGATCTCAAATTGCAATCCAATTCTCGACAGTTCTTGTGATTAACTTTAGTTTCCAGGATTGATCAATAATCAACTTGTATTTTCCCTCGAGTTATGAACAAAGTCAATCACTTCCACATCGAGTCCGGCAAAAAAAGAATTATATTTGGGGTTAATACCCTGAAAAACTCCAAACTGGTACACATGTGACAAATTTACCCAAAACTGGTACACCTATGACAAATTTACCCCGACTGACCATAAAAAACCCTAAACTTGTATATTTATGACAAATTTACCCCAAATTAATTTATTTGACCATTAAAAACCCCAAACTGGTCAATTTGTAACAATTATACCTTACACTAAATTAAATAATACCACAAAAAAAATCACAAAAATTGTAAATTGTGACAAACGGAGTGTAAAATCCCAAATTGGTCTACCGGTCAACTGTCACGTGTCATTTAACTTAATTAAAATTTAATAAAAATAACATGGGGTAAATTTGTCACAAGTGTATCAGTTTGGGGTAAATTTATCAAATGTTTACCAGTTTAGGGTTTTTGGTGGTCAAAAAAATAGTTCGGGGTAAATTTGTCACATGTGTACCGGTTTAGGGTTTTTCAGGGTATTAACCCTTATATTTATAGCCATTATAGTTTCTCTACGTAATTTGGTTTCAATTTCAATCGTGGAACCAAAAAACTTCTTCTTTAGAAGGACCCACAATTTGCCAGAATTACTTATGCTTCCACGTAGGCCTCACGAACTCTTGGATAATTGCATCTTCTCAGATTCACAAATTAAAGGGTTATTGTACATTTGTATCGCATTGTAATATCCTAGATTTATACTCGGTGACACATTGAATTACGTGTCGATATTTCGATGGTGGACTTTTTTTTTGTTCAGACTATGGTGGACATTGAAATGCATATCTTTTTTCATGTGAACAAAAGAATTGGAAATTACACAATTTCCCCTTGAATATGACTCAAGGGGCTTTGATCCTATGCATGATAGGTATAGAGCCTGGCCAAGTGCACGATATGTTCTACTTCTCGGGTTGATGCCTCCTTTGGCCAATGGGGGACATATGATACAAATAAGACCTCATCAGTGTATATTGGTGGGCTACCATGTGGTACATGCACATCATTCTTTAGATAGATCTCTCTTTGTTATCCAAGCAAGCTTTATATAGGAGCCCTTTGTACTGTGGTTGTATTTTGGTTTGGCTACCCTCAGATTTGGGGTACTATGTTGTCTATATATGTTCTATGTTTACTTTAGGAGCCATGTTTCATGTATGAACCACTTTGTTAATGATGCGCGTGCTTGGGAAGTTGGTGTATCTTGTCTTCAAACGAAAAGAATCCTCCTCAATCAATGTGAGGAGTATGCGTGATTAAAGATTGTAAATTCGGCTTCCGCATTAGAAACATGTCTTTCACATGATTATTTGGACATCTCGAGCTGCCCACATGTCAGGCTCTCGGATCTAAGTCACTTTTGACACGTCTCCATACAAGATTCAGGACGTGATATAGATGCTGCTTCTCGATTGAAGTCTGAACATGAGATACAGGTAAAATACACACTCATGGACAGAACTGGAAAGCTACTAGCTCAAGGGCTTGCTTGTCAAGATACCGAGTCAATTCTTGCACTCAAGGATAAAGGGAGGAAAAAGGAGCCCATTCGTTACCCGTTCAAAAAGAGAGTTTTCTTAAATATTAAAGCTTTCATTATCAACCGAAGTCAATATCAATCAAGGAAATCACTAAATACAGTTTTGAACCATACATTCCGCACTAAAGTCTTTCGTCTTTTAGAAACCGACCAAAGAAAAGTGGAATTTCTACCATTCAAAAAGAGGGGAGACCTCTTAACTTTTTTAAGTATCATCATCATGTTCCTCCTCCCTTGTGATTTAAATAGCTTCAAGAGAGACCACGTAGCAATGTACCGACGACCGCAAAATCAGATTGACAATGGATGGTCATGGCTTAGTTGCCTGTGGAGATGCCACTTTGGGCGTGGTCAAGATGAATCAGTTCTTGAAAGTAAAATTAGGGTTCCCAATGCTGGTCTTTTTTTTTGGGTCGCGGTCAGACGACAATGTTCATGATCACGATTACAAAGGGTTGATTCCTCTCTATGCCTTGAATGGAATTATATAGTTTGACCAGTCCACATCTTTATTGGGAATGAAGATGTTTGTTATGCAGATCGATCATTGCTTGCGGTCAAGCTCCAATTTTCAGTTTTCTTACAAAACGTCAATGTGATCGATGTTACCCTAAACAATCTCGTGGACATTTTTTTTTTTTTTATTAGACAATACGAGATATTTATCGATGAAATAAGAAATGCCACTGTTCAATCTACTTCCCTTTACATCCGTCGAATCAAGGTATCTATATTGTGTGACCCGCTACTTTAAATCTCATGTTATTTCATATTTAAGCATACTCATTTACTTTAAGATTATTGAGTTGATAATGTGGAGACTAAATACATTCATCTTACTAATCTTTTAATATGCTTGCAATGCAATGCCCATGACATCAAGATGCGAAGCCCCATGCACGCCATCATCACCGGCAGCTGAGAATATATATATTTTCTCTTCCTTAGGGCATGTTCTGAACGGAAAGATATGTCATGCCTTCACGAGAACGTCGATGAAGACAAATATCCACACCCGTGATTTGCACTTTCCCTCATTGTCTCCGCGGCAGCCCCCCATGCTCTAGATGACCATGTTCTAGATGACACTATCACGGATAAGTTAGTAAAGAAGGAACGCGACAAAGAGGAAATATCCAGAGCTCTAGACAAAACTGATGGTCATGCGCAAGGGGGCCTCTTTTCGTTTCTTCCAGCCGAAGAAGAGCGACTTATGAGCATCACGCTTCTTCTCCTCTCTCTCTCTCTCTCTCTCTCTCTCCCCACATTAGACACAAGCAAGTGGGTCTGTTCTTTCCATTTTTTTCACCAGGAAAGGTCCAAAGTTCCACATAAAATGCACAGTGCCAAGATTCACGACAACACGCGAAGACAGAGCTCGTGGTCTTGGTTCCGGTATCTGGCATATATACAGTTGGCCGACACAGGGAATAATTCCTCGTTCAAAGTTCCATGTTTAGGGAACCAAATTCTGGTTTACCTCAGCACCAGATGCTCTCGCGAGTCGCAAGACCAGGCTATTGCAGTTGATGATGACACTTTCGGTTCGCGTTCTGCGTATATCGGCCTATCGTATATATTCTCGGGTCGTCTTATTCTTGGATAGCCTATCATGATCTTTTGTCTTTCTGTCTTTTGGAATTTTGCCGGTTAGACCCGGCGATTTAAATCTCTTCAAGATCGTCTTGGAAAAGGAATCGTGACGCCATTCAGTTGAATTCCACGTGCTAAGGGAATTAGAATACTAATCTCAAATTGAAGGCAATAATCACAAAATGTTGACAGGAAGTGTGATCCTAAGAGAGCATATGAGGATAGACCCCACGTTAGCCAGTCTTCATGGAGTAATTAAGGCATGTTAAGCTGCCATCCGCGATGGCATCCGCATAAGAATGTCCACAACAACATTGATACCGTCGATAAAGGTGTCATGAAATGCATACATATAAATTTGATTATAAAAAGAGTCCAGAGTTGAATATTTAAAAAAGAAAGAGGAAACTCCTCCCAAAATTATAATGTTTACATGGATTTTATTAATAAGTGGGGATGCTTGTTAAACAAGTCATTAAGGATATTCCTTAGGAAATGAATTATTATTTATATTTCGTTTGTTCCATAAAAATAAATAATTATGAAAATATTTTGAAAATGATAATGGTTTGTGTTGTTTATAAAAATGAATAAACGAAAGATATTTTTATCAATAATAAAAAAAATGGTTAAATATAATTATTTCAATAATTAAAATATTTTTATTTAATTAAATATTTCATATAGTTGAAATGACTATTTTTAATACGATTAAAAAGTGTCTTGGGCGTGGTCTTCGTCGACAAAATGTTATTCGCAGAATCTATATATGCAAAGCGCGTCAGGCGTTAAATCCCGTCACGCCTTGTCAGTACGTCATATATGCGATTAATGACGTCAGCGACCGCGTCGGACATCTTGCTCGTCAGAAAGCTAAATCTTAAAGCACGATTGACTAAACCGGTGAAAGGATGGGGAGGGAGGGGGTGACTTAACAATTCGATGTCCCTCGGTTAATGTGGTGGGGGCAGACAAGGGACAACCTTCTGTACCCAAAAAAAAAAAAAAAAAAAAAGTTTTCAATCTTTTTCGATCCACTTTGCCGTGAAAGGCCAGTTGCACAGTCCCCCAAAGTTAATTAAATTTAACTTAGTTAAAAAAAGTCGTGACAACATATAAAAATTAATAAAATAAACCCTTTGTTTAGCAATTTCTCGCACGGATGGACCCTAAGATTATAAAAAAACATAAATTAAATTTGTGGGCAGATGCGATCGGAGCCCTTGAATTATCGTTTTGTTATTATATATGGTCCAAAGAAAGGGACAAGGCGGGTCCTGAGAAAAGGTCGTGATTAGTGGCACTAAATATCATGATTAGCATCGGATTTGTTGAACCGCTTGGACATTTTTCCCACTCCCCTAATTTGAGGATATGCTAATGATGGTCGTCACCTGCCGGACTTTTATTATTCATGAGTTGACACGAGCTCCATATAAAAATTTCATGTTTCCCTTGTATAAAAGAACGTACATTTTTCACCACGAGTTAAGTCGCTCTCAAAGCAATATTTTCTCGATTCTTGACTGGAGTAACGATAATGACAAGTCAAAGGAAAGAGACTGGCTAAGCTAATCAGGACCAAATCGTAATTACCATACGACATTTTTTAGAAGATTATATATTACAAATATATATAATATATATATTTTGTTGGTGAACAGGACCACTGAAGGTAGCTAGGGCCAGTGAAATGCTAACCCACGATGGGAAGTTTTTCAAGTGTTAGCCCGCCCTTCCGACCTCCATAACTTTATAGAATAACCACATACTGTGCGGTAATCAATGAGGCTCCCTTTTTGATATTTCACATTCCAAAAGTTTAAATCAAAAATTATATCGTTATAAGGTCGTTGCCTCCCTCGTTAAATCTCGCCTCCCCTCTCTCAATTCGAATCTCTAAATTGTAAATCAGACATTATCAACGATCTATCTTCGTCTTAAACCAAGTAATACCAAATCCCTTTCAACGATAAATTAACGCCTTACGTTTGCCAAATCCTGATTCGAGCGTGCGGACGAGATCGAAGCCGAAGCCATCCATTCGTGCGCATGTCCCTCTCCGTGAGGTCGTTTCGAAATTCCGATTCCATGTGTTTTGCATTCCTTGTACTCGAGATTGCAATGGAGTGCAAGAAATGCAAGGCACGTTGGTTTTCCCTTCCACACCAAGCAAAAATCGAAGGGAAAATGATAAAAAAAGAACAAAGAAAATTGAACAACACGATACTAATTCCGTCCGGCGATGGCTTTCTTGCTGCTCGACCGGAGATTGCGGGCCACGCGCGGGCCGAGCCCGCGCGTGGGGAAGAACAATTTTTTTTTTTTTTTTTTGAACAAAAGGGAAGAACGATTTGGCAAGGGGGAAATGGGGGGATGGATTATATAATTACCCCAAGCTCGACTTTATAGCTTTAATCACGTTCTACAATTATTATTAAAACTCTCCTATGTACAGCGAGTTAATTAGGTGGGGTGCGCCCAAGCGACAATTTTTAAAAAGGAAAGAGGTGGGGGGAAGAAAAATAGTTACAAAAAGGAAAAAGAAAAATTAGTCCTGCACACGTGTGGGGTGGGGTCAGAACTCCGCTAGGGACACGCTCCGAGACGGCGACGGCAGCGGCGACGCCGGCATCGACGGCGGCTGCCGCGATCTCCGGAAGTACTCCCGCACGTCGACCGCACGCGCCACCAGCCGCTCGGCGTCGTCCGCGCCGCCGGCGCCGCCGTCGTCCCGGGACGGGATGAAGGGGGGCCGCAGCACGACCTCCGTCAGCAGGTCCCACCTGAGCCCTCGGAAGAACTCGTGCTCCTTGATCTCGGCGGCGCCCCGGAGGTAGCCGAGCCTCATGGTGGGATCCTTCGCCAGCAGCCGCTGGATCAGGTCGGTCAGGGCCGTCGGCTTCCCGACGAACTCCGGGTTCTTGGCCAGCACGTTCCGGAACGTCTCCTTCCGGTTCTTGCCACGGAACGGGGTCGCCCCGTAGAGCATCTCGTAGGTGAGGACGCCGAGGGCCCACCAGTCGACGGCGAACTCGTGGCCCTCGCCCCGGACGACCTCCGGCGCCACGTACTCCTCCGTCCCCACGAAGGAGTTGGACCGCTCGCCGTCGTCGGAGAAGCTGCCGCCCCCGCTGCCGCCGCCGACGCCGCCGCCGGGCTTGTTCCGCCGGCTCACCGGGCTGACCCGCGCCGACTTCGCCTTCCTGAGGCTCAGCGCCTTGGATTCGCTGAACGCGCCGACGAAGCGCGTGAGGTTGCTCTTCTTCGGCTTGCTCTGGGGAAGCTCCGCCTCCTTTTCGCGGCGTTCGAGGATGTGGATGGACTTGGCCTTCCTGGGCTTGAGCTGCTTGGAGAGGTCGAAGTCCGTGAGGGTCACGTGGCCGGACTGCTGGATCAGCACGTTCTCGGGCTTGAGGTCGCGGTAGGCGATGCCGCAGCGGTGGAGGTGGTCGAGGGCGCAGATGATCTCGGCGACGTAGAAGCGGATGACGGCGGGGGAGAAGACGCGGTCGTTCTGGTGGTGGCGGAGGACGTTGAGGTCGCCGCCGGGGCAGTAGGGGACAGCCCAGGCGAGGAACTCGTCGGTCTCGAAGGAGGCGAGGAGGCGGGGGAGGAAGGGGTGGGCGGAGGGCCGGGTGAGGCGGCCGAGGACGGAGATCTCCCACCGGGCGCGGCGGGTGGCGTCGTGGGCGGAGGACTTGTCGACGAGCTTGAGGGCGAAGGGGGAGGAGGCGGAGGGGTCGGAGGCGGCGTCGTGGACGAGGAGGACGGTGCCCATTGCTCCCTTGCCCAGGACCTTGAGGGCCCGGAGGTTGTCGAGGTGGAGCTCCGCCGCGGACGGCGGCGGCGTTGACGGGGGTATGACCATGTTGCGATTCTGTTCCGGCAGGTGTCTGCTGCTGTTGTAGAGAGAGAGAGAGAGAGAGAGAGAGACAGCTCCAGCCGTGTGCGCGTCTCTGCAGGAGGATGGAGATACAGAGAGATGGTGGAGAGGAGGTTTTTCCAGCTTATATATAAAACTACACGAAAGAAGAGCGGGGGGTGGGTCTTCAGCTTTAGCCTCCCTTTTTGTTTCCCCTCTTTTTGTTCGTTTTTTGATTTTTTTTTCTTTTAAATTTAATTTAATTTTTTTGGATGTTGGTTTTCTCTTTTTCTTTTTCGCCTTTGCATCTTTTTGGTGTTCTCCTTTCTTGCCTGTAATTACCTAATTTTTGTTTCGGTTGGATTATTTCTTAATAACCCGCTCTCTCGTATCCTTTCTCTCTCGTTGTGAAGTTGAATTAATGCTGGAAAGACTGAAAAAAGAAGTCATTTTTTAATAAAGCACAATTTGATTCTGAGTGTGAAGCATAATCCATGTTTTCTCAATACTAGTTTATTTTGTATTTTATATTATATATGATTTTCCTCTACATATATATTTTTTGTTATCATTATAACATGATATGATAACCTAGTTCAAGAGTTCAGATTCTAACATTCCCCTCTCGAACTCATTATTCGTGGTGGATTCACAATAATTGGCTCATATAAAAATACTAGTCATGCCCATTTCGCAATAATTGAATTGATTTGTGTGTGTGTAAGGAATTGGCTTACATGTGAGGAGAGCGTGAAATATAATCACTTATAGCTCAATGAATCACAATACATCTTTTACATATGTGGTCTCATTCCATCGAATGATTTTAGTTTTTAGGATAAATCATGTCCTATAATCATAGCCAATTATGTGAAAGAAAGTTATTGTTCTCTTGTCAAATGTTTGATCAGGTCATTGTGTCCTTCGGGTCGATTAGATTCTACACTTCTAATACAGTTAGCATTGATAGAATCTAACTCAACAATAGTTATTGTACTCTTTGAACTTGTTTATATATATATATATATATATATATATATATATATATATATTAACTCTAGCGAAAAGGTGAATTTGATTTGGCTTGAAAGGATCACCCTAGTTAATAAATATTATGTGATCACTGAAAACACACAACAAACGTGATAAAGTTGGAAGAGACGCTTTTACGGGCATGATTTTTCATCTAAATCATGGGTCTTGTAATTATCAAGGTTGTTAGGGTTCTCATTGAACTATATAAAAGAAAAAAACAAAAGGCTACAATCCTTTGCCCGATTGAACCAAGCAAAAAGGTAAAGAAATCATACTTAAACCAATGAGGCATCATTCCAATGCAAATTGCAACTAGTGTATCACTCATATGGAGGAATAAGCACAATGAGCTGGGTAATAATAATGTAGCCTGTCTTTCTCTCTCCTTTTTTATTTATTCTTTTCCCTCATTCATTTTTCTTTTTTTTGGCTCCTTCAATAAGAAAAAAAAACTCCATTATTCTCTCCCTTTATTATTTGATAAAACAAAGTGGGGAGGGACACACGTGTAAGGAGCTAAGGAGAAACAAAAGAAGATGGCACAAAAGGACAAGAACCATATTCGTACGGTTGTCACATGGGAGCCTCCCATAATCTCAGGGACGAACGTGCGCGTGCACCATCCTTGTTGTCAACTTCGCCATTCCCCCAAAAACCATTTTCCCTTGATTTTCCTATTTAAGTCTTAACAAAATCCATTTGTCTTGCTAAATATTATCCCTTAAATCCTGGTTTGCAGCTGTTGAAGCTGGCTCTAATTTTTTTTTTCATTATAAAAAAGGAATTGACTTCATTGAGTAATCCAATTCTCGATTATACGTGCACCTCGTATTAATGCAAGAATCCGGATTTTTAATTTCTAATGGTTTTTTTTTTCTTAAAAGGAAATAAGAATGTCAACATATATTTTTCTATCGAAATACGACCTTGATTAATGGCACCAGCTAGGTCGGAAAAAAACTATTTAACATATACTCAACATGCGACGTATTTCTCGGGTGCAGATTGCGAGTACCGTCCGTAAATTACATCCGTAGAGGATTAATTAATAAAAGCCTGTCTTGGGGAGCGATAAACGGGATTGATTTGCAGCTAGATTCCCATTAGATAACCGCGAGTAATGTCCGTGATTAATATCCGATAGATAATTAATAAATAAGAGCCGATCTTGGGAAATGAAAAAAAATGGGATAGATTTGCAGCTAGATCCCTAATTAAATGACCTTATATATAGGATAGATATACTACATGTATCTTAGGGAATCGCTAAGAGCAAGGAAACATTAGAAAAAAGAGATAAATAATTCGAAAAAAGCCTGCACATAATCACATCTTGATATCCTAAACATCGCGCTTTGGCCTCGTCAACCCTTTGTTTGTCACTTATCTTGTAATCACTAGCCTCTACGACTAGAGTTTAGCCCCATATTGTCTTTGCTTTAACATCAACAAAATATAAATTAATCATCTTCATAGTGAAATCCCCCCATCAAGTTCAAATTAAGGGTCCCTCAAAAAATTATTGAGGATACCATGACAAGACACTTTCGATCTACTTGCACCAACAAATTTATTCTCTAGCATATTCTAACGTACGTGCAGACCATTCATTATTCCTCCGAGGGTATTTATCAGATACTTGTTAAGAAGTCATTTAAAGCAAGTTCTGTAATTTTTTCCATACCCTATTTTTCTCGTATCATTTGTAATTGAGATTTTCGAAAATCAAGATATTTCGCAGCGATTATATCTAATGGACATCTTGGAGGTACTTTCATATGACACCGATATATTAAGGGCATTCCCAATTAATGATTTTATAGTGGACTTCGATGAATGTGCTTAATTTAAAATGAGAGTATACTTTAGCTTGAGAATCCATGTTAGTGTATGGCGTGTGCAAAGATTGATTAATGGAAACAGGTGATGCGCATAAACGTTAGGTGGTGCTGGTGGATCAAACCCCTTTCTCTGACGGTATATTGTTCTACCAAAAGGTGGAGAGAAACATAAGGAAAACAAATTTATATTTTTTTATACTTCAACTAAACTTTTTGCTTCTCTCTATCACGTAGTTGTAGTTTCTCTAGTGGAAATAATGTAATATATACACGCATATGAGGCTGTGAGGGGTTTCTTTCTGAGATTTCGATCTTCTGAGCACGAGATTTTCTTCTCCTCGTTCGTGGAAGTCTTCCAAAAACTAGGGACAAAAGGGTTGGGATGCTGCAATAGCGACGGTTTCTGCTCAACCCGTAACGAAATTTGTCTCCTTCGGTGGCCATTTCTGTCTTTATCGATTCCTTCTACCTACCCGTTTCACTAGAGAGAGAGAGAGAGAGAGAGAGAGCAGAATAATACATTGCACCCAAAGATACGATGATACAAGAAAGCTAGCCAAATACGACTGTGTGGTGCTCCTTATCTCGTAGGGCAACTTGAGTTGGACGAGTCCTCGATTGAAAACCCTCATGTGCCCTTTTCACAGCTAAGAGGTTCGCGTAAGGTCGTTCTCATATTTGCCAATTTAGGACGAAAATGATAGGATTGTCTCATCGACAAAAAGATAGAAAAGCAAAGAAAAGAAGATATTTTGTTCCTTAGAATGCGTGTTCAGAGTGATAGGGCCAAGATGGGGCAAGGAGTTTGACAGAAATTCAAGTTTATAAGAGGGCGAGATGTAGACTTGATCGATGGGCAGTCCAACTGGGGCTTAAAAGTGACGTGGAACATATTAAATCCTCTGAGTAAAATAATGGGTTTTCTTCAACCCTCCATTGAAGTCATTTTTGGATTCCTTTTTAACGTCTCTTAACTTAGAATCAATCTTATTAAGATAAGGTAAGGTTTGAATTGACCAATTACCAAAGTATCGTAAGAATACTACTACCGCAAATAAAATGATGGGGAATTAAAATCACACATTCAGAGATTCCCAAACTTGAATATTTGGGTCTTTTAGGGGCTGATGCTGGCAAAACATTCGCCTTGCACTACTGCGTTCACATAACATATGCGGGGTGCTGTCCCAAGATGAGCAAAATTCCAAGAAATCATCTGATCAATCATGTTCACATGCTTGAATCGATGGGGAAAAGGACGGAGTGGCTCAGACGGGAATGGCTACAAGATCACATGTGGGCATTGAAGGCGATGATTGGTACCCTTCGCGAGCGTGGATTCAATGGGAGGGTCCATCTCATGCTAAAGGCTGTCCCCATATTCACTCCCTTTTTTTTTTCCTATATTTTATACGACTGACTGCAGCTGCTTTTAGCTAGCGGCGCCCATCAGATTTTGTTTCTGCACTATCGATCAATCAATTTAGCACGGTAAATCTATCGCATCACGTGAAAAAATTCCTTCCCGATTAGTTTATACAATGAGCTTTGGTTGGAGATTAGGTCTCTTTGTTTCTTCCTCGAACAGTTAGTGAATTGAAAGGATTAAATGATTGCACTTCACGTCAGTACATTTGCTACTCCCCTAGTTTCTACGTTAATGATCTGTCTCTTGATCTAATTGTCCTTTTTTGATATGGAAAATAGATGTTAATTCTCATGTCTAATCAAATATTCTTATTTAGGTACCTCTTTCTCTCTCATCAAAGAACATGTTAGAAAAACAGAGAGATAGACAAAAAGATCCAACAAATATTTGCATATTTGCATATTTAAAGAAGGTGAATAGGTTATAGGGAATCGATTAGATCTGAAAATTGACATGAATTAAGTTCACACGAACCAAGCGTACACAATATACATATATATTTATATATATATATATATATATATATATATTTTGGAAAAGTTCTCATATTTCCTCGTAATGAACAATTTGATCATGCACGCCAAGGCCATATCCAATCCATTGCAAGATTAGCTCAAACAATTTGAGATCAAGGCTTAGATTCTTGTCTTGGAATATATCACAAAGAACTTTTCTGAATTCGTATAGAAATGCGGTCTAACCAAGTGTTTATCTGAGTTTATAAGTTGGGAAGAGTCTCTAAATCACTTAAACTGCCTTAAAAAGAAAAAAAAGAAAAAATAGAAAAATAGAAAAAAAGAAGACAAGATGGCCCCTTCGACCGCCTATCATCTAATTTTTGTTAGACCATAGGACAGAACAGATGGGCCTCTTTCCTTTAGTGTAATTCCTTTTCGTTTCTATTGGCGATCTTCTTTATAGTGTAAATTCAATTGGTAATGAGTGCGCCTAACAGCTATGGGGGGAGGGGGTGGGCTTCATTGAATTTAGGCTCTCCATCAAACGAGGGTTTTGCAATAAAAACATTCAACTTTGAAGATCTGTGGGAGTAATTATTGCACTGCACAGACCAAAGTGAAAGGGGGATGGGGTTAATGACTTTGAAGATCTTTGATGGAAAAGATGAAGCAAATTGCCACGTGATGCTGTAGGCCATGTTCATTGCCTAATCTTTGTAATCTAAGCAGTGCACACAAAATGTCATTATAGAATCTTTGAGCCCTAGGAATTACTTTTTCTTATTTTTTTTTTTTTTTTTTTTTTTGGTTTTACTTGTGAATATTCTTTGCATATTACTTTATTTCTTTATATCCGAATCAATACTCGGCTGAAAATTCAAAGATTGAAAAGTCTCTGAAAAGAAGAATAACAGGTGTAGAAGATGATGACTTGATGTGTACATGTAAGAAAAACCAACCTTGTGCTGCAAGGGAAAAACATCAAAAAAGTTGAAAACTTATTACATCGATATCAATTCAATCTTAAATCTTCAATTGGGCTAATTTAATTCTAAATATTTTTACATTAGTATCAATTCAGTCTATTTAGTCAATTTAGGTCGGAAATCATCGATGTGGATGGCTAAATGGATTGAAATGGTACAAATATGAAAATGTTTAGGATTAAATTGGCCAAATTAAAAAGTTTATGACTGAATTGGTGCCAATACAATAAATGTAAGTTTCTTTTGGTACTTTTCCCTGTGTTGCAAAGTTTTGAATTCCAATTCCTCATCTTAGTAGGATATTATGATTATATGAGTTTGAACCATGTTTTCTTTCCTCTTTAGTGCTCATACTATTTACAAGAGACTCAATGAAAATCATGGACTCGGTAGCCATTGAAGGACTTTTACTATATGTATATGCGGTCTGCATAAAATCTCATGTACACAAGTTGATGTGGATAAATGCCACCTATGTGTACTTGAACGGTACATTCGAAAGCAGAATTGTTGGAGTAGAAATTTTTCTAATGAGTCAGCTACCAACTCTTCAAAGCATTAAGTCATTGGCATAGCGTGAAAAATACACACTTTTGATGTAAATTGGGGGGTAGGCATTGCATCTTTTCAATCTTATATTATATTGTGCCCTATTGAGGGGAAGGTGAGGGGGGGGTGGTAAAGAAATGGCATTCCACTTCTACCAAACCCTAAAGCCCCATGCATGTCAACTTTAGGCAACAGAAACACCCAAACTACTTTGTTAGAGGGCCATCTTTCTCAGCCTTTATCGGACATTAGAACCCCACAAGACCATTTGTTTATTAATGCTTCCCCTAAAAATGCTCATGAAGTTTCATAAGTTGTGTTCCTGTCGGCCATCATTTGGTGGGAGGAAAAAATGTGAGCTTCCACCTAAGACCAAGGTGAAAAAGAGAGGGAGGGGGGGAAAGATAAAGGTGATGAAATTAAAGTAATATAATTTCCTCCAATTGATAATTCCTCCACCCATTTCAAAGTTAGGCACATCTATGCTTTAAAGGGAGAAAAAGCTAGGGATGCTTTGATGATGGCGTTGTCGGCCATGATCTTCCATCCAAAAAGAAATCGCTTTTTGTTTCTTTTTCAAAAAGGAAAAAAAAAATATCAGTGCCTTTTGGATCAATAAAAGGGATACACACGCACTCGCACAAAAACACAATTTGAGTACTGTTTCTGGAGGTAAAAAAATACTTTCAAGCACAAAGCAGACACTTACACTTGTCAAAACCCCACTCCAATTAATGAATAATTCCCTTGAATTCTGTAAGACAGATTAAGAATTTTATAGTGGGAAGAACGAAGTAATTTTGTTTGTTTTACAAAAAATAAATGACTCTGAATATATTTTCCTGAAAATGATTATTTATATCTTTTAATATAATTTGATAACGAGAATTTATGTCTAAATATTTTTATGGATGCTAACAATATTTTTGGTTCATTCATTTTTTATAAGAGATACAAGCGATCAATTTTATAATAGTATTTTTCAAATTATTCATTTTTCACGGAACAGATAAGGTCTTAATTTGTTCAAAACATTTGTAGATATTTTGTTTTTATCTTTTCAAGTAATAATAAAACACATATTTATCAATCAATGTATGTTCTTAAATAGCCTAACCTAAAAATTTTTTAAGTCAATAAATGAAGAGAGATTGCATGTATACGAAACAACGAGAGTTGTATGCGTAAAATATATCGGGACAGAGCCTAACTCTAATGCTAACTGATTGATGGAGAGATGAATGGCATATATATAAAGAAAATATAAAACCTTAGACTACCAATGCGGGATACTTTAACATAGGCCTTGTTTCGATTCATTCAGCCTCTTTTTTTCTTTTTTCTAATGTTTCTTTGCAATACTCCGGGGACATTGCACCTACATTTTTCTTGCCCCTTACTTTACTTATGCTTCCCGATATGCTTAACAAAAACCGTTTCCCTATCGTTGTCTTGAGGGGGAACTCCAAGTACGTCCGGTGCACCACAGCCTGAGCAGCACGATTGTCCAATGATACGTCAATTCGCTCGCTAAAAAGCCCCTTTTGGTCAACATCTCTCTCGTTCAATTAGCCAGCGCCTTATCACATTGCTTACTTTTGTTCTTGCTCGAGTGCTTTCCACTTATACTCTCTGGTCACCAGGACCCACCATGAACAATAACATACGAGGGTTCGGCTTCTACCGCAATCGAAGTTGCATAACAGCAAAGATTCGAGCTGGATGATGCAAGGCATGGCTCCTTTTTCAGACCCGCAGCATGAAATTTTCCCTTGCGAATCCATACACGCATCGCGTGCCTCTGCAAAAATCTGGTGGAGGAGGAGGTGGATGGCTCGATCTATATTGATGGGGGTGTTGAACGCTACCTTACGGTAGAAAAAGCTAAAGTCTCTGAACTTTCTGTATTCGATTTGTAAGCTTTTCCTTTTGTATCTTTTCTTTTTTACGTGGAGAATATCATAATTGCAGGTATGGGGGTGTTGCGGGCAGTGATGACACCGGAGGAATTCAAGTATCATATCATTACCAAACGCTTGCTAAGCCTCATGATGGAAGGATACAATGGTTTCTCAATCATTTTGCACTGACCCATTTGTATTCCTTTGAGTAGAAGATGATGAAACCATCATTATATCGCCCCAACACTGGCGTATATAGGAAATCACTGCTGTTATTAAGAAGAGTATTGACCTATCCATTTGATGTATTCATCATTGATTGAGACATGTACATTGCTTGTATCACAAGAAGAGACGAGGATTTGAACTTGGCACCTTAAATCTGTTTGGTTCTGTTGGGAACAATTGCTCTGTTGATATTGACAGAAAAAAGAAAAAGAAAAAAAAGAGAAGCAGCATGGGAACCTTCTTCATGGGTTTTGTTATTCAGTACATGTTCTGAAAATTAGAATCGACCTCTTTCATCTTCTAATAAGCCAGAAGTCCCAAAGTAAGATACACATATATACATGTACATAAAATGAGCAAGCAAACTTGTTCTAAAAAATTATTAGATGCACCAGGCGCATATGAGTCCGCCAAAACTCCTAAGTTTGGGGAGTCTTGGGTCTCGCATTAATTTCACATAATCTAACAATGGAGCTGCACTAGACTCGCGTGCATTAGACATCAAATTTTATAGTAGATCATAATTTCCTCCCATTGCAAATCTTTAGTCGACCTCGGTCATACCGACTGCCCATCCAACTTCAGGATCGAACTGAAGTGGCTCATGGGCCTAAGGCAAATGAAGAGGCCCGGAAGAGCTCTTAATCTGTGAACGAATACGTACGACTGGCTAATCAGATTGCAAGCCCTACAAAACCATCAAGACAAGCTCTATCTTATGCTTTATTCGCATATAGGAACTCTAATGTCAATCCATCCGCATCGACACAGATGAGGACACCAGTCGATAAAAAGGCCGTTGCTCATTTTGACACAGCACAAAACGTTTTTTGCTAGCCAATATGTCCTTAGACCTAGGAGGTTAGCGGTTTCAAGTTCCTTACAAATTCCATTTGAAATCCAGTATACATTCCTTACTTTTTAGACCTTGAAATATATCCGTCGAAATCTGAAACATGAAATCTACCCTGACATAGGTTTCAGAATCAGTTCCAAGGTCCAAACAATTTTTTTTTTTAGTTAAACAAAACGAAAATGAACGCAACATTAATGAACAAGCTTAGACATGTTTGGCTTCTTAAAAATGATGGAAGAGCAGCAAAATAACTTCTTAAAAGAAACATACATAAACCTTATTGACCGTCAACTTCAAATTTTTCTAGCATTTTAATGATTATTCATCCATCAGTTCTCCATGGTTATTTCATTCATCCCGCGTTCTTTTAAGAGAAACCATAAGTAGGTTGCAACCACAATCATGAAAAAGCAAGGGAAAGAGAACAAAGATGAATCTAGGTCATCATAGACTGTCCAAATACCTTATTTAGAAAACACTTGCTTGGGGAAGAATGATAAAGCAACAAGAAGACAACAAATTTTACTACTTAATCCAATGGGTATCTCACTAAATTACATAACAAATAATGGGAAATGAACTCAAATTCACCTCTTGTCTATTTTTGCAAAGAGCTCGCTAAATTCACTCACAAATAAATCAATTAAACAAATGGATGGAGTCTATTAGTATTATGTTCCGTGAATTCAATGATGGAAAACACATTGGTAAAAGGCAAAAAGAAAAGCAATAGGCAAAAAGAAAAGCAAAAGGCATAAACAATTTTATGTTTAGGCATAAACAATTTCCGAAAAAGAGGAACCGAGAAGCAGAACATCCCACCCTAGAACCAAGAACCAGAGAATCAGATCTCCAGTTCCCAGTTTAGATCTCTGGTTCCGGGTTCTACTTGGAACCGCACTCACCCCTACTTAGACCGTCATTGATGACCAAGACCTAATGTGCCCTCGCGCTATTCGAATGAGCATTCTGAGACTTGACATTCCACATCAAGCACACAAGTTGCCCATGTCCAGAAAAATTCTTCTGCAAATTGCTAGCATCTCCGCACTAAATCTGGGCATGAGCCAAACCAGCTTGTCTCTCGAATGGAAGGGGAGGAACGTCAATTGCGAGTCATACATAATATGCTTGAACCAATGCGATTCTTACATGATTCCAGCAAAACACTGTCACAATGACCACAACATCCCTTCAAACAACGGGCGCTGATAAAGTGCAAGGGCGGGAAATTATAGGAATAAATGAAGCATCTCTGCAGTTGAGCTTCGGTCAATCCTAATGTAGTAGAAATCATTTCATATGCAGAAGAAGACAACTCGTAGATTACAACCTTGGACAGCTACAACCGATTAAGTACAGGACGATGAACCTCACGTACCTGCACAACATACCTTGGGGAGCTGCAAAACCCCATACCATTCTGGATAAATAGAAAATCTGCCCTGCCTGCTCTGCAAATTGGCGCCAACAAGCTTTACCCACATCTATGACAAATTCACATGCCAGCACGGACAGTAATACTCAAGCTATACAAGCGGAAAGCACTACAGCTGAATATTATTAAGCACGAGTACTACAGACATTGATACTAAAGAGAGTTTTTAATGCAGAAAACTGATGCTCTCGGGAAATGGATGATGGACCCTGAAAATCAAATCATGCATTAAAAGCAAGATATCCTTCTAAAATATCACATCCAGTTAAATAAAATCTCACCAGCAAACCGGGTGCCAAAAAAAGAAAAAGAAAAAAGCACACTAATATTTCACCAGAGTGCAATCCAACCTCTCTGTAGACAGTTGAACAGCTCACGAGATAGTTCAACCTCCTATAAGGGGCAACGAGGGCCTCATTGTCAGAAAACCCAAAAATCCAGAATTTTTTCAAGAAAATACAACCTCAAACTTTATCAGAACAGATCAATCCAACCTTCTATACCATCACCAATTTCATGGAAGAGGAATCCTGAAGATTAAATCCAACGTTCCCCATAATCTTTTGTGGACTCACAGCATATAACCATGCTCAATGCTGCCCCAAAAGGCTAGAAAGGTTCCACAGACTAGTGAGATCAGATCACCTCATTAATAAACTGTTTTTCACCAGAGCACATATTCACTAAAATTTATCCAGTAAGGCTTTGTAACAAATTATCGCGCTTTGCATCCCTAACATGTCCTGTCAAAAGCAGAGAAGATATTCCAGTCCAGTACGCCAACAGAGCTCTAAGAACCTCAACCAGAGGAACAATACGTAGCCAATTTACAAATTCGCCTCTCTAGTAGGGTGACATAATGGAACAAAGATAAACATAACAAGAACACTGACACTGAACTTTTATTCCGTAAAACATATAGTTTGCAATCAGTTATACATAGATTATATATGTTTACCACCAGGGTACTCACCTCCCCAATTTGGGGACAATAAAAAAAAATACAATGAGCTATTACATCGGCAAAATTTGATGTTTGGCACCTTGATATGAAATCTCCGCCTAATTACAAAGAATAGCTTACTTCATACACCTAGGTATCAACCAGAAGACTCTCCAACTACTTGAACTACCGTAGTCCATGTGTTTAACTGCCACTCTCTAAGAACAGCAAGGAATCGCCGCAGTGAACAAAAATCGAATGTGTCAATGAACATTATCAGCTACACCTAAATCAAAATCAAGATTATACCAAATACCGATTGCCTATGATGGTTTAGATCCTTCAAAAGTCTCCCCTGCCCGAATCACCTTATTATTTGAAAAAATACTTTGGTGTTGGCTGTCACAAAAATCAATCAGCAATCAATGACTTATGATGCATTAGCTCCTGCAACTGTATTCTCCCCTGCTTCAATCATCTTCTTATTCTTCTCAATTGCAGCAGCGACCTCCTGAGGCATGTACTTCTCGTCGTGCTTAGCTAGAACCTCTGTTGCCGCAAAATAACATTCCGCACTCCTTGCTTTCCCCGACACTGACTTTGAAGATACCTCCTTCCTTACTTCATCAGTGAATGGTTTCACAAACCCTTCGACCACCACGGAATGCCCTTCCCTGAATAAGTCTGGTAACGAACCTTGATACCTGATGTTATCAACATCGAAACCATTTTGCAATCACATTGAAAGAATCCAAAACGACAGAAGACAAATCAAACCACACGTTTTACCAATAAAACACAATGAAATGAGGACCTTAGGTTGAATCGACTATTCTAGTCTTAGTCATGATCCCTACTGAACTCTCAAAATCGCTTAGATCAACTTACTAATCATACCATCCCGCAAGCAAAATGCTTTTCATCGAATGACCCACTCGACAATGAACATCTACTAAAGCAAAACCAATTCAATACTTCCTACGCACAAAACAAAATCACTTCTAAATGCAAAGGACAGCAATCAAAATCGCGATAACCTGCAAACCAATATCACAAACTAACCTACCTGACCAAAATGTCAGTGATCAAATCGGTGATAACGAACTCCATTTCCGCCGAGGAAGCGGGCTGCGCGACGGAACCTTCCAGAACCAATCCGCCCAGCCTAAACTTGTTCTTCGTAGGGTTAGCGGAGTACTTCTCCATCGCATCCGACGGGGTCACGTAGAACACCAGCTGGTCCTGAAACTGGTTCAGCACGATAACGATGAACCCGGCGATGCAGCTGAAAGTCAGGGCGTAGGTCCAGAGCCGCCGGTTCTGGAGCTGGCGGGCCCGCGCGCCGATGTCCACGTGCTTGGGCCGGGCCGGGACGCGCCGGGCGGTGGAGAGGAACCGGAGGGCGGCGATCGAGCTCCGGCAGTCGCGGGGGAGGGCGTGGAGGTCGGAGACTGGGGAGAGGAACGGCGGGGGAGATCCGAGGGCGGAGGCGGGCGCGGCGGGGCGCGGAAGGGCGGAGGAGGAGGCGGCGGCGGCGGCGCGGCCGAGGTGAGGACGGAGGCGGAGGGCGAATCGGGAGGCCATCGGATTCGCCGGGCCGCGTGCGTTTTCTCGGGAAAGCGACGGAAAGGAACGGCGAGAAAATTCTAGGGGAACGGAGAGAGAAAGTGAAGGAGGGGGTTTTTGGTGCGGGGTTCGACGGAGGCGTAAGGCGGCTAGCAGAAAACGGGGCCGTTTTGGACCGAAGTTTCGCGGGAAGAGGGCTGGCGATACTGTACAAGCAACCGGGAGCATAAAATCCAATTTCGAAGGTTGCGGGCGAACTTTAATTTCATTGTTGCAAAATTATAATTATGATTCTTTTTTTTTTTTTTACGACCCAGAACCCCCGCACGCGGACGGATCTTGACCACCTGGAGCGACACACGCTTCCCACCACACACACACACATGCCACCAGGTAAGTCACCCTACAACGACTTGGCCCAAAGCTAACTGCGTCACCCAGGTGGGTGGTATAATTATGATTCTTGAACATTAATAAAATCCGATGTAAATTACGATGGAAACACGAATCGTAATTACCAAATCCAATTGCTAGTTGTGTAGATGACACATGATTTTTCAACCAATGGGCTGATAGGTTGGGCCAACTAATTATATCAAGGACCATCAATCCATTAGAGGCCTTGTTTGATTTAGCTTTCATAATAGGCCTTGGGCCTCTAAAGTCCCTTAAGAAAAATGCAAAGCGTTTAGCAAGTACTTTTAAGACTCCTTTAACCAAATATTAGCATTCTGAAGGTTGAAAGCCCAAGGTAGACAGGAACCTAACTTGGACTTTCGGCATTTTGAAAATGCAAGTCTATTGTTCATTCCTCACTGTTCATTTTCTTCCCCATTTATCCACAATTGTCTTGTTTTTGGATATGTCGCCTAAGAGTTGCGCTTCTCTAGCGATTGCCATCACTGCCTAGGGGTCGCACATCCTAGGTTACCACTGCTTGCTGTGGCACAACCTACAACCTAGGCAATGCTTGAGGTTGTTCAACCTTAAGGGGGCTATTTGGCAATTGACCTCCATTGAATTTTTAATTTTCAAACATCGAAAAAAAGAAGAAGAAGTAGAAATCCTATATAAACGTGGATTTTATCAAACAATATTCACACTAAAACTATTTGTAAATATCATTTAAAGTTATAATTTACCAAATGTTATAGCATTTCAAAAACTCCTTTACTCCAAATGTATTTATATTTTCCCAAAACTATTTTCCTAAAGTTGAACCAAATGGGCTCATAGTAGCATGCATTAAGAGTGTAAATGATAATTATTTTGTTTCTCTATTTTTTAATCTTTTTATTCTCAATAATAGGTTTGGAACCAAAAATCATTTGATAGCGAGATTTCTTTTTTTTTTTTTGGATAAATTTGTAGTTCGAAAATAGTTTTGGAATGAAAATGAAAAGTAAATATTTTTTAAACAAAAACAGGACTAAAAACTCTTCTCATCACTAGCCATCGCCACCGGTCGCCATCCTCCGCCGCTCAAAAATTATAAGGCCTATTGTGTTGTTATTAAACACATGACTTTACTTAAAAACTCATTCAGAAAATAGAAATAGATTGATTTTTCTCTCTAGATTTTGTCCCTAGGAACAAAATAATTATCATTCGTCCTCTAAGCATTCTTCAGTCATCAAAGAAACAACATTGATTTACTTACTTTTACCAAAAAAAATAAAAAGAAACAACATTGACATGCATTATTAAGAAGCGCTTGAATACACTCGACCATGCCTTTAACTTACGGTCTGAGTTCTGGGCAGTAGTCAGGCCGTGGTCCGACAAAATTCATGTGATATCAGAGTAGGAGAGCCTAAATCCGGACCTTTCCCGGCCTCTGCCCACCTCCATGATTTATATATTTACGCGCCTGGGAGGATGCTTTTGGAGACGTGCACCGCTAAGGGAACTTACACATGTCGGAATTGAAAATGGGTCAGGTTGAGTCCAACCCAGTTTGATAGGGCCCAAGCCCAACTAGTAAAAGGCCGCGAGTGTCAAAGTCCAAGTGTCATTCTCAAAAGAGATCGAAGTCTTGAGTTGACTTTTGGATTTTCTCTGTATCAAGGGACAAGGGGCCCAGCTACCGAGTCTGAGAGGGTACCGTGTATTTGACCGAAAACTTTCATGATGATAAAGAAAATTTCTTTTTTTGAGGAAAATCATTTTCAAGTAAAAAATAGTTTGTTTTCATTTATTTAGTAATTTAGAAAAAGTAATTTCCGTCTTGCTAAAAGGAAAAGTCATTTTTCCTCATCTAAGCTTGCTATATGCGATAAAGTGATTAGTTTTTTGTCATCAAAATATCGAGAAGTCGGAAAATAATTTTCCGAAAACAGTTTTCCATCAAATAAATGGATCCTAAATGTTTTCTATAAACTAGAAATAATAAGTTTAGATTAGAGGAAAATAATTTCTCCTTCTAGTAAGAAGGAAATTACTTTCCTTAAAGTAAAATACAAGTGAAAAGTAACCATTTTGGAAAATGATTTCCATAAAAAACAATTTTCTTTAACAAGAATTCTCAGCAAAATAAACGCATCTTAAATATGAATACTAAGGTATTATGGATAAAATAAGTTGTTTATCAATAGGATAATCTTGGCAAATCTGTGCCATCAACCTCTCTTTTTCAGTTTTAGTGTGTACTCACTCCCACCAAATTATCACGAGAGGTTTAATTAGTTACTCTTTGCCCAATATAACGAAAACGAACGGGTATTTGCAAAATTAGGAGAAAAGTTACATTAAATATACGTAGATATATAATATACTTTTGTAAACCAAAACCTCGGTGTTTGTTTTTACATCTTCAAATCATTCACATGGGTAAGGGTCTGTTGAATTTATTAAGATCAGGTTATCTTCGTCACATGGCATTAGTGAGACTGCATGTTGTCCTTGGGCACATTCGTAATAATTTATTGATGATTAAAAGCTTGACGACATCAGTCATTCGTTTGACCATATAATTAGAAGACTCGTTATGAATTTCTTCAATTGTTCGCCTCATAATAGCAAGGATGACTAGTGTGAGGTCTACCTATCTTCCCTCTTCCACAAGCTGCCTCGAAATATCAGCTCCTTCCTCTTGGACTTGATTTGCAGCTTCATTCTAAAGAAGTTGGGCTGATGATGACTTGGCTTGTTCATTGGTCTCAGCCATCAGTGCTTGTTCGTCAATGGCGCTACTCAAGTTAATTGGACCTTGGGTCTGTGGTGTTAAAGATAAAGAGATTGCTGATAAATAGTTTCTGATGCTGTTCAGATGCTGCTAAAGATGCTGCTAAGATGCTGCAAACTAGAGCTCTCACCAAAGCTAAGATGCTGCAAACCAGAGCTCTCACCGAAGCCCTCTGCTGTACAAGAGATGCTGTACAAGTTCTTAGCTATGCTAAATGTTCTTTACTGATGATGAGCTGAAGTATAGAAGACAAACAAAAAGAGCTCGAAGTGTTCTTGTCACAAAGTAGTGTTGCTGTCACAAAGTAGTGTTGCTGTCTCAAGCCGGTAAGCCGCTTAAGCAAAACAGGCTGAAATACACATGGGAAAGAAGGGAGCTATATCAACACGTGGAAGTTGAATACACGTGGAAGCTGAAGTATAGAATTGTTAGTTTGTTACTTGAAGTTGTAACGAAAGAAGTTAACAGAACTTTCTGGTTTAGGAATGCCTTCTTTAAATAGCTATAAACCAGGTTGGTGTAGAAGATAGTTCGGTTAATTCACAAAATAGAGAAAGTAGAACAGAAACTCTCTCTCTCTCGAAGCCCTTTCCTCTCTGTATTCTTTCTCTCTTTCTCTCTGAGTCTTTTTTCTCAAACACCTTCACTATATTCATGTATCTACAATACAGAGAGAAAGATATGTACTGAATGATAAAGAATCAATGAAGAAAAGCTTTACAGTCTTTGTTACCTTTTCGATTCATCTCAGATATTATCTGGTTGTCAATTCTTCTCATGGTATCAGAGTAAGTAGGTCTTGAGTTCAAATCTTCTAGGCCCCTATTTGCCTCCCCAATTAAATTTCCACACTTAGTATTAGGCAAAAGACCAGACTAAGTGTGAGGGGGAGTGTTAGAATGTTTAAATAATAAACCACGCCTCCATCTAAAAGCTTAAGCTTTTAGAACAGTTGGCAGTGGTTTCACAAAAATCTAACATGGTATTAGAGCTTTATTCCTGAGAGTTGTAATCTGTATTGCTATATTGACTTGTTGATCCTATAGAAAGATTGAAGATCAATTCAGTAAGTCTTTCTTTCTCTCTGTGCACTCGACAAGATCAGTAAGTTTGATCTGGTTTACCCTGAAGTATACTGAGAATCTGAAGAAGAAGAATGGCAGCTAGAGTTTCAAAGTATCCGTTTCCTATACATGTTAATATTTCGAACTTTGTTAACATCAAGCTAGGAGAGGATAATTTTCTTCTCTGGCAAGCTCAGATTCTCAGGTTTCTGAAAAGCCAGGATCTTTATGGCTTTGTAAATGGAGAAGTAGTTCGACCTGTAAAAATGCTGCAGGTTGGAGAAGAGGAAGGTCGAGTAACTGAAATTGTCAATCCCGAGTTTAATGATCGGATTAAAACCCGACCAGCTAGTCTCCTCTTGGATTAGTGGTGCTCTGTCGAAAAATGTATTAAGTTTGGTAATCGGATTAGACACTTTGCTCATGAAATCGCGGACTACGCTCAATAAATTCACACGAAGTCGGTAGCCAAAGAATTTGAATTGAGAGGGAAGTTGCGATCTGTCGAAACGTGATCGAAATTTGGCTACTTATCGAGAGAGTATAAAACACTGTGTGATCAGTTAAATGCCATTGGAAAATCAGTGGATGAAATAACTAAGCTTTTTGGAATTCTTGAAGGATTGGGGTTAGAATATGAGAGTTTTAAGACCACAATTTACTGCTTAAAACCACAGCCTGACTATGATGAAGTTGTTTCACAACTTGAAAGATTTGAAACAAGGTTACAAGCCTATTCTGCAAACCAGTATAATCCACATCTTGCTTATATTGGTCAAAGAAAGACTCCTACAGCTCAGAGCTATAATTTCAGAAACCAAATGGAGATTGGTCGAAATGGTTATAACAGAGGTAGGGGTCGCATGAATAACAGAGGTCGAGGAAATAACTATGGTGGAATAGGAAGAAATCAACACTATAGAATGAACAGTACAGTTCTAAATCAAGAAGATCAAACTGACAGAATGGCAACTACCTGGTCCAATCCTGGACAAGGGTTTCGACCTTATGTGAATGCACCCCAAAAGTATCAAACAGCTAAGTTTTATCCTTCACAAACAAGAGTTCCAACAGAAAGTACTCAGAATGAAAGCTTAGCTCATACTAGTCCCTTAGAGTGTCAAATATGTAAAAGACCAGGGCATACAGCAATTCGATGTTGGTATTAATTCTTACCAGGCTGAGAACATACCAACTGCTCTAGCTGCCATACACATTGAAGATTCCCATGGTGCTGACTGGTATCCAGATACAGGAGCTTCTTCTCATATCGTTGCAGATTCTGGTATGCTTCAATATCACTCTGTTTATACTGGCAGTGACACTGTAATGATAGGAGATGGAACACATCTGCCCATTTCATGTATTGGTCTTTGGTATACTACACACAAAAATGCATAATTTGCCACTGAATGATGTGTTGATAGTACCTGAGATCAAGAAAAACTTGTTATCTGTTTCAAAATTAATAGAAGATTATCCCTGTTCGTTTATTTTTGATAAATGTGGGGTATACTTGAAGGACAATTGCAACAATACAGTTGTGAAGATGGGGAGGAAAAACAAAGGACTATACCAAGTGGACCTTGAAGCATCACAAGCATTCTTCACTCAAGTTCAAAAGGCTGTCGAAGAAGACATATGGCATCAGAGGTTGGGACACACCAGCTCCAAGATAGTAAAGTACCTGCACAATCAGAGATTAATTCAATACAACTCAAAAACTTCGAAAGTATGTAGTAGCTGCCAAATTGCTAAGAGTACAGCACTACCATTTTCTTTGACTGATTCTGTGTCAAAAACTCCTCTTGAGAAGATACATTGTGATGTATGGGGACCTTCTCCAGTTCAGTCAAATCAGAAGTTCCGTTATTACGTTATCTTTGTGGACAACTTTTCTCGATATAGCTGGTTGTATCCAATGAGATAGAAGACTGAAGTTTATGAAATCTTTGTCACATTTCAGAAGCAGGTCGAAAATCAGTTCAATCACAAAATAAAGGTTTTTCAGAGTGATGGAGGAGGTGAATTTACCAGTATTAGGTTTCAAAAACATCTACAAGCATGTGGTATAAAACAACACATATCCTGTCCATACACGCCAGAACAGAATGGCATTCCTGAAAGAAAACATAGACATGTGGTTGAGCTAGGTCTATCAATGCTTTATCATGCAAAGGTGCCCTTAAGATATTGCGTAGATGCATTTTCCACAGCAAATTATATTATCAATCTTCTACCTACAGCAAAATTAGCAATGAATTCTCCTTATAGTAAGCTGCACCAACGTACTCCAAGCTACACACACTTAAGAGTTTTTGGCTCAGCTTGTTACCCCCGTCTCAGATCCTACACTCAACATAAGCTTGATCCAAGATCTCTCACTTGCATATTTCTAGGCTATAGTGAGAAATATAAAGGATATAGGTGCCTTTTGCCCACCAATGGTCATGTATACATCGGTCGAAATGTGATTTTTGATGAAACACGGTTTCCTTTCATCAAACAACTAGTAGCGAGAATATAATCAAGGGACTGATCGTATAAACAATGGATCGGCGGAGTACTATCTCAACTCCACCACGGCTCATCCTCGGCTCAAGATCAATGAGCTTCAAGCTTCTACTACAACAACTCAGCCAGCTACTGATACAAATGAGTACATCGCCTATCTACAAGATGCTACACCACAACAACTATCTACTCACAATCCTACTTCATCGGTACACCTTTACTCCTCACAATCCTACTTCACCGACTTTCTTTGTTACACCAACTACTGAGCCATCTTTTCTGAACAATCATCCTCTCTATCATCATCATCATCATCTACTAGTTTAGATCGGACACAACTCAACTCAATCAATCGCAAGGTACTACATCTCTTCATCCTATGCAAACCAGAGCAAAGGCTGGTATTATTAAGCCAAATCCCAAGTATGCATGTCTGGTTGAGTATCATATACCTACTGAACCAACATCAATCAAGTCTACCCTTGCACACACAGGCTGGTACCAGGCGATGCAGGAAGAAATGTCTGCTTTACATACAAATCAAACTTGGGAATTGGTACCTCGAGATGATCATATGAATGTTATAGGGTGCAAATGGGTGTTCAAAACAAAACTTACTGCAGATGGTCAGCTTGATAGACTTAAGGCCAGATTAGTGGCTAAGGGATTTCATCAAGAAGAGGGCATTGATTTTACTGAGACATTCAGCCCTGTAGTCAAACATGCCACCATTAGAATTATCCTGTCTTTAGCAGTGACAAAGCATTGGCCTCTACATCAGCTAGATGTTAAAAATGCTTTCCTACATGGCACTTTGAATGAAACGATGTATATGCAACAACCACCAGGTTTCATTGACCCTCAGAAACCTCATCATATCTGTCTACTTAAGAAGTCATTATATGGACTTCGTCAGGCACCCAGGGCATGGTTTGAGAAATTTAGTAATTTTCTGCTTGAACATAATTTCTACTGTAGCACTACAGACCACTCATTGTTTGTGCTACATCATGGCTCAGAAGTTGTTCTGCTACTTCTTTATGTCGATGATATTATCCTCACTGGCAGTTCAGCTACACTAATCTCTCACTTTATTCATCTGATGAGCCATCAGTTTCACATGAAGGACCTTGGTAATCTGCACTACTTTCTGGGAATAGAGGTCAAACACAGAACAGAAGGGTTATTCCTTTCTCAATCTAAATATGCTCTTGACTTACTTACTCGAGCACATATGCAAGAATGCAGACCGGTATCTACTCCCTTACCTTTAAAGTCAACAGTTATGAGCACTGATGAAATACTATTGACTAATCCTTTTCAATATCGAAGTCTTGTAGGTGGACTTCAATATCTTACCTTTACACGTCCAGATATTGCTTATGCAACTAATCTGCTCTGTCAAAGGATGCAGCAACCTACTGTGGGAGACTTTAATAGACTCAAACGAGTTCTTAGATATGTTAAAGGAACTACAACTCTTGGCTTAACCATTCACTCTAATAGCTTTATGCATCTATATGGGTTCTCTGATGCAGATTGGGCAGGCTGCAACACTACCCGAAGATTTACAACAGGGTTCTGTACGTTTCTTGGATCAAATTTAATATCATGGTCAGCAAAACGACAATCTACAGTCTCTAGATCTTCCACAGAGGCAGAATATAGAGCTTTGGCATCGCGCGGGTGATCTAACCTGGATTAGCTTCGTTCTCGAGAGATATTGGCATACAATTAAATGCCCCCACAACATTATTCTGTGATAATAAGTTAGCAATAGCTCTCACTCTAAATCCTATACTTCATGCACGCACAAAGCACATTGAAGTTGACTTTCATTTTGTGCGTGAAAAAGTTGCATCTCAGTCTTTACAAGTGACTTACATTCCCAGCTCTCACCAGTTAGCAGATATTTTTACAAAGTCATTATCTAGACTACAACATCTAAATCTTAGCACCAAATTGGGCTTAGGGTCTCTCCCTACTCCCAATTTGCGGGGGGCTGTTAAAGATAAAGAGATTGCTGATAAATAGTTTCTGATGCTGTTCAGATGCTGCTAAAGATGCTGCTAAGATGCTGCAGACCAGAGCTCTCACCAAAGCTAAGATGCTGCAAACCAGAGCTCTCACCGAAGCCCTCTGCTGTACAAGAGATGCTGTACAAGTTCTTAGCTATGCTAAATGTTCTTTACTGATGATGAGCTGAAGTATAGAAGACAAACAAAAAGAGCTCGAAGTGTTACTGTCACAAAGTAGTGTTGCTGTCACAAAGTAGTGTTGCTGTCTCAAGCTGGTAAGCTGCTTAAGCAAAACAGGCTGAAATACACATGGGAAAGAAGGGAGCTATATCAACACGTGGAAGTTGAATACACGTGGAAGCTGAAGTATAGAATTGTTAGTTTGTTACTTGAAGTTGTAACTGAAAGAAGTTAACAGAACTTTCTGGTTTAGGAATGCCTTCTTTAAATAGCTATAAACCAGTTGGTGTAGAAGATAGTTCGGGTAATTCACAAAATAGAGAAAGTAGAACAGAAACTCTCTCTCTCTCTCGAAGCCCTTTCCTCTCTGTATTCTTTCTCTCTTTCTCTCTGAGTCTTTTTTCTCAAACACCTTCACTATATTCATGTATCTACAATACAGAGAGAAAGATATGTACTGAATGATAAAGAATCAATGAAGAAAAGCTTTACAGGTGCTGTTACCTGTTTCTGATTCATCTAAGATATTATCTGGTTGTCAATTCTTCTCACGTGGCATAGCACTCCCTCAACTCAATATAATTATCCACCAGGCGCGCCAAAAAGATGTTTTGTCAATTTTGATTTTCGCAAAATTTTTTTCACCAAATGCTACATTTTGGTTTTATTATAGGAGACTCAGGTTTTATGTTAAGTTTGGACAGAGAATGTCAAATGTAATGATAGATTTTATTCTCAATTTTTATGTACAATCCTGATAATTGATACTTGGGTAACTCAAAGACTAATAGCTCTTGAGCACAAATTATAATCTAATTAATGATGTAGCCTGGACATAAGTAGCTAGATAATCTATACTTTGAATTCAAATTATGTCGAAATTTAATCTACGACATAGCTTGCTTTAGGTGTAAAGCTGGAATTTAATCAATAGCGATACCCTTGGTAGGAAACACAATGTCGGAATTTAATCAACAATGTTGAACTTGTGGAACAACATAGGAATTTAATCAACGGTGTTGAACCGGATAAAGATGCATGTCGGAATTTAATCGACAACGAGAATATTGAAAACTACAACTAAAATGCGATAAAGTAAAGGTAATTATTGTGTAATGCGAGGTGTTTCCTCGTTGGACAGGTTACAGTATTTATAGAGTGGGCTAGTATCCATTAATCGATTACTTCTCCTTAGGTTACTCTTAGCATTCTCTACATTTTCCATTTCTTCTTAGCACCCATATCCATAAGTAACTACTTCCTGACTTGTCGACGACATTGGCATAACTTGCCTATCAAGTAAATAATGGCTTTGTATTTTTATGCGCATTTTGCACAGCAATTACTTTCGTCTGAGCTCTAATGCTAATTTCTCTTAAACCTTAAGTCCGATGCATTATTCTCATAGCCTGACATGTGGCAATTAAATGCCGTCGACTCTTGAATTTGTACTTGGAATTCTATCGACACTCAGCCCAAATACCCTTCACAAATGTTGTTTGCCTCCAGCTTTTGTGAACAAAATAGAGCGTTTCATTCTTATTATTCCTCTTGTGACTAGCACGTGACAACATAGGTAATTTTGGATGTCAAGAGTTTATAACTTATTTAAATCCAATCTATCTCTATAATTGTCTTTTTATTCTCTCTACACTCTCTCACCCCCATGCTCACTCAATCTGTGTTCTCACTTTAGTTTGGATATAAGTTTTTCAAGTGTTTAAGCAATATGGATCGAGTTGGGTATGAGTCACTAAGTTTGCATTGTATGGAAATAATTCAAATTGAGTTGGACCACTTTTGACTTGATTTACCCGTTTGAAAGGCTTACATACATGTTACATAGGTTTATACCAATTGAAAGCTCGTGCATTATTAGGTGATGATTTTCAATCAAAAATGGTAGGTGACAAGACAACATTAGACTAGGAATTAGATAATTGGATTTGGTTCCAAACACGTGATTAGCTTCGCAAGTAGTCAAGGAAGCCAGAGCAACCTCTCATTCCTCTTGCATGTATAATGCAATATTCAATGTTCGATTTAATCCACTTCTATAGTTCCCATCTTCTTCTTCTTCTTCATTTATTTGTACGACGGCATTAAATTCGATCCGAGTTTTGATTTGACACGCCACCTTAGTTTGACTTCGACCCAGTTGTTCGCTCCTGCCAAGAGCTGGGGATCGATATCATCTCACTGTCCAATTAACACCTGTAAGGCACTACTTTTTGATTCGATTTGAACACGTCTATACTTGGAAAAAAAGCAAGGTAAATAAATTTATTTACTTCAGCAGCTGTCATTATAACTTTAAAAATTATCAACCGGAACAATTCCACACCCCTCTCCCCCCACCCACCCCCCAAAAAAAATGGACCATGTGGTCAAATTGCCTTGTTCGGTTGATCTAACATGGCGGTTCGACATGCTTTACACGAAATAACATTATCACGAGCAAAATCTTGAACATATTACAGCTAAAGTCTTTGCCGACATATGTACACATATTTAAGTCAATTTCTGTTCTTGATAATCAGGAAATACAAAAAATTCTAGATTCCTATTCTTTTCTAATTCACCAATTATCAGATGGGCGAGCTTGCCATATAAATAAGAAGAACTTGGTTATCGTGTTTAGGTTGTCGGGGAGATTCCATCTCTAGAAGCAATTCTCAAGCCAACGTTCACCAAATGGAGCCATAAATCAAGACTAAAATAGGATATCGTGGGACCGTCTCTCTGTAATTTGTTATTAGTCTCATTAACGTGTAATTAGCCTTCCCGTGGTCCACCTGATTTAGATAAGATATTCCGCTAATATGATTGCTAATTATAAATTGATCCCACCGAACTTAAATGGCATACGTAAATCCGCAATAATGAGACTCCGCGCATGTAAGTATAATTATTTTTTTTTTGCTTTTTTCTGAGGTACGCAGGCAGTCTTATTGAATAAACAACGGAGGCAAGGGGACTACTCATGTTACCTAGGATTGAATACTAGGTCTGATTTTGTTGGGCCCGTGGGTCAATTCCTCATTGACAAGTCGTGGGCTTGCGACCTTACGGGGCTTATATAATTTGAGCATATATATATATATATATATATATATATATATATATATATTCTATTTCTCTTATAATTGAAAAATATATCATAGAGGTGGGAGTCCTTAGCTGGATGGTAAAATAGGATAAAATATTGTATTTCAAATTCTTTTTCTTGCTTTTACTTTTTATTTTCTTTTTAATTGTGTGGCAAATCCTAACGTGTTCAACCTTGGAACCGGACTAAATCGGTCTCGATCAACCGGTTCAAGGCTCAGCTTGGTTTCTGGTTCTAGGACCAGAACCATTTCTAAATCAATTTCGAAGTCTCTTTAGAATCAAGTACTTTGGCACCCAGTAAAAATCAAACCATAATCAATGACATGAAACGATATAACTACATACCCAACCTATCTTCTTATACTAAATTGATGAAGTGTATATCATAAGGATTTAGTGTTTTACCTCAAACATGAAACGGGCCAGATCCCAATTAGAATTAGGAACCATACCGAAACAGGCCTATTCCAATCTTTTGGAACGGTGGGCCACAATATTAGTTCCTAATCTTCGGTCGGGAATCGACCAGCCCTAAAACTGATCAATCCAAAGTGATACAATCCATCCCCGATGTGTCCTGCTACAAGTTCAATGGTCCTTCTCTATGCCTAGAAGACCAAGTCTTCAAAAGAGTACACTTCAGTATGATCGTCATAAGCGGGAGTTGTAGAATGCGACACACGCTTCTCTCTGCCAAAAGCTCGGGCCATCATGCCAAGGAGGAGCTGAGTCTTTCACTAGGACCCATTCATACCCTCATCATCCACTTGCCTAAAAACAACGGCCATTTTGTCTATTCTCATCGCGTTCATCCAAGGAAAATTTCAGAACACCATGGCAGACGCGTTTTCATTTTGTTATTTGATATTAGGGTTTATTTTTAATTTTAGTTCATCCAGCCGTCGGGCACCTCACGCACTCTCTCTCTCTCTCAAAAGCTGATTTGGCCACCCAAGAACCAAGATCCTTCATGGGAAGCCACCAAGCACCAATTGAAAGGGACAATAACAAAATTAGGGTTTGGGTCGGATGCATATGATTTTATGATTTCACATATTTTTGCCCCTCTCTTCCAGCCTGTTAATGGGGTTTCAAAGAAAAGAGATGATCACCACTGATGCTTGGAAGGTCACTATATAAAGGCTTGCGCATAGCCTTCCCCATTCATCACCTTCTCAACAGTTTCTCATTTAGAACCGAAGTTGAGTTTGCCACTCCAAATGAGCAGCCCCAGCCCGTCGAGGCACTGGCCTCGACTCTTCCATGCTTTGGCATTTTGCCTGATCGCCACCATTGTATCCGCCGAGTATGAGCCTTACATCTATGCATCGCCCCCGCCGCCGCAACATGTAGAGCATCCTCATTATCTCTACAAGTCTCCACCACAGCTGAAACACAAAGAGGATTCACCTTATCTCTACAAGAACTTGCCATTGCTGAAACACAAAGAGCATCCATCTTATCTTTATAAGTCTCCACCACCACCCTCACCTTTCCCGCCACCATCCTATATCTATAAGTCCCCACCACCACCTTCTCCTTCACCACCTCCCCCTTATGTGTACAAGTCACCCCCGCCCCCGCCATCATCACCACCTCCTCCACCTCCATATGTTTACAAATCACCTCCTCCACCATCGCCATCACCTCCGCCTCCATATGTTTATAGGTCTCCACCGCCACCTGCTCCTTCCCCGCCTCCTCCATATGTGTACAAGTCACCTCCACCACCCTCGCCATCTCCCCCACCTACATATGTTTACAAGTCTCCATCCCCACCTTCTCCCTCGCCACCCCCTCCATATGTGTATAAATCTCCACCGCCACCGTCTCCATCTCCATCTCCGCCACCTCCATATTTTTACAAGTCTCCACCCCCACCTTCTCCATCACCCCCTCCTCCTTACATTTATAAATCTCCGCCGCCACCCTCACCATCTTCGCCGCCACCCTATGTTTACAAGTCTTCACCACCGCCTTCTCCTTCACCACCTCCTCCATATGTTTACAAATCACCCCCACCACCATCACCATCCCCTCCACCTCCATACATCTACAAATCTCCCCCACCACCATCACCATCACCTCCACCTCCCTACATCTACAAGTCCCCTCCTCCGCCACCACCTCCTCCTTATGTGTATAAATCACCGCCTCCACCATCACCATCACCATCACCATCACCTTCACCTCCGTATGTTTACAAGTCTCCACCACCTCCTTCACCTTCACCACCTCCTCCATATGTTTACAAATCTCCACCATCACCATCTCCCCCACCCCCATATGTCTACAAGTCCCCCCACCGCCTGCACCATCGCCACCTCCTCCATATGTGTACAAATCACCACCACCGCCTTCACCATCGCCCCCACCTCCATATATTTATAAGTCTCCTCCTCCACCATCCCCTTCGCCACCTCTTCCTTACTTGTACAAGTCACCGCCGCCACCATCACCTTCACCTCCACCTCCCTATGTCTACAAGTCCCCACCACCACCTTCTCCTTCCCCACCTCCCCCGTACATGTACAAGTCACCACCACCACCATCCCCATCACCGCCACCTCCTTATGTCTATAAATCCCCGCCACCACCTTCTCCTTCCCCACCTCCCCCGTATGTATACAAGTCACCACCGCCACCGCCACCATCACCTCCACCTCCCTATGTCTACAAGTCACCTCCTCCACCATCTCCTTCACCACCTCCCTCATACGTTTATAAATCACCACCACCACCGTCCCCATCACCTCCACCTCCATATGTCTACAAGTCTCCTCCACCACCATTGTTTTCCCCACCTCCTCCATATGTTTACAAGTCACCACCTCCACCTCCACCATCACCCCCACCACCTTATGTTTACAAATCACCACCACCTCCAGTAAAGTTCCCGCCGCCTCCATACTACTATAAATCTCCACCTCTGCCTTCTCCATCACCACCGCCTCCTTACGTTTATAAGTCACCCCCGCCACCAGCGAAGTCTCCTCCTCCTCCATACTATTATAAATCTCCACCTCCACCTTCCCCATCACCTCCCCCTCCTTACATCTACAAGTCACTACCACCTCCGGTAAAATCACCGCCTCCTCCCTATTACTACAAATCTCCACCTCCACCTTCTCCATCACCACTCCCACCTTATATTTACAAGTCACCACCACCTCCAGTAAAGTCGCCTCCTCCTCCGTATTATTACACATCACCTCCGCCTCCCAAGGGCTACTATTAGGCGATGATTGATCCCCTCTGAATGCTTAAGAAGCTGGAGCGAGATATTACCATTCTTTGGCGATACATTTTACTTGGAAGCAATTACTTGGAAGCAATTATTTCATTCTTATACACATGCGCTTTTCAATTTGATAAGTCCCGAGTGACAATGATTGTATATTTACTTCGAGCAACGAAACGTGTCTGAATTCAAGTTTTATCCATGTCTTTAAGTTGCGGTTTCCCACTCATTCTGTCCTCCTCTTCCCTCATTTTTATTTTCTACATGTATAGATCGTGCTTTGCAACTTTCAACACATATACACAAATTGGGAACCCTCTCATAACCTTCCAGAGAGTGAGCTCACGCAAGCAACTAATGATTGCCTTACTAGCGAGATGTCTGTGACCATAAACTACTAATTCAGTGACGTAACCAGTACAGAAGAAATAAAGATATCGTTTATGGTGAAGTCGATCATGCATGTACACATGAAAGCCAAGAGAGGCAAGCTATTTCTCAGTATAATGTCAAAGTACACGTAACTGAATCAAGACCGAACCATCAACGAACTCGATCATTCAATTTCTTTCCGGGAGAATAATTTCCTGGTTAAACATATTTTAGAAATATCGAATTTGGATTTTTATTGACACCAATGGCGCAAATGATTATTCCCATCATCGCCTGTATTAAAAGAAACTCCAATATTTCTAAATCGCGACCATCGCCAATCCAACACCGCTGATGGAAAGACCAAAAGGTATGAGGCCCATAAAGACATACCTGCTCCTTAGACATCATTTGTCAAATGATTCTAGTTAATTAGTTATAACCATTTCCACATGTATTATTTGTCCTTTTTAGAAGAAACTAGTTAGGGGAAAAAGGAAGCTTCGATCTTAGACTCGTGACTAAATTCCAAAATTATTTGTTGGGTCGACCCACCTAAAGAATGTAGATAGTTGGATTTACATTGTGCAGGCACCGTGCACCGTCTATCGCCGGCAAATCAAACTCGGCCTCGCCAGCCTCCAGCAGGGTTGATTAAAGCCGTTGACCTCAAATCGACGAAGATCTGGGGCTCAATGGAGCGTTGCCAAAATCGAGACTCACACCTTGACTCGTCGCCATCGCCCATCATCCAATCATCCCCGTTGACAGCGATGGTGGTGAGGAAGGATTCTGGTCGACAAGTGAGTCGCGATGGGAAAGACAGACGGGTGGCAGCAGCATTTTACGGCTGAAGAAGGGGCGGCACGACGAGTGGCGTCGAAAGATAGCTTGAGGCGGCAACGCATGGGCAATGTTGGGAAACCGGCGACATGGGGGCAATGGAAGTCTGAACGTCTAGTTAGGAAGAGAGAATGAAGAGAAAGGACAGAAGGCGGTAAAACAGGAATGCAAAAATATTATTGAGGACAAATTGGAAGAAAAATATTATTAACCCTTAAATAGCATTTCGAAATTGTTGGCGGGACTAACGTTGGTTTAAGAGAGTTTGAATAGGTTAACTTTTACTCCAAGGCTGTTAAGATTGTGTTATCAAGCACCTCAATTTTGGTATTAGGGCTTTTGGAGGCCCAAAGGACTTTGATGAAATACTTAGCCGAAGGCACCAGAATTGTTAAAAAGTGATTAAATATTCAACCCCTACGTACCTCCCTAATTATATAGTGGCTTCAATCTTAGGTCATTGTTCAATTTACATGAAGGTGTTAATAGCGTGAAAATATTAAATCACATGCTGATAAAACAGCATAAGTTTTGAGAGCCTAGGAAAAAGTGGCCAAAATAATTATAGAAAGAAGTCCCGAAACCATATATACTAATCAAAACTTGAAACTACCGTTGACCTGGACGGGCGGTCCAGTCCATGAGGCTTTGGAGATGTGCACCATTTGAACAGCGATTCAAACGTAAGCGAATTGAATTTGGTTGGGTTGAGTCCAACCTATTATATCATGCACTTACAACCTCTGAGCATGAATACCAATATACTTTCGACGGTAATAAGCTGCTGATCACTCAGGATGATTATTCATAGGATGATAAAAATTTGGATAATTTTTATCCATCATCAATGTCTCTTCATTGCCAAGTTCGTATTTTAATGTGTACTCACCCTCTGACGTATTCTTATAAAAAATTTAATGAGTTGCCATTTTTCTAATATAATGAAAATAAACGAGTATTCACAAACTTAGAACAAAAATTACATAGGTTGCAAGCTAGGTGTTGCCACATGTTTATACATTTACAAACCATTCAAATCATTGGCAGGGGTTAAGGTTTGCTGAGTTTATTAAGATAGGGTCATTTATAGTAGTGCATCGTGGACGAGCATCTCTTCTTTGTATTTCTTAATCATATTAAGAATACGATGCGGTGAATATTGAGTGACCTATCTTGATCCGCCTTGAAGGACTGGTCTTTCTTCGAAATTGTTCTGCTTAATTACAAGTTATATAGTTTTATTTCACTTGAGTTCTCGTGCGTTATTGTTATGGGTTTGACTTTCAATGTCTAATGTTAGGTGACAACATTAAACTAGGAATTAGATACTTGGAGTTGGTTCCCAAACATGTGACTTGAGCTTCGCTACACAACCTTTTGAATTAGTCAACTACGCCAGTACAATGCCACATCCCTCTTGCTTGTACAATGCAATATTCAATGTTTTAATCTAATTTATAGATACTTCTTTTTCCTTCTTTATCATTTTCTCGAAGGCATTTAATTTCGATCCAAGTTTTAATTTGACTGCCATCCTAGTTTGACTTTGACACGGTTGGTCGCAGCGCATCGCAACGAATCTGCCAAGAGCTGGAGATCGAAACCATCTCATTGTCCAATTAACATATGGGAAAAACCTTATTTTATCCGCTTTGAACACGTTTATACTGGATAAAAAGAAAGCATACTAATTAAATATGTAATTCATTGCTAGTTGTCATCAAAACTATATAAATTTTCGTTTTATAAAACGCCTTGTCCGGTTGACGTGCTGTCCGATCATGCTCTATAAGAAACAATACCGTTACAAGCAAAATTTTAACCATTTGCAGAAAACGATCTTCGCCGACGCCCGTTGACTATCGTTCCTGATATTTTAGGGAATAAAGATTCGGAATTCCTCTTTTTCTTATTTTCCCCAGTTATCTTACGGGGCGTGCTTGCCATAAAATTGGATAAAAAACAACGTTATTATATTTAGGTTGTCTTGGTAATTCCATCTCTAGAAGCAACTCTGGCGTGTTATTCACCGGGTGAAATCATAAATTTGTTGAAATACACGGGCGTCGGTTCATAATTTAATGGCTTGAAACTTCCGGGTAAAAGAGAAGACTAGGCATATGCAATGAGTGGCTATATTAATCGTTGAATTATGGGGACATATTCTCTATAATTTGTTATTATCTTGCTAATGTGTAATTAGCCTTCCCGTAGTCCACCTGATCCAGATAAGACATTCGCTAATATAATCGCTAAGGACGAAATAATCCCGCCGAACTTGGATGCCCTATGTAAATCTGCAATTATGAGCTTCCCCGCATATAATTATTATTATCTTCTTTTCCCTAGGTAAACAAACAGATGCAAGTCCAATGAGACCACTCAACACAAAACAAACCTCTAACTCTTAGCAAAAGTTAAACTCCAAGGGGTAACTTAATCAACCGAAACGCTTTACATCATAGCATTCCAAGCTGGCGATGTGCATCGGTCCGGGTCCAATTTGAAAACTGGATTAAATCAGACTAGTCAATATTGAGTGGTTATGGATTTCAAAATTTTGGAATTGGGAATAATTGATCTGATTTCCAATTTCATATAAGGAGTCGGATCACTAGGACTAGATTGATGAATCGATCAAGATTTCTTAATTATTTTTATCTTTTATTTTGAAGTAAACCTTTATTTCCTTTCAATATTGGGAAATTTCCAATTATAGGCAATAAAAGAAACAAAAGAAGAAAAAACCACTGGTTTTGGACTAACTCAAGGATTGGATTAAACTAATCGATCTAGCTTCTAGTTCCACAAATGGAAAATCGACCTTGCTAGGCTAGGTCAATTGTTCAGCTCTAGATTTCAGATTAGGAATCGACTCACTTTGAAATTGATCACTCATATTTCAAGTAAGTTTGAGTATCGAGATAAAAAAAACCTTCATCCTCTGTAGCTTTTAGAAGCCCACAAAAGCTCGCTCATCCTCTCCACTAAGTCATCATCAACTCTTCTGCTGATCACGTACCGGCAATGGCGAATTGCTTGACGATCCTCTTCTCTATACCTGGAAGGCTAAGGCCCTCCAATATGGTATACCTACTTCAGTAGGAACTTCCCTTATGTGGACAAGTTCTAGACATCCCATCGCGACGATTAATTTATTGCCAAGTTGGAAAGTGGCCGAACGTGACGAAACTTGGCCAGCATGCAAGGAGGAGCCAAGTCTTCAATAAGACACGTTCATACACGCATTGTCTAATGGCCATAGCCATTTTTTTGTCTTCTATTCGCATCACGTCTTCTCTCTTAGTCATCGTGAGGAAAATTCAGAGCACTCGTTACGGTAAGCGCGTCGCCATTTTCGTTCTTCTTTATTAGGGCTTATCAATTTTAGTTGACCCAGCCGTACAGCACCCTCACCTACTCCCTCCTTCCCTCTCTCTCTCTCTCTCTCGCTCTCTCTCTCTCTCAGTCTCTTTCTTTGAAATGCTCGTTCGGTCACTCAAGATGGCCAGAAACTGAGATACTTCATGGAAAGCCACCAAGCAACTACTCAAAGAAACGACAATAAAATATTTTGGATTTTGGGTCAGATTCATACGAAAGCATAATTCCACATATCTTTCCCTCTTCCAGCCTGTTAATCGGTGTTTCAAGAGAAGAATGAGTAAAACAATTGCCACGAAGGATTGTGGAGATCGCTATATAAAGGCTTGCACATAACCTTCCCTCTCATCACCTAATCTACAGCTTCTCGATTTAGAAGCAGAGTTGAATTCGCCACACCAAATGAGGAGCCCCAGCCGGTCGAGGCACTGGCCTCGACTGTTCCATGCATTGGCATTTTGCCTTATTGCCACGATTGTATCTGCTGGCTATGAGCCTTATATCTATGCGTCGCCCCCACCGCCAACGCCGAAACATGTAGAGCATCCTCATTATCTTTACAGGTCCCCGCCACCGCCGCAACATGAAGAACATGAAGAGCATCCACCTTATCTCTATAAGTCCCCGCCACCTCCCTCACCTTCCCCGCCGCCACCCTACATCTATAAGTCCCCACCACCGCCTTCTCCTTCCCCACCTCCTCCTTATGTGTACAAGTCGCCGCCACCACCTTCACCATCTCCTCCACCTCCATATGTTTACAAGTCCCCACCGCCGCCTTCTCCTTCACCACCCCCTCCATATGTTTATAAATCACCTCCACCACCATCTCCATCTCCGCCACCGCCATATGTTTACAAGTCTCCACCACCACCTTCTCCATCACCCCCTCCTCCTTATGTCTATAAATCGCCGCCGCCACCCTCACCATCTCCACCACCACCTTATGTTTACAAATCTCCCCCACCGCCTTCTCCATCACCACCTCCTCCATACATATATAAATCACCTCCACCACCATCACCATCACCTCCACCTCCCTATGTCTATAAGTCTCCCCCACCACCATCCCCTTCACCACCACCTCCTTATGTGTATAAATCGCCACCGCCGCCATCGCCATCACCTCCACCTCCCTATGTCTACAAGTCACCTCCTCCACCATCTCCTTCACCGCCGCCTCCTTATGTTTACAAATCCCCTCCACCACCATCCCCATCTCCCCCACCTCCATATGTTTACAAGTCCCCACCACCGCCTTCTCCTTCACCACCCCCTCCATATGTTTATAAATCACCTCCACCACCATCTCCATCTCCGCCACCGCCATATGTTTACAAGTCTCCACCACCACCTTCTCCATCACCCCCTCCTCCTTATGTCTATAAATCGCCACCGCCACCGCCACCCTCACCATCTCCACCACCACCTTATGTTTACAAATCTCCCCCACCGCCTTCTCCATCACCACCTCCTCCATACATTTATAAATCACCTCCACCACCATCACCATCACCTCCACCTCCCTATGTCTACAAGTCTCCCCACCACCATTCCCTTCACCACCACCTCCTTATGTGTATAAATCGCCGCCACCGCCATCGCCATCACCTCCACCTCCCTATGTCTACAAGTCACCTCCTCCACCATCCCCTTCACCGCCGCCTCCTTATGTTTACAAATCTCCTCCACCGCCATCCCCATCTCCCCCACCTCCATATGTTTACAAGTCCCCACCGCCGCCTTCTCCTTCACCACCCCCACCATATGTTTATAAATCACCTCCACCACCTTCACCATCTCCGCCACCGCCATATGTTTACAAGTCTCCACCACCACCTTCTCCATCACCCCCTCCTCCTTATGTCTATAAATCGCCGCCGCCACCCTCACCATCTCCACCACCACCTTATGTTTACAAATCTCCCCCACCGCCTTCTCCATCACCACCTCCTCCATACATATATAAATCACCTCCACCACCATCACCATCACCTCCACCTCCCTATGTCTATAAGTCTCCCCCACCACCATCCCCTTCACCACCACCTCCTTATGTGTATAAATCGCCACCGCCGCCATCGCCATCACCTCCACTTCCCTATGTCTACAAGTCACCTCCTCCACCATCTCCTTCACCGCCGCCTCCTTATGTTTACAAATCCCCTCCACCACCATCCCCATCTCCCCCACCTCCATATGTTTACAAGTCCCCACCACCGCCTTCTCCTTCACCACCCCCTCCATATGTTTATAAATCACCTCCACCACCATCTCCATCTCCGCCACCGCCATATGTTTACAAGTCTCCACCACCACCTTCTCCATCACCCCCTCCTCCTTATGTCTATAAATCGCCGCCGCCACCCTCACCATCTCCACCACCACCTTATGTTTACAAATCTCCCCCACCACCTTCTCCATCACCACCTCCTCCATACATATATAAATCACCTCCACCACCATCACCATCACCTCCACCTCCCTATGTCTACAAGTCTCCCCCACCACCATCCCCTTCACCACCACCTCCTTATGTGTATAAATCGCCGCCACCGCCATCGCCATCACCTCCACCTCCCTATGTCTACAAGTCACCTCCTCCACCATCCCCTTCACCGCCGCCTCCTTATGTTTACAAATCTCCTCCACCGCCATCCCCATCTCCCCCACCTCCATATGTTTACAAGTCCCCACCGCCGCCTTCTCCTTCACCACCCCCTCCATATGTTTATAAATCACCTCCACCACCTTCACCATCACCCCCTCCTCCTTACATTTATAAGTCGCCACCGCCACCAATGAAGTCTCCCCCTCCTCCTTATTACTACAAATCTCCTCCTCCACCTTCCCCATCACCACCGCCTCCATACATCTATAAGTCACCACCACCTCCAGTGAAGTCACCTCCTCCTCCGCCATACTATTACAGTTCTCCTCCGCCTCCCAAGGGGTACTATTAGGCGGCAATTTGATCCCCTCCGAATGCTTGGGAAACTGGAGCAAGAATAATACCATTCTTTGGCAATCCGCTTTACATGGAAGCAATCATTTTCATTCTTATCCACATGTACTTTTCAATTTGATAAGTCTCAAGTGACAATGATTTTATGATTACTTCAAGCAACAATGCATTTCTGAATTGAGTTTTAATCCATGTCTTTGACTTGTCAATTCTTGTTTCTTATTCATTCTGTCCTCTCCTTCCCTCATTTTTATTTTCTATATGTATGTGTATCTTGTGCTTTGCAACTTTCGACATTCGCAAAAACAAAAAAACCCTACAAAATAGCTTTTCGAGATAGTTTAAACCCGATCATGGACTGAGTCAAAGGCAAGCAATTTGACATCTCTTAACACTCGTATATTCACGCTTTTGCCTCAACTTCTCCTAACCTTCCAGGGCGCGAGCTCACACAAGCAACCAATGATTGCCAAATTAGCGAGATTCATTGACGTTACAGGTAACCAAAAAATAAAAATAAAAATACAAATATTGTTAAAGTTGATCAGTCGTGTACACATGAAGGCCAAGAGAGGCAAGCTATATTTCAATGCAGTATCCAAGAATGCATGACATAATCAAGATTGGATGGTCAAGCAACTCTGTTTATTTTGTGAAGAATGAATAATTTAGAAAATATTTTCCTAAAAATAATCGCTTATATAATTTGAAGTAATAAGTTAATGAAATTTTTTTCATTAAGTGTAAACATTTTATGGATGATGAAAATATTTTTTATTCATTCATTTTTATAATTAATATGATTGATCATTTTTAGAAAAATATTTTTAAATAATTTATCTTTTAAGAAACAAGCGGGGCATCTATTTCTTAGTTAATTATAATGCAGCAGAAAGAGAAATGATGAAGTGATGGTCATAATAGAGTTCTAGGCTTTTCTCTGCCATAATTTTTTTTTTTAAGAAAACGTGAAAACTTTTTTGCCAGTTTCCACTAAGTTCCACTGGCCTTGCTCAATTAACAAATACTATAATGTCCAACTCCGGCTACACTTTGACCAAAAAAAAAAAAAAAAAACTCCGGCTACACCTTCCTTTTATTTACTCGGTTTTTAGTGCTGTAAACCTTTTCCTTCGGTAGTTATATCTCTAAGAAATTCTACCATTCGGCTTTTTTTTTTTTTTTTTTTTTCCTTAAACCACATCTGCGAACATGTTGTACAGCGATTGGCGTACACAATTCATATGTTATATTTTCATCCTTTCTTTTATTTACAATTTTCAAGAACTGGTTTCTTGTTCAAAATTTTTTTATACGATATAAAAGCGCACTGAAATTCTGTGATATGCATCAAATTTATACATATCCGTTTTTCACCCACTGAAATCTATGGAATTTTTGCAATACTCCAATAATCGTATGATTTCTATTTTTGGAGGCTTTACAAATTGAATATTATTTCAAACATGTCAAAACAGGAGATCACTCTCTAATTGGAGGGACCGGCATGTATTATTTAATGAGATAAGATATTTGAATTGTGCTTATGGAGAAACATTTTTATACCGCCAATGTATAAAGTAAAAATCCACGTGTATATATATATTAAACAGATGATTGCTAAGGTTGTACGCCAAATAACACTTACTTACGTGCAATCAAAGTCAAAAGAGGCCCATAAATTTTTTATTTTTTCACAACCCAGCAAAGGTCCACGAAATATCTGTCTGTCGTTGAACTAGTTAAATCTAGACACTGGCTTGTATAAGTGACTTTGACATAGAATAGCTTGGATGTAATTAGTGGTATTTGAATGAATATCTTCCAAATCCTAAATTGAATATCCCCCAAATACAATAACCGTGAAGAAGCGAGACTAATTCGAGTTTTCAATGTTTGGATGAAAGTATCATTGTGGTTGTGTATGTTTTTTTTTTTTTTTTTTTTTTTTTTTTTGATAACCAAGGAACCGTCAGAGATCATTCTTCGAGGATCACACGATCCTCCGGTACTCAGTAGCACCGTCGAGCCTCACCGTAAGCGGATATTCAGACGTAAAACCTCGGGGGCTGACTTAATAAGTCATCATTGGGACACCCACTTAAGTCATGGAATGCAATGAGAGGGTTTGAACTCTCAAACTCGGCGATGAGGGAGAGCACTCGCACCATCCGCGTTGCCCATGGGTGGGTATTGTGGTTGTGTATGTTGATACATGATAAAACACTAATTGAAAGTGTAGAGTGTAGGGTAGTTTCATCACCTTTTCTATTAATTCCTAAATATCATATTTTATTGTTTAAGAGGGATATTCAACCTTTAAAAATTGTATTTTATATTTGTCTTGAATAATATGACCAGATTTATTTCTCTCTCCATATTTTTCTTTTTCGGTTGTTCAATCCATGAAGAATGAAACATGAGATCCAAATTACATCGTTATCAATGAGAGGTCACGGTGTCATTAGGTTGGTAATGTTTTTGAAATTGTGGGTCTCATAATAATTTATAATTTTTTATTATTAATTTTTATGATTCAGAATAAACTGTTATTTTTACGGTAGATTAAAGATTGTCATATAATCATTTTTCATACAAAGCTTACCAAATTCAAACTTCATTACGTGCGCCTATTCACTTGTATTAAACAATCACTTTAATATTTTTATATTCGTGTTTGTCGCCAGCCCAACACCGGTACAGAAAGACGAAAAGGTTCGAGACATATCTACTCCATAGACATCATTTGTCAAACGATTGTAATTTATTAGTTTTAACTATGATTGTTTTTTCTTTTTCCTAGTCAAGCAAGCAATCTTATTGAATAAATAACAGATGCAAGCCCGAGCCAAACCCGATGCACCGCATCGCTCCGAGCAAGGTCAAGCGTCAAAGATAGGACGAGCCCGTTGAAGCTCATCCTCTCCAATGTGTCCATCGGCTTTTCTTACCGATCGTGCGACCACAGTGATGAACTGTTCAATGATCCTTCTCTGTACCCAGAAGACTAAGCACTCGAAACGGAATACTTCAGCACGATCTGCACCCGTGCGGACTAATTCTAGAAACGCGCGTTATGTTCCTCACGACCAAAAAGCTGAAGACATTATCAAATATCCGAGAGTTGTCGAACACGACACGCTTCTCTCACGGCCCGACATGCGAGGAGGAGCAAAGTCTTTTGGACAGATTCGTGCACACATCGTCCAATTGCCTAACAAAGGCAATCTCATTGACCCTCGCGATGGTCCTAGTCAACATCCCGTTTTTTTTTTTTTTTGTAGTGTCGTCGGAAGATAAGTTCAGAATACTTGTTTGGGGGGGGGGGTGGGGAACGCGTTCTCATTGTGTTTTTAACGTTAGTCTTATAAATTTTGATATATCCAGCCATCGGGCACCTCACCTACTCTCTCTCTCTCTCGCGCGCGCTCATTCTTTGACTTGCTCAAGGTGGCCCAAGAGAGGCAGGACTGAGACCCTTCATGGGAAGCCACCAAGCACCGATTGAAAAGGACAATGACAGATTTGGATTTGGGTCAGATTCAAAAGATATCATAATTTTATAGGAAAAAATGACGAAAAATTCCAAACTTTACCCAAAGTGACAGATTTACTCTCTTTTTTTTTTTTTTTTGTGACGTGAAAAGTCCTGAATTTTACCAACCGTGACACATTTACTCCAAACTTTTTTTTGTGACACAAAAAATCCTGAACTTTAGTCACGTAATACATTTACCCCAAAATTATAGGGCATTTTGATCTTTCTACTTTTTAAAATTTTAATCTTTTTTTTTTTTTTTCTATTTTTTCCTTCTCTCTTCCCCTCGCCGATGTCGGGCAAGGGTCGCCCTCGCCTGAGCTAGCTAAGGCTGCCCTCGCCTAGGTTGGGCGAGGTCTGGCAAGAGGAGCCCTCGCTGAAAGTCAACTTCCCTCCGCCGGCCATGGCGAAGCCAGCGGAGAAAAGAAGAAGAAAAAAAGAAAAAAATAACGGGCCTGGTCACTGCGACCCCCTTTATGAGGAGGCACCCCTTCTCCCGAAGTTACGGGGCTGTTTTGCCGAGTTCCTTAGAGAAAGTTGTCTTATGCCCCTAGGTATTTTCTACCTACCCACATGTGCCGGTTTCGGGTACAAGTACCCTTTTGTTGAAGGTTGTTCGAGCTTTTCCTAGGAGTATGGCATGGGTTACTTCAGCGTTGTAGCGCCTGGTACTCAAACATTGGCTCGGGGCATAAAAATAAGACAAAAAATGCTCTTGATGGGGGTAAACATGTCACATTTTGAAAAATTTGAGGTTTTTCACGTCATAAAAAAAAGTTTGGGATAAATGTGTCACTTTGAGTAAAGTTTGGGGTTTTTTATGGTATTTTCCCTAATTTTACGTGGTTTTTTTTTCCCTGTTCCAGCCTGTTTGTTTGGTTTCAAAAGAAAAAAATAATCAGCATTAATGATTGTGGAGTTCACTATATAAAGCTTGCATCATAGCTTTCCCTTTCATCATCTTCTCAACAGTTCTCGATTGAGAAGCAAAGTTGAGTTTGACCCACCGAAATGAGAAACCCAAGCTAGTCGAGGCACTGGCCTCGACTGTTCCATGCATTGGCATTTTGCCTCATTGCCACAATTGTGTCCGCCGACTATAAGCCTTACATCTACACATCGCCCCCGCCCCAGCTCCCGAAACACGTAGAGCATATTCCTTATCTCTACAAGTCCCCGCCACTGCCAAAACATAAAGAACATTCACCTTATCCCTACGAGTTGCCACTGCCGCCTTCTCCTTCGCCACCCCCTCCATATGTGTATAAGTCACCTCCACCACCATCTCCATCTCCATTGCCACCATATGTTTACAAGTCTCCACCACCACCTTCTCCGTCACTCCCTCCTCCTTACATCTATAAATTGCCGCTGCCACCCTCATCATCTCCACCACCACCTTATGTTTACAAATCTCCCCCACTGCCTTCTCCTTCACCACCTCCTCCATACATTTATAAATTACCACCACCACCATCACCTCCACTTCCCTATGTCTACAAGTCTCCCGCACCACCACCTCCTTATGTGTATAAATCGCCGCCGCCACTATCACCATCACCTTTGCCTCCCTATATCTACAAGTCACCTCCTCTGTCATCCCCTTCACCGCCCCCTCATGTTTACAAATCTCCTCCGCCACCATCACCATCTCCCCCACTCCCTTATGTCTACAAGTCTCCCCCATTGCCTTCACCCTCACCACCTCCTCCATATTTGTACAAATCACCTTCAACACCTTCACCTTCACCCCCACCTCCATATGTTTATAAGTCTACTCCTCCACCATCCCCTTCATCACCTCCACCTCCCTATGTCTACCAGTCCCCGCCACCGCCTTCACCTTCCCCACCTCCTCCCTATGTGTATAAATCTCCACTGCCACCATCCTCATCACCTCCACCTCCTTATGTCCACAAGTCCCAGCCACCGCCACCGCCTTCCCCTTCTCCACCTCCTCCTTACGTGTATAAGTCACCACCACCGCCATCACCATCACCCCCACCTATCTATGTCTAAAAGTCACCTCCTCCATCTTCCCCTTCACCTCCTCCTCCATACGTGTATAAATCACCACGACCTCAATCTCCATCACCTCCACCTCCATATGTCTATAAGTCTCCACCACCACCTTCACCTTTGCCACCTCCTCCATATTTGTATAAGTCACCACCTCCACCATCGCCATCATCGCCACCTCCCTATATCTACAAGTCATCACCTCCACCTTCGCCATCACCGCCACCACCTTATGTTTACAAGTCACCACCACCTCCATACTACTAAAAATCTCCACCTCCACCTTCCCTATCACTATTGCCTCCATATATCTATAGGTCACCGCCGGAGAAGTCACCCCCTCCCCCATACTACTATAAGTCCCTGCCTCCACCTTCTCCATCACCACCACCTCTGGTGAAATCACTGCCTCCTCCCTATTACTACAAATCTCCACCTCCACCTTCTCCATCACCACCCCGACCTTATGTTTACAATTCACCACCACCTCTAGTAAAGTCACCTCCTCCTCCCTACCACTATAACTCGTCGCCACCGCCTTCACATTCTCCACCTCCATCTCAATATTATTACAAATCTCCTCCGCCTCCCCAGGGCTACTATTAGGCGGCCATTTGATCCCCCTTGGAGTGCTGAAGAAGCTGAAGCAAGAATAATACCATTCTTTGGCGACGCATTTTAGTTGGAAGCAATTATATTTCATTCTTATACACACATGGTTTTTAATTGGATAAGTCCCGAGTGACAATGATTGTATGATTGCTTCGACCAAGGAAAGCATATCTCAATTCAGTTTTTATCCATGTCTTTAAGCTGTTGATTCTGGTTTCTCATTCGTTCTACCCTCCTCTTCCCTACTTATTCTTTTCTGTGTGTATACGTGACTTATGCTTGCAACTTTCAACGTTCCCAAGAACAAAAACCCTAGAAAATAGCTTGTCGAGGTAGTTTAGAACTGATCAGGAAATGCTAGCTATCTAGCCTATTAATACTCATTTGTTCACGCTTTGCACCTGCATACACATTTTGGGGACCCTCCCATAACTTTGCAAGAGTCGCAGCTCACACAAGCAACAAATAATTGCCTTATTGGCGACACATCTATGGCCATATACCCACTGATACTGTTTAAAGTAAAGTCCACAACGCATCCTCACATGAAAACCAAGAGAGGCAAGCCTATTCTCAGTATAGTATCAAAGTGCACGTACCATAATCAAGACGGAACCGCCAATTAAATTGGTCCCTCGTTAATCATAATGCAGAAATATCGAATTTGGACTTTTCTTGTGTATGCGGTTTGCGCAAATGATTATTCAAATCATCGTGCGCGTTAAACAATCACTTCCATATGATTTTTATATAAAAAAATTTGCATTTGCGGTGGCTGATGGAAAGCCTAAAAAGGTTTGAGTCTCTACGGGAGAATTATATAAAAAAAAATCCTAAATCTATTATAATTATACCAATTCAATCTACTTTTTTTTTTCCAATCAAATTCTGAATCATTTGCGTTTGTACTAATTTAGTCAATCTAACCAACATTGGTTGGAAATTGTTGACGTGGTCTTTCCTACGTAGCGTGGCCAATGTTGACACAAATATTTTTAATAATATTAATAATATTTTTTAGATTTTTCTTTTTTCTTTCTTCTTCTTCCCTTCCTTCTTTCTCTAGTCAGTTGGCCGACGAGAATGATCTCACCATTGTTGGGTGAGGCTGAGCCTCACCAGATCTAGCAAGTGCTTGCCCAACAACGATGAAGTCAGCCTCACTAGATTTGGTGAAGGCTCATCCAACCATGGCGAGGCTAACCTTGCTGGCCCTCACCTCCAGCTAATCATCGAGGTTTGGCGATTGGCTAGAGGAAGAAGGAAGGGAAGAAGCAAAAAGAAAGAAAAAATAATGAAAAATAAAAAATAAATAAAAATTCAAAATAATATTAATATATTATTAAAAATGTCTATACCGGTGTTGGCCGCCTTATACAGGATAGTTGGCATCCATATCGATGATTTCCAACTAAAGTTGGCCGGACAAATTGACTAGATACAAATGTAAAAAATTTTGGACTCAATTGATTATAAAAAAAAAAAAATTGTTTAGAATTGAATTGACATAATTGTAATAGGTTTGAAATTTTTTGGGTAATTTTCCCTTGCCCTCCTATGCATATCTGCTCCATAGGGGTCATTTGTCAAATGATGGTCCATAATTAGGTATAACTATTTCCATATGTAATATCTGTCCTATGTACTAGAAAGTCGTTAAGGGAAAAGGAAGTTTCCATCTTAGACTCACTGACCAATTTCCAAAATTGATCTGTTGAACTGTCCAATCAGGTGGCCAGCAATCAACGCTTTGATTTTGGTACTTAATCCGGATTGGGGAGTTGCCCCGAAGCCATCGCGCTCCCACCTTCCCCAAAAGTTGGTTCAACCGATTTATGAAGCAGACACAAAAAGTCTATGTCGCCATCCGTGGCTATTAGTGAAGACTTAACTGTAGTCCTTAGTGAATGTTCGAGTGATCGTACGAAGAAACTCTAATTTTTCATTGAGCGAATTACTCGTTCTCAATCTCCTCTTTCGCAATAATGAGGAAGTCTGCTTTAGGTAGGTAAAAATCAAACCCGAGAAGTATCCTCCTAACCCGGTGGGCTGTTCAAGACATGAGCCGAAATTAAAATTGGATTGTTAATTAATTATGCGGTGGGGAGCGATTAGAAATTTTCTGATTAGCGGACAGTATGTATCCTTCCTTTGCAATTTACATAGAAATCTCTTCAAAATTAATCCTTTTTTGAACATCTCTATCATCCCTTTTTTTTTTTGGAAGAGTATTTTTTTTGCGTTTGATGATGAAAAAATGCAGAGCTGCGCTTAGCCAAATGGTGAAAAAAAGTACGGAGAAGAAAATGTCAGAAGTGGGATTTGAACCCACGCCCTCTCACGAGGACCAGAACTTGAGTCTGGCGCCTTAGACCACTCGGCCATCCTGACTGTTTGTTTGCTTTGTAAAACTTAGTTCTTATCCCTCTCTTTATTTAATTCCAATTTCTACTCCCCACGCTGAAACCGACCGTTTTAGAAAACATTCGTAATTGAGACGTGCAATATTTAATTTGCAACAGAATTTATTGGTTGGATAGGCTTAGTATAAAGTCTCCGATGACCCTCGAAAGAGAGGAGGTTGTGCTAAATCAACAATATGACCTAACGGGAAGAGAAGAAGGAACTTTATAGTTAGATTAATTACCATAGTCTGGGATTTATTCGAGCACGTTTTTTTCCCTCAATTCCTGAAGCTGCCAGTCGTACAAGTCTAGAGGTCTGGTTTTCTTTGAGTTGTTCTCACGTCCACCTCAAGATTCCGAATCCGGGAGTCGTTAGGGTTTTGCGGGGGAGGGTTCTTCCCTTACTTTATCAAGGGGAGATTACTCGTGTGCCACAAAGTATATGATCAACGGGTGTGCGCGAGGACATCGCTATTTGACCTTAGAATTAGAGACATTAAGTTCAACCGATAATTAGAAAGATTTGATTTATAAGCCAATGCAAAGCTGTTTTTCTACCTTAACCTTCTCGAAGTCGGACATGATAACGTAACTTTCATTTCTTATTTATTGATTTCAGCATACTGTGGGGACAAGGAAAGCCACGCGAAGAAAAAAACCAAGTGAGACGTGGAACTCGGTTACATGGTTGTCCATCTACCAGTAAACCAAAATACAAACCAAGACTAAAGTTTCGACAACAACACATTTATGACGTAATCAAAGTATCGAAGCAATGCTGGTCTTCGTGCTTTATTGAATTCATAGCAGACTGATTACACCTGCAACGACAGAGAGTGGCGACGTTAGTTCGCGTTATAATCCTTTTGGAATTTTAACAAAGATCAGCAACGAAAGAACGGGAGGAATATGGATTCTCATCTTTTCTTTGATTGGCCTACTAACCTGAATGGAGGGTGCGTAGAAAATGGTTGGTCTAGTAGTGGACTGCGGGAGGTGGAGGAGAGGTGTAATAGTATGGAGACTTATACTCATAAGGTGGTGGAGGTGGCGATGAATAGACGTATGGAGGAGGAGACTTATACTCATAAGGTGGCGGTGGAGGCGATTTATAAATGTAAGGAGGAGGCGGCGGAGATTTGTATTCATAAGGAGGCGGTGGTGGTGACTTGTAGATATAGGGAGGTGGAGGAGGCGATTTGTACTCATAAGGAGGCGGTGGTGGGGACTTGTATACATAAGGTGGTGGTGGAGGCGATTTGTACTCATAAGGAGGGGGTGGTGGTGACTTGTAAACGTAGGGAGGTGGTGGAGGCGATTTGTACTCATAAGGAGGTGGCGGTGGTGACTTGTAGATATAGGGAGGTGGGGGAGGTGATTTGTATTCATAAGGAGGTGGAGGTGGAGGGGACTTGTACACATAGGGCGGAGGAGGTGGGGACTTGTAGACATATGGAGGTGGTGGTGGGGATTTGTAGACGTAAGGAGGATGCGGTGGGGACTTGTAAATGTATGGCGGAGGAGGTGGAGATTCGTAGAGATAAGGCGGTGGTGGAGACTTGTAATCGGGATCATGGTCGTCGTCGGCCGCCACCACCACCACCTCGGTGGCTATCAAGCATATTGCCAATGCATAGAGCAGGCGTGGCCAAAACTTGGCCATTTTGGCTCTCCCAACTTGCTGAGGAGCCTACCAAATCTAGCTCTTGTTATCTTCGAACTTCTCTAAAATGATATTTGCGAGTTTGTCACCTCAAGATGTTTCACTTTATATAGGGATCAGCTCAATCAACATATTCATTTTTTGACGAACCGCGAAACTTCCATCATGCAACTACCTCTAATAGAATAAACGCAAATTGACTCGTTACTGTACCCAGCTATTACTGAGTATAGCATTGTAAATAATGGAGCAATCAATTTGCATTGATAATTACAGGTACTGATTGAACAAGTCACAGGATGAAACTAATCTATAATATCGTTAGCATAACTAACTTAGAGAGTTACTTAAGTGTAGAGTAAACTATTCAAGGGGAAGGTGAGAATTTAGCATATGCTTTGAAATTTTCAGAATGTACCCGGGGATGAGAAACATTCTTGCATTAATATTCATATTTCATGAGTATTCTATATTTAGCAGTAGACTTTGCTAACTAATTCTTGATTTATGCAGCGGTAATCGTTGGCTTGTCATTGTCACTTACGAGCCACGTCCTCACTGCGATCGTCACACAACGGCGCTTTGCACAAGTTTTTACGCTATCCACGGGGCATGTCATGGTCGACTAGCTGGCACGGTTCCGGACGAGAAACTTCATTAGCCAAAGCTACGGTTGAGAATGAAAACATTTGCTTCCATTTTTACAATTCGTGTGATGCTTGACCTGTTCTTGTTCACCGAAGCAAACCGTGTCAGGAGCTGCTGGATAGTTTTTATCTGCATATATATCGTGCTGTCGTAACAAAGACAGGTTCAAAATTATGTTTTCTCAGTTTCTTGCGACACGGTCCCAGCGGCAATTAATAATTTGGTATGACAGCAGCAAAATTTTAGCCGTCCATCTGCCACTGGAGTGTCTTTTGGGGAGATCAAAGAAGAGGTCAAAGCAAGCCTCGGATGCGTCCAATTGGCCACTCGCTTAGATTCAAGGGACAAGTTAAGGACAAAGGACGTACAGCAATCCATTCCTCCCACTTCGCCATGTTGTACTTACGATCCGAGGATGCCACGAAATGGCGGAGATACGTTAAGTTCATTCTTCATTAGAACATAGTTAAAAATAGCTCTGTTGTGAACTTTGCAGGAATTGGCAAAATTTTCCTACCGAAATTGCAATCAACCGAGACTTTGCAGGCTCTTATTAGGCTAAAAGTTAGCTCTGGTTAGACTAATGGCATTTCATTTTTGCCAAGCAAATCTGTCTTCATCTGCAAAAGTCAAGATAAAGAAGGATCCTTTCTTACAGATATATCAAGGATTTGCTTAACATTTCTTTAGACTAATCTACTTTCTTCCGTATATATTCATTGGGTTCCAGCCTTTTCTTCCAACTCCATGTGAAAACTCGGCATTTCCTTAATGCGTTCTGCAGATGTCCTACGGCACGCTTGGATAATATATTCGGTTTTCCTTTTCCAAGTTCTCTTTGAATCGTTCTTTGCATGACCTCGCTTGATCTGCGTTGATGGATTCCTAGTAACTTTTCACATTATCGCTGGAAAAGCAACCTGTATCTTTGAAAATAATTTAGCACAATATCGTACTCGAAATTGCGTTAGGAACTGGTCATAGTCACGCTCCCATATAGCCCCCATATTATTTCTCCACCGTCGGCATAATGTATTCCCGCAATATACAGCTACAGAGTATCAAATCATTTGCTGATCGAAGTGGGTAAACAGTCCAATCATCACTCCCGACCCTAGTCTTCAAATTTTCCATTAAACAATCTGTGTTTACAAAGTCAGCTGGTAACGAAAATATTAACAAATTGAGGTCGGCTGAAAAGGCGTGACAGTAAATGCTGGGTGGTTAAGAACCATGACCGCAGCTCGTTTTGGCACGGAAAAAGGTTGAAGGGGGAAAAGAAAGAGTTACCAGGAAAGAAAATGCAAAGTTAAGTGATAAAGAATAAAGGATCTTTAGAATGATTTCCCTGAAGAACAGGAGAATTGACAAACTTGGGATCTGGGAAAAGTAATTTCTATTAGATAAGGTTGTGCCACTTTACAAGGGTGTGATTTATTCGAATTAGTAGTAGAATAACAAATTAGAACCTTGTGTAGGCAATTCCCTAGATCCCTATATTTGCCAACGGGAGGCATCAAACAGAATTTATCAAGGCCTAAACATAGCAAGAGGAGCTAAAGTAATCGACACAATCATGAATCGAGGTCAAAAGAGCAAAAGGACACAAAGCCAAGGAGGAAAGGGGCACCTATTCTGAAATCTATTTATTAGTCAGATTAAACTATTGCTGTGTAGAATTCATAGTTATTAAGTAATGATAAGTTCACAAAGTTTAGAGAGTTTGTCAATGCGTATCAATGATCAATTGCTTTTTACTTTGCCACACGCCTCCCAAGTCAAGTGAATCTGGCCTGATTCTTATGCCAAATCAAGTCAATTCTTTGGGAAGGTTATATGCATTATAGTGATGGAGTTTGGAAAGACCCTAAATGAAGCCAGGTTCTCATAAAATCTATAGGACCAAGTTATGGAAAAGCCAAGTGTTAGCTACATACCCTAAAGCAAACATATAATAGTTATATGTTATGGATTATTTAATGGCAAATAAATGTTCATTCATCGTCCTACTTTTATGAATGAATCCATAAAATTAGCTACAACTGAACATATTTTTAAAGTGTTAAGAATATGTATGATAGGTTTATAGTTATGTTGAATCTTTAACAGTTCTCGATCAATTGATCATTGAGAGGATATTGATGATTTTGTTGAGACTGATGTGTTCTCAAGCTTCACCATTCAATATTAGATACTTGAGAGGCTGATGAGTCATAAGTTATCGGGTATTGTGATATCTAAGCTAGAACACAGATGCTTGTCTTGTTTAGGTTCACTGAACGTGACATGCATAGAACGATTGGCGACATGGAAATTTTTAATGGGGTTAATGTTTGATCATTCACGCTTTGGTCTGGTGTAAGATCCTTATACTTGAGGCACCTGACTTGTATATTGAATGGCTATGGTTTACAAATGCGCATATTGATGCTTCATCAAATCGTCTTTGTACTTCATGGTCATAGTTTGTTTACATACGAGAGCGCATATGTGCACAACATGAAATATATCTTCTTATTATATATAGATATACAAGATTGATGTCCTATGCAATCTAATTGTGACAGTGTATTGAAATCATCTATTGAGGTTGTAATCGAGAATGAATGGTTCATGTATTAAAGAAAAACATGTCAATTAGATTTGGACATATAATTGAATTTGTGACTTGACCAATAATTCCATGATCTTTTGCTCGATCAGGACATGATGAGACAAAAGGATCGAATTACATAGTCGCCAAAGCTGATAGATTTATATGTTCTCAAAACATTTCATACTGTCTAGGTAGCCATGATATATTGCTAGATGTCATTCATGATTTGTAGGAACAAAAGATTGATTTGGACAATCAATTCTCTTAGTTGTGCTAATGTGTTAGTATAGGTTCCACTACCAATTCAACAATGAACCTAATAATGTCACACACAATGACCCATTAGAATGATATTTGAATGAAAGGTAGAATATTGCAAATATGTTTTTCGTTGAACCAGTCAAATTGAGTTGGGCTTATAAGATAAAAGATCTAAAGAGGGGGCTTCACACTTTATAAAGTCCAAAGCAGGGTTTCAGACTTTACGGCCGAATTAAAGATTTGAAGCGTATTCAAATTCAATGACCAAATTAATAATCTAAAGTGAGTTTAGAATTAATAGATGCATTAATGATATGAAGTGGGTTCAGAATCAATGGCATCATTAATGATTTGAAGTGAGTTCATAATCAATAGTAAAATTAATTATCTAAAACAGTTTCAGATTTAATGGCTAAATTAAAGATCTGAAACAGTTTCAAATGTAACGATCGCATTAAAGTTTTTAAACGATTTTAGACTAAACGATCACATTAGTTATCTGAGATGGTTTCAAAATCAATGGGAAGTTTAATGATCTAAAACAGTTTAATAATATGAAGTGGGTTCAGATTATATGACCAATTAATGCTCTGAAATTATTTCAAATGTAATGGTCAAATTAAATATTTGTAACATTTACAAAATTAATGTCGGACTAAAGATTTGTAACAGTTACAAATAAATGCCTGAAATAATACTCTTTAACAACTACAGAGTTAATGCTCGATTAAGTATTTGAAATTGTAACAGAATTTACGTCCATCGGATGTTACGGTCAAATTAATATTGAAATGGTTTTAGAGTTAATAAGTCAATCTAAATGTGATTTGGATTGATTATAAAAGCGCCATTACGAGAGAGGATCATTGGGTGATTAACAATTGACAATTGAGATTGTTGATAGTGATCAATCAAATCGTTCACACACGAGAGCAATTGTTAGCACAATTGTAATTATAAAATCTCTCAATTTCTCTATTCTGTTCAACATGAATTTAGTGGTGTGTCTAAACTGGAAGCCCGACACTTGTGGGGCTAAATGTGAGGACCGTCAGAACCTACATTACGAAGAGATTAGACATTATGTATCTAAAGAACGTTAGAACTAGTATTACTAGAAGACATCAGATGTTCGTGATCAAAATTCGAGAAACATCAAAACCGGTTTTACCAAAAGATCAAGCATCATAGTAAGAGTATGAAGAACGTCAAAACCATTGCCGTGAGGACACTAGACATTCGTGCTCATTATTTGAAGAATGTCAAAATCAAATTTTTAGAACACGGTATAAGGTTAATATAATTAGCCAATTTATCTCTTTTGTGTGTTTTTATTAAAATGCGTGAAAATTCTTTGGAAACACATCTGTAAGCATTTTTACTTTCGTTGTGATCAGACTTTGATCTAAATTTACTTATGCATGTATACTTGCTCATCGAAACAAACACCAACACCAAGCCCATTTGGCAATAATAGATTCTTCATGTTTATCACAATTCACAATATGAAGGAATAGCAAAAAACTTACAGGAAATTTAATATTTAGTCCATCATATGTCAATATAAGAGCTAATTTTGCTTGCTTTTTCATATACATCACAAGTGATAACTATCCAAAAGAATTTTTATTTGTAGTATAAAAAAGGTTATTCTCTCTCAATAGCAAAGGAACTATTTCCTAGCCAACTTAGAGAAGAGAAGCATATTGATTCTAATGCGTGGTTTTACATTTGCTCTTTTCTCGACAAATACAATTAGAATGTTCCATAGCTACACTACACTTCTTCAAGCGGGTCAAGGGTATGTAAAAAAATTCTATGGTCTCTTTCTGTTCTAGCGTTTTTGAGTCTGCATTTTTCATTTGGGCATTGGTCTTAAGAAAAAGGACGAAAAATGGAGGTGCTATCTTCTACGTATAGAAAAGAGGGCACCAAATTCGGTTCCTCAATCGAAGGGATCGGCTTATATTGAACGTCGCGTCCTTGAGATAGGATTTTTATTTTGGAAATCATCTTGTCACGACCAACTATTTCCTGCCAACACGATTAAGTGTCATGAATGATTACTCTTTAGACTCGGCCGAGTCACATCTTCATTCGATCAAGTAAGAGGATGCATTTCCAAATTAACTAATCAAACAATATAGAAGGCTGAATGACAAGTGAAATATAGGCTTGATATAGCACTAACCTATTAATGAATATCGTATTTCTATGGTACGGAAAATACAAAACATAAGATCTTTGATCATCATGATATTCACAATAAGAGGGATAAAGACATACTTTTATACACAGCGAAACCTTCAAAGTATTTGTCACGGAAAAATTGAAGAGATGAAAAATTTTGGTTTCTCTCCCTTAACCCACATTTCCTTAACATATTCTATTTTATGGAGGATAGAATGCAACATTTTTTTTTTATGTCTTGAGTGGAGAGATGACATGACTCTTATTTATACATGCTATGAAGAGATACCTTTCATCAAAGTGTGTTTTAACTTTCATGAGAGTCGCATTTCTTTGGAAGAACAATAACTTCTCAATGAAAATTGTACCTTTTTATTAGAGTTATAACTTCTCACAGCCAATATATTTAGCATCTATATATTTATTAAACCATCAATCAATAATATTATGTGGGTTATACTATAATTCTTACATTCTTTTACTAGGTCCATATGACATTTCTTTTATTGTCTAATAAAATACCATAATGTGCACATTAACATAATGCTAAATTTTTTCTTAAACTAGCTATCACATAATAATCACGATTAAATAAAGAAAACTAATACAAGTCATGGTGATTGTATGACATTAATTGACATAGTCCCTTTCATGTACTACAGCAATAGCTCTCTATTTAACAAGACCCGTAAATGAGAAGTACAATAATAGTCCAATCATAATGTCTCTATCGAAGACTATCATGTTTAACATTTATCTATTTCCATAATGTATACTAAATATAAAACATGAAATATCAAAAACACATAATTGAGTTCGAAGTGTCAAATACATAAACTTAATGCAATCATAATACAATTATTAATGATGTCCTATAATATCCATTATTTCAACATCTACATTAAATGTCTTGGGTGACAGTCATTTTGTTAAAGGATCTATTATTATAAGAAGGTTGGTGCTACTATGCTTAATTGACACTTCATGTTTCCGAACTTTTTCTTTAACAGATAAGTATTTGATTTTCATATACTTAGTACCTAGAATGCTTATCATTCTTAGAGAAGAAAACTGTTGCAAATTATCACAATAAATTTTCAGCAGTTTGGCAATACTATTGACAATCATAAGCCTTGAAATAAAGTTCCGTGGTCATAATCCATTAATAGTGGCCTCAATGTATGCCACAAACTCGGCCTCCAAAATGGATGCAGTAATAACTGACTACTTCGCATTTTTCTATGATAGCTCCTCTTGCCAAAACAAGCAAATATCTAAATGTTGATTTTCTTGTATTGACATATGTAGTTAAGTCTGAATCTAAATATTCAATCATCTTAAGATAATAAGATATTTTATAAGTGAGCATATGATTCTTTGTTCCTTGCAAATATTTGAGAACTTTCTTTGTAACTTTCCAATGATCTAATCTAGGATTACTTTGATACTTACCTAGCATTCTAATCGTAAACTGATGTCTGGTTTGGTGTAAGTTTGTGCATACATTAAGCTCCCAACAACAAATGCATGAGGAATACTTTCATTTTTTATTGTTCCAATTCACCTTTTCGATAATGTATAAGGCAAAATTTGTCACCTTTTTAAATTGGAACTATTCCTACTGAACATCTTTACCAGAAAAAAAAAAAAAAAAAAAAAACTATTCCTACTGAATATTTATCTATATAGAATCTCTCTAAAATTTTCTCAATATAGGCTTTCTGAGGCAACTCTTACCAATTCTTGTGATCCATCACGAAATATTTCTATTCTTATCACATATGTTGCCTCTTCCATATCCTTTATTTCAAAATTCTTGGAGAGAAATTTCTTGATGTTATACAACAAATTAAGATTATTAGCAGCAAGCAAAATATCATTAACATATAGAATTAGAAAAATAAACTTACTCTTATCGACGTTCATATATATATATATATATATATATATATATATATATATCTTAAATCCAAATGAAGTTATAGTATCATTAAACTTAAGATACCATTGTCGAGAAACCTGTTTAAGTTCATATATTAATTTCTTTAATTTACACACTGTGTGTTCATTTCCTTTAATCGAAAAGCCCTCGGGTTGGTCCTTATAAACTTTTTCTTATAAATTATCATTAAGAAAGACGTTCTTAATGTTAAATTATGTTTTGAGTTTGAATCCATATACGATACCCAATCAGCACAAAATATTTACATGTTGAAACGAGAAAGCACGTCCGCAGAGCATTTAATGAGAAATGACACATGGTAGGAGCCGAAAGGATCCCGCCCTAAATATGAGCTTCATGTTGGAAATGAAGGCCATAATCCATGTGTTGACTTTTATGGCCCTTCTCATTTGTTAGCATGAAATTATTCTGAAGAGTTGATCGTCTGAATTTTTCAACCTCATTAAATGCGTGCACATGGCCATGTGCATGCATGCCCATAGAAATTGGTGAGCACTTACTTTTTCAAAAGCCTATCTTGTAGGCACCGAATCCTCTCTCTCCTCTTGGTCATCTTTTGTGGACTTCTCGTCTTTTTATTGATAAATGAAGACAGAGGGAAGGCAGAAGCTATTCTCCTTGTGCCATTGCATGATGGTCATATGCTCACAAGCCATTATTAATTGCATGGAGGCGCATGCGTTGAAGATCGGCACCGTGTTGACATTTTTGGAGTACGATTTTGTTTTGTTTCCTTCCCTTCCATGGATAAAAGGAGAGAGCTTTTGAGGACGAGGTAGCAATGAGAGGAAAGAGCTCGAGAGAGAGTGAGAGGCATGAGCTCAAAGAGGTTTGTGCAGAGTTGAGTCCATTGAATTAAGTTGTTAAATACTGTGGGTATTGGGTATAAAGTAGGGCTGGAAAACACTTGAATGCATGAGTGATTGTAATCCTGTAATTCTCCGATTTATGGTAAAATATTTTGCTAGCTCTTCCCGTGGACGTAGGTTCCAACATTCGGTCCAAATCACGTAAATTTCTAGTATCATTTTATTGTTCCTCTTTTTATTTTTGTGAATTTCTATATCTCCCGATATAATTGCAAAATTACGATCCGTTTCTGCTATGCCGCCGATTTCAACACTTAACATCCATTTGGTTTAACTTTAAGTCATAATGAGCCACTAAAGTCATAACGATTGTAAATGAATTTTTCTTGAAGATTAGTGAAAATGTTTTCTCATGGTCAATGTCTTCTTTCTGAGTAAAACATTTAGCAACAAGCTGGCCTCATGCCATTTGATATCATCTTTTGAGTCGCGCTTGATTTTAAAGACCCATTTACACCAAACCTTTTGATATTCTTTAGATAATTCAAAAAATTTCTAGACTTGATTTTGATGCATAGATTTTAACTCTTCTTTCATAGCATTAAACCATTCATTAGAATTTTCACATTCCATGGTTTGTGAAAATGAATGTAGGTCATTTCCAATTCCTAAGTCAATTTCTCATTCTTGTAGATAAACCGCAAAATCATTAGAAATAGCTATTTATTTATTTTTTTTGTTGAGATCTTCTTAATGCTCTTTCTTATTGGTCTACTACTATAGATTCAATGTTGATATCTTAATTATAGAGTGTTCGATCATTTATTTGTTGTTCTTGATTAATGTTGGGTTAAATTATAATATCAGGAATAACAACTTTAAAAGTATTGGATATAGGAACTTTCAACCTTACTTCTTGAATGCAATCATTACTCATTCTTTCACTCCCATTGATGTCGCCATATTTAATGAACTTAGCATTTTCAGATTCAACAATTTCCGTACTATGATTAGGACAATGAAATCCATATCATTTATATTTCTTTGCATAACCAATAAAATAACTACTTATTTTTCTTAAATCCAATTTCTTTTCATATAAATTGTACATTCTTACTTCTACTAGATAACCTCAAACATGCAGGTGTTGTAAACTAAGTTTCCTTCTTGTCCACTGTTCAAAAGGAATTGTTGAAACTACCTTACTAGGAATCCTATTTAATAAGTACATAGAAGTTTTAATACATATATCCACAAAGATGAGGGTAAAGATGAATGACTCATTATACTCCTAACCATTTTCATTAAAGTACGATTATGCATTTCCACTACGCCATTTTATTATAGTGTACCCACTATCGTGTATTGAACACAAATGTCATGTCATTCAAGGAATTTAACAAATAAACCTGGCCATTGTCCTAATTCATCATATTTTCCATAATATTTACTATCTCTATCAGACATTAGTATTTTCACCTTTTTATCTAATTGCCTCTCAATTTCTTTAATATATATTTCAAGTGCATTCATCGATTGAAATTTATCATACTATAGATAAATGTAACCATAACATGAAATATCATTAATAAATATGATGAAATAATTTTCTCCATCAAAAGATGAACTATAAAAAAGATCACGATATATAATTTCAAAAAACTCTATGCTTCTTATGGCACTTTTCTAAGTGTGTTTTGTTTGTTTACCTTTAACACAATCAATATATACTGTAAGATCAGTAAAATTCAAGTTTGGAAAAATTTCATTCTTCACTATCTTTTGCATTCTTTTCATAGATATATGACTAAACGTTTATGCCACAAATAAGTAGAATCGTTCAATGCCAACATTATGATGCAATGTTATTAAGGTCTCAACACAAGCATTATCAAGTTTAAACTTGTAGAGACTATCACATAAAGTTTCAGCTTCAATAAAATTATCATTTTTTAGAAAAACTAAAAAATCCATAACCAAACTTATAAAAAAGCGCTGCTACATCAAGTTTTGGCAAAGAAACTAAATTGTGGGAAAATGCAGACATATAAATAGTTCGAAACAAATCCAAATAAAGCTTCATATCTAAAACCAAACGACAACTGGTAATACCTTTAACTAAAACTTTTTTTTTTCTATCCTTCATGATCACTTAACTTTCATTTAGCTTTATGGTTTGGATTTTAAGAAATTTTTGCATCGTATTTGATACATAAATGGTAGTACCAGAATCAATCCACCAAGTACTATGAGGAGTTTCAAGAGAGTTTGATTTAAAACATACTAAATCACAAGGCCTACATTCTTTTCTTTTCTTTTTTTGAACCAAACTTACACTTTAGATAATCTTTCTTCAACTGTCCAATTTTATTAGAAAAGTGACATTTAATAAGATTGTATTCCTTCTTGTGGATTTAAGAAGTCTTAGAAAATTCATTTAAGACGCGCAATTCTTTCTTCTTGCTCCTTCCACCTTACCTTTTGGAATTTCTTCGATTTCTTAATGACTTAAGAGATGAATGGAATGAGTCTTCTAATTTTTTATCCTTGTTTCCTCTTAAACAAATACATTGGTCAATCATTTACATATTACTTATCCTTTTATAGCGTTGTAATTCAAATTAAATTGCCCACATTGTTCATGAGGCAATGAATTTAATATGAATTATACTAAAAAGTACTCATTTACGTTCATTTCCAAAGTCTTTAACTTTGTTACTAAATTCGTCATCTCAAGAATATACTCATGCATGGTACGTGAACCATCATACTTCATGGCGGTCAAAGTACTCATTAATATACTATCAAGTAACTTATCAGCAATCTGAGAAAAATCTTTTAGGAATTTCATAAATTCCTTAGCGCTGTCAATTTTGGGGAAAAATAGTCTTTAAGTTGTTTGCAATTATCAATCGTATAAACATTAAGCTTAGTTTATTTGATCTTTCCCAAACTTTATGAAAAGTCTTTTCATCATCGCTACTCTTATTAATAATAGCAACTAGTTTCTCAACTTGAAGTGTTAAATCAAGATCTATGACACCTAACTGAAATTGAACTTGTTCGCTCCAATAAGAGAAATTCATTTCTATTAAATAAAGAAATAGACAAAACATGCGAATGAAGTGAAACAGGTATAGATACTACAAATATGCAAGAAGATACTCATATATTAATACTTTGAGAATATATTAATCATATTCAAATTAAACCACACACACAACACACGCACACACGCACGCACGCACGCACACGCACACGCACACGCACACGCACACGCACGCACACGCTCCTTTGAGCGAACCTATGATGTACTAACATACATTAACACACACACACACACACACATCATAGTTCTCCTTTGAGCGAACCTATGATGTACTAATATACATTAAACCATAATGATGCTAAATAACTTTAATTTGGTAATTATAAATATATTTCATTAAAATTTATTTGTTATCTTTGGATATACAAACAAATTTTACAAGAAAGATTAATTACCAACTATTATGTCTATGAATTATAAGAAACTAATTAACCTTTGGGTTAATCCCTCAGTTTTTATAATAAATGAATTTCAATATACCCATGACATCGATAAGGATATTAATATATCAACTTTAAACATAGCATCAATTAATCATGGGTAATTGAATAAAACAATTTACAATATCAAAAAATTCAAAATACCTTAAGGTTTGGCTACTTTTGTGACTAACAAACCACTCTTTATTGAATTTTTAATATTGTAAATTACATGCATTCACTAAATTGCATCGAGTAAAACCATACTTAAAGCATAATGGTAAAATTATAAAATCATAACTCTAGAGGGAGCAGAACCATAAATTTAGCATTCAGAGGCAAAATGGTAAATAATCAGCCAGTCTAGAATCGTAATTCTTCGATAGACAAGGGCAAAAATGTAAATAACCATAAAGGAGGGCACAACCGTAATTATCTAGCATAGAGAGGGATAGGATCATAAATAAATAGTAGAGGACAGAATCATAATTAAATGGTACAGAGAGGGGCAGAACTATAATTACAGGACAGTAGGCAAAAAAGTAATTGGCCAACTGGCGCAAGTGCCTACACTGGCGCATGTCATGCACGTGCCTTACACTATAGCATGCACGTGGCGCATGGATTCCACGCATGTTGTGCACGCACTGTACTCTATAATGCTCGGATGAGTACATCTTTCATCAAAGCGCTTTTTAATTTCCATGAGAGTTACACCTCTATGAAAGAACGATAATTTCTCCAGAAGAATTATACCATTTCAGTACAATCATAACTTCTTATAGCCAATATATTTTAGTATCTATTTATTTACTAAACCATTAATTAATAATACCATATGTGCCACATAATAATTCTTACATCGTCCTCAAGACTATGCATCTACCATAAAAGCCCGCAAACTTTTTACCATCTTTCAATAAAAGCAACTGGACTGCCGGGGTGGATTAACGTAATGATGACCCAATGTGAACTGGAAGAACCTTGTACTCTGCTCAGTCGTGTTTGGATTTCTTCAATCCGAGTACGGTAAGGAGCACTCCGAGGTAATCGAAAAGATACATTGAACGAAATAGCTGCAGTTTGTGGTCATTCCAGGGGGAATCTGAACCAGAAGTCAACCAGAAAGCTTCTTCTCACCACTGCCTTGTGGTGGCTGAATGTATCGAATGAGAACTTCCCGTGGTAATTGCCCATGCCACTCTCGCCAATACCTCCAAACGGTAGCGTGTCGGCGAGGTACTGCAGATTCAACACGGATTGGGCCATTCAAGCAAAAGAAAGATTAAAGAAAAAGGTAAGAATCATTCGTTGCCATTCTCAAAGCAAGCACCGTATGCTGCATAAGAGAATTCTTTTCAATCATTTTTACTGTGGTTTGTGGCAGTTATTTCTCATTAAAAACAGTCTTTCTTTTTGCACAGTCAAAGGATCATTAAGTTATCAAACAATGACATTACTTGAATCATCGCATCATTGAATGTCACGCTTCCTGATGATGTTTCCGCTACCATCCTTTTCCTGAGCGAGTCGTTATGAGTGAAGACATAAATCGCGAGAGGTTTAGGCCTTGAATTTATGAAGTTGATGCTGTCCTCGATCTTCTTCAACTGTCAAGACGGAGAGCAGTTGATTGCGACCAATTCTATGGGAAGCAAAGTCGCTACTAACCGAAGAAATATCATTTAGAAGGGCAATGTCCAAGGACAAAGGACTATAATGAAAGTACATATCTCAAGGAGAATAGTTTTACCGTAATGATCGGGAGTAAGGGGCCGAAAATCTCATCTTGCATGAGATCTGATTCGAGCGGGGGATCAAGCAAGATGGTCGGCTCAATAAACCTGCACGAAACAAAAGCGAGGGAATGATTGACTACCGGAGCACAGAAAACATTCTTAGGCTCTTTCAAACGAGTCAATATGGACGACATACAAGCTGTTTTCGTCCATTGAACCTCCGTAGACGATAGAAGCTTTGACATTTGGGTCTTCTAGAAGAGTTTTCAGTCTCAAGAAGTGGTTTTTATTCACGATTCTCGCCATACTGCGTGATTCTCTTGGATTCTCTCCAAGCATCTTGCCGATCCACATCTTCATTAGTTCCAGCTGAACAAAGAAGCAAAATTATAAGCATGATGTTTAAAGAGATAAGGACAATGAATCAAAACGGTATATTATTTGGTTGTCCTCTTACCAAAGTGGAGCTGAATTCCGTCTCTACGAGGACATAATCAATGGCTATGCAAGCTTGGCCTGCACAGGCGCTAAATTTCGACCCGAGAATTCGTTGCACAGCCACCTTAACATGTAGAAGCATTTAGTACATCTCGTGAACTGAATTTTATATCAAGAAATCGAGCAAGATGATCACTTTCGTTGGAGTTCTAATGTGACAATTCCTTTCTTTACCTCCCTGACCCATGAGTTCGAAAGAGAATCCAGTACGGCGGGACACTTTCCTCCCAACTCGAGAGTCACTGGTGTCAGATGATTCGCTGCTGCAGCCATCACCATGCGACCTACTCGTGCACTTCCTGTACTTTTGTGAAACTTTTAGAGAATGAAAACTTCGCAATTTTGAAATAGCCCGTTGATAAGGTTCAACCTCATATAGCAGGAACAACTTGAAAGGAGAGCTCCGCGAGTGATGTTTTTACCTGTGAAGAGAATTTTATCCCACTTTTGCTGTATTAGTTGTTCACTAAGGGCAGGACCGCCTTCGACAACCTTGACGGCCTTAGGATCTAGATAAGCAGGCAGTATGTTGGCCAGGAGAGAGGAGCATCTAGGAGCCACCTCTGAAGGTTTCAGGACCACCACGTTTCCGGCAGCCAGTGCTCCTATCAGTGGTTCCAGGGAGAGTCCTGTTCATATACCACCCAGCCATGACAATCACCGCCTAAAGTAGTGGAAGCTTTATGCAAATACAGATGATGGAACTAAATTTGATTTCCTATGCAAACAGTCTCACTTACCAAACGGAAAATTCCATGATGAGATGATCAGGACGAGGCCGAGTGGTTCAGGAATTATCTCTGCAGTCGTCAGTACAGCAGCAAGCGGCAGTTTAGCCTGCAAAGTCGAGGAGCTTGCCTTAAATTCCTTTCATAATAGGTGTCTCGAGGCATTAAGAAGACATCAGAGCTTTAAAATGCCAGTAAGGACTCATGTAAAATTGAATAATTCCTGCAGTGCAATTGAAATCTTGCGATTGAAGAACGATGACAAAGAAACAGCGGAAATTTCCCCGCACAGGATAAACGAGACGCATCAGAGGATCAATCAGGGAAAGCCTCGTTCACCTTCTCGGCTGACATCCACCCTTTCAAACAACCGAGCGCATAGTTCACAGACTTTATCAAGCTTCCTATCTGCGCAAATTTCAAGCAAAACAATCAAGATGATTAAAAAGTACCTACAGCAAGAGAACACAAGGCTCGGCGATAAGTCTCGTCTGAGCATGTCGCCAGCTTTTCCTTAGGAAAAAAACGAAAGTTTGAAAACTCGAATTCAAGAAGCCACCTCATCCCGATAAGACTCGACAGGATGCTTCCCCAAGTCGAACTCAAGGGCAGCGTTCATTTCGGCTTCTCTTTCTTCGAGAAGCCGACATAATCCTCGGAGCTGCGACTTCCTCCAAGATGCACCTCTCGTGTTGCCACCCCTGTAATACTCTCTCATGCCCTCCAACTGGACTTCCAAATCACCCCGTGTCTCCATGGCCGGCTGCAAGAAGGTGACGGCACAAGAACTTGATCTGCTCTTCTGGGTGCTTCCAGGTTACCTAATTAAGTTATCAACTGACCTATTTATTTCCTGGTTGGCTGCATTCATGTCATTTAGAGCACCTGAATTTTTCGTAGTCCGTCTTCTCTCCCGGTCCAAGCCATTATTGCTGCTTTGGTGGTCGGGTTGGGGTCCCCTGAGAGCTTGAGCAAACCTGGTGACTTTTTCTATGAGACCCATTGTGTGTCTTCAGTAAAAATAATTCCTAGGTCCGTGTCCTTTTGTCAGTTTGCCAGGAAGGCTCCTGAATCAATAATGACATAAATAATTTTTTAACTTTAACTCAATTTAATATGTAATTCTTGGACTGGTTCAATTTAGTCATCAAGCGATATAATAATGTTCGATGTTATCATTAAATTAATTCAAATTTATAAACAAAACTGAATATTTTCATATAATTTAGAGGCTAAATTGAATACATATCAAAAGTTCAATAGCCATATTGAGCAATTTAAAAATTTAGGGATCATATTGTACAATGAGCTAAAATTTGATGATCAAATTGAATAAATTAGAAATTCATAAATCACATCATACATCGCTAAATACGATCGGAGTCCTTCCCGAAACACCTGTTGACTTGGTTCGGGCAGAGTGAAAGAGCGTGCTGTTGCAATCCTTGGTTGCATGGTACGCACGGCTTTCTCTCGGAAGAAAATCTCAGTCGTACCCGCAGCAGCGAGAATTTTCCAGAGTATGAGGAGTTGCCGACAAAATACCAAAACAATTGATTCAGCCGGATGGGAAACACCGGCCGCCGTAGGCCCGGAATTCGTAGTGCGCAGTTGCTTTCAGTGGATTAATTCCAGGGACAGCTCTCCACCCTCTAACCGTACGATCCATAACTGAAAATCACATAAAATACGAAGCTAACAAATTGTTATTTTTAAAACTTCATTAATACATCGTCAAGTACATCGCATGTGGTAAAAAGATTATTCCACAAAACACGTCAAAATTGATTTTGTTAAAGCAAAGAACACATCGTCTTGTGCGTCGCAGTGGTAAAGAAGACTATTCCATAAAGCGCGAGACACCAATTTTGTTAAAGCGAAGGACGCGACGATCATTTATATACTAAAGTCATTCGTGAAATCATTGGCATCTATCTTAAATTAAATGAGCAAAAATCCCGACCATCGGTCAATTAATTAAGGGTCGGCTGATTTTTACACATGGTAGAGACCTTAAGGCCAAAGAGGAGAGGTAGGTGCAGTGGGGACAAGCGAGCATTCCAGACGCACGTTTTTACACATCTTCAAAACTGTCACATTAAATAATTGCAGAGTACCTTACACAATCATGCGCGTCTTGCCAGCTTTCGGTTTGAAATGCGCCCAAAAGAAAGCCTTTGGGAAGCATATAACTTGTCACTTACATAATATCAAAGTAGAGCTCTAATACCGCAATATCAACTTGGAGGATCGGATAACTCATCACATTTTAACCCCGAATGATCCTTTTGCTAGCATCCAACATATGAAAGGCGGTATCTTGCGAGGTCTCCACCACCTACCGGCCAGACTTAACTGACATCCACCATCCTCAGGTCTGACATCACAGCTGGTCTTGAGCAGATTTCAACTTCATTTTTCCAGCCAAATCATCATGGCAAGGGTGTCACGCCATTAAGGCATTGCTGTTCAAATTGAACTTCTCAACTGAAAATTGAATTTTTCCAATCAAACTAGCCTACAGTGCCCTCTGGTTTTACCTTAATCTTAACTGGTTTTCCAAGTTTCGACTTATCCTCCATTCTAGCGATCTCAAGAGCCTTCTGGCAGACAGGAAAGCCCTGGTCATTCCAAGATTCTAATATGACACCTGAACCGATGCATGTTCTATCTTGGTAAAAGGCTGTGAATTGCCCTGCTGCCAGGCCTTGATCATCTTCAGGCAACTGAACCACCGCAACATCTTCCTGGCCATTCTCACCCAATTCTAGAGACAAACTACAGTTGTAGAAACCAGGACCGTGTCTCACCTATTAATAGCAAAAGTAAAGTGAAAAACACTGGAAAAATTGAAAATACACAGTAAATGCCCAAAAAAAGATCATTCATTAGACAGGCTGATCAGTCATATTTCTTCGCTGAAGCATGGTAATTATTTGGTGAGTGGAGCTGCCAAACTGAGGGTGTGTCTGGAGTGCCTACTTTCAATCTTCAGCTTACAATTGTAGTGTTTTGAGATTTAATTCCTCTTCATTACACGCCTTAAAGTTTTAAGACCATATAAGTTGTCATTTAAAGTCATGGAAATCATGTCGAATACCCACACAATTTTGCCAACAATAAAAATTGATTTTCAATTTTGGTGGGGAATTAGAATAAGTAAACACCTTCAGCATAACTGTTGATCTTTTGTTCAATTTTAGCTTAGAAAAAAGGCCAACAATAAATATTTCAGGCCCATACCTGGCTAAATATGGAGGAGAGCCATGAGACTCATTTATGATCTGTTAAACAGATCCACATGACTGGGACCATCATACCGATTAGACCTCAATAATGCTGATGGGATTTATTGCTAATTTTCCAACAGATCCACGTACAAATGGTCTGCCTACACATAACCAAGATGTGAAAACGAAGTTGAATACCTTGCATTGGAGCTGACTGATCTCAGTTGGAGGTGCCCCTGTAAGCCATTTAAGAGAGCCAACACGAAAAAGGCGCCTCCTTTTATCAACTGAAAAGTAATTTCGGGACACGAAAACAACGTTGCTCTTAGTGTCCTTCTCCACAACATACCTGTAAAAGTCATAGACATATATGAAGAATTCAGAAAGCAGAAAGAAGCTTCATATGTCAAAAGATATTAGAGAGACCATGGGAGGCAGCAGCTCTGTTTAGGGCAATTGAACTCAAAGCAGTGAAATGATATGCATTAAAGAATTTATGTTGAAAAAGATATTTCAAGCCCCCACATTCCTGAACAGCGTTATCTAATTTGCCACATTAATGAGTAACAAACACAGTAATTAACAGATGTTGAGACAGACTTCGTCTAAAATACATGCACTTAGTGTCCAATTAAGAATACATACCAAGGTCCTCCAGGAAGACGTAGTCCTTGCCGTTGACCAATTGTGTAGAACCAAAAGCCACGATGGTTCCCAAGGAAATCCCCAGTCTCAGCTTCTAATATGATACCCTCCATCTCCCCAATATGTCTGGCAACAAACTCACTAAATTTGATCTGCATTAGAACAAAGAAAGAGTCAATACAGCAATGAGCCTAAAAGGACATTAACTAGTATGAAAAATTAAGATGAGAAAAGAGTCCTGGCAATTTGATAGCTCAAAAGCGATCTGTTTCTGCAACCACTTGTGTTTACATTGAAATCCAAATAAAATAATTTTACAAAACAATAGTTCAGGAGTTTTGGCTAAATTTTTCATCTTAAGAGTTAGAGGAACCCTTTCTCGGCTTGAAATCACAAGAAGGTGAGTCAAATTTCTAGACGAGACTGAATACCTACGAGGCTAGTTATACACACCTTCCCAAGAAAGCATATCCCTTGTGAATCCTTTCTATCTTGGTTAGGCAAATCAAATCTGGCAGCAAGTTTTCGAACTTCATCCTGCAGGGTTACTAGAGTCGGACCAAGCACTATAGAAGTAATAAAAGTCCTTAGAACTGTAAAATCTACTTTATGAGGGCCAAGAATTTCTGCTAAACATACTCTGGACAGGAAAAGTTCTTGAAAGATATGAAACTAGCACAGCTTACTTTTGAAATACAACCAAGAGGGAAGATTAGTCGCTTCAGCTGGGCCTGTGAAAGATGCGAAAGGAAGTATGTCTGATCCTTCACCTAAAGAAACAAGATTAAGAGATATCATAAATGCTTAGTTTGACCAAAGAACTGCATAATACTAATGTAGTATGTTAAATACACACCATGTCCTCTGACAACTTCAACTCGGAAGCATTATCAATATGATTTGAAGAGTGGACAACTTTTGCATAGTGGCCAGAAGCAATGAAGTCATACTCCATACTGTTAATGGCATCCATGAAGGCACCTAAAACAAAGAGCCCCATTCGATTCCAAAATCCTCAAACTATTCAGCTTTAGCTAGATCTCAACTACTTACCAAACTTTATCCTTGTGTTACAAAGGACGTCAGGATTAGGAGTTCGACCACTGCGGTACTCCTCAATTATGTAAGACACCTGAACCATGAGCAAACAGCTGCAATGACTTCATTAAGTCATGCCAAGAACATGCAGGCCAAAAAACTAGTGAAGAAAAAAGAGAATATTAAAATGGAAAAAGCAATCCTTCGAAAAGAACAGGGTTAATTAGAAAAAGAGCCAAGAAAAGGTATACTGCGGCGAGATGATACATACCACATTTTTCCAATATTCATCTGTCAAATGGACAACTTCTAAAGGCACATCAACCTGCCAAAAACCGTAGATAAAACTAGTTACAGTGTCCTTTCATAGTAACGAGAAAAGTATTGAGTGCTAAACTTACTACTGGCGCGGAGAAAACACGAATTAATGATTACACCAGAATTTAAGAATGTTCATAAAGAAAGAGACGGGTACATGGAGTGAATGGAACTAGCCCAACAGAATGCTGACCTGCTCACAAACAGCTTTCGCGTACTTCAAGTCTTCTTCCCAAGGGCACTCCGACCAAAAGTTCTCGAAATCTTCCTACATTAAATCAAGAATCAAAAGGAGCTCTTGTCTTCTACATTGACGATGACCACACTCGACATTCGGAGAACACGCACTCATACGCAGCAGCTACCAACTTGTATAAATTAACTGCATTCATCTACAATCGCAGCGCGAATCGCGAATTTTTAGTGCACAGGCCTCTTCCAACTTCCGTCCTCCAGTGAATTTTGGAAAAATCACTTCCCACTTTCGAGCGTCGGGAGGAGTGCCAACTTCTACATCGTTCTATCATTTTCAGGATAAAAAGCGAAGGACTCACCTGGAACCAGATTTTGAGGTAGAAGGCGGTGCAGGAGTGGCCGGCGGCGCGGAGCAGGCGGAGGGCGACGCTGCTGTCGACGCCGCCGCTGAGGAGGACGGCGACCCTGAGCCGCTCGCCCGGCATGGAGCAGGAGAGGTAGGAGGGGTCCAGGTCGACGTGGGGGCGGATCCCGGTGGCTCGGAGAGCCGGGGGCGGGGGCGGCGGCGGCGGCGGCGGGGGGCTTGAGGAAGGCCCTGGAGATGATGGAGGAGGACAGAGAATAGGGTCTGGTGAGACCGGAAATGGAGGGAGGAGACGCTCCGGGGGAGAAGAGGGAGGAGAGGATGACGACTGGTCTCGAGACCAGCCGCAGCATCGCCATTGCCGAAGCGGGAGGTGAGAGGGCGGGCGGCTTTGCTGGGCTTTGGGTTTCCGCAGCAGGCAAGAAGAAGACGGTGGTACAGAAAGCAATTTATTTATTATTTATTATTTTTATTTTTCTCCATATTATTTAAATTTACATTTCAACTAATTATTTGCATTAAAAGTTATTTCCAATTATTTGCATTAAAAGTTATTTCCAAATAAATCCAGATTGGAAAATTGTCGGTACAGAAATACAAATCACCTTTCAAGAGTTGCTAACATCGGGTAAACTGAATATTATTTATACCTTTCAAATTGTCAAGAATACTTGTATCTTATTTATCTCAATATTATTAAGAGTTGCTAACATTGGGTAAACTGAATATTATTTATACCTTTCAAATTGTCAAGAATACTTGTATCTTATTTATCTCAATATTATAGAAAGCAACTTTGATTTCGATGTCATGCTTTTATTGGTTAAATACAAATTTAGTACTCCAAGTTTCAGCACTTGTGCAACTTCATATTCGAAATCTCATTTTGTATAATCAAGTCTCCTAACTTTATGAATGTGTGTAACTTGATCTTTATATTTTACTTTGTTCAATCAAATCCTCAACTTTCTTAATTTATGCATCCAATTGCTTTATTTATTCCCTTTAACTAATATTGTCAAATTAATATTTCTTTTTTCATATGAATATCTTTGCCACGTGTCATTATTTGTCACGTAAGCAATGCCTAGTCATTGATTAATTTGATGGTTTAGTTAGAGGTAATGATCGAAAGATTTGATTGCACAAATTGAAGAAATTCTTGGACGATATTGTTTGAATTTAGAAAGTCTGAAGACTTAATCAAATGAAATAAAATTTAGAAGATCAAATCGTACAAGTGCTTAAACTTAGAAACTAAATTTGTACTGACTCAATTTTTACCTTAAGTTTCACAAAATGCTCAATTTTTACCTTAAGTTTCACAAAATGCTCGTGTCATTTGTTAATATATATATATATATATATATATATATATATATATATATATATATATATAACCATAATATGATATGATCAAATGGATAACATTGCCATTTAAATGATGGTGATAATGTTGAGAAAATTAATACCAAATTTTGAAGTTGACAAAACTTTATGATTCTAATGCTTATATTAGAATAGGTTTTGTTATAAGTGTGTTTCTAAGATTATATTAAAGATTTTTTTGTCAAAATCTATTCTATTTCAGAAGCATATCCCACTTTGATGAGTCCAAATTGTGTCGAGGCAAAAACGAGGAAAAATCCATGACCAGACTTATCAAAGTTGCGACTTGGATCCAGAATGAAACTATTTCAGAAACTAATCAACAACGACTAATTTCTTGACAAAGGATTTCACTTTCTATATATTGATTGAGTCAATCGCAAATTGACAATCAATCCTGAAAATAAATTCCAAATGAGGAAGCATTACTTATGGAAATCAAAATTATGTTTGTATGAGCAATTGGAATCGAGTGGAAATTCGTGTCTTCAATGCTCACAAAATCTCTTTGAAGCACTTTGTCCAACGGATAGATTGTAAGAAATTCCTATAGTGATTAACTAATGGGGAGTGCATCTTGGAGGAGTATTTACAAAGGTCATTCAATTAAGAAAATCAAGGACATCAATCTAAAAGTCCAAAGTCTGAAGTTGTTCTCAATTACCTGTCTTCGTCTGTGAGCGTTTCTAATTGTGATCCATCACTAAGTATAGTGAAATCCAGCCAGTTGACCATCAGCATGAGAAAATGGAGGTAGACTTAATCTAAACTGAACTATTATAAATTTTGAGTACAATCTTCTCTTTCCATAACTCTCTTTAATTAAGTGTGTTGCACACTTAGGACGCATTTGGTGACGATTCTCTTCCAGGGAACAATTTTTGAATAGAAATAGTTTTTTTTTTTTTTTTTTTTTTTTTTTTGATCTTGGGAATAATTTTTGAGTATAAGAACGTGCTTAGTCACTGCAAAAATTTTTACTTCAGAATAGAAATGCGGTTGATAAACTTGTATAATTTTGTTGCTTCTTTTAATTTTTCAATATTATATTTTTCCTTTTTCTTTTTCTTTGTTTTCTTTTTTCTTCCTTTTGGCCGACGACTTCGCTGGAGCGTCATCGGCCCCTAGCGAGGCCGAGCATAACAAATTTTGATTTTTATCAGACTTTGCTAGCAATTGATTTTATTTTGTAGTTATTTGCCAATATTTCTTTTGAACACCTATTCACCCTCTCTAGGTGTTCGTACTAGTTTTATCAGATAAGTACCCATTAATTCCATAAACTTGAATGTTTTTTTTTTTTTGACCCAGGGAACCCCGCACGGCCAGCAGCCGGAGATAAACCACTGGGGCTAGCCACCACACACATGCCACGGTAAGTCACCAATGTCTCACGCCGCCTCCCTGCAACTTGCGTCGCAAGGGTTTCGAACTCCAGACCTCTCAGCGAAAAGAAGCCTGAAACTTATCCAACGAGCCACCACGGCCGGTGGTTAAACTTGAATGTTTCATCTTATAACTACTTAAATTATTGCTAAAACTAATTAGCATCTTTTAACAACTTCTCTCTCCCACGCACATGCGTGACATTTAGGGTGAGTTTGATTCAATTTTGTAAATGGGTTTTTGGTGTAATGCAAATGTTGAAACCTAAAATCTTTTGAAGAAATGCAAATTGTTTTTGGTAAAATCTTTTGCAAATGGACTTTGGGGAAAAAAAATTTTGCAATGGGCTTTCACAATATTTTTTATACTTTTTTAATTAAAAAAGAGCTCAAGCCTTTTCTCAGCTATAGCAAAGGGCTACGGCCATTAGTGAGGTTGCTTGATCTCGGGTGACCTTCGGTGATGTCCAAATGCAGGCAACCAATGCCTAGGTCATGCGACCTAGGCAAAGCGCGATGTAGGTGACCATCACGAGGGTCGCGCCATACCCAAGAGAGGGTCGCTTAGGGTCATGCAACTTCAAGCAAGGATCGACGAAGGTCATGAGGTCCAGACGGCGATCGCCCAAGGTTGCACGACCTCTAACGAAGGTTGAAGATGAACAGTCACAAGGAGGGGTAAAATCAAAAAACTAAAGAATTGATGAAGATAGTTTTAAAAGAAAAAAATATTTTAATCCTAATTTCAGCTTTTTGCAAATGCTCTTTAAAATGTTGGGTGGAAGTAGTATTAGGCTTTTAGCATTCCTGATACTAGCATTTGGCTGAAAGCTAGTTTAAATTGCTTGCCAAAAGCACCACCTTTTCCTTGAGGGCCTTTAAAAGTTGAAAGCTCCTTAGGAAAATTTAACCAAACGCATATTTAATTTTCCTTTTTTTCGCTATCATGTCCTCATAACAAAAATAAAGTCTACTTCAAAGGATAATTTAAGTTAGAGTACTCTTGCTCTTTTATTTTTTAAATTTTTTTGCAATCACATGCAGGTGCATTTTTCTTTTTCTTGATTGGAATCTATGAAGTACAGACATGTTCTAGGAGCTTCTGTCTCATGTTGGACACCCTGACATGTGGCTGACACTCGGTTAACTTTTTCCAACATGTTCTGACCCACGTGTTTGGAATTGCAAGAGGTATGGTTGTTTATGGGACAGGTTTGCAACTGCGAAGGGAGAGAATTGTTGAAGAAGGTGACGGAAGGTGGAGGCAAGGGCAAGGGAGTGGAGGTGAGGCCATGACTACGATGCCGCGATGGAGGACTGGAAGTAAGGTTGTGGCTACGAGGGAGGGAGGGCTAGAGGCGAGGCGGCAAGCGATTGCGACCAGATAATTGGGAGAGAGTAGAGATCAAGATGAAGAGAATAGGGTGAGGAGGAAGAAGACGAGGCCGCAAAGGAGGGTTTTAGCATGAATAGTAGATAAAAAAATTAAAATGGGGATTTCGATGTGGAGAGATGGGTGTGAGGGATGACTTCAATTTTCAAGGGAAATGACAACATTGACAAATGATGGGTAGAAAGAAACGAGGGAAAGAAATCGTGGGCTGAAAGGGGGGTTTGGTGGTGTGGTGGGGTTGCAGAAAGAGAAACGTGGGAGGGAAATAATTTTTAGGGGATGGCGGTTTTTGTGTGTGGGGGACTAGGGAGGAAATTGGGTGACAATGCTCTTTTTGTTAGAAAAATAAATAAGTAAAGTCAAAAAGTGATTGCAAAAAATTAAAATATTGAATAGTAAATAATGATAAATTTTGGTCATTTAGAAGATCATAGATTTATATAAATAAGTTGATTTTAATCTTTTGATAGTCATTAATTTCATCGATAATTTTTATTAAAATTAGAAACATGTTCCCAAATATGGGTACATATTAAAGTTATGGCACTTAAGTGTCCCTCCGTGTTAAGTTATACAATAATAAAATGATATACTTAAGTGCCAATATCGAAGTAAAATGGAATACTTAAGTGCCAATCCGGCCAAAAACCAGCCAAAATGTAGACGTGGCATTTTCCGGCGACATGCTTAACCGACGTGGCAATTTAGTAAAAAAAAAAAAAAAAAAAAAAAGCACACGTGGAGGAGGAAAACGACGTCACTCCATCAATTGTGCCTTTGGCCAAACTAAACGACGTCGTTTAGCTTATTTGGATTTTAACTGTCCGTCCATCGGTTCACACCAAATCTGACGTCCTCTCCATCGCCATTCACAGCTCGCCGTTCACAGGTCGCCGTTCGCAGCTCGTCGCTCGCCGTCGTCGCTCGCCGTCGTCGCTCGCCGTCGTTGCTCGCCGTCATCACTCACCGTCGTCGATTTGCTCAAGTTTTTTCTCTTCTTCCTCTCCCCTGATTCGAGTCCACAATGTTCTTCTTGGACTTGGTAACCCACAAAAACGAAAACACTAACCTTCTCCTTCGCTTCGGTGAGAGGGGATTGAGGCGCTGCTGCGAGTCCTGCTCTCCATTTTCAAGATTCGACGAAGGAATTTTGGGCAAATGAAAATTAGGGTTCGAGACTTGGATTTTGGCCGATTTAGGGTTTTAAATTTGGGGCATTTGGGGAGACGACGTTGTTTTTGGAAGATTTTGGGCTTTTATTATGCAGACGACGTCGTTTCTGGTGAGTTAGAGCCGACTCAGCTCTCCGACGAGCCACGCAGGCAATAAAAAATAATAAAATATTACCACGTGGGATTAAAGTTATGGTACTTAAGTGTCCCTCCGTGCCAAGTTATGGCACTCCAGGTGTCCCAAACTCGCTATCTAGGTATAGCAAAGAGGGTTTGGCTTATGTTGAACATCACGTCCTTGAGGCTAGGATTTTTATTTCAGAAATTATCTCGTCATAATCAGCGATTTCTTGTTAATAGGATAACGCATCATGGATAATTACTCTTCAGACCAGACCAAGTCACATCTCCATTCGACAAGGAAAAGCTATTATTGAGGTAAAAGGATGACTCTCCAAATTAACCAATCAAACAATACAGAAGGCTGACTGGCAAGTGGATTTCAGGCTTGATATAGTGCTAGTCCTCTAGACTTTGCATCTACCATAAAGCACGCAAGTTCTTTACATTCTTTCAATAAAAGCGACTAGGCACCCGGGATATATTAATGTAATGATGACCACATGTGAATTGAAACAACCTTCGACTCTGCTCAGCCTTGCTTGGATTTCCTCAGTCCGAGTACGGTGAGGAGCACTCCGAGGTAATCGAAAAGATACATTGAGCGAAACAGCTGCAGTTTGTGGTCATTCCAAGGAGGGAATCTGAACCAGAAGTCAACCAGAAAGCTTCTTCTCATCACTGCCTTACGGTGGCTGAATGTATCGAACGAGAACTTCCCATGGTAATTGCCCATGCCACTCTCGCCAATACCTCCAAACGGTAGCGTGTCGGCCATGTACTGCAGATTCAACACGGATTGGGCCATTCGAGCAAAAGAAAGATTAAAGAAAAGGGTAAGAATCATTCGTTGCCATTCTCAAAGCAAGTACCGCATGCTGCATAAGAGAATTCTTTTCAATCATTTTTACTGTGGTTTGTGGCAGTTATTTCTCATTAAAAACCGTCTTTCTTTTTGCACAGTCAACGGATCATGAAGTTATCGAACAATGACATTACTTGAACCATCGCATCATTGAATGTCACGCTTCCCGATGATGTTTCCGCTACCATCCTTTTCCTGAGTGAGTCGTTATGAGTAAAGACATAAATCGCGAGAGGTTTAGGCCTTGAATTTATGAAGTTGATGCTGTCCTCGATCTTCTTCAACTGTCAAGACAGGCCAGTTGATTGCAATTAATTCTATGAGAAGCAAAGTCGCTACTAACCGAAGAAATATCATTTAGAAGGGCAATGTCCAAGGACAAAGGACGATAATGGAAGTACATATCTCAAGGAGAATAGTTTTACCGTAATGATTGGGAGTAAGGGGCCGAAGATCTCATCTTGCATGAGATCCGATTCGAGCGGGGGATCAAGCAAGATGGTCGGCTCAATAAACCTGCCCGAAACAAAAGGATGGGAAGGATTGACTACAAGAGCACAGAAAACATTCTTAGGCTCTTTCAAAAGAGTCAATATGGACGACATACAAGCTTTTTTCGTCCATTGAACCTCCGTAGACGATAGAAGCTTTGACTTTTGGGTCTTCTAGAAGAGTCTTCAGTCTCGAGAAGTGGTTTTTATTAACGATTCTTGTCATACTGCGCGATTCTCTCGGATTCTCTCCTAGCAGCTTGCCGATCCACACCTTCATTAGTTCCAGCTGAACAAAGAAGCAAAATTATAAGCATGATGCTTAAACAGATGACAATAATCAAAACGACATATTATTTGGTTGTCATCTTACCAAAGTGGAGCTGAATTTCGTCTCCACGAGGACATAATCAATGGCTATGCAAGCTTGGCCTGCACAGGCGCTAAATTTCGACCCGAGAATTCGTTGCACAGCCACCTTAACATGTAGAAGCATATAGTACATCTCGTGAACTGAATTTTATATCAAGAAATCGAGCAAGATGATCACTTTCGTTGGAGTTCTAATGTGACAATTCCTTTCTTTACCTCCCTGACCCATGAGTTCGAAAGAGAATCCAGTACGGCGGGACACTTTCCTCCCAACTCGAGAGTCACTGGTGTCAGATGATTCGCTGCTGCAGCCATCACCATGCGACCTACTCGTGCGCTTCCTGTACTTTCGTGAAACTTTTAGGGAATGAAAACATCGCAATTGAAATAGCCCGTTGATAAGGTTCAACCTCATACAGCAAGAACAACTTGAAAGGAGAGCTCCGCGAGTGATGTTTTTACCTGTGAAGAGTATTTTATCCCACTTTTGCTGTATTAGTTGTTCACTAACGGCAGGACCACCTTCGACAACCTTGACGGCCTTAGGGTCTAGATAAGCTGGCAGTATGTAGGCCAGGAGAGAGGAGCATCTAGGAGCCACTTCTGAAGGTTTCAGGACCACCACGTTTCCGGCAGCCAGCGCTCCTATCAGTGGTTCCAGGGAGAGTCCTGTTCACATACAATTAAGCCACGACAATAGACGCCTAAAGTAGATAAGATGGAAGCTTTATAGATGATGGATCTAAATTTGATTTCCTATGCAAACAGTTTCACTTACCAAATGGAAAATTCCAAGATGAGATGATCAGGACGAGGCCGAGAGGTTCAGGAATTATCTCCGCAGTCGTTAGTGCGGCAGCAAGCGGCAGTTTAGCCTGCAAAGTCGGGGAGCTCACCTTAAATTCTTCTCATAAAAGGTGTCTCAAAGGCATTAAGAAGAGAACCATAACTTTAAAATGTCAATAAAGACGCATGTAACATTGAATAAATCCCGCGGCACGATTGGAATCTTGCGATCCAAGAAAGATGACAAAGAAACAGTGAAAATTTCCCCGGCACAGGATAAACGAGACGCATCAGAGGATCAATCAGGGAAAGCCTCACCTTCTTGGCTGCCATCCACCCTTTCAAGCAACCAAGTGCGTAGTTCGCAGACTTTATCAAGCCTCCTATCTGCGCACATTTCAAGGAAAAAAGTCAAAACGAATGAAAGTTACCTACAGCAAGAAAACTCGAATTCAAGAAGCTACCTCATCCCGATAGGCCTCGACAGGATGCTTCCCCAGGTCGAACTCGAGGGCAGCATTCATTTCGGCTTCTCTTTCCTCGAGAAGCCGACACAATCCTCGGAGCTGCGACTTCCTCCAAGATGCTCCTCTTGTGTTGCCGCCCCCATAATACTCCCTCATTCCCTCCAACTGCAATTCCAAATGTCCCCGTGTCTCCATGGATGGCTGCAAGAAGGTGATGGCACAAGAACTTGATCTTCTCTTCTGCGTGCTTCCAGGCTAGCTACCTGAGTTATCAAGGGACCTATTTATTTCCCGGTTGGTTGTCATTTAAAGCGCCTGAACTTTTAGTAATCCGTCGTCCTCTCACACGATCCAGGCCACAATTGCCATTTTGGTGGTCAAGTTGGGGATCCCTGAGAGCTTGAGCAAACTTTGGTAACTTTTCCTACCATGATGTGTCTCCAAGAATTCCTAGATCCGTCCTTGCCTGTTTGCTGTGAAGGCTCACTCTTGAAAGAGATAATGTATGTTTTGATCCCCGAATTTTACTCCAATGTGGAATATGATTATTGAAATTTTAATTTGTTAAATACGATTTCCGATGTTCGGTGTTATCATTTTATTAATTCAAGTTAAGGGCAACATTGAATATTTTCATATAATTCATGGGCAATTGAACATATACCAAATGTCCAATAACTAAATTGAACAAATTGAAAGTTTATGGATCACATTATATATTTGGCTAAAATTTAATGTGGTCATTGAATTTGATGGTTAAGTTGTGGTCCCCTAAGAGCTTGAGCAAACTTTGGTGACTTTTCGTGCTGTGTCCCAGTAAAAGGAATTCCTAGATTTGTCTTTTTGTCTGTTTGGTGTGAAGCCTATGAGAATTGCTCCCAAAAGAGATCATAACACAAATGATTCCTAAATTTTAACTTAATATGCATTGTAATTCCTGAACTTTACTTTAATGTGGAATGCAATTATTGCACTTTTAATTTGTTAGGTGTAATCTCCCAACTTTTGGTACATGTTCAATTTAGTCCCTCAACAATATAAAAACATCAAGTGTTATTCTTCTATAAATTCAAGTTCGGGGACAATATTCAATATTTTCATATAATTCATGGGTCATATTAGACATGTATTAATAGTGTAATGACCACATTGAACAATTTAAAAGTTTATGGACCACATTGCCTGGTATACTAAAGTTCAATGACTAAATTGAAGAAATAAAGGCTCTGTTTGGTTACGTTCTTATTTCTCACAATTCTTTTTTTTTTTTATTACGGAAATCTGTTTAGTAATGACAACTAATTTTTTTATTCCCAAGAATAGAAAAGTAGTCAAGAAATAGACTTGAAACAGAAATAAAAAGTAAAAAAAATAGCTTCTTATTCTCGAGAATAATTTCTAAAAATAAGTTTTTTTTTTTTTATTTTCCTCTTCTCCTTGCCACCTGACCTCTGCCGCCCCTGTCACAGGTCACCCACCGCCTGCCTCTAGTCACCAATCGTCGTTGGTCGCCGAATGCCATCGAATGCCGGACGCAGCTATTGTCAATCACTGGACACCGGAGGTCGCTGGCGGCTGAGGGACCACAATTCATGAATCCGTTATGCCATGTTTCCCTTCCCGAAACACCCATGGACTTGGTTCGGCGGAGTAAAGAGCCCTGCTGTTGCAATCCTCCTTTGCATCGTACGCGCTGTTTCTCTTGGAAGAGAATCACTGTCGAACCCGAAATGGCAAAAATTAGAAGATCGACCAAGATCGCCCTTTGCCGTTGATCGAGGACATCAGTCTACAGAGCGTGACGTGCAATTGGGCGGAGTTGCTGAGAAAATCTCAACTGATTGATTCGGCCGGACGGAACCATCAGCCCTCCAAGCCCCAGGACGCCTCGGACTGCAGTTGGTATTGGTGGATTTACTGCGGGGGAAGCCCCACGTCCTCCAACCATGCGGCCCATAACTAAGAATCACATGAAACACGAAGCTAACAAATATTTATTTATTTTTTAAAATTTTATTAGTACGTCGTCCCGTGTGTCACACGTGGTAAGAAGATTATTCCACCAAACACCTAAAATTGATTTTGCTAAAGCAAAGGACACGCCGTCACATGCGTTGCCGCCGCGAGTGATAAGATAAGAAGACTATTCCACACATGTGAAAAATCAATTTTGCTAAAGCGAAGGACATGAGATCATTTATCTACTAAAGTCCTCCCCTATGTGCTGGCTTTGCTTCCCTGGCGGGGTTGCTACCTACGTCGGGGAAACTACTCAGACAAGATTTTTTCATGAGCAGTTTCATTAGAAAGAAAGTGGGCTTAACAAAAATTATTTAACATAAATAATCAACGAGTAACCATCAAACTGTATCCTTATAAAAGATCATCCGACCCTTAATTAATCGGCCGATGCTTGGGCTTTTTGCTCATTTGAAATACGCCCAAAAGAAGGCCTTGGGGAAAAATATAACTTGTCTGATACACAATATCAGAGTGGAGCTCTAACACCGCAAGATGAACTTAGGGGTATCGGATAACTAATCAACTTTCGACCCCGAGTGATCTTTTTGCGAATTCTCCACCACCCACCAGCCAGAATTAATTGTCCTCCCCCATCCTTTGGTCTTACAGCTGGTCTTAAGCAAATATCAACTTCGTTTTTCCAGCCAAAATCAGCGTGGGCAAGGGCGTTGCGCCACAAGGCATTGCTGTTCGAATTGAACTTTTCCTCAACTGAAAATTGAATTTTTCCGATCAAACTAGCCTACAGTGCCCTCTGGTTTTACCTTAAGGTCTGTTCCTTTTGCGAAAAATATCACGTTTTCGGAAAATGTTTCGCAGAAAGTTATTTTCTTGGAAAATGACGATATTTTCCGGTGTTAGGCTGAAACCTGAACTTTGAATGAAAAATATTCTTCACTATTCGTTAGCTAATTTAATTGTTTAAAAAAATTACCAAAAAATTGAATTTTAATATTTTTAGTTGACCAAAAAATTAGTTTTATTTTTTATATTTTTGTAAAAAATGATTTTTTTAAATTATTTGTATTTTTAAAAAATCGAAAATTTTATTATTTATTATTTTTTCTTCCTTTTTCTTTTCCTTCCTCCTTCCTCTTCCTTCTTCCTCCTCCTTCCTCCGCCGCCGCAAGCCTTCCTCCACCGTCACAGCCCGACGATGGCCATCTACCCTAGCGGTTGACCAAGACACGGTCACTAGATCCAATGAGCTCTAGGCTCGGCCGATCTCACTCGAGCTTGCCGAATCTAGTGGCGAGCTCGGGCTCCGTGGCCCGAGCTCCACCGCCCGGATCCGACGAGCTCGCGGCTCACCGAGCTCGACGAATCTCTAGCAAGCTCGGGTGAGCCCCGAGCTCTACCCCGAGCTCCGCCCAAGGCTAGTGACGCTCCGCCTTGACTAGTGAGGCCCGAGCTCACCAGGCTCGAGTGAGCTTGGCTTCCCCATATCGGGCTAGGTGGAGCCTCGCCGGCCTAGGGTGAGGTTTGAGCTGGCTTGCGGCCGGTCGCCGACGGCTGCCATGGCCAATGATCGGCTAAGGCCAAGAAGATGAAAAGGAAAGAAAGAAAAAATAATATAAAAAAAAAAACTCGATTTTTCAAAAAAAAAAGAAAAAGAAAGTATAAAAATAAAACGAAAATGTGTTGGTGAAAAGAAATAAAGTGAAAAAAATTAAGGAAAATGTTTTCCATTTTTGAAAAATAGAAAACATTTTCTTCACTTTTAAAGGTTGTTTTTTTCCAATGATTGAAAACATTTCTCTTAACTAATTCATTTTTCGTGAGATGAATACTGAAAAATCCGAAAAACGTTTTCGTGAAAGTTATTTTTCGCGAAACGAACGGAACCTTAATTTTAACCAGTTTTCCAAGTTTCGACTTATCGTCCATTCCGGCGATCTCAAGGGAACTTATGGCAGACACGAAAGCCCTGGTCATTCCAAGATTCTAATATAACACCTGAACCGATGCGTCTTCTATATTGGTAAAAGGCTGTGAATTGCCCTGCTGCCAGGCCTTGATCATCTTCGGGCAACTGAATCACCGCAACACCTTCCTGGCCCTTCTCACCCAGTTCTAGAGACAAACTCCAGTTGTAGAAACCAGGACGGTGTCTCACCTATAAATAGCAAAAGTAAAATGAAGAACACTGGAAAATTGTAAACACACAGTAAATGCCCAAAAAAGATCATTCATTAGACAGACTGATCATCAGTCATATTTCTTTGCTGAAGCGTGGTAATTATTTGGTCAGTGGAGCTGCCAAACTGAGGGTTTGTCTGGGGTGACTACTTTCAATATTCAGCCTATAGTTGTAGTGTTTTGAGATTTAATTCCTCTTCATTACATGCCTTTAAATTTTAAGACCATCTAAGTTGTCATTTAAGGTCACTGGAAATCATGTCGAATACCTACACAATTTTTCCAACAGTAAAAATTGATTTTCAATTTTGGTGGGGAATTATAATAAGTGAACACCTTGAGCAAATTGCTAGTCTTTTGTTCGATTTGAGCTTAGAAGAAAGGCTGACAATAAATATTTCGGGCCCATGCCTGGGTAGATACGGAGGAGAGCCGTGAGACTCATTTATTTGCATTTATAATGCGTAAAACAGATCCACGTGACTGGGACCATTGTACCGATTAGACCTCAATAATGCTGATAAGATGTATCGTTAATTTTCCAACAGATCCACGTGCGTACCAATGGTCTGCCTACACATAATCGAGACGTGAAAACAATGTACCTTTCCTCTGCACATATCTCAGTTGGAGTTGTTGGTAGTTTGTTTATAAAATAAATGAAAAAATATCTTGTCCCACGTCGAAAAGATATGGATGTACACGTGAACGAGATTTGACATGAATTGATAATCATTATTTTTATTTATTTGAAAATTTCAGATTTATTTCTATAAAAATTAACTATAAATCTTGTTGAAATAATACGATTATTCACGAAAAGTTACGATTATTTTTTATTATTTATTTATTTAATTTCGAATTTTTTATGTCTTTTTAACGTAACTTTTAAGACGTATTTATTCATTTTGCAACATTTCCCAAAAGGTTGTCTTTGTTCTATTCGAAAGATAAAGACAAGTACATTTGTTTTAAGATCAAAGTAACTTCTTCTTCCATTTTTTCGTTTTCTTTCAAAAGAAATTATAATCATTATTTCCAATTATTTCCCATGAAAGATCCGGAGAAACACAAAAATTACTATCTAATATTCTCATTTAAGATTTTATTGTATCATAGAAAAAATTTATCGGTGACCATTAGCAATATTGTGGGATAAATAAATCCTTAAAAAAAGTGATATTACGTCTCAAAATCCGACTTAAGTAATCTAAATATACGACTTCATTAATTTACCTAGTTGTAAGCCATATTTTCCAATAGGAGGTGCCCCCGTAAGCCATTTAAGAGAGCCAACACGAAAAAGGGGCCTCCTTTTGTCAACTGAGAAGTAATTTAGGGACACAAAAACAACGTTGTACTTAGGCTCTGTTCGTTTCGCGGAAAATAATTTCCGGAAAAAGTTTTCTTCTGATTTTCCGATGTTCATTTCATGGAAAATGAATTCCTTAGGGAAAATGTTTTCCATCCAAAGAAAAAAGTCTTCTAAAGCAAGGGAAAATGTTTTCCACTTTTGAAAAATGGAAAACATTTTCCTCACTTGATCTCTCTTACCTCATACCTATACAAATCTTCACTTTCTCCTCTCATTTATTCTTCCTTCTTTTTTTATTAGAATTATTTTTTAGTTTTCTTCGTCTTTTTTAATTTGAATTATTTTAATTTCCTTTTTATTTTATTTTATTTTTTAATTTCCTTTTTATTTTTTTTTTTTTATTTTATTTGTTTCCTATCTTCTTCTTTCTTTGCTAGTCGTCGAATCAAGTGAACCTCAAACTCATCGATATTAAACTTGCGCTAGTCAATCTGGCGAGCCTCGAGCTTGGTACTCGCACTCGTCAATTTGGTGAGCGAAAAATATTTTCCTTACCGAACACCGGAAAACATTTTCCGAAACACTTTTAGGTTTTAGCCGAACACCAGAAAATATTGTCATTTTCCTGGAAAATGACTTCTGGGAAAATATTTTCCAAAAATAGCTCATTTTCCGCGAAACGAATGGACCCTTAGTGTCCTTTTCCACAACACGCCTATGAAAAGCATATACCTAAATGAAGAATTCAGAAAGCAGAAAGAAGCTCCATACTTCAAAAGACATTAGAGAGACATGGGAGCTGGCAGCTCTGTTTAGGGCAGTTGAACTCAGAGCAGTGAAATGTGTTGAAGAATTTATGTTGAAAAGATAATTCAAGGCCCCAGATTCCTGAACAACGTTTTCTAATTTACCACACTAACGAGTAGTAACAAACGCAGTAATTAACAGATGTTGAGACAGACTTCGTCTAAAATACATGCACTTGGTGTCCGATCAAGTACACATACTAAGGTCCTCCAGGAAGACGTAGTCCTTGCCGATGACCAATTATAGAACCAAAAACCACAATGGTTCCCAAGGAAATCCCCAGTCTCAGCTTCTAACATGACACCCTCCATCTCCCCAATATGTCTGGCAACAAACTCAGAATTTTATCTGCGTTAGAACAGAGAAAGGGTTAATACAGCAATGAGCCTGAAGGGACATTAACTACTATGAAATATTAAAATGAGAAAAGATTCTGGCAATTTGGGGCATGTTTGTTAAAATATATTTTTTTTCCCCGAAATAAAAATTTATGTTCTTTTGTCCAAAGAACAAAAAAAAGAGTAGAAACGTGTTTGGTAAAACTCTTGTTCCCGGAAATAAAAAAATCTATTTTATTATTCCCGAATGATTTGAAACAAAACAAGAAGTCTTATTTCCAAGAACAATTCCGATAATCAATTTTTCTCTCTTCTTTTTTTTCTTCTTCTTTTTCTTTCCTTCTTCTTCCTTTTGGTCGATCGCCGGCCTTGACCATGATCGGCGACCGGCCGACAAGGGTTGGCAAACTCGCCGGAGCGTCGCCGGGCTCGAGCCTCACCGACTCCTAGTGACGGCGAGCCTCGCCGTGGTTGGGCGCCGACGCGAGGCTTGGCCTCACCAAGCCAAGGCAAGGTCGACCTCGCACCGCCTAGGCAAGATCGAGCCTCACCGATGGCCTGGCAAGGCTCGCCTGGCCACCGAGGCCATCGGTGAGGCTCCGCCGAGCTCACCAGACCTCGCTCAGCTGGTTGCCAACCACCACTATGGCTGGCGACTAATCACAAAGAAGGAAAAAGGAAAAATATAATAAAAATATTGAAATTTTAAAATAAATAACAAAATTATACAAATTTAAACGTATTTCTATTTTCGGAATAAAAAAATTTTTACAATTACCAAGTGCATTCTTATACTTAAAAATTATTCCCTAAAAATAGAAAAAACTATTTTAATTTAAAATTTGTTCCCTGAAACAAATAGGTCAAAAGCGATCTATTTAGGCAACCACTTGTGTTTACATTGGTATCCAAACAAAATAAGTTTACAAAACGACAGTTAAGGAGTTTTGGTCAAAATTGTCGTCTTACAGTTAGAAGAACCCTTTCTCGGCTTGAAATCACAAGAAGGTGCTTCAAATTTCTAGACAAGACTGAATAACGACTAGGCTAGTTGGACACACCTTCCAAGAAAGCATGTCCATTGTGAATCTTTTCTATCTTTGTTAGGCAAATCAAATCTGGCAGCAACTTTTCGAACCTTATCCTGCAGGGTTACTAGAGTCAGACCAAGCACTATAGAAGTAATAAATATCCTTAGGACCGTAAAATCTACTTTATCGGGGCCAAGAATTTCTGCTAACCATACTATGGACAGGAAAAGTTTTTGAAAGATATGACACTAGCAATCAATTACTTTATTTAATCAATAGAGTTTGCCCCAATGACCACCCTTCCAACGTGAAAGAGAGAGGTGGGGGGTTCGAATTCTCACCTTCTCGAAAATTAGGGTGGGGACGATTTAGTTTCAGGTGTGAGTTTCGACTCTGACGCCATGTAAGGAGGCAAATGAGAGTTAAAGTAGGAATAGAATAGGATCAACAAAAAAAAATCAATTGCTTTATTTATTTTCATTAGCTAATATTGTCAAATTAACATTTTTTTTTTCCATGTGAATATCTTTGCTACTTGTTACCTTGTTATTTTATGCCAAATAAGTTTTGCATGTCATTATTTGTCATATAAGCAATGCCAAGTCATTGATTAATTCGACAGTTTAGTTAGAGGTAATGACCGAGAGATTTGATCGCACAGATTTCAGAAGTTCATGGACCATATTTCTTGAATTTAGAAAGTCAAAAGACTTAATTGAAAGAAACAAAATTTAGAGGACCAAATCGTACAAATGCTTAAACTTAAAAACTAAATTTGTAACTAACTCTATTTTTATCCGTAAGTTTCACATAATGCTCATGTCATTCATGAATATACATAATATGATATGATCAAATGGATAAGAATACAATTTAAATTATGGTGATAATAACCCATTAATTCCATAAACTTGAATATTTCATCTTACGATTACTTAAATTTATTGCTAAAACTAAGTAGGATCTTTTAGCATTTCCTCTTTCTCTCTTTTGACATTTAGGGTGAGTTTGGTTCAATTTCGCAAATGGGTTTTTGGTGTAATACAAATGCTGAAACCTAAAATCCTTTGGAGAAATGCAAATTATTTTTGATAAAAACTTTTTGCATATGGACTTGGGAAAAAAAAAGTTGCTATGGGCTTTCACTATATATATTTTGGTGACCCAAGAAATCTCGCACAGCCGACAGCTGGAAGTAAACCCTGGAGAGGCACGCAAGAAACCACCACCCACGCACCCCGGGCAAGGCGCCAAATGATCCGCCAGCCTCCCTGCAACTTGCGTTGCAGGGGCTTCAAACTGGAGACCTCCCAGACAGAGGCCTACAGCCTATCCAGCGGAGCCATCACGACGAGTGGTGGCTTTCATTATATTTTTTATAGGGAAAAAATCACAAAAAACCCCAAACTTTGCCCAAAAAGATATGTTTACCCCAAATTTTTTTTTTTTTGTGACGTGAAAAATCCTGAATTTTGCCAACTATGACACATTTATCTCAAACTTTTTCTTGTGACATAAAATATCCTGAACTTCTGTCGTGTGACACATTTACCCAAAAACTATAGGGCATTTTGGTCTTTTTACTTTTTAATTTTTTTTTCTTTTTTTTTTCCTTCTCTCTTTCCTCCACCAGCCCTCTCTCATTGGTGGAGAGAAGTCGGTGTCCGGCGAGGGCAATGTCGGCGTCGAGCGAGGGCCTCCCTCGTGCCCTCACCCATATCTAGCGAGGGCCGCCCTCGCCCGACCCGGCGAGGGCGGCCCTAGCCAGCTCAAGCGAGGGCGACCCTCACCCGACGCCGACACTGGCTTCCCTTCACCATGGCCGGCAGAGGGAAGAAGAAGAAAAAAAGGACAAAAAAAAAGATAAAGAAAAAACATAAAAAAAAAGACAAAAATGCCCTTAATGGGGTAAATATGTCATGGTCTGAAAAGTTTAGGGTTTTTCACATAATAAAAAAAATGGGGTAAATCTGTCACTTTGAGCAAAGTTTGGGATTTTTGGTGATCTTTTCCATTTTTATTTTTTGATTAAAAAAGACCTTACGCCTTTCACTAGCTCTAGCAAAAGGGCTACGGCCATTGGTAGGAGTGTGCAACCGAACCAAGTATATCCGGAAACCGGGCCGGCCCACCTAAAAAATAGGGTTAGAAACTGGTTCCATTGAAACCGATCTAAAAACTTATTCCCAAAATTTAGAACTAGTTCAAACCAGTCCAAGAACCGGTTCCAAGTGATTACCCACTCGGGAAATGGTTCCCAGATTGGTTTCACAACCAATTTTGTAAATAGAGGTCCAAAACCCTATTTTTTCCCCTGATTTCTATTCTTACTCTTGTAGTCACACGACATTTTTTCCCGTGGCTCTCTCAGACACGTACGACACTCCTCCTTCGTCGTTCCTTTTCCTCACTCACTTCCCTCACTCATCGGTTCCCGTTTGGCGCGACCAAATTCTTGTGTACCACATGGATTACTTAACTCTTTTATAGAAAAAGTTATGCTTGCATAAATGAACAACTTCATGTAATAGTTGTAGGAATAAGACTAATATAGACCCATGTTTGTTGTTAAGTTTATGCAATGTTATGATTTTTGCTTTGCCTTATGATTTTATTTATGATAATTAGCCTTGTGGATCCTTAATTTTTCGTTTAGTCAAAAAGTTCATGTATTTATTTAGTTAAAGTGCTTAATGTTTCAATATTAATTATGAGGATTAAGTTATTTTCTTGCATATTAATGTAAAATTCGAAGTCATATAGGATATCGGGAGGTTGCAAAATAGGTTCCAATGGAAACAGGGTTGACCCTGGAACCAAACCAAAAAAATAAGATGGGTTGGGTACAAAGTTCAATATAAACAAGGTTGTGTACAAGGTCCAAAAAAGGGGAACTGGTTATAATAAGGTCGGATACAAAGTCTAGGTCTAGACCTTACCCACCCTAGACCTGATCACCTCAGCCACTAGACCTCAAGTGACCTTTGACGACGCTAGATGCAGGGGATCAACACATGGGTCACGTGACTCAGGCAGCGCACGATGTAGGCAACCATCATGAGGGTCATTAGGGATGTGCAACCAAATCGGGTTGATCCAAGAACCAGACCAAGCCATCCGGAAAATAGATCTAATAATAGGTTCCTATCTAAACCAATCCAAGAATCAATTCTATTTTCTGGAATAAGTTGAAACGGATTCGAGAACGATTCTAAGTAAAGGCCCCTCGAAATCAGACCAATTGGACTGGTTTTGGAATCGGTTTTTACTAATGTTAAAAAAAGAAACTCTAGCTGCCTCCTTCTCTCCAGGTCTCTCTCTCTCTCTCTCTCTCTCTCTCTCTCTCTCTCTCTTCACGTGATCTATCTCCTTCTCAGTCGCCCCCTCTCTCTTAGTCTATCTCTGTACGCCTAGCCACCATCGTTGTTGCCACCATCGGCGTCGCAGCCTACAAGAATGCAATCCAACTCATTGTCGCCTCTCATCTCGTTGTCATGAGACTTGCCATCATCGCCAATGCAGCACCAACTTGATTTTGGAGATTGGGTTTTTATGATCTCTTTGATTTTGAAGCCGACATTGGGCTTCCAAGTGGAGCTGTTCCGGTGCTTGAGCGGGCAACACTAATTGCTCATCTCTTCTTTGTCATTGACTCCTCTTTTATCTTCTCAATTCAAAGTAATGGGATGGGAGTAGGCGTTCTGGTGCTTGGGCTTCCAGGTGTAGGCGTTTTGGTACTTAAGTTTATGATAATTAGCCTTGCAGATCCTAGTTTTTTATTTAGTCAAAAAGTTCATGTACTTATTGATTAAATGCGCTTAATGTTTCACTATAAATTAGGAAAATTACATCGTTGTTTTCTTGTGTATTTATGTAAAATTCAAAGTCGTATAGGATATTGAGCGGTTGCAAAATAGGTTCCAGTGCAAATAGGATAGACCTTGGAACCAAACTGGAAAAATATTATAGGTTTCAAAATATATTCCAATGCAAATTGAATAGGGTACAAGGTCTAAAAAAGGGAAATTGATTATAATAAGGTAGGTTATAAGGTCCTGGAACATACTCATGCTAAAACCGATTACCCTTAAAGGTCACGCAAGACCTAAGCGAGGGTCGCCCGAGGTCACTTGACTTTGAGCAAGGGTCACTCGAGGTCACGAGACCCAAGCGGCGATTGCCTAAGGTTGTACAACGTCTGGTGAAGGTTGCCTGGGTCACATGCTTGCCAGCCCTTCCCTAGCTAGTCACTGGCTAGATCTGTCCTCACTAGCCGCCCTCGTGCATAGAAGATAAATAGTTACAATGAGGAGCAAAACCAAAAAACGAAAGAATTGATGATGGCAGATTTGGAAGGACAAAAAATATTTTAATCATAATTTCAGTTTGTTGCAAATGCCACTTCAGAATGGTTAGTATTGGGCTTTCAATATTTCTAATATAAGCATTTGGCTAAAAGTTTTTTTAAATTGCTTGGAAAAAGCCACATTTCTCAAAAGGACTTTAGAGGCCGAAAGCTCCTCAAAAAAATTGAACTAAAATGCATCCTTAGTTTTCCTTTCTTTCACTATCATGTCCTCACAACCAAAAAAAAAAAAAAGTCTAATTTAAAGGATAATATAAGTCAGATTACTCTATTTTATTCTATTTTCTCATAATTGTTTTTAAAAAATTTTTAACAATCACGCGCGGGTCCGTCTTTCTCCTTCTCGATCGAAATGGAGATGATTAACAATTTGTTCGTCTAGCTAATAATAGTTTATATTTGATTTCCAATGGGTGAAAATCAATATATTGCCACTAAAATGGAGCCATGGGAGAAAACCGCTTCAACGGGCGAATCAGACGTGGCGTGCGGACGGCCTTTTGCTGGAATCGCCCTGCGGACTCGAGCTCATTCGCGCCGACCCACCAAGCTTCAAGCCCCGCGAGAGACGGCGGCGGCGGTTGACTCGGAGCGCGGCGGAAACTTCCATTTCCGAGCGCCGGGTAAGACAAATTCGGCCCGGGTTATGTCGATTTCGGAGGTTTCCGCTGTTAAAGTTTCGAGCTTTTTTAGTCTGGACCGTAACGAGTTCACTTCGCCGGCACATTCCCGGCAAAGTTCCGGCTGATCAATGGTCATAATTTGAGCTCCGCACGCCGCTTCGATTCCGCAGGATTAGACGGATGGTCGTGTCTGGTGTTTGTGTCGTCGGAATTTCGCGACGACCCAAAAGTCACATGAATGATCCGTATGGCGAGAATGGAAGCCACAAGGTTTACTATCGATTGCTACACTATGTTCGATCCATTTTATTCTTCGTGGTCTGGATGATTCTGAGGCCATTTCTCGAGCGTGCACATGCATTGTATCTGCATGTTGACATTGCTGGAATTGGGCTTTTTTTTTTTTTTTTTTTTTTTTTTTTTCCTTTTTTGTATGCGTAATGCCGTTCAATTTGGAATTCAATTTCCATCTATATGCATCTTGCGATTGACATGAAATGTTTAGCAATATAGTTAGTGCTATATACGTTCAAGAGATTTGGAACGATGGCAACTATTTCTGTCCGATTTTGTCACATACAAAAGCCAAGTAATTGCTTGGCTATAGCAGACCGACCAATACGATTTCAGGAAGATTACTTTGGTGCCTAACAGGGAAGACTTCATTGATATCATCCTTTCTCGTGCACAGCGGCAAATGCCTGCAGTTGTTTTCGCAACAGAATTTTCTTGAGAAGCCCTCAAGTATCATCCAGGAGTTTCTCGACTGAATGTTATAGTACGGTGAGTCACTCTACTGACGCAAGTCTCTAAAGGCTGCTGCTATCCGGAGAATGTATACCATACTGTGATTAAGTGGCTTAATCTTAGTTTGGCTTATCTAGAACAGAGTAGACAACGGATGGCTAGGCTGCCTTCAGTAGATCCAAATATTGGACTGTCCTGATTTGCAGGTACCCAAATGTTGGCAAGAGCTCTTTTATGAATAAGATCACAAGGGCCAATGTTGATGTGCACCCTTATACTTTTGCGACTAAGTAGCTCTTTGGGTGTCATAATGATTATAAATAACTTAGGTATCAAGTCATTGATACTCCTGAGATTCTGGATCCCCATTTGAAGATCATAACACTATTGAGATCTGCACTCTTGCTGCTTATGCTCATCCACGTGCTGCTGTATTGCTTTTCTTGGATATATAGGGGTCTCATGGATACGACATTGCCCAGCAAGCTGCTCCTTTATACAGCATCAAATTGCTCTTTATGATCTAACCTTGACAATAGTCTGCCACTGCTGGAGGTATCTGTAGAGGACATGAAGTTGGTTATGGACATGAAAGCTGAAGCTATGGGAAGTGTGGGTCAGGGAGGTGAGGCCACAAATGTAGAGGGAGTGTTGCTGAAGATAGAGCACTTTGACCGAGGATGGTGTAATTGTTGTGAAGAATTCAGCTTGGGGGAGTGGAAAAAAGATGATTTTCGAAAAGGATAGACTGTCTGAACAGATTTCACGATGTGATATTAAAGCCAGGTGACCAAAAGGAAAGACTGCCTTGCATACCATAGGCAGTATTAGAAGCTAGAGCTCAGAAAGCAGCAGAGAAAGAGAGAAAGCTGAAGAGGATTTGGAGAACGAGAATGGTGGAGCCGGGTGCCAGTGGTTGTTAGTTTGAAGAAATACCATACTTTGGCTAATGAAGAGTCAAAAGAAGGCATGGGAATAGCATAGCTGAGTTTTGGATCCTGATATTTACTAAAGCTTGAAGAGAGCCGGAAAGAGAAGAGTTACGCGAGGCAGAGGAGGAGGAGAATGATTTCGACATAAATGGAAAAGAATTTGACCCCGGAAGAGAAAGAAGTGTTGCTGAGAACAGAAAGAAGAAAAGCTTGCTCATTTAGGAACACAGAGTCAGGAAAAGTACCTCAGAGACTAGGCCAACTGTACTGAGAAAGTTTGACTAAAACCGTGAGTTTACATCTGAGAGGACGGGCAGGCAGCTATCAGCTCTTGGACTTGACCTGCTTGGCAACTGAGGTGGCCAAAGAGGGAGAGGTCGCCCGAGAGGGGAGATGATGGTGGAGGGACGCTATGGATGTGGACCTAGACCAATCCAATAAGGAGTGGGGAACAAGGTCCAGGTCAAGGTTCTTTACCAATTGGTTAGGATGCTGGATTTAGTTATGCTAGTACTGGGTCTCAAGGACTCCGATTAAGGGAAAAGCTTTTTAAAGCTTGTGAAGAAATATGTGAAAAGGAGCAACAAGGAGAAACAAGGATGCTCGTGGGGGAGTGGCAGAGAGAGTTATTTCTTAATCACCGGTTCTCTGGCAAAGGCTTAATCAGAAAGACCCAAAGAAGATAAGATTTTCAGGTATTTTATACTGATGTACATTTAGACTTGATTTCTCAGATAAATCTAAAGCTTCATGCATTTTGCATTTTTCTGAAGATCAGTTCGTGTTTTCTACATCTTGCCAATGCATCCCCTAATTTAATTAGGACACTATTGCAGACCTCTTGTTAATTGTTATTTATGAGATGCCAATCCTTATTGTTGTGTAATGGCTCAGGTGGAGACAGATTCTTCCTGTTGTTGACGTTTCATTTTTCCTTTGAATGGATAGGTGCATTATCAGCAAAATGCGATATGGATCTTGCAGGAAGAGATTCCTGTGTTCGTCTCTTGGGAAGCAGTTGGCTTCTGTTGTCAGTTGCTTTGTTGGAATGGAAGTTCTTCTGGGTTCTTCAGATTTCTTAGCAAAGAGTTACAGGTACGCAGATTCCGCCGTGGTTTGTATAGTCCTTAAATGGGATTGGTCCTATTTATCATCGTCACTTTTTATGTGCTCCTTTGGGATCTCTTTGGTTCAATTTCTCTCTCTCGTCCTGTTCAATAGTGTCCTGATTGGATTCCGATCATACTCATTATGCTTTCCCATCTTGGTGAACGAGGAACTTCGGGATGGTTTTCGGGCATTGTCCCCATAGTCCGTAAGCTACAAAATAATGCAGGGTCATCACTGACCATGGCATTAGACCACCGGTTTTCTGATGTCCCTCAGAGTTACATTCCACTTCTCGAAAGGGTCAAAAGTGGTGAAGCTTTTTGAAAAAGGTTACGTGCTTATTGCATATTGCCCATGCTAGATGCTGTTTTAGTGCGTTTTATGTATATAAGGGTTAATGTCATTGGATGTCCATGTACTTTTGCCCAAAAATCGAAATTGTACCTCTGCTTTAAAAAAAAATAAAAAAAAAAAAAGCTTCCCTCTACTTTTTCTCGGTTGTTTTTAACTGACATGAACGTCAGAATGCACGTGTCACGTTATGGTACGCTCAAAAACATTATGCAGCGCAAAATTGCTTGCGGCAACCATTGCAACTTGATTTGAGCTTGCCGCAGCCATTTCTGCTCAAGCTTCGAGGTAGTGGCCATGATCGTGAGAGCTCGGGGCTCACTGCCATGGACATGTGATCTGGAGCTTGTGGCCGCAGATGCTCAAGCTTCCAGCTCCCAGCAGCCATGGCTGCTCAAGCTCGAGCTCCCCTCGCAGCTATGGATGCCAAATCTCGAGCTCGTAGCCGCCATGACCACTTGAGCTTGAGCTCTGGGCTCGTGGCTGCCAGTGGTGGTCATGACTGGACAAAGAACACGTCGGGGCTTCTTTTTCAAGAAGCCTTGGCTCGAGGACCTAACTTTGCAAATGTGGGTGATGGTGTAATCCTCTGTAACTTCACCTTCACCTGCCCACTCAAGGACCTAAATTTGTAGTTTCACCTGGACCATGAATTGTTATAGGAACTTGTGGTGGGCTTGTGGCCACGAAGGCTGTACTTGGGTTAGTCGAGATTAGAAGGAGCAGTACAGAGGAGTGACGAAGGAACTTGTACTGAACTTGTGGAGCCTAAATTTGCAATTTGACCTAGAGCATGAATTGTTGTAGGAACTTGTAGTGGGCTTGTGGCCACGGAGGCTGTACTTGGATTAGTCGTGAAGAGTACAGAGAGAAGGAGGGAAGAAGGTGAAGGAGAAATCACTAGAGAGAGCCAGGTCAACTTCGTTTCGAAAAAGAAAGAAAAAAAAAGATGGGCAGATTTTCAGCTTTGGTTTGAAAATAGTAAGGAAAATCTACGTCGGCAACTAGTTAATGTCATTAACGCCGCCACGTCTACAATTCGCATCATTGGTGACATTTTTTAAAATGTAGATGGACGCTTTTGAATAGAAAAGTGAAGAAAAAGGACAATATTTTATTTTCGGGCAACAGTAAAGAAACCATAAATGATTCGCTTATTTCTAAGGCAACCAAAAATTTTTGCAGTGGTTTGCTTGTTTCTAAGGTTACCAAAAACAGATGTACTTTTGGGAGTTATCCAGCAAATGGACTGGAAGCTTGGAAGGTAGAACAGTGCGCAGAAAAAATTGAAAAGTGTAAATATGCTTTGCAGGATTTCCCTTCTGTCTTGTTGCACCGCCCCTCTAAATGTATTCAATATTATATGAGCAAGAGTAAGTAGAAAACAATTGAAAGTAGGGCAATTTCATATTCGACGCAAATGACAAAAATAGGAGCGAGATGATTAATTCTTTCGGTAGCTAGGCTTCCAAATGGTGAGGAGTGGCATGACCCTTCGGTTTCATTTTCGCTAGAACCATGGCGAATTCGGCGTACGTGGGAACTCACAATCAAGAAAAACCCGAGTTGAAAATCGCTCGCGGAGTCTTGTTTAAGGGTTTAGTTAAGAGTTCACGTCGTGATCGGCTTATCTTGATGTTTAAGCTAATCGACGCCTTCAACAAAAAATGAATTAACAAAAGACTCTGCTAGGCCCAGTGCATGACCGCTCGCCCTTTTGTTTTCTTCCTTCCACCAGGAAGTTCATCAATGAGAATCTCCCATGTTCCACTGTGATTCCAACGCGGCCCTGGCTTCCAGAGCCACAGTAATGATTGGAAATATCCCCGAGTCAACCTAGAAACATGAAAAGACATTCGGCCATGCTCATGTGAAGAATCCTCAAGCTAGGATCACAAATCTCAACTCGCCACGCACGTTCTTGCAATAAGTGACCCCCGGATCGATGATCCGGAGGCGGCAGGGTTCTACACCCCTCGGTTCGTCGACCCCTGTCCATCCACAGCGTCTCGTCTCTTGGGCTTTCGCCAGCCGTCCTGCCGACTAATCGATTGCGCCCCCGCTTTTTATCTTTTAACATTATGGCGTTCCGGAAGCCTTTTGGACCTCCCTTTTCGAGACTTCTTTTGGAAATTTCGGGGGGAACTTATAAGGGGCCAAACATCGCACGGGAAGAAAGGAGAGAGCGAGAGCAATGATGCAGAAGAGCAAAAGACAAATCGTGGCAGGATTGCATTGGGATGCACCCGTCACGTGGGCCAATGTTTCTTTTGTCAGATCTCGAACGAGGATTGTAAAAATTGTCATTGTAGCCGGACCCATTTTACTGGTTTATTGAGTTAATTATGACGCGTAAGGTCAATCGATGCAATCTTGGTATTGTTTATTTCGAGAGCTGAGCAAGACCCGTGTGCAGGAGTCGTCAATCATACAAAGCCCTCGCAGCTAGCTTTCTTGTCAAATTACCAATGCAATATCGAAATGTCCCCATCGCCACCTCAACTACCATGACACGATGTAATTTATGCATCGGCGTGGGAATTTTTCTTTTTGGCAACCCTTTAACTTGTTAAGCAACAAGAAAGTGGGAGATAGAGAGATGCCATAGTACATGGATACGCTAGATGAAATAGAGTACAACGTTTCGTCCCATGCATTCCTCATCATTTGATGGAGGATTGGGATTCTTATACGGAGAGTACTTTTCTATGTTGATCGATCTTGTGTGATAATAAATGCTTGCGCAACGAAAAAGGGGCTCGATTGGAAGCGATTTTCGTCTCAAGAATTGTTATTTAATGTAGGGAAATACCACGTCGGGTTCAGTGACTAGGTTCTATGTTTTTGACGTGGGTTTGTCACTTGTCAGCAAAAGAAAATTTCAATGAATGAGAAGGATTTTGCTTCCAAAGGTTGCCTTGGTGATAAAAAAGTCAATGATTTCGATGCTCAATTCCTTTCATCTTTTCCTCATAACGGTTCTTATTATGTTACTTATGGATTAAATAATGGCACATAAAAAGAAAAATGCAGCCGTGGAATCTTATTGTCCATTTTTTTAATTTCGGTTTACTTTGAAATCAATTCATCGCACAATTTTTTCTTCCTCTCTCTCTCTCCCTCTCTCTCCCTCTCTTGCTTGTAACGCACACTACACAGTCTCTCATGGAAAAGATGGCGCTCGTGAAACATGTACTATAAAATAATCGAGGAGGAAAAGCAAACAAATCATATATTACCAAATTCCTTTCTAGGTCATTCCATTCCGGTATACATATAAACTAAGGTAAAAACAAGGGGGCAATCCTGAACGATTTCTCTTCCGCAAATGACCTCGCGCAACGTGTCCTATATAAAGATCAGGGAGAAAACACAAACAGATGATATATTACCAATTTTTGTCTGGATCATTCATTATATATTATATATCATATGATAACAAGATGCAGCTCTTGAATGGCTTCACTTTCACATGCGTAAACAACGGACTATAACACCATTTTTACGAAATAGACCTGTTATGGGATCGTCTGGTTTTCGTATTAATGACAAACTAGGGAGGTAGATGAGAAAGCTCCACATTTCTTGTATAATATCTTATCTATATTCTATGAATAATTGCATGGCGACAGCGAAATCCTATACATGTCATCGTAAATCGTCCGGACTTTTTGAAGAACTCATCCGAATCAAAAATAGATCGTATAATCAGCTCACTACCTTTACAGGGAACGCATCGTATCCCATATCAAATTGGTCTTAATTAACTTGTATTTTTTTTTTTTTTTATCATCACATGGAGCACACCTTTCTCGAACTCGGATTGAGATAGGCCGGTCCTTACGTACATGCCCGTAAGAGTCTAAGGAAGCGCCTGTTCATGATAGTTCTATCCCACTGTTATCCCATACAGATGTCTCGAGATGAACACGTGAAATAGCATGCTTCGAATCCTTTTCTCGTGTGTCGAATACTTTTCTCATCGATCCTGCTCTGTCTTAAAGCACACGTGTGAATGAGGGAGGGAGAGAGAGAGAGAGAGAGAGGGAGAGAGAGAGAGATAATGTGAAGTGGAAGCAAGAAATGTTGGCTTGGTTAGAAAACAAAGGGGAGGTGTGTTTCTTTTGTTTTGGAGGGTTTCGCTCTCTCTCTCTCTCTCTCTCTCTCACTCACTCACTCACCTCTCCATGATACACAAATCATTACTCCCTTGAGATTGAAGAAAATGCATTTGAGAGCTAGACAGAGAAAGAAAGGGAGAAAAAAGGCGAAAGGTGTATATGGAGTCAAAGACAAGACGACCACCACCCTCTCTCTCTCTCTCTCTCTATCTCTCTCTCTCTCTCTTTCTCTCTGAGAGGTCCCTCTCTAAACCGTTTTCTACTCAGACCCATCAACCAACTCTCTCTCTCTCTCTCTCTTCCCTATGTTTCAAGCAAAACCCACCACCACCACCATCACCATCATGATGATCATGAACCCTTACAGCCTTTCTCTACCTTTCTTTTCATTTCCTCTCTTTATAAAACGACCTTCAATCTTGATCCAGGTTGGGGGAGAGAGAGAGTGAACGAGCTACCACCACCCCTTTGTTTTATTTTCGATCCTGCATCTCTCAAAATGAGGAAACCTGATTCCTCGGGGAAGAACAGCTCCAACAGCAACGCTAACAAGCTGAGAAAAGGACTCTGGTCGCCTGAAGAGGACGACAAGTTGATGAGCTACATGCTCAACAATGGCCAGGGCTGCTGGAGCGATGTGGCCCGCAACGCTGGGCTGCAGCGGTGTGGCAAGAGTTGCCGCCTCCGGTGGATCAATTACTTGCGGCCCGACCTCAAGAGGGGCGCTTTCTCCCCACAAGAGGAGGAGCTGATCGTCCACTTGCATTCCATCCTTGGCAACAGGTACTCTCTCTCTCTCTCTCTCTCTCTCTCTCTCTCTCTCTAAGCTTTTGGTGATTAGCGTACAGCGCATATTCTCCTTTTTGTCTGATCAAGAGGAAATTCTTGTAATGTAATTATTGAAGGCGGCGACATAGTGGATCTTTTGATGCTCATCGTCAATGGATAGAATTGATAGACAAATGTTTCTATTTGGTCACTGTGTAGCATTCACACCAATCTAAATGTTGTGTTGCAAAGTTTGACAATCACATGTCTGGAAAAAGGAACCCGGGTTAATTGGTAATTCCCTTAATTTGCAAAAAGCTAAGTCATTTGTTTCAAAAGGTGAGATTTGTGGATCCTCAAGTGATTTGCTAGACACAATCAACCACTACTTTTATCAACGACACGTATATAACATATTTTCTCATTTACAGTACCATGACTCTTTTTTTTTTTTTTTTTTTTTGGTTGTGCAATGGTAAACAAAGATAAATTTGTGATGCCGTAACGATATTCATTTATAACATCCAATGTTCCTTTTAATGGATTAAAAAATAAATATATAACAGGACGTCACTAATTAGAGGTGTACTAAAGTATGATACTCTCTTAGACTGTGAAAATGACACAGGAAGCATAGCAGTATGTAGGCCAAATGAGAACAAGCTATAAAGTCAAGTCCTATGAACCATGGACTGAAAAAATGACAAGAGAAATCTTGCATGCATACATGCAAAAGACACAAGAGCGACCTCTCTGCAATCTACAGGTGTTAAAAGGACTTTAGAATAGAGAATAATAAATCTCTAACTAATTGTTCGTTTATCTTACCTACTGCTTCGCTGGACTTTGGTTGCACGTAGAAAATAAATCGCGCCAGGACAATTCTGAAGTAAGTTTCCATGAACAGCCATGCATCCAGTCAAACGCACCAACCATTTGCATTAGAAAAAGCATACTATATAGTATATAGAAATACAAGCCTACTGAAATCTAGCTAGGTTGTTGATGCTACTGTATTATAATAAACCCAACGAAAGGACCAGAAGCTGAAAAGGACACCGACATGCTCTGGTGCCATTTTCTGGTCTTTGAGTTGAAGATACTCCACATCGGAATTATCACGCCGAGTATTATTCAATGCCTTGCATGATTATCTTGCATGTTCTTGAAAGTCATCCGAGCAACTTGATTTATCTGCCCTTAATTTTACATCAGCAGACAGTGAGTCTTATATTGCCTCATGCCTTCTTCTTCTTCTTCAAAGGTGGTCGCAAATCGCGGCTCGGTTGCCGGGACGGACCGACAACGAAATAAAGAACTTTTGGAACTCGACCATAAAGAAGAGGCTCAAGAACTCGTCATCATCTTCTTGTAGACACTCGCCAAACACGAGCGATTCCTCCTTGTCATCAGACGTTAAAGATGTCATGGGAGGTCTCATCTCCCTTCAGGAACAAGGACTCATGCCACTTTATATGGACTCGTTGTCGTCCGTGCAAGCTTTGGCTCTTAACCAGATTATCGATCCATTACTACCCTCACTCAACCAAGGCCTTGACCTCCCCAGTTTAAGTGGATACTGTGATGCAAATTCCAGTTACTGCGCGGTGCAAGGCGGAGTTAGCAGTGAATTTGGGAGATTCGGAGGTGTTGTTGGTTGCGGCAGTGATGGAGATCAACTCTATGTTCCTCCACTAGAGAGCATAAGCATTGAAAATGTGAAAGCTGAGAACACATATGACAGCGAACACAATAGTAGCAACGCCCTTAGTAACTTCAACTATACCACTGATGATGTCGTTGATAACATAGGCAACTATGGCAGAATAGAAAGCATGGCTGGTCTGGGGAACTTGTGGAACGGAGGTGAGGAGATGAAAGTGGGGGAATGGGACTTGGAGGAGTTGATGAAAGATGTCTCTTCATTTTCTTCTGCTGATTTCCAGGTTATTCAATAGGTGGTGATAGCTCTCTCCCAAAATCACCAACAGTTTTTTTCCTTTGTTTCTCCGTCCTCCACTCTAAGTAATAGAACCATTCTCACTTTGGATTAAGAAAAGAGCAAGAACCCCAGAATACACACGTTCTTGAATTTAGGAAACCCGTCTGTCATTGTCACATATGATTCCACAACAAAAATAATTTCCCCAGCTGTCCCTCTTGTTTTTGCTTAATTTCCTGACGACCGGCCCATGACCATGGTAGTTTATAGTGTATATCCCTTTTCTTGCCCACCCCCCACCCCCTCCCCCACCATAAAAGTGAGCAGTGGTACTTGGATTTGGAAGGTGAAGCATCCATTTGGTGTAATTAAGGTGCGAACTGGCTGGTACACACTTTCGCTTGTAAGTAGATTGCTGAAGTCACTTTTCTGTCGTTACGCGATCATGTGAAGTTCCGGAATAATGGTCGATGTATACATGTCAAAGATGGATGTGGGTAGACAATAAAGGTAGAGAGAAACGTCAAGTTGGTAGGTTTGCAAATTTGTGGTCATCATGTGATGTACAAAATCGAAAGTTGGGGGGGTGGAAGTTGTTATTAGTGGAGAGTTATCTGATATAAAGTGAAATCATACATATTTGATGGAGGTGATGGAAAATCTCTCTCTCTCTCTCTCTCTCTCTCTCTCTCTCTCTCTCTCTCTTCTCCCTCTCTCTCTCCTGAGACTTCATAGGAAGATGAGCATGCTCGATAATGGAGTTAAATCAGTTAGTTGTGCAGTCCACTTGGTAGAAAAATAGACACTTAAAGAGTACTTAGTCAGCTTTGCTCTCATTTCCTGCAGATATTATCTTAGTTTTATATTCGTCGGTTAGTTATCCTCAATGGGTTAACTTCTAATTGCAATTATGGCTCCAATAATCACTGCATCAAGGAAGAATAGACACCTAAGCTCCTAGCCACGTTGAAAAGGAGCAAGCAGTACAAGCAACCTTTGAGAATATATGACCTTAATATTACGATTTCCCAACGCATTTTCTGTTTAAATGCATAATTCATACAGACAATGACGTTTTAACTTTTGAGGCAAAACCGGTCGATAAAAACTGCCACCCTTGATTTGAAAAGACCCCGTATGAAAGAAGATACTAAGATACCACTAGCTAAAATTCTTTGAAACGCAGCTAATCGTCAAGGTGTTGTCGGTCTACATGATTTAGACCACACTGACAAAACCAAGCTCAGAAGTCAAGCTGCCGAACAAGGCTTGACGGATAAGCTAGGTAAGTGATTTCTAAAGGGTTTGATGCGAAAATCGAGGGAGATTTCTACCTAACCCTTAGGCATATCCATCCAATTGCCATCAACTGATAAGCAAGGGCAAGCATCCCGTGCATCCTTATTAAGCAGGGTTCAATTACTGAAGCTTCTATTCACCGTCGAGCCTCTTTGGCTCTAGTGGACCAGAAAAGTTCTAATTCTAGTCATTTGGAGTGCGCACATGTCGAACCGTGATTCGATTAGCCTCTAAAGTTATTACCAATGCAGAGGAATCGAGCTTTGGAAAAACCACGGGTTAATTCATAGGTTTTATTTATTGACATCTAGAAGGGGAGGGGGGTTGGTTTGAGACATCAGCCAAAAAGGAATCGGGCCAATCCGAGGAGCCGGACTCTCGGAAAGGGACATGCAAACGAACCTTTTTCATCTTTGTCTTGGAGCTTTAGATGAATGATGGGTCTTTTGACTTTTCTTACCTCTTTTGACAGGTGCGGAATTCTCATAAGCCGTGATGTCGGACAGATCTCCTCCCTCCCCCACTCTCCCCAAGATAACGCTCGCTAAACAGTCGTTAACGAAATTATCACGGGCCCCCTTTTTTAAAAAATTAAAAAGAAAAAATTTGTGTATTTCGACCCAAATAAAAGGCGTGGCTCGTAAAAAAAGTCAAAAAAAAAAAAAAAAAAAAAAAAAGGTACCGTCGCCTGAGAGATTCGAACTCTCGCGGGGAAACCCCATGTACTTAGCAGGCACACGCCTTAACCACTCGGCCAAAGCGACTCAGTTGCTGGGGGTTCGCTCAAAATTCTATTAATCTGTTTTCTATGTTGTTATCGGCGCAACTTAGCCCAACAATACAATGGGCCTCAAAGCCCGCTAGGCCCGCCCGAGCTTGGTCGGGCCCGATTGCTTGGAGAGAAACGTAACCGCATTAACGGTCGGTTGCCGTGACGCGAGGACACGTGGCTTTTTCGAGCGGAGATGTCACTGAGCTCCTCCGGCTTTCTCAAGCTCCCACCTTCGCCGGCACGACCCGACCCAACGAGCAAAGACCCGAAGGACTGGAACGCGCTCATCAGACGCCATGCCAAGCTCAGGAACGACGGGGCGATCCTGTCGACCTATGCCCGCATGCTGTCTTCGCGCGTGTCGCCCGACGAGGCCGCGTTGCCTCTGGTGCTCAAGGCCTGCTCGAGGCTGGACGACGTGGAGCTGGGCAAGAGGATCCATTCGAGTATCGTGGGTACGGACTTGATGGAGGATGTGCGGGTGGCTACTTCCCTTGTCGATTTTTATTGCAAGTGCGGGCTCGTCGAGGATGCTCGGTACGTGTTTGACGGAATGGCCGAGAGAGATGTTGTTCTGTGGAATGCGATGATAAACGGGTATGTGGGTGTGGGTGATCACGAGGAGGCGATTTCGGTGTTCGTGGAAATGGGGAGGCGGAGTGTGAGACCGAGTTCTCGCACTGTTGTGGCGTTACTTTTGGCCTGTGGGGAAGCGATGGAGTTGAGAATGGGGCAGGAAATACATTGTTATTCTTTGAGGAGTGGGCTATTTCATGAATGCCCTCATGTTGGAACTGCTTTGATAGGGTTTTATGCGAAGTTTAACTTGAAGGTTCTGCACAGTGTGTTTGACATGATGGCGGTGAAGAACATGGTGAGTTGGAATGCAATAATCACGGGTTATTTTGAAGCTGGTGAGTACTTAATGGTTTTGGAGCTGTTTGTGAGGATTCTAGAGGAAGGGGGCAAACTTGATGAGGTCACCATGTTGATTGTGATTCAGGCCTGCACAGAGCATGGATCTCTTGGTCTGGCAATGCAAATTCATCAAATGGCTATTAAGTCTGATCTAAGTCGCAATGTCTACTCAGCAAATGCCTTGCTGCATATGTATAGTAAGCTACAGAAACCAGAGTTCGCATACGAAATATTTAAATCTGTTCCTACCAGTGATGTTGCGCTGTGGAATTCGATGTTGTCAACGTACAATGATTTCAGCTGTCCTGAAGAAGCTCAGAGGTTGTTCTTGAGAATGCTAACAGAGGATGTCCAGGCAGATAAAAGAACTATTATTGTCATGTTGTCTTCATGTGCAGACTTAGCAGATGGGATGAGATTCGGTAGAAGTTTACATGCGCATGTGATTAAGGCTGGTATGCTTATTGATGTTTCTCTTGGTAATGCACTTATGAATATGTACAAAGAGACCAATTGTACCGAAGCTGTCAAGAAGGCTTTTACTCAACTACCAGACGTTGATGTAATATCTTGGAACACTTTAATTGCAGCATTGGCCAATAGTAACGCGAAAGTTGAAGCATTGGAAGTCTTTCTAAGAATGCATGAGTCTGAAATCAAACCCAACTCTCATACAATTATATCAATTCTTGCTTCCTGTGATGATGCACCTTCACTCAACATTGGCCGATCTATCCATGGCTATGTAATCAAACATGGCATTAATATTAATATACCCTTGAACACTGCCCTGACAGAGATGTACATGAACTGTGGTGATGAAGTGACAGCAGAGAATTTATTCAACCACTGCTCCAACAGAGACATAGTCTCATGGAATTCTTTGATTTCCAGTTACATTAGAAACAACCAGACTCACAAGGCTCTGCTACTCTTTAGACGTATGATCTTGGAAGTTGAACCTAACTCAGTCACGCTGATAAATGTTCTATCGTCATGTATCCACCTAGCTGATCTTCACCTAGGCCAGTGCATTCATGCTTACATAACCAGGAGGGAATCATCTATTGGTTCTGATGCATCTCTTGCAAATGCTCTGATAACTATGTATGCAAAATGTGGCAGTCTGCACAATGCTGAGAAAGTTTTTAACTTGATTTGGCGAAGGGATGTTATCTCATGGAATGCTTTGATAACTGGCTATGGAATTCATGGTCAAGGAGAAGGCGCTATATCTACCTTTCTAAAGATGCTGGAAGATGGTATGAAACCAAACAGTGCAACTTTTGTGTCTATTTTATCTGCTTGCAGCCATTCTGGATTGATAGAGGAGGGGTTGCTTCTTTTCAGTTCAATGTTTTGCAAGTTTAAGGTGAATCCTGTACTTATTCACTATGGTTGTGTGGTTGATCTTCTTGGGCGCGGTGGCTACTTAGATGAAGCTCTAGATTTTATCAATTCAATGCCTATTGAAGCTGATGCTTCAGTGTGGAGAGCTCTGCTTAGTGCTTGTCAAGTCCATTCTAATACCAAGCTCGTCAAGCTTGTCTTTGAGAAAATCATTGAATTGGAGCCTAGGAATGAGGGAAATTATGTTCTACTCTCCAATATCTATGCTACCTCAGGTCTTTGGTCAGAGGTCGGGCTTATAAGGGCATGGCTGAAAGAGAAAGGTCTTAGAAAATCTCCAGGAATTAGTTGGATTGTTATAAGAGATCAAGCTCATGTTTTCACTGCCAGAGATCAATCCCATCCTAGGACAGATTTGATTTATGCAATTTTAAGTTCGTTGTCATGCTCTATCAAGGACGCTGGATATGTTTCTGATATCCAATGGATACTGCTTGATGAAGAGAGTTAGATGAACATTCGGAGGATCTGTTGCACATCAATTAGTAAAATACTCGAAGTCTCCTCATAAGATCTGCAAGTTCCTCAGAACACCTTGACAATTACAAGTCTCAGAATGGGAGGTAATATTCATGGTTTATCATCCCATAATTAGTGCGGTTGAACTTCAGGGCACCCTGCTACAAGTGATATCAAGCACTTGAAATTTGTCATAGAGCTCCTTCTATGGGAAAACATGCTTATGTAGTTGGGAAAAGCTTCTTGGTATTATTCAGAACCGCATGCATGTTCCAAAGTTGAAGTCGGTGGTTTTAGGAGGAGGTGACGTTATCAGCTACTAATTCGGATGTATGATTCTGCTGGTAAGCAAGCCAAAGTGTAACATATTACGTGGCAGTGAAGGGTGCATACTTGAACTTAAATGGTTCTGAATTTTGAAAACTGACTTTGTTTTTTCCAATTTTGGGCTATAAGACGTTTAGGATAGTAGTTGACAATGTATGGGTCGCTTGCCTATTTGGGGTTTACACCTTTTCTGCTCCAGTAAAAAGATCGACATAGTCTTCAAGCTAAATGACATAGGAAACTTGTGTTTAGATGGAACATCATGATAACAAGGAGAAGAGAATGCCAATGCACAGAAACAAGGAGGTGGAACTCAGATAACATGTCGAGCTTCATCTCAAAAGCCTCAGATATTTGGACATAGATTGACAATTTATGTCAAGCGTATATAATTTCACCATACAAGGTGACAACTAGAACGTGTGACAACCAGGCTGGCTTTTTAAATAGTCGATATTACATAAGGTTGGGTTCTTAATTTTGGAGCGACGTTCCTACTGTGGTAATGTGTTTACCCACATGGAGATTTGGGGCAGTATATGAGGTTAATAATTACCCTAATTTGGCCCAAAGTGAGGAAGATTTAATCCTAGGAAGTTGCATAGCTAAAAACTCATTTCAGATGACTGCATACAGAAGCATTCTTTGGCCTTCATCCTCTTGGCAATACATTGGTCATACAGTGAAATTAGATGAGCACATCGATGATAAATCACTAACATTGAGGTAAAAAAGGATGCAGCAGTGAGGCAATTGCTTTTATGCACAGAAAACATCGCAGCAGTGAGGCAATTGCTTTTATGCACAGAAAACATCGCCGAGCCTTTTGCCACAGCAATTTAACACATTTCCAGTGCCAATTTTGTTAGCTCAGCGTTGTGTGGAGCTCTCTCCATCGGTAAGCCCTGCAACCTGACTTGATCTAATCTTCCATTTCTCGAGTGTTTTATACTGCAACATGACGTATTCAGTTTCTATCGGGGTGTACTTCAGTGAACTCTGCATGTACGGTACTCTCATAACTGTTGCTTTGGTTTAGGGGTTTTTACAACCAGCAGTTAAACCTTTTTCGGTCGTCGAGTGAAGATGAACCTTTTCTTCCCCAAATGGTGTTCCAACTTTTGAAATGAAAATGACAAGATTGAACTTGTCAGAAGTAACAATGTCAATGAAAGGGGAAATTATCACTATGTAATAATTGCTTCTGTAAAGTATCTAGGAACTATTTACATATGGTAAGGGAAAATTAAGATTGAAGCTTAGTAAGGATGAAGTAAGCTAACAACTGACAGAAGTATAACCCAATGAATGGAATGTGAAGTTGCAACATCTTAGCCAATCTTCTCCGTGTTCGTATCATCCGAGGGCCAAATAACAGTCTCCATGAGCCGTTCACGCATCAACTCCAAGTTCTCATCAGATATCTCTTGGTATATTTCAGCATGATTGCATTTCTATACAACAATGACACTAATTTAGCTGGATTACACATACACAAAGAAACAATTAATTTCTCAACTTTTGTTACCTTGACCCATTTCCCATAAAGGTGAAGACGAGTTATCATTACTCTCTCAGCAAGATCATGCTTCTCCTGAGATTAGAGAGGAAGAGAGAACATGCAAAGTTATTCCTTCTTTCATATCCAGTGGGTTGAAAAAAGTGTAAAATGTAACCTCTTGTTCTTCTGCTAATGTGGCCCTAGCGGGTCAAAATTTTGCGCCCTAATGTTGCAAAAGCTTTTAATGCAGGTTCGGTCATTATCTTTGCATGATCCATAACCAAAATGGTATTACAGAGTTCTGAAGAATACCTTTCCCAGTATTTTGATGAAACGCTTTCCATCTCCAGGCTTGTTTGTTGCGACAAATCTGGCCATTAGAGATGAAGCGGCAATACTTAGAGATGATGTTGGAGTATGGAAACTCACACACAAAGATGACGGACAACATGCATGAGCTGGGGAGTACGCCTTATTTCATGCAACTACTTGTAGTTACAACTTGAAAGCAATCTCCCCTCGTTTTGATACAAGCTTCATCAAAAACTGCAGTTCTTAATTACATGCCATAAAATCTACAGTTAACTTCAAAATCTAAAATATAGAATCGACCATTCTTTGTAGAGAACCAAAGGGTCTTCTGACAAGTTCACACAATGAATTGGAGAAAAAGCATAATCTTCACGAGTACATAAGCCATCGGCCTTCTGTTTTGTCATGGGTAGTTCAGCAGATAACTGATTCTCGCGACTCGACATGTACACAAGCGAGCTATGATCAAGCTAGCATCGCATGATAGGTGAAGATCAGAAACTAGCATCGCATGATAGGTGAAGATCAGAAACTTACTCATAAAACCACCTGTACTTTGTCGGGTTCATCTCGTACAGCTGGCTGAGAACCGTCCTCACGGCTTTATACGTGAAATAATTGAGTATTTGCTGCAGGCATATGAAAAGTTTTCCATGTAACAAGATGCTTCATAAAAATGAATCACAGAAGATACGGATTGCCTCTTCTTTTCCTGGCTATGTCACCAGTTCTTGTGCCCTTGTAATGACAGGAGGACATAATTCAATAGGAATAGTAAAAGAAAAAAAAAAAAAAGACTACAGAGCACATGAGTATTTCACTCAAATCAGGACATCTAAATTACCAAAAATGAGCATGAAACCGTAAAGCTAGGATGCATGCCGGACAGAGGATGCTCACCGTCTTGACATCCTCGAAACTGTCTTCATACTGCCCAGCCACCTCGCTCACGACCTTGAAGTTCCGCCGCTTCCTCGGCTTTTTGGAGAAGCAGCCGCGGCACCTTGTGTCGCCGGAAATCGCCTTGGCCTTGAGCCGCCAATCATTCCACGAGTCGAGGAATGAGCTCCCCAGCTCCAACGATCCGGGCCTCGAGAGCTGCTTCCTTCCCAACGCGCTCCTGTGCAAGCTGACTAAATCTCCACCGCTCTTGAGGCTCATGCTCGAAGGAAGCGAATCGAGGCACAGGCATGGAGACGTGTGCGATTCCACGACCGACGAGCCCACGACGGATAGAGCCCCCACCATATCCTCACCTCTCGCGGAGCCGACAAGAACCTCACAAATAAAAAACAAACTTGTTCTTGAGTGTTTGCAAGATCAAGATCAGGGTTCCTGCCAGAAGTATCCACGAAACTAGGGGTGCCCCCGCAAGAGAGAAATTCCGAGGGAAGTCGCAAATGGGTACTTCAGAATATACGAGATGAAGAAGAAGAGCAGTCAAAGATTCACGGATTGGGCGAGGAGGGAGAGAATCTTCAAAGAGAGGAGGTGTTTTCTGTTCTCTGCAAGGAAGGATTGGTGTGTTTTTGAAGGTGTGGGAACGTTTACCAGACGATATTTTGAGGTCCACAATTCTCCACCAACCGAAGCTTCGGTTTCCTTCTTCGCTGAATTTTGCTGTAGGCAGTCCGAAAGGACAAGCGGTCGGCTCCTCCAATTTCGCGGGATTCCCTCGCCACGTGGAGTCCCGGAATTTGCGGGAACGTGTGAAATTGGTCCGCACGGTGTTGCAATTCAACTTCGCCTCCTCCTACGGCCGCCAACTCGCACGGCTCGACAGGCGCATGCAACACGACTAAAAACTTGAAAACGTTCTTGTCCAGACGCATGTAATTGGAAAAGGAAAATGGACAATCATCAACAACAAGTTGGAGCGAACGCCTTCGGGCTCAAGAAAGAAATTGCTTCATCAGACTTGCTTATTTTGAATTTCAGATTGCAGACTATATGAATAGGGGAAAGCATGCATGCCAAGCATATGAGCATAATTGCTTGCTCAAAATAGGACTAGCAACTCATATCACATCATGTTGATTGTGTCACGGCAAAATGGGTATAATAATGTTCATAAAATCATATTGAATCGATCGATTTGACAAGGTACTGATAGGCTTGGGAAAAATCTCCCATCATCCCCTTATGTTGATCCTCTTTTCTCAAAATACATTACTAGACACCGATGGATACAAAAATAGGGGTGGCAAGAGGCACCATTTGTGGCACTGCAGAAAGCAACGGACATGCTAAAAAGTGGAGGTGATTGGATAATGCAGTTGGGAATGGAGATATGGACATGCCGATGTTTCTCGTCGGCCAATGTGAGGTTGCTGGTGAGGGCGGAGCTGACCGGCGAGGGAGGAGGGCACGAGGATAGGGCGACCGAGATCGATGCGGGGGGTTCAAAAATTGGCGATAAGGACCGGCAACCGTGATGTCGAGGAAGCGGCTATTGAGAGAGAGAATGGCGACGAGGGGAAGACAAGTTGGTGATTTGCAGCGAGGTGGACTGTTCGATATTTTTCTTTGCGCAAAATAGGGTTCCGTGGGGCAGAGAGTGCGAGTCACTTCACGCGCACCTTTGGGGCTGTTTGGAACATTGGTGTCCAACGTGGGGGCAAATTGAGAAAAGGCAATCAACACGGTGGGGTTAATTGAAAAAATTTTCGCCCATTTTCTCATTTCAGTCGATTGCGAGGAATCCCTTCCGACGAGAAGAAAAACCTTACCGGGCTTTCCTCGTACATACACAAAGGTTCAAAAAAAAAGGGAAAAAAATTCACCAAAAATTGTAAATTATATTAATTGTGACATATTTACTCTTAACTTTTTATGTTAAACAAAAAATCCTAAAGTTATACATCCGTAACACATTTATCATTCATTAAAGTTCTCTCAACAAGAACTATTAAACATAAATGCCAGAAAGCAAATAATGTTGACACGGTGATAAGGGTGGTTGAAAAATCACTTAACAAAATTTTGATGGAGGATAAATATATTACATATATACAATTTTGGAGTTGGTATTAGAGATCTTATAATGATAAGATAACACATTATCCTAATAATATACTCTGCCCTCGCCTTTATAAGAATCTTTTGCATCAGAATAAGATTTAAAGTAAATATGTTATAGTGAGCATGATACGGAATTTTTTACTTCACAAAAAATTGGAAAAAAAAAAAGAAAAGAAAAGAGAGAGTAAAAAAGCATAGTTTGAGATTTGTTGTGACTAAGAGAGTAAAAAAGCCCATGTGAAATCGACCCAAAAAAAAAGCCCATACGGAAGGCCACCGCCGTAGCCCGGTTACATCATCGGCCCACGCTCGAGGGACGCCGTCGTTTCAGCTCGAGTCGGGGGGACGAGACGCGGATGCCACGTCACCATCTCGCTCTCTTCCCCGTAAACCAAACCAGAAGCTTCTTCCCTTCTTCGTCTCGCATTCCAGAACCAGGTCTCTGCCCTCGCCGCCCGTCCGCCACCGCCGTCAGATCGCAGGGAGCTTCGAGGTTCTCCGGCGAAAGGAGATCGGAGCGATTGATTCGCACCCATTCGAAAACAGTCGACTCTCTCGCGCGGCAGCCAGACATGTCGATGTACTACAGAGGGTAAATGTCGATTTCGCATCGTTTTTTTATCTCTTTCCCTCGCGCTTGGGTCGTCGCCGATGTCGCGTTCGCTCCTCGATAATTGCGACTAATTTGCTCGTTTTCTATGCGCTTTCGTAAAATTTGATGCCTTTCCTCTTTTTCCGTGAATGATTTGACTGCTATTCTCCGGCGCGCTTAGTATCTTCTGTTGCGATTGGATTTTGTAGGGTTTTGTTTATTGGTTTGAGTCCCAGCGGAGCTTGGGTTCTTCTTGCATTTGCAAATTACCCCAACTTGTGTCTCCAAGTTTGGAACTTGAACCCATCTTGGGGATTCTTTTTCCCCCTTTTTTTGTCGCTAGTTTCGGCTTCTGGGTTAATGGTGGAATAATTTGGAATTGCCAAGGTCCAGCTGGTTAAATTAAGCTGCAAAACACGAGTTCTTGGAAGTCCCTTATTGTGCTTAAATTCTGGTGACTGCGCATTTGATGGTTTAGATGCAATGGCTGGGGTTGTCCTAGAAAGAGGCCATTTTGTTTGACTTAATGGCCTAACTCCCATAATTCCAGCTCAGGGGCATATTCAGCAAATATGTAAACTTTTGTGAATGTTGCGTATAGTATAGTCAGTAGTAACTATTTGTTTTGATTTGTTGTAGTGGTTTAGGTGTTGTCGTATACCTTTTTTGTGCAGGGGATGTGCTATGTCCGTTCACTGTGGCAAGGAATATGTCATTCAGTACCATAATTTTGGATGTTCTGCTGGCGCGAACTTTGTTGCCTTGCATATTTTTTTATGTATACTTCTCTTCTCATTGAGCAATTTCTGTTCATTGTCCCAAATTTATTACTGATTAGTCATGTAGATTAAGACAGTAATTGTTCGTAGATACCAGTCACTCACCACTGGCTTGGTGCATTGCCCACAATTTCGAAGAAATTATAGGGAAAGAAGCAGCTTTTGTATGTAGAGATAGATGTTTTGGTTGACCCGTTAAGAAGTGCATGGGACAATATTGCTTTCCTTTCCTGTATTCAGTGCGTGTTTTGATAGTTCATGAGAAATGAATTTTACAGCTTGAAGGCTTTGAAATGTTCTATTAATCATGCTTTTAAGTTTTTCAGCTTGAATTTAAAGTTTATTCCTCATTTGTGATAATTGAACAATTGAATGGAGGAAGCCCACGAAAAGACATAGTCTCCCCATTCTTCAAGTACAAAATTTAGCTCAGTTAACATCTGGTGACATCAGGTTCTACGGCAGACAATAGGTGGTGTTGTGAGAAGTAGTTTCACTTTTGAAAGCATGAGCACAAGTTATATGTTTTCTCTGAAATTCTGGTAAAAACAATCATTGGATACATATTGGCTTGTAATTTTCATTAGGGACGATATGCTTCGGATGCCTGGAAAAACGCAAGCATAGTGTTGCTTACTTTAGTTGTTCGAAGGATCATCTTCTTTCCTCAAAGTAAAGAATGGCTGAAGACCATAGTTTGGGCTTTATTTTTATTTTTATTTTAACTGTAGTATTATAGTTTACAAAACAAGTTACATGATATTGTTGCTCTTTCCCTTGTACCAGAAATTTTGGTAGGTTTGATTATTTTGATGATGGGCGTGAAATGGGTCCAAAGCGACAACGCCTATTTGATCAGGGCTCTTCATTCTACGGCGCTTCTCCTGGTTCAAGCTACATGTACAATGCTTCACCTTATGCATACACTGGTCAGTCTCCACCTTTCCCGCTGGTGCGGCTTCGCGGCCTTCCTTTTAATTGTACTGAAGCTGACGTTGCTGAGTTCTTTCACGGGCTGGACATCGTTGATGTTCTGTTTGTTCACCATGATGGGAAGTTCACTGGAGAAGCGTTCTGCGTTCTGGGTTATCCTCTTCAAGTCGATTTTGCGCTTCAAAGAAACAGGCAAAGCATGGGTCGTAGATATGTTGAAGTCTTCAGAAGTAAGAGGCAGGACTATTACAAGGCGATAGCGAATGAAGTTTCAGAAGCTCATGGAGGATCTCCTCACCGGAGCATATCCCGAGGAAAGTCTTCTAACGAGAGGAAGGACTCTGCAGAGCACACGGGAATACTCCGATTGAGGGGATTGCCATTTTCAGCTGGCAAGGATGACGTATTGGAATTTTTCAAAGACTTTGAACTGTCTGAAGATTCTATCCATATTGTCTTCAACTCCGAGGGGAGGCCTTCTGGGGAAGCATACGTCGAGTTTGCGAGCACAGACGATTCTAGAGCCGCTATGGCCAAGGACAGGATGACACTGGGGAGTCGGTATATCGAGTTGTTCGTTTCAACGCACGAGGAGTTGGATGAAGCGGTTTCGAGGGGGCGGTGACTCCATTCTTAGTTCGCGTGTAATGCTACTTTGTGACTGATAGGATTATTTGACTGCACTGTAATGTCTAAAATTTCCTTTATGAGGCCTGTTCAGGTCAGAGTGGAGTTTCTTGATCTGCATGGAGAAAGCATGTGTCAGTTTTGGCCTTGAATTTATGCAAAATTTCTGTGTTTCCGTCCGTGGTTTAGCACTATGCTAAATCACTAAGGAAACCCAAGGGGCCAAGTGAGTTTGATGCTGGCTCCTAATTTTAGGCTTTTTCCCCAAGCCAAGAGCCCAACAACACGAGGAAAAGCTTTTTCAATATTTGAATAAAGTTATGAGTGCTTTGAACGAAGATGCTTGCATCTATGAAACTTTTAAGAAATTGAATGGTGAAAATAAGATTCTTTACCCAGATAACCAGCCACATGTTTGAAGAAATTGAATGGTAAAAATAAGACTCTTTACCCAGATAACCAGCCACATGTCGTTGATGCTGGCTCTTTATTCCATGGGAATTGGGAATTACGGGGATGGATTATTGACCCTTCGGGGAGCCTCGATCAACGCCGCATGTCATTTGGTCTAATAAATTTCGAGCACACTTACGTTTGAACATATGTTAATCGGATGTTAACAAAAATGATGGACTATCCGTAATTTTAAGCTCTCCTTACAATACCCACATGCGTGAAATGGAAAAACTTGTCTGGTACGTAGGACACGTCCTAGCCCTAGAGCATCTTCCAAGAATATCCGACTCGTCTCGATCATTCTGATATCGTAGGAAATGCTTGGCCGTGTTCTGTATAGCGTTTACGAGAACTTGGGTGAAGAGTATCCTTCAGACGACGGGTACACAGATGACAGCAGCGACTGTAGCGATGGCTACTACTACTGGAAATGCCATGGCTACCGCTAGCGAAGGTTGCCAAGAAGAACTGTGGAATCGCGCGATTTTAGTCATCGATTCTTCTTTATTTCAATTTTCTCGTTTAGTTGAAGAGATACTTCGATAGAGCCAATGTGGAAATTTTAGGTGGAAGTTTGAGGTGGAGGGTGCTTTTTCAGTTTTCTTCGTGATGGGAATCGGTCAGAGGTACAAAGGGAGAATTACCAAAAAGTCTTAAACTATTCTAATCGTGTTAATTTATAATTTTTTTTATCATTTCTAAATTTTTTCTAATTATGTCAATTCAATCTATTCGACCAATTTTGACTGATTGTCATTGAAGTAGACAATTTTAAGTAATATTTTATTGTCTTTCTTTTTCTTTTTCTTTTTTCTTTACCTTTTTTTCCCCACAAGCTTGCCGGCTACTAGGTGAGGCTTGAGGGCCACCGACAAGGCTGCCTTCACTCGGTTGGCAAAGCTACCTCGGCCAAGGCCCCCAAGCCTCAACCCTAGCTGGTGAGGGCTTCATGGCCCTTGCCAACCACCATGCGGAGAAAAGCAAAGAGGGAAGAAAAGGAAAAGAATAAGCATTAATTAAAAATATGAAAAAATAAAATATTATTAAAAATTATTCATGATAACGTCACCGAATGGTTAGCATCAACTGGCCAAAATTAGTCGAATTGACTGAATTTAGCACAATTACAAAATGTTTAGGATTAAATTACAATAACGAGATCGATGAACATGTTAAATTCTACTTTATATCCCTAACTATATCAGAGATAATATCACAATCTCGAGTTTCGTTACTTCAAAGCGCTACATTGATGTCCAAGGAGTTTGTCAAACACTAGAAGCTGGAGCATCCATTTTCACAATCGTAACTATTGCATGAAAGTTGTACCATACCGGCTTTGAATATCGTGATCGCTTGTGAAAATGTGAATACCTTGTGTTTTTAATTTTGGTCTTGAGGAACGACAAGGTCTCCTTGGGCCTTTAACAAGGACTGATTGGATTAAAAAACTGAGTTCAAAACCAACGAGAGAAATATTAAATAAGCTCTGACAATCATATGCTGGCGTTTAATATTTCATCTAAATCGGCTGGTTAAGATCGAATCCGGCAAATGAACTCTTGAGAGAATCAACCCTTTTCGTTTTTCTCTAGAAATCATCTCCCCCACCCGCAATGCAGAAAATAAATAAAGAAAAACCTCAAATTTTCCTCTTTAGTGCACGAAAATTTTAGAAATTCTTTGTTTTAGAAACAACTGCCTTATCTGCAATAACGAGATCAATGAACACGTTGGATTCTACTTGACATCTCTAACTAAATCAGAGACAACAATACAATCCTGGCTTGCGTTATATTCCAGAGCGGGCCGTGTTGACGTCCGAGGAGTTTGCCACACATTAATAAAAGTCGGAGCATCCATTCTCACAATCGTAACTATTGCACGAAAGCTATATCATATAGGCTTTGAATCTTGTGATTGCTTGTGAGAACGCAAATACGTTGTTTTTTTATTGTTATCATTTTGGTTTTGGGGGATGATGGGTCCCGCTAGGCCTTTAGCAAGGATTGATTCAAAAATTGAGCTCGAGACTAGCGAGAGAAATATTACATAAGCTCTGGCAATCATGTGTCGGCGTTTCATATTTCATTTAAATTAGAAACTGGTCAAGATCAAAACGGCAAAATGAACTCTTTCCAGAATCAACCCTTTTCCTTTTGAGGGAAGTGCCAAAAAAGTCCTAAACCTTTTGCCTTTGTGCCGATTTAGTCCTAAACCTTTTTTTGGTGCCGATTTAGTCCTAAACCTTTTTACGTTGTGTCAATTCAGTCCTTTCCGGCCAATTTGGCCGGATTTTGTTGACTGGACGCCGGCCGGCTGACGTGGCCTTGTCGGCGCTGACGTGGACAACTTTTAATAATATTTTAATATTTTTTAAATTTTTTATTTTTATTTTTATTTTTATTTTTGTTTTTATTTTTTTTTTTCCTCCAACCGGTCGCCGATCCGGCGACCGCCGAGGCGACGGCAAGCGAGGCGAGGCCGACCTCGCCGGCCACCTCGCCCGATCCGCCATGGGCGAGGCTCGCCCTCGCCGGATCCGGCGAGGCTCGACCTCGCCCGATCCGATGAGGCCATGGCCGTCCCCTCGCCGGATCTCGGCGAGGTCGAGCCTTGCCGGCCATGGGCAAGGCTCGTCCTCGCCCGATCCGGCGAGGACGAGCCTCGCCCATGGCCGGCGAGGCCATGGCCGTCCCTCGCCGGATCTGGCGAGGTCGAGCCCCGCCGCCATGGGCGAGGCTCGCCCTCGTCGGCCATGGGCGAGGCTCGTCCTCGCCCGATCCGGCGAGGGCGAGCCTCGCCCATGGCCGGCGAGGCTCGACCTCGCCCGGATCCGGTGAGGCCATGGCCGTCCCTCGCCGATCCGGCCGTCGCCTCGGCCGGTCGCCGGGCCGGCAACCGGCGACCTCGGGCTGGAGGGAAAAAAATAAAAAATAAATAAAAAATATTAAAATATTATTAAAAGTTGTCCACGTCACCCGGCCGGCGTCCCGTCCAAGAAAAATCCGGCCAAAATTGGCCTAAAGGACCGAATTGGCACAACATAAAAAGGTTTAGGACTAAATCGGCACAAAGGCAAAAGGTTTAGGACTTTTTTTGGCACTTTTCCCTTTTCCTTTTTGTCTAGAAATCATCTCCCCCACTCGCAATACAGAAAATAAATAAAGAAAACCTGAATGTTTTCGCTTTATTTCGTGAAAATTTTATAAATATTTTTGGTTTTGATTTCGTGCAAGGATGAATTGAAGTTAAGAGGTTCATTTCACAGTACTTTAAAAATCAGTTTTCAATTTAATTTAATTAATGAAATGAGGTTATTTTGATCATGCCCATACACTTCGGTTAATATGAACATTCACATTAAAAAAAAAAAAAAAAAGAAACAAATTTTTAAAAGCCACGTCATCTCCGTTGACTAAATAGAACGAAATTAGTGGAGGTATTTGATTGTATCAATTTCCAAAAGAAATCCTAAAATTTGAGTAGGCCTTTTTGTTAAGAGTTTTGAAACTATGTGTTTGCAGGACAAGTTTAAGATGCACTCATCCTTATAAAAATAAAAAGTCTACATGGGCAGCGGGCAGGCCTGCCCTGATTATCGCCTTCCTCGTTCAACTCGAAGTCCTATAATGTCCCAAGCTGCAGATCGAACGGTGGAATCACTCTCTCTTTGGTGAAATCATTCTCTCTCGCGTTCTCAGTCCCCCAGGGTTTATGCTTCGTCATCAGGGCTTTTTCAAGCCTTCCTCACCGGGAAGTGGTGGGTCTCTATCTCTCTCTCTCTCTCTCTCTCTCTCTCTCTCTCTCGCGTTCATTTTCTTAGGCACGTATAGATCGTTGCTTGCCTCAGGACCTTCAATTGATCACGAACCTTTTGGTGGGTTCAGTGGAGAGCTCTTAAGTGCTTCCAAGGCGACACAGCTTGATGCCACGACAGTCAGCTTTGTTTGCTGTGAGTGGAAGATTCTGCAAAAGTTCGTTGATGATCGCATATGGGGCTCTGTGAAAGTCAGTCAGCCAGTCTCTCCCTCTCGGAAAGTTTCTTCATTTAAGCAAAGCGCGATATCTTGTAGAAGAAGACTCGAGTGCACAGCCAGTTCAGCGTTCTTGGTGGGAAATTTCTCTTCTTTTATCGGGAGTTCTTTTTGGGCCTCATAAAGGTTTGTGTCCAAAGATGTTGTCACCACCCACCTCGAGCTTTCTTTGATCACTTTTGGGTCAAATTTAGTCGCTTTAAAGCACACATGTAGGGGCGGGTAGTGGCAGGGTTTGAATTCAGCATTCTGGGAGAGTCTTCATTCTCTGAACCTAGTAAAGTTCTCACTTTCTTAGTTAATTTCCCAGGTTCGCTCATCTTCAAGAATCAAATCCTTAGCCGGAGTAAGTTCTGTTCTTGCCAAATGGCATCAAAGGGCAGCAGAAGAGCGAGGACAAGAAGATCAACCACAAAACCGAGAAGGACCCATTACGAGAAAAGGTCTCCGCAAGTGAAGAATCAAGAAAGTTCCACTTCGTCATCCTCTACAGTCTGCTCAGACAGTTCGCCCAAGGTCAGCAATACAACGAGCGACTCAGAATTGGGAGGTGAAAAAATTTCCGGAAGCAACTGCTCCACTCCGAAAGCGCAGAGATTCCGGATACCGAAGATCGAGACCTGCCCACCTGCGCCGAAGAAGCAGAGAGTCATGTCGAGCTGCCGCCTGCGGAGGAGGCCAATTGCATTCTTCGCTCCTCCGGACATAGAGCTCTTCTTCTTCTTCGCGCTTCGCGGTATTTCAGTTTGAAGCTTGTGAGTGTGCCCCCATGTAAAGCAAAAAAGATGACCATGTCTTATTGGTTTTTGGTCATCTTTATGAGCCACTTTTAGGTAGGCGTTTGAAGGTTATAGTAGTGTGATGACACTGTGTGAGAATTTTAAGATTCTGAGCAATAGGGTTAGGGACCTTTTAAGCTCTCTCGATTTGCTTGCTTTCCCTCCCGGGCCAATTGCAAATTCTGGCCTTCAAATCTGTAGGGAATGACTAATCAAATCACTCGGATTCAGCTGGGAGGTCCAGCTGAAATTCGGTGTTACTGCAAAACTTCTTTTTTTTATTTCTTTTTTCTTGGGCTAATGTTATCTCTGACCTTTCGAGATTGAAGAAAGTGCAATTTGTAGTGGGTGGTTAGGGAGGCTGAGTGAGTGTGATGTTAGTGTTGTAATCTTCCTTGATTGTCAAAAGTTGATCTGATAAAGTAAAAGAAAAGGCTTTTCTTTCCTTACTTTTCTGTTGTTATTTCGAGTATGAAGAGCAGAATTCCTGTCTGTCTTCCTTTTGCTCCACCTTCTTGAGTTAGGTATGGTGACCTTATGATTTAGTGCTTTGCTTTGTTTAAGAGAGTCCCTCGGTATGACAATGTCAATGTCTGCCACCACAACTAATTTCATTCAAGACTATTATATTGCATAGGCTATACTTTTCTTCGGATAAATTAATTTTGAATTCGTTCCTTTATGGGATTTTCTACAAATAGGTGTGATTGTTCTCAGGTAGTTAAGTTTCCATAAATAGCGCCGTCCATAAGTTAATAAATTGAATACAAGAGTTTCGAGTTAAATGGCCTTATCTTCTATATTTGTGAAAGTAAGAATATTAAGCTCAATGAATAGCTTACTGAATCTAAAATGAAATTTGAAAGTACTTACGTTTCTTGAATGTATAGATTAGAATCAAATTACTTTCATTAATTTTTTTTGGAATGAAAGTTTGTTGGATTTAATTTAAATTACTGTCAGATGTTTTAATGGTCCCATCTCATTTTTCTTAATTTTTTTATGTTTTACTTTCGTGTTAAAAGGATTTATGATATTTGGGATAATGGTGCCTCGAAATGGAGAAGTAACGAGAAGGGCGAGATACTCGTCTTCTTGCTACTTTACTCTATTAGAAAAAGAAATTAAATAATCTTCAAGAAACTAATGCAATGAGCATGAGAAAGGCCGCGGAAAAGATGGTCAATCCAGGAGATGATGGTTATATTTTATAAACAAATTCATCACATCAATCAATCATATATATATATATATATATATATATGTATATTTATGTATGTATGTGTGTATGTAGATCGAGAGAGAGAGAGAGAGAGAGAGAGAGAGAGAGAGAGAGAGAATTTTAATAATAGATGTTGTAGTCTATAGTTAATTAGGAAAGAATCAAGTTTATATATTTGTAACATTTTCTGGGGATCTTGAAGGGTAATCAAATAGGCTGCTTTAGAATTGAAAAAAAAAACAAGAAGAATTTACACCTCCAATTAAACCCAGGGAGGGAGGGAGGGAGGGAGAGAGAGAGAGAGAGAGAGAGAGAGGGAGAGTAAAAAGGCGAAGGGAATCCGATGAGACGACTCGTGCGGGTTGCTGATAAACCTCAGCCTTGGAGAATCTCAAGAAATTCCACTCATCACACATTTTCGCTGTTCATCAATCATTCTTTACTTTCACCAATGTATCCCTCCCCATCACAAGCGCCCGATTCAAGAAACGGACGGACGATGCCCGTGGTATATCAACCTATCCTTTAACACCATGCACAAACAAGACACGACACGAGATTCTTTTTCATTGTACTTCACTATGTTCTGCCCACCACGTAAAGAAAAATAAAACAGCCTATAGCCCTACCTACCCCAACAAGGTCTATAAGCGACGTTGAAAATGATGAAACTTGTGGAGATTTCAGTGGGTAAATGCAGTTAGACGAGTTACGACTTTATCACGGGCATGAGCGCATGACCTAATAGCCCTTGGTGTAATCTTACAAGAGATTATAAACCCGTCAATCTTTTTGCCCTCTGATATCGATGAACTCGAGGTTGACACAGTTAAATAAACACGACCGAAAACCCATAATCAGAAAACAAGATGATCCTCGACATGAATGCGCACATAGCACGGTTTGGGAATAAAGCCCGTCTTTTTTAGGCCAACAAATTTATTATATATGAAGCAACAGGTGATGTGGTGATCTTAAAGGGACCATTTTGCGTAGTGGATGAAAAGCTTCTAGCTTTGAACGTCCATTTTACGTTCAGCTTTCCCGAGCTCATAATTGAAGAAGGGAATATGTGAAGGACAAAACCGCATTTATTGCGAAGGCCCCCGTCCTCTCCTGCTTCTGCAATCATTCTAGTAGCCCCTCAACGCCACTTTTTTTTCTTTCCCCTTCCCTCACTTTTTTCAAATTCGTGTGGACCCAACTTTGCAGGGCATCATGATATGATGGTCATTTGCATGTTCATCATCTTCGAGTTGACTAGGGTTTTAAGCAACCATTGTTTCTCTGGAAAATACCGCAACGTTCGAGGCGGAGATGCATGTGGTATCTAAAGTTCGATCATTGCAGAAGACACCGGATATTATGTTTCACATGCAAGAGATAGCGAAACTCAAACCCTTGTCTCTTATATGTCTGCGTGACCTCGGTCGCTGCGGATAGATTGGCTTTGCACCGTGGAGATATAATGTGAACACCCGAGTTACTGTGTGCGCGTGTGCATGGAGAGAAAAATATGATGATTAGGGTTTTCAGAATAGCCTCGGAATGAGGAAAATATGCGCGAATTGAACGGCCGAAGAAGCTGAGTTGGATGGATGGTTGTCCTTGAGCGACGACTGACTTTATTTATGAATTGATATACCCGACAAATCAAGACACATGGTGGTGATTCTTCTTTCGTGTTGTTACCGGGATGTGTTTGTTTTTTCCTTAGGTTCCACGCATCGCCAACTTTTCTAGAATCCGAGGTTGCCCCCACATTTCTTTCACCAAAGGTTTTTCTATCTTCTTTAACTTTCGGGTCAAAACCCAGGGTGGTAAATCATGTTCACATCAGACACCCCCGGGTTAACAAAATCAATTAGGTTTCTGTTGCCATAAAACACCCCTAGGTTAACAAGATTAGATTATATTAAATCAAAAATTAAATATCTTCATTATATTAGAGAGTAGACATTTAATCAATGCAAACGGAAGAATAATTATACAGTTAGCCGTTTTACTTTCAATTTTGATCCGTCTTACTTCTTAGTAATGTTGGACAGTCTTAAATCTCTCTCACCCAAAAAGCTAATTCAAAGAGTGGGATTTTCTCACATATTTATAAAATGATTAGCAGCCTCTTCCACAATCAATATGGGATAACTTTTACAATCTCTCCCTCACAAATTGGGCTTTAAGTCAAAGTTGCAACAACCTGTATCTCTCAAATGACTATCCAAGATCTTATACTAGTGTTGGGTGGTTTTAAGCCCCTCTTATCTGAAAAGCTAATTCAAATGGTAAGATTTTTCCTCACACTTATAAACTGACCACCAATCCATTTCATAATCTCCCCAATGAGATATGAGGGATAAATCTCAATAATCTCTCTCTCACACATCGAGCTTAATTCGGAGCTAGAACAACCATTTTCAAGTGATTGTTGTGTCTAAACTTGTTGGTGACTTAAGCTCTGATACTAGTGTTGGCTAGTTTTAGAAATCTCTCACCTCAAAAGTTAGCTCAAGGAGTGAAGTATCCATCAACAATTATAGGTCAAGTGTGCCTATCCTAGTTTGATAGCATTAATGCTATTTGACTTCTATTCAATACTATCTATGGACTATTCTAGGTTGCTAAATATAGAATATCGGTCGGGTGGGCCTCCATGCGATCGAGCACGGTCGAAAGCATGGGTCAAAGTTCACACGGGTTATTCTCATCCAGGATCTCAAAAGGGGATGGTAATGTTTGATTAAAGAGGGATAAAGATGGCGTTTGGCCATGCACTCTTGTCGGGATATCATTAGCAAGGGGAAACCATTGCGATGGGCGCTCTACTTTTAAGACGAGGGTTAGCGCGTTAAGGAACGAGGAGACTTTCCATGGTTTTTGCTAGTTCCTAGAAGGACTAGAGAATCCTAGGCTTTGGCCCGACAGGGGGGATTAACCTGAAAATGGAGGGTTTTAAAAGGAAAATCTAAGTGATTAAGCAGATTCAGTACTTGCATGTTTGAATTGTCACCAAAAGATGGGAATTTTCTCAATCCGAGTCCGAGATTCGGGTCCCTCTTCTAGCAATGCAAAAGGTCATTGTTGTATGGATACAATCATTGTTAGGACAGTCGCTTAGAGTTTGGAACGAGGCCTTGTTCGATCTTATGATTAGGAATCCTCAAATGAATTCTCATTTCTAGAAATCCTATTCATTGGAATGATGAGGGCCAATGAGGGCCACGATGCCCTTGCCTAGTGATGGCGATAGTCGGTAGGCAACCCTTGCTAGCCACTAGGTGAGGGCTCCAAACCATGACACCACAGCCAGATTTGGGGGAGATGAGGGCATTGCAACCATCTCCGGCCCCAGGCTAGGGTGTCCCTTTGCTTGTGATTAGCAAGGGTTGGTCAGTGACCTTTGCTAGCCCTCAATCCAAAAAAAAAAAAAAAAAAAAAGTAAAGAGAAGAAAAAAATTTAAAAAAAATTAAAATAGATACATGTTAGCATCAATCACACCACGTAAGACAATTAATATCTATGTTAGTGATTTTCGGCCAAAATTGATTGGATAGATTTAATTGATAAAATGCGAAAATGATTAGGTTCAATGGGCACTATTGAAAAGTTTAAAACTAAATTGGTACAAAAGTAATGAACTTAGGACTCTTTTTAGTAATTTATGATGACTTGTGAGTGATGGAAATAATTAGGGATAAGCATAGTTTCAAAATAAAATCGGTCTGGTTATGGTTCCGGTAAGTCTCAATTGAGTTTCGATTCCATTTTTTCAAGGAAGAGAATCAAATCAGAACGTAGAAAATCCTAAAATAGAAACTGCGAGTTCAGATGAAGTGGCAAGCCCCTGCTTACTGCTTCGATGAGGAACAAATGGGCGAAGGTGAAGTCGAGGTGAGAGGAGGTCCTGCTAGTCTCTGAAACGTGCGAAAGCTTTTATTTCGATCCTGCTCTGTACTCTCTAGTTGTTTCAAGAAGGCGAATGATGATCAATCTACGAGCATCGGCAGTTTTTAGTTCTGTGACACCATGTCATCGACTGTAGTTCTTGTTAGTCTGATGCAAAAGCCTGAGCAATGTACGACTTGAAGAACGACACATTCGACGGTGCGGTCCTATGGGGAGTTTTGAGTCCTGTTGGCCTGGACCATGGAGAAAGCAGGGCAACTTAGAAAGGGGTTGGACCATAGTCATTCAAGGTGTGCGGGGACTTTGGGGACCAAGATGGGTAATTACCATGGATGTTTCCATCCTCTCTATTCGCGTAGGCTGGGACAATTCACAACCTATCCGCTCGACATGGGTGGCGAAAAATGAGCCGTGGGTTTTGGTGGGATGGATCGAGAATAAATAGGTTGGAGGAGTAACGCGAAATAATACTTTGAATTCTATAATTGAGGTTTATCTTATGGGTTTTGAAATTTTTTATTATTAATTTTATTTTACATATTTATCTTTGATGAATTATTGTTATTTTTTTAAAATAGAATTATTGTTATTAAGGGAAGATGCCACCAAAAACCCTAAACTATGCACAAAATAACAAAAATACCCAAACTTTTTTTTGCACCACCAAAAACCCCAAACTTTGCCATCCGTGACACATTTACCCCAAACTATTTTTTGTGACACAAAAACCCCGAACTTTCATTTCTCGTGACACATTTACCCTAAATCTTAGGGGTATTTTGGTCATTTTGCTTTTAAAAACATTTTTCTCTTTTTTTTTTTCCTTTTTTTCCTTTTTTTTTTTCTTTTCTCTTCCCCCGCCGAGCGGCGGAGGGAAGCCGGCGTCCCGCGAGGGCGCCCTTGCCGGCGTCGGCCTGGGCGAGGGCCTCCCTCGCCGGATCGCGAGGGCGGGCGAGGGCACCCTCGCCCGACGCCGGCAAGGGGTGCCGCCACCCTAGCTCGACGTTGACAAGGGCGGCCCTAGCCCTCGCCCGCGGGCGAGGGCACCCTCGCCGCATCGAGCGAGGGCACCCCTCGCCGGCGTCGAGTGAGGGCGCCCTCGCCGGATCCGGCGAGGGCGGCCCTCGCTCAGGCGATGCCGGCGAGGGCAGCCCTCGCCGGACATCGGCTTCCCCGCGAGCCGGCGAAGGGAAGAGAAAAGAAAAAAAAAAAAAAAAAAAAAAAAAAAACAGAAAAAAAAAAAAAAACGAAAATACCCTCAATGGGATAAATGTGTCACGGATGACAAAGTTTGGGGTTTTTTGTTGTGCAAAAAAATGTTTGGGGTATTTTTGTCACTTTGTGCATAGTTTAGGGTTTTTTGTGGTATTTTCCCTATTAACAATTACGAAACTTTCATCTTTATTGTTGCGTTCACTTTTATTTTACTTAATTAAAAATGAAATGACAAAAAAGAAAATTGGACCTTGAAAATGATCGGGAATATTCCAAGTTTTAAGATATGTAAAATAAATTTCAGATTCCAAAAATGAAGGAGCAGCTTCCGACGGATAAGTTCCAGATTCTATTAAAACCACTCACTCCTAGAAATGATCACTCACATTTGAATTCGAGATGTCAAATGGGCCGACCCGACCCATTTCACAAGCTGACGGTGCCGGGCGGGCCCGTTTTCATTGACCGCCAAGCGTGACAAGCGGCCTTCCCGGGACGGGCTGGACCCGGCCCATTTCATGCCGACCCTTTGGGCCTTCTTTGCACAATTCTTAAGATCCTGTCAAGCTTCGCTGCCCGACCTCTTTTTTTCCCTCGCAGGGGACGCATTTTCCGATTAAGATAAAAACACTCTCGTCTGTGGTTCATCCTCAAGCTTAGGAACCCATCTGCAGTTCTCGATCGACTCGCCAATCTATACGTTCTTCTTTTCCACTCAGATGCTTTCCCTGCGTGTGACGTGTCCTCAGCTCTTAGTCCACAAACGGTACGAAGTTTTCAAGGGAAGAGCTCGTTTCACGGTGGTGCGTGCGGTGGAGAAAGACTCGAAGCAATTCGAGATAGACCAGGACAAGGCTCGCGAAGCCCTTCAGCAGCTCGACCAGCAGCTCCAATCTCTGTCCCAGAAGCGAACCCCGTCTCCAAAAGTCAAGGGTATGCCCCTGTTCCGGTCTGAAACCGTGCAATCCTGTTCGTTTGTGAATTCTCTTCTTTCTCGTTTTCTTTTCTGAGTTTGCAGTGAGAACTTTTTGGTGGGGTTTTTAGTTACGTGATTGGTTCGGGGTTATCGTAAAGATGCTTGATATCGAGCCTGTGAAAGATGATTAGAAATTCAGAACTATGTCGCTTGAATTATATGATGAGAAGTGAAAAACTTGCCTTTTTCTTTGTTTATTTGTATAGATAATCACAAGTTGAAAGGAAATAAAAAGCGGTGCGCATAGGCCGTTTCTTAACGGTATCCCCGCTACTGGCGGCGCTATGAGAATTCTCACTGGTAACGTCCCGGTTGCTGCTGTATGTTGCACAAACATAGAGGAGAAGGGAGATTGGAGATTTGGGCCATGCTGGGGCTTCTTGCACTTATAGGATAGAGAAGTATAGTTGTCCATGGTGCTGGACCCACATAGAAATTTGATACTTTCTTCTAAGCTTAACATGCCTTGAAGACTATACTTTGATTTGTCTTCCAGACATGTTAATAGGTCAACCGAGGAAAAGTTATTCCCAAACAATATAAAGTTGATATAATGTCAATGAAAGAATGTTGTAGATTTAAGCCAAAATTGACAAATACACTGCTTTTTGGTAAATTCAGAACCTTTTAAAAAGATTTCTCACCGCAACCTCCGTGATGAGTTACTTAATAGCCATGACTGCCCATTGTGTAGTTTCGATTCATGTTCCTGTGGCTTTACTCTCTTGAGTGTGCTCTTGTCAAGCTGCGTATTTCGTATTTGTAGCTTCATTTACACTGCTATTTGTGTCAAGGATAAGCATTACACAGACTTTTTGCAGGGATAACGATGAAGAAATTTGAATCACTGAGCACCTTCATTTAAGTGTCATGTTTGATGGCAATGTAGTTTAGCAAAACCAATTTAAGCTTCTGTCACTGGCGCTGGTTTGTGGTCGCACAGTGATAGAGTGTAGCAAGGGAATTAAGTTTTAACTGGTAGCTGGGTCGAAAAATGAGTCTGATGTTGGAGTTTCAGTTCTTGGAATATCGCAATTGCATTCTAGCCGTCATCTGGCATGCGTTAAATGAGTTTTAAGAGTGCAGAGTCCATGACTGCAATCTTCAAGATAGTAGATACTCCAATCTGTCCTTGGGAAAATTGGATTGGTTCACTATATCGTGTCGTTGCTGACACTTTCTTGTGCCTGCTCTTGCTCCGTGATATGTTTTGTTCTCTCGTTGCAAATCCACAATACAGAACCATGAGAGATACTAAGTTTTAGCTCATGGAAGATGTGGCCAATGGACTCTGACTGTAGCCAAACAGTATCGCATCTGATTTATGGTGTGCTGTGGTGGTATTCTGTTGTCTCATGGTTTTGTTGTCGCGAACCCTTCACCATCATAAGGAAAGGATTTTTATGAAAGATGACTCTCTAACATGATTTTATTTTCTTTTGTGTTCTTGAACATCGCAGCTTCAGATGTGAAGCTGGCGAGTGACCAGGTGACAGGAGAAGTCGGGATGGAGATTTCGGGATCTTTACTATCGTACACAGCCGGCGGCCTCCTGCTCTTCACCTTCCTCTATAACCTGTTGTTCTACAGCGTCATCAAACCCTCCATAGATGGACCGGACTCTCCCCCAGAAACTCCCATCACAACACAAGCTTCAGAAGCCGCAGATTCTCTCCAGTCATCGCCATCGCTGCTCGAAACTCCCTAATACATTCGCCTGTGACAACGCGATCCGGTGCCAGCCAACAGGAAAACACACTTAAGTCGAGCTACTTTCAAAATGCGCAACATCGGTAAACTAGGCAAGCATCACGCCTCTCCAGCTTTTGTATTCCAACAGAGATATATCTGACTGTTCATTTTCTACGGTCTATTTTCAACACCTGGAGATAACCCAAACCCAGTTGCCATATCCGCACTGCATCTCAACGATTGTACAGAAAACTTGGTTTTGCATCTGTATCGGACCAAGCCCACGCACGCAGGTCCGTGGCAAGCTGGGCGGGCTTGCAGAAATGTTCATGAATAATTTAGAGGGGATTAAAGAAAGAAAATAAGCCTTTTCCTGAAAGGGCCGTGGAAGTGGTCCCCGTTGCTTGCCCTTTTGTCCTTCTCGCGTGGATTCCCCTCTCCGTCTGTCTGTCTGTCCGGCTGCTGCGCTCGGTGTCAGAGGAATTCAAATTTCGCTTGTCCTTATTAAAATCGTATTTCCTCATCATGAGCAGCCACTTGACGTCTTTATTCGCGTCGGTCCGCCACGCATCTGCCCCCCTCTTGATTTCTTTGACGAGCCGGTCCATCTGATATTCAATTCTTGAGTTTCAGGAGCTTTTGAAACCCGTGATCGTTTCTGTTCGCGTGACGTTGACGCCCGCAAGAACGTATTTAACGTATCTGACATGCAACTAGGGTTTTCGTTCGGTAAAAAACATATTTAAAAAAAAAAAATTTCCATCTTTCGACATTTAATTTGTTCAGGAAATTAATTAACAGAAAATATTTTTCTTAATCAGTGAAAAATGTTTTCCAATTAAAATTTAATGAGGAAAATGATTTCCTCTTTGAAATAATCGGAAGATGTTTTTCAAAATATAATTAAATATCAACGCTTGAATCAAAATTTTACACTTGGCCTAGGATAAGTATGATTTCATAATAAAATATAAAACTTAAGAATCGGATCAGTGGAACCTATAGGTCCTAGGTTCCAAAGTATATAAGGTAGATTTCACATTCTAAAAAAAATAATAAACTTTTTTTGGAATATGTTCTAGGTTTATAGTTGGATGAACATGTAACTTATAATCAATTAATGAGTATATAATTTGAAAGTATTAGTTTGAGCTTCCATTTTATAACTTTATTAATATTCATATTTTTCGTGCATCTTTATTATCGATAAATTGTATTAATAAATAATGGTCATTAAAAGTTTTAATTCAATCTTTGTCGTTCAATTAGTTATATATGAAAATTATGTAGACCATGAAATTGATCTTAGAACTTGTGACAAGGTAGGTTCTAAGTTATATGATATATAGGATAAATACCACATTTCAAAAAACAAAAACCCATTCCAACCAGGTTAAAATTTAGGTTTCATTTGAAAACTATACAAAATTTGGATTCACTCACCCATATGCTTGGGCATGAAAATGCCAACATCAGCTCCTAGATCTCAACGTTCAGGATTAGGTCTCCTATGGCCAAGCTTGTGCTTGAGACCTCATTGCCCATGCTTGGGTCCATTAAAGCCAAGCTTGAAACTATGGTGCCCATACCCAATGCTTTGGCACTCAAGCTATAGTCTATAAAGAGCAACTCGAGTACTCGACACTTAAGCTTTGGTCTCAACCTTCAAGCTCGGGTCTGCAAAGGCTATGTGTGGGTCGTCTATACTCAAATTTGGGTCATTGGTTAAAGAAACATTTATTCTTACAAAAACATTTTAAAAAATTTGAAATTTTAATTATATTTTTATTTTTATGTGTTTTTTTTTTTCATTGTCTTCTTTATTAGCCGGTTGCCAATTGTCATTGTGCCCGGCAGCTCGAGCCTCACCATAATTAGGCTCGTTTGTTTCACGGAAAATAATTTCCGCAAAAAACATTTTCGAATTTTTCGATGTTTGTTTCAAAAATGAATTTCATGAGGAAAATGTTTTCCATCAATGGAAAAAAGTCTTTTAAAGTAGGGAAAATGTTTTTATTTTTGAAAAGTGGAAAACATATTCCTTACTTTATCTCTCTTATTTCATACCTCTACAAATCCTACTTCCTCCTCTCGTTTCTTCTTCTTCTTTTCTTTTTTTATTTGAATTATTTTTAATTTTCTTTTTAATCAATTATTTTTAATTTCCTTTTTCTATTTTTTTTTCTTTTGTTTGTTTCCCATTTTCTTTTTTTCTTGGTTAGTCGTCGGGCCAAGTGAATCTCGAGCTCGTCGATCTCAAACTCGAGCTTGTCAATTTGGCGAGCCTTGAGCTTGACGTTCGCGCTTACTAATCGGTGAGCGGAAAATATTTTCCAAAACATTTTTAAATTTTAGCCGAACATCGAAAAATATTGTCATTTTCCTGGAAAATTATTTATGGGAAAACATTTTTCGAAAATAGTTCATTTTCTGCGAAATGAACGAATCCTTAAGAGGCTTGAGGCCTTGCTGGATCCACGAGCTTCAAGCTCATCCTAGGCTAGGAAGGGTTGAGGCCTCGTGAATCACAAAAAGTTTGAGGAAACGCAATGTTACGACGTGCACACAGAAAATTCAAAGAAATGCAGGAGCAGCCAGTATAACCTGACGTCAAGGAGCTCATCCATCTCATGTTGAAATGAGAAGATAGGAGAAACTTAATGCAACATGGTTCGGCTTTTTGATCTGGTTCTCAATCCTCACTTTCCTATCCAATTTAGTTATTTCTAGGGAAAACATAACAGAACTATTTAATACAGGAAAAGAAAAATGGAACTATGAACCGAACTTGGTCTCATTAGAATTTTGAACCTGAGGAGCTCATCCATCTACTACTTTACACTAGGAATCGAATTGCATATAGGACTGGATTTTTATCGCGAGAGCAATGTCCACCCGTAGTGCTCGCTTCTCCCCCACGAGCGAGTCGAATAAGGAATCTCTGTCGTGATCTGTAAAGTGAAATGACAATCGTGGAGCCGAGCGTATCGAATCACCACTCCTTTTTCCAAGCGACCTTCCTTCTATTGGCAATTAAAAAATTAGACAAAAAAACCGCCGCAGCCCTAGTTGACCCCGGTCGTCCGACCCCCCTGCCAGTCGAAAATCCCGTCCAGGTTCAACGGGACGCCGTAGCCAAATTTGGGGTTTCGCGCCTCCGGCGAAAGAGGCCCACGCCCGCCACGCGCCTCATCTCAAATCGTCAGGTCATTCCGGCGAGCGCGTGCGAAGGACGCGAGCGGGTTCGCGCCCACCTGCCCGTGTCAGGCACGTGACGGCGCGGCGCACGTTAGCGGACCTCGAGCGAATTAGATAAAAAGCACGGAAGGAGCCCCTCCAAAAAAATAACAATAAGTAATAAAAAGAAATGAAGAAAAGGTCGATTTGGAGAGATTCACTCATAATTATTTGATATAATCCCGCACTGGAATCCCTCCTCTTTTTCCAGCCTCTCCATCGCCACCACCACCACCCAATCTCCAGATAATCTCATTCGCTGCGCGCCGCTTCCGCTTCCGCTTCGCTGTTCCCTCCGCTTCGAAACCCTAGCCCGGCCGTGCCTTGGACGGGGGCGTCGAGGGAGGTTGTTGATCGGTCATGGCGACGGCGCTTGGGGCTGCGAGCACGGCGGTGCCGGGCGATCGCAAGGCGGCGGCGGCGGCGGCGTTCCGGAGCTTCACCGGGCTCAAGTCTTCGGGCTCGGTTCCGGTCGGGAGGCAGCTGAACGCCCTGTCGCTCTCGTCTGGCTCCTCCTCTTCTGCTCCTTCGAGCGCGTCGGTCGTGAGAGCCGTGTCGACGGTGAGTCCTGGTTCGCTGCTCTGGGGTTCCGGGTTTTTTTTTCGGGAATTGTTTGCATTTCCTGTCTGGATTTTAGTTCGTTGCCTTCTCTTTTGCTTGAATTGGCATTTTGCTGGCCTTCCCTTTGCATGTACTTGGAGACTTTGGAGATTTTAAGGGGTCGAGATTGATTGGGAAATCGGTAGAATGAAAATGAAAGACTGAAAGTTGGCAGATTTTTTCTCCTTTTTTGTTTTCCTTTTGGGGTGTTCGGTTTAGGAAAGTTGAGGGAGAGAACTGGGGCGGTCGATAAGAACGCTGATTCTGCTTGAAACATTCTTAAAAAAAAAAAAAAAAAAAATTGAAAAATGTAAAGAGCGCTGCTAAAGAAAATTGTTTTAGGCGAAAAATAGATTGCTTTTCCATTTTCACAATTATAGATCTCTTGCTTAAGGCACGCTGCCAGAAATCTTTTTTTCTTTTCATAAATTGCCAGCGATGGATATGGACTTGCACTCGGTAAGTTCCTACAGGGAGAACGTGCGCCATCATAATCAAACTCTTGATAAAAAAAAAAATAAATAAATAAAACACCTTCCTCCTGTCAGACTAGGATTGTTAATGCCATCTCTTTTGGCTTTGCAAGCTTAATTTGTATCTGTACTCGAATTCTCGGCGTTCGACTTACTACGTGGGTTAATTAGTACTCGAATTCTCGGTGTTCATCTTGCTTTTATCTGTAAATTTGAATAATGTATAAACAATGGGGAAGACCAGATGTATCCTATATCTTGACAGGAAGCTATTATGACTTGAATTTTTGCTTTCTAAGTAGCAGATAATTTATGCCTCTTTCTTAATGAGATTTCTTAACAATGTGCAGCCAATAAAGCCTGAAACTGTTGCTGAGCGTAAACGTAGCAAGGTTGAAATAATTAAAGAACAAAGTAATTACATAAGGTACCCTCTCAATGAGGAACTGCAGACGGATGCCCCTAACATAAATGAATCTGCTATCCAAATCATCAAGTTCCATGGGAGCTATCAACAGTACAACAGGGACGAACGTGGGGGAAGATCATATTCGTTCATGCTTCGTACAAAGAACCCCTTTGGACAAGTTCCCAACCGACTTTATTTGGTCATGGATGATCTTGCCGATCAGTTTGGAATAGGAACACTTCGTTTGACTACAAGACAAACATTTCAGCTCCATGGAGTCCTGAAGAAGAACCTCAAGACAGTGATGAGCACGATAATCATGAACATGGGCTCAACTCTCGGTGCTTGTGGAGATCTCAACCGAAATGTTCTTGCCCCTGCTGCCCCATATGCAAGAAAGGATTACAAATTTGCACAAGAAACTGCAGAAAATATTGCTTCACTTCTTACACCGCAGTCGGGTTTCTACTTTGATATGTGGGTGGATGGAGAGAAAATCACCTCAGATGAACCTGCTGAGGTTGTGAAGGCTCGAAACGATAATTCTCATGGAACAAACTTCCCTGACTCCCCTGAGCCAATTTATGGAACTCAATTCTTGCCCAGGAAGTTCAAAATTGCTGTTACTGTGCCCACAGATAACTCAGTTGATATCTTTACAAATGATATTGGAGTTGTTGTCATCTCTAATGAGGAGGGAGAGCCTCAAGGATTTAACTTATATGTAAGATGACTCGTGTTTCTATTGGATATTGACTGACATTTTTTCTTTAATGCTTCCTTTTTTTTTTAATTGCATAATTGTAATATTTTCTTTTGCAGGTTGGTGGTGGTATGGGAAGAACGCATAGGGTGGAGACTACCTTCCCCCGCCTGTCAGAACCTTTGGGTTATGTACCAAAAGAGGACATTTTGTATGCAATAAAGGCTATTGTTGTTACACAGAGAGAAAATGGGAGAAGAGATGATCGCAAATATAGTAGAATGAAATATTTGGTTAGTTCTTGGGGAATTGAAAAGTTCAGAAGCGTTGTTGAGCAGTATTATGGCAAGAAATTTGAGCCAATTCGTGAATTACCAGAGTGGGAGTTTAAGAGTTACCTGGGATGGCAGAAGCAGGTGTGTGTAATTTTCATTGTTTGCTATCATTTCCTTATTCTGAGGGATCTTGATATCTGTTGCATTCTGATAATTCTGTGTCCTATATCAGGCCTTAACATTCTTGTACCATGCTTGACCCATATGATCTCTGATTTGTGATTCTCAAATGTTTTTGGCAGGGAGATGGTGGTTGGTTTTGCGGGCTGCATGTTGATAATGGACGTATTGGGGGGAATATGAAAAAGACACTAAGAGAGATAATAGAGAAATATAATCTCGATGTTCGTCTCACACCAAACCAGAATTTAATATTGTGTGATATTCGGAATGCGTGGAAGCGTCCTATCACAAAAGCTCTTGCACAGGGTGGTTTTCTGGTAAGTTGCGTTGGAGATACTATTCTCACTCTGGTGTTAGTGTTATGTGATGATTTAATATCTTTTAAGAAATTCTTCCACTCTAGTTAAGAACATCTCATTTCCATTTGCATGTTGTTTCAGTAGAATAATCATGAAAGGTATGTGCTTTTGTGCGGGACAAAAATCTGTAAACAGAGTGATGCCTTTTCAAATCACTGTGTTGATACGTGCACAATTGAGTCCGCTTGTATGACTATTTAAGCTGTGCTCGGAGGTTTTAAGGATTCCAGTGCCGTCAGTAAGAAATTTGTCCTAAGGAGTCCCTTTGCTCCCTAAAGTTGAATACGACATAGAAACTGTTTATTATATGGTTGCAACCTCCCAGAGGACATTGCTGTTGATATTATGACACTCAGAGATTGTATTATTTCTTTTTCTCTACCTTTGCTTGGTGTGCTTTATTTCACTGCACGATAATAAGAAATTTGTGATTGTGGACAGGAACCTAAATACGTGGACTCTCTCAATATAACTGCAATGGCGTGCCCTGCATTGCCTCTATGCCCATTGGCAATAACTGAAGCTGAACGGGGAATACCTGATATACTTAAGCGGGCTCGAGCTGTATTTGATAAGGTATATGACCACCCATTCATGACAGCTCAGTCATGTAATGTCATAATATTGCAGTATGGTATCTGAAAAGGTTTGTTGGCACTGGCATTGTAGGTTGGTCTTAAGTACAATGAATCCCTTGTGATAAGGGTAACTGGCTGCCCTAACGGCTGTGCTAGACCATACATGGCTGAACTTGGACTTGTTGGTGATGGTCCTAACAGTTACCAGGTACGTCTTACACTTTCTCAATGCCTTATTTCTCCTAAAACCTATCAGAATAAACTCATTTAACCTTCAATTTGTGTGGAAAAACAGATTTGGCTTGGAGGGACACCAAATCAGACATCAATAGCAAGAACTTTTATGAATAAAGTTAAGGTTCAGGATCTTGAGAAGGTTTTTGAACCTCTTCTCTACTATTGGAAGCGTAAGAGACAATCCAAGGAATCATTCGGCGACTTCACTAATCGTGTGGTTAGCACCAAATAATTACAGCTCTCGCATATTTTTTTAGTTTTCTTTTTATCAGATTAGGAATATTTTTAGCCAATATTTGTCAAGAATGAGATTGGATGATCTGTTATTACGTCCTTTCTTTTCCTTCATTGTGGCCTAGCCAATTTTCTTTAACGGTCTTGTTTTCCACCAGGGATTTGAGAAGCTTCAAGAGTGGGTTGACAAGTGGGATGGTGTCATAAAGGCACCTGCGCGCTACAACCTGAAGCTGTTTGCTGATAAGGAGACATACGAGGCCATGGAAGAACTGGCAAAGGTGCAGGACAAAAGTGCTCATCAATTAGCCATAGAAGTAGTCAGGAACTATGTCGCCGCCCAGCAAAATGGGAAGGCTGAGTGAGATAGCAGTTCAAGTTGATCTTTTTAATGCCTGCCTCACCAATGCCGAGTTGAATAAGAAGATGATCTCCCGTTTTGCGCATGTCGTTACCATACAGTAACGGCTCCTGTCAAGTAGATGCAGTGCGAGGTGTCGTTTTTTATCTCTTACTTCCATCAATTTCTTTTTCCAGCTTTTGCAAGACCTCGAGTCGGGTAAACAATTGAGTTTTCTTTTCCCTTTTGTAATTTCCTTTTGCTCGAGTAATCAAATTTCTTCTGTTGCCTGTAGCTGCTTGTATGATTCACTAGGGGTGATCATGGTCCGGGTTGGGCCGATCTGATGCCTAATTTTAGGATCAACCCGCACAGTGTTGGTTCTCAATTTTTGAGACCGAGGACCGACCCGGTCGAGTCTAGGACCAGGACTAGACCGACCCTATGAGTTCGGTCCAGTTTCGGGGTCAACCTGGGATCAACCGATAATTTTTTTATTTAATTTTTTTTATTCCTTAAAAGGTAAAACTCATTAATTCAAGGAAAAAATAAAACTCACCAGTCGAGTTGTGTTCGCAAAGGTGAACAGGGGCGAGCAACGAATGGCAAGTGTAGATCACGAGCAAAGAGGGTTTCTAATTGGGGCTTTTATTTTCTTCTAATTTACTCGGCAAAGAGTGAGGCCTAGCTAAGAGAGGTAAGTAGTGGGGTTGTTAAGCGGCGAGTAGCACGGGCATTGAGCGAGGCAAGCGACAAGCGGCCAACGACAAGCGGCACAAGCGTCGAGAGAGGCAAGAGTCCAATGGCCAGCGCCAAGTGGCGAGCAAGTCGAGCGACCAATAGCAAGCGATGGGCAATGAACGACGAGCGACAAATCGTCGAGCGGGCGAGTGTGCACGACGAATAGGGTAAGGTTGCTCTTGCTCACGAGGTAAAGTTTAGTTTTTAAGTGAAAAATGAACAAGATAAAGACAGAAGAATAAGATAAGAGGCCGAGAACATTTTAAGCCATTTCACAGCGCTATTCACATCGTTCATGGCGTCATTCATGCCGTCATTTAAGCTGTTCAAGTGAAGAACTTACGTCTTTATTAAGCTGGATTTTTGCTATTTATAAGCAAAATATTAAAAAACATTATATGTTAAATATCTAAAATATATTATATTTTTTTATCAGGGTTGGTCCGGGTTGGATCGATCCTAAACTTCTAGGACCGAGGACCAACCCGTACAGTACCGGTCCAGGAATCTTAGGATTAAGGACCGACCTGGTCCCCTTGGAAATCAAACCAGGATTAGTAGGGTTGGGCCGATTCAGGGTCGGTCCAGGGTCAACCTTAGACCGCTGCTCACTCCTATGATTCACCTCGTATGCTAGTTGGCTTTACAGCATAAGCTTTACAGAATTGTCGGTGATCGGACACCGCAACAAAACCAGTGGCCTTATTATGGGGATTGTACTGCGGCGGCCAGCAACATTCGTGGGATGCAGTTCAGTCGAATTGCATCATCTTTTCATGTTGCAACTCTTTCGGAACATTGTAAAATTTCATGTATGTTTTTGCCATAGTTACTACAATAATGAGTCGGTTCTGGCGACACGCAGTAACTGTTTAAGTGTTTATACATGAAAGCTGGTTGTTGAATGAGTCCAGACCCAATGAAAACTGGCCGCTGCTGCTAAGTCGGATCGGTAACGCTTTGCCATGGGGAAAATCTCCTCTGGCCAGTGCCAATTGCCAGTCCTGAGTGAATTTGGATTATGCAATTCCGAAGAAGATATGCACCTAAATTATTCTCTCTTTCAAACATTCACTGCCCGACAACTACCGTCGATCACACCCGCGCAAATAGAAAGGATAGCCCGACGTCGAAATCAATATTCAAGTTGGAAAGCAACAGGAAAGTGTGACTCAGACCAAAGAAGCGGACTTAGATAGAATGGTGATCGATTAGTCCCAAGATAGAAAGAAATGAGAATACCAGGTTTTACACACATATCATCATAATTCCTAAATCAACACGAAAGCAAGGGGGTGAAAAGGAGTTGCCAAATTCTTCACCCTCATTTGCGGCACACGCGAGCGGTGGGCATTGTCACGCAAATAGGAGCATACTTCTTCTTGGCCTCGGGAGTCCCGTTCCTCGGCTCCTCTTCCTCCGCAACAGCGGCCCCCGCGACGGCGCATGCGGCTGCGGCTGCGGCGGCGAAGACCAAGTCCCTCCTCCCGTTGACTCTCTCTTCCTTGGAGGCATCGAATTCAAGGCTGGCCTTCTCGGCCTCGGTGGCTTTCGAGGCCTTGGTCACGACGAGCCCTCTCGAGGCCTTGGCCGATGGGAGCTTGCCGACCACAGCCGACGAGCCGGCGAGGAAGGAGGCTGTCATGGTCATGGAAGCCATTGCTGCTGTGGCTAGCGTGGTTGGGTGAGCGTTTCGCTTTCTTTCTCAGCTTCTCTCGACTTGCAACTTTACGTTTGTGGGGGAGGGAATTGTTATTAATTGAGGGTCGAGGAGGATGGCAAGTGCAAAGCGCTTGTTGAGGGGGAGGGCATCATCCATTTCCTTATCTTCAGACAAGTGTGGCCCTAATGGGTGCTTGCCACGTGTATCTCTTGTTATCTGAAGAGAGAAACTGGTGGCGAGGAAAGCCTGAGCTAGAAAGTTCATGGCATTTCAGCTTCTATTTCGCTTTCTCCACTGCCGCCGCCCCCCCCAACCCCCACCCAAAAAAAAAAAAAAAAATTGTCTTGCTACTTTATTGGGAAATCTGTACAATTTCGGTGATTAAGTTCTTGCTTCCATCAGTAAAAACCATTCGAAAAATTTGCAAATTTTGCTACTGTTGAATCGAAGGATCAACGATAAATTGCACATTAGCACAGTGATGATGTAAAGGGATGATCAAGTCCAAGCAGATTTCGCCCATGTATCAGGGAAACAGCACAACTTTCCCATCCAGTTTTTACTAGTGGCACAAAGCACAGGACCATGATGCGAAAAGCAATGAGGAAAATCCCAGAGCCTATGCTCAAAACGGGTTGTCTTTCAACATTTTGCTGCACAGAGTCCCTCCTCTATTCAATCAAATGCCATAAGGGCTAGCGACCTGCCGGGAGGGGAGACCTTGTGCTGGGGACTCGACAGTCGAGAAATCTCCGTCCTCGACTCCACCTAACTAACATAACGTTCTTGGTTGCATATGGTGTTCTTCGCATGCCCCGTGAGGCCCGCCTGGAGAATGGGCGGACTTGACCGTTTTCTTTCGGCTTTACTTGCCGGGCTTGGGACTTTTTTTCCAACACCGGCCGATGAATCAGGCGGGCCTGGGCAGGGGCTTTGAGACTCGCCCGCCGGCCCACCCGCCCGCCCATAGAATCACTTAAACGAACATCTTAAGAGAGTTCATCGACTTTCCTACCTTCAGACATGAAAATTTACGGACACCAAGACAAAGGACAAGGCCGATTTTTTCAAACTAGCAAAGAAAAAATCGACGAACACAAAATCAGTATAACAACATGATGAGAGAAAAAGAAGTAGCAAATTCACACGAGTTAATTAATAATCCTAATCCCAGTAAAACCTCCAATCCCAATTGCTTGCTGATGATGGCTAGAGTCAATACATATCATAAGAACTCGCTTGGATATCTGATCACCTATTATGTGGGAGCGAATTCGATGGGCTGGTGCTGATTAAATCCTCGAAGCTATGCACCGTTACTACACGAGGATTTCGGCTAGTGGAGTGTGCCGGAAGGCCAGAGCTCCTGCTTGGATGTGATTCAGGAGGACCATCGCCGGTAGGAGGGCCGAGGCTCGCGGGCTGCGGGGCCACCCGCTGGACTTGTAGATGTATGCTGATCTGCATCCCACTCGGACAATCCACCATTGAGTCGGGGTCCGTATGGCTGCGATATGGCAAAACATTGTAGGCTGGTCGGTCGGTCTCCGAACCGCCGGGAGCGCTTGTCTGAGAACTCTGAGGCAGTTGATAGTTGCCGACCACATCGACTTGTCGGCCCGTGTTGAGCTTGTGAGATGGCGTGGATTGAAGGTCTTGCAAGTAGCCATCATCAACAACAATACCCTTTGTCCGGCCTCGCTTCTTGCCGGCGGTCGTCGGGGCATCATCGCCGTTGCCGTCTGGCTGATCATGGTTCTGTTCGTTCCTTCTCTTCAGTGGACCATCAGATTTCCGGCCGTTCTTCGAATGCTTTGCATGCTTGGGCGTGAAGACCTTGCACAGAACCCACTCATCCAACTGTCACAACACACGTCACAAAGACATCAAAAATTTCGCGTTAAGTGTAACGACAAGGAAAACTAAGATACGATAATGTCGGCATGAACGTATGAATCCAAACCCTCTTGTCCTTCGCTCCCTTCTTCTCGTCTGTCCTCTTGCGGTTCCTCTTCTCGTCCTCCTCCAACCTATACTCGTGCATGCTCAAGGCCGTCCCGTCGCCTCGTCTGCGCGAGGCTCCTCGAGAGAAGGCCAACAGCCTCTTGTACCCGATCGTTTTGTTCTCCATCCGGATGACGCTATCCTTCGTGGACGCCTTCCAAAACCCGCCGGGCGTGCGGCGATTCGGCCGCGACCCGTTCGGATACTTCCTCTCCCTCGGAGTGAAGAAGTACCACTCGTCCTCATCTTTGCCCGCTTCCTTGTGGTTCTCTGGGCGATCATGAAATGAGTTGCATAAGAGTAATTTCTGTTGCAGTTAAACTTAGATTCCGACTATAACACGAAAAAAGGGAGAAATTACCGAACAATTCTAAAATTTATTATAATTGTGCGAATTTAGTTTTTAGTTTTTTTTTTCTTTTATCAATTCAATCATAAATTTTTTGTAATTATGCCAATTCAATTCATCTAACTAATTTTAGTTAGCCAATGTTGATATGGACGCCGTTTGGCGAATTTTTTTTTTTTGATGACCCAGGAACCCCGCACGGCCGGCAATGGGAGATAAACCACTGGGCGACACGTGCTAGCCACCACACATATGCCACTAGGTAAGTCACCAATGTCTCACGCCGGCCTCCCCGCAACTTGCGTCGCGGGGTTTCGAACTCCGGACCTCTCGGCGAAAGAAAGCCAAAGTCTATCCAGGCGGGCTACCATGGCGGGTGGTCCGTTTGGCGAATGTTGATGTAGATAGTTTTTGAAAATATATTATATTATATTATATTTTTTTCCTCTTCTTCCTTTTTTGCTTCTTTTCCAACAATGGCCAAGAGACTTCATCGAGGCTCACCGACCATTAGGCAAGGCCACCTTCACCTGCGGCATGGCCTCGCCTAGGTCTAAGAAGGAAGAAGAGGAAAATTAAAAATAAAAAATATTTATAAATTTTGAAAAAAAAAAAAACATTATTAAAAATTGTCAAAGTCAACATCAATCAGCAAAAATTGATTGGATGGAATGAATAAATTTAAGATTGAATGGTCAGAAGAAAAAGATTTACCACTGGAATAATACAATTGTAATAGGTTCAATATATTTTTGATAATTCTCCCATGGAATAAACTACTCTTATTTATTTTCGCCAAGCGTGTATGTAAAACGAAAAATAGTTTTTATTCAACTATTTTCCCATAGAAATAAGATAAAAATAAAAAATAATAATAAAAAGATCAAAGAAACGCCAAGAAAGTCAAAGAACGAGAAAACCAAACAAGCCCAGAGAAAGCCAAGAAATTCAAACGGGAAGGAACGACAGAACAAGAAATCCAATCTTCAAGCATGAATGCGCGTACACTACAAACCGACCGGAGCCTGAGTCTATACGGCGGCCGCGCATATGTACGTACCGATGAGCTCTCTGGGGTCAAACTGGTAGAGATCGACGTCGGCGAAGAAGTCAGCAAGCGGAATCGGATCGCCTGCGATTTTGGGCTTCAAGTAATGCAGAATGAGATCCTCGTCGGAGGGGGCGAATCTGAACCCGAGTGGAAACTCGAGCTCGAAATCGTCCTCGGATGACGGCCGTGGCGGCGCCGCCACTGGCTCTTGGCTCGAAGACGTCGTGCATTGGTCGGCGCCGGCATTCCGTTGACCGTTGACATGCGTTCCCTTTGGCTGGTCGTCGCAATGGCGGCTGTGGCTGTGATCATTGTTCTCCATCCTTGCCTCGACGATAGAGCCTCTTTCGCTGCAAGTGTGTGCCAACTGTGCAGAAGAAAAAAACGATCCAACCAAAAGATATATATAGAGGAAGCATGTAGATTGGATAACGTTTTCACTTTTCAAGTGGGTCGATGGATAGATGTGACCTACTCCATTAAAAGAGCAAAACCGGAAACTTTTAAATAATCTCTCAAATTTAAAAAGATTTCAAAAATTCTTAACTTCAAAACACTCGCAATTAAATAATTCAAACTAAGAATACAACCCTAATATGAGTAGTATTTGGTTTAGCAATCTAACAATTATCTTCTCCTTCTTAATTTCTTTATTATATAATAAACTGCTGTTAGTCATTTGTCGAATTTTTGTAGCTTTAAGATTTCCATTAGGCATTGAATAAATTTGTCATCAAAAGATTTAAGCTATAATTGGCCCCACACCTTTTGAGTTTAACAAAACATAAATCAATCTTAAAAACTAAATCAGCCCTTTGATTTTGGGACACCGACCTAAAGAAGGGAGCGATTAAGATGCAAATCACTCTAAAAGATAATTTAACCCATTATCCTTTTTGGACCAACATGTCTGTGATGTCACAAATAACTTAATATTACCCAAATGATATGTGGTATATCTTAATTATAACATTATGCGCAACTTTCGTGCTTCAACATTAATAAAATGTTCGGTAAATATAATGAGGCATGGAAGTGTGCTAAAGCTTGAGCACCTTCATTGCAATTCTTTAGGAATTTTAGTGGGGTCAACTCAACCAACCAGGATGAATTGTCGTTTTAGTTATTACATATTATGTTAAACCCCCAATTAGTTGTAGACTTCAAAATCACCAAAGGACAATCCAATCACTTGGACCCCAATTGCTGCTCGTTAGTTAGCCTTGCAAAATCCAATCAAAGTAGAAAAAGGACTCTTTAATGTTTTTGGGTTATTGCTTGATAAGACTAGATATAATAAAATTAAAATTAAGAGATTTTGTTATATTTTATCTACTGATTGGCGAATCGCAATACTAAATTGGATATTTTCGTATTCTATTATAGCCATTATTTGGTATAAAAGGCATATTAATGTAGAAGAACCTAAAATTTATTTAAAGGAAGACAGTAAAAATATCCCACAACACTCTTGCCTATTTCCTTTTTATTTGCTTATTTTTATTATTTCCCCTCTTTTTAAAATTAGGGAAAAAACCACGAAAAACCCCAAAGTTTGCTCCGTGTGACACATTTACCCCAAACTTTTTTTTGTGACACCAAAAACCCTGAACTTTCCAAGTGTAACACATTTACCCCAAAATTGAAGGGTATTTTGGTCTTTTCATTTTTAAAAATTTTTTCTTTTTTTTTCTTCTTCTTCCCTCCGCCGGCCCGCCATGGCCGGCGGAGGGAAGCCGGCGGAGGGAAGAAGAAGAAAAAAAAAAAAAAGAAAAAAAGAAACTAAAAGACAAAAATGCCCTTATGGGGTAAATGTGTCACGGTTTAGAAAGTTTGGGGTTTTTCACGGCGCAAAAAAGTTTGGGGTAAATGTGTCACACGAGCAAACTTTGGGGTTTTTCGTGGTTTTTTCCTTAAAATTATTCTCTTCTTTTTTATTTGTTTTTTCCCCTTCCTTCATTCTCTAACAAAATTTTGTTATATAGTAAACTATTCCAATATTCCTAAAATACCCCAAATATGCAATAAATATAAATATTATTAATATATTTATATATATTGAATTTATATTTTAAGATATTTTTGAATATACAAATAGAAATAGAAATAAATAAATAAAATTGTTATTTTTTGTCATTTTGAATTAAGAATTCAAAAATTATTTTATATTGAAACATCTTTTTATTTTTATTAACTTAATAAGTTTGTTTTTTTGAGAAATATAACTTTTGTATTATAAATATTACAAATCATATTCACCTTTGTCCCCCTTCCCCAATGAAATAATTTTATCCGACATATATCTCTCTTAAATATGAATTTATCTTATCTTAAATGTGCACTAAATACAGTATATGATAAACTTTATCTTATTTTAAATTGACTAGGGATCTATTTTGGATAGTATTTATTATAAGTGTTGTGACATATAATCGTTTTAGCAATTTATATTTCTACAATAACTTTCTAAAAATTGACCAAGTCAATCATAAACCTATTGTAATGATGGCAATTCAATCCTAAACTTTTTAATTTTGCCAACTTAATCTTAAACTATTGTACAAATTCTATGAAGTCTTTTTGTCCAATTGTCATCCAAAATCGTTGACATGGTGATTCACGTGGGATGTTGTTTCAAGTAAAGTTGTTTACATCAGCATGCCACATATGACAACTAATAATGACTGGATGTCATGCCAGTAATTAAAAGGTATATGACTAGTTTTTTCAAGAGTGATTTTACAATATTGCCTTGAAAATATAATGTTGTGGGTTTGATAGAATGTTACATATATTTACACGGTCGCATTACTTTTCAGATTTATGGGTTAAATTTTCTTTTTTCTGTCCTTTCATTTCAAATTGGAAAATTGTGCAATTGGTGATACTTATTTTCTTATGGTGATTTTCTAGCCAAATAATGAAGCCCTCCTAATAAACAAGGTAAAAGATTATTGATATAATAGGAAGCCTGCTCTTTTCACTTTCCGTATAATATAAAAATCAAATTATAATCTTATAATATTTGACCTTACCGAAGTTCAATCACTTATAATGCTTCACCATGAACTTTACGATAGATTTCTTTATCTTTTACGATCATATGTCATAACTTGTGTTAAAAATTAGGCCATTGACATCTATAATTGGGCTACGTATATTTCAATATAATACAACAATATGATTAATCACGAGTAATTTTCAAGTTTACTGCTGGCTACACGAGGGGTTCCATGAACAATAACCTAAATACAACTTAAACAATAAAAAGAGACTACAGTTTCCTTGATAAATTTCTTTTCATACGTGGGAAGACAGTTGGGACTGTCAAGATGAAAAATGATTACATGTAAAAATTACGTTCTCTCAATCGAAATAAAAATCTAAGCAACTCTAGACACATTTGCTATTCTTTAGACAAATGATTTGGTTTTTCACAACAAGAAGATTTTTAGATTTTCTTTCCAGATGCTAATGCATCGTGTGCATTGCACACGTGATGTTCTAATACCATGTGAAATAAATAAGAGACATCAAATGATTCCGTACATGTAATCAATTAATCATTGATTTGATACATTATTATATTAAAACCTAATTCCTTGTACTCGACGGATGCTTGCATGAATAAATCAGACAAGTTGTTATTATTTTATACCGATCTTTTTCATGGCGCCAAGTCATTTTATACGGGATATAGAAAGGTTGTAATTTTTATTATTATCTTTTTATTTTTGCATGGCTTTGTCATGTACATATTAGAATCAATAATGTTGTTTCTGCGTTTCCCACTACTGTTCTGATTTTAAGTTAGAGCTGAGAATCTCGAGATTAATACAAAAGCAAGTGCCCTTACCTAATTGATGCCAGCAAACAGACATCTTGGCTTGTACCGGCAAGTCGAGCAAGACTTGTAGACGTCGGATCATTATATTTTGAAGCGCGACTCTGCCGGAAGAGCACTGATGGCAACTCGAGAACTGCAGAGCAAGAGCAATCTCCTGAAACGAAGAAGAAGGACAGCAAGAATCGGACAAGGTGCCAGGAAGATCGAGCACCTGACCGGCGCATCCAGTTACATTGCCTCGTGGCTCGTCAAGCTTCTCTTGCAGCGTGGCTACACCGTCAAGGCCTCTATGCGCGACCCCAGTCCGTTCTCGATCCCTCTCGTTTCTTTTTTCATTCGAGTTGATTTTGTGCTTCCTAAATGATCTCGGTCCGCTCTCGTGTTGTGTGTATCTTGTCTGATGGGGTCTATGTCGTCTCAATTCGTGTAATTCTGATGTCTGTTTGACTCGAGCCGTTCTAGTTTAGTGAACGAGCTATAGGCGTTAAGTTTTGCGGCTTTCCTTTTATTCAAGCAGCTCATTCACTGTGATTGTTCGTGTCTCTCCGACAGACGATCCGAAAAAGACTGAACATTTTTTGCGCTTGATGGAGCGAAGGAGAGACTTCAACTGTTCAAAGCCAGCCTGCTGGAAGAGGGTTCGTTTGATCCCGTTGTGAAGGGTTGTGTAGGTGTTTTTCTGTTATTTTCGTCAAGCACATCTATCATCGCCTTCTGATGTACAGGTTCGCAAATTGCTTGTGAAAATAAGAGCGCATGAATCATAGGACTTAAATAATTTTTCCCTCGTTCTCTGAAATGTTGGAATTTTCATTGATTCTTTACATATTTTACTTCTTAATTGATGATAACGCAACCTGCTTACGAATGGGTTTTTCTCGACTTTGTTATGTTTCTTTTGTGAACGAGCAAAATAGGTCATAGAGCAGCGTGTTAGTCCCTCATTATTCCAGCTATTTTATCTCTTTTGGCTAATTAATCGTTATCATATTTCAGGCAGAACTACTTGATCCCGTTCTGAAATCATGTTCCAAAATGTCTCCGTGCAGCGTGTGGTCATGACATCATCTATGGCTGCAGTTGCATATAACGGAAGACCGATCCGGGATGTCGTGGTGGATGAAAGTTGGTTTTCTAATCCAGACTTGTGCAGGCAAACCAACTTACAACGTCTTGTCCAGTTTAATTTTGCATCGTCGAGTGTATTATTTTCTCCTGGTGCTGAGACGATCAACATGAACGAATCTAACAGCGCACTGTCGACAACTCTTAAAGTGATCTGCATTTTATAGTTCTGGTTTTTGACACAACCAGCTGACTGGTGGGTGGAGGCAGTCTGGTCCATTTCATATTGTTACAACTCAGTGATTACCATAATGTCATCAAGAGGACGCTCAGTCTTATATTCGTCTTAGTTGAAACAGATACATGCAAAGCCACTAGTTAATTTATCCAATTTAATTCGTCTTCACTCAAAAGATTAAATCCAAGATTTACGAGCTAACTAAAATGTATTAGCCGCTCCACACTGCACCAATTCTACCTACACGAAACTTTCTAACACAAGTCACATGCATCTCAACACAAAGAATGGTCTTTTGAGCACAAGAATCCCTTTATTTTTGCTGTCTCTAAACAGGCCTTCCTCAACGGACTAGCCGAGGGTAACGATAAAACATTGTTTTGGGCTTCGACTTTTGACCACATTTCGCCAAGTTCTTGGAAGACATCACATGGGCGCCGTCGGTGTGGTTCAGCTAGATCTGATCAGCTCAGTCAGCGCTGGGGACTCTATTGGCGGCGATGGTGTGGGAGGCACGGAGGTCGGGTTAGAGGGAGGAGATGACGAGACAGGCTTTTTCAGCAAGAGGGATCCGAAGCTGACACCGGAGAACATGGTGTCAAAGTTGAACAACTCCTCGACGGCCGTCAGAGGGAATGACAAGAGGCGACGGTGGCTCGAGGGCGACGATGTAGAGGGAGGAATTGGAGGCATCGTACGGGTTGGTGGTATGCGCGTGCTGGTGGAGGTCGGTGCAGTTGGCATGGAGCTTTTTAGTGAAGCTCCGGGACGTGCAGGTGAAGGAGAGTGTGGAGGGAGAAGGAGAGAGAGAGGAAGCGACGGGGAGAGGAGACACTATTGACAAGCTTAGAGAAAGGATAATGGAGGAGAGAAATCAAGAGAAAAAAATCCGACAAATGAGCTCGTTATAAACACATGAATTGAGTGACATATAATATATATGACAAGACAGACTCACCTAATATTTTCTCATTACTTATCTCATATTTAATTGATATTATGTTCACTTCTAATTCATTAGTAAAATGGGATTTTTCCATCAAGCCTCCTCTCGATTACATGTTTATGGTATATCCTTACCCCCAACACTTGATCTAATTTGCATCGAGTGCTAATATTTTCCGATTCTCAATCACTTGAAAACTCAATTTTGAAAAGTCAAACGGTGTCGTCCCCACACCACGGGAATCTTCCCACGCACGAGCCCGCGCTTGAAATGGACGTGGAAGCGCGCTTCTGCCATCGAAAAGCAAGAGAGCACCGAAAGGAACCTCGCGAAACTGCAGCGACCGAAGACGAAGGAGAAGGAGGAGGAGGAGGAGGATCGGAGAAGACGAGAATGAGCGCGGCGATCGGCGAAGGGAAGGCCGTGTGCGTGACCGGCGCGTCCGGTTACATCGCCTCGTGGCTCGTCAAGCTCCTCTTGCAGCGCGGCTACGCCGTCAAAGCCTCCGTTCGCGATCCCAGTACTTTCTCGATCCCTCCTCGTTTCCGTTGTCCTCCGAGGTCCCTTCTCTGTCGTACGGCGGTTTTGGTGATAATTTGTCCTCGATCGACTGGGATTGTGTCCTGATCGCGGTGATTCGCTCTCGCCTCGTGTACGGGTTGCGGGGGGGCGGTCTATGTCGTCATCGTTGCCTGAGGTTCTGACGTAGTGGTAGACGACAGCCTCGTGCGTTTCGAGTTCCGGACAGGGTGGTGGACTGGTCAAGTAGCTTTTGTTGTGGCTGGATCGTTTTGAAGTGGTCGAGGTTTCGGCGACTGAACGGGGTTTGATGGACCCAGGGGATTCAGAATTATGCCATTTTAGCTTGCCTTTTTGGACGATGTGTGTAGTAGAAAAAATTTTCTCGATTTTTTTTTTTTTCGGTAGAATTCCCACTTCTTAGTGTATAAAGGAGTCATGAGGTGATGACATTGATTACCAGATGAAGGGGATTGAAGGTATCATCTATCCGATGCCTGTCACAAGTTTTGAACTTTCTATAACAGCGCTACTGCGCTCCAAATCGTTTAGTTTCTGGAGAATTTGTGTTATGGAGTTGCGATGTTGTCTGATTTGAGCCATTTTCAGTTTAGAGGATGAGCTATAGTTTTTCGGATTTCACCTCTTTCCTTATTTTCCAAATAGCTCATTCGTAACGATCGTCTGCATCTCCCCGACAGATGATCCAAAGAAGGTTGAACATTTCCTTGCGCTGGATGGAGCCAAGGATAGACTTCGGCTGTTCAAGGCAGACTTGCTGGAAGAGGGATCATTCGATCCTATTGTCGAGGGCTGCGTAGGCGTTTTTCACACTGCCTCTCCCTTTTATAATGATGTCAGGGATCCACAGGTTTGGCTTTAGAACCATATACCAGTCCTTGCAGAGGAGCCCTTTTCCCCTCTCTTCTTAAACCCTTTATTGCTACAATTTCCTTCATTGTGGGCTAAACGCATGCTTCATGCTTATTCTGAGAGAGTAGGGAATCATTAGCTATTAACCAAATTCACGAACTTGGTCATTCCTGTTTACTTTAGTTGCATTTGAGTCTGTACCAGTTTAAAGTTCATTAAGTTAGAAGTTGTTGAATGATAATTTCAGCTTTCAGCTAACTTTATTCTGATTTGCATGACGTGTTAGGTAATCAGTTAACATGACTAAGCATGTGATGTTCCTTGAACCAGCTTCCAAACTACATATTAAAGCTCTTCCATGCAAAAATTCTCCTTGTTCTCTTTACTGGAGAAATAATGTTCATTAGTATCAAGTATGTGGCTGGGTGGGTCGTTGCTTGCCCTTGTATAAGATTGTGGATGTCAAAATGCCGTTTGTTCATTGAGTTTCTATATTGTCTCTGGTTTTTATTTTTTTTTTAGGTCTTGTTAATATTGTGCCTCAATGTGAGAAGCCTTGAATTGGCTAGTGATAAAACCATAAGAAATAAAATTAGCTTAAGGGAACTATTAGTGATGCAATTCATCTCTCATTTTTTACCCATTTTATTTCTTTCGGCTTATGAATCCTCATCATATTTCAGGCAGAATTACTTGATCCTGCCTTGAAGGGGACTCTTAATGTTCTGAAGTCGTGTTCCAAAGCACCTTCTGTCAAGCGTGTGGTCTTAACATCATCTATGGTTGCAGTTGCGTTCACTGGACAACCATTGACAGTTGATGTTGTAGTTGATGAAAATTGGTTTTCTGATCCAGAGTTCTGCAGGAAAACAAACGTAAGCATCTTGTCCAATTCAGTACTCTTCTTGTCTCATGTGTTATATTGGACTGGAGCTGAGATGATCAACGTGAGTGTTAGTGTCAACATTGCATGGTTAACCATTCCTTGATGTGATCTTTCCTGTTGAATCTTTCTGGTAATTAACTAAAACCTGCCATTCCATTTCGGCACAACTCAGAAGTTATCATAATGTCGTCAATTTGGAAGTGGCTTTCTGTTCATCACGAGTGCTTTATCTCCCTCTCTTTTTCTTCCAATAGATGTGGTATGCACTCTCAAAGACTTTAGCTGAGGATGCTGCCTGGAAATTCGTGAAAGAGAAGGGTATTGATATGGTTACGATCAACCCAGACTTGGTGATTGGTCCTCTTTTACAGCCAACACTGAACACGAGTGCTGCAGCAATTGCAAATTTGGTAAATGGTAATTCGGTGGTAACCACACAGTTTTTCTAGATTACAGAGGTCATCCTAATACCTTTTGAGCTTTATCACATCCCTTCCTTCTAATCAAGAGAATATTTCTCCTTCTAATCCGGTGCAATTTCAACTCAGGAGCGCAAACTTTTCCAAATGCAAGTACACGACTGGTGAACGTCAAAGATGTGGCAGACGCTCATGTATTGGCATTTGAGAACCTGTCAGCCAGCGGAAGATATTGTTTAGTCGAGAGAGTCGCACACTACTCCGAGATCGTGAGGATTTTACGTGAGCTCTACCCTTCTCTCCAGCTTCCTGAAAAGTAAGTAATTAAGTTACGGCCTTTGGTTTAGCTTCGCATGTATAAATGCACTTGTCCAATGTCTGACTATTCCAAGATGCAAGCATCGAACACTTGAGCATTCACATTGTCTTGTGTGTACTGTGCTGTTGAGCATCGAGTTCACTCTATCATCATATGATGATTCAGGTGAAGGTGGACGAGTTTTCCTCTAAAATGACTTGATATTTTGCACGCAGGTGCGCGGATGACAAGCCTTTTGCACCGAGCTATCAGGTGTCCAAGGACAAAGCGAGGAGCCTGGGGCTGGACTACATTCCTCTGGAGCAGAGTTTGAAGGAAACCGTTGAAAGCCTGAAGGAGAAGGGACTTGTTAAATTCTGATAATAGATATTCCATCCCAAGTTAGGAAAGATGCAAACGGGAGGTTCTACCCTATTTGCTGTCCTCTCTCATGTTAGAAAGTGTTTGGTGCATATGAACATTGTGAAGGAAGGAATCAGGGGAATTTCCTGATTATCTTTACTCCTTTTGATAATAAGGAAAAAGAATGTTGCTAATATATGAATTAGATGGAATGAGCAATAAACAAGAGTCTTCTTATGAGGTCCTATGCCAATTGCAAGGATATTTTTTTGGCAAAAAATGAATGATTTGAAAAATATTTTTTTTAAAACCCATTGTTTATATTATTTATGAATAAATAAAAAATATGTTCATCATTTACGAAATTGTTGAGACAAAAATTCTTATTAATAATGAAAATATATTTTATTAGGTAATTATTTTAAGTGATTCGAGCGATCATTTTTAAAATAATACTTTTAAAATTATTTATTTTTCATGAAATAAAAAAAAATGAAAATTCATACCATCCTCCATGTATAACTAATTAGATAATTGAAGAGTCCTCAAGCTTATTGTAAAAAAAAATGGAATTTGATCATTACACACACATAGAAAAGGAAAAGCGGTATGTTTTTTGTTGAGCCATTTGACAAGTGTTCGATCCCAGTTTAGTTTGAGCATTATTAGCAATATATTTTTAGGCGTTTGGTTCAATTTTTGCATCATAAAAAATCTCAAATTAATATATCCATGACAAATTAATACTTCATTAATTTTCGTCCAATATCCCTATTAAATTGAAAACACACGTGGCAAGTGATTCGTTTAAAGTGAATCCAACATGAAAATTCAACATCAATGGTTCTTTAAACAATGTCATAATGAATTGGAATTGGTAATTAGGACAAAAATCAAATTTCTTCATTTGCCCAAATCTTGACATAAAATTAAGGATTTCAACAAGATTGCACAATGCGAGGGTGCTCTTGTCTAGAAAGGAAGCAATTAAAGATGGCAAGAATAGAGAGGAGTTGCCATCCCCTACTATCAAGATGGTGTTCGAGAGAAATAAAGCGATGGATAATCTGCGAGGCTTCGTAATTGCGAAGAGATATGTTGCCAACAATCTGAATACTCACCTCAAGACGGTTGAAATTTCACGACTCGATCCAGGATCTTCTCTTCCTCGCAAGCCTCCTGGCAAGCCTAGGCTAACGAGCTCGAATTTCTAAGATAATGTCCATTGTAAAAGCCATTTATGTTGAATTTCCATATCAGATCAACATCAGACAAGCTGCTGGTCATGGGTTTTTCCATGTCAACAATTTAATAAGATATTGGACAAAAGTTAGCGAAGTGTAAATTTATCACGGTGTACAGTTTTATAATTTCTTGTGATGACAAGTTTGAAATTGAATGTTGCCTTTTTGTTTTTTTTATCGATTATATTATATTCCTACTTTGACTTTCACTTCCAAATTTTTATCCTTGATGTAAGAGTTGAAACCTATACCTAAAACTAAATCATCTCTATCTCCATCCCAACTCTTCTGAAAATGTGGGAATTCAAACATTCAATCTCCCCTTTCTCATGTGATAAGGGTTGATTGCTATGTAAATGTCGATTATGGACCACATCATCCAATACTCCATATCAAGTGATGTTAAGATTGGCCGAAATTGGGCAAGCAAGAACGGCCATAGCCACAAGTAATTTCGGAAATTAAATACAAAAAATAAAAACATAAAAGGAAGTTGTCGAAATTAGAAGTAAAGATTTCATACATCGTAAAGAATCTATGGAAACCGAAAGAAAACAAAATCGATAGTTGGAAATTATCTTGTTGCTATTGAAGAAACTTTGGTTAATGCACAAGGCATTCAGTGGGAAATCGACCAAATTCTATTTAGGGTTAATGCCATAAAAAATTCCCGATTTGATAGCAAAAACTTTCAGGGAAAATGTCACAAATGGTCCTTATATTTTTAGTCAATGTGCAATTTCGTCCCTGAACTTTCAATTCGCTCAATTTGGTCCCTGAACTATTGATAAATGTCCAGATTTAGTCCTAAACTTTCGATCGGTTCAATTTGATCCCCGAACTATTGATAAAATGTCCGATCTAGTCATTCGTTATTATTTTCCTTTTTTTCCTCTTTTTTCCTCTTTGATAAAACAAATAACTAGATCGGACATTTTATCAATAGTTCGGGGACTAAATTGAGCCAATCGAAAGTTTAGGGACTAAATCGGACATTTATCAATAGTTCAGGGATCAAATTGAGCGAATTGAAAGGGACTAAATTGCACATTGACTAAAAATATAAGGATCATTTGTGACATTTTCCCAAACTTTCAAATGGGTACATTCATGCTGCATTTATCCCAAATTAAAATAATCGTGCTATATTTACTCCTAAATTATAGTAAATTTGAGATTTTGGGAGGGTCAATGCGGCAAAATATACTAATACAAGATTTTTGGTGATGTGAGCCTTTTTATTTATATGAAGAGGCTCTAATGGATTTTGCTTTTGTTTTCCGGTGATTTTATGCAAGTTCACCATTTGAGCTTTGTTTTTTCCCTTTTTTTTTTCACGTGATGATTAAGTTGCGTGGATACAATTCAAAACGGTCCGAAATCTTTTTTTTTTTTCTTTATTCGAGTCAACGGTCGATAGCAGTGAGCTCGTCTCGAGAGCGGTATGCGATCTACATCTGTCCATTAATTATTCTTTTATGGGTTAATACCCTGAAAAACCCCAAACAGGTACACCTGTGACAAATCTACCCCAAACTATTTTTTTGACCACCAAAAACCCCAAACTTGTATATCTTTGACAAATTTACCCTAAACTAGTACATTTGTGACAAATTTACCCTCTATTAGTTTTAGTTAAAGAAGTTAAAGGATAAGTGACAATTGAACGGTATACCAATTTGGGATTTTACACTCTATTTGTCGCAGTTTACAATTTTTGTGATTTTTTTGTGGTATTAATCTAATTTAGCGGGGGGTATATTAGTCACAAATCTACCAGTTTGGGGTTTTTTTTGTCGAATAAATTAGTTTGTGGTAAATTTGTCATAAATGTACCGGTTTAGGATTTTTTATAGTTAGTCGGATAAATTTGTCAAGGTGTACCGGTTTGGGATTTTTCATGATCAAAAAAATAATTTGGGGTAAATTTGTCATAAATGTACCAATTTGAGATTTTTCAAGGTATTAACCTTTATTTTATTTAGTCAACTGTGTTGCCGGAAGTGGCGAGTTTGCTAGAAGAGGGGAGACGTACATCTTGACCTGGCCATTCCAAAATGATTTAGCTTAAACTCCGTCAGCCGGCATGTCACCTTGACAGTTAAAAAAAAAAACCCCTTTAAAGCAATTGAAAAATACTTATTATAAAAATATTCATTATAAAAGAATGTTGCTGATACATGAATTAGATGGAATAAGCAATAAACAAGAGTCTTTGTAGTCCTCTTTCCACGTCTGACGTCAACAAAGGTGTTTGTTTTTTAGATAATAAATGATTTGAAAAATATTTTTATCGTTCACAAAAATATTTAGACAAAAATTGTTGTTAATAATAAAAATATTTTTATTAACTAATTATTTCAAGTGATATAAGCGATTATTTTAAAAAATGTAGATTTTTTATTTTCTACAAAACAAATAAAACCTTTCTAAAAGGAGTAATAAAATGAATGGAATTTGATCATCACACACACAAAGAAAAAAAAAAAGCCCTATGTTTTTTGTTGAGCTATTTGACAAGTGTCCGATCACCTGTTAAATTTGAGCATTATTAGCAATATTAATCTTATGGGTTTGGTTTAGTTTTTCCATCATAAAAAAGTCTGAATCAGTACATTCATGATAAACCAACACTCCGTTAAATTCCATCCACTATCTCTATTAAATTGTTGACATGAAAACACGTGGCAAGCGAATCGTTTGACATGGATCCAATATCAAATCACATCATAATGTACTGAAATTGAGAATTAGGGCAAAATCAAATATGTTCATTCTATTCCAGATCACCAAAATCTTGAGGTAAAATTAAGGATTTCGGCGAGGTTGCAAAATATGAGGGAGCTCTTGTCCACGAAGGAAACTATTGGAGATAGCAAGAATGGAGAGGAGTTGTTATTTCCTGCTAACAAGATGGTGCTCGATAGTGTCCTTTGTAAAAAGCCATTTATGCTGAATCTCCATATCGGATCCACATCACCCAAGCTTTTCTTCTGCTTGTATTTCTCACATCAGCAATTTAACGAGATACGGCGGAGTGTGAATTTCTCATGGTGTACTAGTTTTATAATTTTTCGTGCGAAAATTATTCTGCAATAAATGCACCGCAAAGTATATAATTTCAGAATTTTCTACGACATAAAAATCAATTATGTATAAATGCATTACAGATACGATAATTTGGAATTTTTATCGATGCCGTTGAATATTGCCTCACTTTTGATTACTATATAAATGTTGACTATGGACCACATCGTACAACAATCCATGTCGAGTGCTATTAAGATTGGCCTAAACTGGGAAGCAAGATTGGCCCAAATTGGGCGAGCAAGAACATCATTCATCTCGACTGCATCCTTGTCATTAGCCGTGAACAAACTTCTATACTTTCAATCCCACAATCAATTTCGGAAACTAAAAACGGAAAATAAAAAAATAAATAAAAGGAAGTGCCAAAAACAGAAGAAGAGATTCCATACATCCAAAAGAATATATGGAAACCGAAAGAAAACAAAATCGGTGGATTGGAAATTGCCTTGTCCTTATTTAAGGAACTTCGGTTAATGCACGAGGCATTTGGCGAGAAATGGACTAAATTCTTTTTAGGATTAATGCCATTGAAAATTCCCAATCTAATGGTAAAAACTCTCGAACCGGTATATACGTGCCATATTTATCCCAAAGTGGGATGGTTGTGCCATATTTGCCCCTAAGTTTGGGTAAATCTTGGACTTTGGAAGGCTCAATGTGGCACAAATTTATTGGTGGTGATACGAGTCCTTTTGTTTTTTATCATATGAAGAAGTTCCGATAGGTTTTACTTTTGTTTTTCGGTGATTTCATGCAAGTTCACTTGCCGAGCATTCTTTTCTTTTTGTTTTTTCTTTTTTTTTTTTTGGCTTTTTTATGTGACGATAAGGTCGTGTAAATATAATTCAAAATGATCCGATGTCTTGTTCTTCTTTTTCGAGTCAATGGTCAATAGATCAGCTGGCGCACGATATCTCTCCATTCACTATTCTTTATTTAGTCACTGAATTGACGAAAAGTGGCGTCTACCATAAGAGAGGAGAGGAAGAGGAGGCGTTCGGCTTTGCCACTCCAAAATGATTCATGTAACTGATGACATAAAGCCCGGCTTCAATTCCGTAAGCCGATCCGTCACCCCGGCACCTACAGCCCACCGTCAAAGAATATGAAAATGCTTATTATAATTACGAAAATAATGCCTTGACGTTGCGGTAGCACCCGACGGCGGGCACGGCGCCACGTGAGGCTGCGCCTGGGGGCGGCGTCGACGTGGCGTCAGCGTTTTTTAAAATGGGCATCGACGTGCACTCCGCTACAGAGAGCGCTCCCGGTTGCTCGCCAGTGGCATCTGCAGCAGAGCGAGAGCCACCTCCTCGAACCGAAGAAGAAGAAGAAGGACGGCGAAGGAGACGAAGGAGAATCGGAGGAAACGAGAATGAGCGCGGCGGGCGGTGCCGGGAAGGTCGTGTGCGTGACGGGGGCGTCCGGTTACATCGCCTCGTGGCTCGTCAAGCTCCTCCTGCAGCGCAGCTACACCGTCAAGGCCTCCGTCCGCGATCCTAGTCCGTTCCTCGATCCCCTCTCGTTTCCGTTTTCCGTTGGAGTCGAGTCTTGCTTTGATGCGTGCCTTTTGGCGGTGACTGGCCGTTGGTTGTCCACGATCGGCTGGTCTTTGATTCTCTCTCGTGTCGCGCGTGTCCTGTGCGACGCGTTCTATTTCGTCGTTATCTCGTTGAAGTAGCTTGTGTTTTGGCTGGATTGGTTTAGGGCAATCGAGGTTTTAGCAGTTGAGTGGGGTTTAACTGAAACTGAGGGTGTAGTGCTTTTTTCCGACGGCGTGCCTTGTCGAAAGGTTTTTCTTTTGCTTCTTTTTCAAGCATTTCTGGAGTATAGAGGAGTCATCTCGTGAGATTATTGATTAACAGATGATGGTGGTTAGAGGTATAATCGATCTGGATAAACCTTTTTTTTTTTCCTTTTGGCCTGCGAATGCTGAATTTGAGGTCATCCTTCCAAAACTGGAGTAGTTTGCCAGTTCCGAAGACATTACTCAATGAGGTTGTGATTTGTGAGGAATGCTGGTTAACTTCTATGGCTTGTATTTGGTTAGATTAACAGTGATCTTGCAGCTGTTATTCAAATTCATTCCTGCATTAGTAGGCGGGGAAAAAATGAAAGAGAACATTCAGGAATCTTCTAAGAAGTTACAAGATATTGGGTTTGTTCTCTCGGTTTGGTTACTCGAGGTTTTTAAATTTCAATAACAGTCCCATGCTCCAAATCATTTAGTTTCTGAGGAGAAAACCAGATATCTAAGACTTTCATGAATATGCCTTCATTCAAACTTTTGTTGAAGAGCCACGGTGATGTTTGACTCGAGCCCGGTCATCGAATTTTCCCGCTTTCCTCATCTCCAAACAACTCATTTACAGTGATTTCTCGTCTCTCCTACAGATGATCCAAAAAAGACTGAACACCTGCTTGGACTTGATGGAGCGGAAAATAGACTTAAATTGTTCAAAGCAAACCTGCTGGAAGAGGGTTCATTTGATTCTATTGTTGAGGGTTGTGCAGGCGTTTTTCACACTGCCTCTCCCTTTTATCATGATGTCAAGGATCCGCAGGTTTGGTTCCGGATTTCATACACTAGTCATTGCAGAGTAGTTCCATTTTCCATTTTCCGTTAATCCTTTCTTGCCACATTTTATTTATTGAAGCCAACCAGTATGCATCTTGCTTTTCCTGAGAGAGTAGGAATTTATTTAATATTAACAATAACCAAGTTCATTAACTTGGTCACCCCTGTTTAGTTTTATTATACTATCGCTTTGCCTTTCTTAACTATGAAAGGGAATGAAGGGTGCCTGGAAATGGTAGTGAAAGTGACTATTATTCTAATCTTCAATTTGCATAATCTGATATTTTCATCAGGCACATCTCTCGTCTCCTTCTAATGTACAGCTTTGCAAATTGTTTGTGAAAATTGGTTGGTATCAACTGTATACGGGATTTAAGTTGTCCGGCTTATCTTTTGGTCATTCGCTTCTATACCTTTACTCTAGTATCTGCTAATGTATTCTCTTTTTGGTGCGATAATAGTTTGGTTGTGTATCTCACTTTGTTCCCTTACGTGCATAAGTTACAGGCAAGGAAATAAGAGTATGTGAGTCCAAGGACTTACCTAATTTTTCCCTTAGACTCGAAAAGAGTCAAATTTTCATTTATTTTGTTACATTTTTTACTTGATAATTGATTATAACAAAGCCTGTTTACGAATGGATTTATCTTGACTTTGATATGATTCCTTTATGGATGAGCAAGATCATAGAGTAGCATGTCAACTTTGGTCAGTTTTTGTGTTTTGGGAGAGAACCATCATTTAATGGGGGACCTCCCTCATACTTGCGCTAATTACAATGTTACATACAACTAGTTCTCTTACTAGAACTACGCAGAATCAATGAAGATCCTACTATTATTGAGTACGTACTAGATTGAAGTTTTTGAAGTTAGACGGAGATGTGAGATAGTTGAATTGTTATTTACCAATGAGTGTCTCCATGATATAAGTGGACTATGTTTCTGATGCTAATTGAATTCTTCAGCACCTCATTTCTTATTGAAATGATGTGTTAGGTAATTGGTTAACATGACTGAAACATGTCATATTTCCTGAGGGCCTTGCTAGTTAGTGCTTGTCTTTCCAGGCCAAATGAGCATGTAAAAGGTCTACATTGGGAAGTTTCCTCTAGATTTGTTTTTTCGGACAAATACTGTTCATAAGTAAAATATGTAGCCTTGCCTTACCCCATGCCCTCGTCTTTGTCATATTTTGAGACTATGGATGTCAAATTGCTGGCTCTTGCTCACCGAAACCTTGAATTGGCAAGGAGAAAAAACTTAAGTAGGATTTATAATTCAAGTTCTAGGTGGGGCGTCACTTGCCCCTGTCTAAGATTGTGGATGTCAAAGGGCTGCCCGTTCATTGAGTTTCTATACTTTCTCTCATATCTTTTATGTCTTGCTAGTATTGTGCCTCAATGTGAGAAGCCTTGAATTGGCTAGTGACAAAATCATAAGAAATAAAGTTAGCTGAAGGGAACTCTTGGTAACGTGATTCATCTCTCGTCTTTTACCCCTTTTATTTCTTTTGCCTTATGAATTCTCATCATATTTCAGGCAGAATTACTTGATCCCGCCTTGAAGGGGACTCTTAATGTTCTGAAGTCGTGTTCCAAAGCACCTTCTGTCAAGCGTGTGGTCTTAACATCATCTATGGCTGCAGTTGGATTCACTGGGCAACCATTGACAGTTGATGTGGTAGTAGATGAAAATTGGTTTTCTGATCCAGAGTTCTGCAGGAAAAGGAATGTAAGCATCTTGTCCAATTCAGTACTCTTCTTGTCAAGCATCTTGTCCAATTCAGTACTCTTCTTGTCTCATGGGTTATATTGTGCTGGAGCTGAGATGATCAACGTGAATTTAAGTCTCAACATTGCATGGTTAACCACTCCTGGATGTGATCTTTCCTGTTGAATCTTTCTAATAATTGACTAAAACCTGCCATTCCATTTCGGTACATCTCAAAAGTTGCCATAATGCCGTCAATTTGGAAGTGGCTTTCTGTTTCAGCAAGAGTGCTTCATCTCCCTCTCTTTTTCCTCCAATAGATGTGGTATGCACTCTCAAAGACTTTAGCTGAGGATTCTGCCCGGAAATTTGCGAAAGAGAAGGGTATTGATATGGTTACAATCAACCCAGGCTTGGTGATTGGTCCTCTTTTACAGCCAACACTTAACACAAGTGCTGTGGAAATTGCAAATTTAGTAAATGGTAATTCAGCAGTAACCATGAAGATTTTCCAGATTACAGATGTCATCCTAATATATTTTGAGGTTTATTACACCCCTTCCTTCTTATCAAGAGAATATTTCTGCTTCTAATCCAGTGCAATTTCAACTCAGGAGCGCAAACTTTTCCAAATGCAATTAGGCGATTGGTGAACGTTAAAGATGTGGCAGAGGCTCATCTATTGGCATTTGAGGACCCGTCACCCAGTGGAAGATATTGCTTAGTTGAGAGAGCTGCACACTACTCCGAAATCGTGAGGATCTTACGTGAGCTTTACCCTTCTCTCCAGCTTCCTGAAAAGTAAGTAGTTAAGTTACAGGCTTTGCATGTATACATGCACGTGTCTAAGGTCTGTCTATTCCAAGACACGAGCATCGAACACCTGAGCGTTCACATCGTCGCATGCATGGTGTGCTGTTAAGCATCGAGTTCGCTCTATCATCATATCATGATTCACGTGAAGGTGGACGAGTTTTCCTCTAAAGCAACTCGATATTTGGCACGCAGGTGCGCGGATGACAAGCCTTTTCGACCGAGCTATCAGGTGTCCAAGGACAAAGCGACAAGCCTTGGGCTGGACTACATTCCTCTGGAGCAGAGTTTGAAGGAAACCGTTGAAAGCCTGAAGGAGAAGGGACTTGTTAAATTCTGATAACAGGATATTCCATCCCAAGTTAGGAAAGATGCAAACGGGAGGTTTTACCCTATTTGCTATCTTCTCTCGTGCTAGAAAGTGTTTGGTGCGTATGAATTTCGTGAAGGAAGGAATCGGGGGAATTTCCTGACCATCATTACTCCTTTTGATGGTAAGGAAAAAGAATGTTGCTGATATATGAATTAGATGGAATGTGCAATAAACAAGGTCTTCTTACGAGGTCCCCCGCCAACAAGGATGTTTCTTTTTGTGAAAAATGAATAGTTAAAAAAAAAAATTTCAAAAATGATTGCTTATATTGCTCGTGAAAATCTAAAAATATTTTCGTCGCTTACAAATATGTTTAGATAAAAATTGTCGTCAATAATGAAAAATTTAACAGTTTGAAACAATATAAGCAATCAATTTTTTTAAAAGTATTTTCAAAATTATTTATTTTTCACGAAATAAATAAAACCTAAAATTCATATTATAGTCCGTGTGTAACTAAATAGATAATTGAAGAGTCCTCAAGGTAATTGTAAAAGGAAACGGAATTTGATCATGACACATAAAGAAAAAGAAAAGTGGTATGTTTTTTGTTGAGTTATATGACAAGTGTCCGATCACCCATATAATTTGAGCATTAAGAGTGATATTTTTTATGTGATTGATTAATTTTAGACATCATAAAAAATCACAAATTAATGTACCCATGATAAATCCACACTTTGTTAATTTCTATCTAATATCCTCATTAAATTATTAATGTGAAAACATACGCGTGGCGAGCAAATTGTTTGACATGTATCTAGTATGGAAATTCAGTAAAAACAGAGCTCTAAACAACGTCAAAATCAAATCTGTTCATTCTCTTCCAAATAACCAAAATCTTTTGGTTAAATTAAGGATTTCAGCAAGATTGCAAAATGCGAGGAAGCTCTCGTCTAGAAAGGAAACTACTGGAGACGATAAGAATAGAGAGGAATTGCCATCCCCTGCTATCAAGAGACTCTTTGTAAGATCTTCTCTTTCTCGCGAGTTTGGGCCAAGGAGCTTGAATTTATAAGACGACGTCCTTTTTAAAAGCCATTTATGCTGAATTTCCATATCGAATCCACATCAGGCAAGCTGATCGCCACATGTGCTTTCACGTTAGTGAGTTAACGAGATATTGGATAGAAGCCAGTGGAGTGTAAATTTATCATGGTGTATCAATTTATGATTTTTTGTGATGCGAAAATTAGTCCTAGATAAATGCACCGCAGGTGTATAATTTCAAGATTTTTTGCCTTCCGAAAATCAATTATGGGTAAATATGTCACGGATATGACAAGTTTGGAATTTTTGTTAATGCCAGGGAATGTTACCTCAATGTTAATTGCTAAATAAATATTGACTATGGACCACATCATACAACAATCCACATTGAGTGACGTTGAGATAGGCCTAAATTGGGGGAGCAAGAATGGCCTTGATTGGGCGAGCAAGAACGTCATGCATCTTGATTCCATCGAAGTCGCTAGCCATCAACGGACTTCACTATTTTAACTGCCACAAGCAAAAATTTAAAAGAGAGAGAGAAGAAAATAAATAGAAGTGTTTTCAATAGACGTAAAGATTCCATACATCCAAAAGAATCTATGGAAACAGAAAGAAAACAAAATCGGTAGTTTGGAAATTATCCTGTCCTTATTAAAGAAACTTTGGTTAATGCATGAGGCATTTGGCGGGAAATCGATTACATCCTATTTAGGATTAACCCTATCAAATTCCTAATCGGATAGCAAAAACTCTCGAATTGGTAATTCATGCCACATTTTGCAAGACGCAAAAGCGCAACCTAAGATCTCCATAGTTGGAAACAAGAACACATATGTAATCATGTAGACAGATTTGCACACTTGATTTAGACCACCGTTCTTAATGTGGAATAGTGACGATTCAAACTCAAGAACTTCTCATCTATTGCTTTCTTTATCATTGGCTCAATAAGACGGCTCATCACCTTTTAGCACTAGATAAACGCTCCTTTGTGAGAATAATGATGAGAATTAAGGTTAAAGGAGAAACTTGAACACTATTTATAGAGTTTTAACCAAGTCCTCTAACCCTTTGGGATTCGCCCAAGTGGTCACCCTTTCAACATGGAATGGGGAGGTGAAGGGTTCAAACCCCCACCTTCTCGGGGAGGGATGGGGTGGGGACGAGCAAGTTTCGGGAGTGGATTTCGACACCCACGCCCGCAAGAGGCGGGGCAAAAGTCCGAGTGAGTGTAGAATAAGTATAGAGTAGGGACGACAAAAAAAAAAAAAAAAAAAACCAAGTCCTCTCATTACGAGCCAGGTACAACTTAGCTCACACTAGCCAATCCCATATTAGACTAATTAAGAAACCTGAAAGCGCAACCCAATATCTCTATAACTAGAAACAAAAATACATATGTAATCATGTAGATAGATTTACACACTTGATTTCGACCATTGTTCTTGATGCGAAATAGCGACGATCGAAACTCAATAACTTCTCTTCTATTGCCCTCTATATCAATGGTTTAATGAGACAGCCCCCTCACTCCTTAGGACTAAGTAAACGCTCAATTGTGAGAATTAAGGTTAGATGAGAAATTTGAGCACTATTTATAGAGTTTTTAACCAGGCTCTCTTATTACGGGCTAAGTACAATTCGGCCCACATTAGCCAGCCTCACATTAGACTAATTAAATTTTTTTTTATCTTACCTTAGATCAACCTCGTAAAATGGTAAATTACAATATTAATTAATGTAGCCCAAACTAGGAGAACTTTTATATTCTCTCACTTGGCCTATATCAATTGAAATTATACTATATGTGTGCACATTGGTCTAGAAATAATTCTTAATAGTCAATTATATCTCATAAAGTCTCAAATATCGAATCATGGCGGTAACTGCATGTATGCATACATAGCATTTCATAGTCACGAGTGCTTTTAACTTTATTGATATTGATTCAATATGGTAGTATGACAAATTGATAACAACTCTCATAGAGAGATCCCATTTGTCAGTCATCATTCTCTTACCTTAAGTGTCATTTAAACCTATGCCACTAGAGAATGTCTTTATGGTTAACCTTTTTTTTTTTTTATGTGTAACAATACATATGCTCAATGCTAATAACCAAATGCCCCTAACTTTCACTCATGATTTATACAATACCTTGAGACTTTTATTAATAAGTAGTCAACATAATGACAACACATTCAAAAATATTTTATTGAATGCAAAAGTTGATATATATTAAACCGTTACTAAGTGTAACAAATACATATGTAAACTTTATTAAAGTAAAATCGAAATAGCTCCCACTAAATAACGACATCTCATAATGCTCCTAAAGAGCGAAATCCTTTAATTAGTTGATCTGTAACCATATCATCTATGGAAATATGCTCTATTATAACGTCACCATTCTGTACTATTTCTTTATGGTTAATAATTTGACCGCCATATGTTTAGATGCCTTGAGACCTTTATTGTTAATAAACAACACTATAGAGTTATTGTCTTAATACAACTGTATAAATCTATCTATAAAATTAAATACGATTAACTCTTTAATGAGGTTTTGGAGCCTAATAGCCTGAGTAACAACCTAAAAGTATGCTATAAACTCCGCTTACATAGTCAAAGATTACATATTTTTCTATTTATTGCACTTCCTACTAACATAAATACGTATTCCATTATTGATTTCATGTCATCTTAATAGCGAACAAAGTTTACATTCAAATACCCTGCTAACTACAAAACTTAAACATGCTGCGGGACTTGAATATGTTTGTGTATTGGCATATAGTCCTTTGTCCCCTTTTTTAAATACCTCAAAAAAAAAAAAAAAACTCATTAGCAATAACCCGAAAATTGTATCCTAGATTTAACTAATATCTGCTTACAAGTCCTATCACAAAAGCATGTTTAGTCTAGTATAAATTTGAACATACATGATACTTTCAACTACTCTGACACAAGGTATACATTTTAATTGGATTTTTTTCAATATCTAAATAAAGACAATGTAACATATTCGATCTATCACCCTTAATAACATAAGTGATTTCTGATTTGTAGTGATGTATATTGAATATCTGCAAAATATGACAAACAAATGTCCTCTGAGATAAACTCAATATATGGCAAGAACGATCCTTATGGACCTTAGTACAAAGGACAAAAAATGCCTAAAGGTCCTTCATGTTAATTTTCTTTTTTTGATAATATCTACTTTATCTCGAACAGTAATTCAAGATTACTACTTACAAGTAAAATATCATGTACATAGAGTTGGGAAAAATAAATTTCCTCCTATTGACCTTGCAGTGTATACATACAAAATTACTTTGTTCTCCACTGAACGAAGTGACAACACTATGAAACTTTAATAATATTGTTCAATATATTGAATTATTTTGTTTTCAACTAAATGAAGTGACAACACTATAAATGAAAATATTGTTTGGAAACTTACTTTAGAATATGAATAAGACTTTTCAATCTAACACTATAAATAAAAATATTGTTTGGAAACTTATTTAAGACCATGGATAAGACTTTTCAATCTACGTAAAAGCTTACCTGAATCATCTACTGCAAAACCTTCTGTTGCACTATAAAATTTCATCATCAATATTCTATTTGGAAAGATAGTTTCTATTTGGCGTAACGCTATATCAAAATGAGTTATTAAATTTCATGTTCACTTTGAAATAATCTTGTGATGAGATTGGAAAAAAAAAAGAAAAAAATTCTTTACTGTCCACCCCTCTTTCAAAGTAAAAAACTTTGGTTACCAGTTTGGTTTTAAACTCCATAATGTTTCTTTGAAATCTTTTTTAATTTTGTACACCTATTTGCAGCTAATGAGCTTGTGACCTTTAGGCAAGTCAATAAATTTTCAAACACTCTAATATTTCACAGATTACATATCATCTTTTATGGCATCCAACCACATATTTGATTGCGGACAAGAAACAACATTTGTACAAGTCACTAGATCAACCATATAATAAATATTGTAGTCATGCTCTCACATATGGACTATATAGTTTAGTGGTATAACTGATCGTCTTTCCCTAACAGAAAAACTTGAGAAACTTCATTAGAAATTGTCTCAAGAATAGTATCTTGAATCTCAATAAGCTTAGTCTGTGATGTAGGAGATTCAACAATTGTCTATATAGGCAAAAACAAAGATATAGTGATCTCCATCATATTATTATTCTTAATAGTCTAATAGAATCTATTATTTGTAGCTATGTCAAACTTTAGAAACTTTATCATCTATGATTCCATAACTCTTGTATCTTCATTACGGTCATTAAATCGATACCCCTTTGAACAATTTAGGTAAGATATAAAATAATTCCGAATGGATCTAAATTACTGTGTACTTAATATTGAATTATATAATCTCACTTTTGGAGGACACCCCTAAATTTTGGTATGATTCAAGTTAGATTTACGTCTAGTCCAAAACTCAAAAAGAGTTTTTGTATGTGAAAAATGTTGTTTTCAAAATATCAGCCCACAAAAGACCAAATAAATCAGTCTTATTAATCATACTTATCACCATGTTCATTATAGTGCAATTATGCACTTCAGCCAAATCATTTTGTTTAAGATTTTCAAGCATATAAAATTAAGTTATCACCCAAAATCTACAAAGTATTTGACAAATGACTCTTTAAACTATTCAACATTGCCATACTTATTAAAATACTTATTATCACGGTTAGGTTTAATAACTTTTAAGACTTATTCTAACTATTTTTCAATTTTACTCTGAAAATTTTTTAAATTTATGTAAAGGTTTAGACTTTTCCTTAATCAAGTACATAAGAAATGGTCATCAATGACTTTGTTGAAATAAAATTTCTGCATAACATTAAGGATTCTATCGTAAGACCCTGACTATTAGAATGATTGGTGGTTTCATGAGTTCTTTTATAAGTTAAACTTCAAATCTACCGTCCTTACAACGTAATCCCTAATCTCGTTAGAACAATAATACATTATGTTAAAGAGTTCTCGCAGATGTATCCTAATATTTATTAGACAATATATAATTTCAAGCCATCAAGACTTTCATCATCCTTTAGTACTGTAATCAATTGGTAAATCACTTTTTAAGTATTCTTAAATAGAACGCTTCATGGATAACAGGTAAATCCGATTGCTTTTTCCCAAATAGAAAATCCTATTTCTACTACTTAAAGTTTAAACTAGTAAAAACCTCAATAATATAGTTATTAATTACAGATAAGGTGACTAAAATAACAACCAATGTATATAATTAGCATTATGTGAGTACTGTGTAACTTAAATACATATAAGTACACATCTAAAGAGTTACATGCATTATCATATAATCACATTTGAGCATAATACATAATACTCTCCACATGACAGGAGCGATAAGCATATATTCCAACTTTTGTGAATTTATCATCTTTGGGTATATACACCACTAGATTCGGTCACTCCTTCACTATTCTGTTATGTATCCCTTTTATGAACTAATACACAATTATCTTCTTTGGGAGTATGACCATGCATTAGAACAAGAGATATCACATTATTATATAAGATCGATTTTTCCTCAAACTCAATTAAGTGTACCATTTTAACGGTCACAACTCAATTAAATCCTTGAAACTCTCTCATACCGATTTACTTCCTACATACACTATATACATGTGATCTTAACTTTAGTGACAAGGGTAATTAATCACTAAAATTACATATCATGCTAATTACATTGTTTTATTCATTGATACTAATTAAACTTTATATATTATAAACGAATCACACTCTACTCAATATCTATGTAATGACATATATGTAAATCAACACTTGTACTTCCAAAATCATAAAAAAAAAAAAAATGCAAGAAAATATGCAAAAATACCATAAACACGCGCATTTAGGATTTTGTACGTATTTTCACATTCATAAAATTATCAAAAATAAAAATAAAAATATTACAATGTAGAGCATCTCCATACGAGCATAGAGACTTCAAAAACGCGCCTATATGCGCTTCCGGTGTGTGCGATGCGTGCTAAGCACGTGTTGGCCACTTGGACCAATCTAACAAATGGTCTGACTGGTTCAACCGGTCACTTTCTAGTCCAACCGATAGGCCGGTTAACGGATAGTTCAACCGATTGACCGATTCGGTCAATAGTAAACCGAATCGGGCAAGTCAACGGGTCGATCCGGGTTTGGTCAACATATCAAATTGGGTCGGGTCAACGGTCAGGTCGAGTCGAGCCCTGTGGATTGCTGACGTTTACATGACATCAACCCTCGCGCGTGCGATGCACGCATGAGCAGTGCCCCACGCGTGAGAGCGCGTGAGGGCACGTGACCGCGTGTGGGTCATGTGCTCGACACCCTAGTGGCGTGTGGCTACGTGTGGGGGCGTGTGTGGCCACCCCTAGCAACTCGCCAACCATGGTTTTGCTCGTTCAAATGAGCCCATTCCAAAATTGTAATTAAAGTTTTTTTTTGGTAAGAGCATATTTGATAAAAACCAAGATTCTATTGTTTCTTTGTTATTAAAGTTGATTTTTATTAAACAAAAAAATCACGAAAAAACTATGCGTTCAAGTTTTAGGTTATGGTGGCCACCTTTCCAACATGGAAGGGGGATGTGGAGGGTTCGAATTTAGTTTCAAGTGTGGATTTCGACTCTCATGCCCTATAAGGAGGCAGGGTAAAAGTTTGAGAGTGAGAATTAGAGTAGGACTAACAAAAAAAAAAAAAAAAAAAAACTCTAAAGTTAGAAACAAGAACACATATGTAATCATCTAGACAGATTTATGCACCTGATTTGGACCACCGTTTTTTATGCGAAACAGTGACAATCCAAACTCAAGAATTTTTCCTCTATTGCCATTTGTATCATTGACTTAATAAGACGACCCTTTCACCATTTAATGTTAGGTAAACGCTAATTTGTGAGGATAATTGTGAAAATTATGGTTAGAAAAGAAACTTGAACACTATTTATAGAATTTCTAATTAGACCATCTCATTACAGGCCAGCCACAACTCGGCTCACACTAATCAACTTCATATTAAACTAATTAAGCAATCTTCTATCTCACTTTACACCAATTTTGTAAAACGGTAAATTATCATATCAATTAGTATGACTTACATTATGAAAACTCTTACATATTTATCCCAAATTGAAATGATAGCGTGGTATTCACTCCCCAATTGTGGTAAATTTGAGATTTTAGGAGGGTCAATATGGCATAAATATATCGATACGGAATTTTTGGTAATGTGAACCCTTTTTATTTATACGAAGAAGCTCCAATGGATTTTGCTTTTGCTTTTTGGTGATTTCATTTAATTCAACCGAGCTTTATTACTTAAGTGTCAATATAATTCAGAACGATCCAAAATTTTTTTCTTTTTTTCTTTTTTCTGATTTTTTCAGCCAATGGTCGATAGCAATGAGATCGTCACAATTAGGGAAAATTCCAAATAAGAACTCGAAATGAATTTTGTGTCAGATAAAAACCTAAAGTGGACCCGTTGTCTCAAATAAGGACCCGAAGTAATTGAATCAATTTTAAATAAGAACCTGAGCTTGTTAGTCAGCCAAATATCCGTCGGCTATCAAGTATGTGACAAATCCTAAAACAAAAACAAAAAAAAACCCTAGGATTTTTGCGGTCTCCCCATTCCTTATACCCATCCTCTGCAAAGTCAAAAACCGAAGTTCTCCTCATTCCTTGTATCCATCCTCCGCAAAGTCAAAGACCCAAATTCTCCACCGATTGAGGCACGAATTCAAAAAAAAAAAAGAAAAAAAGAAAAAGAAAACCAAATGCTTCTTTCTTTGTTTGCGCGGACCCAAATTCTCTACCGGTCAAGCAAGACGAGGAGTGACGAGAATCGAGTTATGACGATGACCGTGTAGCGATTTGGTTGAGGAGAGAAGAAAGAAGAAAACATAAACATCTAAATAAATAACATAAACTTAATTAATTTAGAATTTTCCCTTTTCTTCAAATCACAAACAAAATTGCCCCTATTTTAATTGCCAAAAAATGTCTGCCGGCAAAGTAAGGTCCTTAATAGCGATTAACTTGATCAAAATTCACTTGGTCCTTATTTGACACGAAAATTCACTTTGGTCTTTATTTGATGCAAAGTTTGGGTCCTTATTTGGAATTTCCCTACACAGTGACTTCCAGATCAGCATACGGACAATATCTCTCCGTTGATTATTCTTATTTAGTCGTTGAACTGATGAAAGCAATAAGTTTGCTGGAAGAGAGGAGATGTACAGCTTGGTCACTCCAAAATGATTTACGTTACTAATGACGTAAAGCTCGGCTTAAATTCCGTCAGCCGACATGTCACCCCGACAATTAAACCCCCCTTTAAAGCAATATAAAAATACTTATTATAAAAATAATCATAATGAAAGAATGATGCTGACATATGGATTAGATGGAATGAGCAACAAGCAAGAGTCTTTCGATCTTCTTTTGAGGTCCCACGCCAATAAAGATATTTGTTCAGTGGATGATAAATAATCTAAATAATTTTTATATTAATTAAAAAATAAATAATACTTTTATCGTTCACGAAAATATTTAGATATGAATTTTTATTGATAAGGAAAATATTTTTCATTAACTAATTATTTTAAGTGATATAAGTGATTATTATATTAAAAAATAATTTTAAATTAATTATTTTTCCCAAAATAAATAAAACCTAAAATTCAGATCCTCATCCATATATAACTTAATAGATAATTGAAGAGTCCTCAAGGGAGTTACACATAGGAAAAAAAAAATCATATGTTTTTTGTTGAGCTATTTGACAAGTGTCCAATCACTTGTTTAGTTTGAGCATTATTAGTGATATTTTTTTTATGTGTTTGGTTCAATTTTCGCATTATAAAAAAATTCAAGTTAGTACACCCATGACAAATTTCCTCTCTATTAATTTTCATATGATATTCTCGTTAAATTGTTGACATGAAAATACATGTAGCAAGTGACTCGTTTGACAAGGATCCAATATGAACATTCAGCATAAACAAATTTTTAAACGACGTCATAGTGTACTAGAATTGGGAATCAGGGGAAAATCAAATATGTTCATTCTCTTCCAAATCACCAAAATTTTGAGGTAAAATTAAGGATTTCAGCAAGATGGCAAATTGGGAGGGAGCTCTTGTCCAGAAAGGAAACTACTGGAGATGGCAAGAATGGAGTGGAGTTGTCCCCTGGCTATCGAGATGGTACTCGAAAGAGACAAGGTGATGGAGAATCTGTGAGGCTTCGTAAATTGCAAAGAGAGACGTCGCCAACAATCTAAACACTTGCCCTGGGACGGCCGAAATTTCACGACTCGTCCCGAGATCTTCTCTTCCTCGCAAGTCTAGGTTAATGAGCTTGAATTTCTAAGGCAACGTCCTTTGTAAAAAAGCCATGTATGCTGAATCTCCATCTCGGATTCACATCACAAAAATTATTGACCACGTGTATTTCCATGTCATTAATTTAACGACATATTGGACAGAAGCTAGCGAAGTGTAAATTTCTCACTGTGTACTAGTTTTATGTAATTTCAGGATTTTCCATGACATGAAAATCAATTATAATTAAATAAGTTGTGGATATGATAGTTTGAAATTTTTGTCGATGCTATCGAATGAGGCCTCACTTTTGATTACTATATATATGTAGACTATGGACCACATCGTACGACTACTTTTAATCAGTATACAAATGTTGACTATGGACCACATCATACAACAATACATATCAGGTGATGTTAAGATTGGTCGACATTGGGCGAGCAAGAATGGCCTAAATTGGGCGTGCAACAACGTCGTGCATCTCGACTACATCCTAGTCGTTAGCTGTGAACAGACTTCAACGTTTTCATTCCCACAAGCAATTTCGGAAATTAAAAACAACTAAAGAAAATAAAAGGAAGTTGTCCAACCCAGAAGTAAAGATTCCATGCATCCAAAAGGATCTAGGAAAACCCTAAGAAAACAAAATCGGTAGTTTGGAAATTATCTTGTCCTTATTGAAGAAACTTTGTTTAATACACGAGGCATTCGGTGAGAAATCGTGCAATTTCTATTTAAGATTAATAACATAAAAAATTCTCAATCCAATTTAGAATTAGTAAACTCGTGTGATATTTATTCAAATTGGGATGATCGTGCCATATTTGCTCCCAATCAATATGGTACATATATAGTCATGTGAGATTTTTTTGTGATATGAGCCACGCTCTAAGGGGTTTTTTTTTGTTTTTCGGTGATTTTATGCAAGTTCACTCACCGAGCTTTTTTTTTTTTTTGAACTTATTTATGTCATGACAAGATTGTGGAGGCGTGAATATAATTAAAAAAGATCCGAATTTTTTTTTTATCTTTTCGAGTCAACGGTGGTTGGCAGTGCGATCGTCACAAGACCAGCGAGTGATCGACAGTCACTCAGAAAGTGGTGACTACTAGAAGAGAGGCGGCGTTCAGCTTGACTAGTCCACAATGATTTAAATTACTGATGACGTAAATCTCGGCTTAAATTCCGTCAGCCGACGCGTCACCCCGACACTGAAACCCCCCTTTTCAAAACAATATAAAAATGCTTATTGCAATTATAAAAATAATACCTTGACGTTCCGTAAGCATCCGATGACGTAAGCGTTTTTTAAAATGGGTATCGACACGCACTCCGCTACAAAGAGCGCTCCCGGTTGCTCGCCAGTCGCAACTGCAGCAGAGCGAGAGAGGCACCTCCTCGAAACGAAGAAGAAGAAGAAGAAGGACGACGAAGGAGAATCGGAGGAGACGAGAATGAGCGCGGCGGGCGGTGCCGGGAAGGTCGTGTGCGTGACGGGGGCGTCCGGTTACATCGCCTCGTGGCTTGTCAAGCTCCTCCTGCAGCGCGGCTACACCGTCAAGGCCTCCGTCCGCGATCCGAGTCCGTTCTCCATCCCCTCTCGTTTCCGTTCTCGTTGGAGTCGAGTCTTGCTCTGATGCGTGCCTTTTTGGTGGTGATTGGCCGTTGGTTGTCCCCGATCGGCCGGTTTTGCTTCCCGATGGTCTTTGATTCTCTTGTGTCCTGTGCGACGCGTTCTATTTCGTCGTCATCTCGCGTAATTCTATGCCGTGGATGAATGTTTCGTGCGTATGCAGTTTCGGACTGGTGGCCGAGTGAAGTAGCTTGTGTTTTGGCTGGATTGGTTTGAGGTAATCGAGGTTTTAACAGCTGAGTGGGGTTTAATTGAAACTGGGGGTTTAGTGCTTTTTCCGACGGCGTGCCTTGTAGAAAGGTTTTTCTTTTTGCTTCTTTTTCGAGCATTTCTGGAGTATAGAGGAGTCATCTCGTGAGATTATTGATTACCAGATGATGGTGGTTAGAGGTATAATCAATCTGGATAAACCTCTTTTTTTTTTTTTTTTTTTTTTTTTTGCCTTTTGGCCTAAATGTGAGGTTATTCTTTTAGAACTGGAGTAGTTGTGCCTTAGTTAGGATTGTTTTGCCAGCTCCGAAGACCTTACTCCATAAGGTTGATTTGGTTAGATTAACAGTGATCTCGCAGCTGTTGTTCGAATTCGTTCCTGCATTGGTAGGCAAGGAAAAATGAAAGAGAACGTTCGGGAATCTTCTAAAAAGTTACGAGATGTTGGGTTTGTTTTCTCAGTATTGTTACATGAGGTTTCCCAATTTCTATTACAGTGCCATGCTTTAAATCATTTAGTTTCCGGGTGAAAAACCAGATATCTTAGACTTTCATGAAAATGCCTTCATTCAAACTTTTGTTGAAGAGCCATGATGTTGTTTGACTCGAGCTGTTCCAGTTTAGTGGAAGAGTTATGGTCATTGAATATTCTGGTTTATATTCCGGTTTTCCTTATCTCCAAAAAACTCATTTACTGCGATTGCTCGTCTTTCCTACAGATGATCCAAAAAAGACTGAACACCTGCTTGGACTTGATGGAGCGAAAGATAGACTTCAACTGTTCAAAGCAAACCTGCTGGAAGAGGGTTCATTTGATCCTATTGTTGAGGGTTGTGCAGGCGTTTTTCACACTGCCTCTCCCTTTTATCATGATGTCAAGGATCCGCAGGTTTGGTTCCAGAATTCATACGCTAGTCATTGCAGAGTAGTTCTTTCTTCCATTTTTCATTAATCCTTTTTTGCCTCATTTTATTTATTGAAGCCAACCGGCATTCATCATGCTAATCCCGATAGAGTAGGAATTTATTCAATATTAACCATAACCAAGTTCATTAACTTGGTCACCCCTGTTTAGTTTTGTTATATTATAGCTTTGCCATTCTTAACTGTGAAAGGGAATGAAGGGTGCCTGGAAACTGTAGTGGAAGTGACTGTATTATTCTAATCTTCAATTTGCATAATCTGATATTCTCATCAAGCACATCTCTCGTCACCTTCTAATGTACAGCTCTGCAAATTGTTTGTGAAAATTGGTTGGGATCAATTGTATACGGGATTTAAGTTGTCCGGCTTATCTTTTGGTCATTTGCTTCTATTGCTTGACTCTAGTATCTGCTAATGTATTCTCTTTTTGGTGCGATAATAATTTGGGTGTGTATCTCACTATGTTTCCTTACGTGCATAAGTTACAGGCAAGGAAATAAGAGCATGTGAGTCCGAGGACTTACCTAATTTTTTCCTTAGACTCTAAAAGATTCAAATTTTCATTTATTTTGTTACATTTTTTCCTTGATAATTGATGATAACAAAGCCTGTTTATGAATGGATTTATCTCAACTTTGATATGATTTTTTTATGGATGAGCAAGATCATAGAGTAGCATGTCAACTTTTATCAGTTCATGTGTTTTGGGAGAGAACCATCATTTATATGGGGACCTCCCTCACCCTTGTGCTTCTTACAATGTTACGTATAATTAGTTCTCTTACTAGAACTACGCGGAATCAATGGAGATCCTACTGTTATTGAGTATGTACTAGATTGAAGTTTGTGAAGTTAGATGGAGTTGAGAGATATTTGAATTATTATTTACTAAGGTGGTGTCGGTAATTGAATTCTTCAGCACCCCATTTCTTATTTAAATGATGTGTTAGGTAATTGGTTAACATGACTAAAACATGTCATATCTCCTGAGTGCCTCGCTAATTAGTTCTTGCCTATCCAGGCCAAATGAGCATGTAAAAGGTCTTCATTGGGAAGTTTTCTCTAGATTTTTTCTTTCTTTTTTCAGGCAAATGCTGTTTGTTAAGTCAAATATGTAGCCCTGCCTTATTCCATGCCCTTGTCTTTGTCATATTTTAAGACTATGGATGTCAAAATGCTGGCTGCTGCTCACTGAGGCACCTTGAATTGGCGAGTAGAAAAAACTTAAGTAGGATTTATAATTCAAGTTCTAGGTGTGCACTGAAGATTTTATGACATGTAGTGACACAATCTGTTCTCTCATTATTTCATCTAGTTTATATCTTTTGGCAAATTAATTGTTATCATATTTCAGGCAGAATTACTTGATCCGGCTGTGAAGGGAACTCTTAATGTCCTGAAGTCATGTTCCAAAGCACCTTCTGTGCAGCGTGTGGTCTTGACATCATCTATGGCTGCAGTTGTATACAATAGACAACCGCGGACACCTGAAGTTGTGGTGGATGAAAGTTGGTTTTCTGATCCAGACTTGTGCAGGCAAACCAATGTATGCATCTTGTCCAGTTTAATTTTGTTGTCTCATGTATTATCTACTGGTGCTGATATGATCAACATGAGTGAAATCTAAAAATGAACTGTTAACCACTCCTCTCAAAGTGATCTCTCCCATTTTGTATTTCTTGCTATCGACACAAACTAGCTGGCTGGTTGGTGGAGTTGTTCCATTTCAATCTCAGTGGTTATCATAACGGCATCAATTTTGAAGTGGCTTTCTTTTCTGTCATGAATGCATTATATCTCTCTAATTTTTGCCCCCTTGTAGGCGTGGTATTTGCTTTCCAAGACTTTGGCTGAGGATGCTGCCTGGAAATTTGTGAAAGAAAAGGGCATTGACATGGTTACAATTAACCCAGCTATGGTGATTGGTCCTCTTTTGCAGCCAACGCTTAACACAAGTGCTGCAGTGATCGGAAATATGATAAATGGTAATTCAGTAGCTACCGTTCTCCAGATAACAGAGTTTCATGTTTCCATTGCATCAATAATGCATGATTGCATTGACAAACAGTTCTCTGCCCTAACTAACAAGGAAGCTCACCCCACTATTCTGTTTCTTTACAATCCTAATTCAGTTTTACCCATTCTAAATTACTATTTGAGGGGAGGAAATATGAATATTTACTTTTCCAACTTCTTAACATATGTCCGACCAAAAAAAAAAAAAACTTCTTAACGTGTGATGATTATATAATTGTACAAATTTACCCATTCAGCTGGGGCTTTGTCGGTATCTCTCCTTTTTGGTAAGGTCCTCGTCTCATTTCTTTGTTTGATTTTGATTACTTCTGTGATTTTTCCTTGGGAGAAAGGAGAAAGGATACCGATTGAATTGAGGTGTACCATCACTCACTTCATTGCCGTCAATTTTCCCCTTGTGTTTTCACCATACAGTAGCCATCCTTGTTATATGCAGCCTACTTTATTTATTTTTGAAAGTTTTGTCGTATCCCTTCTAACCAAGAGTATTTTAATTTGATATCCATTCTGCTTGTGATTCCAACTCAGGTGCACCAACTTTTCCAAATGCGAGTTTTGGATGGGTCAATGTCAAAGATGTTGCAAATGCTCATATACTGGCATTTGAGATCCCATCAGCCAGCGGAAGATATTGTTTAGTTGAGAGAATTGCACACTGCTCCGAGATCGTGAGGATCTTACGCGAGCTTTACCCTTCTGTCCAGCTTCCAGAAAAGTAAGTAGTTAGACCATAACCTGTACATGTATAGTGACCTGGTGGTAACCAACTTTTGGAGTTACCATCTCATATACAAGTTCCTAGGTCTACTGTCTCATTTTTCCCATGACGTCTATCTTGCGTCTGTTTGCTTCCAGCGGAGATTGCTGATTCTGCTTGAAATCCACTTTGTAGGTCCGCGGACGACAAGCCTTTCGTGCCAATCTATCAGGTGTCCAAGGAGAAAGCGAAAAGCTTGGGGATCGACTACATTCCTCTGGAGCAGAGTTTGAAGGAGACTGTTGAAAGCCTGAAGGAGAAGGGATTTGTTAAGTTATGATAGAAAATTTTCCCAATTCAGAAATGTAATAGGGAGGCCTATCGCCCTACTGCCTGTTCGTTCCCATGAAGTGTGTTTGCACACAAACATTGGTGAAGGCAGGAAACCATAGAGATTTCCCTGCTTCCTCTGTACTCGTCTTCAAAATAAAACGAGGAGTGCCGTCGCTGTGTTCTTGCTCAATCGTTGAATTAGGATGGACCGAGTGTCCGACTGGCGGCGACGTTCTTACTAGGTCCACGGCCAGTGGTTTGCGTGAAGGGCGTCCGCGATTATCCCTTCGCGAAATTTACGCCCTCCTCCGTATCAAAACTTTCTAGAACTTCCAAGTTTAGACCCTCTAATAGTAAACATAATAATCAGTTCTAGAGGAAATGCGACTTCGTAAAGGACAGCAGGATCATATATTTTTCTCGAAAACTAATTTCGGATTTGCCAATTATACTCTGACAACCCCACAGGTCGGAAGGTCCCTCGATCGGATAATCCAAAGTGCAGTCAAATGGTCTTATTATTATTGTTATTATTATTATTCCGTCTCTAAACAGTCCTTCCCCGACTGACTTGTCGAGGTACAAAGAAACATTTTTGACCAATGACTTGAACGCATTTCCCTTGCTCTTGGAGAGTGTCCACCTGCCCACCCCCGACCGACACGTCGGCTTCCATCTCGCCACTGGAATTGCGCTTTTTTCCCATCAAGCGCGTGCCGTTCCTTTCCCTGTGTAATTTTTTTTTTTTGGTCGAACTTTCCCTGTGTAATTTGCATCTTAGAGTTCTTACCAAAACATCGTTATCGAATACGGAATGATCTATTGTCAATACAAAATCTTTTTCACGGTTTCCAAAGTAAAGTCTTTTTGCGCATTATTTTCTGATGCTCGAGGAGCATATTTTGGGCACCCATCCAAAAAATGTACGAGAATGATGAGAAAAAAGAAATATTAAAATCATATGAGTAAATTAATCATCCTAGAGTCAATGTATATCATAAGAGCTTACTTGTATAATAATCACCTATGATACAATGACGGCATCAATATATATAATAAGAGCTTACTTGTATAATAATCAGAGTAACGAATGATAGGGGTCGGCGTTGATTAAATTGTCAAAGTTATTCACCACTCCTCAACAAGGATTTTGGTGAGTGGATTGATCCGGAAGGTAAGAGCTTCTGCTTGGATGCGATTCGAAGGAGAATTGCCAATTGGTTGCCAAATTGGAAACTCGAGACTTCTAGGCTGCATAACCACCCACTAAATTTGTAGGTGCATGCTAACCAACATTTCACTCGGGCGGTGTGCTGACATTGTAGGCCGGTTGATTAGTCTTCGGACCATTGAGAGCATTAATGTAAAAACACTGAAGCAGTCCATAATTGTCGACAACATCGACTGGTTAGCTCCTGTTCAGCTTGTGATTTGGCGTGGATTGAAGGTCTTGCAAGTAGCCATCATTAAGAATAATAGCCTCTTTTTTTTTTTTTTTTTTTTTTTTTGGCTTTTTTATGTAACGATAAGGTCATGTAGATATAATTCAAAATGATCCGATGTCTTTGTCTTCTTTTTCGAGTCAATGGTCAATAGATCAGCTTGCGGACGATATCTCTCCGTTGATTATTCTTTATTTAGTCACTGAATTGACGAAAAGTAGCATGTGTGCCATAAGAGAGGAGGCGTTCAGCTTTGCTACTCCAAAATCAAATCGGTTCATTCTCTCCAAAATCACCAAAATCTTTTGGAAAAATTAAGGATTTCAGCAAGATTGCAAAATGCGAGGAAGCTCTCGTCTAGAAAGGGAGCTACTGGAGATGATAAGAGTAGAGAGGAATAGCTATCCCCTGCTATCTAGAGACTCTTTGTAAGATCTTCTCTTTCTCGCGAGTTTGGGCTAACGAGCTTGAATTTCTAAGACCACGTCCTTTTTAAAAGCCATTTATTCTGAATTTCCATATCGAATCCACATTAGGCAAGCTGGTCGCCACATGTGTTTTTTCACGTCAGGGAGTTAACGAGATATTGGATAGAAGCTAGTGGAGTTTAAATTTATCATGGTGTACCGATTTATGATTTTTTGTGATGCGAAAATTAGTCTAAGATAAATACACTGTAGGTGTATAATTTCAAGATTTTCTGCGATGTGAAAATTAATTATGGGTAAATATGTCACGGATATGACAAGTTTGGAATTTTTGTTAATGCTAGGGAACGTTACCTCAATGTTAATTGCTATATAGATGTTGACTATGGACCACATCATACAACAATCCACATCGAGTGACGTTAAGATAGGCCTAAATTGGGGGAGCAACAGTGGCCTTGATTGGGCGAGCAAGAACTTCGTGCATCTCGACTCCATCCTAGTTGCTAGCCGTCAACAAACTTCAATATTTTAATTGCCACAAGTAATTTCAAAAATTATATTAAAAAAAACAGAGAAGAGAATAAATGAAAGTGTCACAAATAGACGTAAAGATTCCATACATCCAAAAGAATCTATGGAAATAGAAAGAAAATAAAATCGATAGTTTGGAAATTATCCCGTTCTTATTGAAGAAACTTTGGTTAATGCTTGAGGCATTTGACGGGAAATCGATTACATCCTATTTAAGATTAACACTATCAGAAATTCCTAATCGGATAGCAAAAACTCTCAAATTGGTATACTCATGTCATATTTTGTAAGACGTAGAAGCGCAATCCAAGATCTTCATAGCTAGAAATAAGAACACATATGTAATCATATAGATAGATTTACATACTTGATTTGGACCACCGTTCTTAACGCAGAATAACGACAATCCAGACTCAAGAATTTCTCCTCTATTATTTTTTGTATCACTTGCTCAATGAGATGGCCCCCTCACCCTTTAGCACTAGGTAAACGCTCCTTTGTGAGGATAAATGTGAGAATTAAGGTTAGATGAGAGATTTGAACATTATTTATAGAGTTTCTAATAAGACTCTCTCATTACAGGCCAAGTACAACTTGGTTCACATTAGCCAACTTCATATTAGACTAATTAAAAACCCGAAAGCACAAGTCAAGATCTCCATAGCTAGAAATAAGAACAATGTAATCATGTAGATAGATTTACACACTTGATTTAGACCATCGTTTTTGATGCGGAATAGCAACAATCCAAACTTAAGAACTACTCCTTTATTATATCACTGGCTCAATGAGACGGCCCTCTTACTCTTTAGTATTAGGTAAACGCTCATTTGTGAGGATAATTGTGAGAATTATGATTAAAGGAGAGATTTAAATACTATATATAAATATTCTAACCAGGCCCTCTCATTATGGGTTAGGTACAACTCGGCCCACACTAGCCAGCCCCATATTAAACTAAGTGAAAAACCTTTTATCTCACCTTAGATCAACCTCGTAAAATAATAAATTATAATATCAATTAGGGTCCATTCGTTTCGCGAAAAATTAGCCATTTTCGGAAAATATTTTCCCATAAGTCATTTTCCGGGAAATGATAATATTTTCTGATATTCGACTAAAATCAAAAAATGTTTAAGAAAATATTTTCCAATGTTCGGTAAGAAAAATATTTTTCGCTCACTAGATTGGTGAGCACGAGTATTAATTGAGGCTCGCCAAATCGATGAGCGTGAATTTGAGATGGACGAGCTTAAGGTTTATCTAGTCCGACGACTAGCCAAAAAAGAAGAAGATGAGAAATAAAAAAAAAAAAAAAGAAAAAAAGAAAAAAAAATAAAAATAATTCAAATAAAGAAAAGAAGAAGAGAAAAGAAAGGGAAGGAGGAAGTGAGGATTTGTAGAGGTATAAGATAAGAGAGATCAAGTGAGGAAAATATTTTTCACTTTTGAAAAGTGGAAAATATTTTCCCATACTTTAGAAGACTTTTTTTCCTTTGATGGAAAATATTTTCCCAAAGAAATTCATTTTCCGTAAAACGAACTCCAAAAAATCCGAAAAACGTTTTCCCGAAAACTATTTTCCGCGAAACGAACGGAGCCTTAATGTAACCCACACTAGAAAAACTCTTATATTCTCCCACTTTGGCTATATTAATTGAAATCGTACTACATGTACGCATATTGGTTTATAGATAATTCTTAATAGTCAATCATATCCCATAAAATCTAAATACCAAATCATTACGGTAACTACATGTATGCACACGGAATCTTTCATAGTCACGAGTGCTTTTAACTTCTTTAATATTGATTCAACATAATAGTGTGACAAATTGATGACAACTCTCATAGAGAGATTCCATTTACAAGTCACCATTCTCTTTACTTTGAGTGTCACAAAAACCAGTGCCACTAGAGAATATTTTTTTATGATTAACCTTTCTTTATGTGTAACAAGACATATGCTCAAGGCTAATAACATGATGCCCCTAACCTTGACTCATGGTTTATATAATACCTTGAGACTTTTATTAATATGTAATCAACATAATGACATTACATTCAAAAATATTTTATTAAATGTAAAACCTGATGTATATCAAACCTTTAGTAAGTGTAACAAATACAGATATAAGCTTTATTAGAGTAAAATCGAAACAGCTCCCACTAAATAATGGCATCTAATCATGCTCCTAAGCCCATATAATGATATGTCGTTCAAGAACAGAGGAGCGAAGTCCTTTAATTCGTGGATCTACAACCATATCATTTATGGAAAATGCTATTTTACAATGTCATCATTTTGTACTGTTTCTTTATGGTAAAAAATTTGACTGCCATATGTTTAGATCCTTAAACCTTATATTGTTAATAAATAACATTATAGAGTTATTGTCTCAATACAACTGTATGTAAATATGCATAAAGTTAAATAGGATCAACTCTCTAATGAGATTCTGGAGCCTAATAGCCTAAGTAATAGCCTAAAAACATGCTACAAACTCTGCTTACATGATAGAAGATGACATAACTTTCTATTTACTTCACTACCTACTAACATAAATATGCATTATGTTATTGATTTCATGTCTTTTTAATAGCCAGCAGAGTTTACATCCAAATACCCTACTAATTGTAGGACTTGGACATGCCTATAAATTGGCATATAGTCTTTTGTCCCCATTTTTAGATACCTCAAAAAAAAAAAATTATTGCCAGTAACCTAATGATTGTGTTCTGTGTTCTAGATTTAACTAATATTTGCCTACAAGTCCCGTTGTAAAAGTGATGTTTAGTCTAGTGCAAATTTGAGCATACATGATACTTTCAAGTGCACTGACACAAGATATACCTTTTAATTGGATTTTGGGAAAATGTCATAAATGGTCCCTATATTTTTATTCAATGTGCAATTTCGTCCCTGAACTTTTAATTTGTTCAATTTAGTCCCTGAACTATTGATAAATGTCCGATCTAGTCTCTAAACTTTTGATAGGCTCGATTTGGTCCATGAACTATTAATAAAATGTCCAATCTAATCATTTGTTACTGTTTTTCCCTTCTTTTTTTTTTTTTTTTTTTTTTTGCTTCTTCTCTCTTCCCTCCGCCAGAGTAGCCAGCGTCTAGCGAGGGTTGACCGGTGTCGGGCGAGAGCCATCCTCGTCGGATGTAGGCGAGGGTGACCCTCATAGATCTACGGGGGGCTCCCTCGCAGACGCCGACAGGGGGCTCCCTTGCCAGATCGGCGAGGGAGCCCCTCACCGGTGTCCCTCACCCGATCTAGCCTCTCACAAATTTGCAAGATGCCGGCGAGGGGCTCCCTCGCAGATCCGGCGAGGAGCCCCCTCGCCGGCGTCCCTCACTGGCATTGGGTGAGGGGCTCCCTTGCCCAATCTGGCCTCTCGCAAATCTGCAAGACGCCGGCGAGGGAGCCCCTTGCCGGTGTCGGGGAAGGGGCTCCTTCGCAGACGCCAGCGAGGGTCGCCCTCGCCTGCGTTCGGCGAGGATGGCCCTCGTCGGACACCGGCTTCCTTCTGCCGGAAGAGAGAAGAAGCAAAAAAAGAGAGGAAAAAACAGTAACAAAAGATTAGATATGACATTTTATCAATAGTTCATGGACCAAATTGAGCCGATCAAAAGTTCAAGGACTAGATCGGACATTTATCAATAGTTTAAGGATCAAATTTAGCAAATTGAAAGTTTAGGGACGAAATTGTACATTGAGTAAAAATATAGGGACCATTTATGACATTTTCCTTTGGATTTTTTCAATATCTAATTAAGGACAATAGAACATATTCAATCTATCACCTTTAATGACAAAAGCAATTTCTAACTTGCAGTGATGTATATTGAATATTTCCAAAATATGATAAGTAAATGTCCTCTGAGATTAATCCAATATATGGTAGGGATGATCCTTACGAACTTAAGTGCAAATGACAAAAGATGCCTCAAGGTTCTCCATGTCAAATTTTTTTTCAATAATATCTATTTTATCTCAAATAGTAATTCAAGATCACTGCTTGCAAGCAAAATATTATGTACATAAAGTATGGGAAAAATAAATTTCATTCCACTGACCTTGCAGTGTATATATACTAAATTACTTTATTCTCAACTAAACAAAGTGACAACACCATGAAACTTTAATAATATTATTTTATATACTGAATTATTTTGTTTTCAACTGAATGAAGTGACAACACTATAAAATTTTAATAATATTGCCTGGAAACTTACTTAAGATCATGAATAAAACTTTTCAATTTACACACAAGCTTACCTGAATTATTTGCTGCAAAACTTTCCGATGCATTATATAGATTTCATTATCAATATGTCAATTTGGAAAGATAGTTTTTATTTGGCGTAACTCCATATCAAAATGAGTTATTAAATTTCATGTTCACTTAGAAATAATCTTTTGAAGAGACTAGAAAAAAGATATTTCTTTATTGTTCACCCCTCTTTCAGAATGAAAAATTTTGGCTACCAGTTTGGCTTTAAACTCCATAATCTTTCTTTGAAATCCCTTTTAATTTTGTATACTTACTTGCAACTAATGAGCTTGTGACCTTTAGGCAAGTCAATAAATTTCTAAATACTATAATATTTCACAAATTGCTTCTCGTCTTTTATGGCATCTAACTACATGATTGTGGACAAGAAACAACATTTGTATAAGTCACCAAATCAACTATGCAGTAAATATTGTAGTCATGCTCTCATAGATGAACTATATAGTCCGGTGATATAATCGATCGTCTTTACTTAATAGATCTCCTGAGTAGAGTTGCAACTACTTCATTATGCACCTAAGAGACTTAAGAAACTTCATTAGAAATTATTTCAAGAATGGTATCTTAAACCTCAATAAGCTTAGTTTATGATGTAGGAGGTTCCACAATGGTTTGTATAGGCAAAGATAAAGATATAGTGATCTCCACCGTACTATTGTCCTTAATAGTTTGAGAGCATCTATCCTCTCAACTACATCGAGCTTTATAAACTTTACCGTCTATGATTCCATAATTCTTCTACCTTCATTAGGGTCATAAAATCAATACCTCTTTGAATAATTTGGGTAAGATATAAAATAATTTTGAGTTGATCTAAATTTCAATGTACTTAATATTGGATTATATAATCTCACTTAAATTTTAATATGATTCAAGTTAGATTTACGTCATGTCCAAAACTCAAAAAGAGCTAATGGAACACTTTGGTAAGAAACACGTTTTTGTATGTGAAAATATTGCTTTTAAAATATCAGCCCACAGAAGATCGAATAAATTTGTCGTATTAATCATACTCATTACTATGTCCATTATAGTGCGATTATACCTTTCGTTCAAATAATTTTGTTCGGGATTTTCATGCATAGTAAATTAAGTTACTACCCCAAAATCTACCAAATATTTGACAAATGACTCTTTAAGCTATTCGACATTCCCATACTTGCTAAAATACTCACCACCACCGTTAGGTCTGACAACCTTTAAGACTTATTTTAACTGTTTTTCAATTTTAGTCAGAAATTTTTTTGAATTTATCTAAAGGTTCAGACTTTTCCTTATAAGTACAGAAGAAATAGTCATCAATGACTTTGTTGAAATAAAATTTATGCATAACGTTAAGGATTCTATATCGTAAGACCTAGACTATTAGAATGATCGGTGGTTTCATAAGTTCTTTTATGAGTATGATTTTTAAACTTCAAATCTACCATTCTTACAACGTAATCCTTAATCTTATTAGAACAATCATACCTTATGTTAAAGAGTTCGTTTAGATGTGTCATAATCTCCGCAGTAGATAAGATATAATTTCAAGCCACCAAGGCTTTCATCATTCTTTAATAGTGCAATCAGTTGGTAAACCATTTTTTAAGTATTCATAAATGGAATGCTTCATGGCTACAAGGCAAATCCGATTGCTCTTTTTCCAAACAAAAAATCTTATTTCTAGTACTTAAAGTTTAAATCAATAAAAACCCCAATAATAATGAACTTATTAATTACAGATAATGTAACTAAAATAACAACCAATGTATATAATTAGTATTATGTGAGTACTGTATGACTTGAAGACATATAAATACACATTCGGAGAGTTACATGCATTATCACATAATCACATTTGAGCAGAATACTGTATACTCTTCACATGACAGTAACTATGAGAATATATTCAAACATTCATGAATTCAAAACCTTTAGGTATATGAACTACTAAAATCGGTACTCCTCCGCCATACTATCATGCATCCCTCCATGAACTAATATACAATCATCTTTTTTGGGAGTATGACCACGCATTAAAATATGAGACATTCTATCATTATATGCAATCAATATTTTTTAACCCAAATAAACGTGCCATTTTCACGATCACAACTCAATTAAATCCTTGAAATTCTCTTATAGTACGGATATAAACTTTACTTCTCACATACATCATATACATGTGACTTTAACTTTAGTAACAGGGATAATTAATCACTAAATTATATATCATGCTAATTACATTGCTTTATTCATTGATACTAATTAAACTTTATATATTATAAATGAATCACACTCTACGCAATATCTATGTAATGACATACCTATAAATCAGCACATGTATTTCTAAAATCATAGAAAAATATAAGAAAATGTGCAAAAATACCCTAAAATAACCCAAAAAACATGTGCATTTAGGATTTTGTACGTATTTTCACATTGATAAAATTATCAAAAATAAAAATAAATATATCACAATGTATAGCATCTCCATACAAGCACATAGATTTCAAAAACGTGCCCGTATGCACATCCGGAGTGTGCAGCGCATGCTGCACACACGCTAGCCGCTTGGACTGGTCATCTTCCAGTCCAACCGATAGGCCGGTCAACGGACAGTCGGATCGATTGACTGGTCTAGTCAACAATGAACCGGATCAGGTAGGTCAACGGGTCGGATCCGGGTTAGTTCAACGGGTCGGGTCAATGGTTGGTCAACCATTAACCAAGTTAAGTCAACGGGTCAGGTCAAGTCTAGCCCTATGGGTCGCTGACGTCTGCCCTTGCGCGTACAACGCACACATGAACAGCGCCCCACGCGTGAGAGTGCATCACCGCTCGTGGGTTGCATGCTCGACACCTTGGTGACGTGTGGGGGTGCATGGGGTGTGTTCGGCCATCCCTGGCAGCTCGCTAGCCATAGTTTTACTCATCCCAATGAGCCCATTTTGAATTTGTAATTAAAGTTTATTTTTATTGAACAAAAAAATCATGAAAAATCACAAAAAAACTATGCATTAAGGTTATGACTGCTCCGATACCACATGTAAGATGCTAAAGCGCGACCCAAAATCTCCATAGTAGAAACAAGAACACATATATAATCATGTAAACAAATTTACACACCTGATTTAGACCATCGTTTTTTATGCGGAATAGCGACAATCCGAACTCAAGAACTTTTTCGTATTGCCCTTTATATCGCTAGCTCAATGAGACGATTCATTTCGCCCTTTAATGCTAGGTAGGCGCGGATAATTATGAGAATTAGGGTTAGAAGAGAAACTTGAGTACTATTTATAAAGTTTCTAATTAGGCTCTCTCATTACGAGCCAAGTATGACTCGGCCCAAATTAGCCCGCCTCATATTAAATTAATTAAGCAACATTCTATCTCACTTTAGATTAACTCCATAAAACGGTAAATTATAATATCAATTAGTATGGCCCACACTAAGAAAACTCTTACACATTTATCCCAAATTGAAATGATGGCGTCGTATTCACTCCCCAATTGTGGTAACTTTGAGATTTTGGTGTTGGGGTTTCATGAATCATGTATAGATAAAATTAACAAAAGAACGTAGCGGAAACAAATATGATATATCTTATACATGACTCTCCGAAGGCGTTGTTCGTGCGTTTTAATCAAAAATCGAATATATAAAAGTGAGTTAAACGAATTACCTCTCGAAGCGCGCTTTACACGAAATGGTTAAGATGTTCCACAGTTCGAGCCCCACAAGCGTCGGACCTCTAGTTCAAACACACCAACAATGGACGTCTAACAGAAGAGAGAACTTTTGGATATTCACCACTATGATTGTGCTAGCAATCACTTGGAGACAATCCTTCTTATCCTCTATATATTATAGTCACGGCCCGGAAGAGAGAAAACCCTTTTCTTTCTTGCTTCACTCTTGGAACACACCCACACACACGATATATCTTTTTATCTTTCTTGCAAAGAAAATAAATATAAAACCACTGAATTGCTCTCGATTTTAATCCCTTTAATTGCTGCAATTATTGGACAGTTTTTCTCGGAAAAGCAACGGTTGCTGATCGTGGGAACAGCAATCATTGCTGACCACTCTCGATTATTAATCCCTTTAATTGCGGCAATTATTGGACAGTTTTTCTCAGAAAAGCAACTGTTGCTGATCGCGGAAACAACAATTTAATCTCTTTAATTGCGGCAATTATTGGATGGTTTTTCTCGGATGCTTTAGGGCATATATCCAACATTTGGGAGGGTCAATATGGCACAAATATAATGATACAAAATTTTTGGTAATGTGAACCCTTTTTATTTATATGAAGAAGCTCCAATGGATTTTGCTTTTGCTTTGTGGTGATTTCATGCCGTTCAACCGAGTTTTTATTTTATTTTATGTGATGACAAGATTATGTAAGCGCCAATATAATTCAAAACGATCCAAAATCTTTTTTTTTTTTTTTTGAGCCAATGGTCGATAGCAATGAGGTCGTCACGATTACTTCGAGATCAGCCGGACAATATCTCTCAGTTGATTATTCTTATTTAGTCATTAAATTGACGAAAGTAGTAAGTCTGCTGGATGAGAGGAGACATACAACTTGGTCACTCCAAAATGATTTACGTTATTGATGACGTAAAACTCGGCTTAAGTTCCGTCAGCCGACATGTCACCCCAACAATTACACCCCACCTTAAAGCAATATAAAAATACTTACTATAAAAATAATCATTATGAAAGAATGATGCTGACTTATGGATTAGATGGAAAGAGCAACAAGCAAGAGTCTTTCAGTCTTCTTTTGAGGTCCCCACGCCAATAAAGATATTTGTTCTACGGATAATGAATAGACTAAATGATTTTTTATATTACGGCAACTGACTTAACCAGGGGGACTAAGCTGGCCTGGGTTAAGTCAGTTGCCGTAAGGCTGTCAGTTAGCCGTGGGGTTTTCACCCACCACTCCACCAGGGAATAAGCCTGGACCTTTATTTCCTTATACCCTCCCCGGGTTGATTACCAAGCCCGGCATCGCGAGGATCCAGCGAAGGAGTGCCCCCTAATTCTCCACCATTGTTTTACCTGCCGACAGAGCAACATGGGAAGCACTTGGGGACTCTCACCCCAACCAGGTTCTCCTGGAGTACTTCCATTAAGCAGTTCAATGACCTACTCAGGTCCGAAATGATTTTTATATTACTTAAAAAATAAATGAATAAAAAATACTTTTATCGTTCACGAAAATATTTAAATATAAATTGTTATTGATAATGAAAATATCTTTCAAATAATATAAGTGATTATTATATAAAAAATAATTTTTAAATTATTTATTTTTCGCAAAATAAACAGAATCTAAAATTCATATCCTCATCCATGTATAACTTAATAGATAATTGAAGAGTCCTCAAGTGAGTCACACACAAAGAAAAAAAAAAGCCACATCTTTTTTGTTGAGCTATTTGACAAGTGTCCCATCACTTGTTTAGTTTGAGCATTATTAGTGATATTTTTTATGTGTTTGGTTTAATTTTCGCATTATGAAAAATTCCAAATTAATATATTCATGACAAATTTACTTTCTTTTAGTTTCCATCCAACATTCTCGTTAAATTGTTGACATGAAAACACATGTGGCAAGTGACTTGTTTGATAAGGATCCAATATGAATATTCAGCATAAACAAATTTTTAAACAACGTCATAATGTACTGGAATTGGGAATTAGGGGAAAATCAAATATGTTCATTCTCTTCCAAATCACCAAAATTTTGATGTAAAATTAAGGATTTCAGCAAGATTGCAAATTGCGAGGGAGGGCTTGTCCAGAAAGGAAACTCCTGGAGATGGCAAGAATGGAGAGGAGTTGTTGTCCCCTGGCTGTCAAGATGGTACTCGAAAGAGACAAGGTGATGGAGAATCTGTGAGGCTTCGTAAACTGCAAAGAGAGACGTCGCCGACAATCTGAACACCTGCCCTGAGACGGCCGAAATTTCACGACTCGGTCCGAGATCTTCTCTTCCTCGCAAGTCTAGCCTAATGAGCTTGAATTTCTAAGGCAACGTCCTTTTGTTAAAAAGCCATTTATGCTGGATCTCCATATCAGATTCACATCACGAAAATTATTGGCCTCGTGTATTTCCATGTCATCAATTTAATGAGATATTGGATAGAAGCTGGCGAAGTGTAAATTTCTCATTATGTACTAATTTTATGTAATTTCAGAATTTTCTGCGACATGAAAATCAATTATAGTTAAATGAGTTGTGAATATGGTAGTTTGGAATTTTTTTTGATGGCATCGAATAAGACCTCACTTTTGATTACTATATAAATGTGGACTATGGACCACATTGTACAACTACTTTTAATTACTATACAAATGTTGACTATGGACCACATTGTACAACAATACATATCGAGTGATTTTAAGATTGGCTGAAATTGGGTGAGCAAGAACGTCATGCATCTCGACTGCATCCTAGTTGTTAGCCGTGAATAGACTTCAACATTTTCATTCCCACAAGCAATTTCAGAAATTAAAAACGACTAAAGAAAATAAAAGGAAGTTGTCCAAACCAGAAGTAAAGATTCCATGCATCCAAAAGAATCTAGGAAAACCCAAAGAAAACAAAATCTGTAGTTTGAAAATTATCTTGTCCTTATTGAAGAAACTTTGTTTAATACATGAGGCATTTGGTGGGAAACCGTCTAGTTTCTATTTAAGATTAATATCATAAAAAATTCTCAATCCAATTTAGAATTGGTACACTCGTGTTATATTTATTCAAATTGGGATGATCGTGCCATATTTGCTCCCGATCAATGTGGCACATGTACAGTGATGTGAGATTTTTTTGCGATATGAGCCAGGCTCTCTGGGGTTCTGCTTTTGTTTTTCGGTGATTTTATGGAAGTTCACTCACTGAGCTTTCTTTTTCTTTTTTTAACTTCTTTATATGATGACAAGATTACGGAGGTGTGGATATAATTAGAAAAGATCCGAAATCTTTTTTTTTATTTTATCTTTTTTCTAGTCAATGGTGGATAGCAATGGGATTGTCACAAGACCAGCATGCGATCGATATCTCCCCGTCGATTATTCTTTATTTAGTCACTCAATTGAACAAAGCGGTGACTGCTAGAAGAGAGGCGGCGGCGTTGAGCTTGGCCAATCCAAAATGATTTACCTTACCGATGACGTTAACTCTCGGCTTAAATTCCGTCAGCCGACGCGTCACCCCGACACTTAAACCCCCCTTTCAAAGCAATATAAAATTGCCTATTATAATTATAAAAATAATTCCTTGACGTTCCGTTAGCATCCGACGGCGGGTACGGCGCCACGTGGCGCTGCGGTCGTGGGGCGGCATCGACGTGCGTCAGCGTTATTTAAGAGGATATCGCAGCCCCGTCCACTATAAAGAGTGCTCCTGCGGGCTCGACAACCGCATCTGCAGCAGAGCGAGAGAGGCACCTTCTCGAAACGAAGAAGAAGAAGGAGAAGGACGAAGGAGGCGAAGGCGAATCGGAGACGGCGAGAATGAGCGCGGCGGGCGGTGCCGGGAAGGTCGTGTGCGTGACGGGGGCGTCCGGTTACATCGCCTCGTGGCTCGTCAAGCTGCTCCTGCAGCGCGGCTACACCGTCAAGGCCTCCGTCCGCGATCCGAGTCCGTTCCTCGATCCCCCTCTCGTTCCCGCTTTCCGTTGGAGTCGAGTGTTGCTTCGATGCGTGCCTTGTGGTGGTGATCGGCCGTTGGTTGTCCCCGATCGGCCGGTTTTTGCTTCCCGACGGTCTTTGATTCCCTCTCGTGTTGTGTGTGTCCCGTCTGTGTGACGCGGTCTATTTCGTCGTTATCTCGCGTAATTCTGTGCCGTGGATGAATGTTTCGTGCGTATGCAGTTTCGGACTGGTGGCCTTGTTTTGGCTGGATGGGTTTTAGGTAATCGATGTTTTAACAACTGAGTGGGGTTTAACTGAAACTGGGGGTGTAGTGCTTTTTTCCTACGGCGTGCCTTGTAGAAAGGTTTTCTTTTTGCTTCTTTTTCGAGCATTTCTGGAGTATAGAGGAGTCATCTCGTGGGATTATTGATTACCGGATGATGGTGGTTAGAGGTATAATCAATCTGGTAAACCTCTTTTTTCCTTTTGGCCTAAATGTGAGGTTATTCTTTTAGAACTGGAGTAGTTGTGCCTTAGTTAGGTAGGCAAGGAAAAAATGAAAGAGAACGTTCGGGAATCTTCTAAAAGGTTACGAGATATTGGGTTTGTTTTCTCGGTATTGTTACATGAGGTTTCCAAATTTCTATTACAGTGCCATGCTTTAAATCATTTAGTTTCCGGGGGAAAAACCAGATATCTTCGACTTTCATGAAAATGCCTTCATTCAAACTTTTGTTGAAGAGCCGTGATGTTGTTTGACTCGAGCTGTTCCAGTTTAGTGGAAGAGTTATGGTCACTGAATATTCCGGTTTTCCTTATCTCCAAACAACTCATTTACAGTGATTGCTCTTGTATCTCCTACAGATGATCCAAAAAAGACTGAACACCTGCTTGGACTTGATGGAGCGAAAGATAGACTTCAACTGTTCAAAGCAAACCTGCTGGAAGAGGGTTCATTTGATCCTATTGTTGAGGGTTGTGCAGGCGTTTTCCACACTGCCTCTCCCTTTTATCATGATGTCAAGGATCCGCAGGTTTGGTTCCAGAATCCATACGCTAGTCATTGCAGAGTAGTTCTTTTTTCTATTTTCCATTAATCCTTTCTTGCCATATGTTATTTATCGAAGCCAACCAGCATGCCTCATGCTTATCCCGAGAGAATCGGAATTTATTCAAAATTAACCATAACCAAGTTCATTAATTCAGTCACCCCCGTTTAGTTTTGTTATACTATAGCTTTGCCTTTTTTGATTATGAAAGGGAATGAAGGGTGCCTGGAAACTGTAGTGGAAGTGACTGTATTCTTCTGCTCTTTGATTTGCATAATCCGATATTCTCATCAAAGCACATCCTCATTACCTTCTAATGTACAGCTTTGCAAATTGTTTGTGAAAATTGGTCGGGTTCAATTCTTGCCTATCCAGGGCAAATGAGTATGTAAAAGTTCTTCATTGGGAAGTTTTCTCTAGATTTTTTCTTTTTTTGGGGGGCAAATGCTGTTCATTAAGTCAAATATGTAGCCCTGCCTTATCCCATGCCCTTGTCTTTGTCATATTTTAAGACTAGGGATGTCAAAATGCTGGCTGCTGCTCACTGAGGCACCTTGAATTGGCGAGTAGAAAAAACTTAAGTAGGGTTTATAATTCAAGTTCTAGGTGTGCACTGAAGATTTTATGACGTGTAGTGACACAATCTGTTCTCTCATTATTTCATCTAATTTATCTCTTTTGGCAAATTAATTGTTATCATATTTCAGGTAGAATTACTTGATCCGGCTGTGAAGGGAACTCTTAATGTCCTAAGGTCATGTTCCAAAGCACCTTCTGTGCAGCGTGTGGTCTTGACATCATCTATGGCTGCAGTTGCATACAATAAACAACCGCGGACACCTGAAGTTGTGGTGGATGAAAGTTGGTTTTCTGATCCAGACTTGTGCAGGCAAACCAATGTATGCATCTTGTCCATTTTAATTTTGTTGTCTCATGTATTATCTACTGGTGCTGAGATGATCAACATGAGTGAAATCTAAAAATGCACTGTTAACCACTCCTCTCAAAGTGATCTCTCCCATTTTGTATTTCTTGCTATCGACACAAACTAGCTGGCTGGTTGGTGGAGTTGTTCCATTTCAATCTCAGTGGTTATCATAATGGCATCAATTTTGAAGTGGCTTTCTTTTCCGTCATGAATGCATTATATCTCTCTAATTTTTGCCCCCTTGTAGGCGTGGTATGTGCTTTCCAAGACTCTGGCTGAGGATGCTGCCTGGAAATTTGTGAAAGAAAAGGGCATTGACATGGTTACAATTAACCCAGCTATGGTGATTGGTCCTCTTTTGCAGCCAACACTTAACACAAGTGCTGCGGCGATCGGAAATTTGATAAATGGTAATTCAGTAGCTACCGTTCTTCAGATAACAGAGTTTCGTGTTTCCATTGCATTGATCATGCATGATTGCATTGACAAACAGTTCTCTGCCCTAACTAACAAGGAAGCTCGCCCTGCTATTCTGTTTCTTTACCATCCTAATTCAGTTTTACCCATTCTAAATTACTATTTGAGGGGAGGAAATCTGGATATTTACTTTTCTAACTTCTTAACATATGATGATTATATAATTGTACAAATTTACCCATTCAGCTGGGGCATTGTCGGTATCTCTCCTTTTCGGTAAAGTCCTTGTCTCATTTCTTTGTTTGATTTTGATTACTTCTGAGATTTTTCCTTGGGAGAAAGGAGAAAGGATACCAATTGAATTGAGGTGTACCATCACCCACTTCATTGCCGTCAATTTTCCCCTTGTGTTTTCACCATACAGTAGCCATCCTTGTTATATGCAGCCTACTTTATTTATTTATTTATTTTTTTTGAAAGTTTTGTCGTATCCCTTCTAACCAAGAGTATTTTAATTTGATATCCATTCTGCTTGTGATTCCAACTCAGGTGCACCAACTTTTCCAAATGCAAGTTTTGGATGGGTCAATGTCAAAGATGTTGCAAATGCTCATATACTGGCATTTGAGGTCCCATCAGCCAGCGGAAGATATTGTTTAGTTGAGAGAATTGCACACTACTCCGAGATCGTGAGGATCTTACGCGGGCTTTACCCTTCTGCCCAGCTTCCAGAAAAGTAAGTAGACCATAACCTGTACATGTGTAGTGACCTTTAGAGTATCGAGGTTTTCCTATTATCGTGTGAAGGTAGACAAGTTTTTCATGGGAAATACTATTAGTATAAAATCATATGCCCGCTAATTTACAAGATTTAAAAAAAAAAAAAAAAAAAAAAAAAAAAAACCTTTGATTTCTGGTGTTAGGAACTTTTGGAGTTACCATCTCATATACAAGTTCCCAGGTCTACTGTCTCATTTTTCCCACGATGTCTATCTTGCGTCTGTTTGCTTCCAGCAGAGATTGCTGATTCTGCTTGAAATTCACTTCGTAGGTCCGCGGACGACAAGCCTTTCGTGCCGATCTATCAGGTGTCCAAGGAGAAAGTGAAAAGCTTGGGGATCGACTACATTCCTCTGGAGCAGAATTTGAAGGAGACTGTTGAAAGCCTGAAGGAGAAGGGATATGTTAAGTTCTGATAGAAAACTTTCCCAATTCAGATTTGTAATAGGGAGGCTTGTCACCCTACTGCCTGTTCGTTCCCATGAAGTGTGTTTGCACATGAACATTGGTGAAGGCAGGAAACCACAGATTTTCCTGCTTCCTCTGTACTCGTCTTCACAATAAAACGAGTGTTGTCGCTGTGTTCTTGCTCAATCGTTGAATTAGGATGGACCGAGTGTCCGACCGGCGGCGACGTTCTTATTAGGTCCACGGGCCATTGGTTTGCGGGAAGGGCGTCTGCAATTATCCCTTTGCGAAATTTACGCCCTCCTCCGTATCAAAACTTTTTAGAACTTCCAAGTTTAGAACCTCTAATAATCAAACATAATAATCGGTTCTAGAGGCAATGTGACCTCGTGAGTCGCAGTGACGGCAGGATCATATATTTTTCTCGACAGCTGCTGCTTCCGGATTTGCCAATTATAGTTTGACAGCGCGGCAGAACGGAAGGTCCCTCGATCGGATAATGCAAAGCGCAGTCAAATGGTCTTCGAGTACTACTACTATTATTATTATTATTATTATTATTATTATTATTATTATTCCGTCTCCATGCGGTCCTTCCCCGACGGACTTGTCGAGGCACAAAGAAACATTTTTGGCCAATGACTTGAACACGTTTCCCTTGCTCTTGGAAAGTATCCACCTGCCCACCCCTGACCGACACGTCGGCTTCCATCTCGCCAGTGGAATTGCGCTTTTTTCCCATCAAGCGCTGCCCTAGAATTACATGTTTGCTGCCGTTCCTTTCCCTGTGAAATATGCATCTTAGAGTTCTTACCAAAACATCGTTATCGAATGCGGAATTGTCCTTTTTCCCGGTTTCCAAAGTAAAGTCTTTTTGCGCATTATTTTATGATGCTCGAGGAGCATATTTTGGGCGCCCGTCCAAAAAAATGTACGAGAATGACGAGAAAAAGGAAATATTAAAATCATATTAGTAAATTAATCATTCTAGAGTCAATGTATATCATAAGAGCTTACTTGTATAAACCTATGATGCAGTGACGAATGGTATGGGTTGGTGTTGATTAAATCGTCAAAGTTATTCACCGCCGCTTAACAAGGGATTTTGGCGAGTGGATTGCTCTGGAAGGTAAGAGCTTCCGCTTGGATGCGATTCGGAGGAGAATTGCCAATTGGTTGCCAAATTGAAAACTCAAGACTCGTAGGTTGCATAACCACCCACTAAACTTATAGGTGCATGCTAACCCGTATTTCACTCGGGCGGTGTGTTGACACCGTAAGCTAGTTGATAAGTTTTCAGATCATTGAGAGCATTAATATGAGAACATCAGAGTAGTCCATGATTGTTGATAACATCGACTGTTTAGCTCATGTTGAGCTTGTGATTCGGTGTGGATTGAAGGTCATGCAAGTAGCCATCATTAAGAATAATAGCCTCTTTTTTTTTTTTTTTTTTTTTCTTGATTCTTGTTGGGATAGGGTGAGGCTAGGGGTGTGTATGGTCCGGGCGGGCGATTCCTGACCTAGAACCGGGAACCGCCCGCTAAGGACCGGTTCCGAAAAATTAGGACCGGGATCCACCCGTTTGTTGCATGGATCCACCCGGGAATCGGACCGCCGGTCCGGTCCGGTTCCCGGGTGGATCCATGGGACCGATCTTGACGCAAAACAATTTTGATTTTCAACATAGAACGGTCGGGTCTATGAGTTGGGAAGGAGGGGAGGAGGTCTATGGTTGGGTTTTCAACATAGAACGGTCGCGAAACAATTTTCCGCGGCTATGGCGGGTGGTGGCCGACACAAGGGGGCAAATAGTAGCAGCGGAGGAGCCGCGGCGACGGCGTCAACGCTCGAGGAGGAATCGAAATGGTGATAGGATTAGGAGAAATCGAGGAAGAGACAGAGAGAGAGAATCGAAGACAAAGGGAGTGAGGAGATGGGATCTAATCTAGGATTTCTTTTAGTATTTTTTTAATACTAAAAAGGTTCCGGTCCCGGTCCCCGGTGGGCGGATCCGCCCATGGAACCGGGAACCGGACCGGTACCCACCGGTTCCGAAAAATTGGAAACGGGAACCGGACCGGTTCCCTCAAGAACCGCCGGTTTCGGGCGGTCCGGGCAGTTCCCGGGCATTTTGCACACCCCTAGGTGAGGCTCAACCTCACTAGCTCTATCCTATAGCTGGTTGCCAGTTGTCGCTGAGGCCTAGAGACCGATGGAGAAGGGGAAAAAAAGAAAGAAAGAGAAAATTATAAAAAAATTATAAAAATTGTAAAATTTGTTTTTATTAGTCAATAAGAATTTTGAAGAATTCAAATTCAAGACCTCTTAATTGGAAATTGTATGAGATTTACTAAGGCTATTGTCAATTTTTCTAAATGATTGAATTATTAGATTAAGATTATGGAAAGGAATGAAAATGTAAATCAATGCTCGGAAATTATCTTATCGTCCTTAAAGAAACTTGGGTTGATGCACGGGGGATTATGTGGGAAACCAACTAAATTTCTATTTATCCCATAAGCCAAAACGTCATGTACCGACAATTAAATCCCCTTTGAGAATATAAAATACTTGTGAAAAATGCCTTTGCCTTCGAGTGTCCCTCACGCATCCGAACGGCGGACACGACGCCACGTGGCATTGCGCCCGGGTCGGCGTCGACGAGCGTCCGCGTCTTTTTGAAATGGGCATCGAAGCGCGCGCGCTCGCTCGAAGAAGAAGAAGAAGAAGGAGAAGGAGAAGGAGAATCGGAGAAGACGAGAACGAGCGCGGCGGTCGGTGGCGAGAAGACCGTGTGCGTCACCGGAGCGTCCGGCTGCATAGCTTCGTGGCTCGTCAAGCTCCTCCTGCAGCGTCGCTACACCGTCAAGGCCTCCGTTCGCCATCCGAGTCCGTTCTCGATCCCCTCTCGTTTCCGTTCGCGTCCGTTTCTTTTGGTGATGATTGACGCGAGCGACCGTTCGATTGTCCACGATCGACAGATTTTGCTTCGTCATGAGCTCTCGTGTTGTTGAACACGGTCTGTTTCGTCGGCATTTCGTGCAACTCTGTTGTCGTAGATGAAAGTTCGTGGATGTCGATCGAGGTTTTAGCAGCTGAGCGGGGTTTATCCAATTGTGGATGTCCCGGACGGTGGGCCTTGCAGAGAGGTTCTCCTTCTGCTTCTTTTCCGAGCATGTCTTGAGTACAGAGTAGTCATCTCGTGAGATTATTGACTACCAGATGAGGATGGTTAGAGGTATATATAATCAATCTGGATAAACCTTTCTTTCTTTTGGCATGCTCAAGCCAAATGCATTAGATAGGATTGTTTTGCCAGCTCCGAAGACATTCCTTAATGAGGTTGTGATTTGTGTGGTGCGCTGGTTAACTTTTATGGCTCGTATTCGTTCTTATTCAGAATGATCTTGCAGCTGTTACTCAAACTCATTGCTGCATCGGTAGGTGAGGCAAATGAAAGAGAACATTCAGGTATCTTCATAAAAGTTTCAAGATCTTGGGATTTTGTTCTCTCGGTTTGGTTACATGAGGTTTTCAAATTTCAATAACAGTACCATGCTCCAAATCATTTGGTTACTGGGGAAGAGACATGATGTTGTTTGACTCGAGCCCTTCCAGTTTAGTGGATGAGTTATGTTCATTGAATTTTGCGGCTTTCCTTATATCCAAACAGCTCATTTACAACGATTGCTCGTCTCTCCAACAGATGATCCAAAAAAGGCCGAACATCTGCTTGCACCTCATGCAGCAAGGGAGAGACTTCAACTGTTCAAAGCAAACCTGCTGGAACGGGGTTCATTTGATCCTATTGTTGAGGGTTGTGCAGGCGTTTTTCACACTGCCTCTCCCTTTTATCATGATGTCAAGGATCCGCAGGTTTGGTTCCAGAATTCATACACTAGTCCTTGCAGAGTAGTTTTTCCACATTTTAGTCCTTTTTTGCCACATTTCATTTTATTGAGGCCAACTATGCTTATCCTGAGAGAGTAGGAATCTATTCAATATTAACCATGAAAAAGTTCGTTAACATGGTCACTCCTGTTTAGTTTTGTTATACTTCAGCTTTGCCTCATGATTACGAAAGGGAATGAAGGGTACCTGGAAACTGTAGTTGAAGTGACTGTACTCTTCTGCTCTTTGATTTGCAGAATCTGATATTCTCGTCGAGCACATCTCTCACCCCCTTCTAATGTACAGCTTTGCAAATTGTTTGTGAAAGTGGGTTGGGATCAATTCTACTAAGGATTTTAAGTTGTCCAGCTTGTGTTTCGGTTATGTAGGATTTTAAGTTGTCCAGCTTATGTTTCGGTCATGTGCTTCTATATCTTTAGTCTAGCATTCGCTGATGTATTCTTCTTTTATTGCGACGATAGTTTGGTTGTCTATCTCGTTATGTTTCTTTACATTCATAAGTTACAGGCAAGGAAATAAGAGAATGTGAGTTGTAGGACTTACCTAAGTTTTCCCTCAGACTTTCATTTATTTCGTTACATGGTTTACTTGATAATTGATGATAACAAAACCCGTCCACGAATGGATTTCTCTCGACTTTGTCATGTTTCCAGCAAAATAGATCATATGGTAGCGTGTTCACTTTTGTCAATTTTTTGGGCACTGGGAGAGAACAGTCATTTATATTGGGACCTCCTTCATACTTGGGCTATTTAGAATGTTACTTAGAATTAGTTCTAGTACTAGAACGATGCAGAACCAATGGAGATCCTTCTATTATTGAGTCTGCATCAGATTGAAGTTCGTGAAGTTAGATATAGTTGAGTTGTGGCTTGAATTCTAATTTACTGTTGAGGTGTCTCTACGATATTAGTGGACTAAGTCAAGAATCCAAGACTCAATTGAACTATTGATGCTCAAAATTAAAGCATCACTATTATGCGTCTCTTCAAGAGTTGCATTTATAGATTTTTCTCCCTCTTGATTTTGGTTTCGATACTGAAATTTCTTCTTTGGGGCTCTACAATCTCGTTTTAGATGCATTTCTTTTCGCAATTCCATCAAATTATTTCTCTACGAGGTCTCGATTTACTTCTTCCTCTAGACTTTGATCTACCGTGGTATTGGTCCCGCCTTCATTGATTACTTATCCCTCTACCTTTAGTATTTAAGGCAGCACCCAACAATTCAGCTGATTCTCTTCTGCGAATATCTTCATTAAGAATCAAATTTTAGATTGTTTGAAGCTTCAACTTTTTCTTTACAAACAAACTGCTCATAGTAGTCACAATTACATTCTAACTTTCAAGTAGATAAGATAACAAAATTAGAGCTATAGATTGAAAAGACGACGCATCAAATATAGCTTGTTTGATGCAAAAGACTTCTTGTACATGTTGGACAATGCCGCTATCAAATCCATTGTTGTCACCTCATTGGCAATGTTGAAAGCAAGCTCCATGCCAACTTGAGACGAATCAAACCTAGAGCTTGCTAATCTAACAATTCCCACTCTTCTTGCTTCATAGAATCTGGTTTCTCTCTAGAAAGAAGCTAATGCAAGTTCTTTTGGTATAGCATATCCTTGATCCGTATTTTCCAAAAACCAAAATCCTTGCATCAAACCAATCGATTTTCACATTCCCTTCATCCATATTTGCTCCCACAATTTCGCCAAAACCAAGTTCTAGTATCTCTTGTTAGGAACGCGAATATATGAAGAGAAAAAATAGAGAAGAAAAGTAAGCAAGAATATTTACATGGAAAACCCTTCCCAAAATCAGGAAGGGAAAAACTACGATGCCGCACTAGACAATTTTTCTACTATTAGTATCGATCTTATAAGTTCTAAAGTTAAAAGTTTCAACGTTTTAACTATAAATATAGTGCCCCCATATATAGCAGAAGTCTATGGCATACATAATAATGATGGATGTATGGAAATTACATGTATGCCATTAGCAACAATAAAAGCCCTAATGAAAGCCCTAATGTTTGTTTTAATATGACAAGATGAGTCACCTACTGGGAAGTCCTTACCCAAAACAAATTGTTTCTGCGCTTCAACATAATATTCCTCTGTTAGACTCCACAACTCCATCATGTGTTCCACACTACGGTGAGATTGTGAAGATCTTACGCAGGCTTTATCCTTCACTTCAGCTTCCAGAAAAGTAGTTAGACCGTTACCTTCTAAATGGGCAGCGAGCTGTAAAGTATCGAGGTTTCTAAATTAGTGTAAAGGTTGACACATCTTTCTTGGGGGATGCCATTGGTTCAGAATCATGTCTTGCTGACTTGCACAATTTTGTTTTATAAGTTTCATTTCGCATGGTAGAAACTTTTGGAGTTACCATCTCATTTTCATGAGATTATATACACGCACCGGCGAGCAAAAGTGATGCCACCCGTCAGTCACTATAATTCCTCCTTTTAAAACCTATTTTCTCCTACTCATGAGAGTACAATGGATGGCTGTCGACTAGGCACAGATAATAAGTTACCCAGCCCACGTTTCATTTTTCCCATGATGTCTATCTTGTGTCATTTTGCTTCCCAGTGAGACAGCTGTTTGTACTTGAAATTCGCTTCGCAGGTGTGCAGACGACGACGAGCCTTGCACACCGGTCTATCGGGTGTCCATGGAGAAAGTGAACAGCTTGGGGGATTGACTACATTCCTCTGGAGCAGATTTTGAAGGAAACTGTTGAAAGCCTGAAGGAGAAGGGATTTGTTAAATTCTGACAAAATTTCCCGAGTCAGAAATGTAAATGGGAGGCTTTTCACCTTCGCGAAATACACGCCATCCTCCGCACGATAACTCATTAGAACTTCGAAATTTATCCCCTTGAATAGTCAACATAATAATCAGCTCTATAGGCAATGTAACCTCGTAAAAAGCACAGTGATTGCAGGATTGGCCAACTGTAATCTGGCAACACGACAGAAAAAAAGGTCGCTTGATTGTAATATTGCCAAGTGCAGTCGAACGGTCTTCGAGTACGAGAATCCTCTTTTCATTTTTCATTTTTCATTTTTGTTATTTTTTGTCCCTGCACGGCAGTTCCCCGACGGATTAGCCAAGGTCAACATCAAACATGTTTTGGGCTTTAACTTTTGACCACATTTCCCCTGTTCTTGGAAAGATACCACCTGCCCCAACTGCTTGTTTATTGTCGTTCCTTCCCCCACACTTCCCCTCATTTGCAGCTTAGAGTTCGTTCCAAGCACCGTCTATCATCGAATATAGAACTGTTGATCCTCAATATATAGAATTTTTCACGATATCCAGAGTCGAGTTTCATCACGGTTTATTTTTCGACATTCGAGGAGCATATGTTGGGTATCCGTCCAAAAAAAATCTACGACCATAATAGTGAGAAAACAGATTATCAAAATCACATAACAGTCAATGTATTTCATAAGAGCTCGCTTGCATAGTAATCACCTATGATGCGACGACTGATGATATGGGTTGGTGTTGATGAAATTGTCCAAGTAATGCACTAGCCCTGAAAGAGGATTTCGACGCGTGGATTGCACCGGAAAGGAAGAGCTTCCGCTCGGATGCGATTCAGGAGGAGAATTGCCGGTGAGCTGCCGAACAGGAGGCCTGAGACTTGCGGCCTGCGGGACCACACGTCAAACTTGCAGATTTCTTGCTGGCGGTCGTTGAGGCATTGTCGCCGTCACGGTCTGGCTGATCAAGGTTCGGTTTGTTCCTCTTCTTCAGTGGAAGATCAGATTTTTGGCCGGAGGTCGATGGGGCATTGTGGCCGTTGCCGTCTGACTGATCAAGGTTCTGTTTGCTCCTCTTCTTCAGTGGAAGATCAGATTTTTGGCCGGCGGTCGATGGGGCGCTGTGGCCGTTGCCGTCTGACTGATCAAGGTTCTGTTTGCTCCTCTTCTTCAGTGGAAGATCAGATTTTTGGCCGGCGGTCGATGGGGCATTGTGGCCGTCGCCGTCCGACTGATCAAGGTTCTGTTTGCTCCTCTTCTTCAGTGGAAGATCAGATTTTTGGCCGGCGGTCGATGGGGCATTGTGGCCGTTGCCGTCTGACTGATCAAGGTTCTGTTTGCTCCTCTTCTTCAGTGGAAGATCAGATTTTTGGCCGGCGGTCGATGGGGCATCGTGGCCGTTGCCGTCTGACTGATCAAGGTTCTGTTTGCTCCTCTTCTTCAGTGGAAGATCAGATTTTTGGCCGGCGGTCGATGGGGCATGGTGGCCGTTGCCGTCTGACTGATCAAGGTTCTGTTTGCTCCACTTCTTCAGTGGAAGATCAGATTTTTGGCCGGCGGTCAATGGGGCATTGTGGCCGTTGCCGTCCGACTGATCAAGGTTCTGTTTGCTCCTCTTCTTCGGTGGAAGATCAGATTTTTGGCCGGCGGTCGATTGGGCATTGTGGCCCTTGCCGTCTGACTGATCAAGCTTCTCTTTGCTCCTCTTCTTCGGTGGAAGAACAGATTTTTTGCCGATGGTCGTCGGGGCGTTGTGGCCGTCTGGCTGATCAAGGTTCTGTCCGTTCCTCTTCTTCGGTGGAATGTCAGATTTCTGGCCGTTCTTCGAGCGCTTTGCATGCTTGGCCATGTAGACCTTGCACAGAACCCACTCATCCAACTGCCACAATACACATCCTCAAAGACATCAATCCACGCTATAAGCGTCATGGCAAGGTAGGCAAGGAAAATTAAAATGTAAACATGAAGGAATGAATTCAAACCCTCTTGTCCTTCTTCACTCCTTTCTTCCCGCCTATACTGGTGCGGTCCCTCTTCTCGTCCTCCTTCAATCCATACTCGTGCATATTAAAGGCTGTCCGGTCGCCTCGTCCTCTTGGGTCTCCTTGATAGAAGGCCAACGAGTTCTTGTATCCGATCGTTTTATTCTCCATCCCCATGACGCTATCCTTCCCGTTCACCCTCCAAACCCCACCGGGCGAGCAGCGATTCGGCCGCGACCCGCTCGGATACTTCCTGTCCCTCGGAGTGAAGAAGTACCACTCGTCCCCGTCTATGCCCGCTCCCTTGCGGTTCTCTGGAGAATCGCAGAACGAGTCGCATCACGGTAATTTCTTGTGCATTTGCACATGATAGTTCCTCGCGAACATAAATGAGCGATTGCGCTGTCCCGGAAGCGCGAGCTTGCGCCGAGACGAATCCACACAAGAATTCACCGCGCAATTCAAGAAACGCCAAGAAAGTCCAAGAAAGAGGAACCAAACAGGCTCGACGAAAGCCAAGAAATTCAAAACGAGGAACGACCAAGCGAGAAATCGCTTCTTCAAGCATGCATGCACATACATACAAACCAAACGGAGCCCGAGACTATACGGCGGTCGCGCATTCAATGTACGTACCGATGAGCGTTCTGGGGTCGAACTTGTAGAGATCGACGTCGGCGAAGATGTCACTGACCGGAATCGGATCACCCGCGACTTTGGGCTTCAAGAAATGGATAATGAGCTCCTGGTCAGTGGGGACGAATCTGAACCCGATTGGAATCTCGAAAGGGAACTCGGCCACGGACGATGGCCGCGGCGGTGCCACTAATTCTTGGCTTGAAGATGGCGTGCATGCGACTTTCAGTTGACTGTCCACATGCATTCCTTTTGGCTGATCATCCCGATCACGGTTGTGGCTCTGATCGTTATTCTCCATCGTTGGTGCCGTGAAAGACAAACGGATCGAATATTGAGGTAAATAGCCAAAATTATCACCCACACACATACATTTATATAGGATTTAAATATTATAACTTGATATTTGAATCCAAAATTACAATCCTTTGAGTCGTTGAGGGTGATAACGGTTTACCAACCTAACAACCATCTTCTCCTTCTTGATCTCGTATTCATTTAGTAAATCCCCGTCAATTATTGGGCGAATTTTCATAGCCGTTTGCGTTTAACATAATACAAAGCAGTCTTTAAGTATCAAACTAGCCCTTCTGGGTTTGTTTTTTTATTCACCGTCCAAAAAAAACAAGATGCCAATTGCTCTAATATATACATCCATACATACATACATATCTATATATATACATATTATTAACCCATTATCCTATTTGGACCGATACATCTGCAATTTCGCAAATAGATGTATATAGATATTCAATAGATTGTAGTATTATATACAACTATATCCCTTTGGGATTAGTGAAATGTCCAGTAAATTTTGAGGCATGGAAGTATCCTATAGCTTGAACATTTCAATTGCAATTCTTCATGCATCTTGTCGGTGTGAATTCACCCAAATAATTACAATGGGTAAATAACTCCTTAGTTCTCCTCTGTCCCTCTCATTTTTACATAGTTTTCTTCTTCAACCTGCATTTTGCTTTTCTCTTGTTTGGGAAGTTTTCGCTTCCAATTTTGTCTAGATCCAAAAGTTTCTCTCTCCTATGGGGAGATTTCTATTCCAATCTAGTCTAGACTCGGGGTTCTTTGTGTGTATATTCTTGGGTTGCGTTTGGTTGTCTAGATTTCCAAGCAAGATAAGACTAGATAAGATAAGACATAAAATTTAAAGAATTTTGCTATATTCTATCTACTGTTTGGTGTTTGCAGTAATAGAATAAGATATATTCACTTCATATTAAATATATTGTTTAGTATAAACAGTATATCAATATAAATGAATCACAAATTTTACGAACAAATATGGTAGAAATTTCTTGCGACACTCTTGTCTACTTTATTTTTATTTACTTATTTTATTTTATTTTCTTCTTTTTTAATTAATTTTTTTATTTCTTTCTTTCCCTTCCATCATTCTCTACTAAAATTTTATTGAATAGAAAACTATACTAAAACACTTAAAATATGTAATAAGATAAAATTAAATTAGAATATATAAATAAAAATAAGATTAAGTAAAAAATAAATTTTTATTTTTTTGTTATTATAAATTTCTTATATAATAATTCAATTATAATTTATTTTGAAATATAATTTTAAATTTGTTAATTTAAGAAATTTGTTATTTGAAAAAAATAATTTTATTATTATAAATATTAGAAATCCTATTTGCCTTTATTCCACCTCTCTCATGGGATAATTCTATCCTACTTATATCCTCTTTATATCCAACTTTATTCTGTCTTAAGCAAGTATCAAATGCGGGATATGATAAATCGTATCATATCCTAAATTTTATTTTGACTACCAAATGCAACCTTGGAGTTTTGCTTCCCTTTGGTTTCATTGGTGCACAAGTCTAGTTTCAAGGATTGAAAGAGTTTTGTGAAGGTTTCATTTTCATAGGCATCGGATCTTTACCCATTCGACCTTTTTTGCTCCAAAGGGCAATGGTGTTAAGGATGCCGAACCTAAATGTGCGCTGTCAAAAGGCAAAGTAATAGATGTAGATCTCAATGTGTACTCATTATTGAAGATGGATTTAATGATCAGCCACCAATTTTGGTTTGTTTTGATAACTAACCTTGTTATATGGAGTTTGTTTTGTTTTGAAGCCGTCTAGGATTTGTGTTGATTTGTAATTGAACTGCATTGTATCTCTCTTGTGTTTATGTGGAAATGAATAAAATGCTATATTGATAAAAAAAAAAATCACCCAATTAAAATTGATTTATTGCTCGGCCATTACATGCAAAAGTTGTTTAATTGATTAATTTTGACCTCACTTAGGTTTAGGCTCCAAATCACTAAAATATGACCTGGACCCAAATTATTGCTTGCTAAGTTTGTCTTAGAAGGCCCAAATTACAGTAGAAAGCGGCCCATAAATAAGGGTTAAATCTTCTTCTGTTTGGTCTATTTTTGGATAGTATTTATTAAAAGTGTTGTGTGTAATTTTAGTAACCTTTTTTTTTATATATGTTTCTCTAGAAATTGTTATAAACGGTTACCATCATAATAAATGCAAGATGCCATACATACAAAACATAACTAGCATCTCTCATATGAAGCATCTTGCACCATATTAATCGTTTCTTATCGGAAAATATGAGATTTCTTGACTCTGGTTTAAATTATAAACATGAAAATATGTAAATTAAGAAGGCAAATAGGAATTTAGAAAGATTCGGATTAGGGACTTGCTTTAATATTATGCGAGATTTTGTTAGAGCAGTCCTCAAATTTTCGGAAAGAATTACGTGGGAAACCAACTAAAATTTGTATTTATACCGTAAGCCAAACCAACAATTAAACCCCCACTAAGAATATAAAATACTCGTAAAAAATACCTTCGCGTTCGTGGGGTCCCTTCACATCTGGACGGCCGACACGACGCCACGTGGCATTGCGCTTGGATCGGCGTCCACGAGCGTCCGCGTCTTTTGAAATGGACATGGACGCTCTGCTGCCACAAGAGCACTCAGGGCAGCGCGCCAACTCCAGAGCAAGAGCCTCCTCCTCCTTGTCCACCTCCTCGAAGCGAAGAAGAAGAAGGATAATCAGAGAAGGCGAGAATGAGTGCGGCGGTCGGCGCCGGGAAGGTCGTGTGCGTGACCGGAGCGTCTGGCTACACAGCTTCATGGCTCGTTAAGCTCCTCTTGCAGCATGGCTACACTGTCATGGCCTCCGTCCGCGATCCGAGTCCCGTTCTCGATCCCCTCTCGTTTTTCCGTTTTCATTCTCGCTCGATCTGCCTTCGAGTTGGTGTCCTTTGGTGACGATCGACGTGAGTGACCGTGGCCAAGTAGTTTCCTTCTTGGCCGGATTGTTTTGAAGTCGATCGAGGTTTTAGCAGCTGAGCGGGGTTTATCCAAATGTGGATGCTTTTGTTCCTACCAATGTGCCTTGTAGAAAGGTTTCCCTTCTGCTTCTTTTCCGAGCATGTCTTGAGTACAGAGTAGTCATCTCGTGAGATTACTGATTACCAGATGAGGATGGTCAGAGGTATAATCAATCTGGATAAACCTTCTTTTCATTCGGCATGCACGTGCCAAATGCAAGGTTATATTCTTCCAGAACCAGAGTAGCTGTTTGCTTCTTAGTTAGGATTGTTTTGCCAGCTTCGAAGACATTCCTCAATGAGGTTGTGATATGTGTGGTACGCTGGTTATCTTTCATGGCTTGTATTTGTTTTTATTAAGATTGATCTTGCAGCTGTCACTCGAACTCATTCCTGCATTGGTAGGCAAGGCAAATGAAAGAGAACGTTCAGGAATCTTCATAGAAGTTTCAAGATCTTGGGTTTGTTTTCTCGGTATTGTTACATGAGGTTTTCAAATCTCAATAATAGAGCCACGATATTGTTCGACTCCAGCCGTTCCGGTTAAGTGGACGAGTTATGGTCATCGACTTTTGCTGCTTTCCTATCTCCAAACAGCTCATTTTCAGTGATTGCTCTTGTCTCTCCAACAGATGATCCAGAAAAGACTGAACATTGGCTTGCACTTGATGGAGCGAAAGAGATTCTTCTAGTACCGAATCCACACCAGACTAAAGTTCGTGAAGTCAGACGGAATCTAGTCGTAGCTTGAATTCTAATTTACTAATGAGGTGTCCCCACAATATAAGTGGACTGTGTTTCTGATACTGATTAAATTGTCCAGCACCTTATTTCTTATTTAAATGATGTGTTAGGCAATCAGTTAACATGACTAAAACATGTCATATTTCCTGAGTGCCTTTGCTAATTACCGCTTGTCTGTCCAGGCCGAATGAGCATGTTAAAGGTCTTCAATGGGAAGTTTCCCCTCGATTCGTTTTTTGGGCCAAATACTGTTCATTGAGTCAAATATGAAGCCGATTGCGTCATCCCATGCCCTTGTCTTCGTCATATTATAAGATTATGGATGTCAAATGTTGGCTATTCCTCGCTGAGAAACCTTGAATTGGCGAGGAGAAAAAACTTAAGTAGGATTCATAATTTATGCTCTAGGGATGCACTAAAAAATTCTGAGACATGTAGTAACACAATTTGGTCTCTCATTATTTATGCAATTTTTTCTCTTTTGGCTAATTAATTGTCATCATATTTCAGGCAGAATTACTGGATCCTGCTATGAAGGGAACTCTTAGGGCGCGCATGATTGCGCGCTATTTCTGTTCAGTAAATTGTTTTTCTATTTCGAAACAATTCTGAATAGAAATGCTGTTTGGTAAAATTATTCCATTTTTCTATTTCTGAAATAGATTTTGGTTCCGAAATAGATCTGGACAAGAAATCGAAATAGAAAAGCTATTTTTCTATTTCTAAAACAAAATGAGAAATAAAAAAAAATTTCATCGTTCATCACCGTCGCCGCCACCGGTCGCCTGGGTCGTGCCGCCGGTTGTGTCGCCGCCGCCGCCGATCGCCGACCGCCGGCCGTCGCCGCGGGCGACCGTTGACCGGCGGCCGTCGCGCCCTCCGCCGCCGCCGCTGACGCTTGCTGCTGCCGTCGACGCAACGCCGCCACTCGCCACCGCTGGGCCGCCGACGCCACCCACCGCTGCCGCCGCGCCGGCCGCCATCGCCGCTCGGACGCCGGACGCCGCCGCTGGGCGCCGGACGCCGCCCACGGCCGTCGGTCGTCGGATGCCGCCGCGGCCGCCGGCCGTCGGGCGCCGCCGCGGCCGTCGGCCACCACGCCGGACACCGCCCACCACCGCCGGTCGCCGCCCACCGCCGCCGGACACCGCCCGCCGGCCACCGCCCGCCAGCCCGCTAGCCTTCTTGCTTGAGACGCCGCAGCCGTCCGAAAGAAAGAAATTTTTATGTCATTATCAAACAAATTTCTATTTTTAGAGTAGAAATTTTGTGTCTTTATCAAACGGTTATTTTTGCTTAGAAACTCGTCCCGAAATAGAAATAGAATCATGCGCGCCCTTAGGGTGTGTTTAGTAATGATTCTATTCCCGAAAATAGATTCGATCGAAATGATTATTTTTTATTATATTCCTAGGAACTGATTTTAAGCATTTTAAATTGTTTGGTAACTATCCAAAATTTCGATTCTGGAAATAGAATTGTGTTTGATACCGTGCTCATTGATTCTCGTTCCAAATCAATTTCTTTTAATTTTTAAATTTTTTTTATACTTTTTCCTTTTTTTTTTCTTTTCTTTTTTCATTTTTTCCTTTTTTTCTTTTATTTTTTTCTTTTTTCTCCTACTCTTCTTCTTCTTCTTTAGGTCGGGCCGCCGATGCCGAATCGGCAACCGGCCAAACGGGCCGGCAACCTCAACCAAGCCTTGCCAACACCGGGCAAGGCACGCTTTGGGCCACCGGCGAGGCTTGCCCAGCCTCGGAAGGCCTACTGGCCACCGGCAAGCTCACCGAACCTCACCATGGCCTGGCGAGCCTCTGGCGAGCTCGTCGGACTAGTTGCCAGTGACCGGCAGGCGGTGGCGACGGGCGGCGGCACACGGCGGCAGACAGCAGTGGCCAACGGAACAAAAGGAAGGAGAGAAGGATTAGTTTTCTAATTCTTTTTCTTATTCTTGGAATAAGGATCAATTTTCTTTTTTTTTATTCTTGATTCTACTCCCAATTTATATTCGGGAACAAAAATTTTACCAAATGCGATTCGTTCTCAAACTAATTTCAGAACAAAAATCAAAATCATGCACTTTGTTTGGATAGTTACCTAACAGTGCCTTAATGTTTTGAAGTCTTGTTCCAAAACACCTCCTGTGCAGCATGTGGTCTTGACGTCATCTATGCCTGCAGTTGAGCATGAAGGAACACTGCAGACACCTGATGTTGAGGTGGATGAAGATTGGCTTTCTGATCCAGACTTGTTGAGGGAAAATAACGTACGCATCTTGTCCAGTTAAATTTCATCGTCTCATGTGTAATTTTCTACTGGTGCTGAGATGATCAACCTCAGTGCAATCTGACCGTTCACTGTTAACCACTCCTTTTAAAGCGCTCTTTCCTTTTTACATTTCTGGTTATTGACACAAAACCAGTTGGCCGGTTTCATTTTGTTACATCTCAGTGGTCTTCATAATTCCATCAACTTGGAAGTGGCTTTCGTTTTTGTTGCGAATGCATTATCTCTCTCTCATTTTTGCCCCATGTAGATGTGTTATGAGCTTTCCAAGACTTGGGCTGAGGAAGCTGCATGGGAATTTGTGAATGGAAAAGGTAGAGCTGTTAAACGGGGTGGGTTGGGTCGGGTTTGGGTCGGGTCATTAATGGGTCAACCCAAATTGACCCATTAACCCATTAATGACCCATTTATGTCTAATGTAAATTTTTCGACCCATACCCGACCCGACCCATACCCGACCCATACCCGACCCGACCCATGTTAATAAAATATTTTTCATATTTAACCAAATTTAGGAAAACTTATTCTTACGTTTTTTTAAAGATTATATTACTAAAAACTTCAAAGCAATACAAATCCAATCAATAATTTTTCAATTTTTTATAATTTTTCAAAAAAATCATTTCTTATATATATTTAAAAACTAAAATTGTTTTATACATTGGACAATTTTTATAATTTTTAAAATAATTTGTGTGAAAGTGTGAAGCGAGCGAGCAAGAGATCAAGCAAGGATAAAAGAGTCATAGAAATAAGTTGGATCTAGATAAATTTGCGAAGCCAATTAACGTCGATATTTTTAGGTTTTACCATTTCAAATTCGTTTATCCCGATCCATCCTTCCGATCCCAAACGGGAGTTCCGGTGAGCTTGAGCTCGCCCTCGCCAAATTTGGCGAGGCTCGCCGACGCCGGGTGAGCTCGAGCTCGCCCCTCGTCGGATCCGGCGAAGCTCAAGCCTCGCCCAATGCCGGTGAGTTCGAGTCTCGCGAGATCCCAGCGAGCTCGAGCTTGCCCAACACCGACAAGCTCGAGGCTCGCCCGGCCGGTCGCCGGCCATCGCCATGCCAACGACAAGAGGAAGATGAAAGAAAAAAATAAAGAAGAAAGAAAAATAAAAAATAAAAAAATAATTATAATTTCGGTTTTTATAACAAAAATAAAAAAAAATTGTAAAGTTAAAGAGAGGAGAGAGAGATGGTGAGGTTTTGAGTGAAAATAAATGGGTTCATTTTTAATGGGTTGATAAATTGGTTATAAACGGGTCGAGAGCCAACCCATTTAAAACCCATATATCTTAGTCTTGACCCATTAAAACCCATTATGGATGCTTTATGAAATAAAGCTTGACCCATTAAACCATAAATGGGTCCATAAATGGGTTGCACAACCCATTTAACACCTCTAGAAAAAGGTAATTCAGCAACACTCAACATGAGTGCTGCAGCGATCGCAAATTTGATAAATGGTAATTCAGCAGTAACCGTGAAAGCTCTCCAGATTTTAGAATTGTTTTGCGTTTCCAATGGACGGATCATGCATGCTTGCATCGACAGACAGCTCTCTGCCCTAAGTCACAAGGAGTTTCTCTTTCCAATGTGGTGTGCGCGCGATTCCAACTCAGGTGCACCAACTTTTCCAGATGAAAGTTGTGGATGAGTGAATGTCAAAAACATTGCAAAGGCTCAAATGCCCGCATTTGAAATCCCATAAGCCCGCCGAAGATATAGCTGAGTGTATTCCACACTACGATGACGAGCCTTACACGCTGGTCTACAGGATGTCCATGGAGAAAGTGAACAGCTTGGGGATCGACTACATTCCTCTGAATAGAGTTCGAAGGAAACTGTTGATGCGAAGAAACGAAGTTCAACTCAAAGTTTCAGATTTGCAGATTTACTACTATGCGAAGACTGATATCAAGAAACGAAACACGATAGAATCATCTATCATCCACCGAATCAAGTTTAATCAATGTAATCGAGAACTCATGTATTCAATCATCGGTATTTCAACAGATGATGAACAAATGAACAATGATACCTCAATCGGCAAGAAATCCTCTTGATCAAATTCATTGCAAGACAACTAATCACAAGAGATCTTCTCTCGCGATTCTCTTTCTCATCAAAACAAGAGAAGAAACCCACGCGTACGAGACTTCCTCACACCTCTCTCTCTTTCTCTCTCTAAGTTTCAGTAGCCTTTAAAGCCTTATTTCGTATTCTCGACTACTTGGAGATCTCGTCTACAAGAATCGTTTTTCTCAAGAAGGAAAGAAAACAAACTAACTAAGACTTATTCAAGTACATGTACACCTTGGCGATCTTCGTCAACCTCTTCCTCACATCTTCTCAACCATTGATGTTAATCCACTCTAATCTCCACCGTTCAGTGTTTATTTCTTGTCACGTGCTTCCTCTTATTTTTAATACTTCGCCACGTGCTTCTACTCTGCTTTAGTAGCTATCAGCTTCCTCTGTTTCACGTCCTCTGCTTCACGTCTGTCAGCTCCTCTGCTTCACGTGCTGCTGAAGATAATCCTGAAGACCATTGTGTTTAACATCCCCCCTCAAATTGGGTAGGGGGAAGAATCCCATACCCAATTTGGTGCGTAATGTCAAGTGAATTGCCTTAGGAAGAGATTTAGTAAAGATATCAGCTAGTTGTTTACTGCTTGGAATGTGTCGAACATGAACAGACCCAGAAGACACCTTTTCACGAACAAAGTGAAAGTCAATTTCAACATGCTTTGTTCTAGCATGTAAGACAGGGTTTGCTGTAAGTGATATAGCATTTATTATCACAGAATAGAGTTGTTGCAGTTGTAAGAGGAACACCTATATCTCTTAGTATGAAGCTGATCCAAGTGAGTTCAGCTGTAGTGGAGGCTAAGGCTCTATACTCTGCTTCTGTTGACGATCTTGAGACAGTGGCTTGCTTCTTGGCTGACCATGAGATCAGATTGGAACCAAGAAATGTACAAAAGCCAGTAGTTGATCGTCTGGTATTAGGACACCCTGCCCAGTCTGCGTCAGAAAAGCCATAAAGATTGACTGAACTTGTAGAATGCAAATAATACCCAAGGTGCAAAGTTCCTTTTATGTAACGAAGGACTCTTTTAACGATGGTAGTCTCTACGATTGGGTGTTGCATCTTTTGACAGAGAAGATTTGTTGCAAATGATATGTCTCGGCCGAGTAATAGTTAAATACTGCAAACCTCCTACTAGGCTTCTGTAGACTAGAGGATCAGTAAGTAGAATCTCACCATTGATCACTGGAAATGGCCGAAGTGCTAGTGGTGTAGTGACAGACTTACATGCTTCCATGTTGGCTCTTTTCAAGAGGTCAATGGCATATTTTGTCTGGCATAAAAACAAGCTCTGTGCTCTTTGTTTAACTTCGATTCCTAAGAAGTAATGAAGTGGGCCTAGATCCTTCATGTGAAACTGGTGACTCAGTTGCTGTATTAGTGTCATGACCAAGTGAGTAGAACTTCCTGTCAAAATAATGTCATCGACATAGAGTAATAATAGCACCGTTTGAGTTCCAAAGGTGAAGCACAAACAAGGATGGATCAGCACTACCGCAAAAGAACCCAATTTCCGAAGAAATTTACTAAACTTATCAAACCATGCCCTTGGGGCTTGTCAGAGACCATACAATGATTTATGAAGTAGACAAACATGGCTTGCCTTCGTGGATTAATAAACCCGTGAGGCTGTTCCATGTACACAACCTCATTCAAATCTCCATGCAAAATGCATTCTTCACATCGAGCTGATGTAATGGCCACTTTGTTTCATCGGGCTATGGATAAAACTATACGAATTGTGGCATGTTTTATCACAGGGCTAAAGGTTTCATTAAAATCTAACCCTGCCTCTTGATGGAACCCTTTTGCTACTAAACGAGCCTTCAACCTGTCAAGGCTACCATCAGGTGCCAATTTGGTCTTATAGACCCATTTACAACCTACAACATTCATATGATTTTCTCTTGGAACCAATGTCCAGGTATGGTTTTCATATAGAGCACTCATTTCTTCCTGCATCGCATTGTACCAGCCCTTATCAGCTAAAGCAGTTTTAACAGATTTGGGTTCAGCAGGAACATGGTATTCTGTTAGCAAGGCATACTTTGGATTTGGCTTTACAATACCTGATTTCAGCCGAGTTTGCATAGGATGCTGAGCAAGGTTATTTTGTGAAACAGGTGCATCAGATGTATGATATACTGATGAGGTTGCATTTTGTGCTGATGTTGTGCCAAGTTCAGCTTGTGTATGCAAAGTATCTGATGAAATAATACCTGAAGAAGTTGAATTTTGTGCTGATGTTATGTCAAACTCAGCTTGTGTAGGCACCATTGAAGTTGCTCTTGATGTTTGCTCATCTTGACAAGTAGCCATCCGCCCAGGACTATATTGTCCTGTACTAGCTTGTTGCAGAGGTGATATACTGTCTGTGGCAGTTTTGTTTGAGGACTTGGCCACTTGATTGCTTCTCAACCATTGACTATAGAGTGGTGTATGTTGTTTAATGTCTTCAAGTCTTTTCTGTGAGAAAGGAAAACAAGTCTCATCAAACACCACATTCCTGCTGATATATATTCGATTATCGCAGGTACTAGGCACCTGTATCCTTTGTGTAATTGGTATCCTAAAAACACACAAGGCAAAGAACGTGGATCAAACTTGTGTTTTGCATAGGGTCTTAAGCATGGATAGCATGCACATCCAAAGACCCTCAAGTGATCATATTTTGGCTGACTTTTATTGATTCTATTATAAGGTGTATCCATCTGCAGAGTTGATGAAGGAAGAATATTTATGATATAATTCGCTGTAGAGAAAGCATCAAGCCAGTACTTCATTGGGATTTTAGACAGATACATCATTGATAATCCCAGCTCTACAATATGCCTGTGTTTCCTTTCTGATATTCCATTTTGCTCAGGGGTGTGTGGACAAGAAATAAATTGCTTTATACCACAATTCTGCAGATGATTTCGAAATCTGCTACTTATGAACTCACCTCCTCCATCACTTTGAAAAATTTTAATTGGTTTCCCATATTGTTTCTCGACTAACTTTTGAAACAGGATGAAGATATTGTAGAATTCAGACTTCAGTTTCATAGGATAAAGCCAACTATATCGTGAGTAACTATCAACAAACACAACATAATATCTTAATCTTTGAAAAGAATCAACAGGTGATGGTCCCCAGATATCACAGTTAATCCTTTCTAGAGGAGTCTTTGCTGTAAATTCTGATAAGGGAAATGGCAGAGTTGTGCTCTTAGCTATGTTACAACTACTGCAAACATTTGTGGCTTTTGAGCTATAGCTGATAAGCTTCTAACTTCGCAGGTAACGAATATTTTGAAGGTTTGTATGAGCCAGCCTCTGATGCCATGTATTCTCATCTACATTCTTCTGTCTTTGAGTAAACAAGGCTTCTACAGCTTGTGCATCTACTTGATAGAGATGGTTACACTTCTTCCCGAGCTTGACTATTGCTCGGGTATTGTTGTCCTTCATATAAACACCAAATTTATCAAATATGAATGAGCATGGGTAATCATCTCAGAAAGCTTCGACAACAAATTCCTCTTTATTTCTCGGTACTATCAACACATCATTAAGAGGTAATAGGTTGCCTTTTGTATTCAACAAGGCATTGCCAATATGTGTAACAGAAGACATGTGCCATTGCCTATCATAACAAAGTGTCGGGACCCCGATACTTAGAAATTTTATGAAGGATACCCGGATCTCGCACCGATATGAGCCGAGGCACCTGAATCAGGATACCATTCTCTCCCTTTTGGGTCCTCAATATGTACTGCAGTTAAAGCTTCTGGAATATCCTCAACCTGATATGAATTATCAAAGCGATACCAGCAATGAAGAGCATCGTGTCCCGTTCTTCCGCATATTTGACACTCGTAGCCTAGTGGAACCCGTATCCTTTTCATCCAAAGATACTCTTTGAATTTGCTGCAAAGGGAGGGTAAGACTTGGTATTTTGATACCTTTGAGAAGCTGTAGCATACGGTCGAAAACCTTGATTCCTTGTAGAGGAAAAATTCTTCGTCTATCTTGATGATCTCCCGACTGAATGAAATATTTCTTCTAAAATTCTGGCTTCTTTCAAAGATAGCCGATCCTCTACCCCTAGCAACATTTATTCTGCCACGGCCATAGCTTCGTCCTCCCCTGTAGCCACCTCTTTGGGCTATAAAACCAATTGATTGAGGCAAGTAATTTTCATCGAACTCCCTTTTAACAACAAAGTTGAGACTGTTGTAATCCAAAATAAGCCATATTTGGATTGAATTGACTTTTGGAATAAGTTCTCATTCTCGACTCAAATCTTTCAAGTTGAGCAATGACTTCATCATAATCAGGCTGTGGTTTTAGACAGTATATGGTAGTTCGAAGTTGCTCATATTCAGGACCTAACCCTTCTAGCACACCAAAAATTCTGGTTATTTCATCCACTGGTTTACCTATTGAATTCAACTGATCACATATTGTTTTGTATTCTCTGAGATAACTTGAGAGATCTTGATCAAGTTTCTGACAAGACTGCAACTTTCCCCTCAGTTCAAATTCTCTAGAGATTGATTTCTGTGTGAATCTCTTTAAGAGAGTCTGCCAAACTTCAAAGGAAGTTTCTAAGCCAATTATTAGACTTAAAATACCTTCAGTGACAGCCCCACTGATCCATGATGACACTAATTGATCTGTTTTTGTCCAATCAGCAAAGTCAAGATTATCAATTTCAGTCTCGCAATTTTCTGTACTCTGCAGCATGCGAGGAGGTGATTGAATGTCACCATTGACAAAGCCAAATAATTCATGGCTTTTTAGAAATCTTTGTACCTGAGCTTGCCACAGCAGGAAATTGTCTTCGGCAAGTTTAATGGTAACAAAGTTTGAAATGTTTACATGAATTGGAAAGGGGTATTTAGGTGTTCTTATCACCATTGCTGCTCAATTTCAGAACAACAGCTGTAACCTGACGAAACAATCAACAAAGGTAGTAACCTTAATGAGTTCTGATATAACAAACAATTCTCCTCATCACTTCAGAGCATCACATACAGTAGGAAGCGTAACTACCGATCACGATCTGTCTCAAATGTTAATAGATGCAGCAGATCTAATAAGTTCTGATATGATTTCTGCAGCAATCCAATCTCCTTAACAATTCAGAACTTCATCTGTAACAAGATGAATAGCTACTACACAAGTTTCTTCGTCATATTCAACAATCCGAAGAACAACCGTGGCTCTGATACCATGCGAAGAAACGAAGTTCAACTCAAAGTTTCAAATTTGCAGATTTACTACTATGCGAAGACTGATATCAGCAAACAGAAACACGATAGAATCATCTATCATCCACTGAATCAAGTTTAATCAATGTAATTGAGAACTCATGTATTCAATCATCAGTATTTCAACAGATGATGAACAAATGAACAATGATACCTCAATCAGCAAGAAATCCTCTTGATCAAATTCATTGCAAGACAACTAATCACAAGAGATCTTCTCTCGCGATTCTCTTTCTCATCAAAACAAGAGAAGAAACCCACGCGTACAGACTTCCTCACACCTCTCTCTCTTTCTCTCTCTAAGTTTCAGTAGCCTTTAAAGCCTTATTTCTGTATTCTTGACTACTTGGAGATCTGTCTACAGTAACTGTTTTTCTCAAGAATGAAAGAAAACAAACTAACTAAGACTTATTCAGTACATGTACACCTCGGCGATCTTCGTCAACCTCTTCCTCACATCTTCTCAACCATTGATGTTAATCCACTCTAATCTCCACCGTTCAGTGTTTATTTCTTGTCACGTGCTTCCTCTTATTTTTAATACTTCAGTTTCACGTGCTTCTACTCTGCTTTAGTAGCTATCAGCTTCCTCTGTTTCACGTCCTCTGCTTCACGTCTGTCAGCTCCTCTGCTTCACGTGCTGCTGAAGATAATCCTGAAGACCATTGTGTTTAACAGTTGAAAGCCTGAAGGAGGAGGGATTTATAAAATTCTGATAGAAAATTTTTCCCAAGTCAGAATTGTAAATGGAAGGCTGTTCACCTACACGAAATTCACGCCATCCTCCGTATGATAACTCGTCAGAACTTCAAAGTTTATACCCTTGAATAGTCGACATAATAATCAGTTTTAAAGGCAACATCAAACATGTTTTGGGCTTTGACTTTTGACCACATTTCTCGTGTTCTTGGAAACATATCACCTGCCCTACGCTCCCCCTAATTTGCATCTTAGAGTTCGTTCCAAGCATCGTCACTATCAAATATAGAACTATCGATCCTCAATACATAGAATTTTTCACGATTTCCAAAATAGAATTTCTTTATGTTTTATATTCCGGCACTCAAGAAGCATATTTTTGGATATCCATTCAAAAAATCATCTATGAGCATGATTATGAGAAAGCAGAATTATCAAAATCACAGGACTGAATTAGTCATCCTACAGTCAATGATGCATATCATAAGAGCTCGTTTGCAAAGTAATCACCTATGATGGGGTCACGAATGACATCGGTTGGTGTCAATTATATCGTCAAAGTAACACACCACCCCTGGACGAGGATTTCAACACATGGATTGCACAGGAAGGGAAGAGCTTCCGCTTGGATGCGGTTCAAGAGGAGAATTGCCAGTAAGCTGCCAACTAGGAGGCCCGAGACTTGCGGCCTGTGTGACCACGTGTCAAACTTGCAGATTTCTAGCCGGTGGTGTCCGGGGCATTGTCTCCGTTGCCGTCGCCGTCGCCGTCGCCGTCGCTGTCTAGCCAATCAAGGTTCGGTCTATTGGGCGTGTAGACCTTGCACAGAACCCACTCATCCAACTACCACAATGCACATCACAAAGACGTCAATCCACGCCAAGCGGGCAAGGAAAACTTTAATGTAAAGCATTAAGGAATGAATTCAAACCATCTTGTCCTTCCCTCCCTTCTTCCCGTCTTCACCGGTGCGGTCCCTCTTCTCGTCCTCCTCCAATCTATACTCGTGCATGCACCAGGCCGTCCCGTCGCTTCGACTTTGCGAATCTACTGGATAGAAGGCCAACGAGCTCTTATATCCGATCGTTTTATTCTCCATCCGGATGACGCTATCCTTCCCGGTCACCCACCAAAACCCGCCGGGAGTGAAACGAGTCGGCCGCGACGCGCTCGGATGCTTCATGTCGCTCGGAGTGAAGAAGTACCACTCGTCCCCGTCCATGCCCGCCCCCTTGTGGTTCTCTGGAGAATCGCAGAACGAATCGCGTCAGGGGTAATTTCTTGTGCATTTGCACATGATAGTTCCTCGCGAATATAAATGAGCGATTGTGCTGTCACGGAAGCGCGAGCTTGCACCGAGACGAATCCACACAAGAATTCACCGCGCATTTCAAGAAACGCCAAGAAAGTCCAAGAAAGAGGAAACAAAACAGGCTCGACGAAAGCCAAGAAATTCAAAACGAGGAACGACCAAGCGAGAAATCGCATCTTCAAGTATGCATGCACGTACATAACAAACTGAACGGAGCCCAAGACTAAACGGCGGCTGATATACATACCGATGAGCGTTCTGGGGTCGAACTTGTAGAGATCGACATCGGCGAAGATGTCACTGAGCGGAATCGGATCACCCGCCACTTTGGGCTTCAAGTAATAGAGAATGAGCTGCTGGTCGGTGGGGACGAATCTGAACCCAGCTGGAAAAGGGTCCTCGGCCACAGATGGCGGCGGTGGCGGCGAAGCCACTAATTCTTGGCTCGAAGACGGCGTGCATGGGTCGACACCGACCTTCAGTTGACCGTCCACATGCATTCCTTCTGGCTGATCGTCCCGATCACGGTTGTGGCTCTGATCATTCTTCTCCATCGTTGGTGCCGCGAAAGACAAATGGATCGAATAATAAAATAGAGAGGCCAATATATATATATATATATGAATCCAAAATAACAGATTCCTTAAGTCGACATTCGGTTGGTTGCGGCTTTATTCGTTCAGGATGATAACGGTTTCCATTCCTAACAACCATCGTCTCCTTCTTGATCTCGTATTTATTTAGTTATTTCCCGTCAATCATTGGGCGAAAGTTGTTCGGGTTTAACAGAATACAGATCCGTCTTCAAGTATCAAACTAGCCCTTATGGGTTTTTCTTTTCTTTTTCCTATTCACCGACCAAAAAGAACAAGATGCCAATTGCTCTATATATATATATGAACCGATACAACTATATCACTTCGATATTAATGAGATGTTTGGTAAACTTTGAGGCTTGAACTCTTCAATTGCAATTCTTCATGCATCTTCCCGGCGTGAATTTACCCAAATGGTCACAATGGATAATTAACTCCTTCCTAGTTCTCTCCTCTCCCTCTCATTTTTCTTCTTCAATCTCCATTTTTTTTTTTTTTTTTTTTTATTTGGTTCTATTATTATTATTATTATTATTATTATTATTATTATTATTATTATTATTATTATTATTATTATTATTATTTATTTTCCTCTTGTTTGGAGAGGTTTTCTTTTCTGATCTAGTCTAGACCTAAAAGCTTCTCTCTCATATTTTGGGGAGGTTTTTATTCCGATCTAATCTAGACTTTGGGCTCTTTGCATGTATAATTTTGGGATTTTGCTTCCCTCAGGCTTCCTTGATGTACAAGTCTAGTTTCAAAGGGGATTGAAGAAGTTTTGTGAAGGTTTCATTTTCACATTTTCATAGGCATTGAATCTCTGCTCATTCGACCTTTAACTTTGGACGGTGATGGTATTAAGGACACTGAACCTAGACGTACACTGTCAAAAGGCAAAACTATAGTAATAGATGTACATCTCAATATACACTCATTATTGAAGATGGATTCCATGATCAGCCGTGAATTTTGGTTCAACCTCGTTATATGGAGTTTGTTTTGTTTTGAAGCCATCTAGGATTTGTCTCTAGGATTTGTCTTAGGGTACGTTTGTTTCACGGAAAACTCAATGATAAAGGAAAATGCTTTCCGGGAAACCATAAAAGCATTTTCCAAGAAAACGGTTTGTTTTCCTATGTTTGATGATGTATAATTGAAAATGTTTTCTGCCGTTTGGATCCCGTTGAAAAATAATTTCACACTTCATCACGGGAAAAAAATGAATTTTTAATTTAAAAACTTCAAATTTTTAATATTGTTGTTTTTTATTTACTTTTATTTTCTATTTTTTTCTTTCTTTTTATTTCCTTTTTTCTTTTTCCTTCTTCTTGTCCTTCACTCCTTAGCTTCCTCACGCCATCCCTTCGCTTCCTTTGGCTTTGTTCTAGGCTAGCTTACAAGGGGTGAGCTCCGCTCGCCGAGGCGGCGAGCTCATCCAATCCGGCAAGGTTTGAGCCTCATCGCCGGAGGTCACGATCGACCCGATTTAGTGTGTCTTGAGGCTCATCGGCCTCGAGCAAGCTTGAGCCTTATTGTCGAAGGCCATGAGATTGCTCAATCTAGTGAGACCCGAGCTCACTAGCCGTCCTTTCCGGCCGATGACAGGTGAAGAAGAAGCAAAAAAAAAAAGGAAGAAAAAAAAAAAAAGAAGCAAATTCGAAATTTTTTATTTTTATTTTTAAAGTGTTTTCCAAATTTTAATTTTTTTAAAAATAAAAAAATTCAATTTCAATTTGTTTAAAAAGTAAAATATTCAAATTCAATTTTTTAAAAATATATTTTTATAAGAATAATTTTTTGTAAACCAAGCATCAAATCTAAGCTTTAGTAGATTCGGAAATCATTTTCCTGAATTTAAGCCTTGCTAGGAAAACGTTTTCCGTTGACTCAGAAAACGTTTTCCGTTGACTCATTTTCCTAAGCGACCCAAATATCGGAAAATGAGGAAAATGTTTTCTCCGAAAATATATTCTGCGAAACAAATGCACCCTTAATTTGCAGTTGAACTGCATTGTATCTCTCTTGTGTTTACGTGGAAATGAATAAAATGTTACTTTGACCAAAAAAATCACCCAATTAAAAATGGTTTATGGTATAGTCATTACATGCAAAAGTTGTTTAATTGATTAATTTTAACCTCACTTAGGTTTAGGTTCCGAATCACTAAACTAAATTATGACCTGGACCCAAATTATTGCTTGCTAAGTTAGTTTTAAAAAGCCCAAATTACAGTAGATAGAAGCCCAAAAATAAGGATTAAATCTTCTTCTGTTTTCGGATAGTATCTATTAAAAGTTTTGTGTGTAATTTTAATAATGCTTATTTTTATAATGGTTCTCTAGTAACTATCATAAACAGCTACCATCATCATAAGTGCAAGATGCCACACATCCAAAACATAACTAGCATCTCTTATAGAAAGCATCTTGCACTATATTAGTCATTTCTTATCGGAAAATGTCAAATTTTTGGATTCTAATTTAAAATATAAACATGAAACTATGTCAATTAAGAAGGCAAATAGGATTTTAGAAAGATTCAGATACAAGACTTTCTGTAATATTAGATGAGATTTCGTGAGAGCAATTGTAAAAATTTAGGAAATAATTACGTGGGAAACCAACTAAAATTTTCACGTATACCATAAGCCAAACCGACAATTAAACCCCCTTTAAGAATATAAAATACTTGTAAGGAATACCATCGCATTCGCGGGGTACCTTCACATCCCGACGGCCGACACGGCGCCACGTGGCATAGCGCTTGGGTCGGCGTCGACGAGCGTCCGTGTCTTTTGAAACGGACATCGCGGGCGCTCGTTCTGCTGCTATAAGAGTAGTCGGGGCTGCGCGCCAACTGCAGAGCAAGACCTCCTCCCCCTCCTCCTCGAAGCGAAGAAGAAGGTGGAGAATCGGAGGAGACGAGAATGAGTGAAACTATCGGCGAAGGGAAGGTCGCGTGCGTGACCGGAGCGTCCGGCTACGTCGCTTCGTGGCTCGTCAAGCTCCTCTTGCAACGCAGCTCCGTGATGCGCTCTTGTCGCCATTTGCTGTGACTCTGCCGTCGTAGATGGAAGTTCATGCATCTGAAGTTGATCGAGGCTTTAGCAGCCGAGCGGGGTTTATCCCATTGTGGATGCTTTTGTTCCGACAAGTGGGCCTTGTAGAAAGGTTCTCCTTCTGCTTCTTTTCCGAGCATTTCTGGACTATAGAAGAGTTCTCTCGTGAGATTATTGGTTGCCAGATGAGGACCGTGAGAGGAATAATCAATCTGGATAAACCTTTTTTTCCTTTGGATTGGACATGCCGAATGCGAGGTTATATTCTTCCAGAAGCGGAGTAGTTGTTCTGCTTCTGAGTTAGCATTGTTTTGCCATTTCCGAAGAGATTCCCTCAATGAGGTTGTGATTTGTGAAATACGCTGGTCATCTTTTATGGCTTGTCTTTGTTTATATTAAGAGTGATACTGCAGCTGTTACTCGAACTCTTTCCTGCATTGGTAGGCAAGGCGAATGGAAGATAACATTCAGGAATCTTCTAAAAAGTTTCAAGATCTTGGGTTTGTTTTCTCGGTATTGTTAGAAGAGGTTTTCAAATCTCAATAACAGAGCCACGATGTTGTTTGACTCGAGCCGTTCTGGTTTAGTGGTTGAGTTATCATCATTGAATTTTGCAGCTTTCCTTATATCCAAACTCCTCATTTGGAGTGATTGTTCTCGTCTCTCCAACAGATGATCCGGAAAAGACTGAACATCTGCTTGCCCTTGATGGAGCGAAAGATAGACTTCAACTGTTCAAAGCAAACCTGCTGGAAGAAGGTTCATTTGATCCTATTCCTGAGGGTTGTGCAGGCGATTTTCACGCTGCCTTGCCCTTTTATCATGATGTCAGGGATCCGCAGAATTCACACACTAGTCCATGCAGAGTAGTTTTTCCCCTTTTCCATTAGCCCATTTTTACGAAATTTATCTTATTGAGGCCAACTAGCATGCTTCATGCTTATTCTGAGAGAATAGGAACTTATTCAATATTAGCCGTGGCCAAGTTCATTAACATGGTCCCTCCTGTTTAGTTTTGTTATATTTTAGCTTTGCCTTTGGATTACTAAAGGGAATGAAGGGCGCCTGGAAACTGGAGTTAAAGTGACCATACTCTTCCGCTTTTTTTTATTTGCGTAATCCGATATTCTCATCGAGCACATCTTTCACCACCTTCTACACAGGATTTCAAGTTGTCCAGCTTATGTTTTGGTCATGCCCCATACCTCGACCAGCAGTTCCCCTCAATTACATGTTTATTGTCGTTCCATTCCCTACGCTTCCCCAATTTGCATCTTAGAGCTCATTCCAAGCATCGCCTATCATCAAATATAGAACTATCGATCCTCAATACATAGATTTTTTCACAATTTCCAAAGTAGAGTTTCCTTCACGTTTTATTTCTGACACTTGAGGAGCATATTTTGGACCCGTCCAAAAAATTCTATAAGCATGATATAAGAAAACAGGATTATCAAAATCACGAGTGAATTAATCATCCAACAGTCAATGAATATCATAAGAGTTTGCTCGCATAGTGATCACCTATGATGCGGCGACGGATGACATGGGTTGGTGCCGATGAAATCGTCCAAGTAATACACCAGCCCAGGAAGAGTATTTCGGCGCGTGGATTGCGCCAGAAGGGAAGAGCTTCCGCTCGGATGCGTTGCAGGAGGAGGATTGCCAGTGAGCTGCCGAATAGGAGGCCCGAGACTCGTGGCCCGCGGGACCACCCGTGGAACGTGCAGATGCACGCTGATCCGCCACCCACGCGGGCCGTAAGGCCCAAAGTTGGGGTGCGTATGGTTGAGATATTGCGGAATATTGTAGGCCGGTTGGTTGGTCTCCGGACCACCGAGAGCAATGATACGAGAACCCTGAGGCAGTCGATGATTGTTGACCGCGTTGACTTGTTAGCTCATGTTGAGCCCGTGATTGCGCGCATTGATCTGAGAACTCTGAAGCAGTCCAAGAATGTTGACCGCATTGACTTGTTGGCGCCGCATTGATGTGAGAACTCTGAAGCAATCGATGATTGTGGACCGCGTCGACTTGTTGGCTCGTGTTGACCTCGTGATTGGGGGTGGATTGAAGGTGTTGCGAGTAGCATTCATAAATAATAGCCTTTTTCCGGCCTTGATTCTTCGATTGCTTTGCATGCCTCGGCGTGTAGACCTTGCACAGAACCCACTTATCCAACTGCCACAAGGAGCATTACAAAGACGTCAATCCACGCCAAGCGGGCAAGGAAAACCAAAATGTAAAGCATGAACGAAAGAGTTCAAACCCTCGTCCTTCACTACCTTCTTCCCGTCTATACTGGTGCGGTCCCTCTTCTCGCACTCCTCCAGTGTATACTCGTGCATATTCAAATCCGTCCCGTCTCTTCGTCTTTTCGAGTCTTTTCGCACAAAGGCCAATGACGTCTTGTATCCGATTGTTCTGTCCTCCGTCAGGATGACGCTTTCCTTCAGGGACGACTTCCAAACCCCGCTGGGCGTGCACCGGTTCGACCGCCACCCATTCGGATACTTCCTGTCCCTCAGAGTGAAGTACCACTCGTCCCCATCTATGCCCGCTCCCTTGCGGTTCTCTGGAGAATCGCAGAACGAATCGCGTCAGGGTAATTTCTTCTGCATTTCTACATTGTTTCTGGCGGAGGCACGAGCTTGCACCGGAACGAATTCAAAAAGAATTTACCGCGCAATTCAAGAAACGCCAAGATAGTCGAGGAAAGAGAGAACCAAACAGGCTCGACGAAAGCCAAGAAATTCAAAATGAGGAACGACCGAGCGAGAAATCGCATCTTGAAGCATGCATGCACATACATCACAAACCGAACGGAGCCCGAGACTACACCGCGGCCGCCTTTATGATGTGCTTACCGATGAGCGTTCTGGGGTCGAACTTGTAGAGATCGACGTCGGCGAAGAAGTTGCTGGCCGGAATCGGATCGCCCGCGACTTTGGGCTGCAAGTAATAGAGAATGAGCTCCTCGTCGGTGGGGATGAACTGAGGGAACTCGGCCTTGGATGGCGGCCCCACCGCCGCGGCCGCTAATTCTTGGCTCGAAGACGGCGTGCATGGGTCGACACCGACTTTCCGTTGACCTTGATCATCCCGATCACGGTTGTGGCTCTGATCATTGTTCTCCATCGTTGGAGCCGCAAAAGACAAACGGATCAAATAATAAAATAGACGGGCAAAAATCATCACCCATATATATGTGTGTGTGTGTATTATAACTAAATATTTGAATGCAAAAGAATGATAACGGTTTACCAACCTAACAACCATCTTCTCCTTCTTGATCTGGTATTTGTTTAGTGAATTTCCGTCAATCATTGGCGAACTCTCGTAGCCATTTGAGATTAACATAATACAAGTCAATCTTTAAGTGTCAAACTAGCCTTTGGGATTTTTTTTCATACACTGACCAACACCGACCAAAAAGAACAAGATGCAAATCGCATATATATACCCATTGTCCTATTTGGATCGATACATCCGAGATTTTGCAAATAGATCTATACTAGGTATAGCTTGATTGCAGCATTATATGCAATTTTAGTGCTTCGAGATTAATGAGATGTTTAGTAAATTTTAAGGCACGAAAGCATCCTAAAGCTTCAACACCTCAATTGCAATTCTTCATCCGTCTTGTTGGGGTGAATTCGCCCAATTAATTACGATAATTAATTGGGTGAATTCATAGCTTTCTTTTTCAGTCTCCCTTTTTCTTTGACTGATTCAGTTCTCTGTTTTCTTCTTCTTTTTTTGCTGTCCTCTTGTTTGGGGAGCTTTTCTCTTTCAAGTGAGGTTTCTATCCCAATCTAATCTAAATTTGGGGTTGTTTTTGCGTATGATTTTGAGGTTTGTCTCCCTTGGATTTCCTTAGTGTACAAATCTAATTTTAAAAAGGATTGGAAGAGTTTTGTGAAGGTTTCACTTTCACAAGCGTCAAATTTGCGCTTATTCAACCTCTTTACTTTGAACAACAATGCTGTTCGGTGTACCGAACCTACATGCACACCCCGAAAGACAAAACTGTGATAATAAATGGAGACTTCAATGTATACTCATTATAGAAGATGGATTCTGTGATCGAACACCGATTTTAGTTTGCAAAGTCACAAATCTATTGAGCATATAACCTCCAACCTTGTTCTAATAATTTATCTTGTTATCTCGAACTTGTTTTGTTTTGAAGCCGTTTAAGATTTGCCTTGATTTGCAGTTGAACCGCATTATATTTTTATGGTATTTCTGTAGAAATGAATGAAATGTTATTATGAAAAAAAAAATCCACCCAATTAAAAATGATTTACAGTGTAGTCATTACATGCAAAAGTTGTTTAATTGATTAATTTTAACCTCACTTAGGTTTAGGCTCTGAATCACTAAACGACAATATGACCTGGACCCAAATTATTGCTTGTTAAGTTAGTCTTAAAAAGTGTAAATTTTAGCAAGTCTTAAAAAGCCCAAATTATAGTAGAAAGAGGCCCAAAAATAAGGATTAAATCTTCTTCTTCTAACGGGTTTATTTTTGGATACTATAAGGATTTTTGGATTAATGTGAGAATAACAAATTATTGTGAATCACAAATTCTTCAAAAAATAGACCACACAATAATTTATAATTATCTGTTATTTGACTTCTGTCATCCAAAATACACTATCATTCTCACAATAAATTAGACTTTGTTACCAAATTATTTCTCCTTTAAAAATGCATTCTTTTATAACGGTTTTCTAGAAATTGTTATAAAAAGTTACCATCATAGAAATTGTAAATGCCCGCATCTCTCTCAAAGAAAAGGAAGCATCTTGCATTGAATTAGTTTTTTTCTTATCAAAAAGCCTAAACTATAAATGTGAAAAAAAAAATCTAAATTAGGAGGATAAATAGAGGTCTAAAAAGACTTGAATTCATGAGTTCCTATGATACTATATGAAATTTCATAAGACTAGTGCTAAAAATTGATGAAAGAATAGGTGAAAAGTTCTAGAAACTATAGTGGATGCACGGGGGCATCACGTGGGAAACCATCGCACGATACGGGGGCATCACTAAATTTTCACTTGCACAGTAAGCCAAACGGACGATTAAACCCCCTTTAAGAATATAAAATACACGTAAGAAATACCATCGCGTTCGTGGGTCCCTTCACATCCGAGCGGCGGATAGGGCGCCACGTGGCATTGCGCCGGCGTGTGTTTTGAAACGGACATCGAAGCGCGCGGTCGCTCGCTCTGCTGCTATAAAAGCACGCAGGGCTGCGCGCCAACTTGCAGAGCAAGAGCGACCTCCTCCTCCTCCTCCTCGAAGCAACGAAGGAGGACAATCGGAGAAGACGAGAATGAGCGCGGCGGTAGGTGCCGGGAAGACCGTGTGCGTCACCGGAGCGTCCGGCTACATCGCCTCGTGGCTCGTCAAGCTCCTCTTGCAGCGCGGCTACACCGTGAAGGCCTCCGTTCGCGATCCGAGTCCGTTCGCGATCCCCTCTCGTTTTGCCGTTTTCGTTCGCGCTCGTTTCTGTCTTTTGGTGATGATCGACGCGAGCGATGATCGACGTTTGATTGTCCGTGATCGACTGATTTTGCTTCGTGATGAGTTCTCGTGCTGTTGAACATGCTCTGTTTCGCCTGTCATTTACTGTGATTCTGTTGTCGTAGATGAAGGTTCGTGGATCTGTAGTTTGAGACCGTGGCCAAGTAGTTTCGGTTTTGGCTGGATCGTTTTGAAGTTGATCGAGGTTTTAGCAGCTGAGCGGGGTTTATCCGAGTGTGGATGCTTTTGTTCCGACGGTGTGCCTTGTAGAGAGGTTTTCCTTCTGCTTCTCTTCTGAGCATTTCTGGAGTATAGAGGAGTCATCTTGTGAGATTATTGATTACCAGACGAGGATGCTTAGAGGTATAATCAATCTGGATATAACTTTTTCTTTTGGCCTGAACGTGCCGAATGCAAGGTTATTCTTCCAGAACCAGAGTAGTTGTGCCGTGCACTGGTTATCTTTTATGGCTCGTATGTGTTTATACAAAGAGTGATCTTGCAGCTGTTACTCAAATTCATTCATGCATTGATAGGCAAGGCAAATGAAAAGAGAACATTCAGGAATCTTCTAACAGTGCCATGCTCCAAATCATTTAGTTTCTGAGGAAAAAGAGAAACAGATATCTTCGACTTTCATGAAAATGCCTTCATTCAAACTTTTATTGAAGAGCCATGATGTCGTTTGACTCGAGCCATTCCAGTTTAGTGGATGAGTTATGTTCATTGAATTTTGCGGCTTTCCTTATATCCAAACTGCTCATTTACAGTGATTGCTCTTGTCTCTCCAATAGATGATCCAGAAAAAACTGAACATCTGCTTGCACTTGATGGAGCGAGAGAGAGGCTTCAACTGTTCAAAGCAAACCTGCTGGAAGAGGGTTCATTTGATCCTATTGTTGAGGGTTGTGTAGGCGTTTTTCACACTGCCTCTCCTTTTTATCATGATGTCCAGGATCCGCAGGTTTGGTTCCAGAATTGATACATTACTCCTTGCCGAGTAGTTTTTCCCCTTTTCGTTAGTCCCTTTTTGTCACATTTTATTTTATTGAGGCCAACTAGCATGCTTCATGCTTATCCTGAGAGAGCAGGAATTTATTCAATATTAACCATAACCAAGTTCGTTAACATGTTCACTCCTGTTTAGTTTTGTAGTACTTTAGCTTTGCCATTGATTATGAAAGGGACTGAAGGGTGCCTGGAAACTGTGGTTGAAGTGACTGTACTCTTCTGCTTTTTAATTTGCAGAATCTGATATTCTCATCAAGCACATCTCTCACCACCTTCTAATGTACAGCTTTGCAAATTGTTTGTGAAAGTGGGCTGGGATCAATCCCACACAGGATTTTAAGTTGTCCAACTTATGTTTCGGTTATGCGCTTCTATAGATTTAGTCTAGTATCCGCTGATGTATTCTTCTTTTATTGCGATGATAGTTTGCTTGTCTATCTCACTATGTTTCTTTACATTCATAAGTTACAGGCAAGTAAATAAGAGAACCTGAGTCATAGGACTTATCTAAGTTTTCCCTTAAACTTTAAAAGATTCAAATTTTCGTTACATGGTTTAATTGATAATAACAAAACCTGTTTACAAATAGATTTCTCTCGACTTTGTCATGTTTCTAGCAAAATAGATCATATAGTAGGGTGTTACTTCTGTCAGTTTTTTGGGTACTGGGAGAGAACAGACATTTATATGGGGACCTCCAACACACTTGCACTACTTACAGTGTTACGTAACAATTACTTCTATGACTAGAACTACGCGGGACCTATGGAGATCGTTCTATTATTGAATCTGTACCAGACTGAATTTCGTGATGTCAGATGGAGTGGAGTTGTAGCTTGAATTCTAATTAACAGATGAGGTGTCTCCACAATATAAGTGGACTATGTTTCTGAAACTGATTAAATTCTTCAGCACTCTATTTCTTATACGCATGGTGTGTTAGGTGATCAGTTAACATGACCAAAACATGTCATATTTCCTGAGTGCCTTTGCTAATTACTGCATGTCTGTCCAGGCCGAATGAGCATGTTAAAGGTCTTCAATGGGAAGTTTCCCCCTGGATTTTTTTTTTTTTGGGGGGGGCCAAACACTGTTCATTATGTCAAATATGTAGCCAATTGCCTCATCCCATGCCCCTGTCTCTGTCATATTATAAGATTATGGATGTCAAAATGCCGGCTGTTCCTTGCTGAGAAACCTTGAATTGGCGACGGGAAAAAACTTAAGTCAGATTAATAATTCAAAAGATTCTGAGACATGTAGTAACACAATTTGGTCTCTCGTTATTTATGCTATTTTTTCTCTTTTGGCTAATTAATTGTCATCATATTTCAGGCAGAATTACTGGATCCTGCTGTGAAGGGAACTCTTAATGTTCTGAAGTCCTGTTCCAAAACACCTTCTGTGCAGCGTGTGGTCTTGACATCATCTATGGCTGCAGTTGAGCATGATGGAACACCGCTGACACCTGATGTTGAGGTGAAAGAAGATTGGTTTTCTGATCCAGACTTGTTGAGGGAAAAAAACGTAGGCATCTTATCCAGTTAAATTTCATCGTCTCATGTGTTATTTTCTACTGGTGCTGAGATGATTAACATGAGTGAAATCAAACCGTTCACTGTTAACCACTTCTTTTAAAGCGCCCTTTCCCTTTTTACATTTCTAGTTATCGACACAAAACCAGTTGGCTGGTGGGCGGAGTTGGTCCTTTTCTCTTTGTTACATCTCAGTGGTTTTCATAAATGCCATCAACTTGGAAGAGGCTTTCTTTTTCGTTGTGAATGCATTATATCTCTCTCATTTCTGCCCCCATGTAGATGTGGTATGAGCTCTCCAAGACCTTGGCTGAGGAAGCTGCGTGGGAATTTGTGACAGAAAAGGGTATTGACATGGTCACAATCAACCCGGGTATGGTGATTGGCCCTCTTTTGCAGCCAAAACTTAACAGAGGCGCTGCGGCGATCGCAAATTTGATAAATGGTAATTCAGCAGTAACCGTGAAAGTTCTCCAGATTTTAGAGCTGTTTTGTATTTCCATTGCACGGATCATGCATGATTGCATTAACAAACAGCTCTCTGCCCTAACAAACAAGGAAGATGGCGCTGCTATTTTGTTTCTTTACCATCGCAATTCAGTTATATCTGTTGGAGGTTACTATTTGAGGGGAGGAAAGATGTATATTTAGTGTTGTAGCTTGTTGACAAACGATGATTATATAATTGTACTGATTTACCAATTTAGTTGTGAGGCATTAGCAGTATCTCTCCTATTCAGGGAAGTCCTCATCTTGGTTTTTTGTGTGATTTTGATTATTTCTGTAGTTTTTCCTTGGTGAAAGGAGATAGGACATAAAACTTATGAAGTATGTGTTGTGGTCGATGTGGTTATACTTGTTTTAGTTGAATTGAGTTACACCATCACCCATTTCATAGCCACCGGTTTTCTGGTTGTGTTTTCACCATGCCCTGGCCATCCTTGTTACATGCAGCCTAATGTCTCTGAAGCTTGGTTATATCCCTTCTAACCTGGAAATTCTCTTTCCAATGTGGTGTGCGTGTAAAACCAACTCAGGTGCGCCAACTTTTCCAGATGAATGTTGTGGATGGGTGAATGTCAAAGATGTTGCAAATGCTCATATACTGGCATTTGAAGTCCCATCAGCCCGCAGAAGATATTGCTTAGTTGAGTGTGTTCCACACTACCATGAGATTGTGGACTTCTTACGCAGCCTTTACCCTTCTCTTCAGCTTCCAGAAAGGTAAGTAGTTTTTTGTTTCCAAGAAAGGTAAGTAGTTTAGACCTTTATCATTTACCCTTTATGTGTGTAGTGGGCAGTAGAGTATCGAGGTTTCTCTATTATTGAGTGTAGGTAGACGAGTCTTTCTTGGGAGAGGTCATTGGTTCGAAAATGTGCCCGCTGATTTACACATTTTCTATAACTTAAATTTCTGGTGGTAGAAACTTTTGGAGTTGCACATTTTCTGTATATTCGAAGGTGAAGCCACCCTTCAGTCAATATGACTTTTCATTATTCTGCTAAAATCCACTTCCTCCTAATCAGAAGAGTACGATGGATGGCTGTTAACTAGGCACGACTAATATAAGTTACCAAGCCTACGTTTCATTTTTCCCATGTTGTCCATCTTTTGTCTGTTTGCTTCCCAGGGATTGGAGCAAGCGTTACGTGCCGATCTATTGGGTGTCCACGAAGAGAGCGAACCGCTTGGGGATTGATTACATCGATATATACCAGAGCTTGAAGGAGACTGTTGAAAGTCTGAAGGAGAAGGGATTTGTTAACTTCTGATAGAAATTTTTCCCGTCACAAATGTAAATGCGAGGCTTTTCGCCCACTGACTGTTTTTTTTTTTTTTTTCCCATGGAGTGTGTTTGCACGTGAACATTGGTAAAGGCAGGAGTCATGAATCTTCCTGCTCCCTGTCCTCAATTTCGTAATAAAACAAGGAATGCCATCGATGCGTTCTTTCAAAATTGCCGTTGAATCAGGATTTCACCGAGTGTCCGACCAACCACGATCTTCTTATTAGGTCTTCAGCCAACGGTGCACGCCAGGGGCATTCGCCGTGAACCTCACGCATGCCTCCATATTGTAACTTGCTAAGAATCTTCAATGTTAATCAGTTCCAGAGGCAAATGAGACCTCGCAAAAGCAGAGCGACGGCAGGATCATTCATTCTAATCGACGCCCCTTGCTTCCGAATTTGCCAACTATGATCTGGTAAGTAAACACGACAAAATAAGCGGATACTGCCACCGTACATTCGTCGTTGGTTGAACCAGACGCGCCAAAGGGCAGTCGAACGGTCTTTGCGTGCGAGAATCCTTCGACATTAATTTTTTGTCCCTAGACAGCACGTTCCCGGACGGACTTGCCGAGGCAACAAATAAAAACACACTCGGGCTTCCCGAGTACTTGGGAGAAATCACCCAACACCCCCATACCCCGCCCCGGCCGACATGTCGGCTGCCAGCTCCCCACCAATAGAATGCGCTTTTTTTTTCCCATCAAGCCCCCCTCAATTACATGTTTATTGCCGTTCTTTACCCCTACACTTCTCTATTTCCTTCCGCGACCATACATTTTCATGCGACTTTGCATTTTCAACTAATGTACTGTAACAACGCCAAGCGTGCTCTCAGCGCATCGCGTAAACTCGACTCTCAAGCAGGTTTTTGAATGAGCTTTTAACCACCCAATATCACATTCTCAATTTTTTCCTTAGCAATTAAATATAGGATTTTTTTACATTATCATGAACAAATTTAGGGCGTTGTTTATATATTAATTATGTCATTGTTACGTTAGTTGAAATGTTTAAGGAATCCAACATTAAATGAGAAGCGTGGTTTTAAGTTCTGAAATTGTGGAAAAAAAATTCATGAATTAAAGACTAAAGTAAAATTAACGCCAAACTTCCACTTAGTCCTATTTGCGAACATAACCATATGGTAAAATGACAAAAGGCTTTGGGACAACGAGTGGCATAAAATTCCAAGATTTCTCTGCATTGAAAAACTCAAAGTAGCATAAAAAAATTTTTCAAAGAAGGATAGTCATAACTAGTTAAATGGAAGACCAACAGCAAATTAATCTAAATGTTCAAGCATTGAATAATTTGTGTACGTAACATTTGCCAAAGTGGCATAATTTTTTTTTTTTTTTTTTTGAAGAACGATGGTCATAAACTAGTTAATGGAAGACTGACAGTGAATTAATCTAAATGTTCAAGCATCAAATAATTTGCGTACATAATGTTTGCCAAAGTGGCATATTTTTTATTTTTTTTTCAAAGAAAGATAGTCATAAACTAGTTAAATGGAAGACCGATGGGGACAATACATTAGCAGCATCCCCTGAAAAAGAAAATTTTTTATTGTGATCAACATTCTAAAAGCAAAAGAAGGATACAATATGAATTAAGGTATGGTCAAGTTTCAAAATCAAGCGATTCCATCCTCAGAAAAAATATAACATGGATTTAAGGTCATGCGTGCCTTTTATCTCAAGCTATTTGGTCATCTATGAAAGATTTTGAGTGACTGACGATGCAAGATGTATTTCTTAAAGATCGATTAGCGTCTGCAATCACACTAACATTTGACCAACGTTCCTGTGGCCCAGCCGAGAGGGATGAGACTGAAAATGACCGGGGAAATCGGCGGGCGCGAAGTGGAAATACGAAACAAAAGCGGGCGCAAAAGGATAACCGTTTTTCTTTTATTGAAAAAAACGAAATCGATTATTTTAGTCGATATTAATTGCTAAACCTGAGGGGTCCCATATTTTCTTGTGGGGCCCACTGCAACAATGAGCTTAGGCGTACTCCCCCCACCAACCCAGCCATTTCCAATGTCACGCTCGCTTCGAGCGCGTGTTCCCACTGTCCAATCAGGAGTAGCCCTCTCACCACGTGTAATGCTAAAACATGATCACCTTTTGGTCTTTGAGAAGTAATTGATAAAATTTAGTTATCAATTCTCAATCTTCATTGTACAATTTTTCATTTCAATTTTGAGCAATTAAAATTCAATAGCACTCATTTAAATGTCATGAAACGAGTCTATCACACACATATGAATTATTTAGTTTCCAAATCTGAATCCTAAATAAGAAAAGCTTAAGATTTATGCCATTGACCTTTGTGCCTCTTAGCATGCTTAAGCTTGTATGAGTAAATTTGATTATTTCAAAAAGTTCCAAGTCTTAATAAATATTTCTATTTTTTGCACTTCTTTTTTTCGATTAGGGTTGGTCAATGTCCGACACAACACGAAAGTTATTAAAAATGTCCATGCTTCATAGTTGGTCTGTAAAGGACATACCCTTCGACAGACCACGTTTTGAAGGAAAAACTCGTCCAACCAACCAACTATAATTCCCATTTATTCCGCGGCGGTAATAAATGATTTCCCAAAATTTTCCTATTTCTGGGGGCGCGGGGGCTCCACGCGCCCCGACCTGAATTTGGGATTCTTCCGGAATCGCTACGATTTCCACGCCCGAAAGGACTACTACATGAGCTGAGAAAATACGAAATCGCCAAGACGACGACCTGAAAGCCCGCGCAATTCTTCCTCCCATCCCCAACGCCTAAACAGCGCGGCCCGCATTTCCGACAATGGCGATCGCCACCTTCTTCAACTTCAACCCCCCGCCGCCGCCGCCGCCGCCGCCACCATCAACAACGGTCCTCTCCTCCACCCCGCCGCCTCCTCGCAGCCGCCTTCCCGCCCCCGCCTCCGCCTTTCCCTCCGCTCCGCCTCCCCCGCCTCCCTCGCCACCCCCGGAGCCGCCCTCCCCTCCACTTAGCCTTCTGCTCCGGCGGAAACGGCGACCGCTCCGGCGGCGGGGGCGGCTGGGGCGGGGACGACGGGTCCTCCTCTGGCGGCGGCTGGGGCGGCGACAATGCCGGCGACAATAACAAGAAGGAGGCGCTCATGGTGCTGGCGGAGGCCGGTCGAGGCGTGGAGAGCCTGCCGGGGGACTTGGCGGCGGCTCTTGGCGATGGGAGGATCCCGGGGTCGGTGGTGACGAGGTACTTCGAGCTGGAGAAGTCGGCGCTGTTCCGTTGGTTGCTTCAGTTCGGCGGGTTTAAGGAAAGGTTGTTGGCTGATGATCTGTTCTTGGCCAAGGTCGGGATCGAATGCGGCGTCGGGCTCTTCACTAAGGTGTGTAGTTAGCTTTGTACATTTCTGCTGTTCATTCTGCTGAAAGTATTCGTTACTTTAGATCGCCGTCTGATGCGAGATTAGTCTTTTTCAAGTTCCATTCTTTAGGTTTAGGAAGGAGAGAGAAATATCGCATTTCGTTTGAGCTGACTGTCTGGTGAATTGCTCTTCAATGGGGTTCTGTATCTCTCATTGTGTCAAGACCGAGGGAGAGACTCTGTAGCTATAAATAAATCTGTTCCATACAGATTCTCAGAGCGCTGGATAGAAGATTGAACCTTGATGGAAAACGAGTTGAACTTTCTATGGCCTCTGAAGTATATAACTTCCCATCACCTTAGTAGTGAGTCGATCCTTAAAGATTCAAAGTGAATAAGTGAATGTCAGAACCTCGGGCATCCCTTTGGGGCAGCTATCAAGGAAATCTTACAGTTTCCAATTCACTGATTGTCCTTGCGGGATGCATAGTCGATGCATCAGAAATTGTATTTTATTTTTCTTATTGAGCGTGTTTAACAAGTGCTTCTAACGGGAGCCTTCACATAGTATCTGCTGTTAAGGATAACGTACATTATTAGTTTAATTTTTTGTCTACTGCCACGGGCTTGTTCCTCCCTGATCGAGGGTGAGTTTCCTTAACTGATGTGATTGATAGATTAATGATGATGATCTTCTGATAATTCCAGCATACACATTCCTCTCCGTCATGTACTGCTTATATTATTTTATTTTTTTCACAAAACAAACCTACTAAAAGGATTTCTGTCTCTTTGTAGACCGCTGCAGAGTATTCACGCCGGGGAGAGAAATTTTTCGACGAGCTGGAAATAGTTTTTGCCGATGTGGTATGGATTGGCTGCCTTTTATTTATAAGCCTCCGTTAAGAATGATGGTGTCAATGCAAGTTTTTGAATTATTAGTAGTAGTCATTGTAAAACCAACTTGAGCATTCTCTCAGCAGCAATTTCAAAGATTTCACAAATTTTTGTGTTTATGATACCATATATTCCATATAAACAAATAGATTAATCTAGAGGTATTATACTTTAAGGAACGCCCCTTATTTTACTGGATGAAATTGTTCCTAAGCACGTGAAGATACACGAACATATGCACTCATATGTCTTTTTCTGTGTTTTTCTGAGTGAATGAGAAAATATTCCCAGCTAGGAATGTTTAGTAAAAAATTTTAATTGTTCCTGTTGATTTTCAGAAGATGTTGGCTTTGTTTGGTCCCACTCCCATCTACCTGAGTAGTGACATACCTGTTACAGATGAAGACTTAATGATATGATTTGGTTATGCTTCCGACTCTTACTCTTTTAGGTAATGGCAATACTTGCGGATTTCATGCTTGTTTATCTCCCCGCTCCAACGGTTTCTCTTCGGCCTGCCCTTGCAACCAATGCCGGGTCACTGGCAAAGTTCTTCTATAGCTGTCCCGACAATGCATTTCAGGTTACTGCTTCCTCTATTACAGTCAGCTGCTCTTCTATGAAGATCTCTGGGCCCTGCTTCCATACTATGAACTAATTTATCCTCGATCATCTGCAGATTGCACTTGCTGGATCATCATATTCGTTCTTACAGAGGATGGGTTCCATACTGGTAAGTATTTCCCTCCATTTTCAATCGTCGCTTGATATGCCCATTTTCAGCAGTTGTGCATGTTAATCCTCGTATTTTAATATCATGCAGCGTAATGGCACAAAGCTTTTTGCAGTCGGCACTGCATCATCATTGGTGAGTTTTCGTATCTCTTCCAGGGCATCTTCACTTCAATCCAGCAATAAAAAATGTCATCACTTTAGCCTAGTCCAAGCTTCTACTTCAAATGCAAGTTGTACTTGCCCAGCTCATCGTAGGACAATTAACACAGTAGCTTAAAAAGGAATTACATCATGGCATGTCGTTTCTCATCCTTTGGGTGCTGAAAAGAGGTCTTCTCCTTGACTTCATGTCAAAGAGGAAAGTGCTATGATCTTTCTTATTTCATGACTAGATTAGCTAAAGGAAAATTAAGGGACACTAATTCTACAAATTGAGGTTTCTAAATCTTGATAATCAAAGTTTTCTTGTTACTCAGGTTGGTACATTTGTGACAAATGCCTTGATTAACGCAAGGAAGGCTGTTGATAACTCTTCTGGTGAAGTGGAAAATGTACCAATTTTGTCAACTAGTGCTGCCTACGGTGTTTACATGGCTGTTTCAAGTAATCTCAGGTTTGCCGCCTTTACCTGATACCTGCATCCACAGTTGCCTTCATATAATGTTTCTCTCCAAAAGGATTGTTTTCTTGCGATTCCTCCTAGGAAAACATCTTTGTTTTGTCTGTTTTGACTAGCTCACACTTACAGAGGGACAATTTCTTGAGAGGATTAAAAGTTTGATGGGTTTTTTTTTTCAGTATCTATGATTTTAGAGTATACTTTACTTGGTCTTTTCGAGAAAACTACTGTGCTTTTTTCATTCTGGCTCATTCTGTTTGGATCTTTCAGTGAGACCTGATGCAAACTATACACTTTTCTCTAGACAAGTCAGAAGAGCTCATCGGGACTGCCATCAAATAAACCATACTTGAAAACCTAACTTTCTTTTTTGAATATAATTTGTTCATGAAATCCAAGGTTTAACAAGTTTTGCTTGTTGCTGCTAGTTAAGAGAACTAGTTGTCTATATTTGTCCAGCTACATGTCAAGATAATGATTTTGGCATGCATTTAAATTTCTAATTGCTCAACAGGTACCAACTACTGGCTGGTGTAATTGAGCAGAGGATGTTAGAGCCCTTGCTACATCAACACAAATTCATGCTCAGTGCTATTTGCTTCGCTGTTCGAACCGGCAACACATTCTTAGGCTCACTATTGTAAGACTTGTTTTATCTGGATCTTTTTGACTAATCGAGTTTCTACACCCTTGGTTAAAGGTAATGAACTACTTGATCATTGGACAGGTGGGTAGACTATGCGCGTTGGATAGGTATTCAGTAGACCCAAGATCAAACAATTTGTTTGATTTTCTTTGTGAAGGCATTTGAAACGTCAATCCACATATCCTCAGCAAGCGGCAATCCTTGAAGTCGCCGCCGGTTTTGATTCATACAAACCGAGGCTTCTCTCAGTATGACTGGTTTATTGTACACATGATTTATCCTACAAATAAATGACCTTGAATTTAACTTTCGGATTTCTTCTTACTTATGGGTCTCAAGAATGCTCTTAGAAATATATGTAGTTCAGACGTCAGCAGTACCATACAGTTGTAATCCTGGAAGAGTTGAAGAATTTAGGATGAAGTTTCCATTATCATTATGAACACAAACATTTTGGATATTCTTACCACTTATAGTTTTGTTCTTTGGCAGTAATTTCTCTCATGCGTTGGACCATTGCATCTTTATTAACTCCTCAACCTACCATATCTGAAAAACATTTCTAAACCGACATGACACATTTCATGTCGTTCTGCTCTTAGGCAATGACTTCACCGAACATGCAGGGCCTTAATCTGACCTTTGTGGTGTTCTGGTTGTCAGCTAGAACATCACAGCACTCCATTCTTCCTGCCTGAAAGAGCAAATGGACAAAGATGAATATGTTGACATATGTGGTTGGTGTCAAATACAGCAGGTTGTTGGATGCCCGTATGCAGCTTAGATGAAGGTGCTGACCTCGATGTGTCTTCTTCTTGGTGAAAATACCTGAACTCTGGAGATGGGATTTGCAGAGTGATTTCCACCAAGTGCACAAGATGGTAATCCGCTCTTTGATGCTCGAGTGTAAGTAGTAACAATTTCGTCACAGGTAGCATTCTCCATGGATTTCAAGAAAAATACATGAGGAACTATGCATGGATTGTCCTCAGGGATCCGCGTGTTGAACATATAAAGAGGTGCCTTAACTTTCTTCATCCATGGCTTGAATGTCTCCATGGGTCGCCGTAAGAAGCTTCGAGAAAGTATGTTCTCATATATATGAGCAGAGTAACCCCATGATACAGAGATAGACCACTTTCTTTCCCTGTGGTAGCAGATGGTTTGTTGCAGGAGACGGGATTGGTCAACTTGTGCTGGTTTCATGAGCTGATTGATAGCTTCAGAGCGTTTCATGGAGGGGAAAATTGGGTCGATGGCATCAATGTGGTGGAGCGATAGGACAGGAGATTGTGGATGAGCTGATAGAAATCCCGATATGTCGCCATGAAAATCAATCTGTGGCAATGAAAATCGTTGCTCTAAGGTTACAAGAAAAATCTTAGGAATCCAGATTATATAGGTCAGGTAGTCTCAAATTCGTGATTTATACCTGATGAAATCCTCTCTCTTCGGTCAGGGAAACTCCATGGTCGGTTAAACATATGTGCAACATGAGATCGCTAGAATACAACCGTGGATTTCTTTCTATACAAGCATCTAACTCCGTCGCCAGCATCTCAACCAGAGGGTAGCTCAAAGCATAGCCAGCTCCTCCAAACGCCATCTCAAAGGACAATAAAAAGTTGGACATGAAAAATTCTGAGCTCGAGCCGATATAGTAATACTTGGTATGATCATACTTCGACAGAACCTCGACAAGGTTGTCCACGAAGAGTATGGTGTCATCGTCCGCCATTACGTACCATCTCACATCTTTGTCTCCCTGTCTAAACATCTCCAAGATGGTTCGGAAAATCCTTATTGGGACGCGATTCCTGACTCGCCGGAGCACTTTCCACTTATTTATATCTTCGTTCACTCGGACAGGAGGTGAAGAAGGAGGCCACTCTCGAAGCTCTTTCTGAGGAGCTCGATCCAGGAACAGATACCCCCGAGTAACATTTGGTCTCCACCACGATTCAACGTAGGGCCTTCTCCGATTCCATGTATTCACAGTGCCAACTATGCCGAATACGAGGTGGCTGATGTTAGTAGGAGTATCGGTGCCGGGGCTGGGGCTGGACAGTGGCCAGCTAAGCCTGAAGGGAAGGTAAGAGGCAACCAGAGATTGGCTGGTGTGGTAGTTAAAGGAGAATGTGTAGAACAGGAGCAAAAGCAGTCCCGAAATAGCCACTGATCTGCGTGAACTCCCTAGAGAAAGATGGCTGAGTTTCTGCTTCATCGCGCTATAGCAGAGCGACATCTCCGTCGACAACATCTCAACTAGCAGAAGGGATATCAAAAATAGGTCAAGAGCAACAACATAGACAAGCGAAGCGCAAAATCGCCCGCAGAATATGTGCTTCGTCACTTAAATAAGCTGTTCAGGAATTGTATCTTTTACAAGTGAAAGCCATTGCATCTCGCATGGTTTGAGCTGCTAATACATGTGAAGCTTTGTAACCTTTTGATTATTTTGAGAGCGTATGAAGAATATGAGATGAGATGGTTCATGCTTTTCCTCGTGAGTGGTTGGTAAGGACATGCATGTTGAGATTGAGCAGACGTTTGCATGATCACGCAACTTAAGACAGGAAGAAGAACGCACGAGAAGAATAGTTTACTCTTTTAGCTTGCTTGATACTTTCTCTTTGAGGGACTCTGACTCCGGCCGGGCATAACCTCAGATCGAAATGAATATGAATTTTTAATTTTCTACGTCAATACATCAACTTTAAGTGAGTTCATGTGATATAGTGAAGTACATCTAGATTCCTCGTCTAACATCACAATTTCCATATTCATACGAAGCCATCTCGATACAGGTTTTATTAATCTTTCTATATTGAAGCAGCCTTCGCATTAACATCTTCGGTAATCAAAGGTTCCGCTAAACAAAAACATCTTTGTCAACCACCATCTCTTTTTATCTGTTTTGAGTTATTCTCAAACCGCCAACGGAACGAGTTTTTTCGGTTTAATTTAACTCAACAACAGTAATTTTTTTCCTTATCACAATGAGACAATTCATGATGAATTTTCATCGAAAATAGTTACTAAAACATAAAAAATATATCATAAATTATGCAAAAAGTCTTCCTATGGATGTTTTGCCACCTTCATTTCCAAATTATTTACCATGGTGCATCTAGACTAAAATCACGGTCTTCATATTTGTACCATGCCATCTCAATATCGATTTTATTAACCTCCGGTGGCCGTGTGGTTTGTGCTCAATCCCTCTCCTTGGGAGGGAGTGAGTTCGAATTCCCACGGTTGCTTGTACGACTCACTCGCGGCCCGGTCAAGTGGGTGGGCTCGGTTCGCCCCAGATCTACGCCGCCGTCTATTCGACTGTACAGCGATTCTCAGGTCACCAAAAGAAAAAAAAAAAAAAAACAAAGGATTCTACAATCATTAATATTTTCATTAATCGTGATTTCTTTTCATTCAATTTCGGTTTCGTATCCCATAATAAATTCAAATATTTACACTATAACCAAAATAACAAGGTTCTTTGCCTAATTCATTTCAATAACTTTATTTTTTTGGGTCTTATCAAAATAAGATCATCCATTCGACCAAAAAAATAAATGAATGAATGAATAAGACCGTCCACGACTATCGAAAGCAAACCTCCATCGAAAACAGCTCCTAAAGCGTCGAAAATATACCATAGCCTATGCAGAACGTCTTAATAAAGGTGGCTTCATTTCCAAAAAAATTCTTCAATAATTTCCCTTATGAAACCATGCTCAAATTTTCATTTCATTTATTTCATGACCTAACTTCAATACCATAGTAGGTAAGGCAAACCCCCCACCCCCAACCCCCCACCCCCCAAAAAAAAAAAAAAAAAAAAAAAAAAAACCTCCACCTTCGCATCCCAAAAATCAAAACGGCGTCTTTCTATCCCGCTGGCGCTCGCCGGATTACCTTCCCTCCTTCTCCGCCAATCTCTCCTGTTACCCCCTTCCTTCCACCGCAATTCTCAGTCATCTCTCTCGCTTTCTCGCCGGCCAGAACCTACGAGCTTCTCTGTCGCCATTTCACGCTCCGTAGGTTGTTGTCGCGGTGATGGACTCTCTCCAAGCCACGTACAGAGACGACGACGACGACGACGACGAAACAGGGGAGCTGCCCACTTGCCCCGCTCCTCCCTCCCCCGCCGACAAACCCTCCACGCCGCCGGCGACGGGCGCGCCGGAAAACCCCGCCGCTGTGAAAACCCAGCCCTCTTCCGACGGTTCGTCCACTGATGACGAAGAAACCCCTGCTTCTTCTGAGTTCCGGAAGTCCCCCAAACGACCCCGGACTTCCCAAAACGACGAGGACGACGACCAGGAAGAGGACGAGGAGGAGGAGGAGGATGAGGAGGAGGAAGAAGAAGAAGAAGAAGACCCGTCTTCCAAGAAGCGGAAACCTTTGTCTACTCTCGCTCTTCACCCACCAGAAGAGAACCAAGAATTCGAAGACCCGGCAGTAATCAAGGAAGAAGGAGAAGAAGCCGAAGCCGGCTCTGTGGAACGTAATGGGAGCGCGGCCGCCGGAAACGGAGCGGCTCCGAGCGCGACCAACGGGAAGAAATCGAGCAAGAAGAAGAGCAACAACGTGTGGTTGCCCAAGTCCACTCGGAAGGGCAAAAAGAACAAGAGCAAGAACAGCACCAACAACACCAACAATGGCCACAATTCGGCCTCCAGTGACAAGGTCTTGGTAGCCCCATTGCCGCGGTTCCCCGACAGGACCGACGACAACCCGGAGATGAAAATCTGCCTATCCAAGTTCTACAAGGCGGAGAAAGTGGAATTGACCGAGGACCGGATGACTGCCGGCAGCACGAAGGGGTACAGGATGGTTAGGGCCACAAGAGGGGTTCTGGAAGGCGCCTGGTATTTTGAAATAAAGGTGGAGAGGTTGGGTGAGACAGGGCACACCAGGTTAGGGTGGTCTACAGAGAAAGGTGACTTGCAGGCACCTGTTGGGTATGATGCGAATAGCTATGGGTACAGGGATATTGATGGGTGTAAGGTGCACAAGGCTCTCAGGGAGAAATATGGAGATGAAGGGTATAAGGAAGGTGATGTCATTGGTTTCTACATTAATTTGCCCGACGGAGAGCAGTATGCCCCAAAGCTGCCCCGCTTGGTGCTGTTTAAGGGGCAGAGATATATTTCCGCGGCCAACCCGAAGGAGGATCCGCCCAAGGTGGTGCCTGGTGAGTTGAGTTGATTATTCAGTGTTTCTGTGGCGTGTGTTTATGTAAGTTGTTGATTGTGCGTCGTTAAATCCATATTGGTAACCGTTTCGCAATGGAATAGTTGGAAATTTTAGGAATCTAGTAGTGACTCTGTCTAAATATTTAAGGCGAAGCCTGTATGCGCAATTCTTTTCCAAAATGATACTTTTGCCGGAGAGATCAATTTTATAGCAGCAAGGTAAGGCACGGCTGAATGACTCTTTTTCTATGTGAATGCAATAAGAAACCTAGTATTACAAGCTCGTGCTTAACAATTGCTGTCAAGCTTAGTTATTGTGTGTCTGGAGTCAAGCGATCTATTACTGGATCGTAGATTGCTGTAGCCCATGGAAGGTTTTGGGTATGGTCAAGTCTAAAGCTTCATTTTGGGTTAATTCATTTAGTTCCACCGATCAATGATGTTATTAATGTTATAGTCATGTTTATGGTATACAGAGACTCTTTACTGCATACAAGATGAAGAATATCTCATAACAGTAACTGGCCAGCAGCCTGTCCTGCAGTCCTACTTGTAAATATGACAGTTTGAAATTTAAGTATTCTCAATTCAAGTGGACTGATAAGAAACATTAGCTGACAAACTTCAAGAGTAAAATAAAGTGAATGTTATAGACTTCATTCTCTTTATTTTGGTTGAGGTAATTACTTAATTGGCACTTAAAAGTAGGGTTGGTGTGGTTTGTGTTATGTTGGCAGGACAGTAAATTCTATATTGAGGTAATTAGCATATTGATGAGCTGGATTTTCTGGTTGGCAGCCGTTAGAACTTGCCACAATGGCAACACCCAATTTTCCAGTTTATATCTTAATAATCCGGAGGTAATACATACTCATTGAATCTTTTGATTTTTCTTGGTCTACCAAATACCGATGTGCGGTTATCCTTTGTGGTCAGGTTTGCCTGCATTCATAGTCAATGGCCAAAGAACCTGAGATTCTTCATGTTTAGTAGGGGTTTAGTGTTTGTTTAATCCTTCCTCAGGACGGTAATGTTGCCAAAACAGAGTCATCCTCTCTATACTTTACTCATCAGTAATTGCAATATTCTAACGCAGGGAGTGAGATTTCTTTCTTCAAAAATGGGGTATGCCAAGGGGTTGCTTTCAAGGATTTGTATGGAGGCAGATACTACCCAGCTGCTTCGATGTACACTCTTCCTAATCAACCTAATTGTGTGGTCAGGTTCAATTTTGGGCCTGAACTTGAATGCTTTCCCAATAATTTTGAGGGACGTCCGCTCCCTAGGCTGATGGTTGAAGTGCCTTACCACGGGGTCGTGAACCCAGTTGAGAATGATGTGCCCCCCGAGAAGAAGAATTAGCCAGTTTGGAGGGGGTGCTTGGTTTATGAGCTCCTTTATGTGGAATAGAGAACTGGAAGTTGCATTCAACCTTTTGTTGAGGTCTTACTAGGGTTTGGAGCTTGAAAAGTCGCAGTTTGATGTAAAGTGTAAAGCTTTTCGTTTGGCTTATGGTAAGTGAATCTCTGACTGTGTTAGACCAGCGAACTTGTTAAGAACTAGTCAGTGTTTATCAATCTAGTTGAGGTTTGGCGTATGATATCTATAGGACTCCATGTTCTTGTTCTGTCCAGGTACTACTTCATTCTGGATTTTTCCAGGTACGTTTTTGAAACTTCTGTTCAACCCTACATACGAGAAGAAGTTTTGTGGCTCGGTCAGTGGATTTTGTCCGTCGATAATAATTCTCTTCCCAAGTCAATAATTTCTCCTGATCATAATGTTGATTTCAACTGGGCACAAGTGATACGCGAGATGATTCTTCTTACCTTGTCCAGAATAAATCAAACAACTGACGCTTCACAAGATGGTGAGACTTGTATTAAGCTGCATATAAAAAGAAACACCAAAACTCATCGTGGTTGCAAACTATGTTTGACTTTCGTATTCATGATAGAATAATGTGTACAATTTTTCTTCCCATGAGAATATATTGCCGAAATATGTTATAATAGATCAAGTAGAGCTTCTATAATATTTATGTAGCTACCAGAAAGATGGGTCCGAGTCCTCATTTCCTCTTGTATGGACCACCTTATTTCGTTCTTTGGCTAATTATTGTAATATGGTTCTCTTTCAAGCTGACTAGACCTCCCTTTTGGATGATCTTGACATTCGTTTTTTTAAGGAACGGCGTTTCCTTGGACACAAAGCTTAAAACTCATCAATCTTTGCCTTACGACCTCAGCATATCGGTGACTCTCTAATTCACTTCTACCTCTGTGCGGGGTTGATTGTTTTCTAGATGAGGTTCGGCTTCATGTTTATCCGTGCGCATCATGCCAAGCCCGAATTCTCATGATCCTTGCGCTTCATCCATGTCGTGGTAAGTCAAGATATGCGTATAACATGTGTTTGTTGAAACCGAACCGTTCTGCTGAAAGACTAGATTTGGGTATGTCACTGATTCATGGTGAAAGTTACTAGGAATTTAGGACCATCTAGATTTCTGGTTTATTACAGAGCGGGTCAAACAAATAAGGTCATCTTGTCTGAAATTTGGCATAAAAGTGGAGTAGACGTAAGAATTAAGGTCGCGCATTGTCTCAATTTGTCAAGCAGAGAACGCCTGCCCGGGGTTCAATCGTTGAGCCCGTTCCGCAAGTCTCGCTGAATATCTCTCCCTTTTTTTCTAGCCAGTGGTTTACTTACAGACAATCACAAAGCTTTATCAGGCACTAAATCAGATATCCGCAGCCTCGAAAGCGGTACAATTCGCGATGCTAAGTCAATCCACTCGTGCCAGATTAATTTCTCGGTGACCATTTCGTGTTTGTGAAATTAAAACCCAATTATTTCCTTGTTCGGGTGACTAACTCATAAGCGTGATTTAAGGATTGCCTATCGGCCCGTGAGCATTACTCTTAGAACGTTTATAAGACCCGTGAGCATTACTCTTAGAACGTTTATAAGACGGCAATCATCATCAAATCACAACTCCTCAACTGCCCTGGAAAAGTCCGAAATCAGATATCAAATTCAAAGACCCGGTTCTCAGGTACAAACGTACATGTCCACGTTCTAATCAATCCCCATCAACAATATGTTAAATGTCTGGAAGTGTAAATATCGATCAGAGGTGCAGGAAGTCAAATATAATTAAAATACCAAGTTGCCCAACAAAAATAATGGAGCCGGGGATCTTGAGAGCCACATGACCCGGAAGGAGAAAGCAAGATTCTTCAAGCCCAGCCGATCTCAAGATTCCAAATCATGAACATCCACGCATCTCAACCCACGTGCCTCGGCTGCGAAACCGAGGCTCGCCCATTCGATCAATCGATGATCTGCACATCTAGTTTTTACATGCACGATTTGAGATTGATACTGGTAAATTACGTTGCGCCCGGTATAAGATTTCAAGAGTGCCTGATGATTAGTGGGAAGCGAAGGCCCCACGGATGATCGCTAGTGGACCATGGAAGGCGACGGGTCCGCCAACCACGATCCAATCTCTCGCTTAAAAAAGGTCCCACTTGTGACGTGTCTGCGTTCGGAAGCCATGGCTTTACACTCCATCGAAAGAAAATTAGTGACATCCTACCTCAGCTGATAATCACCCCTTCTCATCCCCCGAACCAATTTGAACGTTTTGACGGGGAAACAACGTGTGGTTACCTGATCAGGAAGACTCTCTCGCTCGAGAAAGAAAAAGGGGGAGAAAAAAAAAAAAAAAGAGAGATAAAAGAAGGATAATGCTCATCGGACGGTCGGGAAACGGGCCATCGTCGTGGACGGGATCGTGCAAGGACATCCGGTGGAAGCCCGTGAATCGTATTCCTTTTTGTAATGGAGTTCGGCGTAGGAATTTCGAAAGGGAGATATCGATGTCTAGGATTCATCATAATCGCCAACTTTACAGAAAAGTTAAGAAGAACCTCTCTGTTACGACTCCACTGGATAGCGCATTCTCACTTTCACCTGATTTTTTTTTTTTTTTTTTTGGCAGAACACTTTCCCTGATTGGAAATCGGTGAAAAGATGGAAGAAAAAGAAAATCCGACCCCTCGACCGTCGTAAAGTCATCTGTAGTAGGTAAGAAAGTGAAGGAAATAAACGCACTCCGTGGAGAAAAAGCCGTTAAGCTAACCCCTCCATCGAGGTGGCCTCCCCTGCTTCGCTCCAGTATATAATTTTTTTTTTTTTACCGCAAAAAGCAGAGGAGTTCGCTACAGAGGCAGGTGCGGCCTATAAAAACCTGAACTTTCCATCACCACCACTTCCCTGCCCTGCCCCTCAGCATGGACCCCCATGGCAGGAGCTCTCCGTTTGCCAAACTGGGTACCTGGTCCCGTTGAGTAGCGCAGTACTCCCTTGCCCTTTTCCTGCTTCCGTGCCCATGGGTCACCACATCGACTACGGACCGGTTCCCGACACCTCCTCCGTGTCCCTGTTTTAAAGGGTCCCTCTTGAATATCTGACATGGGCGCTGTACGGACGGTACTGCTGTTCCTCGTCTCGCTCGCCGTCTGGTCGGGGAATCGTCCGGTCGTGCGCGGTTCCGCCTCGTGGTACACCCACCAGTACGTTCAGCGCACCGCGCGGCAGTTCGAGCAGAAAACCGATCGGTTCTGGGAGTTCGATGAGGAGACCAAGCACTGGGTCGAAGTCCAGCTGCCTTATGAGCTGGTGGCCTGCGCCAACAACAACTGCACCAAGGTTGGTTTGATTGATCGGAGGTCGCAGGATGAAGAGCGGTGCGAGAGGCCACCCCACGTTCCGGAACGAAGCGAGGTGTCGACTAAGGACGACAGAGGAGAAGCGGCGGATGGGTCCAACGTGGTCCTGCCTCTCAGGAAGCGACTTTCGGTTACTAAGATGTCCGAGACGTCGATTTGGATCACCGGCGAGAGCGGGTCTATCTACGAGAGGTTCTGGAACGGAGTGCAGTGGGCTCTGGCGCCCCGTGATTTGACGACATCGGCAGGTCGGGCCGTATCGCTTTTCATCGTCAACCAGACGATGTTTGCTCTGTCTGAAGTGGGTCAACTGTGCCAGGTAGAGGTCCCTCTTGCTTTGAACTCGTTTCGGATGCTAAAGAGACGACGTCGACATCGCACATCGCGAAGAAGAAAAAGGCTCTTTATCCGCTCCTAGTTCAGCTATTGATTTTTCTACTAGACCATGGCAATCCAGTAATCTCCTCACGTTTAATCTCATGTTACTAAATTTCTCTTCGTTTCTCCGGAGATTCACTGAGACTTGCTCGTAGATGAATTAACTTTTCACGTGTTAATCTCTTCTTCCCTGCAAAAATGATGACAGAGCATCCCAAAATTCTGAGTTGGAATCAGCTGACTTGTGCACGCGTTTGATTTTTTCAGATGCGACTCAGTGAAAGTTCACAGCCAATTTGGGTTGAGGTCCCTGTTACTTTCAATTCGAGCTTAAGTCAAGAGAAGGAAAAGGGGTCAATCACCCAAATAAAGTCAGGTGTTGTTTCATTTGATGGAATGTGAGTAAATCAATTTCCAGGATGCAACCGGAGGAACTGAAAGAACATAGTAATTTGATTGTAATGGGGACTAGTGTAGTCGGACATCTCACGATAACAACTAAACGTAACTCCGCATTTTTCCAGGAGAGTTTATTTTTGCACGAAGAATGGAGCATTGCTGGAGCTGAGCGACATAGAGCCTCCAAGGTAAGAACCAAATATGTGATATTGTACACAAGACAAATAGCGAGGCGAACGTATTGGCACGAATTTTAAACTCCGATTCTCGTAGATCATTTGTCAAGAAACTCATATGGCGTTAGCTTGTATGTCCTCTAACCACAGATGGGTTAATCATGGCCGACCCCCTCATGCTAATGTTGCCATGATAACTGATGCGGGCACTTTGCGACCGGAAGCAGTATTTATCGTAAGGTAAAATCTCTTTGCCGCCTTTGTTCTTTGATATCACTGCCAGCAAACTTAACCAACACAGTTGGCATACCGACACACAATCTGATAAAACTTTAACTAGACAACCAGACCAGATTCAACTTGGCAAAAGACTTTGCCTAAAAAATATGTACTAGTAAGCATTTGCAGTTGAATTGTTTGGTGAACTGTTCCAACTTAGTCAACTGAACAAGAGTGTTTGAATGCAGCTCGAAAGGTGATCTTTACGAGTATGATAAAAGCTCAAAGCCACCATGGAAGAAGCACATCATGAAACAGGGAAGAGAAGAAAATGCTTCTCTGACAGTTGCAAGGGGTTGTACTTTACTGGGGATGAACGGAGAACTTTCTGCTTCCATATTTCTTCTTACAAAGGTACTTCTACTTACGTGTACCAATCTTTCATTCGTAGGTATATCTCAGGAGTAATCTAGGTTGCTGAAGTGATATGATAGAAGTGACCATACTGGAAATAAGGCATGCTTCATATCGTATTAATATGGATGAATAGTGACAAATCCTTTGAAGATGTCAGCTGGAAATGTCCATGACCTTTGCCAACTGATACACTAAACTTCTCAAAATCTTGTTAATGTTATGTATGGAAATAGTGAGGATCTTAGAATGTGCTAGGGGACCAAATGAAGGGTTATTTATCTGTGAAACTAAGATGTTTCTATCTTAACGAATTTCTGCTTGCTTTATATCTACAAACTCCTCATACAGGCTGGTGATCTAATTGAAAGGCGAATACACCAACAGAAGTGGAAATGGATATCTCATGGAAGTCCGAAGGATCATAATCTGACATCCATGACCCCAGTTATGCAACATGAATCCAGCGAAAACATGTACTCTCTGTTCTTCACGACATCCTCAGGATGTGTTTTGGAATATAGAATACCAAAAGATTCAGGTATTGGCATAAGGAAACCTCATCATGCATTTACATCAAAAAGAAAATCTGACTTCACGTCAAGAAAGAATTCATTTGGCATTAGAGCTAAAAAGTGTATTTCTCGGACTCACCAGTAACTTTTTTCTCTGTGGTTTGTTTTTGCTATCATGTTATTCCTCGCCTTGGAATTGCATAGAACTGGTCCAGAAGCCACTTATGGATGCTTGGGCTAATCATGAGCATCCAATGCATGGTAAAGCTGCGAGAGGTATTTCTGGAGTACAGTTACAGATCGGAAGAGTAATTTTCCCACTTGATGATGGCAGACTTGCAGAGCTACACCTACCAGGACTTGGGGGTGAAAACTCAGGCCCCGGTCAACCCAACATCAGGAAGAAACCAGTGACAAAGTATGTCTGGTCAATATTAGATGCCCCAGAAAGTGAAGGATGGAATGCGGAGTATTGCACTGAAGAACGTGGACCTGCAAATTGCATAATGGGCACTAAAGACGAACCAAATGATTCAGGAATCACAAGCACAGTGACAAGGAGGAGAAAGGCAAGCACGACGCAACAAAGTTACTTACTCCCTGGCACATCAGATAGAATAAATGCGCAGCAACATACTTTCCCAGATGATAGAATTAACACTAATTTTCGGCTGCGTGTGATGCACGGAAGCAGATCATTTTTCCTCATAACAGATGGTGGTTTGACCTTTGAGTATCTCTATGCTGAGAATATTTGGTTTTGGCTGCGGCATGACCACCCAACAGCAATGAAAGGTGCACTAGGGAATTACAATGGGAGTCTATTTCTTGTTGACATTTACAAGAGTTTGCTGATGAGAGAGAGAAGCAGCAACGAGCTCACGTGGGTGAATTGCACAGCTATGAGGAAAGGAAGGCAAGTTATAGCAGGTCCTCCGTGGGACGGTATACCAGGCAGAGAAGTTAAACTCGCAGTAGATGATGCACTCTTCTTCGTGAGCAAAAGTGGAAGATTGATGCAATTCACAGTGAGTAGTCCACATCCAACTAGAATGCCTTTTACCTATAGGTCAGTTATTTTTATGTCTTAAATTGCTCAAATGAGAATGACGATTGAGATTCATATCTTTCAGAATAATCAAGATTTTCTCATGCATCCTTGTCAGTTCACATATTCCATCAAGTGGCAGAGGATTCTTACAAACATGGTTGGGCAGTCTGCACAAAAGAATTACTTGTTGACAAGAATTTCTGTCAAAAATGAAAACGATCCACAATGTTGCTTCAATTTTCAAATTGCTAGACGTTCCGTGACAGAACAAAGATGGATATAGATATTGTCCCCTGTTGATTTTACATTGCTCTAACTTGCTTAAGACAAATTATCACAATGAACTACTCAACTATTTTTGCAGGTTTTCATGAGGAAGTTTAAATGGAAAGATTGTCGCCACCCTCCAAATACCAAGGTCTCATGTATCATCGATCAGGAACTATTCAGAAGAAATATAGTATTCGTTGTCGGCACAGATGGAAGACTATATCAGTACAACAAAGTAACAGAGTTGTGGCATGAGCATTACCAATCCCGGCACTTGCTCTTATCTAGGTCGCCTGGAACCGTGATGCGTCCATCCTCGCTATCCTTAGAAGGTTCCATTTTTATTCTTTCTAGAGACGGGGGACTAGTGGAATATCAATGGAGCACAGTTGATGGGTGGAATTGGGTGGAACATGGAACGCCGCATAAAGCTGTCACATTGGTAAGTCCACCGGGTCCTTGCTTTGAGAGTAATCAATTATTCGTGATCGGGTCAGACGGAGAAGTATATCTGAGGTACACGGAAGAGAGAACATGGAAATGGAAAAACTTTGGTCACCCATACGTAGGAAACACGGCCTCCGAGGACCAGAGAGAGACGAAAATAAGTGGCGTGAATGATGCAGTTTGTGTACCTGAAGATGCTAATGCTGGAGTCGAGAAGGAGCCGACACAATTCGATGACCTCAACAGGAACTGTGACACAAAGGTTAGTTCATGCGTCGCTGTCATGTCTTGCTTGGACAGCAAGTTTTGTCGAAACTCACCCTTTGTGATTCAAAATACAGGTCGCCCCGACAAGGCCAATTCCATTTTCTGATGACTCGGTGATCTTTGAGCTAAAAGACGGAAGGGTGAGCCACTATTGCCTTACGATTACAAAACATTACAGTGTTGCCCATGATTTACGTACATGAACGTCTAGAGTACATCTCAAAAATTGAACATTAAATCAATGACTATAATGGCTAAGCCACTATAACCTTAGAGCATGATACCTGTGAATTGAAAAAACATAAGCAGAATCACTGTTAACCAATATTGCTCCTCGCATGATGTTTATGTGGCAGCTGGTGGAGATGCGACGACTAGGAGAAGCGGATTGGGCATGGTCACGTATTATAGGGACGCCAACAAGCTTATGTGGGGCGAACTACTGGACTGCTGTGGCATCATGACTGTAAATATCACCTTCAAATTTTGAAGCAATAATGCAGAAGCACGAGAGCTTGCCATGATGTGCATTATCAGTTCAAAATGGTGTTATCACTTCCTATTTGCTGATGCCTCGTGTCCTAGTATAGTTGGCCCATTATGCTTCCTCTCTTCTTCTTCTCTTTGGCTATCTTCTGCTTCCTTTTTGTTGGGAAATGATGCTACATCTCTTAGAACTTTTCCAGCATGAATGGCGATCACAGGCTCACGTCATTCGTATGTGGTTGTAAATTAAACAAATAGTGAATTACCTGTAGTGTAAATCTTAGTTAATTTCACATAAAAGATAGATGTTACTGTTTATCCTTCCCATTGGTGATTTCTAGATCATAGCATAAGAACGCAAAAGAAAATAAGATCGCAATTTATTTTTATTTTTTTAGAAAAGAAAACACATATGCAAACGGTATAGCTATAATGGTAGTCTTACCAAGTTCCTATGTTTGACGGCAAGTACAAGAGTCTAATTAGTTAGTTTCTCCCTTCTCCTCCTTTCTCTGGCTTTCTATCTTCTTCTTGTGGTTTCCTTAGCTAATCCCGATGTTCTCATACTATACCTGTATACATGTGGCATACTTTTACTGAGTCTTGCTTATACGCCGACATATTGTTTAACGTGGGTATAAATTAAATGAATACCCTGAGGATTGTATTTCAGTTCATAAACAAAATCACATCTGGGCATCCTTGCCATTCGTTAACCGGTGCCAAAGTAATTAGTATATATAAGAAAGTGGAAGAATATGTAGTTATGAGGTGAATCGTATTGGCCGGTCACACCAAAGTGGCGCTTGCTTGTTCCAATTCCATGGAATTTGAAGAAGGAAACTTGATGCCATTGCCTAAGGGTAAAGAAGCCTAGGTTTATCCAGTGGAAGCAGCGGGAGCTTTGCTGCTGGTTATACAAAGCCTACACAGAATGCAGTTTCCAAGTTCTTGAAAAACATGGTGAGAGAGCGAGTGGATATCTTGTAGTTTTCTCTAATCTTGACTGCCTCTTTTCATCTTTCACTTTTAGGTGAAAAACAAATTTTCTATGTTCTCTCTGTTTAGCTAAAATATGGACTGGTTCATGGATCTATATTCAGAAGAGGCGAAGATAAAGGTCAGTGCCTGGTATGGTTGCAACTGTAGAAAATCCTGCAGACTCTAAATTATTTTTCGTAGGGGCTGCAAATTAGATTGCGGTCACGCTTCATTACTCTGACTAGTGACAGTTCTATAAAGACTGGATTATCACCTTATCAAGCAGCTGGAAAATTTCAGTTTCTTGTGACTGCTCGATGCTTGGATACCACTGTTTGTAGATAGCAGACATACTTTCCCTATTCTTTGCGAGTTATTTTTCTTGGAGGATAACAGGATTCATGGTTTGCACTAGGAATGTCAAAATGTAAACGTTGACCTATCTGTCTCGTAATGGTACACAGTTCCCATTTTTTATTTGCTTATTATTCGAAATCATACCCAGCTACATTTTCCAGCGGATGAGCAGAGAAGCACCCTTATTACAATTATAAGTATAGCCTCACGTGGTTTTTTCTCTCAAGCGAAAGAGATTTGGTATTTGGGTTGCTTGCTCGGAGTGAAGAGTCCAAAATGCTGCTCGATCCCGGCAGCTTTTAGGTTCTCGTCGAACATTGCGAATAAGTATGCCTCGATGGCCTGGCCGGCCTTCTTGGGCGTGCCTTTGTTCACATGGCCGATCAAATTTGCATAGTAAGTGCCTGCATTGTCTACTGAAGCTGCGGTGCCTCCTTCTGATGGCCATCCACTCTCTGATACCACAATTGCCAAACTTGACCCACCAGCTTTTTCCAAGGCGGAGTAGAGGGAGTCCACCAATGCATCAAACAGGTTTTGGTACTGATATGTCCCATCCGTTACCACCACTCCTGGCGATGTAAAGAGAGCATAGGCAAGATCAATGCTCTGCATATTGCCTACGTAGCTGAAGTAGGGGTAGATGTTGGCCAGGAGCGGTGAGCCGTTATTGACCAAGAAGCTTATTATGGGGCTTATGAATTGATTTGCAGCGTCACTGAATGCCCCGCTCGATGGGGGGTAGGATACGCCTAGCAGACTCGTGTCAATTGCCGTGGAGACCTTGATCTGGCCCTGCAAATTGGCGGATGCGAGGGCGTTTTGGATGTTCTGCATTGCGGGGAGGACATATTGGGCTTTTGTATCACCCGGGGGGACTTCATTCCCGACCGCAATGTACTTGATTTTGACATCGGACGAGAATGCTACAACATTGTTTTGGACCCAGGTGGATGCTGCGGCGGGGTCAGTTAGGGCCTGGAGGTTGTCATTAAGAACGCCGAGGATGAGTTCGATGTTGGATCCTTTCAGGGCCTGGAGAGTAGCTTGGTCTGGATCGTAAATCCTCATCCTTCCGATGCTGTTTGCCTTGTATAGCTCGATCACTTCTGCTTGACTAGGCAGATTGTTGCCATTTCGTCCATAGCAGACGCCTACGGATTGCGCACCTGAATTGGAAATGAAATGATGCTGTGATGAAAGGAGAACCCAACGTTTTTTTACAGTTTCACGAGCAATCAAACAGTTGAGCGCAGTTAGCAACTGAATTTGTTTCTACTATAGTGTTAGATAGGAGCATCTACTCCAATCACTCTATCAATCACCATCTAGATTTAGACATGTCCTGGATACGCTTGGTCGATACCTTGGGTTCAAAGAAAACATCTGTTCTCATTACAGAATGATACATGCTAACGGAAAAGTAGAAGAAGGAACCTGTCAGTTGTGCTCCCGCTAGTAGTAGGCCGAGAGTGAGCATTAGCGAAGCCATAACAATCTTGTTACTCATTTTGTCGAAACGACTATGAGAAAAACTAAGGGAACCGAGCGGAACCGCAGATGCTGATCTCCGAAGATGTTCAGCATATGGACCTAAACCAACTATTTATATGCAACTCGATGGCCTAAGATTTGAATATGAAGAGCTTACTATTCCATGCTGATCAGCAGCCGACTTCATGCGGCGTCAATCACTCACTGAGATGTAACGTAGCACGACCAGTTCCGTGGCTGTTAATAAAGCAGGATGGACGCCCAATGAAATCGTGACAAGAAGCCAATGCTTCCGGGATTGCGTGCCCACGTGCATGTTCTCTCGTTTCGCCATAACTGGCGGGAGAATTTTCTTTGGCGGGGACGTACCTTTGCTTGCTTCTTCTCCTCTCTCGTCCACCTTGGGCTGCTAAGGATGCCGGTCCATCATGCCTGACCTAAATACCGAATGAGTCCAACAAAAATCAGTGACCGGACTTTTATTAGATTGTTTGGTTGTATGACTCGCTTTCGATTGCCAAGATTGTTAAGCACGGCATGCCACCCTATTCAAAGCAAGTATTCCCCAAGAACACGGCACGACTGAAGTTCTCTTGAGAATAAAAAGCCTGGCCAAAACCAGAAACGTGTTCCTGGGGATACTTGCTTTGAATAGATACTTGTCGATCGCCAAGTTTTTAATAGATACTTGTCCTTATTTTCCAGTGTTCACAATTTCTCCATATGGTTCATAAATGTTTTCTTTGAAAAATTTTCCCGCGAAACGAGCGGAACCTTAAGTTTAAGGGGTCGAATGAGATCTTTAGGAATAGTCAAAATTTACAAATATCTTCTCTTCTTTTTGTAGGAAATTGACTCGAGAAAAGTGCCCAGGACAAGCTCGAAAGATGGAACATCATTCTATTTGTGATCCGACTCTACGAGCTGTTTGGAGAAATTGCACTTTGTTACCGTACTTAAAACAGTAAGGTGAAGATTCACCCGACAATGATAATTTGAAGGTAAAACTCGACAGTTACCATGATCAATGGTGAAATTGACCAAAAATGTGAAGATAATTGCTAGTCCCAAGTAGACCCGTTAAACGGGTGGATCGGATTGGGTTTGGATTAGGTCATAAATGGTCCGACCCAAATTGACCCATTTAACCGGTTTATGACCCATTTATTGTAATGCAAAATTTTTTATCTATACCCGACCCATTTAACTAAACTTAAAAAAACTTATTTCTTTTATATATATATATATATTATTTTTTTATTTTTTTTAAAAATGGTATTGCTAAAATATTTTATACAACACAAATTTAGTGGGCAATTTTTATAATTTTTAAAATAATTATTTTAAAAATCAAATTTCAATTATTTTTATTTTTTTAAAAAAATTAAATTTTTAATTATTTTTATTTCTTAAAAATTAAATTTTTAATTATTTTTATTTTTTTTTTTAAATATATTTTTCTTTTTTCTTTTTTTCTTTTTTGTTCTTCTTCTTTGGCCGACCGTCGGCCACAACAACGGCCGGCGGCTAGCCACGAGCAAGCCTCGAGCTCGCCCGGCTCACCAACGCCGGTGAGCTCGAGGCTCGCCAGATCGATGAGGCTCGAGCCTCACCCGATGTTGGCGAGCTCGAGTCTTACTGTTGGCGAGGCTCGAGCCTCGTCGAACGTCGATGAGGCCTCCGCCTTGCCAAATCCAGCGAGTTCGAGCTCGCCCCTTGCTGGATTTGGCAAGGCTCGCTTGGCCATCACCATGTCAACTCCGTGCTGGCCACCGGAGAAAGAAGAAAGAAAAAAATTAAAATAAAATAAAAAGTATAATTTTGGTTCTTATAAAAAAAATATTTTTGTAAAGTTAAAGAGGGAAAAGAGAGATTGCGAGGTTTTCGTTGAAAATAGGTTCTAAATCCAACCTATTTAAAACCCACCTATCAAAGTCGTTAATTGTTAAACCCATTTAACTACTTTTTGTCAAAAAACAAGTGATCCATATATGATCAATTTATAATTTAAATGGGTCATTTATGGGTCCCTCTAGTCCCAAGAAAGCGTTTATGAGATATTAATGAATAAGATGTTGCCACTTGGCAATTTAACTAAGTGCCGCATCACATAAGCTATTCGGCCATATTTCATGAGGACACGGGCTAAGAATAATGTCATAGGGGTGTCCATGATAGTCAGATCAAGCTGACCCAACCCAAACCGAAATTTTCATGAGCATATGGGCTAAGAGTAGTGCCACCACTGTAGAGGCCCATGTCACAAGGAGAGAGATCAACATCCAGCACCAAAAAAGATTAAGGGGCAGATTAAACTAGATCTTTCTTGACGAGTACCTTCAAAACCCACCAAATCAAAACTTTATAACCCATGATTTTACCCCCTAATTGTAGTTAACCCTAGGTGCACAACACATTGGCCAATGCTACTGAAGGAAATTCTAGATAAATGTTTGGATCTAGACCCATTTCAGTAAATTCAAGCTATTATTTAAATCTTAATTTTGCCTAAACACAAAATAAAAGTGTCCAAAGCAAATTACACATCCATGGGTGACGAGGAGCAACAACATAAACTCACTAGTTTCAAGGCAATTACTGAATCTAAACATAGCAGGAAAAATTATAAGTAAGCACCAAAAACACATTGAATGCGAAAAATGTGCACTTTTCTTTCGGCATGTGATAGTGAAATGTAATTCATAATTAACTCATGTGAGAAAATGCTTTGTTAAGGGTATATTTCAGCAAAACCCTAATAAAAATCATGTAATTATCACGTATAAGATCAAAGTATGGAGATAATCCGATGTATAATTTGCTCAGCACATGGCCAATGTTCTCACGCTCACTCCATTTAATGCGGCGACAAAGCTCATTCATTCCATGCGAACCCGACAGGTCCATCTCCACGTGAGAGTTGAAATAGAGAGCTTCGATTTTCAACGGGCAGGAGACGTCGTGCTCAACGGACTTGTCAATCGTCGCATGTTTTCTCAGTCAGGAAAGCGACTTGGCAGCCGAGCGATTCGTCTTCGGTTTGGCCACAGCGAACGCGACCGTTGAGTAATCGACGACAGAGAATTTCAATCGATCACGCTATTTCTTTGTCCTTTTCATGGAACTGTCGCGAAGGCACTCGTCTTTCGCGACTGGCTGTCGTCGTCGGCGTCCGTCGCGGCGGGAAATACGCCAGAGCTCGCCGAAAGCCCATGCTCCCGATCCGCTTCTCGGCCCATCCACCGACCCGTACCGTCGCGTTCGAGATCGAGAACGCACCCCCCCACCCCCCGGGGAAGCCGGGGGCGGGTGACGTGGCGCCCACGTGCGCGCCCCGTCACGTGATCGCATGATGTCGGTCGAGAGAGAGGATTTCCAGCTCTCCCTCCGCACGCGGAAAAACGTGGCTGATTCAACGCGCTCGCAGAGACGGAGACACAGAGAATTGGGGGTCCTCCCCTGTGCTGTGAGAACGGCCGACCTGGTTCGGGGACAGTATAATGGCGAGCGCAAATGGGAGGGGGCGCGGGCCCCATCGAATCGCCGGATCCTCGGCTGTAAGATCGCAGATCCGACACGTGTCGGCCCCCGATTGGCCGGCCCCCGCCCAGCTGTAGGCCTCCAACCGACAGAGTGCGCCCCCGGTGCACCGCGGCAGCCGGGCCTTACCCCCTCCCCCGCCCCGTTGTCTGTTTTCCTCGGTTTTGCTTTCTCGGTTGCGATGAGTGTGAGGTGGTTAAAAATGGAAGCATGCTTCGCTCGCGATAGGTCTAGCTGTTCGCTCATGACCTTATCTGATAAGATAATAAAAAGTCAAAACATTCTCATGACACGAGTGCCCCAAGATAGAGGCCGTGACTTTTTTCCTAGAAAAAGTAAGTTGAGACCCGTACCAAATTTTGACTGTTAATTTTCCTTCGTGCAATTTGTATCATTCTATGCAGACCCAACAAAGAAAATTCCGTATCGTTCGGCGGGAAGAGAACGAGGGAGGGTCAGGGGCACCATCACTGTGCAAAGCAAGAGCAACTAGGCCTTCCTCAGGACCCCGGGAACGGCCGCCGGTAGAGGAGGCAGTATGGCCCTTCCACTTGGTCCATTTGTTTTTTTTTTTTTTTTTTTTCAGTTTCATTGATAAATAAAATTATTAGCATGATTGTAATGATTGTCCCTCGTATTCCAAGTCAAAATTATTGCACGATGCTTTATGATATCATATAATGTCTTGCCAATACATACAACTCTTCATTATACTAGATGCCAAAAGTTGGGTGCTTTTCTCTATTTATGTTTTGTCAACGCATGACATTTAGCCATACTTAATGCCAAAATCTCCGTATTATTATTTCTCAATGTTATGTTACGTTTTACCAAAACGTACAACTTTGTGTCATTTTTAAGACTAATCGTATGCTTTTTGAAAAATATTATGTGACGCTTCACTTAGTTGCTTATATCGTACTTAAGGCCAAAACTCCCTTACTTTATTTTTAAATATCATGAGTTATCTTGTCAAAATGGTTAACTCCCTATCGTACTGAAGACCAATCATGGTCGCACAATATTTTAACAAGGTGCATGCAATTTTAGTTTCACTAGAAGTCAAAACCCTCCTAAATATTTTTTAAATTCAAGAATATGTTATTGTAAAATGAGTACCAATTTATATCGTACTGTCATAAATTAGGAACTTTCTTCGGCCAAAGTTGCATAACGCGAATTTTTAATATGACATTTTGTAGATGCGCACCACTTTGTGTCCTATTGTTGTAAATTATGAATTTTCTTTAACATGAATGTACCATGTCTTGTCATATTCGAGACCAAAGTTATAGCATACCACTTTTAAATATAACGTGACATTATGACAAAGTTGTATGTCGTTTTATAGCACGGTCATAAATTGAAAACTTTTTGTGATACTCATAGAGCAATTTGTTTTGCTCAAGGCGGAAAAAGTCGGAAGACAATTTTCAACTCAAAGGCTTAGGATGACTTATGGTAATTTGGCCAATCGTGATTCTTCTCGTGCACAATCATATGATGGTATGTCATACTTGAGAAAGAGATTAGTTGTACTTTAGTTTTACCACCGTATGAGGACAAGACACTTGGTCATGGATTAGGCCAAGTGTGTCATATAAAATTCCTTAGCCCTCTAAACATATAAATGTTGGATAAACCACTAGGGATTATCCTAGTAGCCATCATTTTCACATTGAATAGAGAAGTGGGGAGTTCGATTTTCTGCCTTCTCAAGAGTGTAGGTACAATTAGTTTCAAATGTGTGGTTCAATTCCTACACTTTGCAAATAAATAGGACAAAAGTCTATTAGTATATTGAAAGTTATAGTAGGATAAACAAAAACAAATAAATAAATGCTCGATAGATTGGCTATTAATGGTTGCCCTTTCTGGTTGTACCATAAGATAATTTACGCAACACAATCTCATATTTAATCTAAGTTGATCAAGGAGGGAGAAAGAGATCTTTGATTGGTATGATTGCTAGCAACACTAACGAACTTGCCCCATGATGAAGATCGTGAAAAAACTCATCCCCAATCGATAATGGGTTCCGGCGATTGTATTGGACCTGAGATCCGGACCGGAGGCAAAGCATTTCAAGATACCAATCCATATTTATGGATCGCCTCAATCGCCCCCCTCGTGGTCGCCCATCATTGGGGGAGAAGGAAACTTAGGAAAGTCGCGAGCCGCTAAAAAAAAAGTCGCGGGCGATAATAGAGCGAAGACGATTCGCCGAAGCTTTGGCCCCTTTCGGTCGGCCAATCCCGTGCCTCAGGCTCTCATGTGTGGATGGCCCCAAAAAGCGGCCCCCCACTTCCGGTCAATTTCGACCTCGCAACTGTTCGAGTCTTTTCGGGAGAGAGGTTTTCTGGGGAGGGGGGGAAAAAGAATGGCTCTTCTTCGTGCGTTGCCAAAACGATTTCAACCAATCGGGGAATTTATTTTATTTATTTATTTTTGGGTGGAAAAAGCTCTCTCGGGACACTGATATCTCGAGAGGGAGAGATAAACCGGCCCATCAAGATCTGCACTTTTTGGTCGGCAGGGTTTTGTCCAATCGAATCGTCCCCAATCTTGAACTGAGGCCCCCCTTTTTCATGCTCTCGAGTTTTTTTCTTTCTCTTCCCCCTTTCTCAATGATGAATTCTCTCCCGATCGCCTACATGCATTAGCGTTCCATGTTGGAGGGCCATAAATTACCCTTTTGACCCTCGATCAAATCCCTTGAATTTTTATTTTTTTTATATGTTTTTCGGTCGAGTTGCTCGAACTTCCTCGACTGAGTTTCTCGACTTCCTTTATCTGGATTCCAATGGAGTAAAAATGACTTGCTTGATGAACGCCATCATGTGCAATCAATTTGGACCGATCAAAGTGCAATTACATTACTCCGACACAATTACCCGACCATTACATGAAAAGGTCTTGTTAGCATATTAACCACCTCTTTTCCTCCATATTCAAGCCTTCGAGGAGCAAGATTAAGCAGCGGAACTTTACTAGAAAAGGAATTGCGCGGTGATTCGACGGATGCATGACCATGAATCCAATAGAGATCTTATTTTATTTCCTTTGGCCAGTGTTCAACCTTTTGATAAAAGTGGAGACGTCAAGCACGAGTCGTCATCTGTAATCGTCACTAGCTCCATATAGCAGCAGCACTTCTGGGGGGCACCACGGATTGGCCATTGGCCGTATAGATCAAAGTTGGCGCACACCCATAAATTTAATCAAAATAGTTTATTGTGGGCGAACAAGCGTGGCACGTCACGTTGTTTTGCACTATGTTCATCGTGGGCCATGACCTGTATTAACATCACTGGACATCAACCTTATTTTAACTGGTTAATGGTTGTCCTTTGTTTCAAATTCTTTCATTGCTCAGATCAATATCGGATCGAATTTATCTTTCTAAAAAAGAAGTAGGTTCATCATTGCTTCAAGAACAACGCAAGCACCTTTGAAAGTTGCCTGCCACGTTAGATTTGAATCGATCTGGCCTCGTTTGGTTTGATGTAAAATTAAATTATTACAAAAAATGATAATTTAATTCACAAATTTCCCATACTAGGAAGAGGAACCCAAGAATATGAAATTTGATTATTTAGCAACATGTGTTATAGAGATTTCGTCACCATCGTGATTCTATTTATCGACATGAAAATCTTGAGAAAAATCAAGTTTTAGCACTTCTTCATGGACCCACCCAAGCCCTTTCGAGCCTCTTGGGTCAGTTGGGGAACTCGATGCCCAAGTGCTGGGACCCCAACATTCGGGCATTGGGACCTCAGGTAGGTAGACTCGGGACCTTGGCGCCGATGTAAATTCGAATTCTCGCTTTTTCACCATACAATTTCCACGCCCTCAGCAGGCGGCATGATTGCCTGTCCGAAAGAGGCTCAACAGAGAGATCTCATCAAAGATCGATGAGAACCGATGTTTGACCGTGCGCTCTGAGCAAAAACCTCGTGAGAAAATGGAGGGGATCGCGGTGGCCAAGGTTGGTACCACCGAGGCCTGCCAGTGGGTGGTGCGGGGGAGCTTTCCCATGTGCCTTTTTTCCTGGTTTTGGAGAAGCGAGAAAACACAGCTGGAGTTTTAGCGGAGGACAGCTGGCGGATGTACGGCGGCGGATACGCAGGACCCGTCGCCGTTCGTCCGCTAATGCTCAGTCCCAGTCAGTAGTCCCTCCTCCCCTCCCTCTAGTTTATACGGAAAATAGCATGTTGCCACCGAATCCCCAAAAGGCAAAGGACCATCGCTGACTCCTCCCCACTTTCCCTCTTTTGCCCCTCTGCCTCCCCTGAAATCGCGATCCGACCACTCGTTCCGCGTTCTTGCAGGGGAAAGGGCGTGTCGACAGGAGTTCGTGACTTGTCTTCTTTTGCTACCGTCTCGTTTGAAAATGCAGCAAGGCGGCTCGGTCCCACGTGGAATTCAGAAGAAATTTTATTTAGTCTTGACGTCGATATGGAGAACGGGTCCTCCATGCCGCCTGCGCTTCGAATTTATTACTCGCTTTAAGAGTCCGATTGTATATGTCATTTTCTTGCATGGTGCATGGATGCCCCGATTTTATTTTTATACCGAGATCACTTCTTATGATCCCCTTATAATAATATATAAATATTAAATTATGTATTAGTCTAATAACTTAAATTTTTTGAACGATTAACAATGATCTCACTAAATCTCATGCACTTTTGTTTAATAGTTTAAGTTTTTGAAACAATTGATAATGATTTTATAAAATCTTATATCAATAGATTTGATGTGAGATTTAGTGAGATCACTACTAACTGTTTCAAAAAATTTAAGCCTTAAATGAAAATGTATTAAATTCTGATACTCCCCCTCATACTTAATATGGTCTTTTTCCTTAATACTAAGTGTGAAAATATTAATTGGAAAAGTAAATAGAGTTTTGTAAGATTTGAATTTAGAATCTTGAATTTTGATACCATGTGAGAATTTGTGAGATCATGACCATCTGTTTTAAAAACTTAAATTATTAGATAAAAGTATTGTTTAATGTTTATATGTTCCAACGCCTTCAAATCAGCCTCGATTGGCTATCAATACTCAATACCGCAGGAGCTGTTGGAAACCCCTTTAGCTTCTCTCGTCTCAGAATTTGATTATATCTACATAGTTGCCGGTGGTGTACGCAACAAGCTGCTGTGCGCACCGTGGAGAAGCGCTCATTCTTAATGCAACACGTGTGTAAAATGAGGAAATAACACCCCATGTATCAGCTTCCACTCTCTTCTTAACACATGTGACTTTATTGATTTCTCATTTAGGTCGTGCACGAATATCGCAATCAATTATTGCGATAAAAAGGTAGAAACTAATTAAACTCAGTTGAAGAGTGATAGCACACACCGCTAATTTTTTAATTTTGCCGCGATTATTTTGTATGGAAACTCGTTAACAAAAGGCATGCAAAGTAAGAAAGAGACCTAAAAGAAAGCCATCGCGAGTTTTTCTTATAAAAAGCCGGCAAAACGCAAAAACCTAAAAAATCGCAAGAGTGCATAAATCAACCGATGAATTTGTCGGACCATTTCATCGCCAGGGTATGAATTTGTAGCCACAATATGAAAGGACAAGGCACATCAACATTTGACCGGCATGCAGGTTTAGCAAATATGTTAGGTAAGTACTCACGCCGTGCCAAAGAATAAAGAAAGGCAAAGCAAAGGGTTTGGTAACCAAAGGACGAAAGAATTCGTCGGTCAAATCTTGGCTTTCGGCCTGTTCTAGATTCGCCTAAGCTCTTCGAAATTGACTGATTTAATCGATTCTTTATCGTCGACGCGATCTGTCGGAGCCCGTGTCTCCATACATCCAAAAGCCAAATTCAATTTAAGCACGCCTCCTTTCTCCCCTCCCTGTAGCGCGAAAGGGAGCGGCTTGAGAGAGAGAAGAAGGGTCGACGTTACGTCAAACAGGGCTCGGTCGTCGGTTGTCCTGATTTTTCTTTTTTCCATTTTCTCGGGCTGTCAACGAGTCATCTCAGGTGGTCCCCGAAAGCGACAGTGGAAAATTCGGGCTTCCCCATCGTTCGATTTCGTTTAATTTTTGGGGTGTGTTACGATAAAGCGCCGTGCTTTCTTTTCAGGCCGAACGGATGCTACGAGCAAGAGATTCACCCCTATGGTCAAAGTCAAGAAAATTATATCGACGATCGAGTGATGCTCTCTCGCCCTTTCGTCAAGCTTCGGGGACGGTCTGTTTGGGGACGAATCCGGGGCTCTTTTCTTGTTCGGGTCCCGCCAGGAAGAATTTAAGCTGTGATTGGACAAAAAGTTGAGAATGAAATGAATCTGCCATCACGAGAATTTCTGCCGAATTGCACATCGCAAGCAGTCTAATCTTCAAAAGCAAAAGGCGGGTTAGTGCTTAACTGGAAATTAAAGATATTCGAGCGTCGAATATTCAAATTGCAAGCAATGAATCTTGTATCTGAAACAATATGAATCTCTTATTTAAATTGATTCAGGAGCAAATCAATACATAAAAAGAATGGTGATTTATGCGGATTCATTAAAACTAGCTAACCCATAATTTCAAAAATCCACGTGAAAAAAAGAGCGAGAAATTATAAAATAAAAAAGGAACACCACAAAATTAGCAAGGGTATAAATTGGGCATTTCTAAAGGGTTGATGGACGACTCGCCCGTTGACCGACACGTGCGTAGTTTCGAGAAGGGCATGGAAGGACACGCTGTGGAAGGAAAAAAATCGCATCGTTAAGTGCACTAATTCGAAATGAAACGGCACGAGGTTCGGGCAGCCTCTCCGTTAATTGGGCAAGTTTTCTTCCTTAATCAAATCGAAGTCAAACAAAGCGGTAAACCGACCTTCCCGAATCCCACCCACCCCACAGCCCAAGCCTGTAAATGTCTCCAAACGCCAGTGGCGATTCCCACACCGACCCCTCCACCCGCTATAAGTCAAACCTCCTGTCCGTTGCCCGCCCCCACTCCTGTTCTCGTTGACAAAATCGATTGAGAAAATATCACCTTTTTTTCGTATCACTGTATTCCAATTTTTTGAAAATTGAAATCCTTCCTCGTAGATTATATTTGATGGGGAACACTCATTGATTAGACATCCCAATCATCATGATTACAATTTCGGTATATATTTATATATAACGAGTCGACGATTACATTGAATCAATAATGAGATTTAATAGATATTAAATAAATTATGAATTCTTTTATACATATCTCGCGATGTATTATCTAATATAGAATTTGGATTCAACAATTTCAACTCATTATAATACTTCAGCAACATTTTTCCACGATATTCAATCAAATCTGATGCGCATGAGCCAGCGCATGAAACGAATACCTAAGGACCAACTTTTAGGTACGTGTTGATTTGTTTGCTTGACACGCGCATGAAGATGTCATTTAACTTTATTTGAAACCACTCGATGAGATCGTGTACCTCAACGTAGTAAGTTGGGTGGGGGAGTCAACACACTTTACTTATCAAAGATGCGATTATTTACTATATTTCTTATTTTCACTTTATTCATCAAAAAGAAAAAAGCTAATACCTACAAAAGAATAAAAAATAAGACAAGAGCACCGTTTGTTTTGAGGGAAAAGTCACAAATACCCTAAATTATATTTTTTTTTTTTCGTGATATAAAAACTTTAAATTATGTCTACATTGACGTATTTATCTCAAATTTTTATCGTGACATAAAAAATCTTAAATTTATATTAATGTGACAAGTTTATTTATACTCGCATGACATATGTACCTTCCGTTTAAATTTACTTAGATGATTTTTAGTCAAAATAATATTTTTTTATTTTGTTTAAGGTTATGAGGCGTGTCAACACAATTTACTTTTTAGTATCCATGTAAGTAGAATGGTTCTCATCGACAGTACTTTAATGGAGGGTAAATGTTTAAAAAAAATATAAGTTCGAAATTTTTGATATCATGGAATAAATTTAGGGTAAATAAGTTACACTAATCAATATTTAGGGAGATTTTTTTTTTTTTTATGGTTTTTGTCATTTATTTCACAAGTTGGGCAGTGTCCTATCATCCCTCGTGGGACGACAGCAGAGCAAATCCGCCATTTTCAAGAAATCAAAGGGCAAAACCGTCTTTCCGCGGCATGTATAAGTAGCTTTTCAGTTCGCTTTCCAACACCGTTTTACTGCAAGAGGAAATCCCTCTCCTTCCCTCTCGCTCGCTCTCTCTCTCTCTCTCTCTCTCTCTCTCTCTATAACTTCTCGCTTTTTCGGCCTTCGTTCGAACGGGTCATTTCTTTTCCCGGCGGCTCTTCGCCGCGAAAAAGGAGAAATCGCCGCCACCCTCCTTCCCTTCCCTTCCCTTCCCCTCCTCCGACGATCGGCGTCGCGCTCGACCTCGCAACGGACTCTCTCTCTCGCCCTTGCACCTCGCTTGCTCCAGCTATAAAGGAGAGCAGCGCTTGACGATAACGCCTCGGCTTTGCATGATCACGAGCCGCCCCTCCTCTCCTCGCATCGAACCGTCGCGGCGACATCGGCGGAGGGACGCGGCTCCGCGCCGCCGCGACGGCGAGTAGAGAGAGGACCGAGCGGGACGCGATGAATCGCTCGCCTGACCAGGCGCTGTGAGGTGGGGGGAGGGGGAGCCTCGGGCGACCGATCGTGGTTGTGATTGGCGACGGCGGAGGCGGTGAAGGGGACGCGGCGAGGGGCGATGGGGAGGATCGGGGTGGGGGCGATGGCGGTGGTGGGGTTGGTGGCGGTGGCGGCGGTCGCGGTGGCGGGGGTGGCGGTGGGCAGGAGGGTGAGGAGCGGGAGGAGGTGGAGGAGGGTTTTGGGAGTGTTGAGGGAGCTCGAGGAGGCGTGCGAGACGCCGGTGGGGAGGCTGAGGCAGGTGGTGGACGCTATGGCCGTTGAGATGCACGCGGGGTTGGCCTCCGAGGGTGGCTCGAAGCTCAAGATGTTGCTCACTTTCGTCGATAGTCTTCCCAATGGGTACTTTACTCGTGTCTCCACCAACTTTCTTACGCGTCTTTGTTAATGAATTTATTCCGACGAAGTTGAAGTTGTTTAGCTAGACTTTGGGTCTAGTGTTAGTGCTTGAAAGAGCTTTTGTTGCATCAGGCGTCGGTTTTCGTTTTTTTTAGCAGTTTCACTGGATTTTGGTGTTTGAATTGTTTAGTGAAAGAGACATTGCGCGATCGGTCTCCGGCCTTATATTCTCTTTCTAGCGGGTGTACAATAGAATGCATGGATATAATGAGTTCGATAGCAACCTAATGGGCGGCGCTTGTAGTGTGAGGTGCTCTCTACTTTCGGTGGCTATTCTGGATTTTCCCCAATTTTATTGTTTTCCTAATGATCCGTATTCCGTACTCAGCAGGGTGTTTTTCATCATTGATCCCGATGATATTGCCATTCTTATTTGGGTTCTTGTTGTGTTGTGGCGTGTAACTACCCGTGCTAATGTTGGTCGGTCTATTGCATTGTTCCATTTGTCTTCCCTCGTGTGAAGAATCAGCATGCTGAGGAGTTAGAACACTATATTCCTTTGATGTTCCGGGTTTTTTATTTGCTTAACTTTGTTCTGTTTTATTCTAGGCCCCATATTTTTTTTGTCGATGCTCAATCTATAAAGCCCGAAAGTTGTCCCTGTTGTTTATACTAGCATGAGCTAAAATTCTTCACTAGGTGAGGTCATTGTTTTTCATGAAATAATCTTTTGTTCCTTTATGGCCAATACCCTTTTCAGGCAATTGCCTTTTTTTTTTTTTTTTTTTTTTCTTGTTTCTATTCCATTATCCTTTTCTTACAAAAGTTCCTTTTTTCCCGTGAGTGCTTTCTTCCAGATGATATCGACACTACTTTCTTTTATCTTGGAGGTGTCATGGCAACATCCCTTTATTAAGATATCTGTCTAGCAATCTTCTGTTTTGACATTCGTCATGGAGGAATCAATCTCTTTGTCCCTTTTATTTTGGAATATCTTTGTTTTAAACTTTTCGTGTAATGGTTTAAAGCATCAAAGATAATATTTCTATTCCTCTTTATTCATAGGTGATTTGATTTATCTTATTTGAACTGTATCGTTTTAAGGAAGGTTTTATTTCGTTGCTACTCGTATTCGTTGTATGATATTTGGAATTCAGAGAAACAAATAGTAGAGGGATTTTGTTTGGATAGCTAGTGATATTGTTCATAATTCTCGAAAAAAATTATGTTAGACAGACTTTAGTTTGATCTTGCTAGTGTTAATTCTTCTTCTATTTATAAATGTCGTAGATATTGTTGAACGGAGATCTCTATAAATTACTTGATGTAGGCCAAATCAATGTGCTTTAGTTGCACACTCGGCAACTGCCAACTTGGAAATATTATAGGTCATTTTCTTGAGGATCAGTTTATGGATGTCGAGACAATTTGATATTGTTCCCCCCCTTAATTTCTCATCAGTTTTTTATGTGCAAGTCAAGTCTACATTCACTTCCTACATAGTTTTGGTGCTTTATCTGTATTTTTTGGTTTTCTTTTTTCAGGGATGAGAAAGGAATTTATTATGCACTTGATCTTGGGGGCACCGATTTTAGGGTCCTCCAGGTTCAGCTGGGAGGCAGAAGGTCCTCAATCTTGCCTCATTCTGTGGAACAACAAAGCATTCCCCAAGATTTGATGACCAGTACGAGCGAGGTGACTCAAGGAGGATCTTGAATGTTTTAACAGCATGCTAATTGAATTCTTCCAATTTGCTGCATTTGAAGACTAATCCGTGCCTTTGTTGCAGGATCTTTTTGACTTTATAGCCACTTCATTAAAGGAATTTGTTGAGAGAAAAGAGAACAGTTCTGGATATTCACCAGAGAAAAGAAGGGAACTTGGATTCACGGTCTCATTTCCTGTGAAGCAAACTTCTGTTTCGTCTGGGATTTTAATGAGATGGACACGGGGATTTGCCATTCATGACATGGTTTGTCTCTTTAGTCATCAGTATAATAGAATCATGGAAAATTTTGACTTTAGATGATTATAATTTATAGAATAAATTTGTGGTCACTTGGTTATGTGTGAGAAGATCTGTGAAATGTTTTGCATGAGCTGAGCGTCAGACACTGTGTTGCCCGGTTTTTAGCCTGGGCATTGTATGTAGTTGACATTGGAAAGAGATAATCATGTGGCACTCTTATTGGTTTTGGTTCTTGCTTTGTACATATCAGGGTTTCTAAAAACCTATGGAGAATTTCTAAGCTCTTATTTTCTATTGGACAAGTAACTTTGTTTCGTAACTAATTGATTCATTTTCAGGTTGGAAAAGATATCGTTGAAAGTTTACAACTGGCATTGACAAGGAATGGCCTAAATATGCGAGTTGTAGTGTTGGTAATCTCTATTCCTTTGTCCACAAATATTTTGTTTATCAGTTTGTGGAATTATCTCTCTAAAGTAATATAAAATCTGCACCATTCCACTCATGTTGCTTGAACTTTTGGATATGGATATTGGTGGTTTAGTTTCTGCATAATAGTTTGATTTGTTGATTGATTAATATGACTAATATTCTATTCAGCTGAGTTTGTGTACTTTCAATCTGCTATTATTGCCTCACTTAAACATACCGCGTTTTTTGCTTGACTGAGAAATGTTCCCCCCCTCACATTCTTGGCATGCTTGAGAAGCAGTATGATGGATGAGGATTGGGAATTTCATAAATTAAGAAAAGGCTATGTTCTTTTGTCTGTGTTTCCATGTTCCTAGGAGGGGAGATTAAAATGTTTCTCCAGCAATCTAGCATACTATTTAGCATATCGCATGATATGGGTTGATTTTAAAAAGTTGTTTGGCCTATTTTTGGCTTGAACTTGAATAGCATTTGCACTGTACAGAATCCAAAATTATCCTCTTCAAACAATGTATATGACATCATGGAAATCTTGTTTCTGTTGAGCAGGTGAATGACACAGTTGGAACACTAGCTCTGGGACACTATCACGATCCAGACACAGTTGCTTCAGTGGTCATTGGAACGGGTACAAATGCCTGCTATGTTGAGCGAACAGATGCAATTATCAAATGCCAGGGTCTTGTTACAACTTCTGGGTTTATGGTATGCTTTGAATTTACCGTTAGTCACATATTACTGTGACTGGCTTTTATATCTTGATTACTTATGCTGCTTGTTCCTCTCTATAGGTTGTGAACATGGAATGGGGAAGTTTCTGGTCTTCTCATCTACCAAGAACTTCTTATGATGTTGATTTAGATGCTGAGAGTCCCAACCCCAACGAACAGGTAGATCTTGTTTGTTCAGTTATATCTGTGCGTCTTTCCTGTTCGGTTAATGTAAGACCTAGACATTTGCTGCAGGGTTTTGAAAAAATGATATCTGGAATGTATCTGGGAGAAATTGTGAGGAGAGTGATCCTCAGGATGTCCCAAGAGTCTGATATTTTCAGTGCTTCTTCATCAAAATTGTCAATTCCATTCATTCTGAGGTACTCTCTCCCTCTCTCTCTCTCTCTCTCTCTCTCTCTCTCTCTCTGTGATAGTTAAGCTGTCCTTTCATGATTAAGCTCTGGATTCTTTAATTATGTTTATGTAAGGGGCAGTGTGAGTAGTGCAAAGAATAACATATTTCATGTGCCTGTGTATGTGGGCATGATAGGATCAGACATGCAATTATCCTTTAGGAAGTGAGTTTGTAAGTGTCAAAATTAGTCGTATTGATATCAACAAATACACATTTATAATACTTTCAGAAATGTTTGTAATGGTTCGTACCAAATAAAGAAGCTTTTTAGGGAATGTAGCGGATGCGTTTTGGTTTTTAAAGCAACTAGTTTAATTTTGTCAACATAGCATTTGATCATACGGTTGCATGATTCTTGCACTTTCTGTCTGGACTGGAAGTTTATGTCCACATACTGATAAGTTGATGTCATGGTTCAAGTCTTCTGAATTTCTGGTGGTTTCCCAGAAATGAAATACTTGTGAATGCTGAAATATCTGAAGTTCTTTAATACTGTTGTAAACGCTCAAACTCTTGGGGCAAGAATTTGTATAAATCCAACAAATCACTTCTGATATGACATGAGCAATACGTTAGATCAACGTCTCGTTCGTCTCCATGGGACTTAGGATGAAAAATGGCTTGGGAATATTTGGCCTCTGTATGACCTCCATACTTTGTTTCACTGATGCAAGCTGCTCAATTTATTATTCCAGAACTCCATTAATGGCCGCCATGCACGAAGATAACTCCCCAGATTTGAGAGAAGTAGATGAAAAATGGAGAGAGATGCTGGAAGTAAGTAGCTTGACATGTGGCTGAGCCTTTTTTTGTGGTCTTCTCCTGTTGAGTCTTTTCGTGTCGGGTTCTCGGGATTGAAATTTTCCGTTTCTCTCTTGTGCCTCATCATTTCAGGTTCCGGAAGTCCCTAAAAAAGTACGGAAGCTGATTGTGAAGGTATGCGACATAGTAACCCGCAGAGCTGCTCGCCTGGCTGCTGCCGGTATTGTGGGGATCTTGAAGAAAACAGGTCGGGATGGTGGAAGCATCACCGGCAGCAGAAGTAGAGGAGATGCCAGGATGAGAAGAACGGTTGTGGCGATAGAAGGCAGTTTGTACACCAGCTACACCATGTTCAGAGAATATCTGCTTGAAGCCTTGAGAGAGATCTTGGGGGAAGACGTCGCACAACACCTCGTTCTTGAAGTCACCGAAGATGGTTCGGGCCTTGGAGCCGCCCTCCTTGCGGCCTCGCATTCGTCGATGCCACCTCCACCCAACACTGTGGATAGCGTACAGATGCCTTAGAACATCACCATTTGTTCATATTACAGGCCTTGTAAATTCAGTGCATGCCCATCTTGCATTTCTTGAAGTTTAGGTATATTCTGTTCATATTACCATATGTTCATTGGATTGGCTTTGTTCTGTTGTATATTAGTGCTCCAATTTTGAATGACCTTGTGATAAAAGATTTGATTCTCTCTGCCAACTCCAGTTTCTTAAAACCAGCTATTCTCTTCTCTCTATATATATTAATTTCTTTTCTTCGAGAAAAATTCCGAAAGCGATCGGGGTAAAAGAGGGGAAAAAAAAAAGCAGGAGAGAGATGTGGAGTATCCATGCTGTCTGCTTCATGTCGGACACTCATCAGATTTTATATTTAGGGAAAATACCACCAAAAACCCTAAATTATGTACAAAGTGACAAAAATGCCCCAAACTTTTTTTTGCACCACCAAAAACCCAAAACTTTGCCATCCGTGACACATTTACCCCATTGATGGTATTTTCGTCTTTTTCTTTTTTTTTTCTTTTCTCTTCCCTCCGCCGGAGTTTGGCGGAGGGAAGCCGGCGTCCGGCAAGGGTTGCCCTCGCCGGCGTCGGCCCGTGAGGAGGGCCTCCCTCGCTGCGTCGAGCGAGGGCGCCCTCGTCGGCGTCGAGCCGCCCTCTCTGCGTCGGGCGAGGGCACCTCGCCGGCGTCGGCGAGGGTGCCCTCGCCCGATCCGACGAGGGAGGCCCTTGCCCGACGCCGCGAGGGCCGCCCTCGCCCGGGCCGACGCTGCCCTCGCCGGACACCGGCTTCCCTCCTCCGGAGCCGGCAGAGGAAAGAGAAATGAAAAAAAAAAAAGGAAAAAAAAAGATAAAAATGTTTTTAAAAGCAAAATGACCAAAATGCCCCCAAGCTTTGGGGTAAATGTGTCACGAAATGAAAGTTCGGGATTTTTGTGTCACAAAAATAGTTTGGGATAAATGTGTCACGGATGGCAAAATTTGGGGTTTTTGGTGGTGCAAAAAAAAAAAAAAGTTTGGGGTATTTTTGTCACTTTATGCATAGTTTAGGGTTTTTTGTGGCATTTTCCCTATTTATCAATATCTTTTTACCTTTCGACAAAAAAAAAAAAACAAAACAACTTTTTACCTAAGATTTTTGAAAATTCAATTAATTGCAACGTGCGATTAATCACTATCAGAGGGCCTAATATTCAGGCCCAGAATTGCATACTCGGCCCGACCCGCTCTATTCTCTCCTCAGCCATCACCGTCAACCTCCCAGCCACAACCCTCGCGAAGCGCTCGTAACAGAAAACCGAGAGCAAAAGCAGAGTCGAAGCTCGCGGTGATGGCCACCGACGGCAAGCCGAAGCCCGCAACCGCCGCCGGCGATGGCACGAAGGGCAAGAAGAGGAAGCAGTACCTCCCTCACAATGTCCGTTCTCGCGTTCTCTGGACGGTCCACCCGTGTCGATTGTTTCCTGCGCTTGATTTCCTACTCGCTCGTTCGTTGCGTAACCCTCGGCTGATTTTTCCCTCCTCTCTTCTCTTTCCGCTCCTTGTTGATTCGCTTGTTTCAGAGGCCGGTGAGGAAGAAGGGATCGTATCCGCTGCGTCCCGGCGTGCAGGGCTTCTTCATCACTTGCGACGGCGGCAGGGAACGGCAAGCCTCTCGCGAAGCCATCAACGTTATTGACTCTGTATGTCGACTCGACAAGTCGCAACTTCGCGTTTTCCTTTTTTGGTTCGCATCTTTGGTTAATCCTTTTGAGCTCAGTGCTCTTTCTCGCTGTGCCGTGATCCTTCGGTGATACTTTTTCTTCTTTGTTACTGTGTTCGACTTTTCCTTGTGTTGCGTTAAGTATCTGTTTCACCTCAGACGTTGGAGGCTCTTTGAGATTCTAATAAGCTCATTAGAGAAATGAAGTGGCACCGATCGATTCAGTTCTCAATTCAGCAATTTTTTTATAAAGCGTACTGCACATTTGTGTTACAGAAGGAAGATAATCATAAAAGCAACTTGCGGTTTTCTCTTGCTATGGAATCACAACGAGCATTGGGGTCACGGCAAACTCTTAGAAGCCAAAGCAAAGAGATTCCTTATTTTGTAGTGTTTTAATTTGGAATTAAAGGAGTAAGATATCTAGGAGATGTCACCTTGTGTGCCTTGAAACATGTTCTGTAGCAGGTGATTTGCAAGAGTCTCGAAATGTTGATCAAGATAAATCTAACAAAAAGGTCGTCTTCTTTCTGTATGAAATGATCGGGCATCCCCTGTACTTTTGGCGTTTCCCTTGAGCGAACGCTGTGCTATATCTATTTGATACATATTAGTAGTCATCTTCATATACTTCCTGTAATTCTCATAAGGTATCTGTAGACTGCTTTTGTTGCTGAAACTATAGTGCAATAGGTCTTTGCAAATGCCTTGGGTAGCAGTTTTTAAGTTTTGACCTCCTTGCTAGGTGAACCTTGTGTAACAATTCCTAGTCCTTTTACTTGATCCTTTGGTGGTGATGTTGAGTTACTGGCACAGGTTATTGTTTTATGTCTAGGGATCCCCCAACATCAGTTTTTTACCTTCTCATATCAAAATAAAGAATAGGATTCTGTGAATTTATTGTGTATGAATTGGTGGTCATGACGTCTAAGGGCTTCTCCTCTCATTTTTATAGTTCTTCGAAGAGCTACTCTATGGAAATGGCACTACCTCAAAACCTGCAGAAGCAGTCTCCAAACCAGCGAATAAGAAGATCAAATTTAGTTACTCTGAATCTGAATCATCTAGTGATGATGATGATGATGATGATGATGATGATGGGGAAGACGAAAATGGTGAAAATGAATCTGAGGCTCATACAGGCGAACAGGTTGATCCAGGAAATTCTAGAGGTGAGAACTCTGAACTTCAGAAGGATGATAAGCAAAGTCATGAGAAAACTGCTGAAACACCAAAAGAACAAGGCAGTGGAGCTGGTGAGCCACCTTCCAAGAAACAGTGCCTAGAGAATTGTTCGTCCAAGTGTTTTTTGAAAGACAACAAAGAGGAGAAGTCCATTGATAAGCTGATTGAAGATGAAATCAAAGAACTGGGAGATAGGAACAAGGTATATGAGAATGAATAATAGATTTGCCTTCGTATGGAGTAAAGCTGTGGTTTTTAACTAGAGGAGATGAAGTTTTCATATTGTCAGGATGGATGAATCTTTGAACGAACTCCATTCTGTTAATTTATGCTGGTTTACCTACTTTTCCACATCTCTTGTTTTTCTGCTAATCTCATGTGATCCATGTTTCATTCTTCTCTTGCTAATATCTATGTCAGTGGATATACCGTTGCTTTTTTTCAAAAATATTCAGAAACAAAAGCCTAAATTTGGGGGACGGAATTATGTTTTAATATGTCACGAATTAGTTTATTCGGCTGCAAGTTGACTTTATTTGCTTGCCTAAAACATATGCAAGGAACTTCTTTTTTTTTTGGGGGGGATAGACGTGCCAAAACCAACTTTCGTATACATACCTTGTGTCAATAATTTATTTGTCATTGCTGTACCTGTCAACGTTGTTCAACTCCTTATCTTGCTCTCAAATTGCTCAACTTCTTACTTGTCCCCAAGTTGCTCAAATATGATATTAACTCTGGTTGACAAGCCTGTGAATTGCTTTTTCAACATCAAGTCTCTGAAAGCTAGTCACTGTTGTTGAATAATCATTCTTGAGCTCTTTTACTTGTGAACAATTGCTTCATACCACAAATGAGATATTCTTTGTCCAAGCTCCCAAAGTTGCTTGACATAATGCTTACTCTAAGTGATGTTTGGAATTTCTTTCCAATAGCCCTTTTTTTTGTCCTTAGTGACTGCCAACAAGCATGTTGGTTTAATTCTTATATTTACGTTGACAAGAAGTAATACGGTTAGTCTTGCAACAAGAATTCTGTTACTTAGCTAAGATTTGAGAATGAGAAGTATCTGATGTAGTATTTGTCTCTCTGTTTCCTAGTTGAGAGTCACATGTCTATGTGCATCTACTTGCACCTATGCTCATATGCATACTCATTACTTCTTTATCTTTCCCAATTTTTATCCTTGGAGTTCATAATTTGTAGTCGTTTTTCAAATTTTTAAGGTCATTTTTCCTTTGTGTATTTTTTGGTTTTAATTCTTTTGCAGAATTAGCAGTTGGCATGTGCCGGAATTTTTTCCTGTTTCTTTTGATCCCATCCTTTACTATTGTTGACTTTATGCCTTGGCAAGCCTGACATATCTTCAAACTCAAATATCATTTAGTTGGCCATAGTGTACCTATCATTTAAATTTATCTGTTCTGACAAGAAACTTCTATTGTGTTTAACAGAGGCGATTTGTGACCATTGATTCTGGTTGTAATGGGGTCATCTTTATCCAAATGCGGAAGCAGGATGGTGACCCTGGGCCCAGAGATATAGTGCAGCACATCATGCAATCAGCTGCATCAACACGGAAACATATGTCAAGGTCCCCATGTTTATTAGCTTTTGGGTGGATTCTATCAACCTCATGCATTTTTGAAATGCTGTTCTAACACAATCATACTGAAAGCACTGCTGATATTTGCTTCAAAATTTTTATAGGTTCATTTTGAGAGTCTTACCAGTTGAAGTTGCTTGCTATGCTTCAGAAGAAGAAATCTCAAAAGCAATCAAACCCCTTGTGACAAAATATTTTCCACTTGAAACTGATCACCCCCAGAAGGTATATTGTAGCTTTCATTCATTTTGAATGCCTAACCTTTCCTACATAATTGAATATTGTGTGACTTAGCTACAAAAAATTTACATAATAATCGAGGCAATTACATGTCATTTTTTTGATCTGCTGATGTGGTTATTGCCTGAATGAACACAAAGCAAATCATCTGAGGGAGATTATCAGGTGAAATTACTTACAGAAAAAAGTCATCATTACATGTAACTAACATATGATAAATGTAAAGGATTGTGACCAAATGGGTATCCTAATACACAATATAAGCTAGCTTCTTAATTCGTGATGCTTCTTGTTTGATATTAATGTTAATCTTATTCAAGATTTTATGTTAGGCCACATGTAGCAGCGCAGTTGTCAGGAAAATAAACTGCTCAGCACCAAAGTCAGTAGGTCTGTGTCCTAAAATATTAGCATGTAGCAGCGTGATTATGAGGACAAGCAAAATGTTGAAATTGCACTCTACTAAATTGCCACAGTAGTTCCTCTCTAGTGTCAAATTGTATCAAGAGTATTGCTCTTTCCCTCACAATCTGCATCTTTAAGGGTTTGACTATGTATATTATATCACTTATCACGATCCTCCTTTTCTTTCATTCTGTACTGTACCTCATGGTGTTGGTGGAATAACAGTTCATGTATTAGTGGGTTTTCTGCTGCGTGTGCCCTCTTCAGCTAATAAAAAGCTGCAAAATACAAGGATCTGACATGTAATCAATCTTATATGCTCTGGCAAGGAGAAGGCAAATTTACCAGATACAAAATGTTTATGAAATACATTTCTTGTCAATCTGCTTTGCACTCTCAAAGTATCTTAATCAGGATTTGGTTATAAAGTCTTACAACCCAAATGAGGAACCGCAAGGGAACTATTAGGGTACTAGTGTTGTTTGCCATGGTGGTCTCTATGAGAAGATACTGCTGTCTGTCTTTTATTAAGTATTTTCTTTTTTTCTTATAGTATGCTTGATTTGTTTTTTCACATCACTCTTCTTTTTTCTGGTAAAAGAATGATTTGCAGCTTAAGCCACCTCCATGAAAGGAGCTTTGGTTATAATTACTCTGAACCTTTTGATTTATAATGAGGTCATTGACAGTGTAAATTCTCTGGGCAGTTTGCTGTATTGTATGATGCGCGGGCAAATAGTGGGATCGACCGGATGAAAATCATAAACTCAGTTGCAAAATCTGTTCCTGGGCCACATAAAGTTGATCTCAATAATCCTGATAAAAGCATTGTGGTTCAGATTGTCAAGGTCAGATAATCCTTTCCTCCTGTCTTAGAATTTTTAGCTATCGATCCATCTTGTAAGTATGTTTTTCCAAGTTCTTTATTTATCTGTCCGAGTGCATGTTATGGCTCACTACTTCAATAGCCTAGACTTTGAAAAATGTAAATATCCGTTGCCAATCATGTGGCAGAGTTCATCTGTGGACAGATGGTATATTTGTTGATAGATGCATGAGGTCAAGTTAGGTTTTAATCACATCCTTCTAAGTAAATATAAATAAAAATGTTGGTTAGGTGCAGTAAATTTGATTTTTTTTTTCCTCTTATAAAGGATATAGTTGGCAACTTGACTCAATGATGTAAAAGGATTCGTATGACTGACCTCATGAAGTGGGATATGATTTAGTTTGCTGTTCGGCGTTGAGTATAATCAGCATAACTCATTTGATAAGAAGGTTAAACCAATGTCAAGCCTTATTTGAAAGCCAAAAGTTGGTTAAGGGAAAGGTTATCTCACCATGTTTGTGACTAGGATATGCTGCATCATTTGATGCTTGAGACCAAAAATGCAGGGGAGTGCATACATATTTTGTTAAGTGTTTCATGAAAGATATATTCATTTTTCTTCCGTGTATTCTCCGTCATATGATGAAGATGGGCTAGACAGCAAAAGCTTTAGCGTACCAGCAAAAATTGAGCTGCAAGCTTTTTCACCTCATTTCAAGTTTGAATATTGAAATTTTGAACTTTGGGCAGATTTGTCGGCGGAGGCCAGCAGTTTCTATTTTATTTTTAGAATATGCTGTGTTGTGTATATCTCTAAATTTCCTTTTCCATTCCCTCTTTTAACTTCAGACCATTTGCTTGATCGGGGTTGTCGAGAAGTACAAGGAGCTGGCTAAGTACAATCTGAGACAGCTCACCTCGCCAAGGTCGTGATCGCACTCATTGATCTTTCCAATCTGCTAACGTATATTTCTATGTAGAACTCACTGGTCATAGGAATCTTTCGGATAAATTATCTGTTAGTGTTGCGGAAATTTTAGTCTCTGTGCATTTGTATTGAAGGATCAGTAAATTGGATACTGATTTATCAAACTTTGTAAACCGATTGAAGTGCAGTGAAGAGAAAAAGGTTGTTTTTCGGACTGGACTGACCACCGGAATATCTAATGTGCCGGCTAAAGCGCGCGTGACGGTCATTAGAATTCCGCGTTCTCATATTTTTCAAAATTTTTCCTCGGCCAAAGACTTGTTTTGGGCCAGGCTGAAGGTTGGGTCCAACATGGGCCTCCGTTGGGGTTTATTCGAGCCCCGGATTGGCCTACGCGGCCCAAATGGGATGTCCGGGGCCAAGTTGGGCCTCTTTGTACCATGGTTGTCAACCTGCTTTAGGCACAAGATCAGGGAATTCTAAGCCCAACTTGGACTAATCTGGGCCCATTCGATCCTCTTCTGGGCCCATTAATGAGCTCGAGTTTGGCAGTGGGCCAAATTTTGAGCCGATCCGGGCCCAACATGTCCCTGTCTGGGCCCATATCTGAGTGCAAGGGTCAGGACTAAGCTGGCGTTGATTTGAGCCCCAGATTGGGCTGTTGCGGCCCAAAGGGGGATGTTTGGTGGCCGAGTTGGGCCTAATTTGTATCCATTAATTGAGCTCAAGGTGGTCGTGAGCAGGGCTTCAGCCGATCTGATATAGGCCCAATATCTGGGCATTCTAAGTCCAGCTTGGACTGATTTGAGCCCACTTGATCCTCTTCTGGGCCCATTAATGAGCTCGAGTTGGGATCGGTGGGACTACGCTTGGGCCGATCGGGGCCCAAGATGTCCCTGTGTGGGCCCATGTCAGTGCAAGGGTTAGGATTAAGCTGGGGTTCATTTGAACCCGGGATTGGGCTGTTGCGGCCCAAAGGGGGATGTTCCGGGGCCAACTTGGGCCTCTTCGTACTCATTAATTGAGCTTAAGGTGGTCGTGAGCTGGGCTTCAGTCAAATTTATCTAGGCCCAAGATCGGAGAATTCTAAGCCCATATTGGACTGACATGGGCCCACCTGATCCTGTCTGGGACCAATAACGACGTAGAGATTAGTAACAGTGGGCCTAATCTTGGGCCCGTAAGGGCCCATATCTTAGTGCGAGGGGTACGATTAGCTGGGCCCAAGTCAGTACTTTTCGGGACCCAAGGTGGGCTGTTTGGGCACCAAAATTGGACCTCAGCTTATGCTTATTTGGGCTAGCGCTTTTTCGGGGCCCAAGATCTCCGTCCTGGCGCATGAATGTCTCGTAACGCCACTCTTTTGATGTGCGTTGTACATTACTCCTCCACGAAAAGCTTGCCGGAAGTCTCATCCTACGAAAGTTTTGACTTTCCTTGGTCCTCTTTCGTAATTCTAGACTCAAATCATTTCACAATTCATGCCATTCTCTGTCTAACAAAAGAGGATCGGCCAAGTTTGAACAAACACTCAGAACGCATATAATAGTGGAACAGCTCAGTAACATGCATTTTGCAGGGGACGGCTACTCCATTAGCTCATCCCACAGTGAAGAGACTGATCAGCGACGCTAGAGCTCGCGACAGGGAGAGATAACAACGCCAGTTTTCCTTTTCCTCAAATTCTCTATCTCACCAAATCATTTACATAAAAAACCGATGGGAGCGGGGGAGAAAATTTTTCTGATGCTTTTAGAGGCTACAATAATACTACATGTGTCAACTAGATGGGTACCCATTGCCTGGAAGACGCAAGCCCGAATAGATCGCTCTTCTGAAAAGTGGATGTACATCTTCTGTCAACACTTCTGCTTCCAGCTTCTCCAAGAGCGGCCATATCTGTAAGTTACAAAATATTAGAATAGGTTATCTGGGATCCATTACGCCCATTATTTGAAATCCATCCACAAGAAGACTGACACGATGATGACGATGATGACAACTCTGCATTCCTTCAAAGAAACTGAAGCTAACAGAGTTTCTATACGTGACACGAGTCAATGGACAAAGACGAGGACAAGCACAAGGCAAAGCACCATGACTCATCTGGGTTAAAAAGCGAAAGCGATATCACATGATGAGGGGTCCAATTTACAAGGAATAAGTCAAAATCCAAGTTGGATCAGGTGAAACGACTAACATCGAACTTGTTGGACAAGATCACTCTAGGCACAATTCATCCTGTAGGCCAGGAAACATGTCCTAGACAATGCAAAGCCAACAAACATGTGATGTGCTTGATTGAGCTCCGGGGCAGTTGCAAATACCAAATCTATTCAAAGATTAACTTAATCAACACACGGTCGTATGTCCATGACACGTGAGAAAATTCTACCGAAATGGCAAGCCTGCTGATGAATGATGATGCATCCTGACAAATTGAAACTGGAAACAGAAAGACCAAAATAAGTTTATACCTCGGAAGCATATTGCCTAGAGAAGGCCTTGACATAACCCAAAGTGGATATGCACCACTGTTCCTCTTCACCGACTTTGTAGACATCGCTCGCCTTCTCACCATTTGAATGACTGACAAGAAAGTAAAATTAGAGGGAAAAAGTTTAACATCAACTTTCGCTTTATTGAATGCTCCCCAAAAGGATTGGTAGAGAGAGAGAGAGAGAGAGAGAGAGACCTTTCTTTAGCTCTTCCATTCTCATCATCCATTTCCATGGCTGAAGGTTCCTCAAGCTCAGCAGCTGTTTCATCTGCATGAATAAACTTGAGTTCCCTCAAAGTTCTAGCTTTAGATGGTTCTGGAAGACGTTCCTTCAGCACACTCGATAACTTTTTGTACAAAGCTAGGAACAATGCCTGCGAAATTCACTCAGTCTAAGAAAGAGTTGTCCAGAAGTATAGACAGGAATCAAACTAGAAGCATCCTTATACACAAATCATAGAATGGTTAAACGTCTGTATACTAACCATTAACCATATATTGGGCGAAAAGAGCACTAATCAAAGTAATGCCCAGTAAATGAAGAAGGCCTAATAAATTTGGAACTCAAAAATAAAGAGAATATATTGTCTGCATTTATGAGGCATGTTACCTCATTTTCATTATAGGCACGCCCGAGAAGAGCCTCTTTCACCTCTAAATTTTCACGAATAGATACTTCCTTCTCTTTTGCCTTTTCTGCATATGATTTCAAGCGTTTCATCCTCGCAGGATTTTCGCCAACGGTAGGTTCACCATCCACAAGCATGAGCCTTTGTTCCACACCCTCAAGATCTGCTCTCGCTTTTGCGCTTGCTTCCTCAGCAGATATGACATCCTTTTTAAGAGATGAAATCTCTTTCCTTAGATCCACTATACGATTATATGTCTTGCTAACTGCATTCCTGAGAATCTGTGAAGCAAAAAGATCATACAGCAAACAAAATCAATACTCAAGGACAACATACCAAAAGGAGCTTTAGATAAAAGTTCCCATGCCTCTACTCATCAAAACAGACTCATTACATATGCTTATGCAGACTGGAATTGGTTGTATATTATTCCGTGGAAAAGTCTATCCTCATTAAGTTTACCACTCATATGTAGGTCCAAGCAACTTACATAAGCTATTGGAGAATCTAATTCAGCCTAAATGATTCTGAGGCAAACCTACTGACGAATAAAGTTAAGAGTACAATATCATGATGGCCTTATAACTTGGCTAACACAATGTGCATTTTCAAAATTAACATTGCACCCCGTAAAAGCCACTGTCACTATTAGATTCTCACAATGTGGCTGCAGCAAGTTTTTCCTAAAACAAGTGGAAGGAGACTTATTGACATCAGTGTAAATGAGCCAATTTAACCACTCACAGCCTCTATGGAATCTGCATCAATTCCAACATTAACTGTGCAGAAAGATTATGACATTCATGTCATGAATCTCAACCAAGTTAGGCCAGAAGGTCTGACATAGGCTATCAGAACTTTTAGTATTTGGGAGGGATTGTATACAGCTGATAGGGGAGCAGAATCATTTTCAGACCCAGTGTCACAAGTTTATGCACCATTTGCGTTATTTCCAATGTAATTTGGCCTGTACTGATTTTTATAACTTTGATAACCACCACCAAAGAATCCACCCTTACAAATTAGAGATTCTGGAGCCTTCTGGGATGACAAATCCAAGTCAGTTTCAATTCCTGCTTTCTAATATGATCTTTCAGACTATGCATTTGATAAGAACCAAATCAATTTCGGACCCACTCTCTTGAATTTATGCACACTTGATTGATTGTCATCGTAAATTGGTCGATACTGATTTTTAGAACTTTGATTACCATTAAAGCATCCACCCTTACAAATTATAATATAGACATTGGAGCCTTCTGGAATGACAAATCCTAGTCGGTTCCAATCCTTGCTTTCAAATCTGACCTTTCAGGCTATTCAATTGATAAGAACCTTCAACATCACCAAATGGCAAGGAGATAGTTAAACAAGAAAAACAGCTTCAAAGCAGTCAACTGTACTTTCTGCTTGAAAGATTACAAATTTCTATTCTTGGTTGGATCATGATGGGACATGCAAATTTTCCTATTTTGATGATTGACACTCAGGTTTCGAGAAAATTGATAGCAGATAAACAAGGGGAAAAAAAAAATTACGAAACTACTACGTACAGAAACCACGTATAAGAAATGCACTAGCTTACCTCCCATGGACGATCAGATATATGAAACTGGTCAATGTTGACGGGAGAGAAAACCCATCTCACAATCGCCACATTTGATATTAGTCGGTAACCCATCATCCGATCAATAGTGATAGCCCTCATTTGAGGATTGTTCTTCCAGTATGAGCTCAATTCCTCTATCAAAATCACTTGTCTTTCGTCATCAGGGCAAATTTTTGCAATGACTTGGCCATATCTCTCGAGGATGGTAATCAAATGAGTGAAACTCTTAGAGCCAATGTCAAGAAGAGTTTGTACCACCACTTTGAGAGTAGACTCCAAACCATGAGTTGGAGAAACACTTTCTTCGATCCATGAGATCAATTCACGTGCAGTTTGCCTACCTTTTACCATTTTGCTAAGTTCCGCAGAGAGCCTTTGCTCTTCAGTTTGTTCACTGCCCTCATCCATGCCATAAATGAAGTTTGTACCTCCCTTGGGAGGAAGAAGCTCTTCTAATCCAGGCGCATTCTCAACACTCTGTAAGCATAAGAGTAACAAGATAGAAAAAGATGTCATTACAAGAAAAATCATTCTCACATGCGATTGACATCCAAAACTTAATGATCATGGACTTCAACTCAGGCTTCCCAAAGAGGTACCATCTACTGAAGCATGTCTTATGAGAACAAGCATGACAAGAAAAGAAGTATGATGGAAGCAGATGCTTCACACAAATGAATTAGCTTCTATGAGAAGACATAAACAAATACCATTGTCCCCCTTCAATGTGCAAATCATGTATATCTACCTACTCATTAATTGGTGGTTGTCATAAATATATCTTAAGATTAAAGGGACTATACATCTGAAGCCTTAAGTTACTCACAAGGATACTGTTTTAGCCGCTCCAAAATTAGTCTACAAACTCCTAAAAATTAGGCATGTCCAATACTTTGACACAGATGAGAACAAGAGCAATAAAGCCAAGATAATATAATTAACGGAGCCAAGCATTCGCCTCCTAAAATTAGGCAAGTCCTATGGTCATTTATGTTCAAAAAGTTTTGGCTTTTGATAAGATAAAAGCACTCTAAGTTCAAAGCTACTTTTCTAATAAACAACTTCAGAGCTAGTTTCAGCAATGAGCTGTTCTAAATTAAACAAAAATGGCTTGAATTCTTACCTGCTTGACCTTCTCCCAGTATGACAAACGAATCTCTCTCTCCAAAACCTCCTGAACAAATACACGTTGGGGTGCCCATTTTGGAAGGTCCAAGACATGAGCCCACTCCTCCCAAGGCCATATAAATTGAAAGTTGGATCTGGAAAATAATGGTTTCTCATTACATTTTACAGAGACTGATGAAAGCCCATTCCAAGATTAGTTAAAACCTCTGTTAGACAATTAATATTCCTCCCCAGGTGCAATGTGCAACTTTATTTTCTATTAGGAGAAGGACGTCACATAAGAAGCAGAAAGCATGCTAACCAGGAGTTTCAAAGTAGCAGGTACAATTGAGAACTGACCTACATGACAATACATCGAATTTGCACTACATATGAGACAAGATAATACGAACTCCCTAGCATGCGCAGAAAAATAAGGGAACAGAACTGATATATATTAACATTTAGAGAAGAAAATTTCAAATCAGTCAGACAATCATTAAACTGAGAGAGCCATCATCCTCTACCTTCATTTTCTGACCCAACTAATTATAATAAATAATATCACGAAAAGGGTTAGATTAGAAAAACTATGGATGATCCTACAAGCATAGGTTGGCATGAGTCAGAGCCTGTTGGACACAAGATGTTCCACCAATCAATTCTCAGCACTAAGAATAACATCCTTATTGCGAAGCAACAGTAACAAAAACTAGAAGCACATATTCGAAATGGCTATAATGACATGAGATGGGTTAAAAGAAATAGCATTAAACTAATTCACTATCACTAAAATTGGACCAAATCATCAACAATGAGTTTAGAAAACCTATACTTACAGGTGGTGTGAAAACCAAAGGATGAGCCTCATGCGGCACTCCATATCCAAATCGGCAATTTTCTCAAACAAAGCACGAACTGCACCTGCTACTACTGCAGGGAAGGCTCCAGGAAGAGCCTACAAACCAAAATATAGTAAAAAAGACTAATGCGAAGATGGCATGGCTCAAATGTGGACAAGCAAAAGATTTGCATCTTAATCAATAATAGATCTTAGAATTACCTTACAAAGGTCAATTATGACCAGTGTGTAGTATAATGGCTTGAAAGGGGGGTGTGGCAGCAAAAGTAACTGCAGCAGTAAATTTTGTAAGAAACATGTAGATCAATCTGACTCGTATAATTGACCGCAAAAGCACATTAGCCACAATGTACACGGTGAAGAAAAGAAATTTAATGATAACCAAGCTACGAATCTAGGCGAACCCTATGCAAACAACTCTAGGGGATTCTACCAGATGAATGTCTTGGGTCCATATAGAGGATACTAAAAACTGAAAGGTCACAAGTTATCAAGCCCAGAAAAAATTGGCACGTGAGTTGGTCTGCATGATCATTGAATGACGGCACCTACTTTACAGGTGCTGCAGCTTGACAATGTGCAAGCCAGTGCAATTGAAATTCTATATTACACTCGAGCACCATGTAAGCACTAGAGCAATCCTAAGAATTTGGCTAACTACAAGTCTGAACTGAAAATAGAAGAGGCCAAAGTCAAAAAGGATTTAAATGATTAGGACCGAAAGATGAAAAGTTGACACATAGTAAAGATTGTCATAGCATGAATTCAATGAGCATATTTACATTTAGGGCAGCTTCATTCAGTGCAGTGTAGCAGAATCAAAGCAACAATCACTTTGTTACCCATGTGATCATACCTGCGAGAATATTGTCTCTGCCATAAGATACTCGTATCTGAAGGGAACAGGCAGACCAACCATGTATAAAGCACATTCCTTTCGACTAGCTTTGCACAAATCAAGAAACAAAAACAAGAAAAGTTAAGTTGAAAGGTCTCATCATGCAAGATGGCACATATGTGATAAAATTGGAGTATGAAAGTGCAAAAAACAATTGTCAACATAGATGAACTAAGCAGAAAAAAAAATGATTTGCAAATAAACTAAATATCACATCCATAGTCTGCTATCAAGTCATATTCAGTCATGATGAATGAATGCAGTAAGTCCACAAATGATTGAACATCATGGTTCACAAATTGGATCCCAGACAATCCCATAGAGCCACAACCTGCACGATTCTTGACGTTCAGCAAATCATGAGGAGCGCTTGAAGCCCTATTTATTTCTTGAAGAGAAAAATTGGCAACTTGTAAATTACCAAGCCTACACAATACAGAAGCTATGTTGTCCCATCTACAATAGCTGGTCAGATGTAATTTGCTCAAGAACCCCAGGCCATTTAAGGAAAGTCCATGCAATCTTCAAATGAAGAATCCATCCTACCTCAACATAATACAGAAGCTATGTTGACCTATCTAAAGCTGGTTAGGTGTAATTTGCTCAAGAACTTCAGGCCTTCTAAAGAAAGTCCATGCAATCTTCAAATGATGAATCCATCCTAACCCCCCCCCCGGGGGGCAGCCCAAAAAAAAAAAAAAAAAAAACACCACTGCCTAAAGGATAAATAGATAAAAAATAATGAGAATAAGGAAATGAGAAAGCAAGAAATTAGCAACCAAAAGATCAACAGTATAATGATAATGATATCGGCATAATGCACCACCATCGTCTTTTTTTCATTTGTGAAAAAGGTAAAGAGCACAGGGTTGAAAATCACCATCCATTAAAGTACAACAACACATCAAGCAGATACTCCTCCACAACAAAGCGATCTATTGGTTGAAGATCCTGTCAGCAAAGAGAAACACTTATCAGCCTTGAGAATCAAAGGACATAATGTTCACAAGTACATGCCAAATCACTTAATACACTGATTTCATACTAGTGGATTATATTCAACGAGCAATAGAACGTCAAATCACTTAATACTCTATTTTGTATACCTAGCATTTTCCTTAGAGAAAAGGAAAACATATTAAGTAAAGGAGCTTGCCATCAACCTTATTTGTTGCTGTTATAAGATAAAAGAATACATTACAAAAAAGTTCATCTACACAAATTAATACTTGTCAATGTCTACACTTTCACAAACCAAAATTCTCACACTACTAGACACCAAGTAAATTAACTAATTGTCCAAGCAATACCTAACCTTAAAGTGAGTCTCCAGATTCTTTTCTTTAATTTATCTAAGTAAAAGAATATAACCCGAAGTTGATCTTTTACCTCAGTTTTGTCCTCGGGGAAAATATTAAGCCTCCGGATTCTTTGAGGATACATCAATTCTGCATCATGTTTCTGTTTCCCATAAGTGATAACAGAAAGTGTTGAAGGCGGATCGGGTTGTGGAGGGCAGCTGACAGAGCCAAAATCATGAGACTTTCCAGCAACAAGCTGAGCTTCAAATGAGAGGTGAGGTCTTGGAACTAGCAGCATAAAGTACAGAAAGAGCCATAAATTTGACACTCTGAAATATATGAAAGCCAGCAATAGAGCAAAGACCATAACTGCAAAGAAAGATGGAAGTTTAACCTTACCACTGTTCAGTTTCCATCCATTGCCGGAAAGAATTTGAATACGACCCCACAGGTCCTCCAAGAAATCCTGACGATACATTGAAACAAACAAGCCGCATATTCAAGCTCATGACAACTATTACCAGGAAAAGATGCCTCTACTCATGATATGAACAAGAAAAATATACCATGAAGGGCAAATTACAAGATATAAAATCTTCTTAAACTCATGTCCAAGAAAACAAGGACCTGGGAAATACTTGATCATAAGCAATGTTTCCTATACACCAGACATCACGGTAACTGAACCTGGGAATGGGTCCACAAGGTCAATGAGCTCAATGTTCTAAACTCTAGTGACACACTCATTGAGACACTTAGCCAAGATCTCCCTATTTTTTGAACCCCGGTGCTACACGGAAGTTTTAATCATCCCTAGATTCTTTTAATGACCATGTTGAATTCATATATGCTTTCTTTCCCTGGGCATAAGCACGGTATTTGGCCCCAAATTTATGCCACCGTTATAATTTTTTAGTTTTCTTTCTAAATAGCACAGTGCTGCAGGATCTGACATCTCTATTGCAAGCACTTTTAATAAAGATATTATTTTGAAACGGACAGGCGGAATAAGACAAAGTTAGTGGCTATAAGAGGATTTGGTCTAAAGTGTAGAATAATATCGATGTTATCATAATCTAAAAACATGAAAATCATATTATCACCTACATATGCTAGCAATGTGCTCTTGCCATTGCAACTACCATCCAAAGGATGCATGATACCCAAACCATTTAAGACTGCACTGCACGCCACCCGCTAATTGCTATTATTAATTTAGCTAAGGACTTACTTGCAATCAATTAGATCTGTGCCCACAAATTTCAATACCAGAAAAGTACAAACAAACAAGAGTTTGGAGAACTTACACAAAATTAGAATAATAGCATATATACGACAAAAGGAGGAAGGAGACCCAAGTTGGAAAAAGAGAAACTACACCTTTTCCTTGAGTCCTTCCTCATTCTCATCTTCATCCTCAAAAAACAAAAGGCCATCATCGGATACATGCTTTCTAATGCTCAAATAAGCTTCTATTCCAACCATGACTCTCTCAATCTCCTCGGGCACTTGCTGCATGCAGGAAAAGGTCACCACCGGAAGAAGTTGATGAGCTTTGCACTAGTAAGAGGATATAACTTCATATATAATTCAGGATATGCAAGAGAAAATACCTAGACTACCTTCTCAGTGCTTAAGATGCAAAACTGCTAAAGGAGCTTCCCCATATTTAACACCATTTCTCTTTTGACATAAAATCTATGTATAAGCTGAGAACATTGCCCTGCCCCAGCCCCATGATAGAAAAAGTTAAAAAACTGCTAAAGGAGCTTCCCCATATTTAACACCATTTCTCTTTTGACATAAAATCTATGTATAAGCTGAGAACATTGCCCTGCCCCGGCCCCATGATAGAAAAAGTTAAAAAAGGAAGGATTGCACATTATGAAAAATCTCATTGCAGTCAACTTTAGAGCTCCCAGTTACATAGCTGCTCAAAACAGAACCTCTGTAACTTCAGAAATTGAGATTATAAAAAGGAACTGCTTGAAACACATGAATAGTTCTGACACCTGGCCAATTTTAGCTACTCATGCAAGTTATAAAACCGATACATAAAGAGAACAACACTTAGATAAATTCCAGCAGAAATAAAAGTCTAATTTCTTGAATGTGGTTATGAAATGCCTTCCTACTCTTTCTGTGGGTCAGCCTAGATAGCCGTCGTATTAAACAAGATCAATGGAAAAGTACTGTGCAATAAAATATCCATAACATTAGTTTTCTGCCATAATAGAGTACCTCAAAGAGCTCCGCACCTCCCCATGGTAGGCAGGATAAGATACAAGTTATATAGAAGTCAGCACGTGCCTGCCAAGAGGGATTCCCTTTCTCCTCATCCACAGTAGTTGCAGCTGATGATAATAAAGTCTCAAAAACCACCACGATTGAACTTGGTTGTAGGACCTTACTACACATCTATACAAAATAAGTCAGTAAAGAAATTATATCACTGGAGAAGAATGCAATAGAAACATGAGGCAACAAGATTAAAACAATGGTCAAGAAAAGGTTTCCCATTAACATACAATAACAGTCAGAAACCGCATCAATATACGGATTCTATTGCAGTCTTCAGAATCCAAAGCATCCTGCATGTAGATGATACCAAGTGAAGAGATTATTCAACAAAGTAACAATAAAAAATCTTAAAATATGCCCACGCAAGGAAAAAAAAACAATGTTCAAGACTAAGCTAGAATTTCTTCCCACCCAAATAAAGCAATTTGAACTTGCGTACCTGAAAATTGGTGTGGGTTGTATCAACTAAATTTTTTACGAAGTCCTCGTTTGCCAAGTTCAGCAAACCAACCTAGGAGAAAAAGGAAAAAGAAGAGGGCAGAGTTCATTAAAAACAGTCACTATTCTGGACAAGCAGAAGTATCATAGCAGCATGCGCAAGATAAATGGCAGAGACCACTTCTCGGGGTGACATGCAGACAATTTGCTGAAAATTTGATAATTAGGCTCAACCAAGTCAACAAACTGAAGCATCGTAGCAGCATATGCAAAATAAAATTGCAAATACCACTTTTCAGCTTACAGGCAGAAAATCTGCTGATAATTTGATAGTTAGGCTCAATCAAGCCCACAACTTCTATTGGCAGCAGAATGGATCAGGTATGTGCAAAGGGGGCACAAACGGTTTACATTATCCAAAACCAACTTACACTCGTGAATTAAAAAATTGCATCAGTTTACAATAAGTTAGCCCTTGCTATATGCAAAAAACATATTGTGGCTATAGTTCTGCAGGATGTCTCTGTTTCTTGTAAAAAATTTCCAGACTGTACTAAGATTCTTTGACAAGAGACTTGCTCTCAAGTGCATAGAAGACTGTCCACTAAGCAATCGGAAATTCATCAACATCGTATTGAGTCCCATGCTCTGAGCGCTGCCACTCAACCACAGCTAGGCACACATGCTTCTTCTGATAAAGATTAAGTGCCTCGATGCTTCTACTTTAACTAATAAGGAGGAAACCTTAAATCACTACTCCGGCCATGAAAAGGAATGGTGCTAAATGTCATTTCCACACAATCGGCAATGCTTACTTCAAATCTCCAACGCTCCATCACAGAACCGCACATGCATATATCTATGAACTAATCATTCAATTGAAGCTGAAGAGACGACGCAGGAATATCAAAAGATACCATACCACGGTGCCATAGAAAGGAATCTTGTGCGGCAACTGCTCGGCGCATTGCAGAAGAAACTGTCGAGACAAGAAGCAACAAAAAAAAAAAAAAAAAAAGGAAAAAAAAAAAAAAAAGCATGAGCACATCCGAAATGACTGGACGCAATTAGCAAAAGCACAAAGGCGGGCGAGCTGAAATTACGGAAAGAATGTCGCTCCCGGAATGATCCAGCTCCCTCCGAAGAGCGCCGTAGCACGTCTCCTGCGAATTCGAAGGCCGTCAATCGAACGAAAGCGAAACGCGACTCCCTACCTGCCTACGGTTAGGGTTTCCCTAACTTCTCCGACACGGAAATGCGCAGCGAAACGAGGGAGGAGAGAGAGAGAGAGAGAGAGAGATGAGGTTACGATGTGCTCTTTGGGATCGGAGCTGTTGTACTCCGGGCACTTGTCGCCGATCCGGAGGAGGAGGCTCTTCCAGCTGCTCATTTTCTCGCTCGCCCCTCAACCTCGCGCGCACAGAGAAACGGTCGGAGCCGAGATTGGGATTGAATCGACTGAGCAGAAAGCGAGAATCATAGAGAGAGTGAGAGAGGAGGGGATTTGAAGGGTTTATGGCCTAAGAACGAGCACGGAGGAGGTGAACGTTGTTGTGGGTGGCCTTGAGCCCTAATTTGGGCGACCCGGCCCAGCAAAAAAAGCCCATCAAAGTCGCGGGTTTTTCTTTCTTCCTCTCTCTCTCTCTCTCTTTTTCATGTGATTCGGCTGATTTTAATCTTCATCCTTCTTTTTTGTTTTTTCGGATAAAGGTTTTAATTTAGAGTTAATACCCTAAAAAACTCTACATTGGTACACGTGTGACAAATTTACCCCAAACTATTTTTTTGACCACCAAAAATCCAAATTAGTATATATTTAACAAATTTACCCAAAACTGGTATACTTGTGACAAATTATCCTTTGTTAGTTTTCATTAAATTTTACTGTCAAATTATTAAGTTAAATGACACGTGACAATTGACCAGTGTACCAATTTGCGATTTTACACTCCGTTTGTCACAATTTACAATTTTTGTGATTTTTTTAGGGAAAAATCATAAAAAACCCTAAACTATGCACAAAGTGACAAAAATACCCCAAACTTTTTTTTTGCACCACCAAAAACCCCAAACTTTGCCACCCGTGACACATTTACCCCAAACTATTTTTCGTGACACCAAAAACCCCGAACTTTCATTTCTATGACACATTTACCCTAAATCTTAGGGGCATTTTGGTCATTTTGCTTTTAAAAACATTTTTCTTTTTTTTTTTTTTTTTTTTTTTTTTTTTTTTTGTAATTTTCTCTTCCCTCCGCCGGCTTCGACGGAGGGAAGCCGGCGTCCGGCGAGGGCTGCCCTCGCCGGCGTCGGCCCAGCGAGGGCCGCCCTCGCGGCGTCGGGCGGCGGCGGCCCTCGCCGGATCGCGAGGGTCCCTCGCCGGCGTCGGGCGAGGGCCGCCCTCGCCCGGGCGAGGGCACCCCGCCGACGTCGGCGAGGGAGGCCCTTGCACAGGCCGACGCCGGCGAGGGCAGCCCTCGCCGGACGTCGGGCTTCCCTCCGCCGGGAGCGGCGAGAGGAAGAGAAAAGAAAAAAAAAAAAAAAAGAAAAATAAATAAAAAGACGAAAATACCCTCGATGGGGTAAATGTGTCACAGATGGCAAACTTGAGAGTTTTTGGTGGTGCAAAAAAAAGTTTGGGGTATTTTTGTCACTTTGTGCATAGTTTAGGGTTTTTGGTGGTTTTTTTCCTTTTTTTTTTATGATATTTATCCAATTTAGCGGAGTATATATTTGTTAGAAATTTACTAGTTTATGGTTTTCTACGGTCAAATAAATTAGTTTGGGGTAAATTTATCATAAATGTACTAATTTAAGGTTTTTTTTTAGTCGGTCGAGGTAAAATTGTCATAGATATACCAGTTTGGGATTTTTCATGGTCAAAAAAATAGTTTTTTGTAAATTTATCACGTACATACCAATTTTTGGTTTTTCAAGGTACTAACCCTTTAATTTATGACGTGAAACTCGATCAAAACCAATTGTAAATAGTAATCACTCAATATACTATGTCAATAGAACTTTGTTTGGTGCACAGTTGAATTATTCAACAAAAGAAAATGAACTTTTGGCAGTAATTTTTATTGTTGATAAATTTCATTATTATTTAATTGAGTCAAAAGTTGTAATTTATTCTAATCACTCTACTCTTAAAAATCTACTTGAAAATAAAGAATCAAAACTCCAGTTGATCAAGTGGATTCTATTGATGTAAGAATTTGATTTGGAAATTAAAGATAAGAAGGGGACTGAAATCTAATTGCGAATCACTTATCAAGAATTCTGAATTTAAATGAATAGGTAAGACCAATTTTGGAAAAATTCCCTAATGAGAAATTTTTTTCCATCAAATCCATAAAAATTCCCCGGTATGCTGACTTTGTAAATTATTTGGAAAGTAATGTTCTTCCTCTGGAATTATCATATCAACAAAAAAAATTATTTTCTGATGTTAAAAATTATTTTTGGGAAAAACATTTATTGTTTAAAGTATATGTAAACCAGGTCATATGAGGATGTGTTACGAACGAAGAGAGAGCAAGCATTCATGATAGAGAGGTAGGTGGCCATTTGGTGCTACCAAGACTACAACTAAGATTTTACAATTTAAATTTTATTGGCCCACACTTTTTAAATCTGCATACTCCTATGTAGCTTCATATGATAGGTGTCAAAGAATTAGAAATATTTTAAGGAAAAATGAGATGTCTTTAGACAATATTATAATGTTTGAATTATTTTATGTTTTGAATATTGATTTTATGGGGCCCTTTACACAGAATTTATACATTTTAGTGGATGTAAAGTATGTGTCCAAGTAGGTGGAAGCTGCAGCATTACCAACAAATAATGCTAAGGTTGTTGTCAGATTTTTAAAGAAAAATATTTTTACCTAATTCAACACTCCTAAGACAATTATAAGTGACAAAGGGACACATTTTTACAACAAATAGTTTGAAATACTTTTGAATAAGTATGGAGTCACACATAAGGTTATGACCCTTTATCATCCTTAGACTAGTGGTTTTTTTTTTTTTTTTTTTTTTTTTTTTGTCAATAAAAGTACCTCATGATTTCATTCATAGCATCGAGCTTTACAGGCTAAGTTCGAGTCTGCACATAAAATAACCATTAAAGGGGCAGGGGGTACATTCAGCCAATTAAAAGGAAGAGATTTGTTGCGGTGCGATTTGGCCACCCAGTCTACTGCGCAATTTGCTTCGCGCGGACATAGGGAAATCGTGACCATCGGCGCGTTGGCTAGAAGTTGGCAGCATTCCTGGATCAGGCCCGTTACGGCCCAATGTGCTTCCGTCAGGCCCATCACCGCCTGCACAAGTGCACGGCTGTCTGACTCAAGTAGAAGACTTCTGTTCCCTTCAGTTTCGTTGTCCACGTGAGTGAAGCCCTGTTCCTTCATCTTCTTCAACCCGTAGATGGCGCTAGGGTTTCGGCTTGCATCGGGGAGGCTGCGTAAATTTCTGTAGCAAATCCGTTCAGTAGGATCCCTTCGGAGTCGCGAAGGACTCCCACAACCGCACAAGGCTCTTCGATTGCTGTCCAGGAGCAGTCGACGTTGAGCTTCAGATCTGGTTTCTGAGGAGCCGACCACTTGACAGGTGAGTTCCTTCCCTTCTTCGCTCCCGAGCCGGCCCTGTTTACCCATCGTTGATTTACTTTTTGGTTTGCCAGGGTCGTGTGAATCAACGTCTCTGGTTTGCCCCTTTTCCTCCTGAAAACGAGGTTATTACGATTTTTCCAGATTTGCCAAAGAACTGCTACAATCAGCTCACGATCTGGGACGCTCGGATATGCTTTTAGGTATTCTGCTATCCACCTGTCGATTTGTGTGGCTGTAGATGTGGAATGTTGTAACCCTAGTCGAGGGTCGGACCATACCTGTTGAGTATGTTTGCAATGTAGGAAAAGGTGTTCAATTGATTCCGGGTACTTGGCACATTGGGGGCACAGCAGATCTGTAGTTATCTTGCGCTGATAAAGCTTTTCTTTTGTAGGCAAAGCATCCTGACAAAGGCTCCAAACGAAAATTCGCAACTTAGGAGGAATGGCGAGGCCCCAAATGCCTGTCCAAAGCTGGCGTGGAGGCTGGTAAGATGATGACGGCCTGCTATTGGCTTGAGGTGAGGCGACAGTATAGAGCTTGTTATAGGCACTTTTAACGGTATACTGACCCGTATGATTGCCAGTCCATATAAATTCATCTGCCTGTTGATTTTGAGGAAGTGGGATCGCAAGAATTTCTCTGGTTATTCTCTGTTCATAGAGATTGTGTACCAGTTCCACATTCCATTCATTGTGTCCCTGATTTATCAGATCAGCCACATAATAAGGTTCACCCCTGTTCTCAGGTCCTCCCAGGATTCCATATGAAAGCCACCTGTCTCGTCGTATCTGAATTGAATTGCCATCGCCCACCCTCCACCTTAATTCAGGTAGTATCGAGTCTTGGCCCCTTAGCAAACTTTGCCACCCCCAAGAGGGTCTGTAACCCTTGTTTGCCGTCCACAGGTTTCCTGCTGGGAAGTACAAACCTTTCAAGAGCTGACTCCAAAGTGCTGAGGGATTCTGAGAGAGACGCCAAGCCTGCTTGCCCAGCATTGCAAGATTAAAGGTAAGTAAGTCTTTGAAGCCGAGCCCTCCCTGATCTTTTCTCCTTTTCAGGTTTTCCCATTTTGTCCAGTGTGGACTGTTCTGCTTGTCGTTTTGTCTCCACCAGAAGGTAGCTATCCTTCTCTCAATAGTTTGGCAAATTGATACAGGAACTTTGAATATGGACATAGCGTATTGCGGCAGAGCTTGGACAACAGCCTTAATTAGGACTTCTTTACCAACCTTTGATAGGTATTTCTCCTTCCATCCAGCCAGCTTCATATTGACTCTAGATAAGAGCCAGTCAAACATATCTTTTTTAGATGTCCCCCAGTTAGAAGGTAGGCCCAAATATTTCCCGGTCTTCTCCATAATCGGCACACACATTTCCTGTGATAAAATTCTTTTAAGCTCCGGTGGACAGTCGTGGCTAAAGTACATACCAGATTTATTTAGATTGACTGCTTGACCCGTGGCGTAGCAATAATGATTGAGGACAGTGGCCAGGTTTTTGCATTCACGAATCGTTCCGTCCATGAAGAAAATTGCATCGTCTGCAAACATAATGTGGGTTAGAGTAGGACAATGCCTGTTGAGCGTAATACCCTTAATATTGCCTGCTGCCAGTTCATTATGTATCGGCCAAGACAGAACGTTAGCCATTAAGATAAACAGATAGGGCGAGAGAGGGTCCCCTTGGCGGATTCCCTTTGTAGGACGAAAGAACTCTGTGGGTTCACCATTGATTTTCACATTTAGGGAGACTGAGGAGACACACTGCATTATCAACTGAACCCAATGATCAGAGAAGCCCATTTTTGACATACTCTGCTGTAGGAAATCCCATTCTACCCTGTCATATGCCTTCTGCATATCTAGTTTCAGGATTGCTTGAAATTTTCTCCTCCTTTTTCTGATCCTTAACTGATGCAAAGTTTCTTGTACAATCAAGATATTGTCATGTATTTGGCGTCCTTGAATGAAAGCAGTCTGTTCTTTTGAAATGATCTGTGGTAGCCATGTTTTTAATCTATTGGCCAATACTTTTGCAATTATTTTATAGATGAAGTTACACAAACCAATGGGACGGAACTGACTGATTTGTTCTGGATGTTTGATTTTAGGAATAAGGACAAGAAAAGTGCGGTTGAAAGTTGGGTCTAGCTAACCTGACTGAAAGAAGTGCTGGACCGTATTGAAGATGTCGTCTTTGAGATCATCCCAGAAGCTTTGATAGAATTGCCCGTTAAGACCATCTGGTCCTGGGGCCTTCAAGGGTCCGAGCTGAAACGCAGCTTCTTTAACCTCCTCTACGGTAAGTTCAGCCATTAAAGATTGATTCATCACTGCTGTTATAACTTTTGGACACTGATTAAGAATTGGCTGAAGGTTTCTAGGTCCCACCGTGGTGTAGAGGTTGCGATAGAAGGTCATCACGTGCTGTTTTATAAGCTGGGGTTCCCTGACCCACTGCTGATCATCAAGCTGCAGCATGGTGAGTTTATTTAGCTGTCTCCTCTGTAGTGTTGTAGCATGGAAAAACTTTGTATTTCGATCACCCCACTTCAACCATTGGATACGAGATCTAATACCCCAATACATTTCCTCTTGCCGCCAAAGTTGATCTATTCGTTCCTTGATAGTCTGAGATTCTGTTTGGCTGTGTGCTGCAGGGTTATTATTCGTTAACTCCACAAGTCGTTGTTTGAGCCCTTGAATTTGGATAGATGCATTGGAAAATTTTCTCCTGCTCCAGTCCGACAACGCCAATGTGATTTGCTGGAGCTTGAAAGATAAGGCCTCGTTGACTGACTGATTTGTTGCTAAGAGTTTCTTTACTATCTCTTTGCATTCTTCCTCCTCAAGCCAGTAAGATTCAAATCTAAATTCCTTCTTCTTTTTGCCATGGACAGGGTAAACGGATAGGAGAAGGGGACTATGATCCGACCCTACCGCTGGTAAGGCAAATATTTCTGCATTAGGGAAAGTTAGGCGCCACTCCATAGTGCATACTGCTCTGTCTAGGCATTCCTTGACCAGGTTATCCCCCTCTCTATTGTTCGACCATGTGAATTTACATCCGTTACTATCTAGATCCATCAGAGTACAATCATTTAGCATCTCCCTGAAAGCCACAAGACGACAGAGTTCCGTTTTTCGCTTACCTTCCTTCTCCCAATTGTAAAGAATTTCATTAAAATCCCCCATGCACAGCCATGGTAAGTGATTTGCTTCATGGATAGCTCTCAATTCCTGCCATAAGCAGAGTCTTTCTTGATAGTTGGTTGGTGCATATATGAAAGTGATTCTCATCTGTTTTGCGCTGCTAAGAATTTCACATTCCAGGTTGATGAAGTTGCTGGAAAAACTTGACACCGTTAAGTTTACCTCTTCGTTCCAGAAAAGAGCAAGACCACCTGCACTCCCAATTGGTTGGATAAGGTAAGAGTGCGTAAAGCTGAGCTTCTTTTTGATTTTTTCTACTAACATTGATTTATTTTTTGTTTCCAACAGAAAGATAACAGAGGGCCTTTCACGAGCCACTATGGCTCTTAGCTCTTGGACTGTCAGGGGGTTGCCCAGCCCCTGACAGTTCCAGCTCAGGACTTTCATGGTGCTGCCGGTGGCTTATTAGAGCTAGCCATCAAAGCTCAGTTGTTTCCTTCATTCATCAGGTGAATGGGTGCCTCCAGTAATTCCATATCATCTAACATTTGGTCCCCAAGCTCATCGCTGTTCTTTTGCTTTTTTGCTTTAATCAGCTTCGGCAGCTTTCTACTGGAGTCTCCTGTGCCATGCTGTCCTGCAGAAGTAGCATCCATCAGGTATAAAGGCTGTTTCCCTTTTGCTATCTTGCTTGGGGTGGTTTTCGTGCTTCCTGCCTCAGTATCTGCTACAGAAGGGTTTTCAATCCTTTTTCTGTTTCGGTTAGGCTCTCCTGGAGCTATGGGGTTTTCTGCAATAGTGAGGCTAGGTTGTGGTATGGTTTGTAAAGGGGTCTCCGGTACGTACTCCTCAACTTCTAGTTCAGGCGTGACTGTGCTGTAGAATGCATCCCAGCAAGGACTCATCGCTCGCGTTTCAGCTTTCAGCCATAAACCATATTTCTCTCCTCTTTGTGCTGGCCCTTCTGATTGTACTTTCTGATTTTCCTCACAGTTAGCTACAATGTGCCCTAGTCTGCCGCATGAGAAACACAAGTGAGGGAGGCGTTCGTACTTGAAGTCAACCCACAACTGTTTAGCACCCAAATGCACTAACGCTCCAGTCTTTAAGGGGGCCGAGAGATCTAAGCCGACTCTTACTTTCCCAGGTTTTATGAAGGTATTTCCTTGCACCTCTAGATGAACTTCCTTTACTTCTCCGATAGAGCTGGCCACATCTGCATAGACATCCTCCAGAAGCCACCCCGGCGGTAAGCCCTGGATATGGACCTAGAAGTCATAGCTCGTAAAATCATAGCAATGGTCGGGGACATCCGGAATGCATTGCTTCAGAACCAGCAGGTTGTTTGAATATGACCAGGGACCAGATCCCAAAAATCTCTCCTTATCTTCTTCTGATTCAAACAGCAAAGTAAAAAGTCCCAGTTCTTTTTGCTGAATGAGTACTGTGTTAACTCTCCCAGATTTCTTCATCGTGGTGCAAAAAGCTTGAAAGTTAACCAAAGGTCTCAATTGCAGTTTTCCGTAGAGGGTAAGATGGCATTCTGTGATTTTTTCAGCGGGAGCTTCCTCACGAACTTTGACAATGTCCTTCTCAGACTAGAGATGCCCTAAACTTCTACACAGAGCCGCCACACGCAGTCTAGTTTCTTCCTCATACTCCATTTTTTCCTGTGTGCAGGGGATCGTACCTGGTTTGGAAGTTGGACCCAAAGTCGATTTGGAGTGATTGCTGGGGCCGATTGAAGGGAGCTCTCCGGCAATCGAGGGAAAACAGCGGTGGGTCAAAAGCACTTGGTGACGAATCGATTCTGCCAGCGGTAGGACAAAGACATCTGGTGGCAAATCGACTCTACAGCACACACTGGAGTAGATCGCGTCTCCCCTACGGCTCGCAAAGGGAGAAACGGGAGGCCACTCCAACTGAACGTAAATCTTAGGGTTTGTGGGTTTTGTAAAACTGAAGAAGAGGATGGGAACTGTGGTGGGAGAGGGCGAGAGGTTGAGATCGTGGGAAGGGTGGGGAATAGAGAGAGTTAGGGTTTTGGGGAGCTATCACCCATTGGGGATAGAGAGAAGCTCCATGGAAGGAGGGTTTGCTCTACCTCTGTAGAGAGAATTTCAGTGTCGATTCGCACCGAGCCTGCTTCAATATCCTTAGACTAGTGGTTATATAGAGGTTTTAAATAGAGAAATGAAGAGAATTAAAAAAGAAAAAGTGAATGTCTCTAGGAAATATTAGTCAATGAAACTTGATTATGCACTTTGGGCATATATGACAGCATTCAAAATTTCAATTGGGATGTCTCCTTTTAGGTTAATGTTTGGGAATGTTTGTTACTTACTAATGGAATTAGAGCTTAAGCATATTGGGCATTAAGATTTCTGAATTTTGACATGCAGTCTATACTTGAAAAAAATAATTACAACTAAATAAATCAGAGGACTTTCACAGTGAGGCCTCAAATTGTAAGTTGTACAAAGAGCGTACAAAAATATAGCATGACAGAAACATATTCAAAATTAGTCAAACAATTTTACTCTATAACTCTCATTTGAAATATTTTTTAGGAAAATTACAAACTTGATGGTTTGATCATTTTACAGTAACACAGGTATTTCCATACGGAACAGTTAATGTTACGCATAACACTGATGGTATATTCAAAGTGAACGGTCAATATTTAAAGCCCTACTTTGAAGGTGGTTACAATTAGGGGTGAGCGGTTCCAGGCTCCGGTTCGGTTTCGTTTGGAACCTGGAACCTACCCTCGGGTACAGGTTCCAAAAAATTTGGAACCTGGAACCTACCCGTCAAAATCAAGAACCTAGAACCTACCCTGTCACAGGTTCCGGGGTCGGTTCCAGGTTCCAATAGGTTCTTTTTTTTTTTTTTTTTCATTTTCATATTTGAACTATAACGTACGTACATAAAAGAAATGTGTAGTTTGAAGCAAGAATGATGCCAAAATGAAACCATCAAATTGAGAATACATCAATTAAAAAGGGTATTTATTATGCAGAATGAAACCTTGGCATTGTAAGCTGCTGCTTTGATGCCGAAGTCACACAAGAATTTGGCAATTGTCAAAGTTTCTTTCCTCGTAGGGACATAAATAATAGTAGGTCCATGATCTAATGGCTCTTGCTGAAGCTTCAGCCTTTCCTCCAATTCCATTGGTGAATCAGACATCTCAAAAGAACCGCATACCTCCTGGCTTAAATTAGGAGATTCTCCACATAATTCTCCACAGGGAACTGCAAGGGCCAATTGAATAGCACATCAAATTACAGGATGAATAAGGTCCAGCACAGTTTTCGGACAATTTCCATTTTATGAGTAAGTTTTCATAAAGTCCCTTGCTCCACATCCTACAAGCATATATAAACAGCAATGGTAGAAACATCATGCCATAATATTCTGAAGATATTCCTCTTTAATAAGAAGTTATACCATCCCAATCATCCACACCCTGGAAGGTGTCCGTTTCATCTTCTAAGTATTCAGGTCCAAGATGGTTAATCACCTGCCAAACAAATTAGGTAGTGCACAGAGAAAGATTGGATTAGAAGAAAAGGGCGCCCTTATTCATTACTATCAATACTCAGCATACATTAAAGAATTACACAGAGTGACCAGCATGCGGTTTTGGTGCTGCAACCTGTGTTGATGCAAAACTAAAATAGAATCATGTATCCCCTTCATTGTTCAAGTTCATCTTGCCAATAACAAAAGAAACTTCAAGAATAGATAGAAGGCTTTAACAAAGGGAAGCTAACTTCAGGGTGTTCATTGGGATCAAAAACCATGTTGTGGCAAGTAGGGTTGCAGGGATAAGCGCAATCAATCCAGCATTTACAAGATTTCATTCAAAACACATAACATTGTCATTTATGTAACCTTTTACCTGGACAAGCAATGGCATTTCCAATCATGATGAATATGATAATACTTATAACATTGTAGATATTCCAGGATCTGTCCATTTACCTTCATCATATCATTCAATATGAGATGGGAGAGCACAAGAACAAAGATTCTTCCTAACGGATAGAGAAGGATCCCGTAATCGCTCTCTCTAGCGGTGAAAATGCGTTACGTCTCGCAAGATCGGTGGGAGTTTAGTGGTTGCGAAGGATGTAGATCATAAATAGAGTGTGCATATAATAATATAGACATTTACCATGTTATGCAGGAGCGACATTCGACAGCTGGCGTCGGGTCGTCGGAGCAGAGGCGGAGATAGCAGCAGCGGCGTCGTGGGTCAGAATCGGAGACCTAGTGACCAGAGACGGTGGGTCGCGAGCGAAGACAGTAGAATCGGCGTCATCGGGGCTTCTGGCACGAGCAGCGGCGGTGGGTCGCGAGCGGAGACAGCAAAATCGAAATCATAGGGGCTTCGGCGCGAGCGGGCGGTGGGTCGCGAGCGGAGACAGCAGAATCGGCGTCGTCGGGGCTTCTGGCGCGAGCAGAGGCGGTGGGTCGCGAGCGGAGACGAGCTCGGCTCAGATCTGCCTGTGTCAAGTAGTCGGCGACGGGCGTCGAGGCAAGGCACGACAATGACGGGTAGAGGCAGAGCACGGCAGCGACGGGCATCGAGCGGCGAGGGTTCGCGACTAGCGTCCAGCGGCGGTGGCCTTGAGGGCGAGCCATCGGCGTCCAGCGAGATTCTGAAAAACTGAAAGGGTCGGGAAGTCTCGGGGGAGGGGGTTCCTTTTGGAACCCTAACCGATTCCGTTCTCGGTTCCGCGATCGGTTCCGATTCCGGTTCCGGTTCCGGAACCGGGATCGCCGATTCCCGGAAAAATGGAACTGGGAATCGGAACCGGTCCTTTAAGAACCGGGAACCGAATCGGAACCTCCGGTTTGGTTCTCCGGTTCCCGGTTCTACCCGGGAACCGTGCTCACCCCTAGTTACAATAACTAGAAACCATTGAAATTCATCATTCAAAATAGCGACATCTGAAATAATTTGGCTAAAAACTATAAAACAAACGCTTTTTGGGAGGCAACCCAAGCATTTTCATTATATTCCTTAATTTATTTTTTAAGTTTGCTTTTTGCAAAAAAAGAATAAATTAATTTTTCTCTATTTTCTGGGTTAATTTTCATGTTTTTTTAAGGGGCCTATGTTCCAAGAGTTTAGTTATAAAGGCCATCTATGGACACATCCTACAACGAGGGGAGTTTTCTTATTTCTATTTTGCTTTTTCACATCGAGGACAATGCTTTATTTAAGTTCCGGGAGAGAGAAATTTTTTTGCTAAATCTAATTTTTTCTATCATGATTGCATTCTTTGTTATGAATATTTGTGATTTTTATAAAAATTTAAATTTTATTTGAATTTGCGACGACGTGTGAGTTAATTTTAATTTTAATTATGTTGATCCACTTACTGAGTATTAAAAGTCATAAAATTTTGACTTATGTGTAAATCTAAACAACATTCATATGAAGTATGTGATTTTCTCAAATCTTACCTAAACCTTACAATTCGTTTGATTTTCTTTTGAAGCAAAATTCTAAGCTACATCTAAATCAGAAAATGATTTAGGCAATTTTTTGATTGATTGAGCCTTTCAAGCCAATCATGATTATTTATCCTTCATCACCCCGTTGAGCCTTAATTATTATCTAATTTTTCATTGATACCTATATGTGTTTAGCCTATCTTTTATCAAATTATATATTTGTCCCATGCCCCATGAACAAGTTGAATTTTTTTTTAAATGTTTATTTGAGCCTAACAACAATTTGAGAGGAATGATGTAGCCATAAAAAGAAAAAAATTAATTGCCATAATTGTTTGGGGTGTATCATTAAAAAAAAAAAAGTTGCTTTTATGGTTTCCTATCCAACTTTTTTTTTTTTTGTTGGTCGAATTTTCCTATCCAACTTGAGTGAGCCTTTTGGATACTCAATAGGTTGGAAATTTTCATATTATGTTATGAGGGACTTTGGGAGGAATTCCATCATAAAGTAATTGAAAAAAAGGAAAGATGATATGTGGTGATAGAAATATTATCTTGAATGAGCGAAATTGAGAATAGTAATATTGGCTCCAATTAAATCTTACAAATTAATGCGTTGATGGCTTATTTGAGCCTTAAAGTACTTTTATCTCATCTTTAACGCAGCCTTACATTACAAATCGAGAAAAGTTCTATTGATTTTCTGTTGGATAATTAGCTTATATCAGTGGAGAGAGAAATGAAAACTAAACCTATAAGATTTGGTCATAATTATAGAAAATTTTCGAGAGGTTGTTGAATTTATCTAGATTATATATAATTTGAAAATACGAGGACTCACACACATTTGAATCACATAGTTAGAATTGATCATAACTTATAAATCAATTTCAATGTTTGGATGAAATTTATGTTTTTCTTTGAATTGTGAATTGGAGCGATTATAGAAAAATGTCATGGAGGAAATTGTTAGCTTGAATACGTGTTATATCTTGCTTTTGCTCGAGAACTAGCGAAATGTTAAGTTTGGGGGTTTGATAACTCGATAATAATAGAGTTATCGTACTTATTTTAGACAACAAATATGGTACTTTATAATGCAGTATTCGTTAAAAAAATATTTGGATTTCATTTTAGTTACTCAAACATTCATTATTGATGCAGAGTAATGGGATATGGATAAAACAAGGAGAAAGGGCAAAGAGAAGGAAGGGAAAAAAATTCAAATTAAAAAATGTTGGAAGATGGATACCAAATCAAGGATTATGTGATTTATTTCCTGATTTCACATGGAAAAAATAAACACTTGTATTGCGTTAGGATTCTTGAATATACCCTATAAATAGGATTATATATATATATATATATATATATATATATATATATTGAGAGTTTTTTGAGCATTTTGAAAAGAAAACAAAGTGGTGACGTAATTCTTATTCTTTAATTTAAGTTGTTCAGTTTAATTTATATTTTTATTTATTTTTCTACCATGTTCTAATTTTCATCTATTAGGGCTACAATGTAGCCTGACCATGATAACATAAATTTCATGATTTTTATATGTACAAGTGATTTCATTCATGTGAGTTATATATTATTATATTTAATGTTTTTAAGTGATCAACCACCACTTGAATGTTTCGATGTGCACGTTTGCAATTGAAAAGTGATAATTTACAATTGCTCCTTATAATATATAATGATGAATTAAACATGAATAGAGATATATCGCATTATTTGTGTAGCTTTCAATGATTAAGTGATCTAAAAGATTCATTGTAAGCCGGGAGTATACATATTTTTAATGCATTTGTTTTTATTTAAATTCGCATGGAGATATAGTGGATTAATAAACTGAATAAGTTTGCTAATAGGATAGTGAATATATTAAGAAATTTCGCTATCACATGTTTAATATTGTTATTGTACTTGCAACAATATGAAATTCATATATAGTTTTCGGATGCTCTAACATATTTATGTGATTGATTTACTGCATTTAATTTCTAAATTTTGCTTTTAAGATTTTTAATTTTAATTTATTCTCAATTCTATTTTGATTTATTAGATAAATTTTAGAATTAGTCTATTTTTGGAATCTCAATCTCTGTTGGATGATACTTTTTCTCATCATTATATTACTTATACGACACACTTATATTTAGAATTTTGCAAACAAGTTTTTGGTGTGGGCAACTCAGGTTCGATCCTTGACATGAGAATATAGTACCTAGAAAATACTACCGTCATTAGCCGAATCACTTCAACTAGGATTGTCACTTTCTATTTTAATATTTAATTACCAATTATATATATCACTCGCGGGATGGGCCGGGCCCGGGCATGGAAGCCGCTGCCAAGGCCCAGCTGGTTGATTGGGCTCGGCCCTAAAATTGACCAGGCCTAGAATTTTTGGCCAGGCCCGCCTATTATCTTGCCCAAGCTTTATAATTCGCCGGGCGGGCCCGTGGACCACCGTGCCCACGATCAGGTCTATCACACAAAAGTCGGCTTTTATGTGACCTAATGACCCCGATCAGAAAAAAGCCTTTATTTACATTCCAATTTGTCATTCGAACTCGGACGCCCCGTGAGACTCGTCCTCAAACTGCCAAGCCTTCCCTGCCTCGTGACTCGGTTGCAACTCCGTGCCTGTCAGAAAACGATGAGAAGACAAGAACAGAGCAATGAGAAGAGAAGAATCGAAGAACTTTGGGGAAATTTTCTTCTGTATTTCTCTATGTATTTCTTTGTACATTCGATGTAGATATATTACAAGACTTGTACGAGATAAAGGAAAGGAAATATTATACAAATCAATTCAATATTCCCTGTCTCAATCTATTCTTGATTTAATCCATGATTGATCGATTATGATTTATGACCGAGAAATAGATTAAGCATATCTTCCGACACTCCCCTCAAGCCGGTGGCTTGTAAATATCCAAGACTCCTAGCTTGCTTAGGAGATATGCGTGCTTGTCTTTGACATAAAGGTTTGGTGAAGATGTCACAGTTGCTCTGCGGTTCAATCCCTCTTGTCTCGATGACCCCTTCTTGAATCTTCTCTCTTGTGAAGTGGCAATCTACTTCTATATGCTTCGTTCTTTCATGCATCACGGGGTTTCTTTGCAAGTTTAATAGCTGCATCGTTGTCACAAAACAGCTTTGTTGCCTTATTTAGCTTAATCCCAAGATCCGCAAGCAACCCTTGTAGCCATACAACCTCGCATGTAGTTTTTGCCATAGCCCGGTGATTCTCGCTGCGAGGACGGAGACAGGTTACTGTTTCTTGGTCTTCCATGAGAGAAGAGACTCTCCAAGTTTAATACGGAATCCAAGTAATCGATCTCCGACTCATTGGGCAAGTCGCATAATCACGCATCACAATACGCTGTCAATTCCATGTTGCATCTTCGGAAAGAAGTATCCCAAGTCCTGGACTCCTTTTCGGATATTTTACAACCTTCAATGCAAAGCATTCATGTGGGATTCCTTCGGGCTATGCATAAATTGGCGAGAGTTTGCACCGCATATGATATGTCGGGCCGGTCATGGTCGATATATAAGTTTTCCAACGAGCTTCGATAACTTGTAGGATCTTGGAGTATGGGATCATCATCTTGAGATACTCCTCCAAGAAAATCTCTGCTGTGGTTAACTTGATATTCGCTCGATTGGTATAACAAAGAGCTTGCAACCTGATAGGCCCGTTCCTGAAATTATCTCCAATATGAACTTTCTTTGACTGAGGGAAATCCCTTGGTCTGATCGACCAATCTCAATTCCTAGGAAGTATTTTGGTGCTCCCAGATCTTTTATATGAAATGTGGCATGCAAATATTTCTTGAGACTCTCTATTGCAAGTTCATCATTTCCCATGATGAGAATATCATCAACATATATCATCAAATAGATGGATGACATACCTTTAGTCCATGTGAAAAGAGCATAGTCATACTTGGACTGTTTGAATCCTGCACTAGTCAGAGCACTAGTAAATTTTGCATACCATTGTCTTGAGGCTTGTTTTAGTCCATAGAGGGATTTACGAGACGACATACTCTATCCTCCCCCTGTCTCCGTAAACCCTGAGGAATAGCCATGTAAATTTCCTCATCTAGATCACCATGAAGAAAGGCGTTATGGACATCCATCTGATGCAAAGACCAATCATGAATGGCTGCAACAGATAAGAAGGAACGAACAAGAATGACTTTAGCGACCGGAGAGAAGGTCTCGTGGTAATCGAATCCTTCTCGTTGGGTAAACCCTTTCGCTACCAGCCTAGCCTTATAACGCTCAATTGAGCCATCGGATCTATACTTGATCTTGTAAACCCACTTGCATCCTATGGGTTTTTCTGTTTGGAGGCGAGGGTGACTAATTCCCGAGTTTTGGTTGTCGGTCAATGCTTGTAATTCTGCTGCCATGGCCTTTGTTGCCAACGTGGATCTCTTGAGGCTTCATCATAGTTGGAAGGCTCTATGGCGTTTGAAATACGACTAATGCAAAAGCATCTATGATCCGATGAAAGCTTGTCGAAGCACACATAAGAAGATATTGGATAGCGAATACCTGGTGAGTTGAATGAAGCACAAACATAATCTTTACTCCAGGTTGGTGGTCTGGTAGCTCGTCCTGACCGCCTTGGATGAATGGGTGGTGGTGGAGGTGAATTCTCTTCCTCCGGCAATGGTTCAGGAGTGTGCTCCATGTGAGTAATCTCTATAGGAACATCATCCACGCCATCATAAGGAGATGCGGGCAATGTGGAAGGAATCCTTACTTACGGAGGTGTTGTGATAATATACCCAGTAATGGTTCCTCATCAGGGAAGTGGTGATGATTATTGCCCAAGCTGTCTTGTGGAGATGAATTTTCTCGAAAGGGAAAGATGGTTTCATGGAAAACAACATCTCGACTAGTAAAGAAATCTCCCATTTGTGTGTCGAGGACACGATAGCCCTTTTGTAAACTGGGATATCCCATGAAGATGCATCGCCTAGCACGAGCACTCATTTTGTCCCGAGGCCCCATGATTGTGGCATAGCACAAGCAGCCGAAGACTCTCGATGATCTAATGTTGGTTGCTTCCCATAGAGTAATTCGAAAGGCGATTTGCCATCCAATATGCGTGTTGGCATCCGGTTGATTAGATATGCTTTGCAGTGATGACACAATCTCCCCGAGGTTTCCTCGGAATAGAACCCTGAAATTTAAGGGCCCCGGTAACTTCAAGAGATGGCGATGCTTTCTTTCGACTACCCCATTCTTTGTGGGGTATAGATACATGAGCTCTCATGAAGAATGCCTTGGGACGAAATAATGATCGACAATCATTATTAAAAAATTCTGTCCCATTATCGACGAACTCGCTGTACCGATTTCCTGAACTGATTCTTGGTCAGAGTCAGAAACATCTTTAAATTAGAAGCAACCTGTGCTTTGGATTGCATCAAGAAGACCCAGGTGGCACGAGAGCAGTCGTCCACAATTGTGAGAAAATATCGTGAACCATCCCTATGTGGGGTGTGATAAGGTCCCCAAACATCCATATGAATTAAAGAAAAATTTCAAGAGCGACTTGTACCGTTTGGAAAAGAGGTTCGGGATTGTTTTGCAAGCGGGCGATTTCACATTTAGAGTAAGGGAAAAAAAAACATTGTGTCCCATTCGAGAATGCAAAAGAAAGCTCTTGTCATTGGTAGATAAATTACACAATGAGTTTTTATTCTGAGGTACTGGAATGGAATGAAAATGACTGTTCCAAAAATAGAGTCCTTCGGAAACACTACCCAAGCCCATCTGTTTCCCAGTCGAAAGGGCTGGAAAAAACAAATCGTCGAATCAAAGAATATTTGACAATAATTTTCCTTGCAAACTTTAGAGACCGAAATGAGATTGAATTGGAATTGTAGGACATAAAGGACATTTCGAAGAATTATCTCAGGGCTTAATTGAACAGTGCCTGTCAAGGTGACTTGAGTGGTGGTTCCATTTGGCAATTGCACAGAAATGGGTGTGTGCAATTTTTTGTGCTCATTGGAAAAAAAAGATTTATCACAAATAATATGATCAGTTGCCCCTGAGTCAATAATCCAAGCCGTTCTTGAAATAGAATTTATCAGGCAATGTGAAATACCTGAAAAACTCGTTCCTTTATTCCCCAAATCAATTTTACGTAATGCTTGCATTAGCCGCTGGTACGCCCCCATATGAAATTGGCCGTTCACTGTTCAAGCCGACGTGGTCCAAGGACTGATAGGCTGCAGCATTTTCTTCCCCTTTTCTCCGGCTTACCATGTAATTTCCAGCAATTATCCATGGTATGATGAGGCCTTTTGCAATATTCACAATATAATTTTCCTTTTCCTTTTGAATTTTGCCCGGAATTTTTAAAAGGAATGGAAAAAGACTGACCGTCCGATCCTTTTAAAGCGAGAAAAACCGGCCGTCCGATCCACTCGGCGAGGAAAAAACCGACCGTTGGATCCTTTTAATGAGGAAGAGATCTCGCCGTCGATCGTTTTGCCGCCACATAATATCCACCGTCCGATCCTCCAACCGAGAGAAGATCTCCACCGTTAGATCCACCGACAAGGAAGGCCGCTTGTCCACCGTCCGATCTCGGCCATGTAATCCCGGCCGTCCAACATGCTCCTTTTAAGCCCCCTTTCAACGAAACCGTGCGTCAACCCTAGCCCCCTTTCGCCATTCTCTCCCCTCGGGCTAGGGTTTTGTCGAGTCTCGCCGGACGCCGCGCATCGCGAGGGCGATGCTGTCGCTTCCTCGCGTCTGCTCCGGAACCGCGAGCCTCTGGCTCTCCTCTTGGACGGCCAGTTGGAAGATTCGTCCAAGAGGAGGAATTGGCTCCATCGCCAAGATCTGCGACCGAAGATGTTGGTAAGTTTCGTTTAAAATCAATAGAAATCTCGTGGATTTCTCCCTTTCTTTTATCGATTTATACTGCCGAAGGGTTTCGGGTGGTCCCTCGAGCTTCTCCTCTACGGCTTCGAGTGGTTCCACGGGAGGAAAGCTTGTTGTAACAGCCTGTAACACTCATGTTTCCCTGTTTTAATTCGCTCAATTCCCGCATAAGATAAAAAATTTGAGCCCGATCTAACTTCCCATACATTTCCTTGATGTTATCCCACATCGTTTTGGTGTCTTCATCGGAGGGAGCCCGGCGGCCACATCCGGAGATATGCAATTGCCGATCCATGTTCGGATCGGGTGATTGCATTTTCTCCAGTGCTCGGCCAACCGCTCGTCCGAAGAAATGGGTATGGTGCCGTCGAGGAATCCATCCTTGTCTTTGGTCACTGGGCTCGCCGAAATCCCGCGACCATTTTGAGTAGATCCCCGATCCGGTGAGTTGTAAACTGATCAATTTTACCTCTGGCCCGTCAGCGGTTGATATGTACAAAGGGTCGCCAGGTTCTGGCCGCCCTGTGATGGCTGTGATTGGGAATGGAAGGTATCCGGGCGTGATGTTCGGGTAAGGATTTGTACCCGACCCGCCGATCCGAATCCGGACCCGCATTGAATGTGCCCGAGTGATTCGATCCAATAAAGGGTTCGCCCGCCCGTTCACTTGCTCGAACCGACGGCGAACTTGCCCCATTCGTGGCCGGCGAATTCCCGTCGGTCTGGGGTTGCTTTGACCGCTCCGGACCCGGCGATGATGTGTTTGGGCCTGTCCCAACATATAATGGGTACGGCACCCATTGGTAAGGCTGCCTGAGATGGGTAACCCCATGGCTGACTGAGCCGGGAAAAATTGCCACGGCATATTCTGGAGGTGAGTTTGCGGTGGGATCGAAATAGTGCTCTGTGTTTGTTGTGCAGGCGAAGCTTCTTCTGGAACCCTGCTGTCAACGCCAGAGGATGGATTTTCTGGATTACTCATGGTGAGTAAAATTCTGGTTCTTTCTTCTCTAAAAAAACTTTGATTCCTCCGTTACTTTGATCTAACTTTGCAGATCAGAAGCTTCGGTAGGCAATCAAGGCTTGCGGAAGCGAAATCAGGAGCTAATGCTCTGATACCATGTCAGAAAACGATGAGAAGACAAGAACAGAGCAATGAGAAGAGAAGAATCGAAGAACTTTGGGGAAATTTTCTTCTGTATTTCTCTATGTATTTCTTTGTACATTCTGATGTAGATATATTACAAGACTTGTACAAATAAAGGAAAGGAAATATTATACAAATCAATTCAATATTCCCTGTCTCAATCTATTCTTGATTTAATCCATGATTGATCTGATTATGATTTATGACCAGAAATAGATGAAGCATATCTTCCGACAGTGCCCAAAATAAGATCAACAAGCCGAGGTCTGGATCAAAGTCGCAGGACAGAAGGCTGATGCTTTCCCAATGTACGAGAAAAGTCGGCAGCAAAAGACCCCCCACGTTTCCTCCTCGCGAAACGAGAAGATAGAGAGGGGTACAACCAAACGCGAGCCACTTTATTCACAAGCAAGGGGCAGCGGCATTTACATCTGGGGAAAAACAGGCGACGTTGCCGAAAGCAAGTGAGTGTGGCTCCCGTGAATTCTGTGCCCACATTGCCAGCCAGCAGTTACTGCTGTCTGCCGAGGCATGTGAAGGGTAGGGCCTCCGAAGAGGACAGGCATGTGACTGGAAAGTGGAACATGTGGGGATGGGGCCATGTATTATCCCCATTGTCGGCAGATGCACATGGAGGATGAGCTCAAGGACGGTTTAACGAATGGCCTTTTTCCCTCGACGGTTTTCGCCAATGTCTATGATGTACGAATGTCGCTTTCCGTGGTACCTATCGAGTATGTATAACGTGAGGTTTTTAGACCGGATATCGCGTGAAGGTGTCAAGTTAAGGCCCCCGGGGGGGGGGTGTGTTCGTGCTGCAAATGAGAACTTAAATCGGTTCTTTGAGGCAGGACTAGTCTAATTATCACGGCCTTTTCCGTACAAAAAAAGTGCAGGGGTGTCATAAGTTTGAAAGCTCGAGAGGGAGAGTGCGCTTTGGCGAAATACACGGCAATGCGTTTTGCAAGATGGCCACTGAGATTGGAGTGGATAGCTTGATGATGTTACCGCCGGTTTAAGCTTGACATCTTTGAGGGGTAGAGTGCGCTCAAGGCCTTCAGCAAGTTTTTTATCAAGCGGATTGTCATAGTTAGTGATTTAAATAACAGAAAACCAGTTAAATATGTTTTCAAACTGATGAATGCGAGGAACGTTACAACATTACAAATACAAGCATCTCAAACTGATGTTTTCTTGCTGCTCTTCTTCTTTTTTTCTATACATTCCTGTGATCATCATTCTTGGAATAAACTATTGGAAAAAGTATTAGGATACACAAAATAATAATAATTATCGGAAATACATTACAAAAGATTAGAAAATAAAAGGAAATGTCCAGGCGTGCAAAGATTGTCCTTAAGGATAATTCCGCCCCTCGAGACGAAACTCGGTGCGTAAAGAAGGCTTCACGCTATCCTCCTAAGATACAACTGGACCTTCTTTTATACTCTACACTGAATATTAGAAGGAAACAGAATAATTTTTGTGTATAACCCAACAAATAGAAAAGGATTTGTATGAGAACATATTGTATTTACTGAGATTGTGAGTGAAGTTTCATTTATATTTAAACAAGAAAAGGAGAGAGCCGTTAGGAGATTGTCATAAATCAATTGGTAATTAAAAAGATGACCGTTATGAAGTAATAAATCAAAAGTTATAAAGCCGTTCTATCACCGTTATACAACTATTAGAAAAAAGCTGTTACAAAAATGATGACTTTTTTTACGATTATAATTTCTAATAAATATTTCAAAAATATTGAAGTATCCAATATAAACTAAGCCTCAAGGAGCTTCCTAAGGCAAAGATGTGATCAAGGAACAATTCAGTTGACTCATGCACCAGCGAATAATTAATGTCATGTGCCAAGAGGGAAAAAATTTTGTTAGCAGCTGCAACGGACGGATGACTGTCAGCAATGTTGTTGGGAGCAACAGTAAAAGCTCAACAAGTGGAGGCAACAATATCAACAGTACCAGCCGAACATGCCTATAAATACACTCGTTCCCTTTCTCTAATGTATCATCATCCTTCTCTGTTTTCCCCTTCTACTTTCTCTCTGTACAATCTCTAACCTGAAACGATGGCTAAAGCACAAAGCATCCTCCTCCTGTGCGTTGCACTCCTGCTTGTTCTAGCACAAGAAAATGAGGTGACCGAAACTGCACAAATTTCCAATTTTTTGTTCACTTTGGATTTGTGAACCAACATTGAACACTCCCGTGAACTGAAGTAAATAAGAAAATTTCCCAAGTCTTATCGATTGCACCCTTATGCAGGTCTTTGGCTCCACGGAGTCGGTTCCGGAGTTTGACATACAAGCAAGGAAAGGCAGCCATCAGACGGTGAGTGACTCTTTCTTATCATATAATCACTGTCGTGTTTCTGCTAGGTTCATGAAAGATCAAAAAGGATCTGACCAATTTTGAATGGCTTGGTATATATTTGCAGTATGGTACCACTCAAGGCAGTCTTAAGCCACAAGGTTGGTCAATTTTTTTCTTATTCTTTCACATTTTCCAGTTCCATTTCTCATTGTTCTGCTCCTGTAGCAGGGCTTTCTCGTGAAAGTCTTGCACAGATCCTGGTTCCATAAATGTGGTAATTTTTTGTTGCTGGCCATGACCGGGACTTAAGCGGGTGTCTTTTTGTAATTTTTGTGTAGATTGCGGTCCAAGATGCACGTCTAGATGCTCGGCAACGTCATACAAGAAGCCGTGCATGTTCTTCTGCCAAAAATGCTGTGCCAAATGCTTGTGTGTTCCTGCTGGAACCTATGGGAATAAGCAAACTTGCCCTTGCTATAACAACTGGAAGACCAAGAGAGGAGGCCCGAAATGTCCCTGAACATTACATGTTCCTTCGATTATATTCCTAACCAATCATTTTGGTAATTCCTAGTAACTGGCTACGGCCACAATTAGGAGGAAGAAGAAGAAAAAGATGAAGAAAGGCAGGGTTACATTGCCTTTGTGCTCTTTAATTCATTCCAAGTTGTATGTGGCCAAGTTTCTCAGAAGTACTACTGGACTATTTCTGCAGTTGTCGTCTCTGCCTTTGTGCTCTTTAATTCATTCCAAGTTGTATGTGGCCAAGTTTTTCAGAAGTACTACTGGACTATTTCTGCAGTTGTCGTCTCCTACTCTTGAGTCCTCAATACTTACTTACATGAATCACGCCTGAGTGTGATATGTTTGTTGTTTGTTTTTTGCGCTGTCTGTCGATATCAAACTAGCTTTCACAATACCCTTTCACGATTGCATAGAGAAACGACATTTGCTTAATCGAGAAATAGGACTTACAATGCACAAAGATCATGCTAAACTAAACTTTACATGATAGTAGTTGCGATTCTCGAAATAGGGTTTGGAACATTGTGAGCTCATTGGATAATCAAATACTTGAAAAGTATTATGATACATTAATAAAATGAAAAGGCGGGCACAAGATTTTTGGGCTTTGGGTCTTCGATCGTTAAATTCACTACAGCAATGATAGATTTAGTTCTGAGTTCCTGTAATTTAACCAAAGATACGCGTTCTGGATTTTGTGTTCGTGTTGCAAATGAGAACTTAAATCGGTTCTTTGAGGCAGGACTAGTCTAATTATCACGGCCTTTTCCGTACAAAAAAGTGCAAAGGTGTCATAAGTTTGAAAGCTCGAGAGGGAGAGTGCGCTTTGTCGAAATACACGGCAATGCGTTTTGCAAGATGGCCACTGAGATTGGAGTGGACAGCTTGATGATGTTACCGCCAGTTTAAGCTTGACATCTTTGAGGGGTAGAGTGCGCTCAGCAAATTTTTTATCAAGCGGATTGTCATAGTCAGTGATTTAAATAACAGAAAACCAGTTAAATATGTTTTCAAACTGATGAATGTGAGGAACGTTACAACATTACAGATACAAGCATCTCAAACTGATGTTTTCTTGCTGCTCTTCTTCTTTTTTTCTATACATTCCTGTGATCATCTTTCTTGGAATAAACTATTGGAAAAAGTACTAGGATACACAAAATAATAATAATTATCGGAAATACATTACAAAAGATTAGAAAATAAAAAGAAATGTCTGAGGTGTGCAAGCACTGTCCTTAAGGATAATTCCGCTCCTCGGAGTACAAAACTCGGTGCATAAGGCTTCGGCTACAACAGACATTATTCTATACTCCGCACTGAATATTAGAAGGAAACAGAATAACTTTTGTGTATAACCCAACAAATAGAAAATGACTTGTATGAGAACATATTGTATCTACTGAGATTGTGAGTGAAGTTTCATTTATATTTAAACAAGGAAAGGAGAGAGCCGTTAGGAGATTGTCATAAATCAATTGGTAATTAAAAAGATGACCGTTATTAAATAATGAAGAGTTTATGAAGTAATAAATCAAAAGTTATAAAGCCGACCGTTATACAACCATTAGAAAGCCGTTATATAACCGTTAAAAAGCCGTTACAAAAATAATGACTTTTTTGACTATCATAATTTTTAATAAATATTTCAAAATTACTGAAATATCCAACATAAACTCCTAAGGCAGAGATGTGATCAAGGAACAATTCAGTTGACTCATGCACCAGCGAATAATTAATGTCATGTGCCAAGAGGGAAAAAATTTTGTTAGCAGCTGCAACGGACGGAGGACTGTCAGCAATGTTGTCGGGAGCAACAGTAAAAGCTCAACAAGTGGAGGCCACAATATCAACAGTACCAGCCGAACATGCCTATAAATACACTCGTTCCCTTTCTCTAATGTATCATCATCCTTCTCTGTTTTCCGCTTCTACTTTCTCTCTGTACAATCTCTAACCTGAAACGATGGCTAAAGCACAAAGCATCCTCCTCCTGTGCGTTGCACTCCTGCTTGTTCTAGCACAAGAAAATGAGGTGACCGAAACTGCACAAATTTCCAATTTTTTGTTCACTTTGGATTTGTGAACCAACATTGAACACTCCCGTGAACTGAAGTAAATAAGAAAATTTCCCAAGTCTTATCGATTGCACCCTTATGCAGGTCTTTGGCTCCACGGAGTCGGTTCCGGAGTTTGACCTACAAGCAAGGAAAGGCAGCCATGTGAGTGACTCTTTCTTATCATGTAATCACTGTCGTGTTTCTGCTAGGTTCATGAAAGATCAAAAAGGATCTAACCAATTTTGAATGGATTGGTATATATTTGCAGTATGGTACCACTGAAGGCAGTCTTAAGCCACAAGGTTGGTCAATTTTTTTCTTATTCTTTCACATTTTCCAGTTCCATTTCTCATTGTTCTGCTCCTGTAGCAGGGCTTTCTCGTGAAAGTCTTGCACAGATCCTGGTTCCATAAATGTGGTAACTTCTTGTTGCTGGCCATGACCGGGACTTAAGCGGGTGTCTTTTTGTAATTTTTGTGTAGATTGCGGTCCAAGATGCACGTCTAGATGCTCGGCAACGTCACACAAGAAGCCATGCATGTTCTTCTGCCAAAAATGCTGTGCCAAATGCTTGTGTGTTCCTGCTGGAACCTATGGGAATAAGCAAACTTGCCCTTGCTATAACAACTGGACGACCAAGAGAGGAGGCCCGAAATGTCCCTGAACATTACATGTTCCTTCGATTATATTCCTAACCAATCATTTTGGTAATTCCTAGTAACTTGCTACGGCCACAATTAGGAGGAAGATGAAGAAAAAGAAGAAGAAAGGCAGAGTTACATTGCCTTTGTGCTCTTTAATTCATTCCAAGTTGTATGTGGCCAAGTTTCTCAGAAGTACTACTGGACTATTTCTGCAGTTGTCGTCTCCTACTCTTGAGTCCTTAATACTTACTTACATGAATCACGCCTGAGAGTGATATGTTTGTTGTTTGTTTTTTGCGCTGTTGATATCAAACCAGCTTTCACAATACCCTTTCACGATTGCATAGAGAAATGGCATTGGCTTAATCGAGAAATAGGACTTACAATGCACAAAGATCATGCTAAACTAAACTTTACATGATAGTAGTTGCAATTCTCGAAATAGGGTTTGGAATATGGTGAGCTCATTGGATAATCAAATACTTAACTAGTATTATGATACATAAATAAAATGAAAAGGGGGGCACAAGATTTTTGGGCTTTGCGTTTTCGATCGTTAAATTCACTACAGCAATGATAGATTTAGTTCTGAGTTCCTGTAATTTAACCAAAGATAGGCGTTCTGGATTTTGTGCATCATTAACAAAAGCACTAACAATCATCTGGATCACTTGTTTCCATCCTGGCTTTAGATAAAAGGAGAAAGAAAAATTGATTTGTCCTGGTTCCTGAATCTTTCACTTATGTTCGAATCATTCTGCAGTCTCATGCATTGCCTTTCAAGTGATTGCTGTGAGTTCAAATCCTTCTCCATTCGTTGCGTGACATGTAGTATAAGCTTATCGTTAAGATGAAATGGGCTGAGGGACATATAGTGATGTGCCAACGTCCATCAAAAAGTCTACGGGATGATTACCAACGCGGCGTAAGATTCATAAGATCCATGCAAAGCCCATTGCCTTGGGGATCAAAAGCATCTCGGAATTTTGTCTCTGTTTTCTGGAAAGGAAGAAATATCATTGGGTTCACTGTGAATGAAAGCCCTGCTAATCACAAGTATCACTAATCTCAAATCTCATAGCTCATACAGAGACCTGGTTGTCACAGACTCGACTAATACCTCAATGTCAAATTTCATACTTCACAGTGTGAGAAAGACCAAAAAGACCAAGTCCTGATCTCGGTGTAAGCATTGCACGAACCTTGCGTAATGACTTCAAAAGTTTGTGCACATATTCGAAACCCTTTAGGCCATTCTCTACATGTAGGCTCAGGTCACTTAACATGGACGGTTATTCTTTCACAGAATAAAAGCAAAGACGATGCAAAGAATGAACTAATGGCATGCTTCGAGAATTCTGAATAGCTTATCGGAAACAGATAAACTCGCTAAGACCAGAATAACAATGCTAATTCTATTAAGTAGTGATGACAAGGATTGGTTTCAACCCAATGCTTCTTTCTTCATCATCATCATTCAGGCTCATAACCCTCTGGTGTAAGTCATCGATAATTGCAACTCCAGAGATAAAACAATCACCACCATCAGATCGATCTAGATTCTGGATGAAATCCACAAACTTGACAATGACGTTTCCATTTCAGATGAGTATAAAGACCGACTGTTTATTTGCCTAAGAGTGCACCATTCCATCATCTGGATAGAAAATAACTAGTTCCTTCTTCAGGAGATACAGATTCTATGAATGATTAGACACACTTGTGAGCCAGTGAAGTAATGCCAATTTACTATGGCAATTACAAAAGATCATACCCCCCAAGAAATGGAAATAAAAGCAATTTTAAGCCGTACACCCTATCAAAACCAAAATGAACACTACTTTTCTAATGGTAAAAAACAAGGAAACAGAATATTTGGTATATAATTGTCTGACTTTTCAGGTATATACGTTACATAGAGCAAAATTGATCGATCGGATTCTGGCTGTATGAAAAGAGAACAAAAGTTTGACAGATGAAGAGTCAGAAGATCTGCAAATCATTGTCAGAAGCAGGCATCATATATGGAAAAAATCCTTTAATGGGAGTTGTCTGTTTACAGTGTGGCTAAGTTAATATCTTACTTTCTACACATCCAAGCCGACACGGAGAAAAGAGGCCGATCTTGCCAGCACATAACTACACATCCGTTTTCTTCTTTGATCTTATACGCGTCACAATTGTATCCCTGCATCAACCTCTTCGCCTGCAACCTCCCAATGTAGCTCAATGGCACATTCCCGAATCCAGCCAAGTCAAGCCTCTGGATCCACTTGTCCAGCTTCTCGTGTCGTTCCTTCCTTTCAGCTCCCTCGCACGATACAATATTCTTGATTTCTTCCCCAAACAGCATTTTCTCCACCTTCAATCTCTCTAAGGATGTCCTTGACACCGTAGACTCCAAACAATCGAACAATGCTGCGTAAGAGTGCAAAGCTTCCACAAGCCGCTCCAATAGAGTCGACCCATTATGGTTCGAGTCTTGCTCTGTCACTACCATAACCTTTGGGGATAATCCCCACAAAGCATTGAGAAAATTATCCATTTTGACCGAAGCATTTACAGAAAGTGGGGACGATGTAGCTGAGTCAGTACTTGGGCTACTCCCATTTGCCAAGTCTTTCTCAAGCGGTTCACCCAGCATGTTTTGGCTCATCAGTAAGACTCTGTGTGAGCTAGTTCCATTCATATTCTTGAATGGAAGAGGTGATCTTCTCTGGTGATTTTCATCGTGAAAGGCTAACAGGGAATGCAACTGAAGAACCGAGCTGATTGCCAGAGCCTCACCAGTCTTCACGCGCAATTTTTCAATCTCAAGATTCTCCAATTTGCTCACGATTGGATTAAACTGAAATGGAATATCCAATCTTTCTGCTTCTTCAGTCAAACTGCGGGCCATAAGATCTAAGACCTCTTTGTGCTGATGAATCCCTGTGATCCTGACATGGGGCGGTCCTTCAGGCCGTGCATTCAAAGATTGAAGAAGCGCAATCCACTGTGTGGGTTCGGCTGCATTGAGATCAATAATATGAACCATCTTCTCCGACTCCATAGCTTCCAGTATAGATTGATTGGTGAGCACAAATGCTGACTTCAAGAAAGGAAACAGCTCGAAGTACAGCTTCCGGACAAGAAGCTCGTCAGGCAGCAATGATATCTTCGTAGAATTAAGGGCCTTATGAAGGCCAGGCCACGACTTGAGTATCCGGTCGGCGAGCGCCTCTGTAAAGTACGCCGCAATCCGTTGCATAGTATCCCCATCGGGAGACGCAAGCTGAGAGATTTGCTCGAGGGCTATATTTGCATTCTCGAGGTTACCGTTGGCGACGTGATTCGCGCAAGCGAGCAACAAATGTATTAGGTACAAGCCCCGTTCCTCGGATTTTAGTTCCTTCAGCAACGAGTGCGGTGACCCAAAACCCGGCGAAAGCGACATCAGGGAACAGAACTGGAGAGAAGAGGATGTCACGGAGGAAGACCCGTCGTCTTGAAACATCGGCGTTACCGGTCAAAGAGTCGAAAAGCCTCCGGTAATCGATGCAGGCGACGATTGTCCTGAAGAAGGCGACTCGGGGACGGTCCACTGAAAAATTCTAAGCAGCAAACTACTTCAGAGCAGGGCAGACCAGAAGATGACAGAGAGAGAGAGAGAGAGGGAGGGAAGAAGAAAGAAGGGAATTCAAGGAAATCAGCAGAGAAGAGACGAGACGAGCAAACTCTATCCAGACCCATCAAGCCAATGTACCGCAACGGGCAACGAGAATGGCGAGGAACAGGTCAACCAACCGGAGAAGCTATGCCTCTAGATTAGAGCGATTCCCACCACCCAACAAGAGGGAGAAAGAAATTGGACCGACAGAATCCAGCGAACCCAAACAAGAAGCGAAACAGGGGCGAGCGAAGAACAACTACAAATCTGGGCCAATCAAGCAAGACAGCGGGGCACCCAAGAACGAAAGTAAAACGAACGAAAATCCTCACCAGGAGTTCGTAGTCCGTGAAGAGGAGCCGACTGAATTCGAAACCGCACGCGACTATCGAAGCCCGAGCTCTGTTCGCCCAGGAAAAAAGTACGGCTCGAACCGAACGACCTCACGCGGAGAGACAGGGGGGGAGAGATCTGGTGGGGGTTCGATGGAGGAAAGCTCAGGCGAGATGCGGTGGTACTCGTGTTCGAATGGAAGGGGTGTCTCTCTCTCTCCCTCTCTCTCTCTCTCTCTCTCTTGCTTGGTTGCTTTTATGCTGGTTTAACGCGACACACAGCTTCGGGGTCACGTTGCTGTCGGACGAGTGCGGGTTGGGCCTGTTCCGCTTGTCGCTACTGGTTTCGGCTTTTGTCCTCCCCTCCCGCTCCCCTGTGAGAATATGGAATTTTCCCCGAGCGCTGGGCCTGTTCCGTTTGTCGCTACCGGTCTTGGCTTTTTTGTCCCTCCTCCTCCTCTCCTGTGGAATCCGGAATTCTCCCTCGGAAGCTCTCCTCTCTCTCTCTCTCTCTCCCAGACGGTGCAAGAATATCTTATTATTACTGAAATTTATGAATTTTCATTGCACTCTCGTGACATCAAAGGACTCGCGAAGTAGTTTGTCCAATGAAACACTCCAAGGACCACCCTCTCGAGAAATGGTTCTAAACTATTAATCTCCCGCTGCCGAAAGGCGATTATGTAATTTCCCATGACGATGTCATAGTTAACATGTGTGCATGGCGCGTGCTGGACTGATGTCCTATTCCAACTTTCCCACCTTTAACCTGAACTTTTCGGCTCTATTTAAGACCCTGCCGACCCATCTAGCCGTCATAATCATACTTTAACTGCCTAATGTCAACTGCTGTGACGAATCACTCTTTTTCTTCGTGCTGTCCGTGGGTGGGTATGGAAACTCAATTGCACTCAGCAAGATTTTCAGCGACGTTAGTTTCGAAACATGGGTTTGGTTTCTCTCTCTCTCTCTCTCTCTCTCTACCTACCTTTCTTCATTACCTGTCTCTGCACAAGGCTGGCCCGGTTGGGAAGAAGACTTTTGACAATATTCCCATAGGCCGGATGGATCCAAATATGTCCGCACAAGGACAAAACGAGCGCAGTCATCTCTTTGTTTCCTAGCGCGGGGGAGCGTGGGGGAACTGGCGAGAAAGCTCTGGACGGAAGAGGAGCGGGCCCACCGCCGTCTGTCCCTTTCTCGAAGAAGGGGGTCATCGAGTCGTGCGACCATACAATTGGTGCCATCTTCGCGCATTAAGACAAAGGGACAAGCAGGTTGCGCTACGGTCCAAAACCGGCGGGTACATATTTATTATTAACCGGCCTTTTGCAGTGACTTAGGTGGCGACTCCCGAGAAATGCCCCCGCCAGCGGGATTCAGACTTTCGGGGGGAGGATCATGTCATGAATTTCTTCTATGTTGGGTGGCTTGAGTTTTGGTGCGGGGGAGGTGGGTTTAGGTGGGACGACCAATCCGAGACCGCCGCGTGTCTGTGTCCGTCTGTCTCTCTGTGCCCATTGTGGCCTCCAACTAATGGTCGTGCGCTTTGAACAATCGACTCGCGAGCATGAGTCCTTTTCTGTCGCCCGAGCGTTTTTCTAGACACCCCCGGATTCAAAATATGGGAAAAAGGACGAATGCGATGAGTTCGTGTCCTTCGAGTCCTGAATTGTGACTGAAAATCTTAGATTGGCAACCCGAAAGATCCATTTCAAAACCAGATTGCACTGCCGCCGGTGATGTACATGCGACAAATCAAGATTACAGAACCTGGGACTTAGAATTCACATGAGAAAGCAGATTCTCTGAGGGGATGTGCAACAAAGTCGATCGATACTATTATTTAGAACATTGGCATTACTTGTGCTCGTGGAACACGAGAGGTTCCTCATCCCTGTTCAAGTTGTGCCAGGGCGACAGCGACCTTAGCGCCAACGAAAGCATTGTTCATCAACAGTGCAACGCCTAATATGGTCAAGAAAGGCACAAGAAGCAAGCACAGTATACAGGCAGCTCAGGTTAAAAGTACATATCAAGTTGGAATAGAAGCCGAGGTATGCCCCAATCATTTCCTGTCTCACGGTCAAAGTAAGCCGAAAATGAGAATCAATTAGTTCACAGGCACACGCGCGACAGAAAAAAGGCAATGCTAGGTATATAAAGCCAAAAACGATAATCAATGAAGCATAGTCGGTATTTGCATTCACAGGAAAGTAAAAGTTTCATCACTCCACTAAATTCCCACACATTTTCTCAAGAAAAAAAAGGGACAAGTGCCCTAGCTAACTATGTAGCACAGCCAATGGTGTCGCTTCTCATGGAAACTCTTCCGTCAGGCAACTAGCTAACATGGTGTCCATTTACATCTAGACCATAGGCAGGACATAATTCCATCTCAAACCATAGGCAAGAAGGGTTTAAACTAATCAAGCGCATCCCGGTACAGTCAAGCAGGGACAAAAAAAAGGCTGCAGAAAGGGATCTAGAGATTGTAATAGAGCCATCGTGATATTGTACTACATTGATTTCTGGACAATGTAACTTACTATGCTCAACGTGGCGATGCACTCCGCCTAGCAAAGACAGAAATCTCAACTTCCGATAAAGATGCTAAGTGATTGAGGACAAAAAAACATGGTTGCTGAAACAGTAGTTGCACATTTCCCCCAGAGGCCACCCAGCACAACTAAACTATGTGAAAGCTAGATATAGAAAACAATGGCCGAAAGAAATATGCATTGCCGATCAAAAAATTCATTGTTAACTGTATGACTGTACATATAAGTATGATTGCCGAAATCAAGTGTGGTTTTGTAGTAGAGATCTCACATGAAGAATTACTTGATAAAATGGGAGAAAAAAACCAGGAGATAATTCATCACTCTGATAGAATGCCAACAGAGATATAACACTCAAAAGTAGCTTCACATGAGCAAAAGGGACCTTGGAAGCAATATTTGACTAATGATATACATGAACTTTAACTATAGACAGATGGAACCATTTCTAGAAGAAAAGGCAAGTCATGCAGCTGTTAGCCAGAAATGACTGGAACGCTTGCTTGTTAACCAGAAATGACTGGAACTTTCACATGTAAAATTTTTTCAGCTACTAGACGCTGTGAAAATTGGATGCTGTGGTGTGTTACCACATTGGCGATGTTGAGCTGTCTTCTTAGGTCCTGTTCCAAGCTTAGCAAACTTCTTCAGTTCTTCCCTGCTAAGACCTGCTCAAACAAGCATCTATCAGGCTTAGTCTGGCTCTTGCATCATCATAGAATTACAAGAAGTCCCCACCTGTGATTGGCTTCAATTTACCAAAAGTTGAAAACAGCACGACGTTTCTGCAGCAACATTTAGAAAGACATAGTGAAAAAGGGAAAAAAAAAAGTGCTGGGGCTAGTTCCATCTCTGGAAAGCCAAGATAGAAGTTGCAATGGATATCATGCTCCGGCCAACAATTGCTTGTTACTCGCAAGAGAAGGAACAGACAGATCCTTTTTCCAAGGACATTAATAGAAAATATCTTAATGTTGTGAATTTCACACAAATGAAGTGCTATAGTCTTACCCTAGCTCTGCTTCATACTTCGATAGAGCCAAAGACACATATAACCCAAAAGTCAGATAAACATTAACCCTTTTTGCTTTCTGAAGTACAAATTTAGGTGCTTTACTTCCCCCCAAAACTAGGTTCACTAGTCATGAACATATTGGTTGAAAGCCCATACTGGGCAGTGTGGCTAAAGAATAGAAGAAATAATAGGGTGCATTGATGTCTCTATTCCATTTTGCATGGGAGATGCACACAGCATCAGTCCCCCGTAACTAAAGCAAACGGAAGCAGATATTAAGACCTCTCTCGCATCAGTTCATATTGAAAAAAAAAAAGTTACCCTTGTGGCTCAAGCGATGCTAGAATGATGCTGCATTTCATCTTCTGGTCTTTCTAGGAGGTTAAATTACGCAGATAAAACTTTCTCTGGCAAAGGGAAGTAGACATTTGAGGTCGGATAGTACGGTTTGCACATCAGTAGCAAGCATTTCAGAAAGCAGCATTCTCGAGCTACTAGTGTGGCCTGGCTACTTTAGACAACTCTCCTGAACTCCAGAAATGGATCGGCAATTTCACATTTATGTTCATTGTCAATGAAATCATTACTGCTTGAGTTACAAATAGCAAAAATAAGAAGAAAGTCCCTCAGACGAGCCCTTCATCACCGAGAGAAACCCAGGAAGAGCACGTATAAGTTTGCGTAGTAACACATAAAGGCACGTTCCCGATTCCTGCCGCAGGAACACCTCAGTTCTCCCTGACGATGGCTCGTATTCGCGCGGCCGTTTCGAACTTCAAAGTTCTTTGGATAAGGCATCTCTGGACACATGAAACACGCCGCAGATCAATCAAACGAAAAGCAACCGGACAATTCAGCTGAATGACAAAATGCATCAGTGAGATGCACTCGGTGGACTCGAGCGCAGCCACGGGTCTACCAGCCGATAGACCAAAATGTTAGAGACCATCATTCATCAAACAACTCGAAAGACAAAAAAAAAAAAAAAAAAAAAAAGTTCCGGACAAATAATTTTTATTCATTTTGTGGATTACAAAACTCATGTTGTGAATTTTTTTACTAGTTCGAAACATTAGATATATTCAAAGACCTTTCAAAATCGTATATATTTTCTCAATAATTTCGATGGTTGAATTTTCTGAAAAATACCAAACTTTTGGACAAGTCTATTTGAGCGAGAGAATTTTCCATGAATTAATTTTTAGGAAAAATTTCATGAGAAAGGAAAATACTTTCTAGAAAATTATTTTTACTTTTAGTTTAGGGAATTTATTTTCCTAAATTTACAGTTTTTTTTAGGGAATTAAGCTAATTTAAATATGTTTTTTTTCGGATTTTTTTAATTAGTTCAGAATAGTTTACAAGGGCATGCAAATAAATATGCTCTTACTCGAACATGCAATTTCTCTACCAGAATAAATCCAAGAAGAAAGTGGGAAAAAAAGAAAAAAAAATCAAGCCCGGTGGTTATGTAACCGCCACGAATGCCACGCTTGCTCTCTCTCTCTCTCTCTCTCTCTCTCTCATGCGATTCGTCCGAGCTCTGAAGTTCCCATGGCGACCCAGCTCATCTTCACTCCCCTATCCAGCTCCCCCGTCGCGCTCGACAGATTCTCCATCGCGCCTCGGAGATCTGCCGTCTCCGTCCGTCCTTCGCTGAGTATCTCTCGCCGGAGTAGCTCCTCCGAGACTTCTGCTTCGAGCCCGGGCAGAAGAGCCGCCGCGGCGCCCGTCGTCAATGCCGTGAAGGAGGAGGTGATCGAGTCTCCCGCCGCCGAGCTCGCCGCCGATTCCGAAGCCCCGTCCTCGGCATCTTCTAAGCTGGTCCTCGTCGCCGGAGGCTCCGGTGGCGTCGGTACGTCGTCTCTCGTTCGCTTTTTACGCTTCCTCTTTCGGGTGGTATCTGTCCTCGCTTGAAGTTTCGTAGGTGGAAAAGCTTGTCTAGGTTTGATATTTGAACTGGACGAGCTCTAGATTCTGAAATGACGATGCTCTGACAGGGCGATTTTGTTTGTGGATCTTTCTTTAGCTGCTTTTGTTTACTGGCTGCTGAATTGGCGGTTGTTGTGAGTCTGGTGTTGCCGCTCAGTTTGCGTTGTTTGCGTAAATTTGATTGAAGCCTGCTCATTATTGGTGTTGAGCATGTTTTGCCTGAATCGGACGACAAACCAAGACTGTTTCTTTCTCCCTAGTCACTGAGACCCACTTCGACATTGAAATTTGCTAGGTTCATGGGTAGGACATCTATCTTTTCCGATGAGGCAATGGCTCTTCTAATTGCTGTGAATCCTTGCATATGCTTTTACTAGTGGGCAATGGGATTTGGGAACTAGATCATTTCTTGCTATCCGACTCAAGTAATCCCCATCTTGGCGAACAACAGATAATTTCACAGCATCAACATCCATCTGTTAAGCTCACTGAACCATTAGGTTGGCGGCGCTGTACTTCTTTTTATCCTTATTTTACAATATCAACTTGACTGGGAGTAGATACTTGCCAGAGATTCCAAAATCTGCATGAGCTGAGTTAGGGGTGGTGGTAGCTTTTTTGGTATCACCAAAGAGTTTTGAGATGTTATGTTTCAGTTGCCTACACAGCTACACCTACCGTGGAGTGTGGATGCTGTTTTTCTTTTTCAAAGTATTGCAGGGCTTTGATTTCTCTCACATGTGGATTTGATGAAAGTAGTCCCATTGAAAGAGGAGAACATTTCCAGTCTTTTAGTATCACAGTAGAAAACAATGCGCTCTTACCTAACAAACCTTCATAGTTTATTTCATCTCTCTTTTTCAGGACAGTTAGTTGTGGCATCATTGCTTGAAAGGAATATTAAAACACGCCTCTTGCTACGAGATCTTGATAAGGGTAACTCTCTGTTTGGCCAACAAGATGAAGAGAGACTACAGGTGCTGCCTATATCTGTTTGGTACTTGCAGTTTCCATCGTTTTTTTTCTTCACTTGCATCCACATTCACCTTATCCATGCTTAGTTAGGACGTGAGCTTTATAACTATAAGCTTTTGTCTCTTGGTAGGTATGGCAAGGAGACACAAGGAACCCAGAGGATCTGGATCCATCCATGTTTGAGGTAATTATTTTGGAATGTAGAACTTCCGTTTCAAATATGAAACATTTTTAAGAGATCTCATTACATACATGCTTATTGTAATTTCCATTATTGTGTCTTCATTAACACGGATATTTGTCTTTTTAAAATTTCACAGGGAGTCACGCATGTCATTTGCTGCACAGGAACTACAGCCTTTCCTTCAAAGCGATGGGAGGGGGATAATTCTCCAGAAAGAGTAGGTTAGAATAAGAAATTTCTGCTGTATATCTAAGAGAAAAAAAATGACAGCATTACCGATTTTATGTTCTTTTTCTTTTTCTTTTTTGTTTTGCGCTAGTCTCCATAGAGTACCTACTGTATGGTTGCTGTAATGCTGTGTCTTTCCTTTAGAATGCTTGAATTGCATATACTAGTATGCACATGTTCAAGCACAGTTATTCACCATGAGTGTCTCTGACCGTATGTTTCATTGAAGATTGGGAGGGCGTAAGAAATCTTATCTCTGCTCTGCCTTCATCCGTGAAGAGAGTAGTTCTTGTTTCTTCAGTGGGAGTCACTAAGTCCAACGAACTGCCTTGGAGGTGAGTCAGTGATTGAAGCTGCTCGTTCATTATTATGTTTGGTTGCATCATTTATTCAGTGCCAAAAATACATGTTAATTTTTTTTTCTTTTTTTTGCACTCGTTGATTTCAGTGCTGCCTTTCGGTGAAAAGTGAGTTTTGGTATTCTAACTCAGAGAACATTTGAGAAGTTTTCTCATGTCAGTCTCGGCAGTTGATTTTCTTCCTTTAAACTGATAAAAATAAAAAATAAAAAGCCGAAATGAGAGGAGAAGAAGGTCATGATCATCACAGTGTATGTAGCTCTAATCACTTGGAGTAGCCTATTAGGTACTTTAGGAGTCAGTTCATTTTTTTTTTGTGGATGTTTTCAGTCATTATGGCTACTGAGTTATTTCCATTGTCTTGGGCTTTAAACCCCCAATCTCATCCCATCCTCCTCACCGCTTTGACCAATGCACCACCTGCGCAGCCCAGGATCAGGTGTTGGCATTTTTTTTAGTTTTTTAGATTCTTATCATGCTGGATTTGTCCATGAGTTATTTCTTGAGTATTTTGTGTACAATAACTTTTTTTTCCCCTTTGATAGCATCATGAACCTTTTTGGAGTCCTGAAGTATAAGAAGATGGGGGAAGACTTTCTTCGTCAATCTGGTCTTCCTTTTACTATACTGAGGTTTCTATCGATCTCTTTACACTTTTTTTTTTCTTCTGTTTATGATAATGAGTATGTGGATCCTGACACTCGCTTAAATTGCTAGACCGGGTAGATTGACTGATGGCCCTTACACGTCATATGACTTAAATACTTTGCTCAAAGCTACAGCTGGCCAACGGCGTGCAGTTGTTGTTGGTCAAGGTATGATGTTAAAGTTCCTTACTTGACGCCTATAATGTCAAACATGGAAAATCACAAGTGGTTCAGTGATGCTATACTAAACACTTTTTACTCAATTAAACAGGAAATAGAAGGACATTAAAAAAAAATCATGTCAGTCTTTTACATCTCATTGTGTATGTCAGTAGCGTAAGTTGTATTTGCTCTTAAACTAATCTCTTGAAGCGACCTTGATCCATTTGTGTCAAATGGTTTCGGAACCATTTGCTACGCTTGTAGTTCGTCTTGATATTTAGAAACGCTGCTATATGGACTTATGAGACATCTGACTACAGATACTACTGGAAGACGTGGTCCAAGAAACTCTCCATCTCACGTTATTGCATCATACTTCCTTGGTCCGTGTTTGGTACAAATGTACTTGTATCAACTTACTCGCATCTATTTTGGCAAAAAAGAAAACTTGCTCAGGTCTATCTCATTATCTGGGAGTGGTAACTCTTTGATTAGTACCTCCCCTATGCGTTAAATTATTTGAATTGCTTGGGAGGTTGAAATGATGAAAGCTCTTCTGTCAAAGAGCAGTTGGTGCAGCATTGGCTTTACTACCCCACCTCTAAGAAAAAAGATCCTTCGCTTGCTCTAACATGCGCAACTTCTCAGGGGATAAACTTGTTGGAGAAGTTAGCAGGCTTGTCGTTGCTGAAGCTTGCATACAGTTACTGGACATAGATTTTGCTGAGGGTGAAACATATGAAATCAACTCGGTTGAGGTAACTGTGCATCCTTTCCGTCATAACATTAAGTATCAAGATTCATGATATTAACAACTTTTGATGTAAGGATAAAAACGCCAAACCTGTTGATGATTAGTAACTTTTCGACATGATTTAATTTATTTTCTCATGTGGAAACTTAACTACAACATATCAATAATTTTCATTCCTTGGTCGAATGTATCAGTACTTAGGATAAGCCAAAGTGAGGAGAGTCAGTAATTTTCCGCATTGCAAAAGTAAGTTTCATAGTGTGAGTTTGATTATCCCGTGTACCTAGCGACATTGCAAGAGAAGAAAGTTGCTTTCACTAACTTATAAGTTCTCCATTTTGTTGGTAATATTCAAAAGAAAAATTTAAGTCTCAATTGTCCTAGAGAAAGTAGCTTTCTTGTAATGTTATTGCAGACTCACTTCCGAATCTGCACACACACTCTTATTGCTCAAACTAGGATTTTTAGTGAAATGTACTAGCTTTCCTCTCTACTATGAGCTATGCTCCTGTACAGGGTGATAGTGATAAAATCTTCTCTATATTGTTTAACGGAAATTGCAGGGACAAGGTCCAGGAAGTGATCCTCAGAAATGGAGGGAACTGTTCAAGTCTGCCAAAGTATAGTGAGTCAGATGTGAAAATCAATTTAACCTTATCCAGTTGTAACCTAATGTGTACAAGAATCTCAAATCACAACACGAATGCTGCCCTCACCAGTCATGAACTGTACATATTACATAGTCATAGAATGTGAAAAGCCAATGTGTGATCTTCATTCTTGTCTCACTCCTGAAGAGTGCGTTGATTATTGTATTAGGATTACCAGCACTGATGGTAAAGAAGAAAGCAAAGAGTTCCATGATTAGGATGAGAGGAAATGTCTCGTTTGTGGTTAGAATCCTCTTCCAACTCCTTACGTGAACAAGGCAGCATGGATGTATATCATCGGTTGCTTGGAGTCTCAAACTGACCGAGTTGCCATTTATAGTCATCTTTTAGTGGCTTACGATGCAATTGTGCTTCTCAAGGTAACGGTAGCATGGTCATAATTTGGGCAGTGCTTGTTCTGCTGGATATAAGCTTTGCAATTATCAGGCCTAAATTTTGCACAGTTCAACAACTCATTCATCTTTCTTGAAAGCTATCGGCCTGTGGATGCATTTGTTCGCTTAAGCTAATATGAAGGAAAAACAGTGGAATCGTTAAGACTTGCTTTGTGTCACCATTAACCCCAACAATATGTGCCGAAATTTGTCGGCAGGAAAGAAACACTGAAACTTGAGGTTTCAACATAAGCGGGGTGAATTATGCGCTGGTTATTTCCAAACGCAAATGCGTTGGATGTGACATGATAACATCATCAGAGATATGAACTTGAGATCAAAACATTGAATTTTCTATGCTCAGTAAGCAAAATTGTCTTTCATTCAAGTAACACTATTTTTCCGTCCTGATAGAGAAGCAAAATTCGGTTGAATGATGATTGATACTCAATTTCGGAATTTTGCTAATTGATACTCAATTTCGGAAAACGTTTTGCTAAATGATGAAAGTTTCTAATCCCACGTCCGGTAGCCGTTGAAACTCGACCGCCACCAAAATACAAATTCTCGCACTCCCGGGAAAGAAGGGGAAAGAAAGGCTTTTCTTTTTAGCTTCCCTTCACATGTACAGAGCGCAAGCTCTCCATGCTTGCCTCATCAAGCAAGGCCTTCACAGCCATGCCTATCGATGCAACCTCCTCCTCCAATCCTACGTCAAGTCCAATTCCTTGTCCGATGCCCAGAAGCTACTCTCCACCATGCCCGTCGCCAACGCCGTCTCCTACAACACCGTCTTGTCCGGCTACTTCAGCTCTGGTTCAGTCGCCGAGGCTCTGAACCTCTTCGAATCCACCCATGGGAAAGACTGCCAGTCGTGGAATATCGTCATTTCTGGGCTTGCTAAATACAATTGGCACGAGCGGGCATTGACCCATTTCTTGAAGATGCGAGACTCTGTTGTTAGGCCGGATGCTGTTACGTATTCGATAGTGCTTCCTTGTTGTGATCTGGTGTTGGGAAAACAAGTTCATGGAGAGATTGTAAAGATGGGCGTAGGTTCAGATGCCTTTCTGGGGACTAACTTGATGAGAATGTATGGGGGAGCCGGGGATGTGCAAAGTGCGAGGAAGGCGTTCGGCGAAATGCCTGAGAGGGACTTAGTAGCGTGGAATGCTATGATCTATTGTTTCTCTAAGCACGGAGGTGGTGACACTTGTGTAGAATTATTTCGCAAGCTTTGCAGAGAAGGAATCCAGCCTGATGAATATACCTATGCCATTATTTTAAATGATTTCGTGTCGCATGCCCAGCTGTTCGAAGCAATGATGGTGCAGTCAGCAGTTACTCGCCGTGGGTACCACTCTGATTGCTTTATAAACAATGCCTTGATCGACTTGTACTTTAAGTGCGGATTTGTTGCTTCTGCTTTCAAGTTGTTTGAGGAGATGGCCAACAAGGATCTTGCTTCTTGGACAACAATGATAGTTGGGTTTTCACAGAGTGGGCACATGGAACTTGCAGAGTCATTGTTCCATGAAATGCGTATCCAAGATATCAAGCCTAATTCTTTCACCTTTGGTGGTCTGCTTAGTGGTTGTGCTACCTCCAATGCATTGCAGTGGGGAAAGCAACTGCATGCACTTGTTTTGAAGTGTGGACTAGAAAACGGGGTGGTTGTTGGAAGTTCACTTTTAGATGTGTATTCCAAGTGCAGCGAGATGGACAATGCTTTAAAAGCATTTAAGGACCTCTCTGAAAAAGATATTGTTTCGTGGAATGGAATTATATGTGGGTATGCTGCAAATGGCCAAGCTGAAGAGGCTCTGAAGCTTTACAATGAGATGTTGAGAGAAGGATCACCGGGTGTTTCCCCGAATGTTGTCACTTTTGTGGGAGTTCTCAGTGCTTGTTGTCATGCTGGCTTAGTGGAGGAAGGTTGCCATCATTTCATTGATATGATTACTAAGCATTGCATCAAGCCCACTGTGGAGCATTATACGTGCATAGTTGATTTGCTTGGGAGAGCAGGACACTTGGAGGAAGCTGAGGCTCTTCTTCTAAGCTTGCCTTCTGAGCCTGATGTGGTAATATGGGGAGCGTTGCTCGGAGCCTGTAAATTACATGGGAATTTAAGAATGGCAAGACATGTTTCTAAACATCTTCATGCTAACGAACCATTTAACTCGTCCAACTATGTGCTTCTTGCCAATTCTTATACAGACAGTGGCAGGTGGGGTGAAGCAGTAGAAGTTCGAGAATTAATGCAAGCGAAAGGAATCCAAAAGAACATGGGATGTTCTTGGATTGACATCAGGGGTTGCATGCGTTTGTTCCTTTCTGGTGATAAGTCACATCCTTTAATTGATACTACGCGCGAAGTCCTCAAGAGATTACATTTGCATATCGATGAAGTGCTCGCAATAAGTTAGAAATATTCTTTTCATTCTTTTTTCCCCACTAATGGACAGTAAACCTGTAGGGGAATCCCTTTTCTGTTTATCCTGGTGCAGCAAATTTCATCCCTTACCTAATTTTGAAGGAATGGTGCTGTGCAACTGTACATTGTATCCTGTAATTTAAAGTTTCCTGGAAGTTGCAGAAACCATGCAGTGTGATAAATCTGTCATCTTGTTACTATTCTGTAATTTTAAGCAAAAGCATTGCCAAGCGAGGTGATGATACTTCATATTTGGTTATACTAAGGATCAGTATTAGTACAGCAAGCTGCAGAACATGCTTTTTCTGTGAGGGCCGGGTGCTCATATCCATGTTCCTGTAAGTGATGCACCTCCATAAGGTTGGATTATTTGGATGCCGTGACCCTCCAATTCGCCATGCCCTTCTACAGATGGGATTTCAACTTCTCCTACTAACGTCAGTCATGTGAACATTACGAATCGAAGGGTCCATCAGCTATTATTGCTATACTATGCCTTCTGTTCTCCACCTGGCTGCAATGTTTTCAGGAATTCTGATCAAGTACTCAAAAGGAACTCTCCCCTAAGAATTGGACATAAGTCTGTGACAAGCAAGCCAAGAAGAAAGAGACAAAGTAAATAGTGAGAGGGACACTCCGAGATTCGAATCAATTCCAGCGACAAAGAAAGAGGGGAAGGCACCAAAAAACAGTGTGACCTACAAAACAGTTGGATGACGGCCAGATTACCCCAAAGCAGCCTCAACGTTAGGAAGACAAAACAGCAATAAAAACAAAGATGAAAAAAATGCTGTATGGCCCTGGTTAATGGGAGCAGGGTGTGGTTCTCAGCACATTATCACTTTATCTTTCGCATTGTCTCTCAACCACATGCTTGCTTACTCTGTACGGGATGTTGTCCATCAGAAGAAGAGACACTGGCAGTTACAGTGCCAATTTGTGATACCTAATTTTGATTTGTAATTTGTATAGGTCCACGCCTGCCTCTCTGTCGCCCTTAGCTGTTCGTTTCTTTTCCATTGCAAGACTCCCTGCAAGCAAGACTTGAATGATGAGCAGATACCTCAGGTTTATTCATTTCTGGTTGCTGATGTTCTGCACCACTCGCTGAGAGCGCAAAATAAACTAAAAGGAGTAAGGAATGTCAAGAAAGATTTACACTGGTGGGTTAGACAAAGATTCCCAATTTCCATGTAATTCCACCAATGAGGACATAAAAAAGCCTCGCCTTTTTAAAGTCTCCGACGTACTCTTAAAGCACAAACAACGTTATAGCTCAGTGAACCGGTAGGACTTTCATCGGACGTCGAATAAGACCCATTTGTTTACGGTTTCAATAGCCGTGGTCCGCCACATTACTTAGCACACCGATTTCGACCAACCCTCTTTTGAGGAAATTAAGGTTAAACTGATGATCTCCCGCTGTTATCAACGATCCGATTCGACCGTAGAAAGAGCAAGATAGATTTTTAGAGGGGGCGGCGAGAGGAATTATAACTGGCCGAGGAGCGGACAGAGAGGATAACTAAGTGAGAACCACCCAAAACGAGCGGAGCAATATCGGAAACTCTCCCCCATGCAGCTGGAAAAATCGGGGCGGTCTCCCGTGTCACCCATTCTCAGCCGCAAGACCGCGAACACGTGCCCCGCCCTTATCCGCCACGTGGACGCTGGGGAGGTGGGCCCCGCGGAGGGGCGGGGGGCGGGGGGGGATGCTGATTGGCTCTCCCGCGCTCTTATTAAAATGAGGCGACGAAGCGAGCCATCGGGGCTCGCATCAGCCGGCTTGGCTTTCGACAAAGGATCATCGGGCACGTCTCTCTGCTGCTGACGATTTGGAGGAAGCGAGGAGGTAAAACTTCTGCTGATTTTAAGGAACGATTCTTGTCCGCGATTCTGTTCGACGGATTCGTTGTCGGGTTTTTCGTTTTTCGTTACGTGCCGCATGCATGGGGGCGTGTTTCGGCTCTTCCATACTGACTCCTGAGAGTCTGGAGAGTGTTCTGTTTGCTCCTCGCTCGCTTCAGTTCGATTGCCGAAACGATAAATTCTCTTGCCATTTTCAGTACCCGACCAAGGGTCTGTTTTTACGAAAGTTGTCACAAGGCGATCGGTGATAGTGTGGTAGCATTTTGCTGAAATAGAAGAGGTCTGAGGAAAGAAATGAGAGAGAACTTGTAAAGTTTTGCTAAAAAAAATGTTTTCGGCGGATTGCGGATTTGAAGATCGTTTTTTCGTCGGACCAGAATGGATGTTATTATGGTGTTGTTGGTAGTTTTAAGGTTGATACGGCAACGGTATGGTCTTCTTCTTTGAGTCATGATGTCCACCAGAATAATCTCTTAAGTTCATCCTGTCCTGGTTTTGACTCCTTAGCTGACAATCGAAGTTCAATACTTTACTTTTTCAAGTGTTCTCTCTTTCTTTAGCCGAACAATTTCTCAAGTACTCATTCGAGCATGAAGTGGTCCTTCGGCGTTGCTTGTGCAAAGGCTGAGCCATGTTTCTGTTGTATTGGCGGCGTACGTTCTTAGAGTGTGCCTAATCAAGTACTAAAATGTTGATTAGGCTGTAGTGATGGGCTTTTCCCGAGTTATCAAAAGCAAATTCAGGGGAAACAGCTGATAAACATGGTTTCGAGGTTTTGAGAACAAGTAACACTGGAACATGTTGTAGCAGAGTGGTATGCTTGAAGATATATTTATAAGAAGCCGATAGTTTTAGGATGAAATTGATGGTACCCATCACACGTCATTTTATTTTGTGTAGAAAGGAAGGAACTGTAATTCAGTTCCGACATGTCACTCCTTTCAAACAATTAACCGATAATCAACCTCTTGAAACCCAAGCCACTTGCTTTTGTTAACAAGATGTTACTTTACTTTCTGATAGAGCTTCTCATGAGGTGGTCTCAAGCAATCTATTGTCAAGGAGAAAAAGTTGTAGCACACTATTTTGTTCTCTGACATTCTGTTATGCTTTGTTCCAATTCAAAGCCTTACATCTTATCAAACGAAAGCATGTCCAGTTCCAGCGAGAAGACACACTTTATGGCTTCATTCCATCAATTAATGAAGGAACGGATGGTGGTTCATCATCATGCTAATTATAAGGATTGATTTGTCTCCTTAGCTTTCATTCTTCTTGGTTCCACTCCCTGTTATACCACATAAATTAGCTTGATTGAAGAAAGCATATTTGCCTGATGATGACAAATATCTTTGCCCCTATGCATGTCTTTCTAGAGTAAGCTGCACCCTTCTTTCTTGTACAGACATAAGTATTGGGAATAAGGATTTAATTCGGTTAGTAACGGTCCACTCAGACCAAGGAGTTCAAGATCAAGCTAGACTATAAACGTAGTGTAGAAATCTTAAGTACCATGTAGTTCTTTCCTTGAATCAGATGCAGAGTTTAATTGCTCCCACCAAAAATAAATTTGCAGCATAGGCCTCGCAAAATCTCAAGACTCCAATTTGTGAATTTCTGAAGAAGGGAAGATGGACTACGTATATGGACCAGGAAGGAACCACCTCTTTGTTCCGGGCCCCGTCAACGTCCCGGATCAGGTCATTCGTGCGATGAACAGGAACAATGAGGATTACCGTTCACCTGCTATTCCAGCACTTACCAAGATTCTCCTTGAGGACGTGAAGAAAATTTTCAAGACTACTACAGGAACCCCGTTCCTTATTCCCACCACTGGTACATCCTTCGTTGAAAAAGCTGTGTGATAAAGCATTTAGCCCTTCATTTATGCAAATCTAAAGTTGTCGTCTTGGTTTTAGGTACTGGTGCATGGGAGAGTGCTCTGACCAACACATTATCTCCTGGAGATCGGACCATCTCGTTCTTGATTGGCCAGTTCTCTCTGCTCTGGATTGATCAGCAGCAACGCCTCGGCTTCAATGTGGATGTCGTCGAAAGTGACTGGGGCCAGGGTGCCAATCTCGACATCCTGGCATCGAAGCTCGCTGCCGACACTGCACACACCATTAAGGCGGTATGCATCGTCCACAATGAGACAGCAACTGGAGTCACCAACAACCTGGCTCGAGTAAGAAAAATACTTGGTAAGGACAAATATTTGTACTAGTCCAAGCTTCGAAATAATCTTTCTGATCTATGATTAGAAGGGCTCTTATTACTGCGTTGGTTGTCTTTTATTTTACTGAACATCGACAAGCTATCGCATGTCTTCCTGCTGAGATTTTATCTTTTTTACTAATTGTTTTAAGAGGGCCCTTCTGTAATACCATGCAACGTATTTACTTGCAGATGACTATAGGCACCCAGCCCTGTTTTTGGTCGATGGAGTCTCCTCAATCTGTGCTCTCGATTTCCGCATGGACGAATGGGGAGTTGATGTGGCCTTGACTGGCTCTCAGAAAGCGCTCTCTCTTCCCACTGGAATGGGCATTGTTTGTGCAAGCCCCAAGGCTCTGGAGGCATCCAAAACTGCAAAGTCGTACAAAGTTTTCTTCGACTGGAAGGACTACCTCAAGTTCTACCAGATGGGAACCTATTGGCCATACACCCCTTCCATTCAGCTACTGTACGGGCTGCGAGCTGCTCTCGATCTCATTTTCGAGGAAGGACTTGAGAATGTGATCGCGAGGCACAATCGTCTCGCCACAGGAACTAGGTAACGCCATTATTTCCTCAATCTTTGTCTGATCATCATTCGTTTGTCTTGATCTAATGAATTACTGCATTTGGACTCAGGCTTGCTGTAGAGGCATGGGGGCTGAAGAACTGCACACAAAAGGAGGAGTGGTTCAGCGACACCGTGACAGCGGTCGTTGTTCCCCCATATATTGATAGCTCCGAAATTGTGAGGAGGGCATGGAAGAGATACAATTTGAGTCTAGGCCTGGGACTGAACAAAGTGGCTGGAAAAGTCTTCAGGATAGGGCATCTTGGCAATCTGAATGAGGTATGTTCCATTCCACTGCCCATAACATGAATTTTGTTGAACTTGCAAGGTGAACAAGGAAGCTCTAGGCTTCTCGAACCTTTACTCGCTGAAAGATTCGCCTCTTAATCATTAAGTGCAAAATGGGTTGTGGAAATCTGATGGTTGCTTCATGTCTTTACAACTTGGAAACAGCATTACCTATGCAAATTTTCTGTCACGGTTGTTAAATAACGCAAATTTAGGCACCACCCAGTTTGGATTTACAAATCATGGTCGCTTGATCAGCGAAAATTCATACTTCTCAAGTCAGCATTGAGCACACACAAGCATGGGTGTGATGGCGAGCACGTGTCGCACAGAAGAGTCTTTCTTATTAGAAATGTTCGCCTGCAATTCACCCTGAAATTCCATTATCATTTGGACACAAATGTTTCTCTCCGTTCTATTTTCAGCTGCAACTGCTCGGCTGTCTCGCCGGCGTGGAGATGGTGCTCAAGGATGTGGGCTACCCCATCAAGCTCGGAAGCGGGGTCGGGGCTGCTTCCGCATACTTCCAAAATACCACCCCCTTGATCGCATCCAGGATCTAAAGAAAAACAAGATCAACCTGCCTCGATCCTGTAATTAGTTGTCCACTTCAACCGTCATTCCTTTTGAATTCGATGTAGAAACATACGCTATTCTCCTACTTCTGCAAGTACTCTCGAGGAGTTCCTGGTTTGGTGTAACATTTGCTTTACCACCCCCTGCACCTCCAGTGTACTGTGCTCGAATCGGATGTTCCCTGTCTCGCCATTCTCGATTATGGATGATGTTTTACGTCTAAAGGCTCTCTTGAGTTCGAAAAATCGATGAGGGATGTCGGCTGCGAAACTTGTTAGCTCAGGCTTTGAAAAGGCTCGTCCCCTCGTTCGGTTTAAAGTCAGTAGGACGACCTTCGGATTTCCTAGTCCAGTGGTGTCCTGACTCGGTGATTCTCGTTGGTTTTTGCTAGTCATGAAAACAGCATAGCAATACGACTACCATGACTACTCTTAGGATCCTAAATGCTTGTCAGGACCCTACTGCTAGGTTTTTCCTAGACCGCCCTTGAATTCTTGCGGCACTAGCGGAACGGGAACGGTCACCATCGATTCCAAAATAGTGAATAACTACTTTGACGCGCACAAGAATCCAGATCGGCGGCTGTAATGGCGCTATTATATGAAATTGAGCTAATGATGATGTATTTATTTTATAAAAAATAAAATATCATTTGAATTATTTGTAAAAATGTAATAAAAATATTTTCACTAATATATAAACACAAATTATTATGAATTTAAAAATAATTTTAATGATTAATTGTTTAAAAGGATACAGATATTATTTTTAGGAAGATATCATCTAAAGTATTTCTTTGTTATAAAATAAATGAAGACCTAAATTCCTTCACTTTTTCAAAGAAAAGAAAAGGAAACCTTTAAATTCCTTAAATAAAACAGGAGTGACTTTAATTATCAAACACGTCATTCACGATGTGATGGGAGCAGCCATCAATGGCTCAGTGCATCGACGTGGAAAGTAAGGATAAGGATGCTATAAGTACAACTTTGGTCCTCGGTCAAATCAGAAAGTAAAAGCGTGCTGTGGAGGAGGCTGACTCCTCTCCAGACAAGTTATCGAATAAGATCAACCAGAAATGGACACGGATCCAATTTTTTTCAATTTTGGGCATAAAGATTCCTCTTGCCTCTAAGAATTAAAATTCCACATTTCTTCCCATTTTCAAATTATTAATCACACGTTATAATCACACATTATTTAAGAAATACCTCAAGATATTCATTGATAAAAAAATTATAATCATCAATCATATAATTAATTTGATGAATGACTCTACTAGAAGAGAACCAAACTTGTGGGAAGAGTTTACATGTCTTGAGCCAGCACGACAATCTTGTCCTTGGCACCGCAAGACGACAATGACTCAGATACAAAATATTACTAAAATACTTTTAAGAGAAGGTTTTATAAAAAAACATAAGAAGGTAGAGTAATATAGAGATTGATAAAATTATTTCAAGAATTGATGAGATTAGAAGGCTGACACAACAAGGGATATGGTTGGAAACTCTTTTTTTTTTTTTTTTTTCCCTTTTTGGGGACAAAATTCGCTTCGCAAAAATATCCCATGAACATACGAAGGAGGCACGTTTCACACGCGTTGGCACAGCATCGACGCTGTTGCCCAGCAGCAGCGTCGTAAAACCGACGACGGATCCCGGCTGGTGAAGAAACTTCGGCTCCTCCCCACCACAAGTCCTCGCCTCCATCATTCCGTGCGAAAAAAATCAGTGTTCCATTCAAAACCGCGTTCATCCGCGTCAGCACTCGCCACCTGTCTCTCTCAACGAAACCGCCTTTCTCTATCTCTCTCTCTCTCTCTCTCTCTCCACATATAAATACAAAAGAAAGCATCCGTTCCGAGGCCCTCATTTCTGCCTTATCTCTTCATCCTTTTTCCTCAAAAACCCCACCAAAACCCATCAACAACCACCACCTAGAACTTCGATTCGACCCATGGATCTTCGAAGGCCGGAGCTTGAAGGAGAAGGAGGAGAAGGAGATGGGGAAGACCAGTTGGGTCGCCTACCGGACGACCTGCTCCTCTACATCCTCGACCGAGTCCACGACGCCAGGTCCCTCGCCCGCTGCCTCGCCGTCTCCAAGCGCCTCTCCTCCTCGTCCCCCTCACCCCCACCGTCTCCCTCGCCTTCCCCCCCCCGCCTCCTCCGCGCCCCCTCCGAGTCCGAGTCCGAGCCCGAGCCCGAGCCCGAGCCCGAGCCCGAGCCCGGCCGCTCGCGCCGCCGGAGCAGCTTCCTCCCCGCCTTCTCGACAGATTCGTCCGCGGCCCCCTCCGCTTCCTCCACCGCGTCGCCTCCACTAAACCGGCCTCCCGCTCCGGCGGAGGAGGCGACGACGATTGCGATTGCGACTACGATTCCCCTCCCACTCCCGGCGAAGTCCTTAAGCCCTTCAGAGGGATCCAGTCGCTGCGCGTCGAGCTCCCCTCCTGCGTCGACGCGGTCGGGCTCAACGGCAAGCGCACGGTCCTCAGGTGGACGGCTCGATTCGGCGGCGAGATGAAGAGCTGCGTCGTCTTTGGAGCGAATTCGCTGCGGAGGAGAGAGGACGGCGCCGCCGCCGCCGCCTCGGGAGAGGAAGGCGCGCTGGAATCGAGACCGAGAGCCGTCGGAGAGGTTGAGCTCGAGCCCGGGCCGGTCATCGCGGAGGAGGAGCTGAAGTTGCGAGTGGTCTGGATCATTTCTTGTTTGATCGCTGCTTCGGCGAGGCATTATCTGCTGAGACAGATCGTGGCGGATCATCCGATGCTGAAGAGCGTGGCGATCGTCGACTCGGACAAGCAGGGGAAGGTCCGGATGCGAGAGGAGGAGATCGCCGAGATGAGGAGATCCTTCGACTCGGAAGCGGCCGATTCGTCGTCGGCGGCGGCGGAGAGGATCCGAGTTCCGGACTTGAGGATGAAGCTGTGGTACGCGCCGGAGCTGGAGCTGCCGGAGTCCGGGTACGTGATGAGAGGGGCGACGATGGTGCTGATCGCGCCGGCGAGTGAGGCCGAGGGGGAGGAGCAGGGGAAGGCGAAGGAAGGAGGAGGCGGCGGCGACGAGTTGGGGGACGTGATGAGGAGCGTGAGCTTCGAGGGAGGCGGCGGAGAGGATGAGGCGGCGTTCCGTGAGGCGGCGACGGAGATGGGGAAGTTGAAGAGGACGTATACGCTGGAGATGAATTCCTTCTGACATGAGATCGGACATGGCGGCTTCTTTCCTTTTTTTTTTTTTTTTTCCCCGGAGTTTGTTTTTGTCTTTTCTTCTTTTCTTTCTTTTCCACGCGTTGTAAATGTTGTGCATAGCACGTTGCGGAACTTTTGTAGTTGGAGTAATGGGGATCGATTCATTCATTTGTTAGCGATATAAATAAGTGTTGATGGAAAGCTCCGGCGTGGTGGTGTGTATGTTTCCATAGAAGAGCTCATTGCAAATTAATTTTTAAGGTTTTTCACGTGTTTGATTCGTTAAAAATAATTAGCTAGCTGAAAAGGTTTTACGGCAAAATAGTTTTATGGCAAAAAAATACACCCGTGTTCAAAATATTAAAAAAGAGATTCTCATTCTGTAAAGAAAATTATTTTTCAAAGCGTAACAAGTCTCTGAAGAAATAGTTATCTCTTCATCTATTTTTGTACTTATCATTTTTTATGAGATTCAAATATCTAAGGATACTTTAAATTACACTTGTTCAGCATGACACTAAATAAATAGAATTAATCATTTTCTCTTTAAATGATTTTCAAGAAGAGTGTTTTCTTTTATCATGAAATTTAGTATGAAACAAATGCATTTGGACTTGCACCAACATGGCAATGAGGATAAATCAAAATCATGAAATTAGACTTTTAAATAGGACTCATATTTATTATAATGATTTTAATTACTTAAACACTTCCTCCAAATGAGATATGTAGACTCAATTTATTTCATAGAAAATATTATGTTTATAATAAATAATCTAAAAAGAAGTGACAAACATTTTCCGTCATTTGAAATGGAAAATTTGATTTAATTTTTTAATACACATATTATTTGGGCACTAATGATTTATGCAGGGATAACTTGGGTCATCGAGGCCGAGGTCTAGACCCCAAGTGCTTGTGCTCGAGTCCATAGAGGCCAAGGCCAAGGCCAAGGCTAAGGAATCTAGTGCTTGTGTTAACCTCTTTGACGCTTAAGCCAAGATCCATAGAGACTAGGCCCTAGTCTACAGAGGCTGGGCTCAAGACCCCAATGCCCATGCCTTGGTCCAACAAAGTGTGACCCAAAACCTCCATGATTGGGCTTGAGTCCATTAAAGCCAACTAGATCCATGAAGGCCGAGCTCAAAACCCCATTTCCATGCTCATGCTTAAATCCTTGATGCCCAAGCCAGTGTCTATTGATGTTGGTGTTGGTGCCAATATCAATACACATGCTCAAGCACACTCGGACACTGGCATTAGGTCTCAATCTTTCAAATTCGTTGGACCAAGCTCAACATAGGAGATCAAAGCACAAGTGCAAAGGTCTTGAGCTTAGGCATTAGGGTCCTGAGTGTGACCTAAATGGACCTTAACACGAGCATTGGGTCTCAAGCCTCGGCCTCGATGGTCTTTGGCTCAAGTGTTAGGGATTCTAGCACGGGCATGGGCACCTGGGCACAACTTTGATGGACCCAAGTCTGTCCTATGTTAATCCATTGCCCTGGGCATTAACATCCTAGGGGTTAGCTTTGGTGGAGCTAGGTACAATCACCAAGGTTCAGACCTTGACCTCAGTGGACCTGAGCTCACGCTCTAGGGACTCGAGCCAGAGCAACAAGACCTAAGCTTGAGCACTGAGGACCTAAGCATAGCTTTTGTGGACACAAGCATAGTTTTAGGGAATCCAAACACAAATACCTGGGTCTCATGCTTGACCTTTGTGGGCCCCAACACCTTGGCCTCCTTTATGGACTTGAGCCCAGTTGCCATGGCATTGAGCACAAAGCATATTAGGGCCTCCTTGATGAACTAAGTTGCGGGCATTAGGGACTGAGGCATTAGTACTAGGATCTCGAAGGCACGCATTGGTGACTCGAGTTTTGAGTGCTAGGGACTTGGGCAATGAGGTCCTTGCCCTCACCTTGGCCTTGATGGAGCCAAATACGGGTGCTAATGACCACAGTCCAAGCACTAGGGACCCAGTTTCGAGCATGAGGACCTACAGCTAGATGGAGCCAGACATGGGCACTAGGGTCGTGGGCTTGACTCGATGGACCTAAGCTTAGACGCGATGGGACTTGACCTCAACGAAACCTATCCTAGGCATCGAGGACTCGGCTCTAGATGTCAAGGACCTCAAAACAAGCATGAGAATTCATGTACGTGAGCTCATGGATTTTTTGTCCAAGTGTCAATATTTAATCATTTTTCAAAATTTAAACCTTGATTTTCCATTGGCCAACTTTTCGCAGGGATTTTTTAAGGAAAATATTTTCTTTAAAATATTTTTTGCGAAACAAATGATGTCTTAAAAATGCTCCAAATTTTCTTGGACCGGAACAAAAGAAAGGCCTACTCTCTCTAATCAGCGACAAAGGGTATGATGGTGAGGATGGAGCTCGCGAAAAAATCAATAATTAAAGATTGCTTTATTATGTACTCATTTCATAAATATAAATGTATCAAGTAAAATAATCGATGGTCTGTCGGTAGATTCCGTTTCTTCAGAGCGCACCCCATGCGTGCATTAATTATGTCAATCTCACCGGGGTGAGGGGGGGTTTTCGCCCATGCCAATGTACACACGCAAGCGCAACTCCCAAACCCATCCGGACGCCACCTTGTCCTTGGTCCGGTACAGGGACCGAATCCTGGGACGACACGCCTTCGGTTTCGTGAGCCCGCCCCCGATTCCGATCCACACGCGCGACGACGTAGAACGAATCCGCGCGCGACTGTTTTATCGTCTTTTCCTTCTAGAGGAGGAGGCCCATTTGTTGCAACGCCCACATTATGATCAAAGGATCGCCTCACCAACGGGAGGAAATCACGTTGCTTGCCGACTTGATTCACAAAATTAAACAGAGGTTTTATAAATTTCTCTACCTTTCCCCACGTCCAATTAATTAAAAACCCGTCGCGGATTAGCGATCAATTAATGATTGAAGCGATGGCAAATAACGAGCTAACTGCCAAGGACCAGAACAGTGGCCGACGCATTAGCTGTATCCACATACGCCGTAGGCTCTCCCTCGCGTTCATATCGACAGGGAATATTCAGGGATCGCGAGCAACAGAGGGTGATCTGCAGAGGCCCGTGATTGGACGACGTTCATGAAGAGAATAGCAAGAGAAAGGGGAGAGAGAGAGTAGGGGAGGGAGGGAGAGATTGGGAGGGAATGGATTTCTCGACGGACAATCTGACCGGCGTCGTCTTGGCGCTCCTCTCGAGCGGGTTCATCGGCGGCAGCTTCATCATCAAGAAGAAGGGCCTCCGGCGAGCCGCCGCCGTTTCCGGGGTGAGAGCCGGTAAATGTCTTCGATTTCCCTGCTCCTTCGAAAGAACGTGAAATTTGACGAATTGGGTGTGTGGAATTTCTTGGAAAACGGGGGACTGATTCGATGTCTTGATCTTTTTTGGCGAAAGGTGTCGGTGGGTATGCGTATCTGTTGGAGCCTCTATGGTGGGTGGGCATGATCACGAGTAAGCTCCTTGATTTAATTTCCATCATTTGTTTTTCTGGCTCAATAATTAGTGACGATAGCTCGCTAAATCGATTCTAACCACTGCAATCGAGGTTATCTAATGAACTCGGAGCATGTGCATTGCTCTTTCGGCGTAGATGGTTAGTTTAAAAATGGCTTATTTTGCTTCATCTTGCATTCTTTTTTTATAGGAAACAGAGTGATAATCATAATATAGAAGAAGCCAAGAAATTGACCCATTAACTTCATGCTTCAGTTTCTGGGCATCCCTCAACTGAGTCGTTAGTAGTACTGACCTGTTTCATCAGCTGAAATTCTGCAGAATTTGTTTCTGTTTTCTTTTTTCCGATATAGTGATTGTTGGAGAGGCTGCAAATTTCATAGCTTACGCGTTCGCCCCGGCGGTGCTCGTCACTCCTCTCGGTGCTTTAAGTATAATAGTCAGGTAGTGTGGTTCTCCTTGAGTTTTTGGCATGTTCTTGGGGGTTTTTGCTGCAGTATCTCAATATAAGACCTTTTCAATTGTCCTCAATGTCTGTACTTTGGATCAATTGGTTAGTGCCGTGCTGGCGCACTTCATCTTGAAGGAGAAACTACACAAGCTGGGGGTGTTGGGCTGTGTGATGTGCATTGTCGGTTCTGTCATAATTGTCATCCACGCACCGCAAGAGAGTCCCATCACTTCTGTTCAAGAAATATGGATTATGGCGACTCAACCAGGTCAGTCTTCGGGCCTGGTTTATGTGTTCTTTATACGATCACTAATTTGCTGATAACTGACTGCAGTTACATATCTTTTTCAGCTTTTCTGCTCTACGTGGGCTCAGTAATCATGCTGGTGTTCATCCTGGTTTTCCATTTTTCGCCTAGATGTGGGCACACGGATGTGCTAGTTTACACTGGCATCTGCTCATTAATGGGCTCTCTCTCGGTAAATCAACTGCTTCTGCATCTTTTGGAATTTTTTCTTCCTTCCAACCTACTTTAGTATATTTACGTCAACCACATTGTTGGAAGCCCCACTTAAACGCAAGAGTTGACTATGCATTGTTAGCTTTAGGTAGATCATTGATTCAGGGTGCAGGGAGGCTCATCACCAGGGACAAATCGTATTCTTTTCTGATTCTTTTTGTCCTGTCAAAACAAAGTTAATGAGTTACAATAGTTGTCGTGGGGACATGTCTAAATTACTTCTGCGTATGGGTACTTTTTCTTACTCAGTTCTCATAAGTTGTATGATCTATCTGCAGGTGATGAGTGTGAAAGCCCTTGGGACTTCTTTGAAGTTGACTTTTGAGGGGAAGAATCAGTTGATCTATCCGGAGACTTGGTTCTTTATGTTGGTGGTGGCTACATGTGTAGTTACCCAAATGAATTATCTCAATAAGGTCCGTCCCAAGATGTTATCCGGTTTTAATTAGCTAACGTCCCCAATGATGAATTTGTAAATTTCATTTGTCATTGCCACACAACAATTGATAATATTGAATGACACCAAATTTCCTCTTTCACTGTAATCTTTGCTTTTCCCATATGTTGAGATTACATAACATTGGCAGAAAAGGAAGTCATGGAATATATGCATCTTTCTTAACTAGGTATGGTGCTTGTCTTTTTTTGTGGTGCCTCCATGTTTTATGTTTCTTGGGATTGTAGGACAGGTAGAACTTTGTCTTTCCTTGGTTAGAAGCATTTTGCTGGTGATATGGTAAATTGACCAACTCGGTTAAAGTTAGCTCGTAGGACTATGATCACGAAGAAGTCAAATTTTTCTTTTTTGACATTCTCTCTTTTTTGGTAAGGCTGTTTTGAGATCCCAGCCTCTCTACCTCTAGTCTGCATTTTGTGTATACTGGTTGATTCCTGAACCTTGTGAGTTGTGCTTAGAACAATCAGGAACTGTGGAGGAATCAGCCTTTTTTTGCCCTTGGGTCTATGATAATTGAGGACTCCGAGTGTCTGAGTCCTGCAATTCTTAACTAAATTTTCACCTGTAAACTTGAAAATCTGTGTTCCTCTGGCCTTTTAGCAAGGTCACTGCCCTATATCTTCATTGCTGGATAGAGTGGTCTGTCCTTTTCATTTACCTATGTGGTAATTCTTTATGTTGGGGTTGGGGAGTCCAAATCTCTTGCTTCAGAAATAATTTACAGTTGTTTTCTGCTGCAAAAGGTTACTTTGTGTTTTGTTTACTTATGGATGATATAGTGCTTGATGAGAGCTTATCTTAAGAGCTTTTCTTGGTCAGCTTGGTTTCTTTCTCAAAAATTTACTTTAGAAATGTAGTAGTATCTGATGGATCCCAGTCAAATGCTTCCTCTCTTGCGTTCGCTTCATGCTTTTAATTCTGTGCTGTTCTTTCTTTGATTATTACACTTCAGGCGCTGGATACATTCAACACTGCAATCGTGTCACCCATTTACTATGTTATGTTCACGACCCTTACAATCCTTGCCAGTGTTATAATGTTCAAGGTATGAGAAGGCACCATGTGCATTTTCATTTCATATCAGCTTGCTTATTGACCTTCTTGTCTCTAGTTGAGTGTGTTCTTGAGAGAGGAGTCGGCTAACTGAAAACAGGAGTTGCAGCCACACCCCCATAATTCAATTATCTCATTTTTTTTTTTTTTTATCTGCACGTATCTAATCAGGATTTGCCTGAGTTGACTAATTACATAAGTTAGATTTTGCGTTTTACTTGTTAGATGATTTTACTTAAACAAGTCATCTTACAGTCTGTAGTTGCTTACTTTGGCTGTTTCCGTTCTAGGATTGGGACGGTCAGAGTGGTGGAGACATTATTTCAGAAATATGTGGTTTCATTGTCGTGCTCTCCGGGACCATACTGTTGCACTCAACCAAGGATTTTGAAAGGAGTTCGTCCTTCAGAGGTGTGGAGCTTGCTCTTATTCTTTGTTTGAACCTTCATTTTCCCTTCTCTTTTAGTCCGATCCGATCTGATCCTGTCACGTAATATCAATAAGCCAATGCAGGTAATTTTGTGCCCGTGTCGTCTACACTATCTACCCGGCTCTGCAGTGGAAATGGCGATTCCAAATTTGATGAGGAAGCGCCCCCACCACCTGAGGAAGTTTGCATGAGAAGACAATAGTGGTGCCTTTAGATGGTTTTTGGGAAGAAATAATGCTCACTTCACTTCAAACTTACAAACTAAGCGGGAAGCAGGATATACGGAACACCAGTGATGATTCCTGCTCCAATTGCATCCGAATTCCCAAAAAAATGCCGAATCACCATGCGGGCGCCTCTCAGTTCTAGGGTTTCAATTAGCTTTATTTTCCTTCAAATATGCCAGTCGGCAGTTACTCGTTCCCCCTGCAATGTGGCCACATCAGTCAGAGGCTTGTACAGTCAGTGAGTGAAGTGAAGGAAGCAAGATATCGATTAGAGTTCGGATCTGTTCCAAGGTACATGGTCATTCATCGCCCAAGCTCGAGCAGAGCATGGAGCTGTCTCAAGCTCCGAGCAAATGGCGGCTGCTGTTGGGCGATCCTTTTCTCGGTCGCCCCCATATTGGAAAAACAATCACTATGTTGAATGCCTGCAGATAATTCTTTTTCCTCCCTCAGCAGACGACGGGTGTTTTCTTTTTTGTAGATGGATTGAGATTGATTAATGTGAATAAATAGAGTTCTTTTCAAGCTTAATGATGGAGTTTGAGTTTGCCAATGCCTCTTTTCGATTACTGTCGTGAAAAATCAAAATGGCTAACGCGCCATAAAGCGAAGTATTCGTTGATCTTTTTGGAGGAGGGAATTTTTTTTATCTTTCCAGTTTTCGGTATGAAATTCCCTGTAAATGGAGATATGCGAAAATTAGCTTGGAGCTGAAGTAATTAAAATTAGAAACTATACACGAAAAAATAGTTAGGAAAATGTAAAATCGGAGCAAAAACGAGGAAATGCGTGATCGTGAAGCAAAAGCCGAAACTCGCAGAGAGAGAAAGAAAAAGGGGGAATTCGAAATGAATTGAGATGCGAACTGTGCCTGCGCAACCGCTTTTTCCGGAAAGCGAGATTCCATCTCTGCTCAACTTCCGAACTCCTTCTCTCTCTCTCTCTCTCTCTCTCTCTAGTAGCGGAAGAAGCGGAGAAACAATGGAGGCGAAGATGAGCCAGTTCTTCGGATCGGTCTCCGACTTCTTCACCGGCGCCGATCACATCCCCTGGTGCGATCGCGACGTCATCGCGGTCAGCTCTCTCTCTCTCTCTCTCTAAACTTCTCGGTTTATATAGCTACCGGAAGCTGCAATCGCAGCGTTCCTAGTTCAGTGAGGGGGGAATTTCACCTCCGTGCGTCCAGGTTGTAGGTCGGAGCTCTTCGTGTTAGCTGTAACATGTGGGAACGGCTGGAACGTCGTGCTCTGTTCACGAAATAGTTGATCGGTAGTATGTTCGAGTGAGGGCTTGTCTCGCTTTGTGGAAGTGTTAGTGCCTAAAACCTGCCGGATGTAACTGTAGTTGAGAACAGGATGCCATCGAGAGAGCAGAGTCGAGGACTACAAGGTGTAGTGCGCGTAGCATGGGAAATTTGAAAGTATTAGCTCCGGCTACCATGGCAGCCGGTGGCTTACGGTGAGTAATCGAGTGATGGAATGATTCTTTCGTGAGATCGCCAGAATGGTGTGATAATAGTTGCGTGGAGATGGAAAGTGGAAAGGACCATGACGATCATAGATGAGCTTAGGTAAGAGATCCACGCGTTTGGACTCACTCGAATTGGCTCGCTGGCATTTGCATGTGGATTCTATTGTAAGCTGATTCGTTGAGGTACAAGCATTGATTCCTTGGTTTCGTTTTGTTGTATCAGTATAAATCATGCTTCGAATATTGATGATGTCGAATCATGTCATGTTACTTGTCATGGGATGGCTGTCATTGTCATTCAGGATATAAGGTGGGATGATTGATTCTGACCAGTGCTGTCACATACTCCCTGTCGATGCTTTTGTTTGAAACTTCATAATGCATCCCCGTCATGCTTATTTGCTGGTTTGTTTTGCCTTAGCTGTCCTCTCTTGCTCAGTGTCATTCTGCCCGAACAGTCGTAAATTTCCTTCTGTAGCACCAACAAATATCTATTAAAAGTGGTTAGAGTTCATTCAAACGGAACATTATTATCAACTCTTGTTCTAGCTTTTAGTTACTAGGCAATTTGCTGACTTTCCACCTCTTGATATGAACATCTCTTGTTCATTATAGCTGGCGTATATGATCTTCATTTCTTCTTGTTGTCCCTATTAAAAAATTTTCTTGATTAGGGTTGCGAGCGAGAAGTTGCTGAGGCTGAAAAAGGTTCATCTGATGAGCTTATTAGTGAATGTATAATGCGTTTATCGTGGGCACTTGTTCACTCCAGGCAACCAGAAGATGTCCAGCGTGGAATAGCAATGCTTGAAGGTAAAGTGTAGGCTGTCTCATTGTGATGGCTAGGTTCCCATAGTGGTGGCTTTGTTAGAAGTTAGCATTGATTACACGTAGGTGTACTTTATGTAATTTCTAGTTAAATAATTTTGTGACTGATGTCTATCTGCAGCTTCCGTTTCTGGCACTAAGAGTCCTCTGCAGATGAGAGAGCAGCTTTATCTTCTAGCTGTTGGTTATTACAGAAGTGGAGACTACACAAAGAGCAGGGACCTTGTGGAGCGGTGTCTGCGGGTCAGGCTTAAGTTTTTCATGTCTGATAACATGATTAGAGTCCTTATGTATATTGCTGCTTGCTTCAGATTGCATCTTAACCCTTAACAGTGGATTGCTTTCTCACTTCTCGTTTTCCTCATTTATCAATGCTGTCTGGACATCAGAACTTGTGTTGAAATGCGAGTCATTCGCTTCAAATGCTTAAATTCATCTGATTCTAGAGTAATTTAGACGACAATGAATGAGCAGTTCAACTTCTTGATGCATGATTTTTTGTCTCAGTATGATAATGCTGTTAGTTACTTCATGTTCTTCGTCAGATCTTTCAAAAATAGGTGTTCATGAATGGGTGATATAGAAGTTCACATGATGCATCCATTGCTTGACTGTGAGACGAGTTATTAGAATTCTTCTGACATATTTAATCTAATTCTTCCGGCAGATTGCCCCTGATTGGAGACAGGCCCTCACACTTAAGAAAACAATTGAAGACCGTATCACCAAGGGTAAGGACCAAATGACCGATTATTATGCCCCCAGTTTGTTCCAAGTGTAGAAATCGCTGATTATCCTACTTTGTCTGATTGCAGATGGGATACTTGGCATTGGCATCGCTGTTACTGCTGTCGGATTGCTGGCAGGTGGACTTGCAGCAGCTCTTTCAAGGAAGAAATGATCCACGCACGCTCGCCCTACAGTACTCTGTTTATATGGAAAAACCCATGCTAGAGTTTGTTAATTTTGTTTTTCTCTCGTCTTCTTCGCTAACCTCAATAGTGATGTGGTAAGCAAATCGTCTACTTTGATGAAGTTTTGTCATTTGTAGTTTGTCTAATGGACAGTGTGAGGTAAAGGCAGTTCTTTGTGATGTCTCTCTTTGCTTCCCTGAAAAAAAGTATGTGACAAGTTAGTGCTGCCCCCTTGTTCTCTATTCTCTATCCAAGCGATTGCCCATGTAGCAGAGAAATCAGCAACTCAGAACCTAGCATCATTGCTCATATCCTCGTATGCCAGTATTGCGCCATGCCGTATGGAGTCTTAACAATTGCAATGTTGTGGCATGGACTTGTTTACTTGACCATCTCTGGTTGAGCCATCATCTCTCATGAAAGCAATAGACTACTGAAGTTCCTCGCCGCTGTCTTCTCTCCAATCTTCTGTGTGCCCCCTTTTTTGTTCCACGATGTTATCGACTGGCAGGCATTAGCTGGAGCAAATGCGCTCTTTAGTAATTTAGAAGACACCTTTTATCAGTAAGTACTTGGAGTTCTACCTTTTCTGCTCGTCCACTCAGATGCAATGAATGTCTACTGACAAGAAAACCCACGCGATCCACGGCTGGGGCCATTTGGAGGCGCTGTTCATAGGACATGCTTCCATTCTCTTCGGACACTCAACTAGTCAATTCCAGCGGCACAAAACCGATCTGATCATCATTCGAGACATAATCATAGGCAGCAGCTACTTCGGCTGAGCCACCATGACAGGATGCGCAGGCTCTGACCTTGTTCTTGTTATAGTGCAGTTCACATCGAGTTTGGAACTCAATACTCCCTCCAATTTAGCAGAGACCACTGTAGCAACACAATTTTTCCCCCTTTCGCTGAAATTTCTAAAGCACGGAAGGAAAAAATCCAAGAATTTCAAGGGCCAACGAACAAATAAAGAGGCAAATTGGTAGTCTATGAGAGGTCAATAATTCAAAAATAAAATGAGACTTCCACAATCCCAACATGTCTGGAAACTACAGCAACTAAACATTAAATACTGTGTTAGAACAGCAGAAATTCTTTCTTTAGCTCTTCCCAATCCTTCTCCACCCGCTCAATGTCCCTCTCAGCCTTCCTCTTTTTAAGCCTCCACTTCGCTTCTTCTTCAAAGTACTGCCTGAAAAGCTCCCCCTTCTCCTCGGTCTCCTTGTACAGTCTCTTCATCTCAAACGAGTTTTCCACTTTCGCTTCCTTCTCCTTCTTCAGCTGGGCTTGCAGCTTGCTGATCTTGGCCTCAAGGCTCTCGATCTTCTTGTCACATTCTGCATCAATCTTCTGCAGACTTTCAAAATTAATGGTCTTCTCATCAAGCTCAGCCTGCAGGGAATCCTTCAAAACGAACATCTCAGTGACTTCCTTTATATCAGTTTGTGCACGTTTGAAGTCCACACACAGAAAAGAAATCTGCTTCCAGATTCCGTAGAGAGCTGAGCATCCATGAGACGGGTGGCTCTTGTCGGACAAAAGAGCAGAGATAGCTTGCTCTAATCTTTTTGAGAAGTCAGGGTCAGACACCGATTTGAAATCCATGGACTTCAAGCTCTCGAACACGGTTCTAGCCTTCTGAACCTCCTCATCATTTGATTGGATAAGACTGGCAAGTTCTGCCTCTGCAGAGACTTCAACAGGCTTTCCATTGATGAGTTGTCTCATGTTAGAGAGCCATGTTTTCAAGTCCTTGCTCTCGGAGGGTGTACCAGTGCTGCTGGTAGCAATCTGCAAATGCCCCAACATAAATTTAAGAGGGAAAATAACGCAAGTGAAAAAAGATGAAAATGCACTAGCTTCAATTATAGAACATATGCATATCAAACTAAAGAAAGTACCATGTCGACAGATTTAGATGAATCGAAGGTAGTATCGGAGGTGGCTGAACTTTCAGCTGATCCTTCGGCCTTTTCGACAGTAGTCTTGTCAGAAACCTCCTCGACACAAATGGCAGATTTGGAGAGATCAAGAAGTATATTTTCAGCTGACTCCTGCTTGAGATCTTCTTCTGCATTATTCTGAGGACCGGAGATTCCAGTCCCACTCCGCAGTGACAGCTGAAAGGATGGAAAATTCAGAAAATATGCTCATAATAAAAAATAAACAGCTATGATGAAGTACCTCGAACTCCAAAGACTCGCTTTCTTGGACAGGCGATGACCTTGCACCTGGAGACAAGGAAGAACTGGTTTTCGAATGCTTTTTTGGACGCTCATCCACTAAAACCATCGAAAATCTGCCAAGATGGAGATCGGCAGACAGTGGCTCATTTAAGGTTGAAGTATCTGCAAAGGAATATTGGTACGAAATGCATGAGGTTGCAATGACTTGCTATGAATACATTTGTTTCATGGACATATGGTATCTAGTTCACAAGCCTTGATTGTCGTAGCATGAAGGTCACTCAAAGACTAGCCACTCTGCGAATTAAAATGCCATTCAAGATGTTTCCAACTGTTTTTTGACCAGTACAAGCACAAGCATCTTAGCCTCCATTAGGATTCATGCAAGTCCAAGGGTGTATTTCATATTTATCAGCATTCAGCTGGTATACTCAGCTTTCAGCAGCATAGCCAAATTCTCCTAGATCCAATCCCTAGAAGAGGCTTCTTCTACCAAAATACCAACAAGGCATTTCTCTTCTACCTCCAAGTTCGAACAACTAATTGATTTGGAGACTGTAATGCCAGAGTAAGGAGATTGTACAGGCTCAGGATAAGCTCAAGAAAAGCTGTTCATGTTTTTGCATGGAGGTCAGCTTTTGTTGGCAACAGTGAAGCCTTCTGAGAGAAGTTCCCTATGATAGAGTCCAGTTGGCAGAGTAAACCCGAGGAACAGATTAAGTTCAGAGACCAAAAGAATAAACTTATTATTACAAACAGCCAATTATGCTTCCTAGGCGACTCGCTTGAGACAGATCTAGATCCGAAAAACCCCAGAGGCAGGTGGAAGATGAGATCTCAAACAAATCAGTTTATGCTCAAGAATTAAATGAAAAAATATCAACCTCTACCCTTCTTTAGCAAATGCAAACGGTAGCTCCAGGATAGCGCCAACGAAAGTATACTGTTGATATCCTCATGGAAAGATCATAGATCAATAAGCCTAACTATAACCAGAGCTCATCGTACTTGTCCTAATGGCAAGAAAGGGCTCCTGGATAACTGAATTTCAAAATTATCTCGATGCAGCTACCAACATGCCCTAAAGCTCCGAACCCTTCCTGCTTTTCCCGTCAAGTCTTTTCCTTTTAACGTTAGCTTAATAATTAAATGCATAACCGAATATATCATCCTGATACTTTCTGCCAAATTCCCTCGAAACCTTCCAGGTTTCCTACAACATCACTCCATGTTCAATCATGCTCATCACCCATCAAAAACCACCTTCCTCTCGGACTACCGCTCAAGCACCATGTGCACTAAATTTACCATCCGATCTTTAAGAAACCACGGCAAAACAATACCCACTGAACAAAACAAAAATCAAACACAAAACCCAAATTGGGTACACCCCAAAAACGAACAAAGATGGATAATTTACAGAGAAAAGTTAGACCTTTCTCGGAAGCAGCAACAGTGGTGGAAGAAGAAGAGTCCTTGGAGGAGTCCTTGGAACTCAAACCGAGAGGGAAATTCAACCTCGCAAAAGAGCCATACATTGCGCTGGCGGCCTTGTCATAAGCAAGAGCAGCCTCGAGGGCCGTCGGGAACGTCCCAAGCCAGAGCCGGCTCCCTCGGCTCGGCTCCCGAATCTCGGCCACCCACTTCCCCCACGTCCTCTGCCTCACCCCTCTGTAATTGCACCTCAGGTTCTCCGGCCCTCCTTTCCCCTTCATGCAACCTTTCTTCGACCCTTTCGCATGCACCCTCCGGGTCGGCACCTGGACCGGCACCGCGACGACCGCCGCCGCCGCCGCCGCAGCCGCCGCGGCCGGCGGCGGGGGAGGCGGCGGCTGCGGCGGGGTCGCGGATTTCGGGCTGGACCCGGACGGGGAATCGCTGCTCTGGATGCAAGAGTTGACCTTGTCGTTGTACTGCTTCCATTTCGCGAGGATCTCGGCGGCGGACTTGGAGATTTGGTCGATCGAAGAGGCGCCCGACTCCATTTTCCTTTTCTCGGGCGGCGAAATCGGGCTCGAGGGGAGAGACACCGGGGGAACGGACAGAGGGTCAGCGATCTGAGGGAGGGAGGGACGGGAGGCGGGGAATCGCGGCGGACGGCGGGGGAGGGAGGGCATTGGGCGGTCGCCGGCGGGCGGCGGCGGCGGCGGGCGGCGCACCGCCTCACTGTCGGTGGAGGGAAAAGACGGCGAAGGAGGTAGAGGAGCCGCCTCTGTTTTGGGAGTGAGTCACATGAGGGGGGTGGGTTCGTGGTGAATTTTGGCGTTTTAAGACAAAAACAGGGGTCATTGACTTGGCAAAGTCTTTTTCATTTTCTTTTTTCTGGTTTTCTTTTTCCTCTCTCGGTGACACGTCATATTTCGCGGGGAGGGCTCGATAATTCGTTATTTGATTTTTTAGTTTTTTGTTTTCTTAAATTTGTTCGGCTCCTTTTTTTTTTTAACTTTAAAAAAATTTGTTTGTTGGGTGGAATGGCGATAAGTACTAGGAGCCAATCTGTCTTGTATTTCTTCCTTCTCTTCTCAATCTTGTGCCGAAAGGACCATGATTAAAGAAACCAAATTAAGATTAAAGAACTAAAAAAGATTATCTTCTTTTCGTAATATGGAATCTTGGACTAAGGGGGGAGGAAGAGACAGAGAGAGAGAGAGACTGGACAATGACATTAACATTGTCTATTCAAATGGAGGGGAAAAAATTGCATATTTTAATCAATGAAGAAGAGGGTGAACCGTCCGATGGAATGAAAGAAAGGCTTATTGCATCCGCAACTTTCCATAAAAAAAAAATCAAATAAAAAAAAGTTGGGTGATTTCCATATTTTTCAGAGAAATGCCTATTCGGCGGCAAAAAAAGATTCTTTGTTTTTTTTTCTTTTGGGGGTGGGGGTAATTCTATCTGTTCTGATTGTATAGAGTGACGTCTATATCTGTGTATGGTTCATGACATGACCGTTTCACTGATTGTCTGAAAAGGTAATTTCTGGATAAGGCAAAAGTGCAAGTGGGCACCAGTCCGTTGGATACTCGAGCACGGCTGCAGTTCATGGTAAGATTTGGTAAAAAAGAGGCGGTAAAAAGGCGATGTCATCAGCATGTACGCTGCGGAGGTTTCACACTGACACCGTCATTATGCACTCTGTCCTTAATTAAAAGAGTTCATTTGACATCAGGCATCTTCTAGATTCTCACAAGTTATATCAGCCGACCAATAGTGCACCAGCAAAGTCTTTTCCAACCTAATGATTTTAATGAAATCCCATTTCCGAAACACGGTGCTTTCACACTTTGCGTATAGACGGAAAAAGTCATACCAAAGCCAAGGAGAAAAAGGGTGAAAAAAAAAATCCATCCTTTGGCAGCGGTGACTATTATGTTGTGCTTGGACGCAATGCAACCTCCCCTTATTCTATCTAAAAAAAAACTGGCTGCTGAGGATGAGTCCTCTAAATGTCTTCACTCCCAAGTAGAGTCAGGAGGAAGTTCTTGAAGTCTCCTGAGGTGTTGTTAGCCACGGCTTCCTCAAGAGACGTGCTGTTCCTTCTGAAGAAAAGCTCTTTGATCTCTGCCAGGTCCTTCTCCGCGCAGGTGAGGATGACTCTGCTGAGAGCGTCTTCGTCAGTTACGACCGCATTCACGGCAGCGCGAAGCACCTGCGCACATGCAAGTTCTGACTGGTATGAAGTTCCAACAAAAATGGCAGAGTTGTTGACTCCAAAAAAATCGGTCTTTTTCTATTCACATGTCGGGCATTCACGTACCTTTGCAAGGTATTTCTTGGGTTCCTTGATGCATCTGATAGCAGTCCGGAGTCCTGCTAGATATTCATCCGCCGGGTCTCCCAATAATCCCTGTGAAAGATTGAATTCCATGACCGGCGTATGCTTTTACGACATGGATTGCTATTTGATGAAGTTTTCTTCTTTTGGAATGATAGGGAAATGTCTGATGAATTTCTCGACCAAGCCTAGTGCCGATACAAGGTTCTAGTACTGAATTTCAAATGGCGTCATTCTTTCCTCTTGTCTGTTATCTGATGAACATAGAATCGTGTACCTTGGTGATAGAAGTGCCATGGATGTCCCTGTAGTGATTGAAGGTTGAATTGAGCTGCACCTTGCTTCTTGTACTCAAAATTCTGATGAGCTCTTCATGGTTAAAAGCATTACTGTGGATATCGTCGTAAAGAATCCTTGCTTCCAATTTAACCATTTCCTTGTCAATGTCGTCACCATCATACCTATAAGCACTCGCTAATGCAACGAGAATCTGCACGATAACCATAGAGCCAGAAGAGGAAAACAATCATTCTTTCACTTTGTTTCTCAAATTCATGATTCATCTAGTCTTAATGTTTTGATAGAAAAGCACAGATCATGGGCTCTGAGAAGTTACTCTTCGAACATCTCCACTGGTGTGAGCGGCCACATCCTCTTCCAAGGAACGCCTGTACCGGAATTTGTATGCTCTCCTAATTGCCAACAGTTCCTCAGGGGACTTGAGACAAGTGAGCTCTACAATGATCCGATGATTGGGTGTCGCCTTCTTCAGCGCCAAGTTAGCAAACACTGCATCCCGATCAGCCGGGTCCAAGATCCAGTGGCACATTGCTCTCTGCCGCGAAATTTTCATCACTCGTTCAAAGAGAAATAAGGAATTCACGGTGCTAAAACGACATCGATCCAAATTGAATAAAAACAATCTGGGTCATTAGCTGTGATGCAAAACGGGATGGGCATGCATGTACCGGGGTGGGGGATCACATCACGGACCTCGAAATGACCGGAGAGCTCGGATTGGAGCTGCCTGATGAGGTCTTCGTGGTAGACTTCTTCATAGGCCAACCTGATGAGCCTTCTCTGGAACATGTTCCTGTGTCCTAGGACCGAGATTATGGCCCTCTCATCCGTCCCCCATCCTATCAAACACAACTTCAATGCTTTTTTACGAAGGTAAGGGGTTTCGCAACAAGCAGCAGAAGCATTAAAGTCGGGTCCGAGAAATGCGACATGTCTGCCTCAGTAACATAATTCAAACCGAGCCGATGCAAAGCAACCACGAAACTGAGATCGGTCGGATGGACAATGCAAAAATGCAGAGTAAGAGCGGAGGAAGGGGATGTGAAACGAGACCTTGGCAAGCCTTTTTGATGGCCTCCGCATCCTCGACAGGAGAAAAGTCCTTGGGAGCGACCAGCGTGCTCATCTTTTTCATTTCATATGAAACTGAAGCTAAACTACAAGTTTTCAATGACCCTCTTTTTATAGTCGTTTTGTTAAGAGTTAATTAATGAAGATAATAATTAATAACAAGGCGTTTTGTCAAGTAATCGGTTTCTCGAGAATAAATTAATAATTCGAAGATCATAACGTGATTACCCGCCAGAACTACAGGGAAGCAATGAAAACTGCTCTCGGGGGTCTGTCTTGGACAGCTAAAATATAATTAATTATATTACCGACGTCAAAAGGTCAAACAAAGACTCCATGGCCCAATGGATAAGGCGCTGGTCTACGGAACCAGAGATTCTGGGTTCGATCCCCAGTGGAGTCGTTTCTTTTTCACATTTGAGTTCAGCACCCGCCTTTTGTTTTTTGTTTTTTTGAATCCCACATCCTGATTGCAAATGTAACTTGGTTGCCTTCTCCCTGATGCCTTCATCAGCTCAGTCCCTTTTAGGGACATGCCGGGTTGCCAAGTACAGCAAGCGAGGAAGGCCGCACAAATTTCACCGATCGCCTAATGTTTCGCGTTCGCGTCGCAACATCAGAGCTCTTATTGTTTTATTCCATTTTGCATCATATACGAACGCAATTGATGAAAACGACCATGCGCTGACTGCACAGCATATATCAGCTCCTTGGGGAAGCTCCCCTCTTGTTCTTTTATCTGAAGCCTAGATGCTACTTCCTTCCTCCGGTCCAATGTCTGCATCGTTCGAAACTACAGAATCAAATGCCGAAAGGAAGACCCTAATGTTTTCTTTAAAAGTTCAGCAGCATAACTTCCTCGTCATAAGCCCTAGTTGCATCCCATGGGAAGGGTAGTAACAGGATGATCGAGGACTTTGATGCTAACTGAAGCAAATACGAAATGCCAGAATCTGACACCATCGTTCTCCGACAACCGGGCTTCGCGGTGGTCTGCACTCCTACCAATACTGATCAAACCATTTCCCGAGACTTTGGCAACGTAGTTTTGGTACAGATTCAGTGATCCTTCAGGCAGATGTCGAGGAGCGCAGCACAGGGGCATCAACGACGGTAATATGATCTCTGAGAAAGCATCTACATGACCCTCTTGACATGGAACTTCGAATATTATGCAACAACAGCGAAGTGGCGAATATACCAAGAGGGCAATAGCACTAGCCAGACTTGTTATTGCCTTGCTCGCTTGCTCTCACCCGTCTTTTGCATACTGGATTGAAAAAGAGGAGAACGACAGAAATAGAGCTCAAGACCTCTTGTGCACTTCCGCCCCAAAAATTGCGGTAGCAAGAGAAACTCTTCATTCAAAACCGAGCAACAATACGCACGCTACAAGACCACAAGGCAACAGAGAGCTATCTGCTTAATGAAGGAGTATCATTTTCTATAACCCAGATTTTGCTTCTATCCTAAACTTTTCTCCCCTTATTTCGTGCCAGATCTCAATGAAAGAAAACAAAATATATTGAATAAAGATAAAATTAAATCCTAAAGTTAAAGTTGTAAATACAGTTGAATGAACAACTTCCCCAACTCTGTAGGCAAAATGATGATCACGCTGTCATATCAGTCTATACCTACAGGATACAAGCAAAGCCAGAGTCAGAGGTAACAAGAGAAATATGCAAAGATCAATGCAAACAAAATTTCCTCCTCCTCTCAAATAAAACATAAACACAGAATCGAATCTTCCGCATTTTTGTGATGAACCAATAAATGTTGTCTGCAGATCTGTCCGCTGACCTTAACAATCATCTGCATATTGAAAGGAACCACAGCGAAACCTGTAGTTATAACCCGGTGGTCAAAGAAAGCATTGATTTACTTGATAAGCAGGACACCGAACAACTGGATGATTTCCTGAAAAGGTGAAATAGTATATCCAGGATCACAATCTCTAGGAAGAAGATATAAACCAAAGGCAATTGCACAAGTACATAGACACTCCTCTTTAACACAAAAGCGAACACACTGATGCTGGCTGCTATGGAATTCTCAAAACCTATGCTGCAGATTTTCTTAAAAACAATCTACTAACACACTTTTAGAGGCATCTCTTTCTAGAGACAGACAATAGTGACTGACTCAGACAATTGCTGGAAAACCAGCAACATGAAACCTGTTTCCACAACTTTTTAAGAGATCATTCACCAGCCAAAAGACTTTTGCAACTTAAATAAAGTTTCCACAGAAAAACTAGAAACCAAATATAGTACGAGATTCAGTGATTTATCAAACAAAGCATTATAGCAGTCACATTTTAAGTAAAAGTGTAAAACAAGCAATGGACCAGATCAAATCCGGTGTACTTAAATAGGACTAAGAAAAAAATAAGAATGCAACAGATATTGATTTAACATGAAACAAACTAAACATGAACACCTATCAGCCAACATAGCATTCCACTCAACTTGGCAGCGCCAATTAAGCAACCGATCAATGTAACCGTTGGTGCCCCCATCTGATCCTCAACAGGATTTGCAAAGAGAGCTGCTCACCTTGTCTTACAAGATGACATAATCGAAGGTAGCAAGGATCAGTCTCCCTCAGTTTCGTGAGCAGGAAGCCTTTTAGACATTCCATGGATGAATTTTGTGAAGTTATCGTGATTCTAGTGATAAAAACAAAAATAAATAGAAATTAGGAAGAAGAAGGAAATACACCAATTTAAGATTACAAAGTAAAGGATAACAAGGCAGAACAGCAGAATTGAACAATATGTTTAATGGGAAGTTTAGTAAAGAACAACAAATTTACAAAGAACCTATTTATTAAGATAGTTGGCCAAATTCACCTGCACAATGTTCTACTTTGCTGCAAAGCGAAAATAGGAAGAAATCACTAAAGGCCCCATACAGTAAGGTAGAATCCACACATACCGAAAAAGGTGTCAAGTCAATCTCCAGCAACGAGTATCACAATAAAACCTAGTCACAACTTCACTCATCCAAAAGAGAAAAATCCTAGTTGCTACTCATCTAGTTGAAACTCTCTCAGTGTCAACCTTTTCCTTCACAGCAAAATTCAAGACAGCCACATTGGCTCCAGTATACATGACAAATTACTCATGGTTCTACTCTATGGTTGACATCTGCAGAGAACATGTGTTCTGCACCAATTTCGAGGACTCATACTCTTTCCCTGAGATCAATACCATTCCAGCAGGAAACATCACTGTCATTTTAGAGCCTCTCACCAGTTTAAAGCTTCACCATCGCACACCGACTATTCTACTTTTGTCAATATGCGAAATCTATTTAAAATATCAATTACTATTACATCAAAAGAAAAAATCCCTTGAAAATATATATATATATATATCTCAACAACCATTCATAATTGATTTTACACTCGCATGGGTCTACATATTTTTCCATCATCAGTTGGCTTCGAAATGGCACCCAACAGTCATTCCAAATTGCACCCGACATTCTTTCTCTATCCATTAAGCTCTAAGCATACAATCAAACAAACATTAAACAATTAGTCCATAAATTTATATGCAAAGGCAGCTTATTTCCCATCATTGCTCCACCAAAAAGCTTTTAAAACAAATACAAAAAAATTAGGGAACTAAAATAGTCTCTTTATGGAATATTAATTTACAATTTGTACTGTTCAACTTCTGAATTTCATAAGCTTTTTTTTTTTTTTTTTTTTTCAAACAAAAAATTTTTGCATCCAAGATTACGTATAAAAATAAACTCTCTCTCTATACACCAAAATCCAATTAAAAACATTCCCTTTCCACCATTCCTTTTCCCCATCATTTCTCTCTACCAATTAGGAATTTTACTAAAAAGATCAAATTGACATAAACAAGAAATAATACCATAAATCGAACCAAAAAGAAAAGGCAACAAAAATTTCAAACACTATTACCTATCATTGTATCAGACGATCGTCAAAACGAGACGACCACCTCACTGCAAGTGAAATCGTTGGAGTTCCCAATCAAATCCTCTGGCCACGAGTCTTGGCGCATACTCTGTTGCCCGGTTTGACACCTTCAGGATCATCCGCGACAGTAACAGCGCACTCAAAGCATGCAGACTAGAATAAATAATAAATATTATCTTCGGTATAACAATATAAAATGAAAAACTATAAGGCAGTCAAATTTACTTCTGACACCCCAAAAAAAAAAAAAAAATTAAGACTTACTTAAGCATAAAACAGAATTTGTTAGAGGTGCAATTAGATGTGAAATCGTGTATGGGAATTTGAGAAATTTTTCTCTGATGAAAGTAGTCAGAGAAAATGGGAAATGATAGGAAAATGAGTGGATCGGAAGATGTGCAAAACTGCAATGCAGGAAGAGGGGACAGAACGCAAGCCTGTTTTGTTTCCAAGGGAGTGCTACTGGAGTTTTCAAGAAATGGATAGGGCAAGCTTGGAAAATGCTCTTCCAATTTTTATAGGGACAGGGATAGGGTAGGCATTTATATCATATCTATTTTCACAATAGCTGACTCAAAATTTGTCACAGCATGCAGAAACTGCAGTCCTGATGTATATAAGGTCCTTTATGTAGCATCTTACCTTTAGTGAGATCAATTAGCTTTATGTCATGAGACCAGATGGTTTTCTTCATGGGTGTTCTGGGGAAAGCTGCCAAAAATATTGGACCTGCTCAAGCCTTGGGCATCAAAATAATTGGACAACCATAAAACTGCAGAATCATTGATTGTAAGCTCAGCAGATTCAGAGAAAATAGATTTTCTGTCGATACTTTCGACTTTCTTAGAGAACTCAGCTAAGCTAGTAAACAGCATTGAAGCATGAGATGCAGCCCACATTTGGAGGACGGTAGCAGAAAAGTTATGAAACACATCATTGGGTAACAGCATAATTGCCCCAACAAGCTCTGCTGTAGGTAATCGAGAACAGCACAGATCTAAAAGGCCTCCCACGGCAATAGCACTCTTGCCTGCATCTATTTCCCCTGAGCAAAATAATTTTAAGATCAACTTCTCCAGTTGAAACTGAGAACCCATAAGTTCCAGCCTAATCAGACTCCAGAACTTATGTTGCTCATCAACTCCCCAGTGAAAGGAGCTTTGGATTAAACCGAGAACAGTTTCCACATTCTCCCCCAGTATGGATAGCTTCTTTAGCCCAATCTCAAACTTTAAATTGACAATATCGCCATCGTTCAAGTGACTCACGAGTAATCTAATGGCATGCTCCTTGCCAATGGATAAATCAGAAAGCTGAGAAAAGACACCGTGGAATAAAAGTTGCCATTTTATCCCCTTCCACTCTGAGCAAGACATTAAATCAATAACAAGAAGCTCTGAGAGAGTTCTATTAGCTTCTTCAGGAGAGATGGTCACTAGATGTAAAAGGTAATGTCTATAAGCGAAAAAAGCATCCTGTACCACTGTAACAGCTAACTCTCTCTCTAATACAGCTGCAGCGAGAAGTGGTTCAGGAAAGTTCTCCCGCCTTTTATCTGAAAAGGTAAGATAACAATCAACGTGACCCATCAGGAATGGCACACGGGTGTTGATCAACTTGTGAAGATCATCTCCCATGAGTTCATGAATCATATGCTTTGCCATGTCTGCCTCATGAGCTAGTCTTGATGCATAATATAACAGGTGTGCTCCCACAGGAAAACCATTCCTTGACCAGAACAAAAGTAGTTGAACTAACTTTTCATTCTTAGAAGAGAGATATTTCCGAATAATTGAGGTTGTGGGAGACTTGCGTTCATCATCATCAATATAATCTTGTGGATGCTCAAGAGGTGCAAAGAGTTTGTATCCATTCAACTCTAGTTCCCTCGCTATAGTTGAAGACAAAACCTCGGGAGATATTGAACAATGTGTGGGCGAGTCACTGCCAACGTTCATATACAAATCAAGGATTTGCTCTAAAGCCTGAAGACTTGACGCATTTGAGTTCTTAATTGCTTTGCCCAGATCTTTGACCAATTTTTGGATATCATTCTCTTGAATTTCCGAAGTGATGGTCAATAATCTAGAAGGAATGGAAGCAGAAGCATCAATGGACTTGGCCCCAACTTTGTCTTTCTGGATGCAGGTAAGGTGTTCCTCGGGAATAGCTGTTGCAACCTCCATGGGAGTTAAATGACCAAGAGTTTTAGCTGGTGGTATTTCTTGAGCAATCCCAACTCTTTTATCTGATAAGAAACACCTAAGCTTCTCCTTCAGAGGTGGAGAAAGTATTTCAGCTGATGTCAAATTTTCAAGATTGTGACTCAATCCTTGGTTACTGAGCAGGGTAAAAGATGATGAAACTCTGCTAGATATCATATCCTTGCGTTCCACATCATAGTTATCCACGAGAAGAAACAAAAATTCAAGAAGAGTGTGCGTCAGTTCAACATAGTGAGGTATAGAATGAACCATTAACAACAATGCTGGTTCAATGTTCATAACTTTATCCACTCTTTCATCAAAGAAAAGCCAATCATAAAATAAGGCCAACTTCGCATTGGCTTCCACATAATTCTTCCTGCAAGACTTCAGAAGCCAACCAATTACAGCCCACCTCGGGATAATATTAGAATGAATGATTTCACTAGGCGGGTGGTGCGCACAACAAACGAAGCGAACAATATCAACTACGAGTGTCTCTCTCTCCGGAGTGCAAAAGAACTTGCTGGCAAACCAGGTCTGATGCCGCTTTTGGCTCCCGAGCTTCACGTGCGTGAGCAGAAACCTCAATTGCATTTCCGCCTCAGGGGTAAGCCGAAGCAAGAAATACCGGCTCGAAGTCCTCATGGGATATATCTGCGCGATATCTGAAAACCCGGCGACCCCAAACTCTCTCGGGTTCGAAACCAAATCCCTCCATATTGCTCGAAACTCGGGCACATGGACCAAGTCCTGCAGCAACCGTATCAAATCCCTCCCAATCTTCAAACACAGACCAAACTGCTCCCTCAACATCTTAACACAAAACTCGATTTCCAACCGCTTCAGCGCCTCCAATTTCGAATTGGCAGTCACCCTACAGTGGTCGGCCAACAACCTCAGAAAGCTATACAGCGCACTGGTCAAGACCAACGGATCCTCCTCCAGCAAGCAGCTCCCTTTCCCCAAGAACAGGCTCACCACCTCGAAACACAGCCACAGATTCCCGCCCCGAAAATCGCCCCCGACGATCTGCCTCAACAGCGCGACCAGCAATCCACCGAACCCTACCGCGGCGACATCGACCATCTCGCCGGCGGCCCACAGGACCTGAGCTTTCGCCGCCTCGGCGAGCCTGTCGTACAGCTCGTTCACGACGCGAGCCAGCAGGGTGGCGAAGAGCGCGTACCCGTCGGTGACGGCGGCGTGGAGGTGCTTGACGTGGGTCCTGGCGAGGCGGGGCTCCGTCAGAGCTCCGTAGAGGATGGCGCGGGTGAGGTCGGAGTACTCGTCGGAGGTCCGCGTCTTGAGGGGGAAGGGCGGCCTGAGCTGGGGCTCGAGGAGGCGGAAGGATTGACGGAGCGAGAGCTCGAGAGGGTTCTCCGCTTCGTGAGGCGCGAGCTGGAGCAGCTTCGAGGCCATTGCATACCTGGAGAAGAAGAAGAAGAAGAAGAAATTACTTAACGGTCGGCAGTGTCCGTGGCAATTTCGAGGGGTTTGTAAAGAGGAACGTCGTCGTCGCCGCCGCCGTCGCTAGGGCGACGGGGCTCGCGGCGGTCGTCGAAAAGGGATTGGCGGCTCGATTGAATTCCTCTTTTAGTTTTCAAAATTTTTTTTAAGTAATTTGAGTATCTTTGTTATTTTCTCATTGACTCGTTTCCATTTTTTATTTTTTCAATTTCGACTTGTATTTTCGACCCAAAAAAAAATTCCGACTTGTATAGGAATATAATATCTTTAAAAAGTCATGACAATTAAAATAGTCATGGGATTTAAATAACTGGAAAAAGGTATCGCATAATAATAGAGGTATTGTTTATTAGATGTCCTGATATTAAAACAGAATTTATCATGAATTATTTTTCTTTTTAGCTTGACATTATTATTTTCTTTATTTCTAATCAATTTTCGATAATTAATTGAGTGAAAATTAACTCTAGTATTGTGTTTAACTATTTTTTATTGACTGGGTCGAGTTGATTTTACGTTCCATATTATCCATAACTTCTCAATTAATAGAACATATCATGTGTGGTATAATCAACTCTGTTATAATAGATTCTTTTTCTATTTCTTACACGTTGTCTTGCATGGTGTTAGTCTATTTTGCCACGAATTTTATTGCCCGTGATTAAGTTGAATTTTCTCTTCTATTGTGGCATTAAATAATTCTTGATATGATTAATCTAGGTTTACTTTTACGAGTTTTATTGCATACCAATAAGAGGTTGTTATATAAATCGTGAGATCTTTTTTTTTTTGTGCCTAATTGTTAGACATAACCATCACAACCCTCCTCTGCAGGTTTAGATATAATGCCAAAAGTGAACCAACAATCTCCAATTCGTGTGAGTTATTCCAAGTGAATTCCGTGCAATTTTATTATATAATTATGAGTCCTAATGTTCTTATCCGTTAAGTATCCACGCAATATTTTTATATTTATTATGGTCCTAGAGCATAATATGACCATTCAACTGAGAAAATAAATCACAACACAAAACGATATAAAAGCAATCACAACAAATAATCAAGAATAGCAATAAAAAGTGAATAAAATTGTGAAGTGTAGTAAAATATCCCAATACGAGTCAAGTGAAGAATATAACATATCCTTGTCATTAAACCCCCGGACAACAACTCTCATGAGCTTAGTTCAAATCAATTTCACTTTTATATAGAAACTAATGTTTCCTATATCTAAATCAGAGAAAATCATTAACTTTCCTAAATCGTGTATGGTCTATCTAATTGAAACCAAAGTAATTCTAGTACTGAAATCTAACAAACCAATCAAAGTCTATTTGTCTAACCAATTTTTCATTTTAGGAATTATTTTTTATTTTTATTTATGGCAAAAGGACTCGGGCTGGGCCCTTGAGCCCGGTCCGTGTGTTCAGTTAAACTTGAACTCACAAGGATCTGGGTTAAGTTCTAGGACCCGACCTACGTGCAAACAGCCAGATTCGGGCTTATACGATTCTAAGCTGTAGATAGACTTGTTATTCACTCAGCCCATCTTCATGCTCAATGACCAGCTAATCATTCAATGATACGCGGCCAACGACCGACTAAGCTAATATGTTTTTGGTTTTAATAAAGTAGATGTTCTTCTCACAGCAACATTTTATCAAACAGGGTATATGCAATCATCGTAGGAACGGTATTCTGCTATTTCCAACTCGGATTCCCCATTAGACTCAAGCCAAATGTTCTAAATCAAAGAAGCACAGTCTTATATACCATCAATTTCCATCCGAGTCAGGGAATCGAACTCTCCGCCTCATTCTCATGGAAAGTGAGCAATAGATATAACCTAGTCAGTGAAGCTGATTGAAGCAGCGTTGGATGGTTAAGGGTGCGTTTGATAGCATTTTTGTTTAAAAATTATTTATGGGAACGGAAATAAAAAAAAAAAAAAAAAAAGTATTTATGCTTCAAGGAACAATTTTTGAACAAAAAAACATGTTTGGTAAGTTTGTTCCGTAAATATAAAAAGAATAGAAACAAGTTTGATAAATCGTATAATTTTTTTTTTTTTTTAATTTTTTTAATATTTTTATTTTATTTTTTATATTTTCTTTCTTATTTTTCCTTTTTTTTCTTTTTTTTTTTCCTTTTTTTTTCTTCTTTTGGCCGGTCGCCGCCTCGGCCATGGTCGGTGACCGGTCGACGAGGGCCGCGGGCCTCGCCCAATCACGATGAGGCTCGGCGGCCCTGGCGAGGCCGGCCTTGCCGGATTTGGGCGAGATCGAGCTCGCCCAAGCCGGTGCGAGGTTGGCCTCGCCGGGCCGGCGACGCTCGGCCTCGTCGGAGCTAGCGACGCTCCGCCGAGGTCGCCCGGCCCTCGACGGCTGATCGCCAACCATGGCCGAGGCCGGCGACCGGCCAAAGAAAAAAGAAAGAATAAAGAAGAAGAAAAAAGAAAGAAGAGAGAGAAAAAGTGTTATTCAATTTTGTTTCAGAAACAAGAAATAAAATTTTTTTGTTTCTTGTTTCTCTTCCAGATGTGTTTCGGGAACAAAAATACTTTTAGAACAAAAATGTAAACAAACACGTTTCTGTTCCTTTTTTATTTCCAGGAACAAAAAAAAAAATTTTGTGTTCCTAGGAACAGAAACACATTTTACCATGCAGGGCCTAAATCGATAGAAAAATTTTGGAAAGTGCCAACAGTAAGGATTGGCAACAGCGAAGGAGCTCCAAGCGAGATTGATGCGCTTCGGGTCTTCTTGGCTAACAGACAGAGCCGACACCAAAGGTTGAGGCAGAACGGCTTATACAAGATGATTACCGCTTGAAAATTGCTATGGAATTGGCCGTGGAAGACTTTGTAGATATTGCTGGTGAGTATCGTCACTCCATGGAGTGATTCCTGGCAGCCATCAAACAATCTTCACGAGCGACTTCTCACAGCGATCAATCGATCTTCAGAAGCGACGGAGACTTGCCAATTTTCGATTACGGACTCGTTCCGTTGAGAACGTTACCGACGGACTCGCTCGTAACTCGTAAGGCTTGAGCGAGGGAAGAAGATGGAGAGCCCTAATCTTTTATGGGCTTAATTTTTGGGCCCTCCTTTATATGGGTCTAAGTGGCTCAAAAAAATTGAGTTAAATGTAATTGGGTAATTGGGGTTGCGATGGTGGATTTGATGGGCTTCGGTATTAGTCTAGGCTACATTTGGGCTTAGGCACAAACGATGAGTGAATTGTATAAGATCTGCCTTTCTGGGTTATCCAAATTATAAAAAACCGAATTGATCCCTCCCTTATTCATTTGTCAAGTAGCTTATTTATTTATTTTTTTTCATTGCCTTCCTAGCTTTATTTTTTTCCTTGTAAGAATGAAAATTTGAATTATTGACTAAAATTCAGATGTCGATAATAGCTCATGGGAATCTTATCCTAATGACTTATAATGAGGTTTTGGGTTAACTTTGCCCGATACGACTCAAGTTGTTTATAGTTTTTTTATAATTGATTTAATTTTCTGCTTCTCCTAATGAGTTATAAAGAGGTTTTGGGTTAACTTTGCCCGATACGACTCAAGTTGTTTGTAGTTTTTCTATAATTGATTTAATTTTATGCGTTTATTATTATTATTATCGATTGCTTCGCTTTATCAATTGCAGACATATGCATATAAGCATATAGCATTGCGTGAATTCAGAATAAAACTTGAAAAAAAATCACATGAAATAATATTTTTTTTTAAAGAAAAAAGATAATTAAGATAGCATTCCACACCTTACTTGGCTCTTAAGTAGTCTATAATAGATTAGCGACGACTTTAATATCATTTAATGAACCACTGGGATTCGCCCCAGTGGCCACCCTTCCAACATGGAAGGGGGAGGTGTGGGGTTCAAACCACCGCTTTTCAAGAGGGGATGGGGTGGGGACGCGCAAGTTTCAGGAGTGGGTTTCGACTCCCACGCCCGCAAAAGCGCAAAAAAAGTCCGAGAGTAAGTGTAGAATAGATATAGAGTAGACCGACAAAAAAAAAAAAATATCATTTAATGAATAATATATAAGATATCAAATTGCGACCAATAAGAGTTAGGAGAGTCCATGCAAGTATGAGCGCAACATCAGAAAAGAGTGTGCCTGTCTTGCCATCCATAAACCAGCCCGAGGTTTCACCTCGGGGTCGCGACATTGAGATCGGTAGAAAAGTTAACATTGAGAGTGGTACAGGAGATGGTATTGCGGAGGCTGAAATGATTTTTGTTCAAATGTCATGGAGAGGACTTATTTAGATATGCTCAGAGCAATGAGCTTCTTCAACACAATGTCTCAAAAAACCCGAAAACCTGACACCGTCACGAACAATTCATTGATTGATGGTTTCTTCTGGGTGGGTGAAATGGATAAAGCTGTTCAAATGTGGGATGATATGATCAACAGCTGCATAAGGCCGGACCACATTTCATACGGCGTTCTGATAGACGGTTTCTGTAGCCCAGGAGCAGTTGAGGCAAATTCATAGCGTGATCTTGAAACTTGTCATTATGTTGGATTTGCAGAAGATCTGACAATCCCTGTTCATCGCCATTCCTATAAGACCTGTCAAGTTTTGGCATGTATGATGTGTTCGTAAATGGTCAGGATGGATGACCATCCAAAGTCAAAATGTTAGCTCAGAAAGTTGACTTTGATAATTAAATACGTCCTTTTACTTTTTCTGGGACTTAGGTTTTAAATATCATAATCTAAGGTCCCATTCGTTTTGTGGAAAATAATTTCTGGAAAAATAATTTCCGGATTTTCCGGCGTTCGTCTCACGAAAAATGAATTTATTGGGGAAAATGTTCTCCAATAAAGGAAAAAAATTGTCTAAATTATAGGAAAATATTTTTACTTTTGAAAAGTGAAAAATATTTTTCTTACTTGATCTCTCTTATCTCACACTTCTATAAATCCTCACTTCTTCCTCCCCTTTCTTCTTCTTAATTTCTTTTTTATTCGAATTATTTTTTAATTTTCTTTATCTTTTTTAATTCGATTTATTTTGAATTTCCTTTTCTTTTTATATTTCTTTTATTTTTATTTTTATTTTATTTATTTTCCATCTTTTTCTTTCTTGACTAGTCGTCTTTTGTCGCTAGGCGAATCTCAAGCTTATTGATATCAAGCTTGCGCTTGTTGATCTGACAAGCCTTGAGTTTGACGTTCGTGCTCGCCAATCTGGTGAGCGGCAAGCCTTGTGCTCGAGGCTCACCAATGGCTAGTTGCGGGCCATCGCCATGGCCGGTGACTGGCCAAGAAAGAAGGAGATGGAAACAAAAAAATAATAATAAAATGAAAATGAAAAAAATTTAATATTAGATTTTTTAAATTAAAAATAATTAAAAATATATTTTTAAAAATATGAAAAATCCATTTTAAAAATAAAACAAATGAAAAAGAGTATATGGAGGAAATGATTTTCCTTACTAAAGAGTGAAAAATATTTTCCACTTCATTTTCAAGTTTCATCCAAATACCAAAAAATAATTATCTTTTCCTAGAAAATGATTTCTTAGAAAATATTTTCCAGAAACGTCACATTTTCCGTGAAATGAACGGAGCCTAAAAGTCACTATATGACTCCTACCTTCTCTGAAGGGACAAATATTCCATGTTAGATAAGTCTTTGTTACAAATTAGAAGCGTGTTTAAGAAAGTTAGCATGGAAAACCACCCAATCTGCTTTGAATTTATTGAATGGATGTATTTTCGTTCTTAAACCTTTTGATTTTATCAACTTAATCTTAAATATTTATACGAAATTCCGTACGATACATTAGGTTTAGAATTGATTGGACGATTTTCCCATATTGGCAACCAGATAATATGACATGTGTGAGAATTTTTAAGACACATTTATCTTTCTTATCCAAAATGGAAGATAACGCCATTGGGTCCAGAGATTTAAAGCAAGAAGGATAGAAAAGTAGGATTTGGCGAATGTGGAATGTCAATTTGGAATTTTCCCTTGCGTTGACGTACAAATGACAATGTGGATAAGATTCATATGCCTAAGACAAGTTGCATAATTCTCGTGCAAGAAAAAAAGGGAAAAACGCAAACAGAAGAGTAAATCTTGCAATGTGTCAAAGGTTCATGTATTGTCTAGATTGGAGACGAGAGCCAGGGAACCTAAATTTCAAAGCACTTGGTTCTTAGAGGTAGAGCAGATCAATGAAGCAGATCGATCGTGGTTGAAAAAGTGCACTCATGAGGTACAAAGCATTCAAATACGAATTGAAATGTTCTTTCGTTGTTGTCAACTCTTTCATGCTGCAAATGAATTTTTCAGCACGTTTCCCGGAAGATGTATATGAGGGTGTTAAAGAGAAAATGGTAACGGGAAATTAAATAAAAATAAAAATAAAAACCAGATCAGCTATTTTGATTTTATTTTGACATTCTTTTACAGTCAAACCTTATAGATATATGAAATTAATTGACATCATTATATATCAATATTTAGTGCATTTCATATGCCATAGGATCTTTTTTAAACATGAGAAATCCTCCAATAGGAATTATTGATTTTTTTTTTACTAATATCGAAACTATTTGGGACTTGAAATATGCATATAATGAATAAATTTTCGATGCGTGGAAGCTAGCTTTAGATGGGGTTTTGTGACATTGGACTTGACTCAGTCTCCTTTCTCCTTTCTCTTCTCCTTTTTTCTTTTCTAATTCTTCAACTTCTGTCTATATTTCTTGATTAATAATTTTCTAATGAATTATATTAAGCGGTAAAGAAATAACTCGGTCAATGCTTTCGGTGACATGCCTCATTTCTTTTCTTTAATCATATCCTTTTTCTTCCTCATGTTTCCCCCTTTTATCATTTCTCCCTTCTTATTAACAATATAGAAAAAGAGAACTACATTTTCAAAAGCCAACAAGGCGGTTTCTTCTTTTTTGGAAAAATCAAATCACATTGCTGCTGATGCATAATTTACACTGATTGGGACCAGACCTTAGGGAGGGTCAACAAGCCCTCGCTTGCAACTGACGCTAGCCATTGCCAAGGCCCTTGCGCCCCATCGGTCATTTCCAAAAAGATGGACAGTGAGGAAAAGGGAAAAAAAAAAGATAAAGAAAGAAAAGTAAGAAAGAAAGGAAAAGATAAAAAGATAAAAGAAAATCAATAATATTTATAAAATTTCTCAACACGATATCATTTTGAATAAAGTCACACGTTAGCTACCAGCCGTGCTACATTAGATAGTCATGTTAATGATTTCTAACTTAAATTAGCTGGATGGATTACCTTAAAAAATCATCAAAAGATTTGAGAATACATTAACCAAATTAAAAAGTTAAATATCAAATTGCAATTATACAATAATTTAGGATTTTTTTGACAATTTCCCTATTACGCACGTTCGTGGCAAAATCATGGCAGCTGCCTCGAGACAATTTAACTTGGATTTGCTTTCGAAGTGATCTTGAGCTTTTCTTTTTGTATGGTTTCAAATGCCTATATCTGCCCCAAGTGTCAAGCACATTTAGAGAATATTTCAATCTTCAATCTTTATCCATGCACGATGACCTACTTTTATTATATCTATTACAAAACCTATCTGGAAGCAAAAGGATCTGGTTTGCCAATAAAGTCGAGAGCCAAGATATGAGGTCCTCGCCATGTTGTTGGCCACCCCTACTATTCTCCACATCTTATGCCCTATTTTTTCCACTATAAAATGGTCTTCTCCGCCAACCCTTGCTCCTCAGAACCAAAAAGCTTAGAGCAAAATGAAGAAGCCCGGAGTGAAGGTTTTCGCCAAGGCAAATTGGGTTGCTCACTCTCCCTCAAAGGCTTCTGATCCTATGCCTCTTGTATAATTTTCTCAGTTTGGACTTTGATGTGAAGTTCAAAGGCTTAGAAGTAGAAGCCAATGAGGGAGAACGAACAAACTTTGTCTTGTTTCTGCAGAAATTATCGTTTGAGATTGTGTTTTGAGAGAGTTTTTGAAACCCAAGGCATTTCTCTACTTTGCACTCTCCCTCAAAGACTTCCAGCCGGTCTGATTCATGAAAAAAGATCGCACGGTCGGAAGTCTTTGGGGCGAGTGCGAAGAATGTGTCTTGACTCGTGCAATTGACCTTGAACAATCAAAGCATATATGCGATGGTTCGGCATTGCTCACTCTCCCTCAAGAGCTTGTTAAATTATACATATAATACTTTGATGCAGAAATTTAAAAGAAAACAGTGGTATTTGATCTTTATGATTTTTATAAATAGATAAAGACGTACCTTTATCCATAGCATTACCGTTGATGATAATCGTTGTAGAAAACTGATGAACTCGAACCAAATGAAGAAATCTTATTTCTCTCCCTTAACCCACTATTCCTTATTGTATTCAATCGATAATGGAGAGAATACCAAATTCTCTTTAGTTATTGTTGTTCTTGTGGGTGGAGAGAGAACCGGACTCTATTTATACGTTTTATGAATAGGTGCCTTCCATCAGAGCGCTTTTTCACTTTCATAAGAGTTGCACCTCTTCAGAAAATAATTATACCGTTTCGTTTAATTAGAGTCGCAACTTCTCATAACCAATATTTATTTTTTATAGCATTTTAACAATCATTAAATCATATAATATAAATCACGTGGGCCACAATAATTTTTTTACAGTGCTTCCATATTTCGCCCGCTTTGGTGACGAAGCTTTTGTCCAGATGCAATCCATGGCGTGTACTGAAATCCATTGCGATCGCTACTATGGCAATTGTGATTTATCCAAACCTTGCGTACCGGTCTTTCGTTCCTCGCTTTCTCGCGGCGGAAACCGAAGTTCCTGGGGAGAGTGGACAATGTTCTAACCATGTCCAGGCCGAAAAGAAGCTATCCCACTCGCCGTGCATTGTTTAGGCGGATCGCAGGTAATTGCCAGCTTTTGATTTTCTCTTGCTTTTTGGTTCTAACCACATTTAGTGTCAATTTCAGACAAATGCCGGCATGGGACTCAAGCTGATGGGAGGACGCAGAAGAGACTGTGAAATTCTTTAAATTGATCTAAGTTGTGTATACATTATTTAGGATAAATAAAAGAGGTATCCGTCCATATAAATGTATGTGTATGGTGCACACACGAACACGCACGTGTGAGTTCTCGCGAGATTTATCCATTCTTGTACTTAACGTTAGTAGCAGAATGCTTCGATGGGATTGTCTATGGCTGCTCTTATCAGCTTAGCAAATATATGTAATGTTATAGTGCCGCATAAAATTTGCTTTAGCGTTCATTAATGCTTCTTCAGCGTGTTCACTTTGTCAACAATGCCAAAAGAGAAAAGAGGGAGATGACAACAAAAACCAGGCAGATCAGATGGTAATCGCCTTTGGAGATCACAGTAAGTATTAAAAGAAAGAACAATTATACTACAATAAAAAATGACACTTTGATTCTATAGAATCCAATTCAATATGATAAGAATGCAAATATCCCTTCTTCTAATTATTGTTTGAACAACAAGCATTTCTATTTTCGAAAAAATCATTTAATCTATGATTTAAAATGGAATGGTGTCGCTGTCGGCTAACTTTAATGGGAAGTGTTGTGAAATGAAGTTGTGCAATCCCATCTTCGATAAGGTGCCAACTCTTGGTTTAAGTTGGTTTAAATGACCAAAAAGTCCCACCACGAGTTGTTTCATAATGTAAATACCGAAAATAACTTGTCACGAGACCAAAAAAGGAAGCAAAGATGAACAAACAAAGAAAGAAATGTCGTAAGTAAATTCAATATGACAAGAGAAGGTAAAATTCCTTGCAAGACGGCACTATTTTTTTCCATGGCCGGTCGCAAAAATCACTCAATTTGACCTAGTCGTTATATTCTTGAATGTGTCACGTGCCCGAAATGCAAGAAATGTGACAGACGCCATGTTTGAGGCGAGACCGGCGGGGTGATCTCGACCTTTTGTCGTATACCGTAGATTCACGATCCGCCAACTGCAGAACCATTGGCTTTTAGCTCCTCCTTGAAGCCATATGGTTTGGACTTTTAAACGGGTATTTAATGCACGTAGGAATCTGTCATGCGCGGGTCTACTTTGTCCCGAATATGTCCATGTTTAACGAAGGACAACATAGTCTTTTCCTTTTTTTTTCGATAGGTCAACATATTTGACATGGGACGTGATCGACCAAAAGCACATTGGTCGACGAAATGCAAAAGGATTTTCCCTCCATTGACGTGAAGGAAAGTTGGAAAGAAAAGGGAAAAATAACCAGGATTTGCACATTAGTTGAACTTAGATTTACAGCCTAATGACAACCTTTCTTAGTAGCTGCGAGGAATATCAGATTGAGCGGCCCCGGCTTCGCCGAGAAAAGAAATTATACATCAACCGTTTTCATCATGGGCAACTCCAATTGTCTCATTCGCAAGATTCGGGAGATCACTTGCATAATTTAATCAAAGTCCCGGTTTCCCGTACCATTTGCGTGTAAATCCTACTTTTAATGTTTCTTGGGGGAATCGAATCTTTGCAAGGAAACTTCGATGTGACCCTTCCGTGTCCAGAAACAATGCGAGCCATATAACTAAGAAGGAGCACCAACTGATGGCAATACCATTGGGACCGAGCTTCCACAATGCCAGTACTTATTAGAGGGCCCGGCACGACCTGACCAATCAATTGATGTAGTAGCTTTCGAAGCATATATTTACTGTCGGTAAAGGAAACAATCTCTTTCTTGCTGTATAAAGATCCAAAGATATAGGTGCTGCATGAGAACATTCCCTGACCAAAGAATTTTTATTCTTTGATTCCCAGAAACAAAAAAAAAAAATAAACTCCCATTTGATAACGGCAAGTTGGTTTTTTGTTTTCAAGAATAAAAAGTTAACCCATGAATGGTTTTGGAATAGAAATGAGAAGTAAAAAAAAAAAATTACTTTTTGTTCCCAGAAACAAGTTTAAGAAATAAGTGAATTTTTTTTTTAAAATTTTTCTCTTGTTGACCGCCATTGACCGCCGTTGATCGCCGCCCTCGCCGCCGCCGCCGCCGTCATCGCCGATCACAATGCCGAACGCCGCCGCCGGTCGACCGACCGGCTCGCCGCCGCTTAACCGCCGCACGCCGAACGCCGCCGGAGGTCGACCGAGTCGCCGCCAACCCCATCGGCCGACGACCGTGCGGCGGATCGCCGGCGGCCCCATCGGCCGACAACGACGTGCGGTGATCGGCGGCGGTCGGCCGGCAGCGGCGGTGTCCAACGGTGGTGGAGGTCGGCCGGTGGTGGCGGTGTCCGGCGGCGGCGACGATTTACCGGCAAAAATAAAAAATAAAAATAAAAAAAGAAACTATAAAAAAAAGAAAAGAAACTGTTTTTTACGAAACGCATTTCTATTCTTTTTCTATTTGTAAAGTAAAAATTTTGTGTAGTTACCAAACGAGTTTTTTTATACAGAAATTATTCCCGAATAAAAATAGAAAAGAACTATTTCTGCAAAAAAAATTGTTCATCGGCCAAGAAATGTTGCCATGCGTAGCCATATCAATCGAAACATTTTCATTGTACAATGGATTTAAATTTTACACCCGGCCAAATTAAACATCCTGCATGTGAAAAAAAATATTCATCTGCGGTAGATATGGTCAAGATTCCTTTTCTGCCGAAAAGGAAGAGAAGGGAAAAAGAAAGCAAAAAAAAAAAAAAAAAAAACTATCTATAATTCCATCTCGAGGGGAATGAAATCCAGAAACGAGGACTTAAGATCCTCATTAATTGGATTCGCTCGGAATCTTTCGATTATCTAAAAGCAAGCAAAGCTCCCATTGGAAGTTCCATTCAAAGCAGCGTTTTCTTTCGTAAAGAACGGTCAAAGCCAGCTCCAAGGACCGACTGCTTCTATTATTTTATGACGATCAGGCACCGGTTGGTCTCCACGACAGCCGTGAGGTTGGACCGTATCCATGCCATGCACGTTAACATTAATCAGACATCAGTTCGTCAGAGCAGAACCTTAGCAAAGCCATTCTAGATTGCCATCTCCGGTCCTGGAACTTATTCTGTTTTTTAACCGTCGAACGGTACCCCTGGCTACATTCTTTGGAACCAGACCGAATTTGGTCTGGTTGACAGCGCTCCATATACGCCGAGGCTAGGGACTGGCGATGAAGGGCGCGTTTGGTAATATTTCAATTTAAAAATTGTTCCAGGGAACAAAAATAGAATGTGTTTGATAATTATACAAAATTTCTGTTCATAAAAAAAAAAAAAAAACATTTGATAAACTTGTATAATTTTTTTGTTTCTTTTAATTTTTTAATACTTTTATTTTTATTTTATTTTTCCTTTTTTATTTTTTATTTTTTCTTCCTGTGACCGGCCGATGAGGGTTGACGGCCTCGCCCAGCCATGGCGAGGCTCACCGACCCCCGGCAAGGCGACCTAGAGGTGGCCCAACAAGGCCGACCTCGCGCCGATCAGTGATGTTCTGGCGAGGTAGCCGGCCCTCGACAGCCGGTCGTCGACCATGGCCAAAGAAAAAAGAAGAAGAAAAGAAGAAGAAAAGAAAAAGAATGAAAAAATAGGAAAGAGAAAAATTGTTTCTTGGAAGTATTCCCGGGAACAAGAAACAAGTTTTTCTTATTTCTTATTTTCGTTCCAAATTTGTTCTCCAGAACAGAAACAAGTCGCGAGAACAAAAAAATAAATAAACGCGTTTATATTCTTTTCTTGTTCTGGAAAATAAAATAATAGAAATTGTGTTCATGACAACAAAAAAAGAACACAAACAAACAAGCCCGAAGTTGTCGCTGAACAGTTGCGATGAGTATGTATGAAGTAAAGCTGGAGACCTCACGCCTCTTGCTCAGTGATTATCCCATCTTGGGTAGTGTTCGAATTATCCGGAAGCATTTCATAGCAATGCTTGCGGTAGAAACTTGAAGGAGGATTCCGGTTATCAATGTGCACATAAATTTGTTATTATCTCTTGACATTGTTTCTCCAATTTGAAAATCAAATTGTGAGTTTCACAAGCTGTGTGGTTATGAGGTATGGCGGATGTGCGATCCTTTTTATTTCATCATCCCATGTCTAACACCGTTGATTTAATAGAGAGAGTTATGGAATGTGCGAAATAAAGTTACAAAGATTACTTATACTATCACGTCACATCCTAATAATAAACAAATAAGAACGCCTTCAAGTATATATGTTTGGGTGACACCTGATATGACAGCAAGTTGGAGTTTGAGAAGGGGTGGGGGGAGACAGAGAAGGGGAAAAGTTTTAAGGTTAGATTGAGGGGATCTGATATTGCGTAAACGAACTCAAATTGAGCGTCTATGTTTCATCATCTCATTCTCGAGGACAGCAAATAGGACGAGCATGGAAAATGGCTGACGTGCATTTGTTTAAGCTAGCACCTTATAAGTAATTTAAAAATTATTTAACTCGGGAGATGATTAAGATGTACTATACGAGTCAGACAAAAAAAGGGTTGATGTACATGCATGTGACTTTCGACCGATCAAATGATGCGCATGACCAGTCTAAGGGAGTGTCCGGAGACAACCAATTGAAGCGAAAGCTACAGAAATTGTCTTTGGTCCAAAGCCGGCTTCGCTGACCAGACCACACCGACTTGCCGTCATTCATAACCTACCCCGGAAGGCAACAAGCTGCGACTTTTACTTTTTCTTTTTCTCTGTTCATCTCCAAAAGCACCCAACCAGAAACTAAATAAAATCAAAAACCTAAAAGAAAATAACCTGGAGAGGCTCTCTTATTTGAGAAAAAGTCAAGATCCCTTCCCATCTTTTCTATATATTGTATAACACAACACCGTCTTTCTTGTTCCGAAGCAAATACCTTCCTCTCCAAATCAAACATCTCTCTTCGTCTCTCTATCTCTCTCTGTTCTCTCACTGATCAGTTATTTCATGGGCAACGCAGTATCACCTTGCTTGCAGCACAACGTGAGCTTGAAGTCACAGTCCGTGAAGCTAATCTTCTGTGAAGGCACCACCAGGATGTTAGCCAGGAACCGCCCCCACATAGCCGGCGATATCATGTTTGAGTGTCCCGACAAGATGGTCTTGCACGCAGACTCGTTCTTCCTTGGCCGCCCAATCCCGTTGCTCGCCATCGACGATGAGCTCATCCCGGGCGAAACCTACTTCGTCCTTCCCATCGACTTCTTCTCCGGCGACACCCTATCTTCCTCCACCATTGCATCCCTTTGCTCAGACCCTAGGAAACAGTCCCTCGTGAGCTTCAGCGATAGTGACAGTCCTTTCGAGTATGTCAAAAACGAAGACGGGAAGGCGCTGATTAAGGTTGTCCCAGAGTTCATTACGAGGTTGATCGCTGCCAAGAATAATAATGACAATATTGCAGGTGGTAATGCCGACACAGCCGAGAGTCGCGGTTTTCTTTGTAGCACGCCGGAGTTGCAAAAGCATTATGATCAGCTAGTAGGGTCTAAAGTGCAAGTTTGGTCGCCGAAATTGGAGACGATATCGGAGTACAAAACTAGGGTTTGGCCTTCCAAACTTATTAGGTTGGAGTGGAAGAAGAAAGAAAGGCAATAGTTTGCAGGTTCCTCTGCTTTTTTTTTTTTTTTCCTTTTTTACGCTATGATTATAGTTTCCTGATGTGGTTGAAGAGAATGAAAGAGTATATATCTAGTTAATAGTTACAAGTAATACAGTCATGTTAAACAATTTTATTTTATTTTCAACTTCTGAATTGCCTCTCAATTGTACAAAAAAGGATGGAAACAGCGGTTGATCAAAGAGATACTTGACAAATAAATTTAATGTTCACAATTCAATGAACATCATCTCTATTTTGGATTCATTGACATCGTCAGTTCCATTCCTTTCAACGACAAGGTTCTTTTTCATTTGATGTCAAATGTTCGTTTCCTGTAAATCACGTGTTCCATCTCAACACCGGCTGATTCGTCGTTCAACGCCATATCACTTAGAAAGATATGATGGTTAGTCACCAACCTAATGCTAACCAATCGATTAGGTGTTTGAATTATGCCTTTAAACACAATTTTTCTTGGTTAGTTACGATGCTGATCCAAACAATCGAAATCCACCCACAGAAGTTCACCAAACATTAGAAATCAAAGGCATGATGGCTGCAATAATTAAAGAAGCGGAAAGGAGAAGATAAGTGAGGATGTCATATTGAAAACTTTCAAAGAAACGTGAACTTGACATGATGATATGTTCTTGCGGCTGTCACCAACCAGACAATGGCGTAATCCGAGGATTTTGACTAAATGAAAGAGGGATCACAAAGCGTACGGAACACCATAGTGTTCAAACAACATAAAGCTTAAGCAGACGAATTATCTTTCCCGGAGCTCAGAAACAATTTATACACTAAACAGAATGGTCTATGGCACCGGTTTCAGATAAGTAAGCAATTATCTATGTGAGGCTTGCAGATTGTTCCATCATCGACATTATTATTGATTGTCGCGTTAAGCAATTTGTGTTTGTCAAATGAAAGCATGTTCCATTTTAGATCATTTTTCATGATTTGATATCAGTGAGCCAATCGATGACTAAAGTGCTACAGAGTCGGAAGAAAATATATATAGGATCAAGGTCTGTCACATGACAAAAAAAAAGGCCATACGGCAACAAGAATCAGTATATTTTTGGCTATGTGGTTAGGCTAAAAATATGCTCATCCGTCATTGATGCAGATGCTGCGCCTTCACACCCGTTGCTATGAACTCTCTCGGGGATAAAATCTCTACACAAGATACTGTGTATCGATTTCCTGTTTCTGAATCAGGTTATGTCATCACGTTGTAGCACATAAAATGCCAACAACATCAAGATCTTCGAGCAGATTGCTTTAGGTGATTGAATGTGGAATATTGGACATGCGTAATGTGTTGTGTGCATATGAAATCATCAAATCATCACAAAGAACTGGGAGCTCGATTGGTTTCTCAATGAAAGGAAAGAATTAAGCAATTTTCCAGTCTATAATACGTACTTTATCTAAGAAATGGAGGTTCTTCAGGTGACAGGCCGTGTTACAGCCCAAGTCAATCCTTAAGCAAGCACCAAATGAATCTAAGCAAAGGCGATAACAGTAGCGACTATCATAAATATTGCAATAAAACTCAGAGCTTCTGATTATTATTCAAGAATGTCATCTATGGCATTCTTTTCATTAGTCATTATCTACCTCGCTAGAACGAGCGTGCCAAAAGAAAACGTTTTTTTTTTTTTTTTTTTTTTTTTTTTTTGCGTAACCGAGGACTCCACCTTGACCCACCGGCGCCTGGTGGCATCATTGGACCTGACTCCTATACCTCGGGGGAGACTAGCACGGGGATCCCAACACCATGGCCCCCACTTATAATGTTTTAACAACTGCGAGTTTCAAATCCTCCACCCCGGTGATGAAGGAGAGACTTTAATCTAACATAGCTGCCCACGGTTGGCTGCCGAAAGAAAATGCTCATCCTCAAGGAATACTAAAGATCTAGTCTACTCGGTCGCTCGAAATTTGAAGGACTAAAGACTCTCTTCTGTATTGATTCCTTCGATTTCTGTTGTCTTGAGAATGTCTCCCGGTCTGCATCATTGGGCTGCTTTCCATGTTTGATGAATGCTGTATAGCTCATGACATCACGAAGTTGAGGTTTTGGCAATCGACTATGAGAACCCTCACGTAATATAACTAGAGTCTCTCATTACATAAGCCTAGCATTTCTCCCATGAAGAAACGCAGACAACTGAGATAGCTACAAGCATATCATCCTAATTCTCTCTCCATCAGGACATGATCATGCCAGTTAGTTCAACTTCCATTGCCGCGGCATTGGTTGCGTCGACTATATTCAATATCCCCTTGCTCGCTGCCTCGTCAATTGGCGTCCGCTTTCGGCTGCACATCATCCGGCTGGATTAGCCGATGCAGAAAGATGTCAAACACGCCGCACTCGAGCGGGTCCTGTGCTATCAACTTCAGTCAAAAAGACAACTGGCCTGTTTAACGAGCACGCATTCGCTCCGGTCAGAATCAAATAATGGACCGCATGCACTGTCGATGTGCTAAGGAATCTGATAAAGATGCACTGCAATCTTCGCAATGTTTAATTACAGAATAGAATTTGTCATGCGCGTGTCATTTATGACTCGAAGTCAATAAATCCATGTTCTACAAAGGTCAACATAATTGACATGGAACGTAATCAACGAAGCATACCAGTCAACGAGAAATTACCAAGGCAGCTCATTGGGCAGCGAAATGCAAACGAATTTCCCCTATCAACATACAGAAAAGTAAACAAGAAAAAGAATCAGGGCATTAGTAATTTGAGATTTACAGTGCAATGACAAACTTCTCCGTGGCTGCGAGGAACATCATATTGAGCAGCCACGTCTTGCCAAGAGAAGAGACTATTCATCAACCCCTTCATCAATGGGAGCTACAATAATTAGTCCTAAAACAATAATTATTTGCAAGATTTGGGAGTTAACTTGTATTCCTCAGTTTACTAAACCATTTGCAAGTCGATTCTACTTTTGACGTCTTTAGAGAAAATGGAATTTCTGCAAAGAAACTTCCACTCAACAACGCTTTTAATTTTCGAGAAAACAATGTGAGCCATAACTAAGAAGGCATCATACCCACCAATGTTTACGGTGTTGGGCCAAGCCACTGCAATGTCAGCATTTATTAGAGGGCCCAATCTAGCCCGAACTGGCTTGGTATATTAATTGATATAATAATTTTCATATCATATATATACCATTTATGAAAAAAAAAATTCTCCTACCTACCATATATAAATCTAGAAACAAGGACCACAACATAGGACCCTCATCAGTGGCACATGGGATTCATTCGAAATCTTTCAATTATATAAAGTAAGCAAAGCTTACCACCAGAAGTTCTATTCAAAGCAGCATTTTCTTTCTTAAAGAATGGTCAAATCCAACTCGAAGGGTCGACTGCTTTCCTTTATTTATATGGTGGTGAGGCACGAGGGGTCTCCATGAAAGACGTAATGTTGGACCATACCCTTGCCATGCACGTTACCATTAATCAGACATTGATTTATCAGAGTAGAGAAGGTTAATACCTAATCAAAGCAATTCTAGAGTCATGATGAATATTCACGGAGATCGCTAAACTCATTTTTAGCAAATTGACATATGACGTCATCTTTCTGCATCCTTGATGCAAAAATTTATTCTTGTTTTTTTTTTTTTACCATCAAGCGGTACCTTCGGTTAAATTTTTGCACACCAGACTAAGTTCGGAGTGGTCGAAAGCGCTCCATATGCAACGAGGCTCTCTAGACCTGGATGCAATTGATTATTTATTGTCGCCAAGCAGTCGTCACAACTAGGTAGGAATTAGAATCCAAGACGTGAGCCTCTTGTTTAGTGATTTTCCCATTTTAGGTGATATTTGAATTACCTGGAGACATATTACAACAATGCCTGTAATAAAAACTTGAGGAAGGATTCCCATTGTTGGTGCGCCCTAAAATTGGTTATCACTAACCTCTCTCGACATTGGTTCTCCAAATTATTATCAAATCGTAAGGTTCACAAGCTGTGTAATTATAAGTTATGGATGATGTGCAACCTTTTTGTTTTGCTTCATCCAACGTCTCACGCCTTTTGTACGTGTAGTTCTATTTTTGAGTAAATGATTACTAATTGCTCATTTCAATGGAGAGTTACGGAATGCGTGAAACAAAGTTATAATGGTTGGAAATTTTCTATAATATGGGCTTACATTAATTAATTGATTTCCTATTTTAAATAATCAGGTTAATGGATATTTCAATATTTATTGAACCCTATAGCGATCTAATTAAATTGGGTATTGATATCTATTGATAACGGGCCTAGTTGAGCAAAAAGTGTAGGCAATTGTGTTTAATCGAAGCCCGTAATGGGAAGGGCCCATTGACATCTTTGTTGAATAGGGTTTCTTGGGTCCCTCTCTAGCCTATAAAAGGATAGGTAATATCTATCGCTTCTTTTTCCCATTGAGAGCTGCTATACTGAAATAGGTCATAAGATCTGGCATTCCGATAGATCCCTGATTATCAGAGTAATCTACTTTTCTTCACTTGAAACGATGGCTCAAACAGGTACGCTTTAATTCCGCTATGTTTATTTATATCGGTGTTTTTACAATCATATATTGATCCGTTTGTTCTTGATTGATTAGTTGTTTATGTAAATAATATTCTACAATAATGATTTCAAATACCATCACCGTCGCGTCCTAATAATAAACAAATAAGAATGCTACCAACATAAGTACGTGTTTGGCTACCCTAGCTAGCACCAGCCAGGTTGACGACAACAAGGGTGACCGAGGCTGTGGCGGCATGATGGCCGATAGGGCGGCAAGTCAGAATTCGAGGAGGGCTGGGGGTTAGAGAGAGAGAGGAGGATTGGGGGTTAGAGGGAGAAGGGGAAAAGCTTTTAGGGTTCATTGAGCGGATTTGATACAACGCGCGAACGAACGTATATTGAGATTTTATGCATCACCATCTCATGCTTGGAGAAAGCAGACGGGACTGGCATGGGAAACAGCTAATCGGCGTTCATCTAATTTAACATCTCGTTGGTAATCCGAGAGCTGATTAAGATGTCGTATATGTTCTTCTGACTTCAACCAATCAAATGTCAGGAATGGCCGATCCAAGGGGATTGTCTGGATACACCAATTGAAGGAAAGCAAAAGAAATCATTTTTTGGTCTGAAGCCGGCTTCGCTGACCAGACCGCAACAGCGACTTCCGCTCATGCATAAGTGCGACTTTTACTTCTTTTCTTCCCATTTGCAAAAGCACCAGACCGAAAAAGGAAACATCAAAAACCGAAAACCTAAAAGAAAATGAATTGAAGACTCTTATTTGAGAAGAAGTCGAAAACCCTTCCCATCTCCTCTATATATTAAATCACACAATTCCCTGTTTTTTGTTCTAAAGCAAGACCCTCCTCTTTAAATCAAACACCTTTCCCTCCCTGTCCCTCCCTCTGTTCTCTCACTTATCAGTCATTCATGGGCAATGCAATATCACCTTGCTTGCATTACAATTTGAGCTCAAAGTCACAGTCCGTGAAGCTAATCTTATGGGACGGAACCACAAAGATGCTAACCAGAAACCGGCCCCTCATAGCTGGGGAGATCATGTTCGAGTGTCTCGACAAGATGGTCTTGCATGCAGACTCGTTCTTCCTCGGCCGCCCGATCCCTTTGCTCGCCATGGACGACAAGCTCATCCCTGGACAGACCTACTTTGCCCTTCCCATCGACTTTTTCTCTGGCAACACCCTATCTTCTTCCACCATTGCATCCCTCTGCTCAGACCTTAGAAAACAGTCTGCCCTGAGCTTCATCGATAGCAATGGTCCTTTCCAGTACCTGAAAGGCAAAGACGGGAAGCTCTCGATTAAGGTTGTCCCAGAGTTCATTACGAGGTTGATCGTCGCTAAGAATAATAAAGACAATGTTGCATGCGGTAATGTTAAGGTGGCCGGAAGTCAAGGTTTTCTTTGTAGCACACCAGAGTTGCAAAAGCATTACAATCGGTTGGTAGGGTCTAAACTGCAAGTTTGGTCGCCAAACTTGGAGACGATACCGGAGTACAAAACTAGGGTTTTGCCTTGCAAACTTATAGGGTTGCAGTGGAAGAAGAAAGAAAGGGAATAATTTACATGTTCTTTTACTTTGTTTTTTTTCCTCTGGGGTTATAGTTTTCTAGTGTGATTGAAGAAAATGGAAGAGTATAGCCAACTAGTAGTTGCAACTAAACACTGCCATCTTAACCAAATATTTTCTCACTTCTCATTTGCCTCTCAATTGTACAAAAGAGGAGGGAAACAGCTGTTGATCTAAAAATATTTGACAAGTTATTTAATTTTCAGAATTCAATGAACCTCATCTCTTTTTTGGAATCATTATTTTCACCAGTTTTATTCCTTTTGATGATAGTCTTCATTTTTACTTTAAGTCAAATATTTGTTTTCTCTTATATTGCATGTTTCGTGTCAACGCCTGCTAATTAACCTTTCTGGACATCATATTGCTCCCAAGATGGTCGGTCACCAAATAACTTAACCAAAATTTTTCTTGGTCAGTTACGATGCTGATTCAAATGTTGCGATGAGGCGAGTGATCGAACAATAATATAGACAGAAGAAGAAAAAAAATCAAACACCAAATTTACGTGGTTCGGTCGTAAAGACCTACGTCCATGGGGAGAGCAATAACGAATTTCACTATATATTAAGCAATATAAGAAGATTACACACTCGAGTCACTCAAACACTCTCTCGATGTTTCCCAAGCCTCAATTACATCCAATAATGCATGCAGTGTTTAGCCTCGAAATTCCTCAAGAAATAATATCTCAATCTCACGAAGGAATTATACGCAAATCTTACTACAATATTTAATTGGCTTGAACACTAAATCTTCTTGAATGTAATTCACGGATAATAATAACAAAGAAAATCCCTCCCAAGCACTTGATGACGAAACGGCACTTCAAGACCAATTCTTCATGATCAGCCCTATTCCATCCATGGCCACAAGTCTATATATATAAGTTGGACTCTTATTCTTTTGCCGACTTCTCATAGGATATCGTTTCCCATATTGAATCAAAACATATCTCTGTATATTTTAAACAAAATTCAAGTCTAAGTCAAAGTTGGACTTTCCTATTTTAGCGGCCAAACTCTTCAACGCAGATTCGAAATTTTTGGAAGTTGATCTTCGAATTTTCTTTGCTCGATTTTGAACGTCCGCAACATATCCAATTCAGAATATTTAGAATTTCACATTGGGCTCAAACTTAAGACATATTTTAACAATCTCCACCTTGACTCAACGTTTGAGCCAAGTTACAATCGCTTCCCAAAAAATTCAAACTCTGCTGCTACTTTCCCATAGCCTCGATGGGCTCAACTACCACAGATTTTATCCTAGTCCAAGCCTCACTTGAACTTCGCCATAACCGAGGACCTCATCAGAATACCTACTCCACATGCACCTTTAACTACCCCGCAAGGATTTTCCGATGCAACCTCCTTAACCGCAGATAAAGAAAAACCATTGTTGCATCCATATCTGTCTGAAGATCAAATACGTACCTTATCAATATCAACAGTTACAATAACAACCGTTGGCTCTATAAGCTCCATCTTGCTACAAACACCATATGTGTCGATTGTTTTGCTAGTACCTGTATATGCTACCTCAGGAGTTTCTGGTCGCAACTCTACCTCAAGCTGAACACCGTTCAAATCCGTTTGAATACTGCTATAACCACTCCTAACTAGAAGTATTGGAGACTTGTCAAAAGTAACTTCTTTGCTGATAATAGGTGAATTTAACTCCGAGCACCACAATCAATAACCCCTCTCACCTTGTGCATAGCCTAGGAATATGCACTTTTTTATCCTTTCATCGAGCTTACCATCACTCACTCAAACATAACATGAGCAACCAAACATTCTAAGAATATAATAGTCAGCAACATTATCTGACCACACTTCTTCAGGAGTCTAATATGCAATCGCAGTCGAGGGGATCTATTTGTCAAGTAGTACACTGTACTTAGCACATCCACAAGGAATCTCTTAGCCATACCAACACTAGAGACCATTTTATGGGTTGTCTCTAATAATGTTTTGATCATCAATTCCGCAACATATTGTGGTTCATCAACACTAGTGTAGTGTTTCACTATAGCTTCCTTCATGCAGAATTCATTTAACAACTTCGAGCAAAACTCCATATTATTATCAGTCTACACCTGCTTGATCATCTTACCAGTCTCCTTTTCAATCAAAGTTATCAACTGCTTGATCTTGACAACAGCATCAAACTTGTGCTTAAGCACAAATACCCACGTCTGTATCAAGTACTCATTAACAACTATTAGCATATATCTAGCACTCTTCCTCAAAGGAAACCGTGACAACCTGCGAACATTCAAGTGTATTAATTCTGCAATTTCCAAGGTTTCTTTAACAGTCGTATTGAACTGCACTTTCCACCGTTGATCTAAATCACAGCACCTACATACATTCAGTTCGTTAGAAATATAATCACATAGCAGATTGCTTTCACTTAAAACCTCCAAGCTTTTCTCACCAATGTGCTCCAAATGCATATGCCACAATTTAGACTCTCGAACAGATACATTTGATGTCTCCGCTGTGAAATTTGTCACTATCTCACCTTGAAGCTCATATAAGCCATTGTGCTTAATTCCTTTCATTATTATCAAAGCACCTCGAATAATTTTCAAAATTACACATTTTGAAATATATTGATACCCAGCTGAATCCGGGGCACTCAAGGAAATTAAGTCCTTATTTAACTCTGGAACATGTCTTATTCCAATCAATGTCTTCACAATACCATCATGCATTCTAATTTTAACATTGCCAACACTGATGACATCGCATTTAGCATTGTTCCCTACCTGCATTTTACTATTATCCATGCATTGATAAGTAGTAAACTAGTTTCTATTTGGTGTAACATGAAAAAAAAAAAAAAAGACAATTATAATCCATAATCCATCCATCAAACGATGAATAATCAGTGACAGACAAGACATAATCGGCATTATCTCCTACAGCTGCAACATTATCTACGGAATCAACTATAATTTTCTTACCCTTCTCATTCTTCAGCTTGAGGCAATTCCTCCCAAGATGCCCCCTCTTGCCTCAACTCCAACAGACAACATCAGCAGTCCTAGACTGACTACACCTGTTCATATTAACACTACTCTTACCCACACGTATTCTAGATCTTCATCTATTTTCACCTACTAAAGCAGCAGATACATGTTCGCTAGATTCTCTTCTACGAATGTCCTTGCTTAGAATTAAATCTCGAACTCTATCAAACGTCAAACTTGTTGACCCAGAGGAATTATTGATCCAGAGGAATTACTACAGTAGTATTCCAACTATCAAGTAATATGGATAACATAATCAAAGCAAGTACCTCATCTTTAAAGTCAATTTCAACTGAACTCAATTGACTAACAATCACATTAAATTCATTGATATGATCTGCAACCGATGCACCTTCGCTCATCTTCAAATTAAATAGACGTCGCATCAAATAGACTTAATTGATCGCAAAGGGTTTCTCGTACATATTTGATAATGCTTGCATCAAATCAGTAGTGGTCTTCTCCTTTAAGATGTTAAACACGACATTACGAGCCAACGTTAGCCAAATAACACCCATAACTCGTCTGTCTAGCAAATCCCAATCAGCTTGTTTTATCGACTCTAGTTTCTCCTTAGGGAAGGGCAAGTGTAGTTTCATCCGATAAAGATAATTTTCAATCTACATATTCTAGAAACTAAAATTCTTCCCATCAAATCTGTCGATTCTCACTTTTACTTCTTCTGTCGCCATCGATTCACTTCAACTTAGCCAAATCTAGCTCTGATACCAATTGTTGCAATGAGGAGAGTGATCGAACAATAACATAAACAGAAGAAGAAAATAAATCAGATACTAGATTTACGTGGTTCGGTCGTAAAAACCTACGTCCACAAGGAGAACAGCGACGAATTTCACTATAAATTAAGCGATATAAGAAGATTACAAACTCGAGTCACTCAAACACTCTCTCGATATTTCCCCAGCCTCAATTACACCCAATAACACACGTAGTGTTTAGCCCTGAAATTCCTCAAGAAATAATCTGTCAATCTCACGAATGAATTACACGCAAATCTTACTACAAGATTTAATTAGCTTGAACACTAAATATTCTTGGATGTAATTCACAAATAATAACGACAAAGAAAATCCCTCCCAAGCACTCGACGACGAGACAGCGCTTCAAGACCAATCCTTCATGATTAGAGCTGTTAAACGGGTGGGTCGGGTCGGGTTTGGGTCGGGTCATTAATGGGTCGACCCAAATTGACCCATTAACCCATTTATGTCTAATGTAAATTTTTCGACACGTACCCGACCCGACCCATATTAATAAAATATTTTCATATTTAACCAAATTTAGGAAAACTTATTCTTACGTTTTTTTTTTTTTTTTTAAGATTATATTACTAAAAAACTTCAAAGCAATACAAATCTAATCAATAATTTTTCAATTTTTTATAATTTTTCAAAAAAATTTATTTTTATATATATATTTAAAAACTAAAATAGTTTTGTACATTGGACAATTTTTATAATTTTTAAAATAATTATTTTAAAAATTGAATTTTAATTATTTATATTTTTATTAAGGTAGCATGGAACATGAAGTTGAGCGAGCTCTCATTACGGTTCGTATGCACACAAAACCTTGGACATCATTGGGATCGATTTTACCAGGAATGGGAGGAACAGTTGCGATCACATGAGGCAAGTCGTAGTTGATGGCACGGATGTGGGGATTCTTGGAGAGTATGGTTTTCAGGGTCTCGCAGATGCCACCGCCCACATCGACGACCGTCTTCGCCTTTGAAAACCCACTATAATGCTGAGCGATCTTAGGCATGTAAATCGCCAACGCGGTCCTCACCGACTTGTTGTGCAGGTCGTTGAATCTCGAGTCTTGGCCCATGTAATCGAACACGTTCATGCCGTGCTCGCCCCTCATCAGATTTGGTGAGGCTCGCCAGCATCGGGCGAGCTCGAGCTTGCCCCTCGCTAGATCTGGCGAGGCTCGAGCCTCGCCAGGCGTCAGCGAGGCCTTCACCTCGCCAGATCCAGCGAGCTCGAGCTCGCTCGACACCAGCGAGCTCGAGGCTGACCTATCCAGTCGCCGGCCATCACCATGCCAGCAACAGGAGGAGGAAGAAAGAATAAAAAAAGAAGAAAGAAAAAAGAAAAAAGAAAAAAATAATATAATTTCGGTTTTTATAAAAAAAAATTGTAAAGTTAAAGAGAGGAGAGAGATGGTGAGGTTTTGAGTGAAAATAAATAGGTTCATTTTTAATGGGTTGATAAATGGGTCATAAACGGGTTAGAGAGCTGACCCATTTAAAACCCATATATCTTAGTCTTGACCCATTAAAACCCATTATGGGTGCTTTATGAAATAAAGCTTGACCCATTAATGAGCCATTTAACCATAAATGAGTCCATAAATGGGTTGCACAACCCATTTAACACCTCTATTCATGATCAACCCCATTCCATTCATGACCACAAGTCTATATATAAAAGTGAAACCCTTATTCTTTTGCCGACTTCTTATAGGATTATGTTTCCTATCTTGAACCAAAACATATCTCTGTATATTTTAAACAAAATCCAAATTCAAGTCAAAGTTGGACTTTTCTATTTTAGCAGCCAAACTCTTCAATGCAGATTAGAAATTTTGGGAAGTTGATCTTCGGATCTTCTTTACTCGATTTTGAACGTCCGCAACATATCCAATTCGGAATATTCAGAATTTCGCATTGGGTTCAAACTCCAGACATATTTTAATACCAAATGATCGAAATTACGAAGACTCACCCGCAAAAGTTACCAACCATAGAAAAAACAAAAGCATGTGAGCTGCAACGTTTGAAGAATCGGAAAAAAGAAGATAAATAAAAATGTCACCTTGAAAGCTTTTGAAGAATCAAGGGATTGATATAATAATATGTTCTTGCGGTTGTCACCAACAAGACAATCGTGTGATCAGACGATTTTGGCTAATCGAAAGAGGAATCACACAAACTACGCATTACCAAAGAGTTGAAACAACACGAGGCTCAAGCAGACTGATTGCTTTCCCCGAGCTCGAAAACAATGCACACATTATACATAATGGTTTATGCCACTTGTTTCCGATAAGTAAACAATCATCCATGTGAGGTTCACAGGTTGTTCCATCACGGGCACTACAAATGATGATCGTGATGAGGAATTTGTGTTTGTCGAATGAGAGCACGTTCTCCTTCAGATCAATATTCATGTAGTTGGGTTCATTTTTTTTAAAGCTCTTTACCATACTTAGAAATCGGAGAATCGATCGGCGACAAAAGTAAGACGGATTATGTACCTAGGATCAAGATCTGCCAAATAGTAAAACAAGGCCGTACTTCGACGAGAATCAAAACATATCTGGCTAATCGATGCTGCACCTTAACATTTGTTGCCAAAAACTCAGATGGGAAGAAAACATTCACAAGCCCTACTAAACAAGACACTGCATATCCATTTGCTGTTTCTGCATTAGGTTATGTTATTGCATCATACCACTTCAAACGCATGCCCACATCAAGATCTTCAAGAACATTGCTTTAGGTGATTGAATATCGAATACTAGATCAAGATCTTCAAGATGTTATCCTTCGGAAATCGCCTGAATAATTATATCGTCAATAACACGTGCAAGTTAAAAGCAAAAGAGAGGGGAGTTTGGTTGATTTCTCGGTGAAAGGAAAGATGGGCAATTTTTCCATTAAACAATACGTGTTTTATAGAAGAAATTGAGGTTTGGACTTGAGTACGTCCTAAAATTGTTTCATCCGAACTCTAGGACGTGAAATTCAAAGGTATTCCCAAGGATGAGGGCTCTCCAATTGGGAGGAAAGGTGTACAGACACCGACATGCTAAAATAACGAACACATCTAGGCTAGGCACCAGATTACTAGACTACCGTTGAAAAACCCTATTGGAAGCTTGCTTCTTGTTGATTAGACACATACACATGCTTTGCATAATTTCTAGAATCGCTACGTCTAACTAGTATCCCGATTCTAGACACTATGCAAGGCACGTGTCTATGTGCTTTATTGAAGAAATCGAGGTTTGTATATGTGACAGACCAAGTCACAACCTAAATGAATCATTATGCAAGCACCAAATGACTTCCAGAGTAGATGATATTGGTAGTGAAATGATGTGAATATTGATTCCGATAAAACTAAGTGCTCCTATGTTGTAGCACACAAGTATGTCGTCCCTGTCATGCTTTTCATTAGTCATTACAAATGTCGCTAAAATGAGCACCAAACTAAAGACCTTCACTTTCATGGAACACTAAAGATCTAGTCTACTCAATCGCTCAAAATTTAAAGGACTAAAGACTCTTATCTTCTCTATTGATTCCTTCAATTTATCTTAGTCTTTTGAGAATGTCTTGCAGTCAGCAACGTCGGGCTGCTTTCGATATTTGATGAATATCTTACAGCTCCTGACATCACGAAAAAGAGGCGTTGGCAATAGACTACGAGAACCACCACGTAACATAAGTAGAATCTCTCACCACATAAGCCTGGCATTTCTCCCACGAAGAAACACAAAATCAAGATAGCTACAAGCATATCATCCCAATTTTCTCTCCATCATGACATGCTTGCGCCAGTTAGTTCAAGTTGCACTGCAGCAGCATTGATTGCGTCGACTACATCTAATTTCCCCCTGCTCACTGCCTCATCGATTGGCGTCCGCTCGTGGCTGCACATTACCCAGTTGGTTAGTGAGTGCAGAAACATGTCAAAAACATAGCAGGCATTGCTTCGGGCAGCATCCTGTGCTATCAACTTCAGTCTTAATAAAAGAAAAAAAATGACCTGTTCAACAAACTCGCATTTGCTCCAGCCAGAATCAAGTTTTGGACCACCTGCAATGTCAATGTGTAAGGAATTGATGAAGATGCACTGGAATCTTTGCAATGTGATGAAACAATCACCTGAACATGACCATTGAGACAAGCCCAATGAAGAGGAGTATTCTTCTCCGCATTAGCAGCATTTACATCCTGAAATTGGAAGAATCCAGATTTTAATGAATGTTTCTTTGTGCACATGACTATGCAATGAATAGCTGCACTCAGAGCCTCATATCGACACTCGTTCCAATAAGACACTGACATCAAGCACAAATCAGAACAACCACAAAGCAATCATCAGAAACGTGCTGACCAACATTTGAGAAAACTTAGCTGGGTTTCTCAAATCAACACAGCACGACTGAATATTGCCAGAACTGAGAGTGGTTAATACTACAGCAAGCGATAAACATCAACGTCTCCTACGCAGAGAGAGAGAGTTTTCCTGATAAGCATCTAGATGAGCATAGGATAGTTGATTGAATTTAGTCAGATTATTGCGAGACACAGTTTGGTCGGAAGAGTGAAAGCCTGAGTCCACAGGAGCTATGAACGGGAAGCAGGAGGCAAACGAGATTGGATCTTTCCTAGTTCAACATTACCGGATAAACTCGAGATCAGCATTAAGACATGAACACAACGAAACAAGCACGACTAAATCCACCGGGAATACAAAGAAGGAAAGAAAATGTTCTCCAAGATAACTTCCTCACCGCTCCTTTACTGATGAGATAATCCACAATGCTGAGATGCCCGTTAGCCGCGGCCATGTGAAGAGCTGCAAACGACATCCACGGAAGCAGATCAAACAGGGAATCTTTCGTACCCAAACAACTGCAGTAACGAGTCCGACACGAAGTCGTACAGCGATTGTATTCGTTACCGGAAGCCAGGCCGCGATACAAACAAGAAAAGTCGATGATTGTTTAACGGAAAATTGCATATAGGGGAGCTCAAAGACCGAAGCCACGAGAACTACCTGTACGTCCTTGGTCGTCCCTCGAATCGAGAGGAACGCCGGCGGCCGCTAAGCTCGTGACGTCCTCCATGTCGCCATATCTCGCAGCCTGCCAATCACACAGACAGCATCTGAGCACCTCAGCCGACGAACAACCTCAGGGGCACGAAACTGAGTGCCTAATTCCCAAGTAAACCCAACATACGAAGCACCGACATCGCCGCCGCACGAGTCGACCCGATAACGGGAGGTCGTCGCGCGGCGGAATCGAACTCGGTGCGACCGTGCTGAGCGTCCGAGCTCGCCGTCATCATCATCGGAATCATCGAGAGAGAAAAGAAAAGGGAAGAGGGAGCGAGAGAGTACATCGAGCAAGGCGTCGACGTCGTCCGGCGTGGCGGCGGCCGGAGCTTGTTCGGCTGAGTTTGAATCCGCCCCCATCTTCACGCTGCAAAGCTTCTTCGGAGAACTTCCGTTTCGAAACGAGGGAGAGAGGCGAGAAAGGTAAAGCAACGGAGGCGAGAGAGGAGGAAGCGGGAGTTCGGGTCGGGTTCGTAATCGGGCCGGCCCACGGTAATGGGCCCAGGCCTGCCTTTGATTTGGGCCTCCGACGAGAGCCCACCGCCAGTGGACTCGAGTTTGGTTGGGCGGGGAAGGTCTGGTTGGTTGGCTTCCGAAATTCCTCACTTTTATTCGATCTTGACTAAGAAATGTCTTTATACATGAGATTTTTTTATTCTCTCTATTATGCCACCAACTCCAATAATTCAATACTCCAGAAATTTTCAACCCTGAGGTACGACTTTAACTAGAGAAATTGGACTTAGGGCGCCTACTGATGGCGCTTCCATTGCGCCTAGATTGCCCTCAGTCTTTATCTGCATTTGTCGATACATATTAACCTTCATTTTCAATTAATGTACCAATTTAATAATGTACTTTTATGCATTAAAAAGTGTCGTAATTATCATGTTATGTTAGGTTTTACTCCAGCAAAAATGAATGCTATGACCTGAAAAAAAATAATTTATATGAAATTCCGGACTTTGGGATTATATGTCTTGTGAGTTGTTGAGTTTGTTGTGATGACAAAAGCTTCAGACAATAAAAAGATAATTATTTGATGATTATCAAGTGAAGAGAGATGTATACATGTAAAACATACATAATTGAAATCGTGCAGACAAAAAACAAAATTTGAAATTTCGATTAAAAAAATAAAAAAGTAGTTAAGACGTGGGTACCAAGTACCTACTGGCGATTGGACCCGACACCTCTTCGTCTTCAATGGCATCATCGACCATTGGAGGAGGATCAATAATAATGAAAACGTGTTTGATGCAAGATGTAGATACTAGACCTTTCGAAAACTTATTTATATAACTAATGAGCGCACTTATGATAAATTCCATAGAGGTATAATTTGTGTTTAAGATTTTCAATATTTACAATATAACTATTCTCGAAATCCATCATAAAAATATACTATAACCCTAAAAATTGAAATTTACTTGGCTAAATACAATTCGTTTGCACGATGTGTTGTCATGCAAATGCAGATATATCACATGGACCCACTATCAATTTTTAGACGGATCGAACTCCTCTCTGTAGTTTGACTTCCCTCGCTTGATTACAAATACTATATAATTGTTCAATTTGCTTGATTGTATGAACGCAAAAATATGAAGTATTTAAAACTATTAAAATTGAGACAGAACTCACTTCTCCCTTAAATAGAAATTTAGATAAATTAGTCACCGATCGAGGTTATTATTCATCTACACACAAAAATTGTCAAACTTTGGGCTACCAGACTTGATCAATAAGAGCATGGTTTAATTATTTATGAACATAATTATTGACAATTTGAAAAATCGACAAGTTGAAGAAATCGATAAAAAGTGAAGTCGACAATCTCGAATGCAATGCTCAAGATAGTAGAGTCAAGGAAGTCATTCGTGTGACCGTCGATATAACTATTTATAACCACTATGCTCATAACCTCCATTGCAATATCTATTTGATGATTGCCGATTGTAGATTTTAAATAACTACATATTTAGAGGCCTCCACACGCGAAAGAATCAAAATGTCATCTTTCAATTTTTGCACTTTAGTCATGGTTTCCACTTTCCAGAGAGTTATCAATTAAATTATGGTATATTTTATACCCATGCTGTCGATTAAACTCTATCGTATATCTCAGTTGCAGTTCTTAATGCCTCGTTGCCGATTAAATCCGGTATTACATCTCTACACTCACAAACTATATTTAATTAAATTCCAGTACAATCGACATATATTCGATTCCATTTGAAGTGAAGTTATCGATTCTTCTATCTACTTTAATGTCTCCCATTTAAAATCGCCACGAAAACTTATATTTTCTCATAAAAATCGAATAATAATTCTCAATCCAGAGTTTCCTCTGGCGCCATCATTTCCCTGAATCCGACTCGTTGCGTTTAAAGCGAGAAAAGACTTCACGGGGATTAGACGTGTCAGCCTAACCCCGTAGAGGGGTTGTGATCGGTCTGACAGTGGGAGGCAAACATTTTTCCAGCCTATCCCCAAGCTGTACCCGAGGTCCGATAGGGACTCCCACCCCAGACAGGTTATCCCTGCAATGAAATGTATTCTATCGTGAAGTAAATTTGAGCGGAACACTATTTATTACAATTACGAAAGCCGGGAAGAACTCAAGCCACTTCTCCCTGAATTCAAATTAATGGTAATATAGGCGACTTTAGCCTTTTATCGAGATTCAAGGTTTAATACTGGGACCATCTGGCAGGGTTGGTAGGCAACAGACAGAGCAGTTCTCCACCAGTTAGCATATTCCGAGAATTCCCACGCTACAGACCCAGCATATTCGCTCCACTTTCCTTTCCTTGTTCCCCAATCTCGCTTCCGACGCGCCGATACACGTCACGTGTGCGTGTCGTTCTGTAAAACGCCGTTCTATCCCGACGCCGTTCCCGAATCATGGGAAGCTTCTGGCCGGGCCTCCGTGAAATCTCACCCCCGTAGCCGCGGTCAAAGAAGAAAGTCCCCCAAGCAAAAGAAAGCGCGTGGGATCTACGTGTCCTTCAAATTCCAAAAAGGAAAGAAAGAAAAAAAGAAAATCTGAAACGAGGGAGGAGACCAGGGAAAAAATGAATTGAATAATAAGGAAAGAAGGGAAAATGGGTGCCGCCACCGCTCGCCGCAAGGACGACGAGCCCCGCTTATCCAGAAATTCCGAACCAGCGACCCGTCAACGGGGAGATGCGTCACCGTTGAAAAGAACTTCGAATCCGACGGTCGAGATCCGTCACCGTTCGATCCAACGGTGTGAGAAATGGAAAAGGAAAAAGGAAAATGGGCGCGTTTTGGAAACCTAGGGATATTCTCGAATTTACAGGAGCCCGGGAAATTAGGATTAGAAAAGAACAAAGTCGGCGACTTCCTTTATTATTATTATTATTTTTAATATAAATTATTTTTCCATTTGCAGCTTTTTATATCGTCCACATCTCGTCTTCCCAACCGGGGCTACATCCTCCATTGAAGGGGTCCTTTTTCTCTCTCTAGCTCTCTCTCTCTATCTGGTTTGGAATCGGAATCGGAATCAATTCTCTCAGCATAATCTCTCTCTCTCTCTCTCCTGCGCTCTGTGCAGGAGCTTATTCTTTTATTCTTTTCTTCTTCTTCTTTTCTGTTGGGTAGATTTGTAAATTAGTAGGACGAAATTTCTTGCTCCCCTTCTTTTCCTGCAGCTCCAATCGTATCGTTTCGTCCGTCCATCCATCGGATCGACATGGCCGCAGTCATCCAGCTCGACGGCGACCGCGCTGCCGACGCCCTCCCCGATTCGCCGGTTCTCGATCAGGTGCGTCCTTCGCTCCCTTGGGTTCTCCGCCGTTCTTACGGTTGCTTTCCGATTAGATCTGGTCGAGGTCTTGTGAGAAATGGTTCCTATCTGATTCGTCTGGGGTCGTGAGTGAATGGGGGTTTTCGTTGCTATGTTCGTTAGGGTTACGCTTCGGTTTGGTGCGATTTGCTTTTGCTGGGCTTAGTGAATCTAGCGTTCCGTGTTGGCTGGTAGTCTGTTTCTTGCTTGTGGTATGGGAATTGGAGATTGTCTTTTTTGGGTTTTGGAGGCGTTTGGTGATCTTTAGAAATGGTGGTCAGATCGGGGTCTTGCCTTAGGGTTTGCTTGGATAGGTGTTGGTCCCGTAGCTTTAAGCAGTTAGTCCAATCTTTGAGCTTTTGTCGTTCCCGATATTCAGGAGAAAATGCCGATCACGACGATGAGCCATGATTATGCTAATCATGGGGGGGTTTGTGCGATATGCTTGGAGAAGATTGTGCTCCAAGAAACTGCCCTCGTAAAAGGTTGCGAGCACGCCTACTGGTTTGTTTGAAAACCCCACCTACAATTTTTATTCGCGATTATGGACTGATGCGTACTGTTTCCCTGGCTGTTCTCTTTTTTCCGAGCCTCTTTAAAGAATGTTGCCTCTGTATTTGTCTATTTTAGTGGTAGTCGTGCGTTAGGGCAAGGGTGTATCAGTTGAGTATTGATATCATGAGATGTGTGGCATTCGCATCCCCAGAGGCTTTTAGAATGGTTTGAGGAACTAATTCTTTTCTATATCATGATTGCTCCTGTGCATTTTACTTCTCAAATTGTAGGAAATTGCGATATCAGAAAAGTGATTTCAATTTAGGTTTTGAGATTTTAGAAAATTAGAAAATGGAGGAGTAGTACTGAAATGTGGTAGGACTCTCGAGTTCAAATATAGAGAGCAATGGACTGCTGTTCTCATGCTTATGAAAAGCACGGCATCTTTCTTGAACTTCTTTGTTATCTTATGCAGTGTGACGTGCATTCTCCGCTGGGCCTCATGTAAGGAGAGACCAACCTGCCCTCAGTGTAAACATCCCTTTGACTTCCTCAACGTTCATCGCTCGCTTGATGGCAGGTGAGGATCTGTACGTGCTATTAAAGGTTTTACTTTGTAAGGTAACTATGAAAAATAAGTGAACTTGAAAGTTTTTTTAGTGAGAGACTAGTAATGGTTAAGTTCAGTGTCGTGGACAACATTGCGGTGGCTTATTTCACTGGAGATTCTGTTTATTGCAAGAAAAAGTGAGTAGTAAGAGTGATGAATGATTAATCCCTGCCGTTGCATTTATTGCAGCATCCGTGATTACATGTTCGAGGAGAGTGTATGCCTGCTTCTTAGGGCTACATGGTTCATGCCACTAGAGGTCCATTATGAGGACACATACGATCCCCTTGAAGACTACTGTCCCTATGAGGACGAAGTTGAAGATGAGGATGATGATCTTGAAGAAGCTTACTTTAACAGTCCTAGCATCCGGATCGGGAATCGGAGGTGGGGAGATAATGGTTATGTCAGGGCAGGCCGCCAGGAAGCACGGCCAGTCTATCGGGCAAACCCTCATGATGAGGGTGCTTCTAGTTCATCACGCCAGCCCAAGAAAAAGGAGGCTGCGGCAAAGGAGACGGTCGGGACTGGGAGGCGGGCAAAGAGGGCTCTGAAGCGGGAGGCAGCTGATAAGGCGGCTGCAGCCAAGCATCAGCAGCATCTGATAAGGCTGGGAAGGAACTGATTGGAGTGATCCCCTAGCAGGAGATGTGAAGAAAGCTCCGACTTACTCTTGTACATAAGCGTAGACTGCTGTGAAATAATGACTTTCTTAGGGAAGATAAAGAAGATGATTCTGTAAATTAGTTCTCTAAGCATTCTGCTTTCAAAATTCAGACACGAAGATCTGGGTTTTTATGCCCTTGTGTCCCTTTCATTTGGTGGTGGCATGCTTCCCTCTGAATTGGGGATGCTTCGCCACTTCATCTTTATGAAACATTTGACTGATGGATTAACTTCGTAGATGCTGGACCAACCATTGTGTTTGTATTTATGAAAATACAGCGGAAATGTGAAATATAGAAAAAAAAAATCTGAATTTAGACGGCATGGAATGGTTTTGGTTGGAGTTGACAAATCTATTAACGTGAGTTTATATGTCAAGTTGCTGAATACAATCCAAGTTCGATATATTGTGATGTTAATACATGAACATGATGATAGATTTGGTGAGGCCTTGTATGGAAGACGAGATATGAGAGAACTTCACGTGCTAGAGAATGCTTCACCGTCTTCTGTTCCTGGTGAAATGCCAAGAATTACATACAAAGTTATGTTTCTGGCACTTTTGAGAGGCCAAATTGCTGTCTGGTATTGCACCCGATGGATCGTTGCGGTGTTACTTTAGCGGAACGACCCGCTCTAGCGGTCCCGAGTCTAGCCCAGTCATCAAAGTCGGGGAGATGAAGCCCTGCCCGATCACCCCCCAGGCCTGGCCCCCTGCTTCGACCGTAGAGCTTTTCATTTTCTATTGGGCCGGGGGGAAGGGGTGTGGCTAAGCTGCGTTCTCTCTCTCGATTTTGCGATTTTGTAAGGAATCGTGCAGCTTCTTTGAACTGAAAACACTGTTAATTTCGATAGGGCAGGATGAGGATATCTCCGGCCCATGTCTTCCATGGGTTTTACTCTAATAGTCGTCGGCCCGTCTTCTTGTCCAGCCACGCCTCGCTCACTACCTGTTTGTGAAGATGACGACCGAGGGAACAAATCGGAGAAATTTCACTGAGGGAGGCGTCATCAGGACTCACGAGTTTCATTACCTAAACCCATTTTGCTTCGCTTGCTGAGGTCGAGACGGGTTCCGCGTACGGACAATTCGTTTTTAATTCAAAAAAAATAATCAAGGGGTAATGCCCGGAGATCACAGCGAGACATCTGTGAGGCTCGCGAATCGATTGAGGTCGGAATCCAAAGCCCGTGCGGAGACAGCGAATCACATGCCGTTGACATTCGAATCGGACGACCATCGATTTCTTAATCGAAAATCTCCTAAACGCCTCATTCGGCCGGGTCAATCTCAGATGTGTTAAAACCTCCCTGCCTTTGCTCAGTCTCATGTGCCGACCACGCGGTCGATGGAGAGCTTATGCAACGCCTATCGGACGTGGGACCCTGTCTGAGCGAAGCGAGCCATGTGGTTGATACCATCTCAACACCAACTTCGCCCAACCGGAGTTGAATTCTGAGCTACTGAAAAATGGGAGGCGATTCCGTCGGCTCCCAAAAAAAAAAAAAAAAACATCATATGCGATGACTTCCTTGGAAGTCTTGGGTAATCATGCCCATGTCCAAGCGATGATTCTGTCCAAGTCAAGGCAGATCGAGGGAAGAGTACTGTGCGGTCCAAAACTCGGTAGCGACCGGGAGCAGCTCCCATTTACGTGCATGCTCTAACGTTCCGGATTGCTCGCCCAGAGAGGGGGCTGCACTTGATGGCCGGACAGAGAGTACTGTATCTGCTCTCGTGCAAAGCACGCGTGAAGAAACCGTATGAGAACCGTTCTATATCGACCGACATGGATCCGATCAAACTAGTAATTAAACAATTGATGACATCAGTTCTCATGATTTGTATTATTGGAAGAACAAATGACCTAATGGTATCCTAACCGCCTAATCAATTAGAAATAAGCACACCGTCTTGCACGTCAAAAGAAGTATTAAAAGACCCGTTCACACCGTAACTTAATCTAATCTATGCGGTTTTGCTCGAACAATTCAATGTACATAGGATCACGGGTGAATATGCTTTGTTTTTATTTATTCCTTAGATGACAATGTGTTAGCGAGTTATTTCAAAAAAGGACATGATCTGAGCTCACACAACAGTGATGCGTTAGATTCCAATGCATGTTTATAAAATTCAACAGCGCCAAAGACGCACCATGACCCCGTAATTTTTCTTTTTTTTTGAACTAGGTCAACATCATGTCATTTGAGGAAGCAGTGGCAAGCCTGACCATGTTATTGGCACGAAAGCAAAATGAAGCATATCGCAAAAACAAAACGCATCCAACCGATGTGGGACCTCCATCAATCAATGGGGGGCCTTTGCCTCAGTCACTTGAAGTGGAAGCAAGCCAAGCCAAAAAACCACCTCCACCCACCCCCGCTTCCATGTAGCAATCAAAGAAAAAGAAATTTTGAGGGAGAGAAATCGAGATTTCGACATCATGCAGGAAAAGGCGACGGCCCTTTGAGAGAGAATATATCATATCGAGTGCACACATAATCACGCAAAAAAAAGCAATAATAATGTCAAAAGCTGGCTTCATATGCATCAGCATCATCACCTCTCTTCTCCTTCCTCTCTTCTCCTTCCTCCTCTTCGTTCTCACCTACTACCATACCTTACCCTACCCACCATCTCTCTCTCTCCCTCTCCCTCTCCCTCTCCCTCTCAAAGTCTAAAGTTCAACAGTGAAACACTCTTGAATTCTCGATTCTTCTGCTGTTCATTCCAACGCAAATCCTTTACTATCTCTCTCTCACAGACGCACACGCACGCAGCAATCCAATCATGGCGCTCGAGCACTTAGCTCCGCAAAGACCCTTTTAGTTCGTTAGCTCCTTGTGAGAGGAGAGCTGAGCTGAGCTGAGCTGACCGGAGCATGTCCATGGCGCCCCCGAGCCAGCTCCGTCCCTAAGAGACGTTTTACTACGATTGATGGACTCGTTCTCCCACCCCTCGGCCTTCCGCATGGTCGGCGGCGGCCACTGCGACGGGGACGGGGACGGGGACGGGGGCGCGAGCTTCGCCGGCGTGCTCGAGGTCCACGTCCACCACGCGAGGAACATCCACAACATCTGCATCTACGACAACCAGGACGTGTACGCCAAGTTCTCCCTCACCTACAGCCCCGACGACGCCCTCTCCACCCGCGTCGCCTGCGGCGGCGGGAAGAACCCGGATTTCAACGAGACCCTCGCCCTCCAGGTGGCGCAGCCCGACTCGGTCCTCAAGTGCGAGGTCTGGATGCTGAGCCGCGCGCGGCACCTGATGGAGGACCAGCTCCTCGGATTCGCCCTCGTCCCGCTGTCGCAGATCGCCGGGAAGGGCAAGGTCACTCGCGACTACAGCCTCTCGTCCACCGACCTCTTCCACTCCCCCGCTGGGACCGTCAGGCTCGGCCTCCAGCTCACCGCGTCGGCCCCGGTCGACTCGGCGGCCAACTCGTCGATCAGCTCCGAGGTGGTGCTGCTCGACCGGAAAGTCTCGGAGGTGATCCTCGACCCGGTCGAGTATTCCAAGATCGAGTTCCCCGAAATTAGCGTCGTGAGGGAGAATCAGAAGATGGTGTCCGCGTACTTTGACCTGGCGAGTCGGGGCTCGACGAGCTCCGGCTCGAAGCCCAACAGCAATGGCGGGTTGTTCGGGTCCTTTCTCCATCTGGGCTCGTCCCCGACCACGATCGACGACTGCGAGATGGTTCAAAATCACCACTTGGAGCGACCCGACTTCTCCATCTCGCCGGACGGGAGTGGCCGGAACTCCGGGTTCTTGAGCTCGACCACCACCAGCTTGAGCGATGATCGGAACTCGGCCGAGTCCATGGTCGATAAGAAGGCACGGTCCGGCTCAGGTTCGGGCGTCGACGCGTTGAATTCAGCGAATCCCGAGGCCAGCCATGGCTGTGGAGCCTGCCCTGACACCCCGACTTCGAAGAAAGCGTGCGAGATCATCAAGATCATGAAAGATGAGAACGAGGAGTGTGATTCCGAGGAAGGAGCGATCAAGGGAAGTAATAATGAAGAAGGGGACGCGGATGTGAATGTGAATACCGATCGCGTGAAGTTCGGTCGTCATCGCCAAGTGTTTTCGGCACCAATCGGTAACATGAATCTCGAGGCAGAGCAGTCCGCGATGCAACAGCAGATTGTAGACATGTACATGAGGAGCATGCACCAGTTCACGGAGTCCCTCGCTAAAATGAAGCTCCCGATGGACATCGACAAGCCCGAGATCAAAGAAGAGCTTGCCGCTGCCGGCGAGATCCGGACCCAAAAAGGCAAACTGGATTTGGAGAATAATAACAGCAACAGCAATAACAGCAACAGGAAGGATCAGTCGCGGGTTTTCTACGGTAGCCGCGCGTTCTTCTGAATCAGTAACTACAGATAGGATGCCGATTTTCGCACCGGCCGATCCCATCCAGCAGGGCTGCGAGGATTTTAACTTGTTAGTGCTGTTTCAGTAGTACTTGAATTAATTTATGACCCTCTCCCACCGAGCATATGTCCCCTGAGTTTGAATTCGAGCCTAATGGTCCAACAGCTACCACAGCAGACAAGAGTGGTTGTCTAAATTGTGTCATTGTACTGTAAGTTTCATGATTCTAGCTTCAAGAAAGTGTCGGGTGATTATTACTTCTCGTTCTTGAGTAGCGTCCGACCGATCTGGTGCTGTTCCAATGGCCACTTTTGGACCAGCTTGCATCGTGGGTGTCCTCTGGAATCACGAGTTACTGTTCCAATGTCTAATCTGGAGCGGTATTCTGTCTCCAGGACTGATGACTTGCGATGTCGGTCTGTTTCTTTTTATCTTTTCTCGGCTCTTGGCGTTGCCTCTCTTGCCTTTGAAGCAAAAACGGTTGGAGTTCCACCGAAAGCTTTCGTTGAAGTTTTCTTGAAGTTTCTCTGATTCTGCTGATGATATAGTTCGAGATTGAAAGCAAAGCGGCGCATACGTCAAGCACGGTTCGAATGGACATTGTGAAACTTATAGAGTAAGGTTCGAGGTGTCGGAGCACCAACCACCACTTCCCACCTTCTTTAGCTCTTAAAAGGAGAGGAAAAAGAACGAAGAACGAAGGTAAAACTGACACATTCCTGGTTAAGGAAGCGGCTATGAATTTTTCTTCATTCCTTTCTTCTTTTCCTTTTTCTTTTTTGTAATCTATGGTCTGAAAAGGGGCGTTATTTTTCCTTTTTTAATTAAGAGTGCTTTGTGCCATGTAAGCATCCATATGCTTTTCTTAATATTTCAATTTTTAATATCTGAATTAATTAAAGGAAGTGTGAAAGCTCCCCTTTCTCTTATTAGACAAAGTACTTTTACTAGCAAAATTTGGATATTTTGCATGATGAAGCAAACTTTCCTTAGTTAACAAGTTGCTTTAATTTGTGTAAATTAAGAATTTAAATTTCTGAGCAAAATGGATATAGAATGAGGCAATTATTACTGGGAATGACAGACTTTCATTATTTGAACATTTAGCAAGTGCCGCCTCAGGATACTTATTAAAAAAATCCCATATACTGTGTTGTGTGTATGTGTGTGCTAAATTGCGAAAAGACTGCAATGGAAGAAAGAAAGATATGATACTTCATAGGATGAAATCTAAATGATTGTGAGATAAAGAAGGTTACTTAAATTGAAAATCTATATACAAGAGATTTACTAAATAACCTGATAAATACGTGGACATTTTAATTTATTGTTTTTGTTAGTTTCTTACTACTAATGATCACTATTTCTTTCTCTTTCTTTTTCTTTTTTTGTATTGGTATTCAAAATTACAATGAACAACTTGTGCCACTAGAATACTAAGAACACTAATTACCATCACGGTTACTTCTAAAGCCAATTGCCTCTATTCGACTAGCGATTTTATCTTTTGAGAATTCTTTACAGTTATTCATTATTTTTAACTCAATAACTAATAACAGTTTTAGGGATCGTGTTAGTATAGATTGTTTGAGAATGTTTCAGCATAATACACTTTTAAATTTCATAACTATTAGTTATGTTAACTAGGAAGCTTCATTTTATCATACAGAACATCCTATGTTAGCCAAAAAATCTAATTTTTTGTGCTATAAATAGAGCAAATTTGTAGAATTCTTTTTTTTCAATTGATTTAAAAATAGAAAAGTTAAGAATAGCCACATGAAATTAAAAATTTTAAAAAGTTAAAAAAAAATTAAACGGGCCTCGCTCCTTTTTGAAAATGTTCCGGTGGTTGGTGTGGGTCAAAATTATGATGAAGTTCGTTTGACTTCAGTTTCTTTTTTCCTTCTCTCTCTTCATCCAGCCAATATGCTCTGAAGACCGCAATATTTGGCAGTGGTGCATGGAAATAGACGTAATTCTCCGGGCAATTCCATGCTGAGCTGTATTTATTTCACGAATAATTTAAAAAAATATTTTCTTAAATTTAATCATTTTTATTACTTAAAATAATTAGTTGTTAGAAAAATATTTTCATTATCAATAATAATTTGTGTTTACTTATTTTCGTGGACATTAAATATATATTTGGTTCATTTATTTTTATAAATAATATAAGCAATCATTTTTAGAAAAATGCTTTCCAAATTATTTTTTTTTTTAAAAGCACTAGGTTCAACCCCAACTTGGTCCCGAACTTCTTTTCCAAAAAAAAAAAAAAGACCCCCAATTTTGCCTGCACATCCAAAAAAATCGTCATTAATTTCTTCAAAATGATCAATATTAGTGTCGATTAAAGGTCTATTATTAGAACCCATGTCTTCATCAACACCCTCACTTTCATATGGAACAATTGCAGTTTTGAAAAAATAGTGACAATTTCTAGAATATCAGTGTCGATTAGAGGTTTATTAGTAGAACCCACGTCTTCATCAACACCCTCACTTTCATATGGAACAATAGCGGTTTTGAAAAAATAGTGACGATTTCTAGAGACGGAGGCATATTTTGGATTATAGTGAAATTGTTTATTCTTCCTAAGTAAAAATGATTGTACGGGGCATGATTAATTTAAAGCAGGGGGGGTTTTTTTTAAAGGATATTAGCCCCATGAAAATGAGAAAAAGTTAGGTCGTTTTTTTCTGCTGAGTGAGTGGCCTGTTGTCAAAGGAAACGTCAGTGGATCCAAAGTCATGATCGAATGTTAGAAACTTAAAAAGCCAAGTACGGACAAACAATCGGGAGGAGGGAGGAGTCGTGGTGGGTGGTGGGGTAGATTCCAGACATTTTCTTTCAAAGGGAAAAAGAGGTCGAGAATTCTTCGGAGACCATAATGCCACACATTGCAATTCGACGAAAACCCAAGGGCCCAAAGAAAAAACAAAGAAAGAAAGAAGAGAGGACACGAAACTCCCCAACAAGATGTGAAAGCCTTGCATTGAGCAGAATGGAATCCGAGGAAGACATCGCTTCCTCGGAGAATGTTTTGTTTCGCAATTGGAAATGCTTAGAAGATTTGTATTATTCTCACTTGTTTTTAGTGACGAAAAAAAAAGGAGTTTGATCGTGTCTCGTTTTATCATGTAATATTCCGCAAATCGTTCTCTATGAAGTGGACATCGAAGACGGGATCGATCGGGCACCGCGAATCTCGAGTCCAAATCTCATTGATTGCATTCTGACCACGCGTGATCAGATAACTGGCACGTAGATAAATTTAGCTTAGCGACGTGGAACATGCGAAACAGAAGTGCATAAATGAGTAATTCAGTGGTAACATGCCGATGCAAATGAAGTCTAAATAAGTTTGGTGAGGACTCCTCATCCTTTCTTCATATTCTCAATGCCTTTCTCTTTCTAAGATGTGACATTGTGCAAGCCAGGGTCGCAATATGGGTACACGAAAACGGGGCTTTTTAGGCTGAAAGCAACTGGAGAGGCCGCAAGACTAATAGGACTCTCCGGAGGCCAGGGGCCAAACAGTCCATCGTGGTCGCTTTTCGGCTTCCGGAATCGGACTGGCTGCCACCGACGAGGGGGTGTCGTTCGTGTTTTTGGCAACACATCCTATGATTGGCAAAAACTAAAACTATAACGATTTCAATTCACTATCCCGATTCAAAATTCGTCTTGGCTTGTGACTCGTATTTGATTCTTCAATCTCTTGCTCGACTAGATTGACAAAGAAAGTGATGGAAGTCTCAAAAATTAGTTATCGAGTTTGATCGGGAAAGTTCTTCAATGGTCAATCTTGTACATCACTCGATCCTTATTAACTAAGATGGGGATTACTGTATATTTTTAGAAACCATACTAAAAATGAAAGTCCAATTCCTATTAGCCATGTATATATAAAGAGAGGTTTATCGTGTATACAACAAATTCTCCTCGTTACGAGTTCATCTTCTTAGAAAGGTGGCCGCCAAAAAGATGTGCCGGAACACTTGACACTTGCAGACACCAGAATTGAATGCGAGGGCTTTCGATGCCGTACCAAGTGAATTTATGATCACGGCTATGGTGGGAAAGTCTCTACCTATTTTAGCTTGTCAAGGCAACGCAGGTTACTCTGCAGATAAAATCATCCGGACAACAAAATGTCATATGACCCTGCGTCACGTGTTCCTCATGGAAATCGAACATGACGGACTGCATCCTAGAGAAAACATCACATGAGTTTACTTTGGCAATCATCACTTCGTCATATCTAAATCCTGATAACTCTCTCTCCTCTATACATGCGGCTCAAATGATAGCATGATAAGAAAAGGGTTCCTCTAGGTTTGGTGATAAAACTCGAGAAGTTCTCCCTCAGCATTTCACCTACCGCATCGCGTGATACACGTATTGTATATACAAATAGCATTATTACGCTTCTCAAACTGGGCTAATGTACACTTCTTAGGTCTGTACTAATCAGCAGGGTCATCAGCATGTAAAGTCTCAAAATTTTGACTTTCTTCGATTGAAATACAAAATTGCTTGTGTCGGCTTTGCCTTTGCGCGACGGACAAAATCAGTCATCAACTCAAACGGCATACACATTGCGCTACACTGTCAGCACTCGATTCGAACGGCTCCACTCTCTGAAGAAACGAACTTAGGCTTCCGTACAACTTGTTCCAAGCACTGGATGATGTCCCCAACCTGGAAATCAACCCAATCTCGGATTACAAGCCCACATTCATTCCCCTTTCCCACTGTCTCAACGTCCTGCTTCTCTCTCTTGAGGGACGCGCATGACCCTTCGAACACGACTTCTCCGCTCCTCAGAAGCCTCATTGTTGATGACCTCGTGATTTGCCCGTCGATAACGCGGCAACCAGCAATCTTCACATCATCTCCCTTGGATTTGCTCCTCCCTTTAAGCTCGAATATGCTCAAGACCTGAGCCTCCCCAGCTACCTGAGTCTCTGCAGTCCCTGGAGCCTTGTGAACTATCAAGCTGCCAATGTCCTCCAAAAGACGATAGATCACACGGTGTATTTTTATCTGAAACCATATACAAAAACCAGGGATTAAATAAACAGAGCACAATGAGGTATTGCTGGTTCTTTACAGGAGAAGTGTACATATCTATCCTTACAATGCATGAACGTGAGATTTTAAGCGAGCATAGAGTAATAACTGTCACCTCATTAGAACGCTTTTGCTCTCACAATATTAATTTTGTGCACTAAGCAGTTATTACACTGACACCACATTAAAAGCCACTATTAACAAAATGTCATTAGATTGACAGGGAAGAAATAAGTTCCATACCTGAATACTGGCTCTAGTTGCCGCCTGAGTTACAGAACTAGGAGGATTCTTCACATTGAACCCAACTATACATGCACCACAGGCCTGTGCTAGGTCGATATCAGACTGAGAAACCGGTCCAACGCCAACATGCACCACGTTGACAAAAACCTGAGCACATGAATGGAAGAGAACACATGTCAACAGGAATGGCTTAAATAAAGCTCTAATGAAAACAGGATGATGCGATGGCACACAAGGAGAAAAAACTTAAATTTACTGCAAACAGCAGAATTTCTTCATGCAAAGTACCAGCAGGGGGGGTCACATCAGAGCAAGGCATTTGTTCATGAAAACTGATGTTCAAACAGAAAAACATCAGAAAGAAAAGAAGGTATGTGACAATCAATGAACTTTATCACTAATGCATTACCTGTGGGCTATTCAAACTTTTTAAAGCATCTGTAACAGCTTGGACTGTTCCTTGCACATCTGCTTTCACAATTATTGGCATTTCAACTCTCTCCACCACTTCTTGTCCTTCAGATGACTCCTCAGCTTCTGTCCTCCCCTCGCTTATTTTCCGAAGTCTGTCTTTCTCAGACTTTCTTTTTCTTCCCGTACTAAGCATTCTAGCACGTTCCTCAGAATCCACCACAACAATATCATCACCAGCCATTGGAAGACCCTTCAACCCTTCAATCTCAACAGGCATAGCCGGGGTTGCTTGCTCAGTCATCTTACCCACCATGTCCCTGAGAGCCCTTATTCTCCCCCACTCAGAACCCACAACCACATACTGCCCACAAACCAAAGTCCCTGCCTTCACAATCGCTGTGGCCAACGGACCACGCCCCCTATCAAGCCTTGCCTCCACCACATAAGCTTGCGCAGGCCCATCAATCCGTGCTTTCAGATCCATAAGCTCAGCTTGGAGAAGCAACGCCTCCTCCAACCTATCGAGTCCTGTTTTCTTTACAGCTGAAACTTCAACTACCTGAATGTCCCCACCCATTTCTTCTAAAAGTAACCCCTCCGATGCGAGCTGCAGTTTTACTCGTTCAGGGTCAGCTGCTGGTTTATCGCATTTATTGACAGCAACAACGACAGGTACATTGGCCGATGTTGCATGGGACATGGCTTCTCGAGTTTGGGGCATGACTCCATCATCCGCAGCTACCACTAGCACAACAATATCAGTGACTGCCGCACCTCTGGCCCGCATTGCACTGAATGCAGCATGACCGGGAGTGTCCAGGAATGTTATTGATGAACCTGAGGGCATGCTCACAACAAAGGCTCCAACATGCTGAGTTATTCCTCCAGCTTCTTTTTCCACCAAAGATGTTTGACGCAGAGCATCCAAAAGAGAAGTTTTCCCATGGTCAACATGACCCATGACCGTGACAACGGGTGGCCGACCTAAAAGCTTTGCACCTTCATTAGAGTGACGCCTTCTAACATTGACACCAAGTTCCTGCAAGAAGTATGGGTCCAAAGTAAGTCCCTGCAACTATTTTCAGACAAAGATACATGCACTACGTTCAGTTCTATCAAGTGCTAATGGCAGTAAACAGATAAGGATTTTCATACTTAAGGCATTTTCATGTACTTTGCTGGCCGACACAAACATTGTCTGGGCAAAGGAAATACTCTGATTAAGCAAGTCTCTCACAAGGCAGAAGATGGTAAGGTTCCCTTTGAACAAGGTTCTTTTAGATAATTAAATCAGAAGTCTCAGCACATATTGTGTATTGTGTTTCAGCTAACATCTGTATTCTCAATTTTTTATGAAAAATGAAAATGACACTAACAACCTTTTCTTTTCTCTCTTTTGCATTTCAAGCATGTAAAAGAATTCCCACGACAACCAAGCAAACATACCATTGCAACAAGCTCCGCAATGTCGATGCTGAGAGGATCAAACTCTGATTCGACCTTCTCCCCAACATTCAGAAGAATATCTTGCAGGGAAGATAATGACTCACCAGTACGCTTGGCGAGTTCGACTATCGTCATGCCTTCAAAAATGTCAATTGTTTTATCCAAAGAGGACTTTGTCACTGTTTTCACTTTAGGTGGCACATATGGAGCCTCAACGGGTGGTTGGGTCCTATTCTCTCTTCTAACATATTTTTCTCTCTTGGGAGTCCTCAAACCAAATTGCCCATCACCTCTGGCCAAAAGTGTTGGACTTGAATGAAAGCACCTAAAGAAAAAAAAAAAGAATAACATTCTCAACCACGTAACAAACCGTGCTGAATAAACAGCCGTAAGGTAAGTAAATGCAGCAGAGACCAAACAACTATGTAAATTTCCTCGATCCTAGCAAAGCTAACAAAGTCAAATCAATGCCGGAACAACAAAAATCAATGCCCTAGTAACTGTTTTGCATGAATGATCAACTATAAGCAACGTGCTGGCAAATCAAATGACTGTAGCATCATGATTCTCGAATATGTAATTTACCCAGGTGGTTCAAGTGGCTTTAGCAGCTTGCTACTAAAGGCAATAGTCTCCCGAAAAAGGTCATTGCTGCCAAATATGGCACTTGCCAATGAGTTTGGCTTTTGACTTATTTGTGATGATAGATTATGTGAAGCACTAACTACGAAGTGGAAAGTAAATAAATTTTCTGGCTTTTCTGAGGCTGGTGATGGACATAAATCAAGTTATTGACAGACATTTTGTATGGAGACAACCCCCTCAATCTGGAGTTTTTGAACTTTTACTCCATGCCTCAGGAGAGACATGCAATCATGCTACAGTTGCTAATATTTTGCAGAGAGATGGAATCTCTGTATGCTGGAGTCCTAGTTTGCTCTTGGCTGTGCTGGTAGGGGCTGGATGAGATAACTTACACTCTTACTGTAGAAAGACAAGTTCTAATGAAAAAATTGAGAAGAAAGAAATTTGAGGTCAGATCTTACTGTAAGGCCACTTGTCCCAGACAGACCACTTGCTTTCAGTGGAAACAGATTTGGAAAACTTTCTTCATGAAGAGCTATTTTTAAGGCCTGGTCAGCATCAAGGGAATATCTTACACATAAAAAACTTTTAAAAGTTTTGGTCTCACTGTTTGGGCAGTTTTGCTGCATGTGCCAGGGAGAGGTCCAAATCAGTAGATTATCTTTTCTTTCACTGTGAAGTGGTGTCCAAAGCCTGGACTTTTTTTCATAAGCCAGTTTGGCTCCAGTGATCACGATGCCACACTCTAGATGCTCAGTTTTTAGCTATTGCAAAGGTTTCAAAACTGAAGTATAAATCTGGAGAGTTGTTGTATCTTTGGCTAATGTACCATTCATTTCCAAAAGATATAATCATTTACCTATCAAAGAAAATAAATAACTTCCTATCTAGATGGATAAATAATAGGGTTAATACCTGAAAAATCCCAAATTGGTACACTTATGACAAATTTACCCCAAACTATTTTTTTGACCACCAAAAACCTCAAATTGGTATACTTTTAACACATTTACCCCAAACCGGTATACTAGTGACAAATTTACCTTTTGTTAGTTTTCGTTAAATTTTACTGTTAAATTATTAAGTTAAATGACACGTAACAGTTGACTGATATACCAATTTGGAATTTTACACTCCGTTTGTCACAGTTTACAATTTTTGTGATTTTTTTGTGGTATTAATCCAAGTTAGCGAATGGTATATTTGTCATAAATTTATCAATTTTGGGTTTTTTGCTATTGAATAAATTAGTTTGAGGTAAATTTGTCATAAATGTACTAGTTTAAGGTTTTTTATGGTCAGTCGGGATAAATTTGTCGTAAGAGTACCAGTTTTGGGTTTTTCATTGTCAAAAAAATAGTTTAGGATAAATTTGTCGCAAATGTATCAGTTTGAGGTTTTTCAGGGTATTAACCCTAAATAATATTTGTTCTAGATTGATAGAATACACAATTGGTCCAAGCATCCTAGTAAACGAAGCAGTTGTTCATCCCCATAGTATATCACTAGATAAGTCGAGCAACTTTCATTTGCCAACTTAAGAAAAGGAAGACTCATCCCTTTATTTTTATTATTTTAGATAGTAAGAGACAAACAAATTTCAACACTCAAATCACTATTACAATAGAAAGCAAATTCTATATCCAATCATCCAGTGACTTCTCGAAAGCCAAATTTCAGTCATAAGGAACCAAGGCAGTACCACCCCTTTTCAGAATAGTTTCAAGGTCAAAATCTATCAAATCCGATAGGGTAAAACACTAAACAGTGGCCTTTCCTGCTTTAACAGCCACAACATGGAGACAAGATCTATACCCAGGCTAGTTTGAGGTTACATCATAGCAACAAGTTTTGGACATTTCTAGCAGACTTTTAAATTTTAAGTTACACAGTGAAAATTGCCAAACCCAACATGAGATTGTAGACAAAGCAGAGTTGCTAGACCCTCTCAACATTGAATAGCTAGAAGGGAAGCAGAAAAATTTGTGAACAGAGAAAAGTTTTGATTGGCTAAGTGGTGGTTCTGAAGACCTTACAAAATACATAATAATACATATATATATATCAACTTAAGGACCATAATTCAGTTTATTACAATTCCACCAACGCAGTTCACTATCACTCACAACAAATTTAATCTAGTTCACATTCTGGAACAATTCAGGCTACAAAACAACGAAGGGAATAGAGAAAAGACTAGGGTTAACTCTCTGAGAAATATCATTCCAAATTAGTTCATGCCCTAATTGAAACAGCCAGAAAGATATATTGGAACGCAGCATCACCTTATTAAGACGGAAGTGCCCAAATCAAGAATCAATTATGTATGTATTATCCTCATAGATGGTACCTCCTTCCCCATTAAGAGGACTGTCCCAAATCAAGAACTCATCACTTATCTATTAACTCAAAAAGAAGAAGACAAGGCCCATGAGAGCAAGACTTAACTATGTAGTAAGCACTGCTTCCAAAATATCTGATTAAAATACGATAACACTAACATACATAGGATGGCTGACAAACATAGCACCAATCTCCGAATTACTCAAATTCTGAGAAGAAACAAATAGATAATGATATTTACCTTAACGGAATCTGGTCAGACAGATGCTTCCTATAGCTAGCCTTCTGCCATGGTGACATGCTAGAGAAATCTGCAATATCACACAATTAAGAACTGAATGATCAGGATTTGCACTTACCATTCATAATATTCACAAGAGAAAAGTCAGACAAGGAAGTGCAAGCGAAAAGATAGGAAATATTGAGCAATGTTTAAAGGTTTAATCAAAGGTCTATGTCAACGTTTCATGAAGACATGAGAAACTGCATCTTCCATTTTCTCATATAGTTCTACTTGCTATCGAATAGGTGGGCTTAGACATGGTAAAATTAATAGTTTGTGAGTACACTTCACTCAAACGTCTCTTGAATGGGCAATTCAAATAACTGGAAGTGTTGAACAATAGTTAAAGGAGGCATTATTTGGTCTGGAGATTACACCAAAACAAGAAGATCAGAAATGAGTTGTGACATGAAATAGCTTGCTCAAAGGATAAAATGCATTAAGATTACAAAACTGTGACTTCGCTACTGGACCTGAAAAGCATCTGAACAGAGCAGAAACCGATATCACAGCATCTTCCAGGCGAGCTACAGAAGCCGAACCCAATGCATGTCCTTGTAATAGTTTATGACTAACTCGAATACCCTGCAGAAAGAAGATCGAGGTTAACAAATTTTTTATGATTGCAATTTGAATTGTTAATTCAAAAAGAATAGCAAACATGGCCATCAGACCAATCTGTCCCCCTGATTCTTTGCTTCCCCCAACCCAAACCTGCACAAAACCTTTTGCAATCCTCTCCCCCACCCCCACCCCCCCCAACACACCCCCTCCTCTCCTCCCCCTCCTGGGGGAACTATCAAACACTAGATCTTAATTCTCAACAAAAGTGAAATACGATGATATCAAGGCCCAACAATTCTCACTATATAGATCCAACAATGTAAACCCTTTGACTTCTTCAAACTCCTACCAACATTATCTATACTCCAAGAGTTCATGAACATTCCAACAAACACCCCCCCCAAAAAAAAAAAAAAAAAAAAAAACACATGCACACACCAAAATAGAAAAAAGAAAAAACATAGGCACACGGCCATCACTGGGAATAAGTCAACATGTACTTGAAATCCTTGACCACATATCTAACCAAGATATCATCATACGAAAGCTGCTGCCTGTCCTATCAGCCATGTTAGCTCACAACACAGTTACCTCAACATCATCAACGCTAAAGTATAAGTGCAGTTATACAACACAAAGACAAAAATGTGAAAGATGACACCTTATAGAAGCATGAAAGAATTCTATTCAGGACACTTTACCTTGCTTTTTAAGGCTCTCCAAGCCATTCATAAGAATGTCAAAGCCCTGCAATATAAAGGCACAAGTGTAAAAAAATAGTGGGACACTGATAAGCTAAATCTTAAGGTCTTGATCAGCCAAAAACAAACAATTACCAAAAAAGAGCCAATAGGATATTTTCAAGAATCAGAGGCTTATCCCTGAAGATCCTCGCTTTGTGTGAAATTTCCCATGTAGTAAATCAACCAATAAAGACAAAATGTTCTATTTAACAATAATTCCACCTCCCAGTTCAGATCCCATATGGTTCGCCATGATAAAACATAAGTACCTAAATTAATTGGAGTTTCCAGACAAAACAATTGTTTCAAAACCCAAAAAGTTCGTATATTTTGGATTACACTCATGTAAGATCTGCAAACATTTTTTGGATTACACTCATGTAAGATCTGCAAACATTGTTAGAGGAACAAGATTTACAGAAGAAAAAAGGACATATTCCAATGACGGGTCTACAAGATAAGTGGGAAAATAGCTCATTTAGCTCCCAGCAGAGCATTCTAACATGAACACCAATCCAAAAGAAAAAGAAACTTGTTCCAGTGAACAACACTCGAACTGAAGCGACTGAACTTACGAAATGAAAAGATAAAAAAGGCTCACTTTTCAGCCCAAAAGTGAGAACTTTAGGGGATGGACCAGTCAGCAATGACTCGCCAATAGACCCAGAACTCACTGGAGGGTGTTGGTCCAAGAAAAGTGCATGCACCAGGAGACATTTGTCAAGACCCTCCTGAAGTGGTCCGAAGAAAAAACGGTTTCAATGTAATGTCAAGTTGGGGACCCACAGTCCTCAATCGGGGTGGCTTCTCTCAAACCTTTACCTCATGAGACATTGGAAAACTCACTTTAAATGATTGATCTATTAAAACTCCATCATGTAAAGGAGCTGACTCTAGCCTATTGGGGCCAGTTAGGAGCCAAGAAAAATAGGAAGGATATTTCACTTCCTATGCAACCAATGATCTAAACTCGGAGACTTGATTACACTAGTTGTCTAAGTAATGCCCATTCAGTACCAAAACTTGAATAGTTGCCAACTAAGTGTCGCTTGCAGACTTTTTATCCAACTATGAGTCACGAGGTTCTTGTCCACTAAGTGCCCATGCAATGTTTTTGTGCTTATTATGATCCTAATGTAACCTAAAGATACAACTGAAATGAGCAAATCACATCATGGAAAAGCAATATAAGAGGAATCATACCAAACACGTCAAGAATGGTAATAAAATAGCAATTAAAAGATGAAGTAACCCAATAGTGGCCTTGTTATTAAGCCCAAGACACCAACCCTATGAGCTAAGTTCAAACTGAGTCTAATTTCTTCCCTAAGAGATGAATAATCAAGTCAACAAACCAGTGGTACAAATGCTGATAAAAGAAAACCAGCTGCATGGATGAGATGCATCATTGGTCCTTACAAGTAATAAAATTTGTGGCCCCACTTCACACTTATCTAAAAGCCATAAAGAGAAACTGGAAACGTGATTTTCCTAATGGCCTCCCAGCATTGAACCCATGTTGCACCATTAAGAACCCATCTGATAGATTAAGCAAATAGGAGGAAGAGTAACTTTAATTCAATTACTTCAATACCATGCTCACAGTTACAAAATTACAATCATGCAGCTAAACATCAAAGGTTGGTCATGGGCCAACCAAACAATCATGCCCTTAAGGAAACAACCAATTCTATAAGTAATGTTTACCATCACGAGGAGTACAAGCGACTGCACAATACTATCATCTTCCCATTATTAGTTTCCACATTTGCTTGAACCAGGAGCAACGGTTTGATAAGAGATTCACCCTTTCTCCGGTATTTTCAACAAGGAAAAGTAAAAAATGCGAATATATCCAAACGCATTGTATCTTTTCATCGGAGGCCCTGTGCCTCTGATGATTGGTGGAGGTCAAAAAGCTGTTAGGAAGAGATTTAAATTGCACATTGCAGTTCCCCCTTCTCGAACCCACGATTAGCCATTCCATAACGCTTTTTTCATTAGCAATCAACTAGCAACAGCAACCACCGGTCCTCAAAAGTGACACGATTAATGCGGCTTCCAAATGCTGTAAGACCCATCTGAGCTCAAGCAAACATCGATCACAGCTAGATTATAACAGCAACAAAAGTTTCTGTTCTGAAGAAATTAAAGAACTCATCTTTCTCCCACGTAACAAATTCCCAACTTTTGTAAAGTACGCACAATCAAAATCAGCCGAAAATTCATCACTCTTGCAGTTATATCTTCAATCGGGCACAGCAACGAAACAACCAAACAAGAAATCACCATTCGCCTAAGAAGCACGACGAGAAGGGACTGAAGCGAGCGAACCTGGATATGGCGCGACAGCTCTCCGCAATCCGTTGGACTGGCGTTCGCGAGCACGACGAGCGCAAGAGAGAAGGAGAACCAGAGGCGAGCGATCATCTGCGAAGAGACCTAGGGTTCCATTTTAAAGAGGGTTAAAACTGGGAATTTCGTTAGAGTTCTTGAGGGCAAAAGAGGCAACTGGGAAAATTTCATTAATCTTAGTACTTAACCTCCCGAAAACGCTGAAACCTGCAATCGAGGTAAATGTAATGAGTAGCCGAACATGCTTTTTGTTTGTACTTTGGTAAAAAGTCACGAAAACTCCAAATTTTATCTTAAGTGACATATTTACTTTAAACTTTTTTTTGTACCGTAAAAAATCCCAAATTTTTCAAACTGTGACACATTTACCAAAATTATTTTTCGACACAAAAAAATCCCGAACTTTTATCACAGTAACACATTTATCCCAAAATTGGATGGCATTTTGGTCTTTTCATTTTTAAAATTGTTTTCTTTTTTTTTTTTTTCTTCTTCTTCCCTCCGCCATGGCCGGTGGAGGGAAGAAGAAGAAGAAAAAAGGAAAAAACATAAACTAAAAATATAAAAATGCCCATATCTCAAAGTTTAGGAAGTTTAGGGTTTTTTACGACACAAAAAAAGTTTGGGGCAAAGTTTGGGATTTTTCGTGACTTTTTCCCTTGTACTTTTGAATTGAGCCAAGAGCCGAATGGTTGAACATCTTGTGCGATAGCCTCCCCCAAAAAAAAAAATATATATATATATATATATATATATATATTGTCCTTCTTAACATATTAATTATCAATGTATTTTAAATTGAACATTTTGTAATAGTGCCTCAAAAACGCACACGACCCGTTCAAAATCGAAAATCCCTATGAAATGTGGATTTCTTTTACAAAATATCTTAGAGAAAGGTTTGTTTCGAAGTGTCCTATGAAGCAATTGACTTCACCTTGACTAACCTTCATCTATGGATTGCACAACTCCGAACGATGTTGAAGTCACCAACTTTGGGGATATCCTGATATAGCATTTGACATGGTAAGGATCTGTGGAGTTGGTGTGATAGGGGTTAATTGAGATGAACTCACTAATTTCACGAATACTTAAATGGAAACCCTCCTCTGAATGGGCATTTGAAAAAAATGTCCCACTTCAAAGGTTATCATGACAAAAAAAAAAAAAAAAAAAAAAAGGGGTTATTAAAGACATGCCAACTGAAAAAAAAAAAAAAAAAAAAAAAAAAAAAAAGACACAACATTACCCTTTCCATGTGTTTTCGAGCATTCAGTGGCACTATATTGAAAAGGAAAATTATTATCTAACTATCCCGTTACTTTACAAAATTGACAGCGCGTTATTAGCCACTAATCTTAAAGTTGGAAACTAGGGCACTTGTAGGTCTAATTTTATGTTTTCGTGACTTTGACTGGGTGGGATTTCGACATTTGTAAGGTGTTTTTTTTTTTTTTTTTTAAATTAATGATAAAAAAAATTGAGAAATCCATTTTCAAGAAATTATTATCTAAAAAAAATTCTTTGATTTCCATTTTTCAGTTTAGAGATTTTATTTTATTAACTTTAAGGAAGTATTTTATCTTTGACCGTATATAGTTTTTCGTTAATTGATAATTTTTTATAAACCCAAAAGTGTGAAAGTCCGAAAAGCTCATTCGCTTCTTTCATTCGAACAGACGAAGCCCAAAATCTCACCCCGATATTCTCATTCACACAACCAACGAACGGTTTTCATCGTTGTTCGAATGTAGGGGGAAAGAACATTCGAACAGACTCAACCCAGAACGTGCACCCTCTCACTTTGTACTGTGACCACACGGGGAGGAACGGGATTCCGCACAACATCTCCCATGTCCTTCATATCCAGCCCCCTCAGAAGCAGTTCGAGGCATTGCCAATCCGGCAGCGGGGATAATAGCATCGTTGTTTTGGGCATTTCGAGGTTGAGATCTTTTCTTTATCGAATAAGGAAAATAATTTCCTCCATGCACTCTTTTTCAATAATTTTTTATTATTTTATTATTTTATTATTTTCTTTTTATTTCCTTTCTTTTCACCGTCACCCGTTGTCATGGCCAATAACTAGCCAAGACAAAAGTAAATAAAAAAATAATTAAAAATTCATTTTTAAATGAGAAAAATAAATCCTTACTCATTTTCTCTTATCTCGCACTCATGTTAACCCTTCCATCTTTCTTTTTTTTCTTTTTTTCCATTTAAAAAATTGAAATTTCTAATTCTTATGAAGCATAAAACATTTTTCTATATTTTAAAAGACTTTTCTCTGTTTTCCTCTATCAATTTATTTTCAGTGAAACAAATACCGAAAAATCTGAAAAATATTTTTCTAAAATTTATTTTTCGTGAAACGAATAAAGCTCTAATAAAGAAGTTGCTGGAGCCGCTAAGGCAAGCAATCGTGGATTGCCTCTCCTCCGCAATTGCCTTGGTAGCTTGCAGAACTCTTTAGGCTGCTCTTGAATTTTGCTTTTTCTTTTTTATTGGTCTTGCTGACTTGGTTAGATCTTGTGTAGTTTTAATTTCAGTCCGGGGTGTTTGAAATTCTAAAAAAGCAGTGGACACTCTAAAAATCCGAAACTAGTTAAAGTAAGCCTCCTGTTTTCCTCTATTAAAACTGCATTTGATTGTCAGGTTTAGATTGAGATGGGATAAGATAAGATGGAATAAAAAAATCCTTTGAATATCCATTAGATTTTTAGAAAATATCACCATATGTTGGCACCACCTGAGATTAGACAAGACTCTGACGCATCAATTTGCTTAGAAAAGTCAAAATATTGACATGAAGGCTACTGGGCACCAGAAAGGAGAGGAAGGCTATTGATGAGATTAGAAAGAGTGGTGCATTGCTGCAGAGTGGTCTGCAGGTCATTTTTTATGGTCTTTCCCGGCGGGAGAAGTCTATTCACGATTGATTGATTCGGAGAGTCAGAAGGGTAATGAAAATGCAAGATGTGAAACCTCAGCACCAGGGCCTTCTCATCCGCAGGCGAGAAACTGCAAGCTTTCGGTCATAGGCAATTCGGTGAAGTGAAGGCTGTGTTGAGGGGTACAAAGAGGACGATACCAGTGCCGCCCTCCTCGGCCTTGAAAATATGGACAACGCGGGAGAGAGAGCGACATCGAAGTTGTGGCCGTCAATTAGGGGATTTGGTGATGTGGAGGCCCAGAGGAGGGGGGAAGTCTCGGAGGCCATGAGGACGAGGTTGAAGCTATCAGGGACAAGTTAATAGTAAAACTGCTGAACCATATATGAAAAAAGGATTTATCAAAAACACAAAATCATCTTTCATCGGTTAAGTTTCATGAACCCCCTTATTGACATTGTGCTGAAAGTGCCAAATGACTTGTGTAGTCAGCCGCCTCATTGAAGATGTGTAATATTTTCATATTCAATAAAAAAATCTATATCATTCGAGATCCGAGGATGATCAAATTCATCTCCTTTATTTATTTATACATTTATTTTTATATTTTGCACACATTTCATTTTTTCACCTCGTGGACGTCGTTTTTAGTCTCCAAAATCCATAAGAACGAAGCGCCCATCATGCCACCTCGTTACCATATAGAGTTGACCCTCAGAGAGCGCGAAAGACTCCACTCTCACTCTCGCTCAATCTCTCTCTCTCTCTCTCTCTCTCTCTCTTTTTTCCCTTCCCTCCTGAAGACCACCGCCACCGCCACCCTACGCCATGGCGGGTCGCGTCAACACCGCCTCCCTCTCCCTCTCCCACCCCCACTCCTCCTCCTCCGAGGACGACACCTCCGGCCACCGCCTCACTCCTCTCGCCCTCCCTCCTCCCGCACCCGCCGCCGCCGCCACCCCTGAGAAGACGACCGTCGCCAGCGAGTTCGGATCACCGACCCCCTCCAAGAAGAAACCGCGAGGGAGACCACCCGGGTCCAAGAACAAGCCCAAACCCCCCGTCGTCGTCACCGCCGCCCCAGACTCCTCCGGTTCCTCCTCCTCCTCCTCCTCCGCCATGAGACCGGTCATCCTCGAGATCTCCGCCGGCTCCGACGTCGTCGACGCCCTCACGTCCTTCGCGCTCAGGCGGCGCATGGGCCTCGCCGTCCTCAACGCCTTTGGCTCTGTCTCCGACGTCACGCTGCGCCACCCGCTGCCCCACGCGCCGCCGCTCTCCCTCCGCGGGCCCTTCAACCTCCTCTCCCTGAGCGGGTCTGTCCTCGCGGGCGGTTGCATTAACGGCGAGAATGACGATAACGAGTCCAAGAACGACAGGCCCGCGAAACAGCTGTGTCGTCAGGAGGGCTCGAGCCATTTTGGGATAACTCTCGCGGGGTCCCAGGGGCAGTTGTTCGGAGGGGTGGTGGGAGGGAAGGTGGTGGCGGCTACGTCGGTGGTGGTCGCGGCGGCGACGTTCGTGAGCCCCAGCTTCCACAGGTTTCCGTCTGAAGGTGATGAAGAAGGTGGTGATCATCAGGAGACCAAGCCTTGTATTGGCGGCGGCGGTGGCGGCGGGGGAAGCCAACCCCCTTCTTGCCCTAGTTCCGCCGCCGTGGCCGGCGGCCTGTACTGCGGAGGCGGGGGTTTGAGTGGTCAGGCGATGTCTCCCGAGGTAATGCCTTGGGGTGGCGCAGCGAATTCTGCCTCTCGTCCCCCTTATTGAGAGAAATATAGTTGAGAATTTCGAGCTCAGTGTGGAAGAAAACGTTATTTGTAAACTATGATTTGTCCTTTGTTTTCTTTTGGGGGATTTTTGTAGTGTATTGGACGACTAGACTGTAGAAGCAGTGTTCTTTCGAGCGATGTCTTTTCCTTAGAACTTGTCTTGTCTATTCCCATCTAAATATTACCATCCGAGCTGTGATCTCTCAATGAAAAGCATGCAAGCACTTCTAGGTTAAAGTATAGATGTTTAGCGAGCGAGTTAAGTAATACCGTTCCTACATTTATCGTTATGCACACAGAAACAAGAAAAGCAGCTAAGTATATGTGCAAACGCACGGAGCTCCTCTGCAAACATAAGAAGATATGTGGATGAGTAGTGTCTTGGCATGTAGGGTTCGCGTGCAACATAAGAAGATATGATGGAACTGCATATGATGATCACTCTCTCTCTCTCTCTCTCCCTCCTCCCAAGCGCGACCATCGCGTGATCTGCAACGCAAAACCGGCGAACCGGCTGTCTTTTCTGGTCTCTTTTTGAATTGGACATTCGAGTCTCCTTTTGTTTGAACATGTGGTGGTTGTTTTTTTCCCGTTCTCTCTTTCTTTTTCCCTGGTTCTGTCCCGGACTGTGTTCTTCTTCAGTCACTGCTCGAGTCCGTCCACCGAGTAAAAAGAGGAAAAGCAAGAAATAAATGAAGGGGCCTCGGCATTGGACGAAGCGCTGCTGAGTAATTAAGCCTCGGGAAGGGCTCGATTTGGCATGTCCAAAGCAAAAGCAACAGACATTTTGCAGATCAGCCCTCCTCTCCTCAGCTTTGACGAGACCCTTCCCTGCATTCATTACCATCCCTTTCCTCCTCTCCTCCAGTCCTCCAACCAAACCGATCTCTCTCTCTCTCTCTCTCTCTCTCTCTGTCAGCCCTTGCATTCATTGTTTTCCACCGCGTGCCCCACTGACGATACTACGTCGGAGTCCAACGGCTGGACTCAACTCGTCAAAGTTCGAGTCTAAGGAGGAGGAAAACTTCGAGGGTTTGAATAAGCGTTCCCGGCGCGCTCGTTTATAAGATTAGGTTTCGATTCGCGAAGCCTCCTTCGAGGGGGAATGTTCTTCGGATCGGATCTCGACGTGATAAAATATTGCAACTCGATCCGCCGATGGGGTCTGAAGCGAAGTCCTTTTTCCCCTTCCGGGGGGTGTGCATTATTCAGGACGAAACGATGCACCAGATGGACGCCTGACTGACGATTATCGAAGCTCTAGGATATTATTAGCTCTATGTTGATCAGTCTAACACGTGCTGTTAGCTCTCGTCTCATTAATTTTTGGATGGAGACATGGTGGTAAGTACTGTGTGGATCGTAGGATTCGTGAAGTTTCTTTTTTTTTTTTTTTTTTGGTGATCCAGTGAAACCCGTACGGCTAATAACCAGAAAGTAAACCCTGAATAATGTTAGTTGAGAACCCACCATCCCGACGCCACACTTAAGAATCCCTAGCGACCGTAAAGAAATTTGAACTCCTCCCCTTACATTAGGGGGAGAGAGCTCAAACCATCGCGGCCATCACATGCGGTGGTGTAAAATTCGTGAAGTTGATATCCCTATATTTGAAAATAAAAAAAATTGATGTGTTGAGTAGTCAAGGCTACTACGCAGGGGAAATATTTAGAGAACAGATAGAAAAAGTCAAATATAGATCTTATTATAAGTGCATTTGAGATAGAATTTGTGGAAAACTTTTGCGTAAATGCCTTTGAAGGTTTTTAAAAAAATAAAAATAAAATGATTTTATGATAGTTTTTAATCTAATGTAAGAATAACAATCTGTTATGAATTACAAAAAATTATAAATAATTATAGGACCCACTCCTTCAATAAATTGTGACTGATAATCAATTATTATTCTCATGGTACTCCGATTGCACAAAGGACTTTAGTAATAGAAATGAAAACAAAAATGCAAACCCTTAGGTCACTCAAACGAAAAGCACCAACATTAACCCTCGGCTCCGGCGATCACCATCGCCAAAGAAGCAACAGCTAACATCCTTGCCCAAGGTTGTATGGCCTTAGGTGATGGGCCACCGAGATTGTGAGACCTTAGTTGAGCCAAATTTTGACCGAAGTCGAAACAAACAAAACAGCAACTGGCGTCATCATCCAATGTCGCGCCACCCTAAGAGAGGCAATACCGGAGTCACACGACCTTATGTGAGGGGAAGCCAAGGTTGCACGACCTCCACGACCTCAGGCGCGACCTTTTTGACCTCGCACAACCCTCCTCAGTGATCGTCAATCGGCTGTTGTAGAGAAAGAGACGATGAACAGTGCGACATTCGGGGGTAGAAGAGGAATCTTTGTAGGTTTTCAAGGGCAATAAATCAACTGAAGAATCTCATTAATCATTGGAGATGGCTTTCAAAAAATGCTAAACGCCAAAACAAGGGAGTTTATGCCTTGATCTTTGGGTTTTGCAAATACTAGCTTCCATTCGAAGTGGTCCAAAAGAAATTTTACCAAACCTCAACTTTTACTCAAGGGTTAGAGGCTCAAATTCCTAATGTCCTTCACCACTCGTAGCTCTCATTTGATTTATAGCTACCATCGAATACGAAAGTGCGTGTCTCATGATAACTAAGCACTAGTGCTTAGAAGATGAATTATTAATATAGCACTTCATCAATTAAGAAACAGGGATGAACTCTTAAGTCACTTCTATTGGCTTGATGTTTTCCTGGTCTGCAATATGTACTGCATAGGTCAACTATCAACGATAGAAGGACCCCTCTTTTAAGGAATCCGGCCAGCATAGCTTAGCGGGTATGACTACGAGAGTACATTTCAGGGTGGCATTACGTTGGGCCAGGCTCCTCTTAAGATTAGGGACTTGGCAAGGACACGAATTTACTTTTGAACTAATCTCGAGAGATTTTCTATACCATCTCTATGCTCAGAGAGTTCTTTTTTTGTGTTTCCATTGACATGCATGAGAATTTTCCGCTCATTTTCTATTAGATATATGGATAATTTCAATTTGGACGAAATCTAGAGAAATCGATGAGGCGTAGCTGATAGCCCCGAGAGGGACAGGGGACAGGAAGCATTCTCTCCACTCTCTTTTTTAAGATAGGAATCGAGCAAATGGACTATTATAATGCCTCAACTCTTGTCTCGAAAAGCTTTAAGCAAGATCAATCCTCAAATGATCACCACTCGAATATCACTTCCTTTTTTTTCTCTTGTGGATTTTGCACGGACCTTCTATTCAACTTTACTCCTACGCATGTACACTAATCGCTATGTCCGGTTTCCAAATAAACTAAAACGCATCGATGCACCAACCCCCTATTTGTTCGATGTCCCTTTCCTCCTTTCCCTTTCCATTCTCCCACATCCGATTGGATCGATATACATTGGATCCAACCTACCTTACAAAAAATGCGCACGGGAGCGTTGGAACTCAAACGCATGTAAGAACTGAGATCCACTTCGGCACCGTGCCCAACAATTGCTCACTTAAAAAAGCTTCGGCTCAGGCTTCTTGCTTTTGCTGACTCTTTGTACGCAAGTTGGGGGGGCCTGGTGAGTGAACTAGGGTCTTGTGAAGTTCTTTGGTAGAATTCCTCCCTGCGCAGACTCCTGACATGTACTTTCTGGAAAGGCACATAAAGGCGGTCAAGAGCGCAGCACGCATGGTGATTATCGACCGGTAAGTTTTAACTTAGTGATTGGTCCATTCTCCTAAGTCTCTAGTCTCCCCAGTCAAAAAGAAGGAACAAAAAGGAAGCAGCTCTCGAGTCTCATTATTGGGTGGGCCGGGTGGGTTCTAGTAGAGAATGCATTTAATTTTTTTTTTTTTTAAAAAGGCAACATACTTGCTTTTGTAATTATTCAAAGCCGCAAAAGACACGGGGATGCAAATTTGGTGTAAATGTGAGGGGGCTGTCCAACCCGGTAAGCGTAATTCAAGCTTCTCACAGTTATAATCAGATTGGCTTCACAATTTTTGGCAAACTCCGACTAAGATATCGATCACCTAATTAACTAATTCTCTGTAGGGTTCACTGTGATCGTGGTCCTTCTCGATAAACAGATTGATCAAACGCTTGCGATTGTACTAAAGTTAAAGCCCACCCAGACCCCAAGTGAAGCACTGAGAGTAGCGAAGGCCAGTGCATTTAGAAAAGCAATGCAGAAGAGCAAGGAAGTGCAGCTGCTATCAAATCGCCTGGAGTTTCCGCCATTTGACAAGAAAGACTACAAATTCTTTAGGCAGAAACCAATCATCCTTGGAAGCAAATTAGAGACAAAATGAAAGATGTTGACTAGAATGAATGAACATTGCTAACTGAACCAGCCGATGAGAAATGGTCTCCAGACATTCTCGGTATGACAAAGGGCGCTTGACAAAGGGCGTTTTTAAGAGCATTGCATAGTCCTCTCAGAACATGCCCAGATCTATTATTCAGAGCTAAGAAGAATAAGCACCGTATATTAGAATTACCAAACGAATACTTGAGTGTTCTAATTCAATCCTCGACAGTCAGCCAGATGTATCCACCTACCAGCGTTACAACTAGAAAAATCCAAATATGAAGCCGTGACAATGGAGAACAATATGAAATGTCTGTAAAGTAAACAAAAATTTGACTAAAATGCTACATCTCATCCTTAATGCATAAGTTCAACCGGTTGTGTTCAGATTCAAGAATGTAGCAACAGAGGGGTAGTCGCACGGATGATGTTTATGTACAATGCACACGACATTAAAAGAGTGGAAAAGTAAATAATACATAGTTAAGTAGCCACTTGTGATCTATAGACTATATAAGGTATGGCTCAGAGAAGCTTCAGTACAAATACGAGAGACAAACTACAGAACCATACCATCTAAGATCCAGGGCTGAATTACCTAGCTAGTCAACTAAGTGATACCATACAAATCCCGCTCGTCAGGCCACGACACTTACTCCTTTCAGTTTTCTGAATATTCCCACTTCTCCATCTCATGTTGCTTAGCCAACCAAAATCAATTAGAGGTTGCCTAGACTTTAGCTTCACAAGATGTGCTCTGTACGGAATTAAAAAGTTCTTGAGACCTGCCAATCCCAGAGTAGACCAGTTAATATGCAACAAGCCATGAAGTGACAAAAGCTCAGTATCTCCCAAAAAAAAAAAAAAAAAAAAAAAAAAAAAAAAAAAAAAAAACCAGTGTCATAGAGATTTCCATTAAAATTTCACTTCTCATAGTGTAGAAAGGAACCTAATTGCCATTGCATACAATCTCTGCAAAAGCTTGACTCGACTACAAAGATCACCAAAGCAGGATGCATACCTGTGGTGCACATTGTCTTATAGAAATGCGCAACATGGGCATTTCCTTCTGTTCTGTAGTGTGGCTTTTCCAAGCACTCGAGAAATGCTAGATCGGCCTCCAAAAGCTTCGCCTGATCATGGGTGTCATAACCCATATCGTGGCAGTAGCAGCAATAATCCAACCAATCAATCGGCCTCTGGTCCCATAGGGGAGACCCACTATCTTTTCCACTCGACCAATTTGGGCCACAATAATGCCCATATCTTGGGAATAGTTGAGAGAGCAATGCTCTCGGCCCTGTATGCCATGGAACTTTAGAAACATACGGCCGGAAGCGGACAGCCATGACCTTACTGCTGTTTTGAGCTATCCCACCAGATTGAGCACGCCTTTTCAACTCCCTATTCACAGTAGGAGGCATTCCTGTTCTATCCGTGGAACTGAGAGCCCATGGAACAATGGAAAGGATGGACCATCCCCACAGCTCGAGATTGAAACCATCCTTTCGTTTAGGTTGCTCCATCAAGATTCTGGTAGATCCAAAGGATGACCCCAAATCGTTATCTGGATGGGCCCTGCCGAACCATGGCATACGGTTGAGGAACTCGAAGTTCATTGCCGACCAGCCGAAAATACCACGGAATTTCACATCAAAACCACGGAATCACAGAGCATCGACCATCTACAGACCTGCCCGGAATCATATGGGAAAGTTAGCAAAAGCATACAATGGAACAGAGGTCAAGCCCCATCACATGAAAATTCCAGTGCGTTATTCGGGGACAACAACAAGAAGATTCATCTCATAAACATGATCCAACAAAATGAGGAAACCACAACACAATCGCCCTGTTGGCCACAATTCCCTCACTACAAGCCAAAAATCTCCAAGAATCGCGATTCACCGGCAAGCAACCGCCACTTCACGATGACCACCGCAGAGAAAAGGCCAAAAAAAAAAAAAAAAGAACAAGAGCAAGAATCAAAGAGCAGTCGAGCACGCAACAGAGCCAACTCCCCAACTGTACCTACACAAGCCCTCAGAGCCACGCTTCACATGCCGGCACATCGAAAAGACAACGGAATCCGCGCGCGAATCGAACGCTGATCCGAAAGAACACGCACAGCCAAAGACGAGAACTTCGCCTCCCACGACGCGAAGGAGAGCGGAAAGAGGACAAGAAATAAGAAGCTCGAAGCTTCCTCGGGTCCATCCAAAACTATCCAAGTAGCGGAAAACCTCGACTTCCGGAGCTTCGAACAGCAGGCCCAAACCGAGCGAAAAGAGAAAGAGGAACGAACGAGAGAGAGAGAGAGAGAGAGAGAGGGGATGGATCGAGGGAAGCAGAGCGATGGAGGGACTTACTGGTTCGCGAGGAGCGGAGGGAGAAGGACGAGAGAGCTCGAGACGCGATGACTCCGCCCGGAGAATTGTCGCTCCGATGGCCGAGCATCGCAAAGCGCAGCGCAGGAATGCTCGTGAGAGATGGGGGCCGGTGGGCTATTGCGTGGACTATAGGAAGATGACGATGATTGGTGCGTGCCGACTCTGAACTCCAGCGAGAGGGTCGCGCTTTGGATGGGACCACAATAATTGCCATTGTCCGTCCCAAACGCACGCCAATTTCTTGATTTCTATTATTTGCGCCCCTTTTTCTTTAATAACGAAAAGCTGCCTACATCATTATGGTTCGACTTCCTTTCTTTTGATTTTTCTTCTGGGATAAATGCATTGAAAGTCCTAAAATTTATCATAAAAATATAATTAAGTCCTAAAATTTTCAAAAAGTGCAATTAAGTCCTAAAACTTGTCATAAAATGCAATTAAGTCCTAAAACTTTTAAAAAGTACAATCAAGTCCTAAAACTTATCAAAATGGTTCAATCAAAGTCCTTCCATAAAATGCACTTTTGAAAATCTTAGGACTCGATTGCACTTTCAAAACAAGTTTTAGGACTTTATTGAACCTTTTGAAAGTTTTAGGACTTAATTGAACTTTCGTGATAAGTTTTAGAACTTAATTGCACTTTTTGAAAGTTTTAGGATTCAATTGTATTTTCATGATAAGTTTTAGGACTTTCAATGCACTTATCCATTTTCTTTTTTTGTTCGAAATATGAACAAGGTTAGCTACAGTAGTAAAATTGGTTCACAAACCTACCTCTCTCTCTCTCTCTCTCTTTTTATTTTCTCTTTTTCTGTCCATACCCTAATATGGCTCTAGATGTGTTCCTCCTATATGATTTGGCTTAGATTAAAAGATAAAAAAGATCCATTTACTTTAGTTCGATATATAATATTATTTCTAAATTTTAATTCAATGTGCAATGTTATTCCTAAAATTTTAATATATTCAATGAAGCTCCCAAACTTTTGATAAATATCTAATATTATCCTTGAATTACATGAAAATTTTTTATCTTGTCCTTGAATTTGAATGAATAGAAGTATAATTTTGGACATTTTCATATGACCTAAGGATTAGATTGAATATTTACCAAAAATTCAAGAATTGCATCATATAACTTATTAAAATTCATGGACCATATTAAACAAATTGAAAATTAAGCCAAAATTCATAGACCATTTATGTAATTATCTCATGACATTACCATCACGCTAATAACAACTTTTCTTAATTGTGAGATCAAATTTTGTCAGTTGATTATTAGAACCATTACGCTGTACTCAAGTTTAAAACTATGGACGTGACATGGCCCGTACAACGTCACTTGTTGCCCATTTCTTTTCGGCAAGAACCGGTAATTCGATAGATTAAAGAAATTACCCTCCGATTACTCTATCAATATGCTGGAGATCAAGAGTGCTCACTACATTCTTGAAAGGTGAGCTACACGCGCGTATCATCGTGACCAAATTCCACCATGTCGCCGGAAAGGTACTTAACATACGCAAGACATCGATCCAACGAAGAGTCGTATTCACCAAACGGATGGAAAATTTGGACACTGATACATTATGTCAGGTATGTCTACAAAAACACAAGCTTCACTCTACGGCAAAGGTCTGTTCGACAGTAGCTCCAACCCTGGTTAATATAGGGAAGATTACAAATAAACAAGAATCAAACAATACAAAATGGAACAAAAAATTGAACGCTACCCGGAAGCCCAAATCTCATTTCCACTAGGGTGAACATCCTTTTGAACATCAAACAATAGTAATTGACAGAAATGGCAGAACGGAGGAGGGAACGAGACTATTTGCAAGAGCACTGACGAATGTACAAGACGATGGCATTCTTCTGTCACGGTTTACTTTGATAAGCACCTAGTCTTTCTTCGGTCAACTCCATGGCGGAGACGACGGTCTGTAGACAAAGTCTTGTGAAGAAGCCGTGCCATAATTTAAATCGAGGCTGTGGAGCTGCTCCATTAGCTGAGACCGCCGCTCCTTGAAGAAATCGAGGCGCGTCGTTAATTCCACTAAAGCAGAAGATGCCACAGATGGATGCCTTGGAAATTCCACTCCCTGCAATCAAAGAGTGGAACTTTGTTTTAAGAATAAGGTAGCGATTCCTATCAATTTAGGAAATTATGCTGCATGGGACACAAAAATCCAAGTGGAAAGCTGGGAAAAAGTTGGACCTTAAAACAGGATGATTGGAGCTTGTTTAGGAACATTCTCAAGAGTATACAGAGAAGGATCCGGAACATAATGAACATGGTATGATGTAAATCAAATTTCAAGATATAGAAAAGGGAAAGAGAATAAAATTTACAACCGTTTCTGAATTGACAGTAAGACACAATAATGGACTGTCCAACATCCATTTATTACCTCTGCTATTCTTGAAGTAGAGGGTAGAGATGCTGAATCAACAGCCCCAAGCTCATCCACAGATATACTTGTTGATGCCTCCGTACTTTTCGAGTCACTAAGAGGTGATGAATCCATAAATTGCTTTCCTGAAGGCAACCTGCTACTGCTTGCAGTTGCAGATGCCAATGCTTGACCTTTGATATTTCTCCAATCCCCAAGCAAACCCTCCTGTTGAATAATTTGCTTCGTTTATAGATGAATCGAATAAATCACCAGAAACAATTAATGTGATCAAGACTTACAGAAGATTTAATTTAAGTAAAAGAACATTCATATAGGATTAAGAATTTTCGGGCTAAGGCAGGACCTGACCATCAACCATGGTATTGAAAGATTAATCGAAGTAAAACAGCATGACCAAATTATTCACACATGGCACTTGTATTTAAACTAAAAATCGATGCCTCATCGTGCTAAGCCATTAACATTCAGAGTCCTTTTGGTGCAACATCTTCCAAAATCATTCAGTTGTACACTATGCACGATACTGCCAATGTGCAATCAATCAATACTTGTTAAATACTCAAAATTTTCGATCTTTAACTAAAGTTAGGCAGAACAGTTTTTATGGCTAGCGCCATCTTTGACCTTCAGTAACAACATAAAATGTCTATGGATTAAAAGCACCCTTGCACCGGAATATACTAATGTCAATTTCATAACTGCAGATTCAAAAATTTGAAGATGGTAATATTAGCTCAAATCTGCTTTCGCCCATATGCTATCCAAGGTCATGAAGATAATTCAAACAATCTAGACTGTAGAAGGCATAGCAGCATAAAGGGCATATCAGATGAAATGCATCAATATTGTAGAGAAATGAGAAAATCAAGTGAAAGATTAGAAAACAATGAGCAAGATGAGCAGTTCTATCAACTATATCTTTCTAATGAAAAACAGAGCAGACATAATAAGACAGATTGAATTACACACCTCGCTTCTCTGTTTTCTTTCGTGATTATAATAGGCGAGGGTAGTATCAAAATCTTGTGGGGGAAATCTCCTGCAATTATCCAATGAGATTTTAAATTCAGTATGATAGCTTCCACATTTTATTTGTAGCAGCAATACTCCGATCAAATAGCATACCCAAACACAGATCCAAACATGCTGAGAGCAGATCAAAATATCATGAGTTCCCTACCCCTATTATTACAATGATCTTAACTTGAGCACCACTAGACTAGGTACAGATTTCAAACTGACATCTAGCATACCATCTTAGCTATTCATCTCCCAATTAGCCCATAATGCTTGAAGTGCCCGCAACAATACAAAGATCCCAATCATTTCTCCTTCACTAAGTGAAAGGAAGCGACTGATAAGCTTTCTAGAAACAAACCCAATCTACCTATTAATCCAACGATGTTGAGTTTGCTCCTTATAACTATTCTAGATATATTGTCTGAATTCTTCTGGGTAATTTTAGGTTTTCACAGAGTTGGCACAAACAAGACAAATGGTAAAACTTGTATACACTAATAGCACTATGAAATATCTTCAAAATAATGCACCTTAGCATGTTTGCCACAACAAAATTTTGAAAATGGCAGCAAGATAACAGGAAAGCACTAAATTGTCTAAGTTGCTGTCCATGGGAGGAGGACATCTTATATCTTGAAACAGCCACCCAGATATCTAAGGACGATGGACTCCACCCCAACAACCAATGGATTAAAAGCTGGTTTGAAGAAAGGCAACATAGTTATACACACTTACTGTTGAGAATTCTGCACTTGTTGATAGCGGTCACATGCATCAGAAAGAGATCCATAGTGATGCTGGCGCTGCTGATTTAGTTGATGGTGCAATTCTGCAACTTTCTGCTTCAATCTTGCAACATCTGCTTCTGCAAGAGCAATCTCCTCGAGCTCGGCCCTTGTCTGCCCATTGGTTTATACCATGAAACATAGAAAAAGACTTGCAAAGGAAAATAACCCATCGAATTCAGTACAAACCTTAGAATCCATGCCGCGGGAACTGGAAAATTGCCCAGATGACATGCTCAAACCAGCTTCAAGTGCAGCTCTCAGGTCTCTTTCTGCTTGCAGCTGTTCTTGCAATCTAGCCACCTAGATATTCATCCACAAGTACACACACAAGGGTAAACAACATAAAAGAGAGTACTTCTCCGCAGCAACCAAAAAGAATATAATAGGATAGCTTCCCGGCCAGTATATAGACAAACTAAAACCATGTCTAACTATGTCAATAAATCAAGACATGCAATTAACTCAGCACTATAGAATAGGTTTTGGCAGTGATAGAGTTGCATAAGAATATCAGTATGGGACAGTAGAAGCAACTGTGTTATTTTCTACAGCTGTATGATCGTGAATAATCCCCTCAAGGAAATGGTGACTCTTGCCATCTGAGCAAGATAAGGAAAAACTGCCTTTAAAGACCCATGACTCATATAACCTAATTCTGAAGGGCTTCAGTTTTAAGTTCCGATTCCAACCTAATTGCCCAACAAATGGGGGAAAGCCATTATTTTCGGGAATGGAGGAAGGCCTAAGAGAAAACAGAGACATTCAAAGAGTAAGAAAGTACATCTTGTTCAAGTGCCAAGCGCCTCTCATGCAGAGCCTGCTTCCTCCTCTCCAAGCTAGCTTGCAATATTGCATTCCCTCTGGCCTATTAGAGTCAACATGAAATTTCTTATCAAAATGTTCAACCATCTACAATGCAAATAACAAACTCTTGTAAAGTGAGATTACCTCCTTAGCTATCCTTTGTCGCAAGTCATTTTTCGTTATCTCAAGTCTCTGTATAGCAAGCCTGCAAGCAAGGAAACTTTTAGATAAATTGTAAAGGAGCAGCTGAAAATAAACTAACCAGTTAAGTCAAGGCCATTAAAAGAGAATCCAAGACAAGACGGTGTCTTACTCTTCTTCTCCAGAAGAATCCACTGATTCCATTGATGGTGCTTTTCTGGCCTGGACAAGAGTTCAGATCAAGTGTCAGCATTTTAATTTACACAACTATAAAACCAATATCCAGTCTCTTTGCTGCCAAGAGCATAGAAGATAGATCTACCCAATCAACAGAATGAGAATCTGGTTACGGGAATTCTATGATCGTACTTCATCCTAAAACTTACACAAGCCTACTCAACTACAAAGAAATACCAAAGTGATCTCTGCACATTGCCAATGGAATTGTTTGACTTATGAAATGACCATCTATCAATAATATCCCCATCGACCAATAATGCTTATGCCCACATATAGATTATAAAACTATTAAATGTTGTCTGGACATAGAGTATGGGTTAGCCACTTTGACAGGCAGCACCAACAAAACACACAATTGCTTAACAAAGTCTACAAAAATGAAGACTCCCAAAAGTGAGAACCCAAAATAATATTCAGGTCATTTAATAAAGCTGTGAATGAATTAACATAGTAGTCTGGCCAAAATCAAAAAATAACAGGGGTATGTCCTCTGCTCATACTATCTAGATCATGTAGTCTGAAAGCTTTCAGTATCAACTAAGGAAATGCAAGAAGCGTGTAGTTCTAGATTTCGAGTAAATAATTTGCAAACCGAGACGTAATGAAATCAGCAAATACAAATATATCAAAACATTTCTTGCATCGACAAAAGGATTGACAACAACACTAATTAAACAAATAAAAGTGGCTGGTCAATCTATGAATTCAACTGTTGCATATAAGTGTTAAATTAGTCGAGAGGCTGCAAGATTGCTCACAGCATTTCTTCCCCACAATGTTGATCTTTTCGTGTTGAGATTAGAGCTTGACATTTTTCCCATTGACCTTCCAGAACCTCCCTCAAGCCCTGAAACTGGAAGAGTGTGGCTCTGGCCTGGCCTGATTGAAGACAAAATTTCACCCACAGATTGGAACTGTTCACCAGAAGGCGTGACAGTTGAAGATTCAACTTCACTGGCAGAGTGGTCAATTTCTTTCTTTAGTTGTCCTTGTTGCTCAACCAACTGAATATTGGAATCCCTAGGTCGAGAACCAGCATGTAAGTTCGAACTGCCAATTGAAGCAGAATTATCCCTAGGTGACCCAACATCCGAATCATCCGTGCCAAAGGCCTGCATGCAGAATAACAGAAAATTACAGTCAAAGGACATGTTCTGAACATCACGGCTAAATCAAATAAAGAGTACCAATTTCAGATTTTGTCGCAGGTCCATGATAAGATTAATCATGTAAACTGTTGCGCAAAAATAATTCAATAACTTAAGGACCATACGACTGTCAATGAATGTCTAGCTTTTGATGGAAAGCTACTCCGCTGAAGTCATAAACGTGAAAAAAAAAAGGCAGCAATTCATTTAGGAAAGCATCTCTAAGATCAGTTATCCTCTCAGTGCGATAAACGAAAGGAATTGATATTCTTTCAAGTACAAATTCCAAAAAACTTAAGTGAATATAATAAAAATGATCTTAATCACAACTAAGGATTTTACTAATGCTGATCTCTTCAATAATTACCGAATTAAGTAGGTCAATCATTGTCCCCTACAATGGATAATTCTAGTCTTAAATAAAGATTTGGCAAGAAACATAAGAAGTGTCCTCAACGTACTGCGACTATGGTCATAATATTACCACAAGCAGAAAAAGAAGCAACAAATGGCAAGCACGTGATCATTATGAACCTTATAGTCATACAAATCGCCTCCATTGCATCCGCTGCTTTCACTAAGTTTTCCACTAAGCGTGCGTTCTGGATCATCATCCGTTTCTGGATCAACTTCATTCTCTGCATCATGGTAACCATTGACTTTTACATCCACATTATCTTCATCAGATGAATCGTCACTCCCACTGTTTTCAATCCGAGAATCAGCTGATATGGAGCATCTTTGAAGATTATCTTCCTGAAATTTTATAAGAAAATATTAGCACCTAATGAAACAGCCAGGCATAATGAAAAGAGGGTTCCCTTGAAAATTGTCACTCCCACTTTTTTCAACGGGAACTCTTCATAACAGCAAGTGAAATCAGCACTAGTTAGTTTACGAAGGTTCCCTTGTCTAGAGTTAAAGTTTCTCAATATGTATCTCACTCATGAGCCAGCAAGGCATAACAAACTGCAGCTGCAAGGTTTGCAGATATTACACGTTGCAATGAATGCCAAGCCCTAATATTATAGGCAGTTTTTCCTGTCCATTTACAGTTTTCTGAATTACAAACTAACAAAAGAAAAAAATCATACAGAATGCTTTGCAGCAGTAACAAGCATCCGGTTGATTATAGTTAGGGAAGGGAATGATGTTATGATTTCAGGTTTCCAGTTCTAGACAAATGAAATTGAAAAGGTACCTGGTACAACAAATGACCCATGACATACATGTCCAGCGACAAGTTTTTAAAAACTGCAGAGAAAAGATTCAGATTTAGAGACTCTTACATCAAAAACATTCTCGTACTCCTCCAGAAGAGTTGTGATGATGGCTTGCGCGTTATTGGCAGCATTTGCAGCAGCTAGAAGCTGAGCAGAAGCATCACCATTAGTGTCAAACTCATCGTCCAATTCACATTCACCAGCCAATAAAGGACGTAATAATAAAGGAGCCATGCAAGCAGCAACAGCAGATGCAGTCATCCGGTTCTCATGAGAATTGGAGGCAATGGTATGCATCATCTTCAGGATTCTGCAGAACAAGGAAGCAAGTACATATTCAGTTTGAAATGGAGGATCAGCAACAAGATGACAACCAACTCCGTTTCTCTTTTCTGTGTGAAAAAGGAAAAAAAAAAAAAAAAAGAGAATCATTACCAGGGCTCTTTGCTCACAAAAGAACTAGAAAAAGGTTTCTCTAGTCATGAAATACGTAGTTCACCACATATGAGCCACCACAAACTGATATAAGTACCCCGGGTAATGTAGGGCGTTTGAGAGTATTATAGGTAATAGCTACACTAGGTTGTAGTGCTGACATGATTTTACCAAGCAATCAAGTCTTAGCAATTTCACATGGCCACGTTTATGACTATTGCAAGTATTAGGGTGCAATGAATATGAGTGGTCGGTTGCTGAAACCACATAAAAATGCCATTCAATAGCATGGTTGTACCGTGTCAAGGTCCTAAATTTTCACTGACAAATACCAGGAAAAAATCAAAATGAAAAACACAAAAATCTTACTCAATCATCTTCAGGGGAAAAGAAAACATTATCTCGTTTCCTTATGCAACTTAAATTTTCTCCACAGCACATCCACAAAATGTGAGAAAGGAAAACAAAGATATCTCACTAAATGACAGACTTAAATAAAATTGGAATGAGTTACATTCACACTCTGCTTCATGCGGTTTCAATATCATATTTACTATTTGAGGAAACTTTTCCCTCAAATAAGCTTGATAACTGTTGAGTTACTTTAATTAAGTTTCCTTTATTATCAGAGTTTTATTTCCTTTTTTACTTACATAAGAGTATTATTGTCATATACAATTTATATTCAATATAAATATAGTGGATGTAGGGTTTCTGTTACTACAGAAAACTACAGTCCTCTCTTTCTTTCTTTTACGTTCTCCTTCTCCTCCTCCTCTCTTCCTTCTTTCTCTCTTTCTACTTGCTGTGGGTTCTTTGATCAACTTTGTGACATGGTATCAAAGCAGATCTAACTACCTGATTACTTGATCCTATCGCCGGTTTGAGAGTCCCCTACTTCTTATCCGGTGCGCAGCCACCTAAAGTTGCAATTTTTATCGGTTTTCTCTTTAAGTCTCGATATGTATGAGATCAGAAGATATCAGATTCATCAGGTTCGATTTCTGAACATGGATTACAACACTTACTGATCAGTGGATTCAAGAATCAGAGTATTTCATTGATTATGGTTGACTGATTTTGCTGGGTTCCCTTTGGTTAACTGATGGAGCCAATTACATATGATTATACATTAGTGTTGCTGTTTTGTTTCTTGCACTAAAGTTTCAGCCTTCTTGATTAAGTGGTAGATATATTTATATTAAGACTATCATCATGAGTGATACTACTACTACTGCTACGGCTGCTACTACTTTGGCTACTACTGCTACTACTGCTGCTATTGCTGCAACTACTTCTGCTACTGCTGCTGCTACTCTTGCTGCTCCTGCTGCTACTCCTGCTACTGCTACTACTGTTGCTGCTCCTAGCAGTACTACTGCTGCTGCTACTATTGCTACTACTGCTACTGCCATTACTACTACCACTACTGCCGCTACTTCTGCTGCTACGGCTGCTATTACTACTTCTGCTGCTACTATTGCTGCTACTACGGCTGCTGCTACTTCTACTACTATTGCTACTGCTGCTGCTACTACTCCTAGCAGTACTGCTGCTACTGCTACTATTGCTGCTGCTACGGCTACTGCTACTTCTACTACTGTTGCTACAACTGCTACTACTACTCCTAGCAGTACTACTGCTGCTGCTACGACTTCTATGATGACTACTACTACGACTGCTGTATTTTGTCCTGCTTTTATTGCCGGTTGTTCCAAGCTGGGCATGGGTGACCTATATCCTCCAGCTTGAGGGGGAGTGTTGAGTTACTTTAATTAAGTTTCCTTTATTATCAGAGTTTTATTTCCTTTTTTACTTACATAAGAGTATTATTGTCATATGCAATTTATATTCAATATAAATATAGTGGATGTAGGGTTTCTGTTACTACAGAAAACTACAGTCCTCTCTTTCTTTCTTTTACGTTCTCCTTCTCCTCCTCCTCTCCTCCTTCTTTCTCTCTTTCTACTTGCTGTGGGTTCTTTGATCAACTTTGTGACAATAACTAAAAGTAATAACACAATGGTGTCCAGGGTTATGAGAGAGTGTATACCTCTGCAGTAAACGTCTGTTTGGCTCAGGGAATGTCTCCTGTATCGCAGACCGCATTGCATGAACACGAGCTTCCCTCCTATCAATTTCTGACATAGAACAACACGAAGCAACTATGTGTCTGTTATAATCTAGAATTAAGTAAAAAAGTCCAGATATTAACACAACATAAACTCAAAGGGGAAGAAAAGACCACAAAGCACTAATAAAATCACAGTACTTCTAACAGCATTACACCATGGATGTTCCTAGACTATATGAGTTAGGCAGCTCTGACATCCAAAGCTGCTGTTTGTCATTTTTTAGAGCACATATTGCTCCATAAAATACTCATGCATGAACATAAAACCAGATGAATCAGCTAGAGCACAACAGCTGAGAACCCCTGTCCTGATAATTTTCTTGAGGCTAATTTCCATGCAAATCACCTTGATCATAAACAAGGCAAAGGCATGACTTCTGTACTTTTCACACCATGAGGTATGATCATTTGGCAAAGGCAACTTGAGATCGATACTATATAAGGACAATAGATACTTCAGGACAGTGAACAAAAGATACCCTGGAATCCATTGAGCATAGGTTGAAAATTTGAGTAAAAAGAGAGAGAGAGAGAGAGAGAAGGTCAACTTACTATAAGCCTCTAGCAATGCAGTGCAGCAAGATGCTGGAACTGGAGATGAAGGTAGCTCCCTCAGAACATGCTGCACATCAAGCAGCTTGTGAATACTGAATGATTTAGATGAAGAGCTCAATAACCATATATCAAAACTGGCAGCAACAAAAGTACCTTCACACAGTCACCAACAACGTGAGCATCTTCATCAGGAGCAAACTCGTTTTTGCCTGCAAGTGTTAAGTTAAACGAGAGTATTAACCCCACTTATCATTAACAACATCAGGTGCAGATAACTATCTCTTTTATACACCTCACCCTGCCTGTAACAAATAGATGAACATGTACCTTGTTCATATTCTTGGACTCTGCGGTCCACCTCCTCGACATCTGCAGATTGCCTTAGAATACCTTCTACTTTCATTCCTGTTTGAAAAGTTATTTAAAGTGAAATAATTCTGAGAACAAGAAGAATCGTGCAGTTGAAAGAACGTTATCCATTTTTATCACCTAACACGGCACATGAAGCATTCATCCATATACATTCTTCGAGAATCAAGTGTTTGAGAAGGTCTAGCCTACAAATTTCAATTTGATATCTTTTGGACAATACACTACTCCACACAAACAAATTCAACAAGATTTCATTCTCGTATAGTTAATGAACATATCCAGAAATGGTCAATTTTCTTCCGCAGAGATGTCCCCAATAATTAACACTTACCACTAAATGCTAAGCAACAAGCTTCCTAAACTAGACAGGACATCCAGAGAAGTGCAGCAGGGAAAGGGAGGGAATAGGCAAAGCAATTAGTAAACCTGACCAAGTGTATATTGGGCACATGACCAACACAGAGCATACGCTGGTGGAAAACTTCGAGATTTTGTTTTGCAATATTTAGATGCCTCGATAGGCCAAATAGAACTATGCTGCATAGGCTCCTGTTTTGAAAATCAAAAGGGAAGGCAGGGGGGCAAAGGTAACCCAACTGTGTGACCAACTTGGAGCTCCTTTGGCACAAGTAGGTAACCAACTAGGGAGACATGTCAAGATGAATTGCCAGACCATCACAGGGCAAGATACTAAATGACCCTTAAGGAGTATTATGACGCAGCAACTTGCTGTAAAAGAAAGATTGAAAATTCAGAAAGCTAAAGATCAGACTAGATTACTGTAGAAAAACTCACCAAACTTCTCTAGAAACCGAAGAGCTTTCTCAAGAAAAGAAGGACCTCCATCAATATCTTCCAGAGCAAGCAAAATCGGTCTCCCAACGACCAGAGATTTTACAGGGTGCTTCTCCCTCCCTGCATTAAGGCATCATGAGGCAGAGAGAAAGTACCTAGAATCTCCATATGCATGCAAAGAACCAGTTTTAAGCAAGATGTAAAATGATAAGAGAGGTACAGACATTGATGAAAAGATCCTTCAATTGTATCACCCGTGTCATTCCGGAAGATTCCATTGTGTCCCATGACAAGGGCAGCACTTGGTGCTTGGGCAAGAGCAAGTTCCAAGGCTGCTTTCCACTCATACAAATCCTCCAATGTCTCAGCCTAGAAAAATAGTGTCAAAGCAAACACAAGGAAAGGTGTATATCTGAGAACTTCAGAGAATAATTACTTTGAATAATAATAGAACATGCTCACTGTGTCAAAGAAAATTGAGCTACTGTTAGGAGTTAAAAAAGATGAAGCACCTTAAGAGTGAATGCTCGGCCATCACGTCCATCAGGAAACAGGACAGTTAACAGCTTTTTATCTTCTCTGACAACAACGCTGAAGCAGGTGCAAGAAATGAACCGTCACAACAGACATGATAATTTCTTCATACCATAGCAAAGCCCTCAGCTATCAAGAATGGAAAACATACCTCCCAGAGTTGTTCAGGTCAATTCCACCCAAAGTCAGGTTTACCTCTCCACCTCTCTGTGGGAGTGCACTCTGCATGACAAATCAAAATAATAAGCATATGCTGTATCTAATCATCTCAATAAGGCACCTGACCTTACATGCAAGGAAAGGCATAATTTGAAACACACCAGATCAAACAAAATAACTAAGGCCACTGTCACTAATTTCAACCATTCATCAGATAAAGGACAGAAAATACATAAATTTTTACGAGTAAAGAGATTGTGTAGGCGTTTTGAATCTGAAGGAGGTGCGAGTGCTCAAACAGATTTTAGTTAACAGAACGAGATGACAGAAAACAAGATGTAGTGCAGGTAATCATGAAGATCCATCTGAATAGTTAGTAAAGCCCTTTCGCACAAGACCAAGAATTGAGATCAAGTGCTACCTCTACAAAGATTCTCATAGATTAAAGGGGTAGCATGTGGAGATTGGAAAAACCAAAAGAAAAGCTTTGCAATCTAGACAGCAACCAGAATTAACAGAGACAATGATGGCTAATAGATATTCATTACCATAAATTTTGAGATCTCACGATTGGGTTCCTCTTCTGGAAAACTAAAGAACTTCAGTAAAATTTGTCAAAGCACCTCCTACTCTCCCACATAATCAAAACTTGTACAACAATACGCCGTAAGCTAATAATGTCCAATAGACAAAAAAAATTGTTCTTTCAAGTGGCAATTAAATGATTTGTCCAATCTATACATCTTATCCCTATTTATTCAACAATTTCATAACAGGTGCTTGTAAGGTAACAATTTCAAGGAATAATTACCAGATAATATACATATAGTAAATTAAAAGGACTGGAATTTGGGCTACATCTAACATTGATAGAAGTACCATGGATTTGGATAACACCTCAAGAGCTACTGTTAGATGGAAAAATCTGCTGAACTTAAGATCAGTATGTTACCACATCCTTCATCCAATTGCCTGACAAATACCATAAGCACACATTGCCAAGCCACAACATCCTTCATTTAATTGCCCAACAAATACTACACATTGCCAAACCACCAGAAAGCACTCCTACTCATTCAAGAAATAGCTGCTAAAGAGACTCTTGTGGTTATCTCATCTAAAGGAGAAATCAAGAAACTTGAAAAAACTCAGAAAAGTCAATCTGCAGTGATATACTTCACATGTAATAGCGTAAAATAGATACTAACAGGATCATTTTTGAAGAAAACCAGAGAAGTGCGCGTAAGGATAAACCAGCGCTTTTTCCAAGACTTCCAGCCTATTCCTGTAAACATTAGGAATTCCTGTCACTAGGTATAGAAGCACATGCAAAGATCTAGTTATACCACGATAATTTAAAAGAAAAAGTAACCAATAAAAATAAGATTATAACAAGTAGACACATCATGCAGATGATAAACATATTATAAGGAAAAACAAAGGGTGTATCCTTAATTGACATCATGACAGATGCAATAAGAAAGAAAAGGATGCCAGACATGAAATGGTGCGAGCAAACTTGACAGTTGCTGATAGAAGCAAGTGGACCATTCTTATCTGTTTCAATCTAAATAGGTTTATGCGTAGGTGCATATCTTTCCAATTACGAGGATTATTGCTGAACAACCAGAAATTCAGCGACTCACATTTGTGCCAACATAATTCGACTTTCCTTCCTGATATTGCTCTGTTTCCACTAGTCATCATGTAGCTCATCGATTACGAAAAATCATCAACAGATCTATTTTGGTAGAGTGCTTTGTAAACATAAAACATCTTCCCATGTATGACGATGATCAGAACATGTGTTTAAAAAGTATCACCTCAGAATAAGTGAATTATTGGAAAAGCAAGTATAAAAGTATGAAAACTGAATGAGCTGAAAATATGAAAGCTTGTTATCTTGACTGACCTTTGGAAGATATAAAAAGAGGGCCACTTTTGAACACCTGCCAAAGCTTTAATGTATTAGAGCTGAGAATTGAAACCCCCAAACAATCACTAGAAACAACCATTCAGAATATTATATTCCACACATAAATGAAAAGACCAAGAAAAACTATTAGCAAAGGGGCAACCATATATAGCCTCACACTCCAACTAAACACGAGCTATCAATAATCCTTTCAGAAATAAGAGTGCACTGAGAAAATTTTGAAAGAATTTGGCAGTACTAAGAATGTGACTTGTGATTGACATACTACTCAAAAGCTGTCATATTTTAGAACATAGAGGAAACACTGGTGACCGAATTCTATAATTTACACAACCTAAAACATGAAAGAAGAGCCTTGTCCGTAGATGAGTATCATATTTCACAAGAGGTCAAGGCCGGCTCCTATGGACGAGAAAATGAGCAGCAACTTTATCTTATGACCAGGACATCATAGAACATGCTTTAACATGCATTGCCAGAATAGTTCAGGACCCTGCAAAGTTATCGTCATATAGAGGCATTCACTCGAATAGCCTTTGAAATTGTGAACAAAAGCATCAGATCCTTTCAGCAACAAGGAGAATTTTACCGGAATTTGGAAAAGGAATTTAAAGGATAAACCCATGGAGTTACTTGCAGTTAAGCAGCAGCGATGGTATATTTCACAGATTATGATCTTTGAGAACTTAGTTTTGTCGGGGTAAAAGAAATAGAGAAAAGAGGAATGCAGTTTTCTATTCAAAGAAGTAATCCTAGTGAAAGATCACCAGTCTCACTTGTACTTTAGGTACTGATAGATAAAATCTTGAGAATTGGAACAGGAAAAACTTCACTAGAGGAACTTGTCCATCCTATTAAACAAAGTTCAGAGCGGAATGGAAAAAGAAATTTAGGTTCAAAAGCATTCATTGTAAAAACTATGGCTCTGCAACCAGCATTCTTTATTAGGAATATAAACTTTGTAGCTGCCATTATTCACATAAAAAGGAGGAAGAAAAGACTAAATTTAGTTTCTGAACAACTAGAGCTAAATGAGATGTCTAAACACCACTGCATCCTTGAAGATTGTTCTGAAGCCAACACGCACATACATATCAAGCACCTACCATTATTTGGATAGACTTCAGCAGACCTGTGGATTCGGAACATATCCTTGTGATTTAGATGTTAAAATCTAAACTACCATGCCAAAATCCCACTTCTGTAGCCTAGTAAGTACAATTTTTACAACCACAAACATATTTTATCGATAAATGAATTATCTGGATGACTAAATCTGCAAATGCCAAGCACAAATTCTAGGCACCGAGCAATTGCACCACCCCACTGTTGGATCGGTCAGTGAGAAATATCACTCTCGAGAAAATTCGTCGAAAGTCGCACCCCAAGTGTAAATCTTTGGGGATGAAACTGCCAGACTAAATCCTATTCGTTTCTCATCAATTACAAGCTACAAAAAAGAGGAAAAAAATGAAAGGGCAAAAAGTGTCCCAAGCAAGCAGCAAATTACATCAGAACGCTCTGGTCAGAATGCTTCCACCTTTCCAAGCTCAACCAAATCGTCCAACATACCCATCCCCCTAACTGGCCTACAGTTGTTTGCGAGCTAGCGTGCTAATGGTAAGAGCAAAATCAAACACCGCAAAGGACAGATGAACTGAACTGCCCGTGAGAACAATCTTCGCCAAAAGCAATGGAGCTCTAACAAGAAGTCCTAGTTTTCCGCCAAAGACTTCCTCCTCCCCCCGACTGAAGCCGAGCCAAAAAAAGAAAGAACAAAAAAACCAACTCCTCCTACGCGAACGCCCAAAACAACGGAACTCAAAGCAACTCAAACCACTTCCGGAACGCCGGAGACTCGTACCGTGTTCGAAACACCGGTCCTCGGGCGGTCAAAGGCCGCTAGCGAAGTTGACATTTTCGCGAAAGACAGACGCGCTTCCCGCCGCTACGGCACCGAACCCGCGCCCAATCGAAGCCCGACCATAGCTCGCAGCCCCGAACATCTCACTCCGCCCGAACCGGCCCCGCCATCCGCCGCCGCCCGCCCCGCCCCCGGCCAGCAAGCGGCGATCGCCAATCGCTAGATCCGCGACCGCAAGATCTGAGCCTACTCGCCGAACCAGTCCGAGAGAGGCCTAGGGTTTCCGATTCGGCAGATGACAGAGCGCCACCACTCACTCGACCCCGCACCCTACGAAGAATGGCGAGCGAGTTCCGCCGTCTCCGTCGCCATGCGAATCCCCCTCGGCCACGCTCCCGATTGGGACTGAAAGAGCACAAGCACCAACCCGAACCACCACCACCACCGCCGCCGCTGCTCTCTCGCGTACTCTTTTTCCCGAGCGAGGGCGCGCGCGTGTACGGAGTAGGGAGCGCGCGCGCGTATTATAATCGAGAAGCATCCGCCATTTTTCTAATGGCTGGAGCTCAGGATTAGGTAACAGCAAGTAGCGGTTGTCGTGGGAATGTGGTGTGCGGAAGAAGACTCTCCGCTTTTCACCTACTTTCGGCCGTGAAGCAGCAGCAGCAGAGAAGAGAGAGAAAGGAGAGAGAGAGTGGTGCAGTGAGGGGGATGGGGCGGGGAGGAAAGGAAGGAGTCATGTGAAGTCAGCTTTAGTCCAAACGTAGAGTCACCGCCCAATTGGGAGGCGCCACGTTGATCTTCTTGGTAATGGTCGGTATTTAAAAAAAAAAAAATTAACTGCTGATTAGCGTATTCGGTCTTGCCCGGGAAAAAATAAAAAAAGGAGCAGCTCTCTTTGGTCTGAAGGAACTTTTTAGTACAGTACAAAACTCACCTGAGCTTTGCGATATTGCATATTTGCCCCCGTAACTCTCGACTATTGTACATTCCTCTCGAGCTTTCATTTTGTTACGGCGGTTGACCAGACGGTGCACTTTCCCATTAGCATGTAATGCACGTGACGATTGAGCCATGCGTGCATACTTTGTTTCTCATTTTTAAAGGAAATATCTCTTTTATCCTTGATTTTTATAAAATAAAAAAGCAAAGAAAATGGAGACAAAAGCTAATCAATTTCAAAAATTATATTAAAAATATTTTTTTTATCAACATATAGATTTAGGCATAAATCGTTTGATAATCAAAACATTTATGATTAGCTAATTTTTCAAATGAATAAAGATAATTAATTTTGTGAAATATTTTTGCAAGATCCTTTTTACTGGAACAAATGGCTCGTAGTTAACATCAAGACAAACAAAATCATGTAGAGCTATTGGTTATCTAAGGTAGCCATGCATGAATATGTTAGAGTATAAGAGGGCTGTAAAGGATTAACTAATTGACTTGCTATATTACCCTTACTTGTCTTTTATGTAAAGACGGGATCATATGCATGTCTCTATAGATATCCCTGACTAGAAAGATAAATCAAGTATCTTTGAGGTGCAAATTATCTATCGTGGGCCCTTTACTTCTTTTTTTGATCTCAGTACCTTATAAACATATTTGTGATTGGTCACTTGTCTAGAGAAAAATTAGCATGGTAACCTATTGTGGTGGGTCTCTATTTAGATATGAGTTCCCCATGACAAGAACCCATGACCATAATGGCCGCACTAGGTCAACCCTGTGATGGATTTTGTATTGACTGTTTTCACAAGCATGTTGACTGAATATTGTACTGTGAAAAATAAAAAAAGTACTTTTTTTTGCCTAAATAGAGTGACTTGATAAAATTATTTTTAAAAATCACTTCTCTACCGATAATTTTAAGCTGTTAAATTCACATCTATTTTGACATGGCAAATTCAAAAGACCATGTCTTTGAGAAATGGAGTTCTCTAATAAAAGTTGGATTGAGAGCCTTCTTACTCAGATGCATCATGTAATTTAGTGACAGAACTTTTCGATATACTATTTAAGTCCTAAAAAAAAAAACTAAAAAACAAACGCGCACACAATTCAAATCAAGCCCCTTATTACCCTCCATTAAATTAACAAAAACTCCTATGAAAACATGCCACATGGCAACAGGCGCGATATAGTATTTTAGGGTTTTGGTTCAATGATAATAATAAACTCTTTCACTCCCTGGCCGGTTTTTTTATTCGCATAGAAATCTCATAAATCATAATTTCGTCAGATTTATAAAGCGATGAACCTCCATGTGAAATCCTCCTTGATTTTCCTTCTTTTGCATCGCCATCGTTGGTTAGTAAATTAAAACGACTCTTGCCCTCTGAACACGCCATGCCCGGTCTCGGAGTTTGTGAATTAATTAATCAACCACCCTGAAACTTCTTGGGATTCCTAATTTAGGCAGTAGGGTCAAAAGTTGTTTGGTTCAAAGTTGGACCGTCTTATTCGGGTGATTTATCCGATGGCATACTAGAAAAAGGGACCGTATATAATATTTGTAGGAGTCGTGTTTCCTTTGGTGATGTACTAAAAGAAGAATCTATATTAGATACCTCGATACACGTGCATTGGATAGCGCTGTAATTAATTTTGGGATCCTTACTAAAGAAACCACCTTAAGGTATCTCTAGTCAAAGAAGAGTTCGGCAGTTTGCCTCTTCGCTCGTTGAAAAATAGGGGGGGCCTCTTCGTCACATTCGGAAGGAAATTTTTGCTTTCATCTTATCATGTCGTCACTTTTATCTGAATTTCAACTTCATTATAGATCATACTATATATCTTGAGATTAATTAATATGGTATCAATTCACGCGATAGGCTCTTCTTATTTGTTTTTGAATATAATCAATTTATTTTTCATTTGCATCGTACCTTATTGATTTTCCCCAACTAATTTGAGAAAAATGTGTGGTGTATTTGGTGTATGCAACCATTCACACACGTCTTTTTATAATATAGGCCTCAACTTTTGTGTATTTAAGTTGATCTCCATGTATTGATCCACCTAATACTCGTTCTTGACTTGCCTTATAATATAACACATCACTGTTAAAAATCCGTTTTGAGTGGGCACGCCTTTTCAACGATGGTATAAAATAGGATCGAGCTTGTTTGTTTAGAATTAAGTTTAAGAGACAAGTATTTTGCTTTATCGTGAAAACTTAAAATATTATCCAAATTTAAAAAATGGATGAAAAAATACGGTGAAAGTACTATTTAGATTAGAACGAAGGGAAAATCAAGTGTTACGGAAGTGAAAGACAAAAGTTTTGCTAGACACGTCCACATGATTTTCGATTAATACCATTAAAATTTTCACATTTATTATAAACCAATTTTCTTCTCAATATATCCCACGAACATTCAACATAAAACTAATTTTATTCTCAATAAAAAATCTCAAAGTGGTATCCCACGACACATTCAACATAAATTAATTTTTTTCTCATGAGAAATCTCAAAATGGTATCCCACTACACATTCACCATAAATTAATTTTCTTCTCATAAGAAATCTCAAAGTGGAACTCACGACATATTAATTGTAAATTAATTTTCATCTCACAAAAAAAGAAATTCATGTGAAACATTAATCTCGAGTTATTTTTTCTCTCGCAAAAAAATCCAAACCAGTACCTCAACCTAAATCTACCATAACTTGGCATTCTCTCTATTTTTTCGTTGAAAGGCATCCATGTCGACATAGATAAAAAGGACCACAAGACAAATTCCACATGGAGATTGACCGATTTGACATTTGTTAACTTGCTTGCTTATTAACAAAGGGTTGATTTAGGTCACAGGTGCTGGTGGGAGATTTTGTGTTAGATGAGAATTAATTCGAAATATATGTGAAGGGGATATTAGTACGAGATTATTTTGTAAACTCAAATTTAGTCTCGGGAATTGGAGGCCACGTGAGGTACGTACCAACATACGGGAAAGCTCTTTTTTTTTTTTTTTAATGGAAGAAGCTCATTTAATCGGGTGATTTATGGTGTACCTAACGTAAACCAATTTCAAATCCCCGGATGCCATCAAACAAACCGCAGCGAATTTTGAAATTCTGGAAAATTTACCACTGTACGGAAGGCGTGCTCGTATGGCAGGCTTCAGAGAAGTCATTCAGCCCGCGGTAAAGTCCTACTTTTTTATCCGCGACGGCCAGGGTAAATACAAGTCCGACTTTACCGCCAAGGAACACGCGCTGTTTTCGGCGCGCGTGAAATGAATGGCGTTACTGGTGGTGGGCCCCGCCCTTGCGAAATGGACAACTCTACTCGTCGTGAACGAGAATTATGACTAACTATTGTCCTAATGGCTATCTTTCCATGCAATGTGAGAGGGGTGAGGGGTTCGATTAAATTTCAGGATGGATGGATTAGCATGACAAAAGCCTGAGAATAGATGTTAGATTAGGAATATAATAGAATTGACAAAAAAAAATGATTATGACTTTCGATCGAAAGCAAAAAAAAAAAAAAAAGAACAAGAATTATCAATTGAGGGGGATTCGCACTCGAATATTCACTATGCCCCTGTCCGATTTCTTTTTTTTGCATTCAACATAAGTAAATGAATGATTCTACATTAATGCGAGCTATTAGAACATGTATCCAATTACTTATCTTATTGCGATGAGTACTAGAGCAATAAATGTCAAAAGATAATATTCTATCACAAAATGAATTTTTTTCCTGGCGATTTTTTTTATTTCGCATAACATTTCAAGATGAATATTCTTGTATACACGAAATTATATAATATAAAAAGGATCGTTTGAAAAAAAAAAAATGCCAGAGTAACGTCTCCTAAAGTTCTGTCGTCTCAAAATCCTTACAATGAGTCATATAATGAGAAATGTGCTCTAATAGTTTTTTTTTTTTTTTTTTTTTTTTTTTGTGCGAAGGCCGCATTGCGCAACAAAGGCTCCTCGTAAACCCCTAATGACATGTAAGCAAGATGACCCACCACCTCCGACGTCACACTTAAAAGCACTAACGACCACACTGGGATTTGAACTCATTCTCTTCATGAGGGGATGGAAGCCCAAGCGCAAACACCACATGCGGTGGTGAAATGTGCTCTAATAGCTGATCTTTCCTATTTTTCAGTAATTTCGTAATTGCGAAGAGAGTCCACCGAATTTTTGCACTCGAATATTCACTATGCCCGTGTTTGCATTCAACATAAGTAAATAAAATATTCTACATTAATGCAAGCTATTAGAACATGTATCCAATTACTTATCTTATTGCAATGAGTACTAGGGCAATGAATGTCAAGAGATAATATTCTATCGCCAAATGAATTTTTTCCTAGTGATTTTTTTTTTTTTCACATAACATTTCAAGATGAATATTCTTATATACACGAAATTAAATAATATAAAAAGGATTGTTTGAAAAAAGATGCCCGAGTGTCGTATCCTAAAGTTCCATCATCTCCAAATCCTTACAATGAGTCATATAATGGAAAATGTGCTCTAATAGTTGATCTTTCCTATTTTTCACTAATTTCGTAATTCCAAAGAGAGTCCATCAAAATTTTGTACTCGAATATTCATTATGCCCATGTCTGATTTATTTTTTGCATTCAACGTAAGTAAATAAATGATTCTACATTAATGCAAGCTATTAAAACATGTATCCAATTACTTATCTCGTTGCAATGAGTGCTATAGCAACAAATGTCAAAAGATAATATTCTGCTGCAAAATGAAATTTTTTCCTAGCAATTTTTTTTATTTCACATAACATTTCGAGATGAATATTTTCGTATACATGAAATTAAATAACATAAAAAAGATCATTTGAAAAAGGCGCCTGAGTGTCGTCTCCTAAAGTTCAATCATCTCCAAATCCTTACAATAAGTCATATAATGGGAAATGTGCTATAATAGTCGATATTTCCTATTTTTTAGTAATTTCGTAATTGTAAAGAGAGTTCATCGAAAGGTTTTTAGTTTTTCTCCTGTAAAAAATAAGTCGATATTTATCATGTTAATTTGCATTAGAATATCACAATGAAAAGTTAATTAATCTTTTGTCGTTCTAAAAAATGTCATCAAATTCATCTCCCATTGATATGTTAAGGTGGGATGCCAGATTTAATTCGTCATTTGACTTATGGATCGATGGATTGACATAAATATTTTGCATTTATTATGTGGCTCAATTTGTTTCGTAAAAAATAAATAATTGAAAATATATATTTTCTAAAAAAATCACTTGAAAATAGTTTGCTTATGAAAAATATATAAAAATTTAAATAAGGGCTTGAAGAGACATCATTTTCTTAAAAAATACATCAAGTGAATATTATTTCAAATAATTACTCGAAACGTCACTATTTTATTAAATAAGAGCTTGAAGTGGACATTATTAATACATATATCAGTTTCAAAGAAAGGCTTTAGCTCATAAAATGTGAAAGGCAATTTCGTTTTTTTAAATTTACAAATATTTTATTTATTTATTTTTTTAAAAAAAAAAGAAAAAAAAAAAAAAAAAACACAGGTTGGAGGATACTGGCTGCCACCCCATTATTGGTGGGAGGGATCTCTTCTCGCCTGTGTTTTCTCTTTTTTTCATTCCTTTTTCTAAAATTTTAATTTAATTTACTTTAATTCAATTTAAATTGTATTAAAATCAAAATACATCTTATTGGTTAGAATTTTTTGTCGATAGGCGAGCTAGCAAGGCTAAGTTATTATTTGAAACGGCTATAACTATTTCAAACTCTTATTTGAGGTTGATATAGACAAATTAGATATTTATTTAAAACGATTATAATCATTTCAAACCCTACTGGTCGCCCTTATTAAAAAAAGAAGAAGACATTTTGAGTATCTATTTGAAAATTTTCAAGAAAAATATTTTGATTATTAATAATTATTTATATTTTTTTGTGGATGATAAAAATATTTTTTATTTATTTATTTTTATAAATATTAAATCATTTTTAAGAATTATTTTTTAATCAGTGATTTTTTTTTTTTTTTTTTTTTTTTGGTGAAACAAACGGACTGACTTTCTTCAGCGAAATCTAAACCAGTAGACGCAAGAATGGAACTTTTTGTATTTCAGAAAGCTCTTTAAGACCTCAAATTTCTTCTCATGCCATGTAATCTCCTGCAATTAAACTTATCATTGCAAATCTCCCTTCCCTAATCCGTGGCCGCCAAAATAAGGCGGACTCAATCTCGCTACCCGCGAGCCACCTCTCTCCGCGCAGCCCGCCGTCGCCGTCGCCGTCGCCGTCGCCGTCGCAGCCAGGTACACCTCTCCCTCCCTCCCTCCCTCTTCCTCCCACGCGCCGCCCTAGCTCAGGGCGAGTCTTGTCCGGTCCGGTTGCCGCCGATTCCCGATTTCGTGCTGTGCGGGGGCGGCACGAGTCTCTAGTGAAGCGCTTCGAGTTCCTTGTTCTGCGCGCTTCAGCGGCGAGACGAGGGAGGTTTTCGGAGGAACCCTAGGACTAATCCTTCTCAGTATTCCGTTACTTTCTCGCCGGCGAGACAGTTTATATGTGCTCCGTCGCGTTTTGATTTCGCTCACACCAGTAGCTCGTAAACAACCGCGGAGGCCGAGGGTTTGGGCGTGTTTTGGCGATTTTGAATCCAGCTCGAAGGGGTTGGGGAAGCATTTTCACGTTTCCTTTAGCTTGTTATTGGCGAGGAACGAATAGGGTTTTAGATTTACGCGCACTTTCATATACGGAGATTTACGTTCGCTTGTTATTGGTGACTTTTGACGAATTTGCGAGTGATTAAGGTTTCTTCCCAATTGGTGCGTGTTTTCCGGATTGTTGGTGTGGTGCAATTGCTCGGTGCTTAAGTTTTTCTTCGGCCTTTTTCCGATTTAGCCATCGAGGACTTGGTTTGTCAGTAAAATCTGCTTGGGAGTTGCACAAGGCTGTGCTTTCACAGGCTTCGGATGTGGGTTCTGGCATGTTGCTGAATATCATCTTGGCTTTATTTCCAGTTAAATGTCGAGTAAAACATCTAAATCAGCAGATTATATTCCAATTCCATAGGTTTTGCTGAAGCTATCCAAACAATGATAGTTACTTTATATATATGTGCGCGTTGTTCACAAAACAGACCTTGAGGCTTTTAATGGTGTTTGGACATCTCAATGATCTCATCTACTCTCCTTGTTCAACATCTTGATTTGGTCCTTTTCCCTGTCATTAATTTATGTTAAATAACGGCAGCTGCAAAGTTGATATTTCCAGAATGAGCGCTGGTTGTAGAGCCATCAATAGTTTTTGGAATAAATGCTTTTCAACCTAGATTTGATTTCCTTTCCTCTCAGACCTTTGTTTAATGGGATGGCATGTTACTCTTGTGAAGCGTGTCCTCTTCCACTTCTCGAAATTTTTTCTTTAGGTACTTAAAATAGATCCGAGATTGGTGATCTTTGCCTAGGACGTTACTTGTTCGAACGGGAAACAACATCCTTCTTTTCTCTCTCTTTTCCCTTGACAAACGTTTTCCAAGAACATAATCTGTAAAATGTGCCATTGCTACTTATTTTATAGCAAGTAATTCAGTTGTCTTGTCCTTCTAAAACAAATTTCCAGACTCCTGTAAAATGCCCTTTGTTACTATAAGGATCTGATGCTTCGGTTCACAATTTCAAAAGCACACTAGGTTATTCCAGTGGATGCCTCTGCATGACTATAATTTTTGTGGGGTTGCTGGCAATACATGCTAAAGCTTGTTATATGCTGTTCTGTTTGTGTGACAATGTTGCTGCTCATTACTGTAGAAGTCATGTCATAAGGCCCCAAACAGAGATAGGATATTCATCTATGGACATTGATAGGCTCTCTTTTTATGTTGTAGATTGTGTAAATTGCCAAGTTCAATCACCAATTTTTCCTCAATGTCCTAGAATATACCGGCTTTCGAGTAGATTTATCAATTAGAGCATTGCTTCATTAATTATTGCATCCAATTCCTTCCAGAATTTTCTCAGCACAATCTTATTTCTGGGAGGGCTATTGATAGCTCGTGTTTGGTTGGAGTTCTGTTGTAAGCACCAAAGTGAGGTTATGTACTGTTGCTCGTGTAGTAATAGTTTTCTTGGTTTTTTTCATTTATTTATGGAATTCAATTTGCTGAATGGTTGTTGATATTGATTGGTCAGTAGGTTGAGTTCCAACTTCTAATACGCATCTTATTTTCATATCTTCAAAAGGTCAGTCAAGATAATGAGTTTTCTTATTTTCAGCTTATTAGGTATAAGTATGTTTATACTTGCACTTGCAATAATATACTTATTCTGAGTTGGGACTAATTTTTAAAAACATCTTCTTCATACATGGGATGCTGTATCATGTTTGCAAACCATGTATAAAAAATTTGATCAGTTAATAACTTCTCATAAATTGATGAGGTAAATTATGACCACTGGAAAGAGAGCAAAATGCTGGCACAAATGTGAGTCTTGCTGATTTTGTTTGTAATTATTTAGCAATATCCATGTAGTTGGATAAATATGTACCTATACCCATCCTACTTTGATAGAAATAGACAAGGATGATGGTCCACTCGCTTCTGTGAGCAACTGTCAAGTTTGCTTCACCACTTCATTTCTAGCTTCTTTTACTTGCTTATTGCCTATATCATGATGTAAAGTGAGGATACACACTTGTTTTTCCCATAATATGTTCATTATCTGCTGGTTATAATCTTATTCTATCTTTTTCTTTAAAAGTACTGTAATATAACTTGATCTCTGCGTATGCTTATATATCTCTACCAAGTCCTGACAGGAGTGCCCGATATTTATAGGAATAGGCTGGAAGTCTGGGAAAAGCTGGTTTATCCTCACAAGCTCTTCTTTGGTTTTCTTCGAAAATGATCCAGTTAGTATCATTCACATTATTAATGTGAAGTATCTCATTGTAGATTGACTTTTCTGAGGTTTTCCAATCCTGAACTTAAATAAGCCTAAAACGTATCTGAAACATAACACTTTTCAGTAAAGTTTGATGTGTCCTCAGTCCTCTTGCAGTTCTGATGACTTCCATTGATGTTGAACCTCGCTTTTCATCTTCTTCTTCGGCGAAGAACAGCTTTGCGGAATCAACATTTGCTTTTCCACAACAATCTCGCGAAGCATCGCTTACTGTCATTGCTGTTGTTGTCCCCACGAACGCAGCAGATATCACAGTATGTGAGGACAACCTCAAGCCCTAGCTTGTCGATATGGAGGAGGAAGAAGGAGATTGGGAAAGAGGGTTTGATTGTGGCCAAGGAGCTCAAGCGTCTCCAATCCAACCCAGTCCGGCTCGACCGGTTCGTCAAGTCCCATGTCTCACGGCTGCTCAAGTCCGACCTCGTCTCTGTTCTTGCTGAGTTCCAGAGGCAGGATCAGGTCTTTCTCTGCATGAAGGTTCGTCATTTTAGTTCACTTGGTATTGGATTTGGTGCATTATTTCAGTCGATAGCTGAACTGGTCTTGAGATTAGAGAGGCAAAAGCATATGCAGATAAATTAGGGAGGCCAAATAAAAAATGGAAAATCTTAGCTTCAAGAGGAAAAAAAAGAACTTTTATGTGAAATTTCAGTGGTTATACAACATATTACTAAAATGTCCACTGAGCACCTAGAGGTCGGGGCCGTGACCAGGGGACAACAATCCTGCCAGCTCCTTTCGGTCTGTCTTTAGAGGCAAGGCAATTTAAGGTGGTTGAACCTGCAGTCAACATCCTGAATATTGTAAAGTCATTATCATTTGTATAATTTGATCTGTTTCTGTGCAGAGTATTAGTAATTGATAAGAGAAGTAATGGAAGGTGTTCAAGTTTCATATTGTTTGTAAGATTCAATACAAATGAGATGCTAAGACACTACTAGATCATTGTGTACTGTAAAGGTGATAACTAATTTTAGCTACTTTCTGTCTGGTGAAGTTCTCATTTTGACAACTGGAGAATCATTGTGTCCTTCGTCACTTGAGTGGTCTTTCTAACTTCTAGTGAAACTATGTGCAAGCCTGGATAAAAGTCAAATATATAAGGTTCATTGTACTTGTGAGTGGAATATGATTAGCAACCGCTCGATCATTGTGACTACTTTGAACTAGCCAGGCCATGATAACCATTTGGCTACAATAATGCTAAGCAATGTTGTCCCTATGATGGATCATCAAATGTCACTGTTGTTTGCAGTGTGCTTGTTTTATTTTATTTTTCATTTTTTCACGAGAACATATATGATTGGGATTTTAGTGATGTCTCATATGTTTTTTCAGTTGTATAATGTGGTGCGCAAAGAGATATGGTACCGGCCGGACATGTTTTTCTACAGGGACATGTTGATGATGCTTGCAAGGAACAAAAATGTGGATGAGGCGAGGCGTGTGTGGGAAGATCTGAAAAGGGAAGAAGTTCTGTTTGATCAGCACACTTTTGGAGACATAGTGAGGGCCTTCTTGGATAGCGGACTGCCCTCAGAGGCTATGGAGATATATGACGAAATGAGACGGTCTCCTGATCCTCCACTCTCGCTGCCTTTCCGCGTGATACTGAAAGGGCTTATTCCGTACCCAGAATTGAGAGAGAGGGTGAAGGATGACTTCCTGGAGCTCTTTCCGGGTATGATTGTGTACGACCCACCCGAAGACTTGTTCGAAGATCAAGAATTGATAAAGGAGAGTGAAGATGATTAGAGGTGCTCTTCATGAACTGATGTTGTATATCTTTGGACTCATTACTCCTTTTTTATATCTACAAAATGACTCTTCCTAACAGTCATGTCAATTGATTGCATCCTTTTACCTAACAGCCATGTCAATTGATTGGTACAAAATGACTCTTCCTAAGGTACTCTTCAGTATTGTTTGGTAGAAAATGACAAGTTTTGTTCTCTCTAGAGTGTCATTTTGACATTAACTTTTGATTTTCATCTTTGCGATGGTGGAAAACGGAAAGTTAGATTTTTGTGATGAAGTGCTTCTCTTCTACATCTTCTGAAAATCTGTTGCCCCTTGCCACGCTGCCGCCGCCAGCCACTAGGTGATCGGTGCACGTATTAGTAGTAACTTACCACAACTATTGAAACATCATGTGAAACTATTCTGTTTTGCCCCTTCATACTAGGGCTTATTTTTTTATTCTTTATTTCGTCTCCATAATATAAGGATCTGTATCCGCTAGTACCTCTCTGATCTCAAGACTGGTTTGATCATCGACTAAGATACTCTCAAAATGCTGCGAATCCAATTCCGAATGAACAAAAACCGACGAACCTTCATGAGACCTGGTCCTGCCTCTGGAACACAGTGAGAACATCAGCAAGGTCGGGCTTGAGCAGCCATAAAAATTGTGGACTTGATGAACGAGTCGAGCCGGATTGGGTCGGACAGGAGATTCCTTGACATCGAGGTTGTCTTCACATGCTGCGAAATCTACTGCCTTCACAGCAACAGGAGGAGCTACGAAAACAAGCGAACAAACGATGTTCCGCGAGGTTGTTGTGGAGAGCAAGCAAGTGCTGCGTCAGGGAAGTGGTTCCTTGAGACAAAGCTTTCGCTTTGCGACCCACATATGTGCGGAAGTGTTCTGATTAAGTCGAGACGCAAACAAAGAAAGTTCTTCATGTGACTAACATGGAATGGAAAACTCGTTCCCATGCCTAACGTACGATGTGTTTGGTAATATTTCTGTTTTGGGGAATAATTTTTTTCAAATTTTTTTTTTTCAATTTCTATTATTGGGAATAATTTCGAGCATTCGAACATGTTTGGAATCGCACAAAATTTTTATTCTCGGAAAACAAATGTGTTTGGTACGACCCCATATATTTTTGTGATTTAGATTTTCTTTTAATTTATTAATAAATTTATTACAATTTTCTTTCTTTGTTTTTGTTTTTTCTTTTTCTCATTTTCTCCCTTGCGATTGTTGAGCAATTTGGCAAGGCCGAGTCTTGCCTAGCCATGGTGAGGCTTGTGGTGGCTGAGCGAGGTTGAGCCTCGCCGACCTCCGACGAGGTCGCAGGCCTTGTGTGGCTGGTCGTCAGCTGGCGATCGGCTAGAGGAAGAAGAGAGGAAGAGAAAGAAAAAAAAGAAAATGGAAAAAAGCTTGATTTTTGTTTTTTGATTCTTGTTTTTGGAATTGTTTTCGGGAGCGAAAAGTAACTTTTTTTTTGTTTCTTGTTTTTGTTCTAAATCATTCCGGAATAAATTTGTTCTCGGGAAAAAAAAAACTTACTAAACGCATTTAATAAAATAATATGGGATATGTTCAGCAGAAGTCCTAAAACTTGTCAACAAAGTGCAATTGAGTCCTAAAACTTACAAAAAGTTCAATTGAGTCCTAAAACTTGTCAAGTTGAGTCAATGCAGTCCTTCCGTTAACACCGTTAGCTTACTGTAACGGAAATTGCTGACATGGCTTAATTAAAGACTTTCTCTCTCCTACGTGGCAACCGGGGCAAGGCAAATCGTCCGGTCAGCAAAACGACGTCGTTTTGGATATTACTTATCATCCAAAACGACGTCTCCTCTCTTTGTTCTTACGTTTTCCTTCAATCGACGATTTGGAACCCTAAGCCGCTCGTTCCCTTTGCGTTTTCCTTTCCGTTCCCCCCGTGCGATTTCCCTCAATCAACGCTTGAACCCTAAGCCCTAAATCTCGACGCAAATCACGATCCGGTGCCTCGCGAGCTTCAGTTCTTCGTCAAACGCTGGTGTCAGAGCGCGCGACACTCGTCCCACAAGGGCGTCGGTGGTCGATCGAGCGGCGTCGACGATGGAGACACTCACCGTGACCGAGCCACGCTTCTCCTCGCCGTCGTCGCGCTAGGTTTGCATCTTCGCCGTCGATTTCACCGTAACTCGTTGAGTCCGAGATTCCGGGTTTGTGGGCGGTTGTTTTTTTCGGGCGAACATTGTGTCGGCTGATTGGGTCGCGCTCGATTGGGTCGCGTCTTTGCGAGCGATCGTTTTTTGGGGGCGAATATTGGTCAATGATAGTAATCTACTTCGTTCAGGATCTGTTTTGTCGAAGTAGACAATTAGTGTACATTAGCGTCACTAGAGATGTTTCGGACTATTTGTGGTATGCGATCAAGTGATTGCTGCTTGCTTCCCCAGTTACATCTCATTAACATTATTGAAGTTCCAATCTCAAATTGTCGCATGCTTACGCTTTTGCTTTTCTCAAATTGTCGCAGCGATCGAGTGGAGCTATTTCCCGAGTGAGTGCTTTGCTTGCTCGTTCAGCTTCACAACAAGTCAAGATGAAGCATCTCTAACGAATGGGCAATATCTCGTTCTCAATGTATCATCGCGGGACATGTTTTTGTCAACGGTCAACAAGCAGGTAGACTAATTTCTGTCTCAAGTCTGAAATTGCATTTTCTTTCTAGTCCTTGAAATCTCTACTTAAAAGATATGTTCCGTCGATCATCTGGCCATATTACAGGGTCGGTATATGGGGGACTAGAGAATCCGAAATTAACATATAGTCATAAAGTGATCGCCGGCATCAACAAGGTGTCGCTTGTTAAGTGTAGCTGTCGGACTATCTGTGGTAAGCAAATATAAAGCCATGCTTTCTTATGAAGCCACGCTTTATATAAAGCCATACTTCGCGTCTGTTAAAGTGAAGCTTGAACATATAAAGCCATGCTTTCTTATATAAGACAGGTTTCTCTTTTGGGGAAGCGCCCATTTATTTTTTCCTTTACTTCGAACCTGGCTTTCCCTAAAAGTGTTATATCGAAAGAGGGTGAGCCATTGAGTCATTGACCTTGGATATGGCAATCTGTTGGAAACCATCAGTTATTTTTAGGTCGGATGCCTTTTTCAGGTGCCTGCACTGAGTTAATGTTTCCTTGCTTCACAAAGGTTTGTGGGCTGATTTTTGTGGCATTTAATGTGTATAAAACATTAGACCTGAAGCTGCCGATTGAAATTTGTCAATCAAGCTGTCATGTGTTGCATGCTGTTAAGACTGGGCATTATGTTGATTTTTTGTTGTTGCCGCTGCCATTGCCTTTCTGTCGGTATTTTCTTCGTAATTTTTCCCTCAAGGTTGCTGCTTAACAGTTCCTTGGTTTTCACAGGTTGCATTCAGGACAATAGTCTTGCATCCTAATATTTGACAAGTAGCATTTGCCTCACCATTTTGAAGGAGCAAGGCGGAGGAGGCCTGCCTCACCATTTCGAAGGTTGACTTTTGAACACTCTCAAACTATGTTATTCAATTGTTTTGGATGTTAGGATTGGTTAAGGGGTCATTATATTGTTAGAACGATTTTGCTTTCCACTTTATATGAATGTCCAGCGGGGCTGGAGAATGTCGTGTCCTAGTTAAGATAAATTTAAATTGAAAACGTTCTGTAAATTTTTATTTCGTGTGGTAAGCATTGATGCGCATTTGAGATGATGGATTTCTGGTCTTGGTCCTCTTGTATTGTGAATGTATCTCTTTAATCTCTCTTTATCTCGTGCGGCCTGCCCTGCCTTATCTTTGCACTCCCAAGCCCTATTTTCTTTGTTCAACGTGTGCCTTCTTGCAGCACACTTCTCTTTGGCGGTTTGCAAACCGCCATGCTCTTGCTTTCTTCATTGCCAATTCTGTGTTCAAGGCTTTTTCTAAAGACCTCAAGATTTGTCGAAGACTATGGATTATGCTTTGCATCCTAGAATGTCATCAAATTTTTTTTGGTTCTACATGTTCAGAAGCATTGACGCTGTTCTGTTGTGATGTTCATCTGTTACTGTGACCTCTTCCGCTAGGTTGATACCAATATAAAATGAAAATGTACCTTTTTTGTGATCAGGAAATGAAAAATGTTTTACATGTCTGCTGAGTTGCATTTTAGTCTATCTTTTTGAGTAAAAAAATTGAAAATTGTCGATTGAAATCACAAATTAACTTGCCTTTATTCTCCTATGGTATAGGTTTTGCTAGTTTGCAACTGTGATATGCTTTTTTAATATGGCAACAAGAAGATCGAGGGCAACAACTTCTAAATCAAGTGGTGTAACTCCTAATGAGGTCGAATCAGAGTTAACCTGCTATTGTGGTCTTCGATCACCACTTCTTATTGCAAAAACAAAGAAAAATGCAGGAAGAAGGTTTTATGGATGTGCTAAGTTTGATGGTCCAGGTTGCTGCAATTTCTTCATGTGGGTTGACCCAAAAATACCGGATCAAGCAAGGGATATGATAGTCGAACTGCTTGAAAGAAATCAAGCACTATCGGAGTCAAGCCAATCCAGATGCAACGACGATTATGTGAGCTCACTAATAGCTAAAATGAAGGCGCAAAAGGCGAAAAATGGACTTTTAAAGGAAGAGCTTGCACGAGTGAAGAAAGGGAAGATGCTCTATCAATTGGGATTTTTTCTATGCATGTGTTATATCATTATGGGGATTATATTTAATGTGAAAGCTAGTGAAAAGTTTCTAAGTCTTCCATAGTACCTTGTTTCGACTGTTTGTATTTAACTACTTTATCCCGAATCTCTTTTGCCCTGTAAAATTATGAAACTCATGTTACGTGGAAATGTAAACAAGCTTAACTCATTTCGTGTGTTCTTTTAGTGAATGCTATTTGGATGATGATTTTTAAATGTTCCATCAAAGGAAAAAAGACAGAGCACTCTCATGTATTTATGGAAATGAAGTCTGGGAAGTAGCAACGCAAGAGAGACAAAAGACAGAGCGCACAAGACATTGAAAGCAAACCAGGCCTTTTATGACTACATATAGTTGAATGTGGCATACATGTACTTTGAAAAATAGAGAGGAGATGGAATTAGATAGGAGGCACATACTCCAAGAGTCTACTTTAATAAAAGCGAGAGAGATGTAGGCCGCATCAATTATAATAGTGTCAGAGCAAGATATGAATATTTATAAACTACTGGAGAAAAGAAGCAAAAGCAAAGAGCCAATGAATTTTGTAGTCAAGTCCGCATAGCTCTCCTTGATTTATAAATGCAACATTTCATAGCACTTATGTGCCAATTTCCAGTCAATTCATGATATGGACAGACATCCAGAGTTGAACTTGACTATCTTGGAAGAAAACCGTGTCGAGTCACTTACGTCTTATCCTAAATTAGCAATTATAGACGTAACCAATTATCGCTTATGTTTTTGTATCAAACTGTTCGTTCTTGATGACTTTATCAATAACTTGTCAATTCTTGATGAAGACTTTCGTCAATAACATTCACATTGTGCTCTCAATAACTTCATTGACAAAATGTCGATTCTTTTGACGTTGTTAGTTCTTTTGTTCATCGATAACATTTGTTTCTCATCAAAGTCTACTCCCATCAACTAAAATGCATCACTTATCGACAATAACCAAAAGTTGGTCTTTTATATTTTTGCGTCGATGGATATTGACTACGATTTATAATATAATCTAAAGGATGATTCCAATTAAATCCTGCCACCATCACCGATTAATGCACCCATCGCGGTGCATACACACATACGCGCACGTAGCATTGCTAGACGCCGATGACGACACAACAAGGGCCAAGATCCACTGGGACCGGATCGGTGGGGGTGAGGGGTGCTCAAAAGCTGGCCGATTTTTGTCGGGATCGCCTCACAACTATCTCGCTAGCGCCCACTCATGTTCACTGATGTCACTCTTACATTAACTCTCCCCGCCTCTCCTCCTCGTTTTTTACTCTCTTTGTTGTTTCGACCTCACCGCCCGACTGTCCCATTGGGTGGACGTTGTCCATTACGGTCAAGCTCGGATGGCCCCCAAAGCCGACGAAAACCAACATTGATAGAACTTGAAGCAACCCATGATAGCTGGATCGATTTGTGATTTGTCATGTACAAATAAATTTGCACATTGCACTACCGCAGCCAAGAGGTACGACATGGATAGGATATTCTCAAATGTATACAAAGAAAAAGAGATGACTCATTAAACACAATCCCAACACGTTCTCGATAATTACAAAATAAGTAAAATTGATTGCTACAAAACACTACAAACCACAAACCATATAATGGCCAGCAAAACCAACACCCAAGATAATGTTAAAGGAGAATTTCTTGTTGCAACTTGCAAGTGTCCCACTTCCGCCAACGGTGACTTGTCTCTAAGTGACCGGGCGCGGCAAATCTGGACATTCTTTCCTCAGCTATTCTCCTCCTCTCCTCAGCCTGCGGTACTTCCTGCTCCTCCTCATCGTAGCCGGACTTCGCTTCTTTCGACTCGAACAACAAAATCTCCCAGTCCGAGAGGAGCTTATCCTTCCAACACTTCACTTTCCCCATCATTCTCTCGAGCTCCCTCTCTTCCTTATAGGCTTTGGGGGAACAATTGAAGTATGAGATGATTGAGGCTGTGAACTCACTGGCGGTTGTGATGGTGGCTTCGGCTTTGGCTTTATGGCAACATGTTTTCGGGACTGAGGCTGAGAACTTGCCTGGGGGTGCGATGATGGCTTTGGCTTTACACCGATGTGCTTTCGAGGATAAGTTCTTAATGGTTGAAGCTGCAAATTGTCCTCGAGTTGCAATGGTGGCTTTGACTTCACAACAACATGCTTTCGAAGAGCACTTTGAGATGATTGAGGCGGTGCACTAGCTTGGGGATGCGCCTTTGCCATTGAAGCTCTTAAAACTACTCCTTTGTCCGGTTGTTTCAATAATCTTGTATCGCTTGAGCCAAGCTACAAAAAAATGGGTATGTTTTTAGTTCAAGGAGACAATCAATTCCCATTGTAAAGTGTTAAAACATACACACATTCAGAATTTGAAGGTTGTTTTTAGGATTTGTGTAAACACCCAACCCTACCATTTTCTTCTTCTTCGGTTGTGACTGCCCTTCTATCATTTCCATTTCAATGGCAGGTCTTTTAAACTGAAAAAGAAAAAAACAATCGAACGTGAGAATATAATCACAAGACATGAATGCATGGTGGTGAAGTATTACTCACTGGGATTTTTTGAGGTCTGCTGCTAGCTATTGCATTGGCTTGAGCACGAACAAATCCTTTTCGTTGATTAACACTAGCTTCAGCAAAAGAATTGGCATGCTTACTACATCCACTTGCATTAGCAGTAGCACAACATCCTCTTTCATTTACACTAGACTGAGAATTGAATAAAGTATCTTGTGCTGGCACATCAACTTGAGCAAAAGCATTGGCTGAATTATCTTGTAATTGTACACTGACTTCTGCAAAAGCATTGGCTGAAATATCATCTATTGATGCACATCCTTCTGCAAATGCATTGGCTGAAGTATCTTCAATTGGTGCACTAGCTTCTGCAAAAGCATTGGCAGAAGTATGTTCTACTTGTGCACTAGCTTGAGCAAAAGCATTGGCTGAAAAATTTGTCTGTCCACTATTTTCTTGTACAAGCGCACTAGCTTCTCGCGATAACATGGCCTTCGGATCCTCCTTGAGTTGTACTTGTCGTTGCCGTAGCTTTAGCCTCGCATATATATATATATCAATCCTCGCAAATCAAAACCTTCACATTTATAACTCATAATGCATGAATCAATCGAAAGTACTTGTCTTTTTTTGGGCCTTGATCCACTTTGGAATTGGCTTGAGATTGAGCTTCGGTGCATTTGCATGAGCCTAAAAAGCACATATTAAACATTCATGACAAGATAACAAGCTTAGAATCAACAAAATCAATTGAATAAGAAATACCTTTTTCAGAGGACATCCTTTGCAATTATGTCCAACCACATGGCGAAAAAAGAACAAGTCATTCGCTTACCCTCTTTAGTCATTCTCGTTATGTCTTACAAGCTCAAGTGGTTGCTTTCTTCGACTCCTTTTGGCCTACCAGGCATCTTTTTGATTGGTGGGGGCCGAGGGGCTTCTTTATTAGTTTTGCTCCAAAATTTCTGTCCTCTCACAAAGTAGGGCATCATGAATTGATAAGCACTCAAGTATTTGTTCTTGTTGTAGCACTCAGCTAGGTAGTCACCCGGATCATTTTTCTTGTGGTGTATTGCACATATGGCATGGCAACATGGAATTCCACTAACTTCCCAAGCTCTACAAGAACAAGTCTTTAAATTCAAGTCTACAACATATTTATCACCATCTTCCATAATCTCGTATCCTTGATCTCCATTCCATATCAAATGGCAATATCTACTAGCCACTGTATTCTGATGTAACTTATGCACAATTCTTGGACCATAATTCCTTGTCCACTTATCACATGCATCCCTTTGATTGTGCATTCTATTCATAATCATGATTCTAATATCTTCAAGCATACTCACAATGGCCTTGCACCTAGCTTCCACACACCTACCATTGAAAGCTTCACTCGATTATTATCAACAACATCACATTTTATGTTGGTGTCGAAGAAGGCTTTAGACCAAAGTGCTTTGGCTCAATCTGGAATAGATCATCATGACCTTGTGGAGTCATTTCTTTCAATCTCTGTCTATGCACCTCAAAATCGACATATTAGTACTCTTAGCACATTTCCAAAATTGTCTCATCAACTGCTTTCCTTTGTATTTTTGACCCCAATTAGAATATATATGCCTCGCACACATTCTATGTTCTCGCATTTGGCAAAAGTTCAACTACCGAAGGGATGAGGCCCTGATATATATATAAAGAAAAAAACATTAATATTGGAAATCATTATACATTACTGCAAACAAATTCAAGATGAGTAATAGTAGTATTACATACCTTTTGTTGGTCACTTATTAAGGCCCAACCATTACCATTGCCCATGTCAAGATCTTCCTTCAACAAGTTGATAAACCAGCTCCATGTGTCCTTATTCTCAATTCTCACAACTGCCCATGCTACTGGATACATTTGATTGTTAGCATCCCTCCCCACAGCACACAACAACTCACCCTTGATCAATCCCCTAAGAAAACATCCATCTAATCCAATGATCTTCCGACACCCTGCCAAAAATCCTTTCTTACAGGCATCAAAACAAATGTAAGCTCTATCAAATAATGGTAAGGAATCTGGTAATCGGTCTTTCAACTTTCATTTTAAATGTGCTCGCCCGACTTGCAATGTAAAGCTCTCCCAAGTAATCGTACATCAATGCATACTCCTTCTTATAATTGCCTTGTAATTCCTTGAACACTTTTAGCTTTGTTCTTCTGCATTGACTCACAGTGACATTCACCCCAAACTGTTCTCTAATTAATATCTTCAACTGAGGTGCCTTGATTTTAGGCATTGCGGAGATGAGAATCATGAAGTGTTTAGCTAAAAAAGAACTGGTAACTCTCTTATTCTCGAAAGTGATAGCACATATATGTTCATCAATGTACTTTTTCAAATGAAATGATCCAGTTTTGCTATCGAGAGCACCATACATCATCCGGTTACAATTAGCTTGGGCACACCTAGCTCTTACAAATCCAACAAAGTGTTCTTGGTGTATTTAATTGCTCTTTGCTCAGCCACCGAGTACCTCAAAATTGCATCCTTGAACTCTTTTGAATCTTCAAATGTCATGCCAACAAAAAATACTGGATTCTTACAATTTCGATCATATGATGGAAACCTACTCCCCCTTCTTGAAATAACATCATTTTCTTCTTTTTCACTCTCATCATCTAAATCTGAATGAAGACTTTCTTCTTCATCTGAATCATAATACTCTGTTTCGTACCCAGAAGCATCCACCATTAGAGGATCAACTGATAATGGAGTTTGAGAGTCAATGTCTAATTGAGAAGTTTCTTCAATGTTACTTCCAATTACGAGTCTATGTCTCGCTGAAAATTCCTTTAAATTTCTTCTTGCATCAACCAATTCAAAATCATCATCATCACTCAATTGTTCAGCATCCACCAAATTACATGCATCATCATTCTCATCATCCAAATCCCTACTTTCACCCTCAACCTGATTCTCATCACCATCGGCATTTCCAATTATGTTTGCAAACACATTATCAGCCACATTGTTAACACTTTCTATATTTACATCAAACAAACCTCCACTTTCCATCTCAGCTCCCCTATCTTAGCAAGCGTTTCTTCATCATCGACATGCTCAACATACAATTCAATATTTTCAGAGTGAAGATGATAATAAAATTGATCTATCACATCGGAGTTATCCCACAAGTACCTAAGAGTTACTCCATCTTCAAGAATATTACTTCCAGGAACTCTATAAAAGAGTTTTTCTATTGTACGACCACATAGAACCTCAACAGCTTCAAATATGTTGGATAATGAACCCTTACTTGAGTCTACTTCAACAACATCGACCTTTCCATCTACGTATTCTAAGGGCGGTCCAACTTGAAATTTACCTCCAAAGAAAACAGTGACATAAACTTTGCCCGTTGGACCTATAAAGGAATAAAAACAAATAGCACTTTCAATCGTAAAATTTCAACTAAAAACTACTAATGACTTCACTTGTAAAGAGAAATGGGTAGGGTAAACATACCCATATTGATTGATGACCTTGAAAGTGACAAAAAATTGGCCCTGTCAGTCTTGTTTGACTGTAATTTCCTATACAGAGTGTCTTCGGGCTTTGAGTCCGGCAATGACGAACGGATGAAGAGCAGCACCTGGAAAACAGAAATAAGAGCTGGTGTCAACCTAGAGGAAGAGGTCACAATAACAGATGAACATCAAAGAAAACAGTGACATAAACTTTGCCCGTTGGACCTACAAAGGAATAAAAACAAATAGCACTTTCAATCGTAAAATTTCAACTAAAAACTACTAATGACTTCACTTGTAAAGAGAAATGGGTAGGGTAAACATACCCATATTGATGGATGACCTTGAAAGTGACAAAAACTTGGCCCCGTCGGTCTTGTTTGACTGTAATTTCCTATACGAGTGTCTTCGGGCTTTGAGTCCGGCAATGGCGAATGGATGAAGAGCAGCACTGGAAAACAAAATAAGAGCTGGTGTCAACCTAGAGGAAGAGGAAGAGGTCACAATAACAGATGAACATCAAATAAAACAGTGACATAAACTTTGCCCGTTGGACCTACAAAGGAATAAAAAAAAAATAGCACTTTCAATCGTAAAATTTCAACTAAAAACTACTAATGACTTCACTTGTAAAGAGAAATGGGTAGGGTAAACATACCCATATTGATGGATGACCTTGAAAGTGACAAAAAACTTGGCCCTGTTAGTCTTGTTTGACTGTAATTTCCTATACAGAGTGTCTTCGGGCTTTGAGTCCGGCAATGGCGAACGGATGAAGAGCAACACTGAAAACAAATAAGAGCTGGTGTCAACCTAGAGGAAGAGGTCACAATAACAGATGAACATCAAAACAAAACAACGTCAATGCTTCTGAACATGTAGAACCAAAAAAAAATTGATGACATTCTAGGATGCAAAGCATAATCTATAGTCTTCGACAAATCTCTTGAGGTCTTTAGAAAAAGCCTTGGACACAGAACTAGCAATGAAAAAAGCAAGAGCATGGCGGTTTGCAAACCGCCAAAGAGAAGTGTGCTGCAAGAAGGCACACGTTGAACAAAGAAAATAGGGCTTGGGTGTGCAAAGGTAAGGCAGGGCAAGCCGCACGAGATAAAGAGAGATTAAAGAGAGAGAGAGTCTCTTCGTAGAGAAAAATTAAGGTGTTTTGGCCATCGATAACAATGCAATTTCCAAAAATAAGTTGCAGTTTATTAAAATTGGTTTTGAAAGTATAAATGGGGTAAGAGATACATTCACGGTACAAGAGGACCAAGATCGAAATCCATCATCTCAAATGCGCATCGATGCTTACCACACGAAATAAAAATTTACGAACGTTTTCAATTCAAATTTATCTTAACTAGGACACGACATTCTCCAAATTTCCTGACATTCATATAAAGTGGAAAGCAAAATCGTTCTAACAATATAATGACCCCTTGACCAATCCTAACATCCAAAACAATTGAATAACATAGCTTGAGAGTGTTTAAAAGTCAACCTTCGAAATGGTGAGGCAGGCCTCCTCCGCACTGCTCCTTCAAAATGGTGAGGCAAATGCTACTCTTTGTCAAATATTAGGATGCAAGACTATTGTCCTGAATGCAACTCGTGAAAACCAAGGAACTGTTAAGCAGCAACCTTGAGGGAAAAATTACGAAGAAAATACCGGCGAAAGGCAATGGCAAAGTGGCAACAACAAAAAATCAACACAATGCCCAGTCTTAACAGCATGCAACACATGACAGCTTGGTTGACAAATTTCAATTGGCAGCTTCAGGTCTAATGTTTTATACACATTAATGCCACAAAAATCAGCCCACAGACCTTTGTGAAGCAAGGAAAGCATAACTCAGTGCAAGCACCTGAAAAAGGCATCCGACCTAAAAATAACTGATGGTTTCCAACAGATTGCCATATCCAAGGTCAATGACTCAATGGCTCACCCTCTTTCGATATAACACTTTTAGGGAAAGCCAAGTTCGAAGTAAAGGAAAAAATAAATGGGCGCTTCCCCAAAAGAGAAACTTGTCTTATATAAGAAAGCATGGCTTTATATGTTCAAGCTTCACTTTAACAGACGCGAAGTATGGCTTTATATAAAGCGTGGCTTCATAAGAAAGCATGGCTTTATATTTGCTTACCACGAGATAGTCCGACAAACTACACTTAACAGCAACACCTTGTTGATGCCGGCGATCAGCTTCACTTTATGACTATATGTTAATTTCGGATTCTCTAGTCCCCCATATACGGACCCCGTAATATGGCCAGATGATCGACATAACATATCTTTTAAGTAGAGATTTCAAGGACTAGAAAGAAAATGCAATTTCAGACCCGAGACAAAATTAGTCTACCCGCTTGTTGACCGTTGACAAAAACATGTCCCGCCGATGATACATTGAGAACGGGATACCGCCCATTCGTTAGAGATGCTTCATCTTGACTTGTTGTGAAGTGAACGAGCAAGCAAAGCACTCACTCGGGAAATAGCTCCACTCGATCGCCCGCGACAATTTGAGAAAAGCAAAACCGTAAGCATGCGACAATTTGAGATTGGAACTTCAATAATGTTAATGAGATGTAACTGGGGAAGCAAGCAGCACTCACTTGATCGCATACCACAGATAGTCCGAAACATTTCTAGTGACGCTAATGTACACTAATTTTCTACTTCGACAAAACAGATCCTGAACGAAGTAGATTACTATCATTGACCAATATTTGCCCCCAAAAAACGATCGCTCGCAAAGACGCGACCCAATCAGCCGACACAATGTTCGCCCCGAAAAAAACAACCGCCCACAAACCCAGAATCTCAGACTCAACGAGTTACAGTGAAATCGACGGCGAAGATGCAAACCTAGCGCAGACGACTGAGGAGAAGCGTGGCTCGGTCACAGTGAGTGTCTCCACCGTCGACGCCGCTCGATCGACCACCGACGCCCTTGTGGGACTAGTGTCGCGCGCTCTGACACCAGCGTTTGACGAAGAACTGAAGCTCGCGAGGCACCGGATCGTGATTTGCGTCGAGATTTAGGGCTTAGGGTTCGAAACGTTGATTGAGGGAAATCGCACAGGGGAACGGAAAGGAAAATGCAAAGGGGAACGAGCGGCTTAGGGTTCCAAATCGTCGATTGAAGGAAAACGTAAGAACAAAGAGAGGAGACGTCGTTTTGGATGATAAGTAATATCCAAAACAACGTCGTTTTGCTGACCCGGACGATTTGCCTTGCCCCGTTGCCACGTAGGAGAGAGAAAGTCTTTAATTAAGCCATGTCGCAATTTCCGTTACGGTAAGCTAACGGTGTTAACGGAAGGACTGCATTGACTCAACTTGACAAGTTTTAGGACTCAATTGAACTTTTTGTAAGTTTTAGGACTCAATTGCACTTTGTTGACAAGTTTTAGGACTTCTGCTGAACATATCCCAAATAATATAAACACATGTTCCCGGGAGCATTACTAAACGCAACTTTAGGTGCTGTTTGGTAACGCTCTAGGAAATCTTTTTGTTCCACAAAATAGAAATATAACATAAATATGTTTAATAATTTTTTTGTTCCTGAAAATAGATTTGAAAAAAAATACTTATTTATTCTTGGGAACAACTCAAGAAACAAGTCTTTTTTTTTTTTTTTTTTTTTTTTTGCTTTTATTCCTTTTTTCTTCCTCTATTCTTCCCCTTAGTTAGTCATCGGAGCCTTGTTGGCCCCCAATGAAGTCACCTTGAGCTCGCGGCCACTGGTGAGTCCCCCCTTTGAGTCTCGTCGTGGTTGGGTGAGATCGAGCCTCGCCTACCATTGCAGGGTTGGCGTAGCTTGGATAGGCGAGGCCGACCTTGTGAAGGCCGGGTGAGGTCGAGCCTCGCCGATGGTCGGGCGAGGCTTGGCCTTGCTGGCCATGGCCAAGGTTGGCGGCCAGCCAGAGGAAAGAGAAGAAAGAGAAAAAAATAAAATAAAATAATTAATATATTAAAATAAATTTTAAGTTACAAAAATATTTGGATTCGTACCAAATGTGTTTCGTTCTAGAAACATAAATTTTATACAATTATCAAATCTTTTCGAATGTTCAGAAACATGTTAAGTGAATGGAAATAGAAAAAATTGTTTCCGAACAAAAATTGTTCCCGATAACAGAAATATTACTATACGTATTTTTAATTTACAAAAACTAAGTTTGAAAACTTAGAATATCACTATTAAAAGATTTTTTTTTTTTTTTTTTTTTTTTTGGGGGTAAATTTAAACACGAAAATTTTCTTTCCGAGGGTAAGTTTTTCACGAAATATAATAAAAGGCCGTGAAAATTCGGAATAAAGATGTTAGACTTCCACTACTAAAGATAATAGTACAAAACCAAGATTGAAGTTCTCGCCGAATACACGATTTGAACACGGAGGGCAAAAGCTCTACCTAGCCGTTGATGAACGGCCCCAAAATTACAAGATACCGTTACTTAGTCCCCCCCGGGAAGTCTTCTCAACCGTTTGCCCAGTACCAAAAACCGCTACCCTTCAAGAATTGCCCGACTCTTCGCTTCAAAGCACGCAAGAACCCTTCATTGTTCCTCTCTCCATCACTCCCCAGCCGCAATCTTTCCCCTTTCTTCTTCTTCTTCTTAAACTGGACAATCTTCCTCCTAATGGAATGTAGATTGACTTACCCAAAAAGAAAGATAAAATTTCCAAATTGACCCAACAACGCCTGGTCCGGTCCTCGCCTGGTCCGCCCGGTATGGGCAACTGCTGCTCGGGGGTCGTTGGTCATAGTGCCCCGAAGGTGAACCTACAAAAAATGGGGTCTGCCATGGAGAATGCGAGCAATCCGGAGGGCAATGCCACCCCGAACAATAATGTGTTCGTCCCGCCAAAGATGGCAACCCCGAATTTCAAGCCGTCCAAGCCGGCCCTGCTCGGCACCGTCCTCAACCGGCCGATGGAGGATGTCAAGGCCATGTACTCGATAGGCAAAGAGCTTGGCCGGGGACAATTTGGCATCACATACTTGTGTACCGACAAGGCAACTGCAAGCAGTTCGCTTGCAAGACGATCGCCGAGCGGAAGCTTGTGAGCAAGAAGGACATCGAGGATGTGAGCAGGGAGGTCCAGATCATGCACCATCTGACTGGCCAGCCCAACATTGTGGAACTGAAGGGGGCTTATGAGGACAAGCGCTCGGTTCCCTTGGTGATGGAGCTGTGCGCCGGGGGGGAGCTGTTCGACCGGATCATAGCCAAGGGGAATTACACGGACCGTGCTGCCTCGTCGCTGCTCAGGACAATTGTTCAGATCGTGCACACGTGTCACTCTATGGGGGTCATTCATCGGGACCTCAAGCCCGAGAATTTCCTTCTGTTGAGCAAGGACGAGGACTCGCCACTTAAGGCCACCGATTTCAGTCTATCAGTGTCCTTCAAGCCAGGTTGGCCTCTTAATCCTCAAGTCACATTTTTCACTTTCCTGATGAAAGCCAATGATTCAAAGTGGGAAAGATAGCGAGTTTCTGGTTTGCTCAGGCTCAAGTAGCTCATAATCTTCTAGTCAATTAGTACTAGAATGACCGGTTTTCCATTCGCTGAATGTGGCTAATGAGAGAAAAAAGTATTACATCAGCTCGTTTTACTGTTCTTTGGGCAGGAGATACATTTCAAGATGTAGTTGGAAGTGCATATTACATTGCACCGGAAGTTCTGAAGAGGAAATACGGGCCGGAAGATGACATTTGGAGTGTCGGCGTGATGCTATATATTCTTCTTTGTGGAGCTCCTCCTTTCCGGGCAGGTAAAGATGGCCACTGTCGACTTCCAGCTTTTCCTTTTCTTTTTGTTCATTTCACATCTTAAACTAATTAACTTCAAGACAGTCCACCTGAGTCGGCAATCAATTCAAAGAATACAAGTTTCTCATTATCTTGCTTAAAATGAGATGCTTTGCATGGACAGAGTCAGAAACCGGGATTTTCAATGCGATCTTACGTGGCCACCTTGATTTTAGCAGTGATCCGTGGCCATCGATCTCGCCGGGGGCAAAGGATCTCATCCGCAAGATGTTAAACTCTGATCCTAAACAGAGGCTAACAGCTTTCAAAGTTCTTAGTAAGTATTTTTGCGAAGAAATGTTTCGATATGCAGTAAGTTTACTTATGCTGCAACTGCAAGAATCGTGGTTAGATACATTTCCGTGCTGTCTTATTCTAATGACATGATATTATCGCCAAACATTTTAATAGATCATCCATGGATCAAGGAGGATGAAGAAGCGCCCGATATCCCTCTTGATAACGTGGTGTTGGATCGCCTCAAGCAATTCAGAGCGATGAACAAGTTCAAGAAAGTGGCTCTTCGGTACTAATTGAGTGATGGACTGAAGGAGGGTGCTAAACTACCAACTTTTGTGGCTAGATGTTTCTGCTAGTACTGATTCTTAGATTCTTTCAATGCAACACCATAGGTCATCGCTGGATGTCTTTCAGAGGAAGAGATAAGAGGATTGAAGGAGATGTTCAAGGGCATGGATATCGACAATAGCGGTACAAGAACACTAGAGGAGTTGAAGCAAGGGCTCTGGAAGCAAGGGACGAAGCTGTTGGAGTACAAAGTTAAACAATTGATGAAAGCTGTAAGTCAACTCTTAAAGCGCGTTTAGTAACGTTTCTATTCAAAATTTGTTTCCTGGAATATAAATAGTTTTTTTTTTTTTTAATTTCTGTTTCAGGGAACAATTTTTTAATAGAAAAATGCGGTGGCTGGTAACCGGCTGGGTGACGCCCGGCTCGCGACAGCCGGCCCGGAGGCTAGCGAGGCTTGGTGAGGCTTGGACTTGCACCGACCGGGAGGCCGAGCCTCGGGCCGTGCGAGGCTCGGCCTCGCCGAGCCACACGCCAGCAACGTTGTCCCGGAGGTGGCTTGGCAAGGCCGAGCTTGCCCAGCCACCGACAAGGCTTAGCCTCACCGTGGCTGGGCGAGCTCGGTCTCGCCGGATCTGGGTGAGCTCGAGCTCGCCCAGCCAAGGCGAGGTCGAGCCTTGCCGGCCAAAGAAAAAAGAATAAGAAAAAAGAGAAAAATTTTTTTTTTTTTTTTTTTTTGTTTTTGTTCTTTTGTTTCTTCAAAAGTATTCATGGGGACAAGAAATAAGTTTTTCTTATTTCTTGTTTCTTCCAAATTTGTTGTCGGGAGAAAAAAAATAGATTTTTTGTTTTTAGAAACAAAAGTGTAAACAAATGCGTTTCTGTTCTTTTTTTATTTCTCGGAACAAAAGAACAGAAATTTGTGTTTCGGAGAACAAAAACAAAAATAAACAAAGGGTGCGCATGATAAAGCTTCTTGGTCGGGAATGTCGAAACAGAAGCAAGATCGATAGAGGAAGAAAAGGCTAAGAGAAATTTCTCTCTTTTCGTATATTCATATATCTCGACATTGTACAATTATATTACAAGATGTACACTAAAAAAGGAATTATAAAATTACAGATCAATTTAGATCAATTTGTTTTCAATCTAATTTCCTAGATTGATTCTATGAGATTAGAATCAAATCAATTCGGGTCCAATTATCTCATGCATATCTTCCAACACTCCCCCTCAAGCTGGTGGCTTGTAGATATCCAAGACACCCAAATTGCTTAGGAGATATGCATGCTGTCTTTGACATAAGGCTTTGGTAAACACATCTCGCAGTCGTTCAAATGGTTCCAATTCCTTTTGTCTCAATTACGCCTTCTTGGATTTTTTCCCGAGTGAAATGACAATCCACTTCTATGTGCTTGGTTCTCTCGTGCATTACGGGATTTGCTGCAAGCTTCAAAGCCGATTCGTTGTCACAGTACAGCTTCGTGGGTCCCCTTAGCCGTACTCCAAGATTGTTGAGCAATCCTCGTATCCAGACAATTTCACATGTGGTTTTTGCCATGGCCCGATATTCTGCCTCAGTCGATGATAGAGAAACTGTCGCTTGCTTCTTGGTTTTCCATGAGAGAAGTGAGTCTCCAAGCTTTATACAGAACCCAGTTATGGACCTTCGACTCATGGGGCATGTCGCATAGTTCGCATCACAAAATGCTGTCATCTCCATGTTACATTTTCCGGATAAGAGTATTCCGAGTCCTGGACATCCCTTCAAATACTTGACGACCTTTAGTGCTGCATTCATGTGGGATTCCTTTGGCTTGTGCATGAATTGACTCAAGTTCTACACTGCATATGATATATCAGGTCTAGTCATGGTCAGATATATAAGCTTTCCGATGAGTTTCTGGTAGCTCGTCGGATCCTGTAGTATAGGATCATCCTGAGATGCTCCCTTGGCATGATCTACTGTAGTTAGCCTGATATTCTGTTCAATTGGAATGACAGCTGGCCTGCAACCTGATAAACCAACCTCTGATATGATTTCCAATACGAACTTTCTCTGGCTGAGAGAAATTCCTTGATGAGATCGTGCGATTTCAATTCCAAGAAAATATTTTGGTGCTCCCAAATCCTTTATGTGGAAAGTGGTGTGCAAGTATCTTTTAAGGCTCTCTATCGCAACTTCATCGTTTCCCATGATAAGGATATCGTCTACATAAATCATCAAATAGATAGATGACATACCTCTGGTCCATGTAAATAAAGCATAATCATACTTTGACTGCTTGAAGTTTGCCTTGATGAGAGCATTAGCAAATTTTGCATACCATTGTCTAGAAGCCTGCTTCAGCCCAGAAAGGGATTTACGGAGACGACACACTTTATTCTCCCCCTGTCTTCGTAAACCCTGAGGAATGTCCATGTAAATTTCTTCATCCAGATCACCATGAAGAAAGGCGTTGTGCACGTCCATCTGATGAAGCGGCCAATCATGAATTGCTGCCACAGAGAAGAAGGATCTTACAGTGACATCTTTGGCTATTGGAGAAAAGGTCTCATTGTAGTTGAAACCTTCTCTTTGTGTATATCCTTTTGCCACCAATCAAGCTTTGTATCTCTCAATGGACCCATCTGCTCTATATTTGATTTTGTATACCCATTTGCATCCTATAGATTTCCTATTTTTAGGAAGGTTGACTATCTCCCAGGTGTGATTATCATTCAACGCCTGTATTTCGCTATTGCCCGCGCGCCGTGGGTCTTGGGATGCCTTTTCATAGCTGGATGGTTCCTTCTCATCGGATATACGACTAATGCAACATTTATGTTCCGATGAAAGTCTTTCAAAGGAAACATAGGAAGATGTCGGATAGTTAATACCTCGTCCATTGTGAGAAGCACAGATGTAATCTTTGGTCCACGTTGGTGGTCTCGTGGCTCTTCTTGATCGACGAGGTTGATCGATTGATGGTGTTGAAGGGGGTATTTCCGGAGCACTGGTTTCTTCACCTTTATCAGAAGAGTCCTCAAGATTGGATGGAGCAGGAGGTATGCTTTCAGACCTTTCCGGTGGTCCAAGCTGATCAAATGATTGTGGAATTATTCGCCCTGGGGATGTAGCAAAGAAATAATCAGGAGACTGGTTGTCTTCAATTGCGGATTGATGTGAGCTGGTGGAGACGTCTAAATCTTCTGTGGCTTCCTGGAATGGAAAAACATCTTCGTGAAATATGACATCCCTGCTCACAAAGAATTCTCCTGTTGATGCATCCAAGACATAGTACCCCTTCTGCAGGTTGTGATAGCCCGTAAAGATGCATTTCCTTGCTCGTGGCCCCATCTTATCTCGAGGTCCCATAGTTGTAGCATAGCACAGGCACCCGAAGACTCGCAGATGATCTACTGCTGGTTTCTTACCATAAAGTAGTTCAAAGGGTGACTTACCAGCCAATATTCGAGTGGGCATTCGGTTGATTAGGTAAGCTGCAGTGAGGACACAATCTCCCCAATAGGTTGCTGGTATAGATTCCTGAAATTTTAGGGCACGTGCAACTTCCAGCAAGTGACGATGTTTACGTTCCACCACCCCATTCTGCTGTGGAGTGTAAACGCAGGAGCTTTCGTGTAGGATTCCATGAGCCAGGAAGAGTGACCTGCATTCATGATTAAAAAACTTCTTCCCATTGTCAGTCCGTATTCGCTGGATTGATTTCCCAAACCGATTTTTAGTCAGGATAATGAATGTCTTCAAATTGGCTGGAACTTGTGCCTTTGACTGCATTAAAAATACCCACGTGGCTCTAGAATGATCATCAACAATCGTGAGAAAATATCGGGAACCGTCACGATGTGTTGTGTGATATGGACCCCACACATCCACGTGAATTAAAGACAGGGCTTTATTTGAACGTTTTGAATTGGAAGGGAAGGCTATATGAGATTGTTTTGCTAAGGGGCAAACATGACATTTCGAATAAGGAAAATAAGCACTATGTCCCATTCGTGAATGCAAGAGAAAATTTTTATCATTGGTAATGGCATTACACAATGACATTTTATTGAAAGAAATTGATTCATGCTGACTTGGAATGCTGGCCCGTAAATATAAACCTCCGTAGATATTACCCAAGCACATCGCCTTCCCGATCGAAAGGGCCTGAAAAAAACATTTGTCGATCAAAGAGTATTTGGCAGAATTTTCTTTGCGTACTGGATACGTAAATGAGGTTGAACTGAATTGAGGGACATAAAGGACATTTTTCAGAAGGATTTCAGGAGTCAATTGAACACTTCCTGTTGATGTGACATGAGTGACATTTCCATTTGGAAGTTCCACAGAGATAGGTGTCTCCAATTTCCTATTTCGTTCTGAGAAAAAACTCATATCACAGATAATGCGATCACTCGCCCCTGAGTCTATTATCCATGTCCTTTTTGAAATGGAGTTTATTAGGCAAAGGGATATACCTGAAAACTTCCTCTTTTATCTCCAATATCTGCCTTTGCAAAGGCTCGCATCAATTGTTGATATTCCCCGTGGGTAATGGGTCGGTTGTCGCTTGTCCCAAAGTGGGTCCAAGTCACTTGGTAAGCTGCAGAATATTTTTTTCCTTTTTCTCCCGGCTTTCCATGCAATTTCCAGCAATTATCTATGGTATGATGCGGGCGTTTGCAATGTTTACAATACAATTTACCTTTTGTTTTTGAATTTTGGCTGAAATTTCGATGGAAAAAAATCTGGCCGTCGGATCCTTTGATCATGGGATAATCTCTGCCGTCCGATCCAGCGGATAGATCGGTTCTTTGTGGACCGTCAGATCTTCGGGAGAAATCAGATCCATCAGATCGCCTCAACAGATCGGGGCCGTCGGATCACCTCAACGGATCCGAGCCGTCCGATCGCCTCAATATATCGGAACCATCCGACTCCTCACCAAATCTTGGCCGTAGAATCGATCCTTTTTAATGCCTCGATCCACCATTTCTAACCCTAACCCTAGCCCTTCGCCCCCAATTCTCTCTCGAGCTAGGGTTTTCACCCCCAACTCTGTCCCGCGGCGTTCTCCGCGGAGGGCAAGGGCTACGGTGTCTCCTCCTCGTGCCTCGCTCCGAAGTCGTGAATCTTTGACTCTCCTCTTGGACGGCTAGCTGAAAAATCCGGCCGAGGGGCGGCACAGGGTCCATCGCCCGATCTCGTGATCTCGAACGTCGGGTAACTTTTGTTCAAAATCAAGAGAAATCGAGTCGATTTCTCCCTTTCCTTGATAGATCCATCTTTCGAAGCGTTTCGGGGGTCCTTCGAGCTTTTCTTCTGCAGCCTCGAGCTCGTTCCAGAGTGATGAGAGTTTGTTGTAAACCGCCGTTATTGACATATTTCCCTGTTTCAGATCCGTGAGCTCTTGCGTGAGACAAAAAATCTTTGCTCGATCTAACTTCCTGTACATTTCTTTGATGTTGTCCCACATGATTTTGGCGTCTTCGTTGGTGGGAGCCCCGCCGCGCGACGTCCTGGGAGACGCAGCTTGCCGATCCAAGTGCGGATCGGCGATTGCACTTCCTCCAAAGGCCTTGCGAGCCTCTTATCCGACGGGATCGGTATGGTTCCGTCAAGGAAACCATCCTTATCTTTAGTCGCGAGAGCCCTCCGGAAATCCTACGACCACTTGCTGTAGTTTTCCGGCCCAGTCAATTGCAGACTGATGAGTCGCACCTCTGGACCGTCGGCGGTGGACACATGTAATGGGTCCCCAGGTTCGGGTCGGCCAGTGATCCCCGCAATCGGATAAGGAAAGAAACCGGGTGGAAAATTTGGGTTTGGGTAGGAATTCGTCCCCATGCCCGACCCATCGAATCCGGATCCATACCTCGCATTGAAGGGATTCGGGTGAAGGGTTGCTCCAGATCCAGTTTCTCCAGACCCAATTCTCGATTCTGCCTCGGTGGCTGGATTTGCCCCGCTCGCGGCTGGTAGATTCCCATCGAGCTGAACACCGCTTTGGTAAGTACTTACCCTCGGCGATGATGGATTCGGATTTGCCTGAGGTACCATGGATAGGGTACCCATTGGTAAGGTTGGCCCGGAATGGGCTGCCCCACGTTCGCCTGAGCCGGGAACATTCCCATTTGGATTTGTGCTTGTTGCCGTGTTGTAAAATTTTCAGGATTTGTTGCGGCATTGGTTCCCTGCATCTGGATGCTTGAAGAGACTTCTCCTGTGGATGGAATTCCGGTTCCAACAGGAGGTTGATTTTTTGGATTCATGGTAAGTGGATCCTCTTCGCTTCTTCTCCTTTTGAACAGAGATTGATTCTTTCGTCACAAGACACAATTCTTGTCTTGCAGGTTGAAACCGAAAGTAATCTGGTGCGGAATTTTCAATTTAGAGCCTCGGCTCGATACCATGTCGAAACTCGGGATAAGGGGAGAAGAAAGATCGATAGAGGAAGAAAAGGCTAAGAGAAATTTCTCTTTTTACGTATATTCATGTATCTCGACATTGTACAATTATATTACAAGATGTACACTCAAAAAGGAATTATAAAATTACAGATCAATTTAGATCAATTTGTTTTCAATCTAATTTCCTAGATTGATTCTATGAGATTAGAATCAAATCAATTCGGGTCCAATTATCTCCTGCATATCTTCCAACAGAACAATTTCTTTTCGAAATAGTTCTTTTCTATTTCTACTCTAGGGAACAACTTCGAATAAAATAAGGTGTTTGGTAACTACACAAAATTTCTATTCTTGAAATAAACAAAGAATAGACATGTATTTGGTACGATTTTGTATTTTTTGTATTTATCGTTTTTTATTCTTGCTCACGGATCATCAACTGTTGGCTGCCGTCGATCGGCGACGATGGACAGCGGCAACTGGCGGTTGTGCGACAACAGCGATGGACGGTGGCGGTGTCGGGTGGTTGGCGGTCGATGTTGGCCGGCGGTCGGTGGTGGCTCTGGGCGGTTGGAGGTGGTCGCGGCAAGAGAGAGGAACAAAAGAAAAATAAAAAAGAAATTGACCTATTTCTAGAAATTGTTCCCAGAAACAAGAAGCTATTTTTTTTTTGTTTCTTATTTCTTTACCAAATCCATTCCCGAGAATAGAAAAATAGATTTTTTGTTCCCGAGAACAAAAGTTTTACTAAACGGATTTATGTTCTTTTTTTTTTTTGGGAAACAAAAGAATAGAACAAAAGAATAGAAATTGAGAGAAACAAAAACGTTATCATGCAGGCCCAAACAAGCCCTTAGTTGCCAATATCATTTGGCATTGGCGGAGACTGATCGCATCGAACATGGGGGCTACAATTATTCATGCAACTGAATACATGTTCGCATGCATAAACATGCTAGTACCTTCTCTTCTCTGTGTTTTGCTCTTTCCTTGGATGAAGGCCGATGCTGATGGTGATGGAACCATAAATTACGATGAGTTTATTACAGCAACGATGCACATGAACCGGATGGACAGAGAAGAGCATCTTTACACAGCCTTCCAATTTTTCGATAAGGACAACAGTGGGTACGAGTCCTAAGAAGTTTTAAATAGGTTCAATTGATTGTCTAATTACAAGAACAATACAGGCTCATTGCTGTAGGTTTAAGTGAGCGAAACCCACAAAAAAAGGACTGCTGAGTCTTTTATAGAACCAATGAAGATCTTGTACGTTTTATAGATCAAGCATTGAAAGTTGCTTCTGGATGCAGCAAAAGTTCTAGAAGGTTCTGATCTCGCAGATTATAGTAAACTCTTTAGTGATGCGTACGGATATGTTACAACCGAGGAACTTGAACAAGCTATTACGGCATGCTCGATGGAAGGGACATCAACGAAATCATTTCGGAAGTCGATGCCGACAACGTAAGTCGCAACAAACACATTCATACCGCATTGACTATTCAAAAACTCTCGATTCCTACCATTTAAGTGTACTTATGACAAGCGACACTTACAGGATGGGCGAATCAATTATGACGAGTTCGTGGCAATGATGAGAAAGGGGAATCCAGAAGCAAATCCGAAGAAGCGACGCGATGTGTTTGTCTGATGATGTGACTCCGGAGAAACATGATGACAAAAGAACAAAAGTCTCATCCTTTCCAACACTAATGTATCTTTTTGTTTTCGCCGGAGAAGTTCATGGACTATTGAGCAGACACTTTGATAATAGAGGGCATTACATGTACTCATCACTGGTTTAAAGGGAAGAACTTGGGAGGATACCGGGTGGTTAGATATGGGCTCAGCAGAAAATACGTTGTTAGGGGAGTTTCTGGTTCCAAGCTGTACATTCTCATCTTTGTTATGCTCCAACAGGTTTGTCCGACATTTTTAAAGGTTCACTTGTTAGGTAGGAGAAATTGTTCGTATGCCGGATGCAACGCGTGGTTGCCCATGTCGCGGTTGAACAATAAGCCAAATGTATGTAAACAAGAATGTTATTAAATTCAAACAGGAAATTAATTGGAATGCATAAGCTGGTAGTTCAAACTATACAAAAACCTCGTAAGCTGATGCGCGGAATGCTATCTACAATAGCGAGTAACCAGTCTCCGTCACAAGTTGCGAGAAGACTATTGAGCTAAGTAGCACCACGTGACACGATACGACACGACATGTCGACAAATCGTTTCTAAAAAAAAAAAGATAATTCCAACACGTTGGGACACGTTGTATATTAAATATATATTTTTATATATACATAATAAATTATCATTTTTAATTATTTCAATCAAATTAATTTGAATCAAATTCATAAATAAATAAATAATTAAAAAAACGTAGAATGAATATACGCTAAAAACATTAATCCGCCATTTATTAATATTATTAATTATTTCAATTTGACAAATTTAACTCTATTTCAATAATTTATAGGGTTAATACCTTGAAAAACCCAAAACTGGTACACCTGTGACAAATTTACCCCAAACTATTTTTTTGACTATGAAAAACCTCAAACTTGTACACTCGTAACAAATTTACCCCGACTAACGATAAAAAACTCTAAACTGGTACATTTATGACAAATTTATCCTAGACTAATTTATTTGACCACAAAAAACTCCAAATTGGTAAATTTGTGACAAATATACCCTTCATTAAATTGGATTAATACAAAAAAAAAAATCACAAACATTATAAACTGTGACAAATGAAGTGTGAAATCCTAAATTGATATATTAATAAACTGTCACGTGTTATTTAACTTAATAATTTGACAATAAAATTTAATAAAAACTAACATAGGGTAAATTTGTCACAAGTGTACTAGTTTGGGGTAAATTTGTCAAAGGTATACCAGTTTGGAGTTTTTGGTGGTCAAAAAAATAGTTTGTGGTAAATTTGTCACATGTGTACCAGTTTGGGGTTTTTCGAGGTTAATAAAACTTGGAGAAAAAACATGTGATTTGCATTCCGGATTCGCATGTTAGATATGTTGGAAGTGGAAAAAAAAAAAAAACTTAAGAAGTGAATTGTACATCATGGGAAGTGAGAATTAAAAAAGAAAAGAAGATTATGTTTTTCTTCTTTCTCCATTTATTATATTTATTATTGCGTTTTATTTTTTCACATACATATATTTTCACGTCTCATTTATTGAATTTTTAAAATTGATGTCGAGGTACATGCTATGATGCTAAAGGGATCTTAGCTGTCCCACATCACTTAAAGTTGAGATCTCCAGATTGGCATTAGAGTCATGTTAAAGTGATGCACGATACTAAAGAAAACTCTTAGAGAGCGTCGGTACTTCGTAATCATCGAGGAGTTACAAACTTTGCTTGTAAAGCATATGGCTAAAAAAGGAAGGTTTTGAGGACCCACTAAAAAGAACGGTGGGCGCAACCGAAAAGGAGGAAGAGCGTTTGGCTAAAAGAGGAAGGTTTTGAGGACCCACTGAAAGGGGTGTCGCATCATCGTACCGTAGCCGGCCTTTCCATCCGATGATCCGTCAATCCCGGTCACATCCGAGTGGACAGCTGCTGCTTGCGAAGCCCGTCAACAACCGGTGGCGGAGGAGACCGGCGGATGGGCACGTGCATGATCCGTCGTCGACTAACCGTCGAATGTCCAGGAAGAAGGGGGGTTGGTTCTTGCTTTGGTTCCATCGAGACGTAAACGTGTCCTTTCTTTAGCCTTTTTTAAGATTTTTTTTTGAACGAAACCTTTTTTAAGATATAAGGAGATGAGATTTCGAACGCAAAGGACAGGAGACAGACAGGCAATGGAGAATAGGTAATGGGGGTTGCCTAGGGTTTCAGTTGTCCGACAGGGAAGGCCTAGAAGACGGCGAATCCCGCCGGGTTCCCTCCCTTGGGATTTGGTTGGCTCGGAAGCTCCTTTCGGCTCCGCATCTCTGCGAAAAAATTTTAGGTGGGCCTGCGTTAAAATCCCTTGGAATGCTTCGCTAAAATTTATTTCCTCATCGATCATATCTACTTCGTCAATTTAATTTTCGAGATGCATAATCATTATTGTAAAGTACTCAAAAACTGACACCTCTTGTAAGGGTACCATTGCCAAGTACCATGGGCCCCTGAATCGCGAAAATGACACTTTAAGATTACCATAGCTAGAATATACAATACAAATAATGAAGATAAGAAATTCACACACCTAATTTAGAATTCATCATTCTTAATGCAAAATAACGATGATCTAAAGCTAAGTGCTTCTTTTTTATCATCTTCCACGGGTGTTTAGTATTGTACATTAGAGTTAAATAAGAGATTTGAGCATTATTTATAAAGTTTTAACTCACATGTCTTCTTATAATATATTAAGTTTTACTCGGCTCACACAAGCTAGTTTATATTAGACTTATTAAAAATCTTTATATCTTATCTCATTAAACCAATCTCGTAAAATAATAAATTTCAATCTCAATTAATGCGGCTTATATAAGAAAAACTCCTATATTCTCTGACATTGACGAGGTCATTGGTTCTTTAAGGGAGCGAGCCTGTGACATCCCAAGTCTTATTACAGTTGGGAAGGGCCTATTGAGTGAGTAATAAGTCGACCCTCTCCCTCATATGGTCACCATCTCATCAAACACTCCTACGAATGGTGCTTGGATTATGAAAGAATCAATGCTGAAATGATCATTGAAAATCTTTGAGGTATTTGCAAAATACAACATTTTCCATAGGGGTACAACAAATCGCTCTTGAGTACAGCATTTTTAAGATGGTAAATTGGTCCCTTGAGGGCGTATAGAAATCCTCTGGTGTGGTTACTTGAGTATTCTTTTTCAGGGTTTGATCCAGGTGATACTCGGTCCCTCGCTCCTCGAGAAGAGCTTAATAGTTTACCACATTTGCCATTTACCCAAAAGGAAACAATCAAATAAAAGACCGAGAAGAAAAAAAAAAAAAAACAAAGAAATGTTCAATAAAGCTAGAGCTAAACCAGTTTCTGGTCAAGAATTACGCTGAATTTCCATCAAAATCTTGCTAGAGTTATCCTCACTCAATGTACAATTTTTACTCTCTCTCTCTCTATCGATTTACATACACGGTTTTTATTTTTAGCACTTGTGAGCTGATTTCCCTTCTTTTCTTCGAATATGTATCAAGTGCATCCTCTACAAAACTTCCCACAAGGTCCACCGAGATTTTTCTCTACATACAGAAAAGTCTAATTAAGATCGGGTTAGGGCCCAAGCGCGCTTTGGTAGATGCACTTCGGTCTCTCTAAATCATCACACTAACGACATCATTACCTGTTAGATCATATCAATCTCATGAACGAGGCAAACCACATGACTCAATGCATCTCGGGCACGGCAGTCACCGCGCAAACGGCAGAAAACTATCATACAGACGGATCGGGTCGGGTCGGTCGAAAATGATCTAATCTAAATTGATAAATTTAACCCGTTTTGACCAATTCCTGACCCAACCTATATTGTTAAAATATTTATATATTTAACCAAATCTAGAAAAATTCATATTCAAATTAAGGTGAAAGCATAGAGCGAGTGAACACGGAATTGAACAAGAAAGTGAAGAGAGAGTCATAATGGTGAGTTGGGTCTAAATAAATTATGAACTTATTTAATACCCATATTATTTTGATCTTCACCATTCCAAACGCATGAATGAATGACTTATTATTGAATATAACTAACCCACATAATAATATAGTTCATTACATATGGATTAAGAAATATGTCGAGAAAATTACTAAAATAATCTTATATTTATTGTAATTTTTTCAATTTAGTCATAAATCTTTTTTTCTTGTCAATTCGATCCTACACTATTTGCAATTGTGTTAATTCAGTTAATCTAGCCAAATTTGATTGGCTGGTGTTGATGTGGACGCTGGCTGGCATTAATCATCCGGCCGATGTTGAAGTGTTAGTTTTTTAATAATATTTTATTTTATTCAAATTTTATATTAATGTTTTTTTTCTCTTTTTTCCTTTCTTTTTTACTTTTCCTCCTACTACTCTTCTTCTTCCCCCACCCCTTATAGTGGCTAGCGAGGGCCACAGGCCCTCACCAGTGAGGGTAGTCTTGCCAAGGGCCATGGCCGCCTTTACTCACGGTCTTTAGGCCTTTGTGAGGTGCAACCACCTCAAATCAAGATTGAAATGTGGTGGAGAGGCTTAATTAGGGTCGAGGACCATTGGTGTAGAGAGAGAGACAGAGAGAGTGCGCCTAAGACAGAGGGGGAGGACCATGAGCACCTCGCGAAGGCTTAGGGGTTGTGAGGGCTTCACCAGTCGCAGGCGAAGATGGCCATGGCCTTCCGAGCTGCGGGCAAGACTGCCTTCACCACAACTAACGAGACTATGGTGAGGCTGTCCTCGCTTAGATTTGGGCGAGGCTAGGCAAAGGCTCGCAACCTTCGCCGGTGGTTGATGAGGGCTCACAACCCTTGCTTAGTGGCCAGTAACTCGTTGACCATTGTGGGGGAAGAAGAAGAACAGAAGGAAGAAAAGAAAAAAATATAAGAAAAAAATTAATAAAAAAATTTTAAAAAATAAAATATTATAAAGTTGGTCGGATGGTTGATGTCAGCCAACATCCACGTCAATACTAACTGGCCAAATTTAACCATATTAAAATTAAAAGATATAAGACTAAATTAGCAAAAAAAAAAAAAAAAAACTATGATTGAATTGGTATAAAAAGGTTTAGAAATAAATTGGAATCAATTTAAGATTTTTTTGACAATTTTCCCTAAATATGCTTATGATTTATTTCGACGGGTCTAGTCACAACTAATTGGGATAATGTTGAGTAAATTTGGTTAATATAATCGTTGGTAATGAACACGCGGCAGCACGATTGTTACCTCGGCGAAGACTTCTTGTCTAACAACTTGAATACGAGAATAAACTTGTTCTGGTGTACTAAAAGGTGAAGTTTCACGCCAAAGCTGTCCGTGAAACTATCCTTTGTCACGATCAAATCATGGTCTAAATCAACAGTTAGACGGTTAAAAGCCGTTAAAAATGACTGAATACAAACATCGCAAAAAAAAATCCAAGCAAAAAAAAAAAAAAAAAAAAAAAGGACCCGAAAAGAAAAATCTGGAGTGCAAGGCATCCGATTCACAGGAATAGGTTGATCCGTTCGTGTCCATGGTCATACGAGCTTTTATTCGATACAAGTGCCATGTAAAAAAAATCATTACACAAACAAGATTGAATCACAAATAAAATGAACTCATTATATAATAAAAAAGAGCTTTCGTTCTACAATTGCTTGTGTAGAATAATATTGCACACTACTATATACGTATCGGTGCTCGAAATTTTCTTTCTATTATAATTCTTTTTAACACCGTCAGCCTACCAATCAGAAACCTTAAAAATCTCATTAAATGTACCATGCACGTAGAGTTGGCAATATGGGTCAAAAATCCATATTATAACTCATTTTAAGTTAAATGGGTCATATATGGGTCAAGTGAATGTTAGATATGGGTCAAAAATGGGTCAAGTGAAAATTAGATATTGGTCAGAAATTGGTTAAGTGAAAGTTAAATATGGGTCAGAAATGAGTCGGTGAATGTAAAACATAAAAATAAATAGTCTAAATAGGTTATAAGGAAATCCATTTTAAAATTTAAACCCTTGGCCTTTTTTTAAATTTATAAAAATGTTTTTTAATAAAAAATCGAAATTATAATTATTTTTCATATTTCAATTTTTTTTTTTCTTTTTTCTTTTTCTTTTTTTCTTTTTCTTTTTCTTTCTTTTTCTTCATTCCTTACTAGCGGCCGGCCGTTGGCTGATGATAGGCCTCGCCAGATTGGCGCAGCCGAGGCCCTGCCCGACGCCGGCGAGCTCGAGCCTTGCCAGATCTGGCTAATTCTTTCCCCCATGCAATCCCTTTCCCCCTAATTCTTTTCAATCTCTGGGGGATTTGCATATACAAGTTCACGGAGTTGTCTGATTCTTTTCAATCTTTGTTTGTTGTATCTCTTGTTGAGATGCGTTTATCCGTGTATTTTGATTGTGGTTTGTCTTGCATTTTTGGGTCCTTCGCTTGCTTGTGTGAGCTTCTGTAAGCCCAGAGAACAGCAAATCATGCTCCCCACAAAGCCCACGCACTTACCTTCTGATAGGACAATTCTGATTAGTAGGATTTGATTGTTTAAGTGCGTGAACGATATTCTACCAAGATAAATAATCTATCTTATGAGCTAGTAATCAGTGCATGCCTTGTTCTTCCGATTTTGGCAAGTCAATGCGATGAGGTGATTGCTGCTGATCTCGGCGTGTGATTAAACCGGCCGACGTCTTTGGAATGCCTATAATTGCTCGACTCCTTTTTGAAATAAAAATTTGTTGCTTTCAATTGCCTTTTGGCCTTGCCGGATTGGCAAGATCGAGCCCCATCTGATGCCGACGAGCTCGATCTTGCCTGTGGCCGGTCACTGGCCGTCGTCGTGGCTGGCGGCCGGCCAAAGGAGAAAAAAAAAAAAAAAAAAAAAAAAAAAAAAAAATTATAAAAATAAAAATTATATTTAAAAAAATTAAAAATTTGATTTTTTAAAAATATTTTTAAAAGAATTATAAAATTTTTCATTAAATTTGTATTGCATAAAAATTGTTAAAAAAAATTATATTACATAAAAATGTTTTAACGATAAATAGGTTTTAGCAATACGGGTCGGAGTCGGGTATTGGTCGAATATGGGTCGGGTCGGGTATAGGTCACTAGATTTACACTATAAGAATATGGGTTAAAACATGTTAAATGGATCAAATATGAGTCGACCCATTTTTGACCCGACCCATACCCGACGGGGAAATTACCTAAAAAGTCCTAAACCTATTGCTATTATTCCAATTCGGTCCTAAACCTTTTTTTGGTCCAATTAAGTCCTAAACCTTTTATTTTTATTCCAGTTCAGTCCATCCCGCCAAAAATGGCCGGTCGGTGCCGACGTGGCAACCGGTCGGCGCCGGCGACATTTTTAATAATATTTTATTTTTAAAATTTTTTTTTTCTTTTATCTTTTTTTTTTTTTTTTTCTTTCTCCCTCTCCCTCTCCCTCCTTCCTCCTCCTCTCCTCCTTCTTCCCTTGCTCCGCGACCGGCCGTAGGGAAGGGCCGGCTGGTCGCCGGACCGAGGCGACCGGCGGGCGAGCCCCGCCGATCCGGCGAGGGGGCCTCGCCTTGCCGGATCGGGCGACGGCGAGGCCCCCGCCCCCGCCCGGCGAGTGCGAGTGCGGCCCCTCGCGCGATCCGGCGACCCCCGTCCCGGCGAGGGGGCCTCGCCGTCGCCCGATCCGGCAAGGCAAGGCCCCCTTCGCCGGATCGGCGGGGGGCTCGCCCCGCCGGCCGCCTCGGTCCCGGCGACCGGCCGGCCCTTCCCTCTCGGCCGGTCGCCGAGTCAAGGGAAGAAGGAGGAGAGGAGGAGGAAGGAGGGAGAGGGAGAAGGAAAAAAAAAAAAAAGATAAAAGATAAAAAAATTTTAAAAATTTTTTTAAAAATAAAATATTATTAAAAATGTCGCCGGCACCGGCCGGTTACCACGTCGCGCCGGCCGGCTATTTTTGGCCGGATGGACTGAACTCGGAATAAAAACAAAAGGTTTAGGACTTAATTGGACAAAAAAAAAGTTTAGGACTCGAATTGGAATAATAGCAATAGGTTTAGGACTTTTTAGGTAATTTTCCCCATACCCGACCCGACCCACCCATTTGCCACCTCTATCATGATGCATGCGAGCTTTCAATTGTTGGGTTTTTTCTTAATTTTTGGAGACTTTTCTTTTCTTTTCTTTTTATCTGTTTTATATTCTAGTGAGATCAGATACACATGCAGCACGGAAAGATAAATGTTGTTCAGCACGTGATTGGTACTGCTGGTGATAGGTAGTGCTGGTGATTTTACCTAAACCAAATGATTCTGGATTAGGATTATGAAATACAAACTCAATCCCCTGAAGTCATCCATCAGGTCTTAAATAACTCAATCCCCTGAAGTCATCCATCAGGTCTTAAACAACTCTCAATGCCCTGAAGTCATCAATCCCCTGGTGATCAGGCGAAGACTGATTATCCGTTGGGCATGATCCTGGCTTCCTAGCCTCCCCGACTTAGTTTACGAAGTCAATTTTTATTAACTGGCGGTACGAATATTTAATTACCCGGCTGAAAGTGAAACCATCCAAGCCCATGATGATGGAGTTGAGATTTTCATTACACGGTTCACGTGAATAATTTAATCTCGAAAGCATCATTCCGTGATATGGACGTGCGCCATTGGAAATTGTTGATGAAATGAATTATTGAAAAGGAACCTCAACTAATCAATCAGCGAGGGTCACGGGCCCTCACCAACCTTGCCTAGATCTAGAAGAGGCCGGGGGGTCTTGGGTGACGCGACCTTGCCCAAATCTAAGTGAGGGTAGCCTCGCCATTGGCCATGGCTGCCTTTGCCCGCGGTCTTTAGGCCTTTGTGAGGTGCAACCACCTCAGATTAAGATCAAAATGTGGTGGTGAGGCTCAATCGGGGCCGACGACCATTGGTAGAGAGAGAGCGCCTAAGACAAAGGGGGAGGACCATGAGGCACCTCATGAAGGCTTAGGGGCTGTGAGGGCTTCGCCGGTTGCAAGTGAAGGTGGCCATGGCCTTCCGAGCTGCGGGCAAGACCACCTTCACTGCAGCCGACAAGGCTATGGCAAGGCTATCCTTGCTCAAATCTGGGTGAGGTTGGGGGAAGGCTCATAACCGCTGGCAAGGGCTCACGACCCTTGCTTAGTGGCCAATGACTCGTCGGCCCTTGTGGGGGAAGAAGAGGAATAGTAGGAAGAAAATAAATAAGATAAGGAAAAAAATAATAAGATAAGAAAAAATAATAAAAAAATCGAAAAATAAAATAAAATATTATAAAATCGCGAATGGTCAACGTCAGCCAACGTTCACGTTAGCACCAACCGGCCAAATTTAGTTAGATGGACTGAATTAGTATAAAGGCAAAAGATATAAAACTGAATTGGCCCCCCCAAAAAAAAAAAAAAAAAAATCTATGACTAAATTGGTTAAAAAAAAGTTTAGAACTGAATTATAATCAGTTCAGGAACTTTTTGGCAATTTTCCCGTAATATGTTTATGATTTATTTTGATAGCTCTAGTCACAACTAATAGGGACAATGTTGAGTAATTTTGGTTAATATAATCGTTTGTAATGAACACGTGGCACTACGATAATTACCTCGGCGAAGAGTCAACGACAAGGCTTCTTATCTAACTGATTGAATATGTGAATAAACTTTTTCGGGTGTACTAAAAGGTGAAGTTTCGTGTCAAAGCTGTCCGTGAAACTATCCTTTCTCACGACCAAATCATGGTCTAAATCCACATTTCACCGTTAAAAATGACTGAATACAAACTTCGCGAAAAAAATCCAAGCAAGGACCCGTAAAGAAAAATCTCGAGAACAAGGCATCCGATTCACGGGAATAGGTTGATCCGTTCGTGTCCGTGGGCATGCGAGCATTTATTCGATACAAGCACCATGTAAAAAAAATCATTACACAAACAAGATTGAATCACAAATAAAATGAACTCATTATATTAATAGAAAAGAGTTTTCGTTCTATGATTGCTTGTGTAGAATAATATTGCACACTACTATATACGTATCGGCGCTTGAAATTTTCTTTCTATTATAATTCTTTTTTGGGTTAATACTTTGAAAAACCCCAAATTAGTACATTTGTGACAAATTACCTCAAACTATTTTTTTATCATAAAAAACCCCAACCAGTACATCTATGACAAATTTATCCTGACTGACTATAAAAAACCATAAACTGATATATTTATGATAAATTTACCCCAAATTAATTTATTTGACAGCAAAAAATCACAAATTGATAAATTTGTGATGAATATACTTTCTGTTAAATTGGATTAATACCACAAAAAAATCTCAAATCGGTATACCGGTCAACTGTCACGTGTCATTTAACTTAATAATTTGACAGTAAAATTTAACGAAAACTAACAGATGGTAAATTTATCACAAGTATATCAGTTTCGGGTAAATTTGTCAAAGGTATACCAGTTTGAGATTTTTGGTGGTCAAAAAAATAATTTGGGGTAAATTTGTCACAAATGTACCAATTTGGTATTAACTCTTCTTTTCTACACCGTCAGCCTACCAATCAGAAACCCTAAAAATCTCATTAAATGTACCATGCACGTGGGCGTTTTTTTCCTTAATTTTTGTAGGCTTTTCTTTTCTTTTATTTTTATCTGTTTTATATTCTAGTGACTCGGACACCTATGCACCAGAGAAAGATAAGGGTTTTTTTTTTTCTTTCCTTGATTTTTGTAGACTTTTCTTTTCTTTTTATCTGTTTTATATTCTAGTGAGATCAGATACACATGCAGCAGGGAAAGATAAATGTTGTTCAGCACGTGATTGGTACTGCTGTTGATTGGTAGTGCTGGTGATTTTACCTAAACCAGATGATTCTGGATTAGGATTATGAAATACAAACTCAATCCCCTGAAGTCATCCATCAGGTGGGCATGATCCTGGCTTCCTAGCCTCCCCGACTGACTTAGTCTACAAAGTCAATTTTTATTAACTGGCGGTACGAATGTTTAATTACCCGGCTGAAAGTGAAACCATCCAAGCCAATGATGATGGAGTTGATATTTTCATTACACGGTTCCTGCGAATAATTTAATTTCGAAAGCATCATTCTGTCATATGGATGTCCACCATAGGAAATTGCTGATGAAATAAATTATCGATAAGGAACCTCAACTAATCAATCAGCCATTTCTCCGTCTAAAATTGCCCATTGTTTTAATCACTATCGATTCTTTAGTACATTAAATGCGGTCCCCATGCCCTGCTCAAAGATTCAAAATCGCTTCGCATCAGAGCCAGAACGGTAGCTGAAGTTTTCCACTTTAGGAAGGTTTTTTTCTATGATAGCAACGTACAATCCGCCATTGACTTGAATCTTCTTTTGTTCACGATTTTTGTTATAATGGGAGCATGCCAAATAAATTCCCTAAAAACTAACTTCCTTAAAAGCACGCGATTTCGAATTTGGAAGACCCCACGACCATGTTATTCCTACTTTTAACGAACTTAACTAGTTCCTGCAATAGTTCTCGACAAGACCTGACAAAAAAAAGAAAAAAAAAACGATATATACCTGTATGTGAAGGAGTAAGTTTTACATATACAAGCTGCGTAGACTTTGATAAGTAAAGGTGCGTTTCGCAAGGACGTTTACGATGATGTTAGACGGTATTCAAGGACTAAAATATAGAGACGGCCGGGCTTTGAAAATGAGCAAGTTAGCTGAACGATGCACCAAGCGCTGCGTCATACATTTCATCTGCATCTGCACTGTGCTCCGTGAAGATTTACTTTTTCTTACATCATACCACGTGGCCGTATCTTTTGCCAACATACATATAATATTGTGTTGCCGATATAATCCCATACCTCTTCATGGAGAATGGTAGATCTCAAAGAGCACAAGGCGAAAGGAAAACGCTGGTGACCTTTAAAAACTCTTTTGCGAATTTGAGAGTAAGGGGTTTGGTGAGAGACCTCGTGCCCTGTCGAGCTACCCCGATTGCACTTGTATGCGTTCTCGTCTGTCTATATAATGCAGCATCCAACACACTAAGAAGTGTCACCGCCCTTCCCTTAATATTGCGTCATATCCCGACACTTGCGACACAGAGATGATGATTCTCACCAACAAAGTCCTGCTCCGAGAGATCGCCTCGACGGCTCTCCTCTTCTTCATCACCCGATTCTTCCTCAGATCCCTCCTGCTTTGCTTGAACTCCTGTAAACTCCCACCAGGGCCGAAAGGGTGGCCGGTCATCGGCGCCATCCCTCTCTTGGGGAGCATGCCCCACGTGGCACTGGCCAAGATGGCCAAGAAGTATGGGCCGGTGATGTACCTGAAAATGGGCACATGTGGCATGGTCGTGGCATCGACCCCCGATGCCGCCCGGGCTTTCTTGAAAACCCTAGACCTCAACTTCTCCAATAGGCCCCCGAATGCGGGTGCGACCCACTTGGCCTATGACGCGCAGGACATGGTCTTCGCCGACTATGGCCCGAGGTGGAAGTTGCTTAGGAAGTTGAGTAATTTGCACATGCTCGGAGGGAAGGCCCTCGAGGACTGGGCTCGCGTCCGGTCGGCCGAGCTAGGGTACATGCTTCAAGCCATGTGCGAGTGCAGCAAGCGAGGCGAGCCGGTGGTTGTGCCAGAGATGTTGACCTATGCCATGGCGAACATGATAGGGCAAGTCATTTTGAGCCGAAGGGTGTTCGTGACGAAGGGCTCCGAGTCTAATGAATTCAAGGACATGGTGGTAGAGCTAATGACAAGCGCAGGTATAGCACTCAAAAGACATTTGAAACAAAAACATCAATACGTTTAGCTATCGTGAGAGTTTTTAATGCTCAAATCTATGACGCTCACGGAGGTTTCCTAATTTCCTTTCTTGATGTAGGACTCTTTAACATCGGCGACTTCATCCCATCAATTGCGTGGATGGACTTACAAGGGCTTGAAGGCGGAATGAAGCGCTTGCACAAGAAATTCGACGTGCTGTTGACGAAGATGATCGAGCAACACTCGGCAACCGCTCACGAGCGTAAAGGAAACCCGGATTTTCTCGATGTTGTCATGGCTAACCGAGATAACTCCGGGGACGAGAAGCTTAGTTTGATCAACATTAAGGCTCTTCTCTTGGTAAATACATGTCTAAGTGAATCGAACAAAATCTATCATGTCGATTCTTGGCTTCTTCATCAACTTGTGACGTCGATAAGCACTGATCTCGTTATCTCTTTTTTCTAGAATTTGTTCTCTGCGGGCACTGATACTTCATCGAGCATAATCGAGTGGTCGCTGGCCGAGATGTTGAAGAACCCCAGCATCCTCAAGCGAGCGCACGAAGAGATGGACCGAGTCATCGGGCGGCACCGACGCCTGGAGGAATCCGACCTCCCGAAGCTCCCGTACTTGCAGGCCATATGCAAGGAGAGCTTCCGAAAACATCCATCGACACCGCTAAACCTACCGAGAATCTCGACCGAGGCGTGCCAAGTGAACGGCTACTACATCCCCAAGAACACGAGGCTGAGCGTGAACATATGGGCGATCGGGCGGGACCCGGACGTGTGGGAGAACCCTCTGGACTTCACCCCGGAGCGGTTCCTGAGCGGGAGGAACGCAAAGATTGACCCCCGTGGGAACGACTTCGAGCTTATCCCGTTCGGGGCGGGGAGGAGGATCTGCGCCGGGACGAGGATGGGGATCACGCTGGTCGAGTACATACTGGGGACGTTGGTTCACTCGTTCGACTGGAAGCTGCCGGACGGCATGGATAACCTGAACATGGACGAGGCGTTTGGCCTGGCCTTGCAAAAGGCCGTGCCCTTGTCGGCCGTGGTCAACCCACGCCTCTCCGTTAGCACATACGCATCTTAGAGCTTCACGCACAAAGCTCTCCCACTACGAGAATCCGACATTGTCGTCGTACTTGGAGAACTTACTGGACTCGTGATGGGTCGCTAGATGGGGCTTCGCGCCTCTTCCGGTGTATTTTCTTTGTCTATGTATTTGAATAATCGAGTGTTGTCTTGTGATTGGGATAGCATGAATTTAGTATTATATAATATTCGCGCGTGCTTCGCTATGATTACATGCAACTTTGTTATATATATAATTGTTATGGTAATGGAAGATCACTGGCAATGATAAAAGTGGCGTTGCCATTATTTACTAATCTCATAACATATAATTTAGATTATCTTTTTTTCTTTTGGCTCTTTAGAGATAATGGTTTAGTTGAAATTAGTAGGTCACTTTGCTAATGCCATGGATGACCCACCTACTTTTTGTGCTCGCTCGCCTTTTTTTTTTTTTTTTTATATCATTAAATCGCCTTATAGTCAATAGCGCTCAGCGTAAATTATGAGCCACTTGCTTGTTTATGTATAGTAAAATGCAATTTATTCGAAGCGGAAAGGTCATATAATGTGTCCCTCGATGCCTCCACGTGGGAAGCGCACGTCACGGGAGGGAACCGTCGCGTGATAAAGGACGGTCACTTGTCTTGTCTGGCGAGCTTGTAACTTATCAGAAGTAAGAAACCTACACGGCCCCAATTACTTGCGGTGCTTGATGTGTGAGGAGCAGCGTTTTGCTTCCCCTATCTTAGTTTCATCCACAGAGAATACATTCATCCAATTAATGACAGAATCACAAAAAAGAAGTCATAATTTTATTGTGCGTTGTTACGACCTACAGTGGGGTTCTTAATGAAATAATAAATCTTTCCCTATATTGCTAACTGTGGTTGGGTCGAAATTTTTTCTTTGCAAGAAATAAATGGGATAGAGAATGATTATCTTTTTTATGCTAATTGTGTATAGTCCAATCAATACTCGATCTCTTCTAAGTGTTTCATGAGGTGTAGCTAGGATTTATCCACAGGTTATGTGTGCAAATATGTAGTACTAAAGTATATATATAAAGGTAAGCACAACAATCAATATCCAAATGGCACTTCAATTTCATTCATATAAGCATTCGTTCCTTATACCACCCTATAAAACAAACATGTCAACAAACACTTCACTCCTTATGACTCTCGACCTGCACCAACATTTAACATGACATTAGTAGACTTACCTCACATTCATGAATGCGCTACCTTACAGCCACATTAGTTAACACACAATTAACTTTTTTTTTTTTTGGTTAAGGGTAAGAATATACATACACAATTAACTTCATTAGGCCTAAGTCCAAAATTCTCAAGTAGAGTCGCCAACTTGTCACAACTGACTTCTCGAGGGGAGATAGGTTTAGATGTACCTATTTATAAAGTGTGGACTTTTTCAAGTTCATATCTCATGTGACATTGGTTTCCCAATCTATTTGTTCAAAATGAGCTGTCACTAGCCATTGTTGAGAGTTGGCTAGAAACCTTAATCAAAACATAGGAGTATCATCTTGATGCATGCAACAACCGGAGATTTTGGGCTTAGAGATTTGATTACATTAGCTATACAACTAGTAATGCAACCTATTGAGGAATTTGGAGTTCATCCTAACCATTCTAAAATTGAAAATAACAATCAACGTACGAGGTGCAATCAAGTATAATTTGGGGTTCATCCTAACTGTTATTTAAATATTTTGATTTTCACGAATTTTCTAAATTTTTATTATTTTTAATTAATTTTATATTCAATTATTTTTAATTAAAAAAAAAAGGACTTTGGACGGGGTCAATGGACCCGTTTTGAATCGTCAGTCCGACCCGGACCCCATCACTCCCGGTTGGGTCAGAAGTTGGACTAGGTCCTAAGGCCTGGTCCAAATTTGATAGCGCTAAATCAACCAAATTGGGTCTATTTTCTCTTTGTCTAGATCAATTCGCACATCCGGCCTAACCTTCAGCCCACTCACAGCCTCCGGCCTATTTCTCTTTTTTATTATTTTTGGCCCAGCCCACTTTCTTCTTGTGGTTGGCCCAGTAACGACCAGCGACCTCAGACCCAGCCAACCGGATCCGACCCGCCTTCCATTATAACCCCTTCCTACACACACATATATATTTGTCAAAAAAAACACACACATATATATAAATTTCCTTTTATTATTTCTATTTTCTTTATTTTCTCCTTTTCTTTCTCTTTTTTCTCTTTTTCTATCCCTGCGTCTTCTTCCTCCCGAAGTGTTCTCCCTCCCTGCAGCTTCACCCAAAGCCACCTTCCACCTCCAACGATCTTGGCCGGAGTTAAGTCTTTCAATGAACCACCATCCTTCACTAGTCCTCCACTCTTATTGCCATCAAGTCGCCGCCGCCACTGCCGTCGGGTCATTGGCAGAGGACCACATCACTCAGTCGAATACTAGAGATGTCAAAATGGGTTGAAAACCCAATTTAAACCCATATTCAATGAGATGAGTCACATAAGGGTTGATTAAGTTTTAATAATTGGTTGTCAATGAGCTTGAGTTGTAAGCATAAATATATAAAAATTATAAATAGATTTAAAGACAAACCCATTTACAATCCATATAACTTATAAATGTTATTACTTGAGTCAACTCATTAATAAGATATCATTATGTTGAGTAGTTTTTATTATTTTTAATTTTTTATATTGTTTTATTTTTTCTCTTTCTTTTTTTATTTTATTTTTTCCTCTGTAAAGTCTAATGGCTCACCCTTATTGATAACGAGTGAGGTTTGTGGCCCTCACCTAGTCATCCAATAGCATTGGTGTAGGCGAGGCTTGACCCTATCAGATTTAGCAAGACTTGTGATCATTGATTAGTCGTTGGCTATTGTCATGACCAGCTACAAAGTGGAGAAGAAGGAAAAGAAAGGAAAAAGAAACAAAGAAAATAAAATAAAAATAATTAAAAATTCAGTTTTTCAAAAAAATAAACAATAAAAAAATTAAAAGGAGTGAATGGAAGAAAATTAAATCAAATTTTCATATAAAATGGTGGAATTTTCTTTTTTAATTCATTTTTATGTTTCAACTAAACATTGAAAAATATTATCATTTTCTAGACATATTAATATTTTTGTGAAATAAATGAAGCCATAATTTTTTTAAAAAATTATAATAATTATCCATTAAATTTGTAATTGTATGAAAGTGCTTTAATAATATATATATATATTTTAAAAAAAAATCATGAGTAACAAGTTTTCCTAAATTTCAATAAATATGGAAGTATTTTAGTAATATGAATAAGGTTGGATATGAATTGGGTATAGGTCAATAAATTTATATTATAAATAAATTAATCATAAAAAGGTTAACGGTCAATTTGGATTGGACCATTTATGACTCAATCTGATCCGACCCACCCATTCTAATACAACAAGAAAGACGGCAAGGCCAAGCCATGGGCGGGTCCCCAAACAACGTCCAGGAGTTCACATGAGCCGGAAGGCCCCGAGCTCCGGCCCGGCATGCCCAAAACAGGGCAAGAACAGAGTTGGGACTGATCTGCTCAGCTTGAGTATGTCACCGGGAGAGGTCGTCGGACAGGTTCGCGCACGGCTGAGATGTCGGCCGAGGCTCACTCGTTCTCGGTCTCTCTACTCGCCCTCTCGGCTTCAGATTTCTCTCCGAAGAACCCTTGGCTCCACATCTCCGAACAGGGTACATCCGAAACGAGAGCCACCCTCTCAGTCGAACGAATTCTAGGTGGTCTTGGATTGGCTCACCTCACCCCCGTTCACTCCCTGTCATGCCCGCTCATACGAAACTGACCTAATATTTTCTCCTCTCCTCGTGTCAATTCGGTCAACTTCTTCCCTCCACAGCCGCGAGCGTGCGCAAGGGAGAGAGAACAAAGGGGCCAGGCTTTCTCTTATTTATTCACTAGGGCTCAGGTCATGGGCTCAAAGAGAAAAGGAAAATTGGGCCTAAAGAGCTCCTTCAAGAGAAATGGGTTGGATAGGCCGAAATTTTTGCTAAAAGAATGGGCTAGACAAAACCGGCCCCGCTCGATTTTTATTACAATTTTTGTCATTTTTTTTATTAACAACATAAAGATGCCAATTTCTAAATCTTAAATTCATCGATTTAATCATAAGAATTTTGATGATTTATCAATGTAATTTTTTCGAACAATTCTGCCAATAATCGTTGATATGGACTCCAAGCCTCTTAGGTGGCACAATAAACGCTAACATAGATGATTTTTTGCATTTTTTTTATATAAACTTTTGTTTTTTTTAATTTCTTTCCTTTTTTTTTTTTATGTTTTCTTCTTCTTTTACCGATCGCCATGGCCGACAAGGTTGTCCTCATCAAATTTGGCGGAGTCTAGTGAGCTTCAACAGAGGTTGGTGCTAACATAGATGATTTTTCCCTTTTTTTATATAAACTTTTGCTTTTTTTTTTTTTTTTAAAAAAAAAAATTTCTTTCCTTTTTTTTTTTTTTTTTTAATGTTTTCTTCTTCCTTTACCGATTGCCATGGCCAATAAGGTTGTCCTCATCAAATTTGGCGGAGTCTAGTGAGCTTCAATAGAGGGTGATGCTCACCTGTTGTCAGTTGTCAGTCATTGCCAGTCATTGTCACGCCTCAACGAATAGTGAAAGAAGGGAAACAAAAAAGAAGAAGAAGAGAGAAACAAAAGAAGGAATAGAAACGGGAGAAAAAATTAGAAAAATTAAAAAAAATGCAAAAGGATCATTCACATCGCTAATCATGACACGTAGAGCAGTCACCATTCATGGCAGTGAGTGCTAATAAACCTAAAAATCTTATCAAATGTATATTGTATAAAATTTTTACATCATCTGCATGCCACTTGCCAAATAGAAATCCTGACTATCTCATTAAATCTATCGGGACGGCGGGCGGGAGTGCATCGAGTCACACTAAAGATTGGATATATTAATGCGAATGATTGACATGCACAGCTAACAAGCCTTTGTCGTTTCTTAACCTTTGAAGACCTTCCTGTTCCTTTTCTTCTTTTTCATCTGTTTTATATTCTAGCGAAGGTAAGAAATTCACGCAAACAGGGAAAGATAATGTTGTTAAGCCCGTGATTGGCAGGGGCAGGTGACGTTGCCAACGCCAGATGATTCCCGATGAGGATTCGAGGACCGCATATTCAAACCCTCAAGCTACCATCATGTGTTGCTGTCTTGAATAATTGAAGGCCAAGATTAGTCATCGATTTGACTTGACCTTGGCTTCCTGGCTTCGTAGCCGGCCAGATTGAAGTTGTTTACATTTCAAACCCGCGGTCCGAATATTTAATTACCCGAAGGGCGAAATTGAGATCTTCACTACGGGATTTCTGCGAATAATTTACTTTCGAAAGCATCATTATGTGATAAGTATATTTACCTAATGGCCGACTCAATCACGAACGTTAGCTAATCAACCCGCCATTTCTTCATTTGTTCGCTGATTTTAATCACAATCCGATATACCTAAGACAAACATAGAATAAAGTTCCAAATTGGAAAATCCGTTAATTATTACATATCATCAGACTTATTAATTTCATGATAAAATTGACAAAAACTAACAAACGATAAATTTGAGACAAGTTGAGATTTTTAGTGATCAAAAAATTAACTTTCGATCAATATATAAATATATATCTATCTATATGTGAAGGAGTACATATTAGATAAATTTAAATAAATGGAAGTGTGTTTGGCACGAACATTTACGATGATATTGCACACTCTATTTAATGGTTGAAGAATAGAGATGGATGAGATTTTTATTGAGGTTATCCCAATACGAAAGAGTTATGGATTGTCATGATTCTAATTTAAGAGGAGATTGTGGAAGGGACGTATGATCACATTTTTTAAGTGGGGGGAAAAATTTCCCCTCTTAAACTGATTTTTTTAGTGAAGGGGGCCAACACCACCCAAAACTTTTGAAAATGAAATCATTCACGGACCAATGCATTGGCATCCGAGGAAAACGATGGATGACACTTAATAGCGTCTCTCTCCCTCCTCTCATTTCGAGTGGGGGAGTAGGTTATCATAAAGTTGCCAAGTGCTGGCATCATACATTTCATGAATATCGACACTCTGCACCGTTAAAAAATTTTATTTGTCTACGTCATATCACGTGACGGGGACCACATCGTTTATGCGTCAATGTAATCCCATAAATCTTCACGGAGAATGGTAGATCTCGAGGAGCTCAAGGAGAAGAGAAAGCACTGCTGTCCTTCAAAACATTCTCTGCAAAATTGAGACATTGGTTTGGTGGGAAATCTCGTGCCCCGTTGCATTCGAGCTACCCAGATTGTGCATGCGTTTTCATCGGTCTATATAACATGCAGCATACAACACACTAAGAAGCGCCCGCGCTCTTCACTAAAATATTGGATCGTGTCCCAGCACTTGCAACGCATAGATGGCGATTCTCGCCGACAAAGTCCTGCTCCGAGAGATCGCCTCCGCGACTCTCCTCTTCCTCATTACCCGATACTTTGTCAGCTCTCTCCTGCTTCGCTTGAACTCCTTTAAGCTCCCGCCAGGGCCGAAAGGGTGGCCGGTCATTGGCGCCATCCCTCTCTTGGGGAACATGCCCCATGTAGCGCTGGCCAAAATGGCCAAGAAGTATGGGCCGGTGATGTACCTGAAAATGGGCACGTGCGGCATGGTCGTGGCGTCGACCCCTGACGCCGCCCGGGCTTTCTTGAAAACCCTAGACATCAACTTCTCCAATAGGCCCCCGAATGCGGGCGCGACCCACTTGGCCTATGACGCGCAGGACATGGTCTTCGCTGACTATGGTCCGAGGTGGAAGTTACTTAGGAAGCTGAGCAATTTGCACATGCTAGGAGGGAAGGCCCTCGAGGACTGGGCTCGCGTCCGAACGACCGAGCTAGGGTACATGCTTCAAGCCATGTGCGCGTGCAGCAAGCGAGGCGAGCCGGTGGTGGTGGCGGAGATGTTGACCTATGCCATGGCGAACATGATAGGGCAAGTCATTTTGAGCCGAAGGGTGTTCGTGACGAAGGGCTCCGAGTCTAACGAATTCAAGGACATGGTGGTAGAGCTGATGACAAGCGCAGGTATAGCATTCGAAAGACATTTGAAACAAAAACACGAATACGCTTAGCTATCACGCGAGTTGTTAATTGCTCGAATCTAAGGCAGGCTCACGAAGGTTACCCTAATTCCCTTACTTGATGTAGGGTTCTTTAACATCGGCGACTTCATCCCCTCAATTGCGTGGATGGACTTACAAGGGATCGAAGGCGGAATGAAGCGCTTGCACAAGAAATTCGACGTGCTGTTGACGAAGATGATCGAGCAACACTCGGCAACCGCTCACGAGCGTAAAGGAAACCCGGATTTTCTCGATGTTGTCATGGCTAACCGAGATAACTCCGGGGACGAGAAGCTTAGTTTGATCAACATTAAGGCTCTTCTCTTGGTAAATACATGTCTAAGTGAATCGCACAAAATCTATCATGTGGATTCTTGGCTTCTTCATCAACTTGTGACGTTGATAAGTACTGATCTCGTTATCTCTTTTTTATAGAATTTGTTCACTGCGGGCACTGATACTTCATCGAGCATAATCGAGTGGTCGCTGGCCGAGATGTTGAAGAACCCCAGCATCCTCAAGCAAGCGCACGAAGAGATGGACCGAGTCATCGGGCGGCACCGACGCCTGGAGGAATCCGACCTCCCGAAGCTCCCTTACTTGCAGGCCATCTGCAAGGAGAGCTACCGAAAACATCCATCGACACCGCTAAACCTACCGAGGGTCTCAACCGAGGCCTGCCAAGTGAACGGCTACTACATCCCCAAGAACACAAGGCTGAGCGTGAACATATGGGCGATCGGGCGGGACCCAGACGTGTGGGAGAACCCTCTTGACTTCACCCCGGAGCGGTTCCTGAGCGGGAGGAACGCGAAAATTGACCCGCGTGGGAATGACTTCGAGCTGATCCCGTTCGGGGCCGGGCGGAGGATCTGCGCCGGGACGAGGATGGGGATCGTGCTGGTCGAGTACATACTGGGGACTTTGGTCCACTCGTTCGACTGGAAGCTGCCGAACGTTGTGGAGGAGCTGAACATGGACGAGGCGTTCGGCCTGGCGTTGCAAAAGGCCGTGCCCCTCTCGGCCATCGTCACCCCACGGCTCTCCGTTGGCGCGTACGCACCTTAAGGCTTTCTGCAAAAAGCTTTCCCACTAGGAGAATCCGACATCATCATGATTCATGATAGGGTTTTTTTAGACTAGTGATGAATTCGCCAGATGGGGCCTAGGCGAATGCGACGTAATCCCCTCCTCTTTCGGTGTATTCTCTTTTCTGTGTTTTTGAATAATCCAGTGTCTTCGTGTGATTGTAATAATATGAACTTAGTGTTATATAATATACGTGTGTGCTTTGCTTTGATTATATATAACTTTGATAATAAGTTATATACATACATACATATATGTGCGCGGATGTTGTTATAATGAAAGACCTCTAACAATGCTAAAAGTGATAGTTGCAAGTATTTACTATATACCCGTAACATATAATTTTAATTACTTTTTTTGGCTCTTTAGACAAAATGACAAAAATGATAAAATGGTTTTAGTTGAAAGTTGTGGGACCCCGGAGAAATCGTGCGATGTCAAATCACTTTGCTAATGCTTCTTCCGAGTTGCTTGCCTCGAGCTTGTAACTTACTAAAAAGAAGGTACCGACACCACCCAATTACTTGCTTTATCTGACGCGTGAAGGCCAAGTTTTGCTTCCTATTACGAGATGTATCAAACGTGGGTCGAATCGAATTTTAGTTAGGTTATAAATGGTCTTATCTGAATTAAGTTATTGATTTATTTATGATTCATTTATTCATAATATAAATCTATTTATCCATACTTGACTAAATCAATACTCAACCCAACATATATTACCAAGATATCTCCACATTAAGCCTAATGTGGGAAACTTTATATCCAAATTGAAATAAGAGTGCGGAGAGAGAGAGAGAGAGAGAGAGAGAGAGAGATATGAGATAGTCAAGGTCGTTAAGTCTAAATAAGTTGTAAACCCAATTATAATTCGACCACTTAACATTTATATTATATTTAAGTCCATTTATAATCCATTTACTCAATATAAACGACTCATATAATAACTCCGTCTATTATATATGAGTCAATAGATGGGTTTATAATTCACTTTAACATGTTTGTCTATAGATTGACTTAAACCAAAAAGAATACATCAACCAATTAATGAGAGGAATAATTATCAAAAACCATAAGTTTATTATATGTGTGCTAATTCAATATTAAATCTGTTAATTTTGTTAATTTAGTTAAAAATCATTTGACGATTTGCCAATGTAGTTTTTTCGGTCAATTTTGGTCGATAGTCATTAATGTGGATGCCGGGCCTCTTATGTGGCACGGCGGACACTAATATGGATAATTTTTTTGTTTTTTATTACAAATTATTAATTTTTTTCTTTCCGCTTTTATTTTTTTCTTCTTCCTTTGCCGATTGCTGTTAAGAATTGACCTCACCAAATCTAGTAGGGTCTAGTGAGCCTCAATAGAGGTCGGCCCTCACCTGTGGCCAATCACTAGCCATTACCAAGGCTCGGCAACTGGCGGAAGAGGAGACAAGAAAAAAAAAGTAAATAAGAAAAAATTTTAAAAAAATTGTTTGGAGAAAATGAACTGTTATTACCTATCCATCAAAATAAGAGATTGTCCTAATCCTTTTCCACAAAAAAAAAAAAAAAAAAAAAGGTTCCTTAGCTATTTAAAGTGCCCTTCACAATAAAGGCGACACGCGCATGCATAGTTTTAAAAATTTAAACCGTTTGATATATCCACACTTAGAAGCGAAACAAAAGGAAAATTCAAGTGTAAAACTATCTCGAATTGACAATGTCAAAAGTAATTACTCAAATTTACTTCAATTTTCACGCAACACACTAAAAAAACTCAATGCACAACCACATCCAAGTTTGTGCATCACATAGGTCCAACTTCTAATGTCATTGACTAGATACCCCATCTAGTCATGAAAGTAATTTTGGCTATGAAATTTTAATTTGTTAGATGTGGTTATCGTAATTCAATGTGTAATATCGTCAATAAAATTTTAATCCGTTCAATGTGGTTTTCGAACTTTTGATATTTATTCAATTCAGTAATCAAATTATATGAAAATGTCAAATACCATCATTTCATTTTTTTTCGAGTTCAATAATAATATTTAACAATTTCATATAGTTTAAGGATTAAATTAAATATACACTAAAATTTTATAAATTATATTAAATAAATTAAAGATTTAAGGATCACATTACACATTAGATTGAAATTTGAATATGACAGTATTTATTAAATCAAAGTTTATTAATTATTTGTGTAATTTTTTGTTATGTAGAAGATCAGAAGAAAAACTTGAATAGGACCAAAATATCAGTGTATCCATCAAGGAAACCCACTCGAGCGATCAAGTCAAATCGTGGTACGACAGAAGCGATGCCGTCTGGACCAACTTTTGCTGGTTTGAAGTTGGGTCGGCTCCTCCCACCTTCCACTTCAAAAGTGAGTGGGTGGCGTACACGGCTATCATTTTATTTCCATCTCCAATCTTCCATCGAGTCAAACCAAAGTCAACGAAAAGATCCCATAAGCTCATCCCAACCCTAAAGCATTTCCTTGAATATTCTTACATATTGAACGACTCAATGTTACCGTGTCCCATCTTAATAATAATAATAATAATAATAATATCTTGTAAACTATCATGTTAAGATATATCTTGAGAATGAATTACATAAAATTATAAAAGTTCATTTACAAAATTGACATAGCAACTGGTTAGTACCAAAAATGGCCGAATATATGACCCAGTTGATTAAATAAGTCGTGATATTGTTACACATTTAAAATAGTAAAGAAAACTAGAGCGTATATCAATTGAAAGAAGATAAAGGTCAGCATCAAGATTGTGTATCCCCTCATTGCAAGTCTATTTACGAATTTTCCATCGAAGAGTCGGCATCGTCTCACATCAACATACTAAAAATTGAAAATTTGCTTGCCGATAGAATTGCGTTACAACTCAATGATAGGACAAGGTGCACTATAGGAAACTATATATTTTTCTCTAGCGCGTTCGTATGCAGGAAAAGAAAAAAAAGAAGTAATTTACGAAACCCAAGAAATCCTGAAGGTAACGAGGGCTCTTGAGTCGTCGTGTCAATACTCGAACCCGGATCATATCTGCTTCAATAAAAACGAAATGGACACCTCGTACGTGGCAAGCAACAATCCTAAATGAATAAAGGACAAACATCCTATACTAAATGAATAAAGGACAGACATCCTACGTATTTCCCGACACGTGTAAGCCCGATAGCTTGGATGGCTTGCACGCCGTGAACCCCCGACCACGTCGAATTATAAACATAATGGGGTCGAGCTCAAATGAATTGGGAGCAAGCCACGGTACTAGCCTATCGAATTATATATAAATCCTCTCGATGCGCTCGGACAACGAAACACGGCCCCCAAGGAGTCAGCACAAGCTCGCGGAATTCGAGCTGCCCTTTTGTCGGACATCGCTGGATTTTCTCCTGGAATCACGACCTCGGCAGACGGATTCGGGGCGGCACATGATGTCCTGAAATATGCGGTCGCCAGCATGCAAAATGGAGAAATGGGGTCACGAGGAAGACGACTGGCTAAATCTTCCTCCTTGCTAATGATAGTGCGCATCTGCCGGAACCAAAATGGACTTGCCTGCGCACAAGGTGATAATTTATTAATTAAAAGGCCACTGTGTATATTGTTGATAATGTGAATGCTAATGTACGTATCATGCTGTTCGTGTTAAGGTCATAGTTGCTACCCTGCGATGTGAAGAAATTGCCCATAAAAAATATTATAATTTTACTGAAAATGAGATATCAATTTGGCTCTTGATGGATATTAAATTTGCTTGCCTATTTCGCAATGCAAGCGGATGCATTTTATCTTGCGCACATTAAGATCGTGCAAATCTTCTGAACAAATTAGGATTGGCATTGGATTGAAGAGGCTGTGCAATCAGGATCAGTTCCTAGTTTCGAAAAGAAAGTCAGTTCAATTCTTGAGGCTTGTTTATCAAGGTAAGATAAGTAATTTTATCTGATGAATTACACATGGTGGTGCAGCCACTGGATTTGATGTTTATTAAATAACGCAAGTACATTAAGGTTGTCCAGCGCAATCAGCTTCATGGTCTTACTTCTAAGAATGTTGTTTCTTTAAGTTTTTCCTGGCTTATATGAAGCAGGGGCAGTATGAGCATTTTCTTTTCTTTTCTTGGAACAGGTGCATTTTTTAAAGAGCAAACACTGAGGAAACCTCAGCTATTTTGAAGTTCATATTGTTTTAGGTTGTTCAAGTTTGCCTCTATGATATATCTACCATGTGGTGTTGAGGTCTAGCATAAGTAGATGAGATTGAGTTGTTGAGGGCCTATGCAGATGAGATATAGCTATTCCGTTCAAGTGATCACTCCAGTCTGGAAATAGCCCCCTTCATTCACAATCTAAGTATTATTGCAATTGGTTGTTCAATGGTTTCTTTTGAGAAATCTACTTCACGTTTGATTGATTTGTTTACATGGTAGTAGGAGAGTAATGGCTGGTTACAGTGTAGCAGTTCCCTTGTTGATAGCTAGCTTAATTTGGCCACAGCTATGGACCCTGTTTTGTTTGCGATGATTCTGAGTATTATTTAGCACATGCAACAAGACCATTGGACGGCTCGTGTCCTTGGGATGGGATTACAACTTTCAATCATACTTTCCCAATCTTAGGAGGCACATGACAAAATTTATAGAACAGAAATCAATTTATATTCCTTGAATGAGTTTCTAAGCAAAGAAATGCATTTGATCATGACTCAAAATTTATATTTCTGGGATAAAAATTCGTTTAACAACAAAATAAAATTTCTATTTCTTCTAGAGTGGCAATCGATGATCAACGGCCAGTTTTCAATATTTGCGGGTGGGCGTGCGGTCAGCACCCAATGTCTGGCGACTGGCAACAGCTAGCCAACGTTCGACTATCAACGGTGGGCAACTGTACGTCCAGGCACGGGCAGCAGGCGTCCGGGTGGGTGGCGGGTGATCAAAGGCCAGCATCCGACGATCGACACCTGATGTCTGATGACCAGTGGCTGTTGGCCGGCAACCAATGGCCGACGACAGGCTTCCAGTGTCCCACATGTAGTGGGTGAGTGGTGTTCAATAATGAAAGTGAATGATGAAAATAGTTTTCATTTCTTATTTTTGTACAAAAGTTTATAGATTTTTATGCAACAATTGCATCTTTGTACACAACAATGGCACCCACACCAATGTCTCAGAAGGAGTAGGAACCCACACCAGTGTCTCAGAAGGAGTAGGAACCTAACCTACAAACCTCAACCGCATATCCAAGAAGTTCACGATTACAAGCTATTTCTTGATTGTACACAACAATGGCACCTTCATTAGTGCCTCAGAAGGAGTAGGAACTATAACCTACAAACCTCAATCACATCTCTAGGAAGCTCGTATTTATAAGTCATTTCTTAGTTGCCATGGATTTGTTGAATACAATTACAGAGAACTCTAGAGAGTCTTATGCTAAGAGAATCAGACCATTCCTAAAGAAGTATGGAATTATTTTAACACCTATCCCATGGGACCACTCCAGACATGCACCTGCAGCCAAAAAAGCATTAGAGGAATTCAATCGAGCACATAATCAGGTAAAAATGCATCCGTCACAAAAGCAAGAAATGGAAGACATGGACGATCTTGCACAGTCCTTTCAAGAATCCTATGCCCAATTGGGGCTTCTCCCTCAAGACCCGTACAATCAAGGACCCTTGTCCTTATCACTTGGAATAGATCCCAACACAATTTCCCATCATGCTCAAACATTGAATTAGCCCCAGCCAGTCATGCTTAAAAGAATGGACCAACACGGTGTTCTAAGATCCTCCAAGGCTCATGAAGGATCCTCCTCAAGTGGTCCAGATATGTGGAATGCCCTGATATCGCAAAGAAAATTCATCCACGGTACTAACAGTCCTCTTGCTCCTGACATTGGACATGAAGATCTTGAGCAAAGAAACATGGAAGAGAAAATAGCATGGCATAACTCTGATGATTCAGACTATGAACACAATTCCTGAGATGGAAGATAGGTCTGTAGCAAATTCATTGTAGCACAGGTCATTGTAGCAGTAAGCTTGAAAAATCACCATTCATATTATCTTTACTAATTCCTGATCGGGATTCCTGGAGCCTGTATGTCTTTCAAGATCCGTGAGTGTGGTCTTTGTTTTATGTAACCTCTCCGTGCCTATAAAAGGTAAGGAGGGTATAATATTTTGGATAGAGTCTTTTGAAGTAAAGTGTGAGCTCGTGAAAATTATCTTCATATCTCTCTAAATACTTCCTTTTCTCTAGTTTGGTAGATCTTCTGAGCAATGCAGTTCGACTAGTTTAAAATGTTACTATCCTAACATCCTTGGATGTCTCTATACTCTGAACTAAATTCCTGGATAGTTCACAGTTAAAAGACAGTTCCCAGGAGGTTCGCCTAGTATGGGATATCTGTTGTATATCTACTGCAGCTGACTTAGTTTTTCTTGATTCTAAGTATTGATATCTAAATTTTGGTGACTGGATCATTCATTCATTGTATAGAAAATTAGGGATTAATTTTTAATCCCTAAACAAAATATTAGAATTAAATAGCAAAGCACGTAGTTTTAGGAGTATTTTTTTTTTATTGCATTTGCATTGAATCGACAACAGATGGATTTGAATTGATGGTTCTGAGTTTTAATTTAGTGAGTTGGACTAAGTCCACGGAGAGAGGGAATTAATCCAAGCCCGTTATTTTCTGAAGATTGAAAATTGACTTATGAGAAATGACGATTTAATATTTTTAGAAATGATTCACATTATTCTTTCAATATTTGGAAAATCTTCTATATATATTCACGCGATATATATTTCGCAGCACATTAGAAGATTTTGATATAATAAAAGGAATATCACATGCGGAAACTTATTTGATATCCTTACCGTATATCGGGTCAGCACTGGGGCAAGAAATTACCTATTCTTTGACCAATCCGAGAAGAAAGAATTTTGAGGTTTGTGCCCTTGACTGTCGGTGTACGTGAACGGAACAGGAAGTCAACATTATTTCGTGGTATTTTTTGGTGCCCACTTTTATTGCGTTTGGAAACAAAATAGGGAAGAGAGAAGGGACAATCTTTTCTTACTGGTTCTGTGGTGCAAGAGGGGCACCATAAATGCATAAGAAGACAGACAGAAATTCGGGGAGGTTAGATTCTCCTCTCTCGATCAACAGGTGAACTAAAGGGTAGCTTTTTCTTTCTTCTCTCACCACCCGCAGAAAGGAAAAAATCTGTGGGCAAGAGGGGCTACATACATAAAAGCACAAGAAGACAGATAGAAAAAGGGGAGGTTAGATATTCTTGTCTCTCGATCAATAGGTTAACTAAAGGGTAGCTTTTTCTTTCTTTTCTCACCACTTGTAGAAAGGAAAAGACGCGAGAGAGAGAGAGAGAGAGAGAGGGAGAAAGGTCTTCTTCTTCGGTGGGTCTTCGAACGCCATTGCCGATGCTGTTGACGCCCGCCGCCCGCAGCTGCTCGTACCGAGCTCCTCCTCCTTCAACAAGCTTGCTATTCAATCGTCGACGTTGCCCATTTGCCTACATCGTACTGCCACCGTGATACCTGCGACGCAGCAAGCGGACCCCAACATCCTTGCTGTCTCCAAGCTTCACCGAGCTAATTGCCATCACCAAAAACGGCTGAATATATGACCCGGCTGATTAAATAGGTTGCGATATTGTTGCACATTCAAAATAGTAAAGAAAACTAGAGCATGTATCGATTGAAAGAAGATAAAAGATTGTGTATCCTCTCATTGCATCGACATCAGGTCCATGTATGAATTTTCCATCGAAGAGTTGATATCATCTCACATCAATATACTTAAGATTCAAAATTTGCCTACCGATAGAATTGCGTTACAACTCAATGATAGGACAAGGTGCACCATAGGAAACTACATATTTTTCTCTGGCTCGTTCATATTGCGGAAAAAAAAAAAAAAGAAAGATAATTTACGATACCCAAGAAATCCTGAAGGTAACGAAGGGTCTTGAGTCGTCGTGTCAATACTCGAACCCGGATCGTATCTGCTTCAATAAAAACGAAATGGACATCTCGTACGTGGCAAACAACAATACTAAATGAATAAGGACAGACATCCTACGTATTTCCCGACACGTGTAAGCCCGATAGCTTGGATGGCTTAGCTTACACGCCGTGAACCCCCGACCTCGTCGAATTATAAACATAATGGGGTCGAGCTCAAATGAATTGGGAGCAAGCCACGGTACTAGCCTATCGAATTATATATAAATCCTCTCGATGCGCTGCGACACGAAAGACGGCCCCCAAGGATTCAGCACAAGCTCGCTGAATTCGAGCTGCCCTTTTGTCGGACATCGCTGGATTTTCTCCTGGAATCACGACCACGGCAGACGGATTCGGGGGGCACATGATGTCCTGAATATGCGCTCGCCAGCATTCAAAATGGAGAAATGGGGTCACGAGGAAGACGACTGGCTAAATCTTCCTCCTTGCTAATGATAGTGCGCATCTGCCGGAACAAAAATTGACTCGCCTGCGCACAAGGTGATAATTTATTAATTGAATGGCTAAATCTTCCTCCTTGCTAATGATAGTGCGCATCTGTCCGTGTTAAGGTCACGATTGCTACCCTACGATGGGAAGAAATTGCCCACAAAAAATATTCCAATTTTATTGAAAATGATATATCGATTTTGTTCTTGCCGGATATTAAATTTGCTTGTCTGTTTCGCTATTTTGAAATACAAGCGGATGCATTTTATCTTGCGCATATTAAGATCATGCAAATCTTCTGAACACATTAGAATTGGCATTGGATTGAAGAGGCTATGCAGTCGGGATCAATTCTTGGTTTTGGAAAGAAAGTCAGATCAATTCTTGAGGCTTGTTTTTCAGGATAAGATAAGTAATTTTATCTGATGAATTACACATGGTGGTGCAGCCCCTGGATTTTATGTTTATTAAATAATGCAAGTACATTAAGGTTGTCCAGCGCAATCGGCTTCATGGTCTTACTTATAAGAATGTTGTTTCTTTTAAGTTTTTCCTGGTTTACGTGAAGCGGGGGCAGTACGAGCATTTTCTTTTCTTTTCTTGGAATAGGGGCATTTTTTTAAGAGCAAACACTGAGGAAACCTCGGCTATTTTGAAGTTTATATTGTTTTAGGTTGTTCAAGTTTGCCTCTATGATATATCTACCATGCGGTGTTGAGGTCTAGCCTGAGTAGATGAGATTGAGCTGTTGAGGTCCAGCCTATGCAGATGAGATATAGCTATTCCGTTCAAGTGATCACTCCAGTCTAGAAATAGCCCCCTTCATTCACAATTTGAGTATTGTTTCGAGCAATCTACTTCACGTTTGATTGATTTGTTTACTTGGTAGTAGGAGAGTAATGGCTAGTTAGGGCGTGTTTGTTTATGTTTCTGTTCAAAAATTATTTTAGGGAACATAAATAGAAAAAAGTATTTATACTCCGGGGAACAATTTTTGAACAGAGTAACGCGTTTAATAAATTTGTTCCAGAAATAGAAAAAAATAGAAACACGTTTGGTAAACTTGTATAATTTTTTAATATTTTTACTTTATTTTTCCTATTTTCTTTCTTATTTTTCCTTTTTTCTTCTTTTGGCCGATCGCTAGCCTTGGCCATGGTCGGCGACCGGCCGATGAGGGCCAGTGGCCTTGCCGAATTTGGGCAAGCTCGAGGTCGGCCTTGCTAGGGGCCAGCGACACTTCGGCGAGGTCGCCGGCCCTTAACGGCTGGTTGCCGACCATGGCTGAGGCCGACGATTGACTAAAGAAAAAAGAAAAAGAAAAGAAGAAGAAGAAAAAGAGAGGAGAGAGAAAATTTGTTCTTAAAAATTGTTCCAGAAACAAGAAACAAGTTTTTCTTGTTTTTTATTTCTGTTCCAAATTTGTTCCCAAAAACAAAAAAATAGATTTGGAACAAAAACATAAACAAACGCGTTTTTTTTTTTTTTTTTTTTTTTTTTTTGTTCTCCAGAACAAAAAAATAGGAATTGTGTTTATAAACAAAAAATATAAACACAAACAAAGAGGCACTTACAGTGTAGCAATTCCCCTGTTGATGGCTAGCTTAATTTGGCCACAACTATGGACCTGTTTTGTTTGCGATGTTTATGAGTATTTTTTAGCACTTGCAACAAGCCCATTGAACGGCTTGTGTCCTTGGGAGTGGGATCACAACTTTCCATCATACTTTCCCAATCTTAGGAGACACATGACAAAATTTATAGAACATAAATCAATTTATATTCCGTGAATGAGTTTCTGAGCAAAGAAATGCATTTAATCATGACTCAAAATTTTTGTTTCTGGAATAGAAATTCGTTTAACAACATAATAAAATTTCTATTTCTTCAAGGGTGGCGACTGATGATCGATGGCCAGCATTTTGTGTTCGGTGGTGGGCATGCGGCCGGCACCCAATGTCTAGCGACTGGTGACGACTGGCCAGCATCCAACTACCAACGTTGGGCAATTGTATGTCGAGGCACGGGCAGCAGGCGTTCGGTGGTGGGTGGCGGGTGATTGATGTTGAAGAAAAATCTCTTTGAGTTTTGAAGTTGATAAAACAGCCTCTACAGTACGGTCTGAAGTTTCCAAGACTCAGTCAGTTACGTCTAAAGATTTCAAAGTCTAAAGGTTTTCCGTCTGAAGACAGTCAGACCCAAAAGTTCGGTCTGAAGTTTTTCCGTCTGAAGACAGTCAAGACTCAGTTTCAGTCTGACAACCGTTAAGACCCAAATCTTAGTCTGAAGACAGTTCGCGATTTTTACAGGCTGGTCACAAGTTATTTTTATGGTTAAGGAAAGTAAGTTATTGGATTCTATATTTCCTAATCTTAACCATGGAATATCTCTGGTTGTGATCGTGAGATTGGAAGATTTATTCTTCGGATTTTATCCGTTGAAGATCAAGATTATTTTTGGAAGAATCTAATTTTGGGAACTCAAGATCCTGATTGTATGGGCGAACAGGATTGACGAGCTCTTTGTCTATTTACGTTTTTCGGCGACAAGGAGATCACTTAAATTGATTCAGTCCAACGGGTTGATTGGATGAATTTTTGGTAAGTGCCAACAGGTATGGAGGCACGGAGGTTATTTATGGTGGATCGGTGTTGCTTGGAAATAAGGAGAGACTTGGTAGAAAAATCTCGATGTTAGAATCTCTGAAATCACTTGATCTCTAAAATCTTTCATGTTCATATTGTGTATCAAAGAGAGTGAGATATAGTGCGAAAACAACAGGAAGCTGTAGGAGAGACTGTCTATTGAAGAAGTCTAGTTCGTGAACTGTAACAGCTCTCAATTGCTACATAGTGATTACAGCCAGTTGGCTACCAACGTGAAGAGTGGACGTAGGCTTGGACTAAGCCGAACCACTATAATCCTTGTGTCAATTCTCTTTTTACCCTACGCTATTTACTTTATGAATACGTGCTTTATTTGTTATTGATATATCTTTGATATTAACGTATTCTACCGCAAAAGATTTCAAAAGAATTCCGCAATAACCTATTCACCCCCCTCTAGGTTGATTCACTAGCCTATTTCAATTGGTATCAGAACCTGGCTGCTTATTTATTAGAAGTGTTATTGTTCAATTGAAGGGCAAAGTAATACCAGACCTCCCTACTTCGATGGCAAGGAGTACAACGTATGGAAAAACAAGATGAAGGCATTCCTAAGATCCAAAGATCCTCTAGAATGGGATGTAGTGGAAAATGGAATTGCTCATAAAGTTGCATCAATTACAGGGAAAGAATTACCTGAAGGAGTGGGAATGTCTCGAACTGATATTCCAAAAAGACAAGCCCTTGATGCTAAGGCTATTTATTCTCTCTGTTGTGCTTTATCTCCTACTGAGTATAATAGAATTTCATCTTGTGAAACAGCCAAAGAAGTTTGGGATAGATTGCATGTCACCTATGAAGGAACAGATCGAATCAAAGAAATCAAGATCAACATCCTTCTTGGATAATATGAAGCCTTCAAAATGAAGCCAGGAGAATCCATCTCGAATATGTTCAGTCGATTTACAGAAATTGTAAATGGCTTGGCATACCAGGGACAGCCAATCTCAGGACCTATGAAGGTCAATAAACTGTTGAGAGGACTTTCCAAAGATTGGAATCACATCAAGACATCTATAAGAGAAACACAAAAGATCATGCCTCTTTCAGTAGATGAATTGATCGGCACACTTCAATCTTATGAAGTCGAGCAATTCAATGAGGAATTTGACACAAAAGGTAAGAAGACAATTGCTTTAAAATCTAATGATGATTCTGATGTTATAGATTCAGAAGAAGACTTGGATGATGAAGAATTGGCACTTCTGATTAGAAAATTCAGAAGGTTAAATAGAAAAGGCAGAAGGTTCAATGGAAAGAGACAAAACAATCAAAGATTTCAAAAGAGATCAAATGATGAAGAAGATACCAGCAAATAAATTGTTTGCTTTGAATGCAATAAGAAGGGACACATTAGACCCAATTATCCCTTATTGAAGAAAAAGAAAGGGAAACCTGAAAAGTTCAAGAAAGCACTTAAAGCTGAAACATAGAGTGACACTGAATGTGAGGAGAGTGATGAAGAGTATGCAAACATATGTCTTATGGCAAACTCGGACTCGACTCAACTCGAGACTCAAAAAATGGTATCAAGGTTAGAAATTTAAAAATTCCTACCAAAGTATCAAAATATATTGATGAACTTTGCCTCGGTTTAAAGGCTCTCTTAAAAGGATTTACGGGCGAAAAGGGAGAATTTCAAACTGAAACAACAAGAAAAGATTTTAATTGAAAAAGTTGAAAATCTAGATAAGTCTCTTGCTGTTTCAAAAGAAAATGAGAATGAACTTTCAAAAGTAAATGCTTACTTGAAAGAAGATCTATTGAAAGTCACAAAGAAATTTTCAATGGGTTCTGAAAAGTTAGATAAAATTCTTTCTATTCAAAGACCTTACTTTAATAAATCTGGTCTAGGAATGACACATGAAGCCGTTCCTTTAATTGATTTTCCAAAGGTAAAGGAAAGAATTAGGAATAGGCCAACAAGAACTTTTTATAAAAACCATTTATAAAAGTTTTTTGTAAAGCCTATTGGTAGAAATGCTTTTACATGTTCAAAATGCAAAAGTGTAGAACATTTTGAAAAGAAATGTCCCAAAGTTTGGAGACCTGTTAAGAAGAGCTGGGCAAAAACTGTTTATACTACTAACAATGATAGACCCAAGAAGGTTTGGGTACCAAAGAAGACATGAGTCTTTCTTTTAAATGCAGGTCACCTTCAAGAAGAAAATCAAGTGGTATTTGGACAGTGGATGTTCAAGACACATGACGGAAGACTCAAATTGTTTTACAAAACTCTCTCATGTAAAAGGAGGAGATGTTTCTTTTGGTGGCAATAACAAAGGAAAAATTGTTGGTCAATGAACTGTGAAGATTGGAAACCTCACAATCAACAATGTTTCTCTTGTTGAAGGATTGAATTACAATCTATTGAGTATTAGTCAACTATGCGATTCTGGATACAAAATCAACTTTCAAGAAGATACATGTTCTAGAATAAGCAAGGATCTCTCACAATCCTTTATTGGACGAAGACATGGAAATATTTATTTGCTAGATGTAAGGTCTGACAGTCCACAATACTTGATATCGATTCAAGATGAAGTCATTCTCTGGCATAGGAAGCTTGGACATGTCAACCTGAAGCAAATCGCAAAAGTGTCATCCAAAAAGCTTGTTCGAGAATTTCCTAACCTCAAGTATCAAAAGCATGAATTATGCACTCCGTGTGTACTTGGAAAACAAGTTAGAAATTCCTATAAATCTATAAATTAGGTATCCACTAATCGTGTTTTGCAGCTATTACACATGGATTTATTCGGGCCAACAAGAATCCAAAGTATTAGAGGTAAAAGATATTGTTTGGTTATAGTACATGATTATTCTCGTTTTACTTGGGTATTCTTTCTTGCAAATAAATCTGATGCATTATCTTATTTTACTAAGTTTGCAAAGAAAATCCAAATTGAGAAAGGTTATGCAATTTCAAGTATTAGAACTGACCATGGTGGAGAATTTGAGAATCATGATTTTGCTAAACATTGTGATGACTATGGTATTCAACGTAGTTTTTCATCCCCATACACTCCACAGCAAAATGGAGTTGTAAAAAGGAAAAATCGTTCTTTGCAAGAAATGGCAAGAACTCATTTGATTGAAAGTAATATTTCGCCTCATTTTTGGGCTGAAGCTACTTCTACTGCTTGCTATATCATAAATAGAATCTTTCTAAGACCTATATTAGAAAAGACACCTTATGAACTGCTCAAAGGTAAGAAACTAATTGTTTCATATTTTCATGTATTTGGTTATAAATATTTTATCCTAAAGAATTCCAGTGATCGAATTGGTAAGTTTGAAGAAAAATCAGATGAAGGAATCTTCCTTGGTTACTCTATGACAAGCAAAACCTTCAGAGTTTTCATTTCTTATTTTTGTACAAAAGTTTATAAATTTTTATGCAACAATTGCATCTTTGTACACAACAATGGCACCCACACTAGTGTCTTAGAAGGAGTAGGAACCACAACCTACAAACCTCAACCACATATCCAAGAAGTTCACGGTTACAAGCTATTTCTTGATTGTACACAACAATGGCACCTTCACCAATGCCTCAGAAGGGGGAGGAACTATAACCTGCAAACCTCAATCACATCTCTAGGAAGCTCGTATTTATAAGTCATTTCTTAGTTGCGACGGATTTGTTGAATACAATAAAGAGAACTCTAGAGAGTCTTTTGTCAAGAAAATCAGACGGTTTCTAAAGAAGTATGGAATTATTTTAACACCTGTCCCATGGGACCACTACAAACTTGCACCTGTAGCTAGAAAAGCATTAGAGGAATTCAATCGAGCACATAATCAGGTAAAAATACATCCGTCACAAGAGCAAGAAATGGAAGACATGGACGATCTTGCACGGTCCTTTCAAGAATCCTATGCCCAATTGGGGCTTCTCCCTCAAGACCCTTACAATCAAGGACCCTTGTCCCTATCATTTGGAATAGATCCCAACACAGTTTCCCATCAATGCTCAAACATCGAATTAGCCCCAACCAATCATGCTTGAAAGAATGGACCAACACAGTGTTCTAAGATCCTCCAGGGCTCATTAAGAATCCTCCTCAAGTGGTCTAGATATGTGGAATGCCCTGATATCGCAAAGAAAATTCATCCACGGCACTTACAGTCCTCTTGCTCCTAACATTGGACTTGAAGATCTTGAGCAAGGACACATGGAAGAGCAAATAGCATGGCATAACTTTGATGATTCAGACTATGGATACAATTCCTAAGATGGAAGATAGGCCTACAGCAAATTTATTATAGCACAGGTTATTGGAGCAGTAGGCTTGAAAAATCACTATTCATATTATCTTTGCTAATTCCTGACTAGGATTCCTAGAGCCTGTGTGTTTTTCAAGCCCCCTGAGTGTGGTCATTGTTTTATGTAACCTCTTCATGCCTATAAAATGTAAGGAGGATATAATGTTTTGGGTAGTCTTTTGAAGTAAAGTGTGAGCTCGTGAAAATTCTCTTCATATCTCTCTAAACACTTCTTTTTCTCCAATTTGGTTGATCTTCTGAGTAATGCAACTTGACTAGTCATAAATGTTACTATTCTGACATCCTTGGGTGTCTTTATACTCTGAACTAAATTTATGAATGATTCGTAGTTAAAAGATAGTTCCTGAAAGGTTTGAACATGAGGTTCGCCTAGTATGGGATATCTGCTATATATCTATTGCAGCTGACTTGGTTTTTCTTGATTCTAAGTATTAACACCTAAATTTTGGCGACCGGATCATTCATTCATTGTATAGAAAATTAGGGATTAATTTTTAACCCCTAGACAAAATATTAGAATTAAATAGCAAAGCATGTAGTTTTAGGAGTTTTTTTTTTATTGCATTTGCATTGGACCGACGCAAAGGGATTTGAATTGATGGTTTTGAGTTTTAATTTAGTGAGTTGGACTAAGTCTACGGAGAGAGAGAGGGAATTGGTCCAAACCCGTTATTTTCTGAAAACCGAAAATTGACTTATCAAAAATGACGATTTGATATTTTTAGAAATAATTCATATTATTCTTTCAATATTTGGAAAATCTTCTATATATATTCGTGCGATATATATTTCGCAGTAGATTAGAAGATTTCGAAATAATAAGAGTAATATCACATGCGGAAACATATTTGATATCCTTATCGTATATTGGGTCAGCACAGGGGCGAGAAATTACCTATTCTTTGACCAATCCGAGAAGAAAGAATTTTAAGGTTTGTGCCCTTGACTGTCGGTGTACGTGAACGGAACGGGAAGTCAACATTATTTCGTGGTATTTTTTGGTGCCCACTTTTATTCCGTTTGGAAACAAAATAGGAAAGAGAGAAGGGACAATCTTTTCTTACTGGTTCTGTGGTGCAAGAGGGGCACCATAAATGCATAAGAAGACAGACAGAAAAAGGGAAGGTTAGATTCTTGTCTCTCGATCAATAGGTGAACTAAAGAAGCTTTTTCTTTCTTCTCTCACCACTCGCAGAAAGGAAAAAATCTGTGGTGCAAGAGGGGCTCCATAAAAGCAAAAGAAGACAGACAGAAAAAGGGGAGGTTAGATTTTCTTGTCTCTTGATCAATAGGTTGACTAAAGGGTAGCTTTTTCTTTCTTCTCTCACCACTTGTAGAAAGGAAAAGACACGCGAGAGAGAGAGAGAGAGAGAGAGAGAGGAGAGAAAGGAGGTCTTCTTCTTCGGTGGGTCTTCGAACGCCATTGCCGATGCTGTTGACGCCCGCCGCCCGCAGCTGCTCGTACCGAGCTCCTCCTCCTTCAAAAAGCGTGCTATTCAATCGTCGACGTTGCCCATTTGCCTACATCGTACTGCCACCGTGATACCTGCGACGCAGCAAGCGGACCCCAACATCCTTGCTGTCTCCAAGCTTCACCGAGCTAATTGCCATCACCGCCGCGATCCGTGCCATGGTGTCCGCCGTTGCCGATAGTGTAGACCGTGAGCCATTATTGAACATCACCACGAGCCATCGTTGGTCCCACAATCCGACAAGTTCAAATTCAGGAATGATATTACAAAATAGGTAAAGATATTATCCAAATTTAATTTGGTTATTTCCTTACTTAATTCCTTGATATTGTGATAAAATTCAAATCTTTGAAAGATATATCTTATCCAAAGTTTCCCAAAAAACCTTTTAAATTAAGAATTATTCCCTAATTTCATCATACAATTGACAGTCCGATTTCGTGCCCGAAATATAACTCGTTATCGCACGGAAATATCGCTAATCAGATTTCATGATTGAAATATGATTCGCGATTTCGCTAGAAATTGGCCAATCCGATCTCTTGCACTAGATACGATTCGTCAATTCAAAAAATTAAGTAGACACAGATGATGTCATACGTGATTTGCTATTGTGTTATTTTGTATGCCTTTGTTTGAATTGATTTTGTTTATGTAAAAGAAAACCCAAAAAATAATAAATACATTAAAGTTGGATCGGATTCTCACTAGAATATTGCCTATTTTAGCTTAGTTTGCATATTTAGATTAGGCATTTTACTTATTCCAAATTTTAGAAATAAAAAATTCCAAAAACATTGATTTAGGATGTAAGGTTTTCTTTTCATTAATTTGAATTGCATGTTTGATTATTAGACAATTTTAATTTCGAATTTTATAAAGAAGGAAAAGCAAACACGCATGTCACCTAGAATTAGGTCATTTCTTGCACATCATCTAGTCATTGCATGATTAGGGTCATTTAAATGTGTGACATATTAGGATAGTTTCATCTAATATGTGTCCATCATCAGATTAGTCATTTAATTAATGTCGCATGACATATATAATTGTATGTCACATGTCATGTTAGCATAGACATATTTTTGCACATCATTGCATTGCATTACACATAGATCAGGTTTCATTAAATAATAATAAAATCTTAAAAAGGACTAAGTCACTACGTACTAATTAGAAATTATATCTAACATTATAGATACTTAAGTTTTGCAATTTATATCATTTCATTTGATGTCAAATTGGTGGATTGTGCACTCGTATGGTCACCTTACATGTTAGAAAAGAAATTAAAATCAATTCAAGCTGCCTAAAAAATATTTTTTTTGGAATAAAAGAGAAAATGTATCAAAATGGCGTTAAATAAATTTAATGTAATCAAGTTCCCGAACTCACAATCTTTGGTTCGCAAGAGTAAAGTAACATTAATTTACTTGAGTTTCTAATCAACCCATCGAAAATATATTAGTAACAATTCTTATTTGAAAAATCATTTGTATGTTAAGAACTTAAACCTAAGTCGTAAGTTAATATGGGCTCGAACCTAAGCGAGGCCGATGAGTGATATGAACAAAGGAGCTCCAAAAGTAATTGGCGAGACCATCAATTCTTCAGACTTCAGTTGAAAGACCTAGAAGATTAGACAGTATGGAACCGGAGCCAAAAGCTACATATATGCATGGGTGTACCCTCAACTCCTGTGTTGACATCCTCCTGTGTTGGCCTGAGGGGATTGGGGAATCATAAAGGGCGGATTACCAACTTTTCCCGAAAAGTGAGGTGGTCAGTCCAACTCCCTTGAGCCAAGCTAAATTTAGGTTTAGTAGTCTATTAGCCAAACCTTAGGTGATACATCCGAGGTTAGGTCGTGACACTAAACATAGATTCCCTCATTGCAAAAAGTTAATGTGAAAATCTTTAGAACTAAATTTGTCCAACTAAAAAGGTTGAATTACTATTAATATGAAAAATTTTAGGGCTAAATTGATCTAGTTAAAAAGGACTGAATTGGTACTAATTTAATAAGTTTATGACTTTTTTTTTCTTTTGCCATGATAAATCTTAGCTAACCAACTATGCACTTCTTTTTATGTCATTGCCTAATTTGAACTCTATCCATTCTTAGCTACCCCACTTTCAAAGATTCAAAGGTGCTTCGGATCATAGTGGGAATGGTAGATGAAGCTTTCCCCGTTGGGGAGACAATATAATGTTGAGTTGAATTTTCTTTCAATCATAATTTTGTTTATGCGGTGATTGTGAGCATATCAAATAAAAGCCCTATACGTGCTTTCGAATTTTGAAAGGTTCTCGACAATATGAAAAATTTTAGAACTAAATTGATCTAGTTTAAAAGGACTGAATTGGTACTAATTTAATAAGTTTAGGATTTTTTTTTTTATCTTTTTCCATCATAAATCTTAGCTAACCAACTATGCACTTTATGTCATTGCCTAATTTTAACCCTATCCATTCTAAGCTACCCCGCTCTCAAAGATTCAAAAGTGCTTCGGATCACAGTGAGAACGGTAGATGAAGTTTTCCCCCTCAGGAAGACAATTTAAAATTGACATGAATTTTCTTTCAATCATGACTTTCTTTATGCGGTGATCGTGAGCGTATCAAATAAAAGCCCTACATGTGCTTTTGAATTTCGAAGAGCTCTCGACCATGTTATTTCTACTTTTATAAAACTTTACTAGTTGCCGGAATAGTCATTGACGAGACCCAACCCAAAAAAAGACGGACACAAATTCTGTGAACTTTGATAAATGGAGATGCGTAGACTGAGGATTGAGATGGATGGGCACCAAGTGCTGCACCATACAATTAATGAAAATCTCCACTCTGCTCCGTTAAAATTTTTACTTTTTCTGCCTTCATATCACGTGTGACCACGTCTTTTGCCAGCATTAGACATCATTTGGTATCATGTGCCGCGACAATCCCCTAATTCTCCAGGAGAAGGGCAGATATCGAAGAGCTCGATGCGAAGCCACTGGTGTCTTTTCAAAACCTTATCGGTAAAATCGGAGCGCCGGGGTTTGGTGAGAAAACTCGTGCCCTGTAGTACGTGAGCTACCCTGACTGTACTCTGCATTTTCACATCTCTATTTAACATGCAGCATGCAACAGAGGAAGAAGCGCCCGCGCTCTTCACTAAAATATTGGATCGTATCCCAGCACTTGCAGCGCATAGATGGCGATTCTCGCCGACAAAGTCCTGCTCCGAGAGATCGCCTCCGCGGCTCTCCTCTTCCTCATCACCCGATTCTTTGTCAGCTCTCTCCTGCTTCGCTTGAACTCCTTTAAGCTCCCGCCTGGGCCAACAGGGTGGCCGGTCATCGGCGCCATCCCTCTCTTGGGGAACATGCCCCATGTAGCGCTGGCCAAAATGGCCAAGAAGTATGGGCCGGTGATGTACCTGAAAATGGGCACGTGCGGCATGGTCGTGGCGTCGACCCCTGACGCCGCCCGGGCTTTCTTGAAAACGCTCGACATCAACTTCTCCAATAGGCCCCCGAATGCGGGCGCGACCCACTTGGCCTATGACGCGCAGGACATGGTCTTCGCTGACTATGGCCCGAGGTGGAAGTTACTTAGGAAGCTGAGCAATTTGCACATGCTCGGAGGGAAGGCCCTCGAGGACTGGGCTCGCGTACGAACGACCGAGCTAGGGTACATGCTTCAAGCCATGTGTGAGTGCAGCAAGCGAGGCGAGCCGGTGGTGGTGGCGGAGATGTTGACCTATGCCATGGCGAACATGATAGGGCAAGTCATTTTGAGCCGAAGGGTGTTTGTGACGAAGGGTTCTGAGTCGAACGAATTCAAGGACATGGTGGTAGAGCTGATGACAAGCGCAGGTATAGCATTCAACGAACGTTCGAGACAAAAACACGAATACAGTTAGCTATCACGCAAGCTGCTAATGCTCGAATCTATGACACACGAAGGTAAACTAATTTCCTTACTTGATGTAGGGTTCTTTAACATCGGCGACTTCATCCCATCAATTGCGTGGATGGACTTACAAGGGATTGAAGGCGGAATGAAGCGCTTGCACAAGAAGTTCGACGTGCTGTTGACGAAGATGATCGAGCAACACTCGGCAACTGCTCACGAGCGTGAAGGAAACCCAGATTTTCTCGACGTCGTCATGGCCAACCGAGATAACTCTGGGGGCGAGAAGCTTAGCTTGACCAACATTAAGGCTCTTCTCTTGGTATATACATGTCTAAATGGATTAAACAAAATCTATCATGATGATTTTTGGCTCGTTCATTAACTTGTGACGTTAATAGGTACTGATCTCGTTATCTCTTTTCCTAGAATTTGTTCACTGCAGGCACCGATACTTCATCGAGCATAATCGAGTGGTCGCTGGCCGAGATGTTGAAGAACCCCAGCATCCTCAAGCGAGCCCACGAAGAGATGGACCGAGTCATCGGGCGGCACCGACGCCTGGAGGAATCCGACCTCCCGAAGCTCCCGTACTTGCAGGCCATATGCAAGGAGAGCTTCCGAAAACATCCATCGACACCGCTAAACCTACCGAGGGTCTCAACCGAGGCCTGCCAAGTGAACGGCTACTACATCCCCAAGAACACAAGGCTGAGCGTGAACATATGGGCGATCGGGCGGGACCCAGACGTGTGGGAGAACCCTCTGGACTTCACCCCGGAGCGGTTCCTGAGCGGGAGGAACGCGAAAATTGACCCGCGTGGGAATGACTTCGAGCTGATCCCGTTCGGGGCAGGGCGGAGGATCTGCGCCGGGACGAGGATGGGGATCGTGCTGGTCGAGTACATACTGGGGACGTTGGTCCACTCGTTCGACTGGAAGCTGCCGAACGGCATGGAGGAGCTGAACATGGACGAGGCGTTCGGCCTGGCGTTGCAAAAGGCCGTGCCCTTGTCGGCCGTCGTCACCCCTCGGCTTTCCGTTAGCGCATATGTACCTTAAAGCTTTTCCACTACGAGAATGCGACGTTATTTAGTACTGGGAGAACTCTTTAAGACTCGTGATGCGATGCGCCGCTAGATTGGGTCTATAACGAATGTGGTGTAAGTCCTTGCTCCTCTCGTGTGTTTTCTTTCTTATGTATTTGAATAATTCGGTGTTTTTATGTGATTGTGATAATATGAACTTTAGTGTTATCTATACGTGTGTGCTTCTCTTTGATTATATTTATACATGTTGTCGTAGTGGAAGATCTCTAGCAATGTGTAAGGGTAAAAGTACTAAAAAAATTCTAAACCCATTGTATTAGTACCAATTCAGCTTTAAATTTTTTAATTTAATCAATTTCATCATAAATCTTTCAATTAAACTAATTTAGTCATAAAAACTTTCACGTTGGTAACAATTCAATTTATTTGACCAATTTTGGTCGGTCATTACTGATGAAGACGTCGGCTGGTGATTGGACGCTAACATAGCATTTTTTTTTTTAAATTGAATTTTTTTATTAATTTTTCTTTTCTTTTTCCTTTTCTTTTCCTTCTTCTTCCTCCTTCTTAGACTTACCTTGCAATGGCCGATGAGGGTTTTACAACCCTCACTCAATGGCTGGCAAGCCTGGTTAGCCACTACGAGGAAAGTCCATGGAGGATGAAGAAGGAAAAGAAAAGGAAAAAAAAAAATTAATAAAAAATTTGAAAAAAAATTAAAAATTATTTAAAAATTGCCATTCAGCATCCGACACCGGCCAATGTCTACATCAGTGCCAACTGGCCAAAATTAGTCGGATGGGGTACCAATATGAAAAGATTTATGACTAAATTAATCTAATTTCAAATTTTAGGATTGAATTGATACTAATATGAAAAGATTTAAAACTAAATTGGTTAAATTGAAAGATTTATGATTGAATTGGTACCACTGCAATAAATTTATGAATTTTTTGATACTTTTCCCCATGTAAAAGTGGTGTTGCAATTATTTACTAATCCTGTGACGCATAATTTTAAGGGTTAATATAATAAAAAAAAACCTCAAATCAGTACATCTATGACAAATTTACCATAAACTAATTTTTTGACTATCAAAAACCCAAAATTTGTATATTTGTCACAAATTCATCCAAAATTAATTTTTTTTACCACGAAAAGTCTTAAATCGATACACCTATGAGAAATTTATCTAAAACTAATTTTTTGACCATAAAAAATTTCAAGCTAGTGCACTTATGACAAATTTATCACTTTATCATTAAAGATGTTCACCTAGATGGCACATGGTGATGTAGCAAGTGTACGTGGAAACCCATAAGGTAAATATCACAAAAAATCTCAAATTATTACACTTGCAATAAATTTGAGATTTATCGTGGCATTAAAACCTTATGCACTTACCACGTCACCATGTATCATCCACACAATCAAATTTAATGTTAAAATTTGACGGAATTCAATAGAGAGTAAATTTATCGTGGATATACTAATTTGAAATTTAGTTTAAGATATATTTATCATAAGTATACTAATTTGAGTTTTTTTTTTTTTTCGTGATATTAATCCTGAATTTTATTTTATTTTGGCTCTTTTAAACGAAATGGTTTAATTGAAATATAGTAGGAGGCCGGATATCTCCTGCAATGTCACGTACTACTTCCCTCGATGCCTCCACGGGATGGGACCGTCACGCGACGAAGGAGGACCATGCTTCTACGGTTCTATCGAGCGAAACCAAGTCACGGAAAAGATCCCATAAGCTCAACCTAATCCTAAAGCATTTCCTGATTAATCTTACATATTGAACGGCTCAATGTTAACGTGTCCCATCTTAATAATGATGATGATGATGATGATATCTCGTAAGCTATCATGTCAATAGGTATTTTACGAATAAATCACACGAAATAGTAAAAATTAATTTACAAAATTGATGTGGCAAACTTTTGGAATGCTCGAATATATGACCTGGTTGATTTAATAAGTTGTGATATTATTACGCATTTAAATTAGTAAAGAAAACTAGAGCATGTTCCAATTGAAAGAAGACAAAGGTAGGCATCAAGATCGTGTATCCCCTCATTACATTGACGCCGAGTCCATGCATGAATTTTCCATCAAAGAGTCGGCATTGTCTCACGTCGATATATTTAAAATTCAAATATGTCCAACGATCGAATTGAATTTCGATACGGAGTTTCATGGTATAAGGAAATATTGAGATTGATGGATGAATGTGCACTATAGCGACTACTCTATATCTTTATCTTGCGCAATCATAAGCAAACAAAAAAGAGAAAAACGTAAATTACGAGATCCGAGGAATGCCGAAAGTAACGAATGGTCTTGAGTCGTCGTATCAGAACTTGAACCCGGATTACTACATCCGCTTCAATAAGGAACGAATTGGGGATCTCGTACGCGGGAAGCAACGATACTAAATCAATAAAGGACAAACATCTTGCCTCTTTCCCGACCCGTGCAAGCACGAATCGCCCGGATGGCTTCCACGCCGTGACCCTCACGGAGGCCCCGACCTCATCGATTTATACATGACGGGGTCGACCTCAAGTGAGTCGGGAGCAAGCAACCGCTACTAGCCTATCGAATTACATACAAATCCTCTCGATGGGCTGCGACCACGAAAGACGGTCCTCAAGGACAAGCCCCTCGTTAAACATGGGATCACGAGGAAGACGGTTGGCTAAATTCTTGCTCCTGCTAATGTGTTTTGCTTGGTCTCATGTTGCACCGCATCGCTACACCCTAACCAATCACGAAGTACTAAGTACTATGAAATCAAGAAGAAGATGTACCATTTCAGACGTTTGATGTTATATTTCATGAACACCTAACAATCTCCCGACCACAGACATGAATCAGGTCATGGAGTAGCCATGTTTCTACTAAGACCATTTTGCGTTCGCAAGCTTAAAAGGAAAAAGGTACCAAACTCAACCGTACTTCAATCTACCAAAGTTGATGGAACCGCTTTCTAAAGCTAGCTAGCACAAGCAACAGCCCGATTAGATGGCTCGTGTCTACGGAACTGGGATAACAACTTTCTGCCTTACTTCCGCAATCTTAAAAGTCCACTCTAAGTTTGTCGCACGCTAGCCTCTCACTAATATTAGGTGAACATCACATTACTAAGACAGGCATGAAATGATCGCAATCAATAGACGCAATTTTGTACTTGTGGTCAATTTATACTCTGATAGCTTTCATCAAATTTTCTCATTAAATTTACTAACCTAAATGACACATAATGACATGATATGGTAACGTGGCAAGTTCACATGAAAATTCATATGGTAAATATCACGAAAAATCTCAAATTGATGCATCATTAACAAATTTAGCTGTACCCTTGTAATAAATTTAATAGTATACCCATGACAAATTTGGGATTTTTTTCTATGTTAATTCTATAATTTTCCACATGAACTTATCGTGTTACCATGTATCATCAATGTCAACAAATTTGATAGTAAAAATCGACAAAAATTCTCTCAAGTATATCAATATAGATTTTTACGGCTAAAAAATTTATTTGAGGTAAATATATCATATATGTATTAATATAGAATTTTTATGATAAAAAATTAATTGAGAATAAATATGTCATAAATATAATTATTTAAGGTTTTTTAATATATTAATCTTAATTTTTTTATTCTCTTTTGGACAAAATGATCTGGTTGAAATATAGGACATCTCGTGCAACGTCAAATTACTCTGCTATTGCGATGGATGACCCACCTCCTCCTCGTTTTTGTTCGCTTGTCATACACAATTAAATGCAATTTCTGTGGGAAGCGGAAAGGCCACGTTACGAAAGACGGTCACTCGTCCGTCGCAAGGATGTGCGAATCCTAGAAGGAATCTGCACGAACCCCCGATTCCTTAATGCGTGAGGAGCAATGCCTTGCTCCCCATGACTTAAAGGTTCAACTAAAAAGAATACATCCGCCAATTAATGAGAGGAAAACTATTAAAAAAAATCATAAATTTAATATATATGTGTGTGTAAATATATCAAAGCAACCACTGGGATTCGCCCAGGTGGCGCCACCCTTGGAAGGGGAGGTGAGGGGATGGGGTGGGGGGCGCGCGAGTTTCGGGAATGGATTTATTTCACTCAATATATGTATTAATATAGAATTTTTTATGATAAAAAAATTAGTTGAGAATAAACATGTCATAAATATAATTATTTAAGGTTTTTAAATATATTAATCTTAATTTTTTTATTCTCTTTTAGACAAAATGATCTGGTTGAAATATAGGACATCTCGTGCAACGTCAAATTACTCTGCTATTGCGATGGATGACCCACCTCCTCCTCGTTTTCTTCGCTTGTCATACACAATTAAATGCAATTTCTGTGGGAAACGGAAAGGCCACATGACAAAGGACAGTCACTCGTCCGTCGCAAGGACGTGCGAATCCTAGAAGGAATCTGCACGAACCCCGATTCCTTAATGCGTGAGGAGCAATGCCTTGCTCCCCATGACTTAAAGGTTCAACCAAAAAGAATACATCCGCCAATTAATGAGAGGGGAACTATTAAAAAAAATCATAAATTTAATATATATGTGTGTGTATCAACCACTGGGATTCGCCCCAGTGGCCACCTTTCCAACATGAAAAGGGGAGGTGAGGCGTTCAAACCCCCACCTTCTCAGGGGATGAGGTGGGGATGCGCAAGTTTTAGAAGTGGGTTTCGACTCCACATATGTATTAATATAGAATTTTTTATGATCAAAAAATTAGTTGAGAATAAATATGTCATAAATATAATTATTTAAGGTTTTTTAATATAATTTTTTTATTCTCTTTTAGACAAAATGATCTGGTTGAAATATAGGATATCTCGTGCAACGTCAAATTACTCTGCTATTGCAATGGATGACCCACCTCCTCCTCGTTTTTCTTCGCTTGTCATACACAATTAAATGCAATTTCTGTGGGAAGCGGACAGGCCACGTGACGAAGGACGGTCACTCGTCCGTCGCAAGGACGTGCGAATTGTAGAAGGAATCTGCACGAACCCCCGATTCCTTAATGCGTGAGGAGCAATGCCTTGCTCCCCATGACTTAAAGGTTCAACCAAAAAGAATACATCCGCCGATTAATGAGAGAACTATTAAAAAAATCATAAATTTAACATATGTGTGTGTATATATATCAAAGCAACCACTGGGATTCGCCTCAGTGGCTACTCTTCCAACATGGAAGGGGGAGGTGGGGTTTTGAACCCCTCACCTTCTCAGGAGGATGAGATGGAGACGCACAAGTTTCAAAAATGGGTTTCGACTCCATATATGTATTAATATAGAATTTTTTATGATCAAAAAATTAGTTAATAATAAATATGTCATAAATATAATTATTTAAGGTTTTTAAATATATTAATCTTAATTTTTTTGTTCTCTTTTAGACAAAATGATCTGGTTGAAATATAGGACATCTAGTGCAACGTCAAATTACTCTGCTATTGCGATGGATGACCCACCTCCTCCTCGTTTTTCTTCGCTTGTCATACACAATTAAATGCAATTTTTGTGGGAAGCGGACAGGCCACGTGACGAAGGACGGTCACTCGTCCTGTCACAAGGACGTGCGAATTGTAGAAGGAATATGCATGATCCCCTGATTCCTTAATGCGTGAGGAGCAATGCCTTGCTCCCCATGACTTAAAGGTTCAACCAAAAAGAATACATCCGCCAATTAATGAGAGGAGAACTATTAAAAAAAATCATAAATTTAATATATATGTGTGTATATATATATCAAAGCAATTTTAAAATCATATTTTCATTATTTATCAGTGTAATCTTTTCCTGATTGATAATTGTTAATGTGGAAGTAGGCTCTCTTATGTGACACGAAGCCATTAACTTTGACAACCTTTTACATTTTTTTTATAAATTTATATTTTTTTTTTCTTTTCATTCTATTTAAAGAATTTTTTTTCTCCTTCTTCCTCCTTTGATTGCCATGGTCGATAAGGATCAAGCTTGCTGGATTGGGCGAGGTCTAGCAAGCCTCAATGGAGGCCATCAAGGTTGCTTGTGACCAATTGCTCACCATTGCCAAAGCCCAATAATCGGAGGCGGAAGAGGGAAATAAACAAGAAAGAAAAGAAAAATTCAAAAAAATTATAAAAAAACTTAGAATAGTACATAAAAGAATCATTTATGTTAGCATCAATCATGTTATATAAGATGGTTAATGTCTATGGTAGCAATTGCTAGCCAAATTGGTTAGAAGAGCTAATTAGTTAATCATAAAAAAATGTTTATGACTAGATTAGTCAAATTAAAAGGTTTAGAACTAATTTGAGATCTATATAATATATTATAGATCTTTTGGGTTTTTTTCCATTAATGAGATTACTCAACCTGTTTGGGAATAACTTATTTGGAGAAAATAGAACATTATTACCTACTTATCCATTAAGATAACAGATTATCCTAATCCTTTTTCACAAAAAAGAAAGTTCCTTGGTTATTTGAAGCGCCCTTCTTTAAAAGGGCTTCACACTCGTGTATGGTTTTGAAAATTTCAATTATTCAATATATATTTTTTTTTTACTTAAAAAGCGAAACAAAAGTAGAAAATTCAAGTAAGCAATTATTTCAAATTGACAATGTCAAAAGTAATTATCCAAAATTACTTCCATGATTACAATTTGTCATGCAACACTTAAAAAACTCAAATTTCATGGACTAACTATCCCATCTATCCCATCATCTTTTCAAGTCTCGTAGGTTCATAACTTAATATTCTTCTGAGCAGTCATTTTTTAGTTTCCCCTCGAGGGAGGCATAATTTATCGTCATGCACGAAAAGCAAACAGGTCATTAGTTCGTAACTGCTAGATTCTAATCATCGCACAAAAACTCTTAAGGAAAGAGAAGTATCATTGGCTGAAGTTCTACGTCGCATCCCAATGGATGGAACCTTTGAACAAAGCCAAAAGGAAAGCAAAAGCTAGTCTTCGCACTGTCGAGGAGTACGGAATCCGAAAAAATCAAATGATTTGACATATTAAGTGGAATCCCTTACCAATTACGATGGTCTGGTTAAAGGAAAACAAAAGACTATTTGAGGATCTTGAACCCACGTCTGTCCTCAAATCTTGGTTCTCACCCAGACCGTGGGGAACGGGATGTAAAACTGTTATAAGGTATTCCCTTATTTTGGGGAAGAAAAAGATAATGGGGGAATTGGAGATGTGAGTCGAGCAAGCACTAGTACATTGAAATAAGGATCGCATTCATGTAACCCACTATTTCTACATATCAAACCGATAGGTTCTGGATCCTCAGTGTTTGGTTAAAAGGTAACCATAACAAGACCAAAGGTTTTAGTCCTATGAGAGCTTCCGACACCTATTTGTTTGATATATAAGGATGACGGATTGTTAGGATGCGTTCCTTATTTTAATGTGTTAGTGTTAGCACGCCTCACATTGTAAGTCCCTTTCTATCTTTATCTTCCCCAAGATGAATGAATACCCTTTGAGTACCCTATGAGAGTTATACATCACAGTTATCCTAAGGTTCAAACGATCAAATGAAGCATTTTCGTGGGTCAACATACCTCTAAGTAATCACTTAGGGTGTGTTTGTTTCACGGAAAACGTAACGTTTTGGAAAATGTTTTCCGGAAAATCATTTTCCGGAAAACGGTTAGTTTTCCTTTGTTTGGTGATACATGATTGAAAATATTTTTTGGTGTTTGGATTGCATTTGAAAAATGATTAAAGGTATAGAAGACGCCGACGAAGAAGAAGTGGAGGGAGCGAAGCTAACAAGAGTGCAGGAGGGGCTAGGGTTGGAGGAGGCGGCGGTGACGAAGGAGAGAGGGGAGGAGGAGTTAGGATTTACATTCACAAGCAAAGAAAGAAAAGAGAAAATAAAAAAATAAAAAGAAAAAAACAAAGAAGAAAGAAAAGAAAAAATATAATAATAATAAATTCAAAATTTTTAATTAGAAATTCTTTTTTTTGACCAAAAAAATTATAAATTCTTTTTAATAATAAATTTTTCATTAAACAAGGACCTTAAAATATTTTGGAAAACGTTTTCCGGTTCTTTCAAAGGGGAAATCGTTTTCCTGAATTTAAGCTTTGAAAGGAAAACATTTTCCGTTGACTCATTTTCCTAAATGAACCAAACACTGGAAAATGAGGAAAACGTTTTCCTGGAAATTGTTTTTTGCAAAACAAACACACCCTTAGTTTCTTCCAAAGGGAGACAATATTTATACTCATGCTCAATAGGCAAATAGGTCGGAAATTGTAATCGCTAGAGTCTCCTCATAAGACCGAGGCTCTTAAGGAAATAACGGTATCATTATCGAGGAGTTGCGAAATCTGGAAAAATCAAATTATTTGACATATTGAGCAGAATCCCTTACAAATTACAATGGTCTCGTTAAAAGAAAAAGAAAGACTATTCAAGGATCCAACATGTCATTTTTGCCAAAAACAATTATTAAAAAAAAGATAATTATATAAATGATTTTTTAAATTTGGCTCAATATACAATGTCATTCCTGAACTCTTAATTTGTTTAATATAATTCCTGGACCGTAACTTAATGTATAGTATTATCTTTCAATTTTTAATTTGTTAGATGTGATCATTGAGCTTTTGGTAAATGTTTAATTTAGTCTCCATACCATATGAAATTGTCAACTATTATTCGTCCTTTTATTTTTTATTTTTTCAAGTCCAAGGACAATATTGAACTTTACACATATTTTAGAAACTAAATTGGACATATAACTAAAGTTCAAGGTTACGTCAAATAAATTAAAACTTCAAGGACGACATTGTACATTGTAGTAAATTTCACGAATCATATTGCTAATTGAATCAGAGTTTAGAGATTATTTGTGTAATCTTTTGATTAAACAAAAGATTGGAAGAAAAACCTAAACACGACGAAGATAACAGTGTCCCCATCGACGAGCCCCACTCGAGCGATCAAATCAAATCGTGCCATAAGAGACGGGATGCCACCTGGGCCAACTTTTGCAAGTTTGAAGTTGGTATGGTTTCTTCGACCTTCCACTTGAAAATGGAAAGGATGGCTTTTTCCGCTATTATTTTATCTCCCTCTCCATGCTTCAATCGAGTGAAACCAAGTCAAGGAAAAGATCCCATAAGCTCAACCAAATCCTAAAGCATTTCCTGATTAATCTTTACATATTGAACGACTCAATGTTAACGTGTCCCATCCTACTACTAACAATAATAATACCTCATAAGCTATAAGAGGTATTTTACGAATAACTTACACAAAATAGTAAAAGTTAATTCACAAAATTGACGTAGCAAACTCCTAGAACGGCTTGATTTAACAAGTTGTGATATTATTACACAAGTAAATTAGTAAAGAAAACTAGAGCATGTTCCGATTGAAAAAAGACGAAGATAGGCGTCAGGTTCGTGTATCCCCTCATTACATCAACACTGAGTCCATGCATGAATTTTCTATCGAAGAGTCGGCATCATCTCACGTCAATATGCTTAAAATTCAAATATGTCCGTTGATCGAATTGAATTTCGATGTAGAGTTTCGTGGTATAATAAAATATTTAGATTGATAGATGAAGGTGCACTATAGCGACTGCTCTATATTTTTATCTTGCGCGTTTGTAAGCAAAGAAAAAAGAGAAAGACGTAAATTACGAGACCCGAGAAATCCCAAAAGCAACGAAGTGTCTTGAGTTCTCGTAACAAAACTTAAACCCGGATTGCATGGGCTTCGATAAAACCGAAATGGGGCTCTTGTACGCGGGAAGCAACGATGCTAAATCAATAAAGGACAAACATCCAGCCTCTTCCCCGGCACGTGCAAGCACGAATTGCCTGGATGACTTAGGACGCGTTTAGTAACGTTTGTGTTCAAAAATTATTCCATAAAATATAAATAAAAAAAATTATTTCTGTTCCAGGGAACAATTTTTTAATAGAATAACATGTTTGGTAACTATACAAAATTTATGTTCTTGGAATAGAAAAAGAATGGAAATATGTTTGGTAAATTTGTATAATTTTTTTTATTTCTTTTAGTTTTTTAATATTTTTATTATTTTATTCTTTTTTCTTTTTCTTCCTTTTGGCCGAGTCATCGGCCTCGGCCATGGCCGACGAGGGCCGATGGCCTCGCCGGCCATGGCGAGGCTCACGGGGGCCGCGACACTCCGACGAGGTCGCGGCCATGGCCGAGGCCGCCGACCACCAAAGAAAAAAAGAAGAAGAAAAGAAAGAGAAGGAAAAAAAAAAAATAGGAAAGAGAAAAATCGTTTCTCGAAAGTGTTCCCGAAACAAGAAACAAGTTTTTCTTATTTCTTATTTCTATTCCAAATTTGTTCCGGGGAACTAATAAAAGTGTAAGGGCCTGTTTGTTTTCACTTCTTTTTTCGTTTAAAAACAGTTTTTTTGTTTTTTTGTTTATGGGAACAAAAAATGAACGAGAAACACGTTTGTTTGCGTTTTTGTTTCAAATCTATTTTTTTGTTCCCAAAAACATATCTAGAATAGAAACAAGAAACAAAAAAATTTTGTTTCTTGTTTCTGAACAAAATTTAGGAACATTTTTTCTCTCTTTTTCTTCTTTTTTTCTTCTTCTTTTTTTCTTCTTCTTTTTTCTTTCTTTTTCTTTGGCTGGTCACCGGCCTCGACCATGGCCGACGACCGTGCCGTGGGCTGGCGACCTTACGGAGCGTCGCCGACTCCCGGCGAGGCCGGCGTCGCCGGCCTCGGGCGAGGCCAACGCCCGGCCTACGGCGAGCCTCGCCATGGCTAGGCGAGGCCCCGACCCTCGTCGGCCGGTCGCCGGCCATGGCGAGGCCGGCGACCGGCCAAAAGAAGAAAAAAAAAAAAAAGGAAAAAAAATAAGAAAAATAAGAAAGAAAATAGAAAAAAATAAAATAAAAATATTAAAAAAATTAAAAGAGATAAAAAACTTATACAAATTTACCAAACGTGTTTCTATTCTTTTTATATTTACGGAATAGATTTACCAAACGCGTTTTTATTCAAAAATTGTTCCCCGTAAAATAAAATACTTTTTCTATTTCTATTCCTTAAACAATTTTTAAACGAAATGTTATCAAATCGCACCAAATAAATGCGTTTACATTCTTTTTTATTCTTTGAAACAAAAAATCAAAAATTGTGTTCCGGGAATAGAAACAAAAATCAAACAAATAGGCCCTTACTCGCCGTGAGCCTTCCGGGAGGCCCCGATCTCGTCGAAATATAATTATGATGGGGTCTCGAGCTCAAATGAATTGGGACCAAGCAACGCTAACTAGCCCGTCGAATTATATATAAATCCTCTCGATGGGCTGCGACGGCAAAAGATGGCCCCAGGGACAAAGCCCATTGAATTCGAGCCGGCCCTTTGTCGTACATCGTCAGAATGGGGTCGCAAGAAAGACGGCCGGCTAAAATCTTCCCCCATGCTAATCAATGTGTTTTGGTCGGTCTCGTGTTGCGCCCTGCATCGCTACCCTACACCCTGATCAATCACGAAGTACTATGACGTTGATCTTTCGGAGCACTTAAGAATCTCCCGACCACATATGCGGATTAGGTCTTGATCGGTCGTCAGACAACCAGCCATCACCGAAGCACACGACGGCAGAGGAACAAGGAGGAAGGAAAAGAAAAATTAAAGAAGAATAAAAAAAATTAAAATTCAATTTTTTAAAAATATATAAAAATTAAAAATTAACTTTTTTTGTTCCATTAAAAACTTAAAAATTGATTTTTTTCTTTGTAATTTTTCCAAAAAATCAAATCAAATACTTTTCATCTTCAGGTTTCAACCGAATACAAAAAAATATGGTTATTTTCTTAAAAATGACTTCATGAAAAATATTTTTCAAAAATATGATATTTTCTACAAAATAACCTGGCCTAAATCCACTCTGAGGTTGCTGCGCACTAGCCTTTCACTTATCCGCAGTGAACATCGCGTTACCAGGACCAGCACCAACCGTTCAATGGATTGACCTGGCTTTGGTTTCCGTTGGGACAATTTGATCCATTATTATCATCAAAAGGGTTCTAGCCAATGGAAAACTCGAATCATACGTGTAGATAACTAACAAGTAACAAGAGATGTATACACTTGAGGGCCACAGTAGACACTCTCTGCGTACTTGAAACCATGTTTCTGTCGGACATTAAACCAGACGACGTCTTGTATGCTGCATTTTCCATCGCTGATGGCGGTGGCTTCGACACAGACAGAGAATGCCTAGGAACGAGATAGCTTTATGTAAGCAGACGAGCAACCCTGACTCAACAAGAGGAAAAAGAATGCCAGGAAGAAAAAGAAGAAACACACAGACAAAAGAGCTTGGGAACTCTGCTGCTACGGTAAGCTGCAAATGAAAATGAAGGCTTCGTTCTGAAAAAGAACTGAAAGAAAGAAAAAACGAAGAGATTTAAGGCAGAGAGAACCGAAACTTTTATACCAGGAGGAAATCATAGGATCTCAAGTAATCAAATTGATACTTCAGGAAACAATATGGAAGGCCGACATACCGCATACCTTACAAACGCTCCAGACTCCATCTTTCTTCTCTTCAACCGTACAAATAGATTTTAGATAATCTGGGTTGTTTGTTCTGTATGACCAGGATAAATCCCCTTTTTTTCGATTGCAAAGCAATGAATTATAGTTAGAAAAAGAGGGTTTGACACATCTACTTGCCACCTCTACAAATCTCTGGACACGAATTCTTGAACACAACTAGATGCAGATGGTATTCACAGGGGGTATAATGGCTCAGGATAAAGGACGGGGTATAATGGCTCAGGATAAAGGCTTGATGTTTATGGAACAAGTTCGTTTGCTTACAAATTTCAGCAAGCTACCCATATACTTGGAGGCAATGCTCTTAAAGACCGGGCTCTGATTGGAAGGAACTTCTCCAAGTTCCCCCATTGTCGAATCATAGATTCAGCTACCGAATTGAAACATTGAGGGATAGTATATAGCTGTTCTGATTGGAAGGAACTTCTCTAAGTCCCCTCAATGACGAATCATAGATTCAACTACTGAATTGAAACATTGAGCAGTAGTATATAGCTTCGTATCAGTCAAGTCAATGGGTAGGAAGATTTCGAAAAATACATCAAATAAATGGCTATGCTACATTCCTAGTAAGTCAACTGATGGTGAAGGGTTATTGAGAGGGGCGCTGATATGTGGTAGGATCCCCCAGAACTCATCCTGGAAAGAATCACCACTTGAAAGAATGAGAATTACATCACTACATGAATGGCTTTATGTTGCAAACCCACAACATCCACATGAGCTGATAAGGACGATAATTACACCTAAAACTCCCTAAGTATTGTTATTAAAGGGTTGATTCAGTAGTCTAAGTTGCTTGAAGAATCCAGTCAAATTTTTTGGCCAAGATCGAACAGATTAAGCTCATAGAAAACGAGCTTTCCACGAAACTTGAATACCGAAAACAGAAACAGAAGATTCGCAACATCCACCTAGACTGCCTAGAAGTACATTACTCCAAGTACTCTGTAAAAATGGCAATTCCCCACTTCAAACCCTAAAACAACAGTAGCAGGACAGCTCCAACAAACAACTCTCGACAATGTTAGCCATGCACACAGACAAGATCATTTAACTACCAAAAAGGAATCAGTGCAAAGAAGCCTCACAAAATGCCTCACAAAATCTGCTTCTCCAGCTGGTATTGAATCTCTAAATCTTTCACAGTACTCTCACTAGCGCGTGACAGATCAACTACCTATTACCACCACTATGATGAGACATTGATCCCATCCGTAATTCTAGCAGAATCGGCAAATAGGTCATCTGGACAACGCAGGTCCTCCTGCAGAAGCAAGACACTGCACATAACCTTGCAGCAACCTATTATCTTCTTTCACTGGCAGACACAAATTGAAATCATAGATTGGCTTGTTCTTGGCTCCTATAAACATTCTGATGTAAAACAATCTCTATGATAGATGACACAGATTAACTCCTAACAGCAAATATATCTGCATCTCCGCAGCTTACCCCCTTACTCTATTGAATTCAGGAAAATTCAAATTTCTGGGCACAGCACGGAGCAGTGCAGGCAGGTGACAATGACCAATCACTCGATAAATCGCTTCATTGAGACGTCGCTGCGTGAATTTTTTCACGGAATTTCAACATATCGTTCCAGTGCACAGAAATTAGCTAAACCGACACCGTCAGAATTCACATATCCACAGAAGAAGTCAAATAAGGGGCTTCATTGCATGATTTGTCATAAATCTACATCACACCACAAAACAGGCCGATACTTTTACACATCGAAAACCTCCCAACGCTGCCGGTGACAATCACGCCATTCGTGATCGGAGTCTACTTATCTTTGGTGGAGACCCCGTACTTCTCCTGCATCTTGGCGAGCTCCTCCTCCTTCTTCTTCTGGTCGAACTTCTTGTTCATCTTCGCGGGCTGGTAGTAGAGCACGATCAGGTACCGGTTGGCGACGTTGAACCCGGAGAGGTGGTCGACGGCGGTCTTGGCGTCGTAGATGTCCTCGTAGACGACGAAGGCCGTGCCGCGGGTTTCCTTGCCGGTGCCGATGCGGATCTGCCGGATCGCGCCGTACTTGCCGAAGATGTCGTACATCTCCTCGCTCGTGATGTTGAACGGCAGGTTGCGGACGTACAGGGCCCGGTTCACCTCCGGCGGGAGCCGCGCGTTGCCCTTGCGGAGGCTGATCGTCGTCATCGGCGGCGGGATGGGGACTCGAGAAAGTGCGGGAAAACGTTAGGGTTTCGGCTGGGGAATATGGGGGAGGTTGCAGAGAGGAGGAGGAGGAGGAGAGGCGATTTTCGTAAATTGCCGCGAGCGAGTCGGTGCGGACTGGACTCGGGCCGGGTGGGAGGGATCGGTGTGCTGGTGGATCGGGCCACGGTCGGTTAGAAACAAGAAGATAATGGATTTTCTGAGGGAAACTGAAAAAATACTTACAAGTCATTTTTTCTTTTGGGGCTTATTATGACATGAACTAAAAGTTTAACGAGAATATTAATGATATAATAGCATAGAGGGATGATGACACAAACAATTCCTAAACTTTAATTCAATATACAATTTGGTCCCTAAATTTTTTTATTTGTTCAATATAATCCCTGAACTTTAATTTAATGTGTAATTTGGTTAATAAAATTTTAATTTATTCAATGTAATTCCTAAATCTTTTTGTACATGTTCAATATATTGAACATTTTCATGTAGTTCGAGGACTATATTGAACATGTACCAAGAATTCAATGACTATATTAAATAAATTAAAAGTTTATGGAACACATTGCATATTGAGTTAAAGTTTAGATATCATATTGAACAAATTAAAATTTTATGAATCAAATTATACATTGGCGAAAAGTTCATGGATTATTGTGTCGATTTCCCTAATATAAATGTATGAAATATATATGAAACTAAAACAAGTTTGGGTCAGGTTGGGCCATTTCGAGTTATACAAAGGTTACCCTATTCACTTAATTCATGTAGGGCATGTTAACATTAACGACTTTCATACCTTTTTCGTTGGACTTCTTGTTATTAGATTAACCACGGAAAATTATCCAAAAAAAGTCTAAAATCTATTTTGCGGTGATCAATATCTTAAACCTTTTCATTGGCTAATTAAACTTCAAATGTTTTGATAATCTATCAAAATAATTTTTCTTGCTAATTTTGATTGGAAACTATTAACATTGATGCTAGTAGACATGGCACACACGACGTTGACGTGAGTGAGTTTTGCAATTTAAAAAAAAAAATTATGATTTTTTATTTTTATATTAATTTTTGAGTTTTTCTTTTCTTTTTTCCCCTATATCTCGAAATGTTGGCCAAGCATAGAAAAATAGGAAAAATAATAATAACAACAAAAGGGGTGAAAAGAGAGGAAAATTAGAATCTTTTTTAAAAAATTGTGAATATTGTTAATGCTAGCGTCAACCATTTGTCAAGTCACTTAGAATAGCCATGGTTCACATCATAAAGTTTTAGCCAATTTCGACTAAATTGATTATATTAATAAATCATCGAAATGTTTGAAACTGAATTGATTAAATCGAAAGATTTAAAACTGAATTGTCTGTCACACAACAACATATTTAGGGTTTTTTAGACAATTACTCCGATTCACAAGATATTGAAACTATTTTTATACCATTGCCCGTTAGTTTAGTTTCATCATTTTGCTTGAATGTACGAGGCGATCTAACCATGGCATAATGCCAATTGGACTTCCATTTCACGAGGCCATCTACCGAATTTTTATTTAGCAATTCGATCAAACATATGGCAATTTCAACTAATGCAAGGCTTAACTTATGATCATGCTCTCTTTACCAAAAAAAAAAAAAAAAAAAAAAAAAAACTTATGATCATGCTCGGCAAATTGCCAATAAGAGCATGCCATAGACCTATACATGCGTCATTTTCAATAACACTTCCATCTCCCCCACGTTGCTTGACTTAACGAAAGATATTCGTTCTTTTGGAGTAAAATGCATTGGGCGCATATAGAACACATCGCATAAAAATACTCGCGCAAAAGTACTTCCGACTTTTTACGGCCTTTCCACATTCACCCTTACTAAATCGTGTCATATTCACACAAGTAAAGATAATATCCTTTTGAATTATCTTTATATAATACAAAAATAATAACAAAATCCGATTGTCAGATGCTTTTTTTATATTTTATTTAAAAACTTACGAGCGAAATAGGCAAATAGTACGTGCGAATTTTGCGTCTTATAATCAATGTAAACTCATGCGACAACAATTATATCAAATTCCTTTTCACACATTTAATAAGGAAAGAGGTGATATGTTTTTGCCTATTTAGATCTAAATAAGTCCTTAAAAAGCATTAGATTCTCGTACAGACCTCGGATCACCTATATGTAAAACATCCGAAGGTATTGTTGAGTACATGGCAAAGAAAATAACCATTTGAATTATCATTATTTAATACAGAAATAATAACAAAATTTAATTGTCCAATAGTATTTTTTATTTTCCAAATTACAAGCAAAATAGGTAATATTTTACGCGCAAATTGCGCGCCTTTATAGTACAATCAGAGTGAACTCGTGTGGACAACATTTTGACCGAATTCTTTTTCACACATTTTATAAGAAGAGGGTGGATATGTGTCCGCTCGTATGGCCTGCTTGTTTAATTTACGTCCGTCTACAGCTAATAGAGCTCACGGCATTGATTAACGACGACATTATTATATTTTAAGACTAATACCACTCAAAACCTTAAATTGGCACATTGGTACTATATTAATTTCAAACTAATTTTTAGTCCAAAATAATTTTTATGTCAAAAAAAATCCTACACCCGTAAGCATAGATCTGTCAGTTGGGGCTAAATGCGGCCGGATATGTCAGTGTTGCATTTTGCCCAAATTATAGTAATTCTTCATTTTTTTTTATAAACGATTTTGAATTATCTATAAGATAAAAATTAATTCGGGATTAATGGGCGCACCAATTTGACGGTGAATACAACATGATCCGAATTTGAGAGTTGTTGTGACACATAATTAATCGGAAATAAATGTGACGTGTATATACCAGTTTGAATTGTGACAAACCTTTATTTTATTTTGTCTCATGGGCCAAGATTGAATAAAAAGCGAAAAGCCGGACCTCATGTTGCACTTATCCCGATAAGTCAAAATTATTTCCCTAATCAATTCCAAACCTAACATGAGTGATTTGAATGTAACGTTTTCAATACGTCTCATTAGAGTCACGGGATATTGTTAAACCTACCACAACTAACGATATATTTGAATAAATATATTTTTTGTACCACATACAATAAAAAAATTTACAATCACAACCCTTTATTCGGAACCTTATTTTTATTGCGGATCTCAAATTTGGATGTCGCCAAACTATACATGACCGTAAAAATTTAAACCGCATAATAACGAATCTAAATCTAACAACTGTGAAATGATGCGGTACAGTCAGAAATGTAAATGTTGCTCGCTTCAGGTATCGTAGGATACTTGTTGACAAAATCCTCCTTGATTTTTATAACCATGAGCATCATCTTCCGCATCTGAATACACAGCAAATTCAACGAACTTAAAGCCCCAAATTTTGACCGTCTGAAATCGAATTGAGTACCGTTTACCTGCCGGAAGAAGCAAGCCCAACTCCAGCCAAGATGCACCGCCGAACCGCCGCACTCCGTTGGCCGACGGCCAAGGACGGCCCGGCAGGGGCGACCTGAGAACACATGCGACGCAAATGCCAAGGGGCGACGGCATACCACCGGGCAGCCGGCCGGCCGACGCACGCGCCCGCATGTGATCTCAGGTCGCTCCTGTAGGGCCCTCGGCCGAAACCCGCACTCGAGTCCCCCCCGGCAATCTCCGCCGGCGGATGCACCGGACAACGACACTGTGCCTTTCCGGTGGCGGATTCCCTCGAGCTTTAATAGGCGAGAGAGGAGCCCCGAAAGATGTGGTACCGCGCCCGGCTGTACTGCAAAAGCTTGACCTGCCCGCGGGGGATGCGCGGGTTCCCCGCACGTTCAAGCAAAGTCGGGAGTACAAGCGTGTACGTTCCAACAACGTTGTACTGGAAGATAAAAATATCAAACTAAGCTTTCGTATGGAAATGATGCAAGAAATCGCAGGAATGCAGTACGTGCGCGTACGACTAGAAGTGCCCATGGCGAAACGATTCGCGTGGATCTTCGCGGCATCGGATCGTACGTGCCCGTTGAGTTCTAAGTCGTACTGGCGTTTTGCGACCGCCAATTGTACGCCGCCCCATGCGAAGATCCGAGATGACTTTCCTTTTCCGAAAAAAGGAAATTTTCCCGAAAAAGCTGTCGATCTCGTTTATTTTCGCCCTGAAATTCGTTCGATCGGATAAGTCTTTTCTATTTTTAAAGGAAAAAAAAGTCACAAAAAATTCTAAACCATACTCATGTGAACATTCATCCAAAATATTTTTTTGTAACACACATAATCCAAAACTTATACCAATATAACACGTTTACTCCGAACTTGTATCAGCATGACATATTTATTCTAATTTTTTTATAACACTAACAACCTTAACTTTGTATTTTCTAAGATATACATGCGAGTGAGTTGTATTAAAAAAAAAAAATCTCACATCAACAAATTAATATGATGTACGTTAATTTATATATTCTAGTTGGCTCATAACTCATTAGCTTAAGTTTTTGAGTAAATACGAATCAAATTAGATATCACGTGAGTACAAGTTTGAGATTATATGATGAATACATTGCATATATAAGTTTGGAGTTTTTTGCGTCATAAAAAAAAAATTGCAGTAAATGTGTTGTGTGGCTATCGGGTGTATTAGAATTTTTTTCACGATAGAAATTTATGATAAATGTGTTACAATTGATATAATTTAAAATTTTTCGATCACCTTTTCCCTTTTCCTTTTTAATTGATTGTTCGACTTATTCTGCACTGAGGGCGTGCAATGCTCGAAATCGATTTTCTGCTGCCTGATTTTCCCGCTCGTATTAAGGTTGGAATTTCCAGGATCGATTTTAATTCGCGTATAGTAGCATTTCCCCGGTTAAACTGATCGAAGACGGTGTGATCCGCGGCCCGTGTTACCCACGTGAAATGGTTCGTGGAGCTTGTCCGTCTTCGGACATCGACATGGGGACGCAATGCATCGATTGAAGGACTTTGGAGATGAGAGCCATCGCTCGTGAAATTGCACCTCGAAATTGCAGAACTTGGGCTGCGCACAAGGGATCTACATAGCCTGTCGGCTCAAATAACTGGGCGAGGCCCATGAAACGAAACCCCATCATCTGGGTCAGTCCAGACGTTACAATCGTGGCAGAATCCAATCCGTTAATGGGCTCTGCTCTTTTAAAACTTTAGAGAAAAAGACACCGAGAATTTTCAATTATATCTATTGTGACACATTTATCCTAAAGTCAAAAATCCTTAAACTATGCTCATGATAAATTTCAAATCCGTACCTGCATGACACTTTCACTTTCGCTGTCAAATGAAGACGTCGTTTTCATTTCACTTAAACCATGCGACGTCATGTTAACACCACTCGATTCCCACTATCTTTCTAGATAGATTTTTAATAGTGATTAACGATGGAAATGGAGAATGAATGTATCATATGGATATAAATTTGGAATTTTTTGGATAAATGGTTTGCTTGTAATTTACTTTTTTTATATTGCTTTTAATTTTCGACCCTATTCTCAAAGCTTAATTTTGTGGTCCGTAGTCACTTGTCATGAAAATTTGGTGAAATATAAGTAATATCCGAATATTGGAGGGGGTAGCGGGACACTTGGCATGCCCAAAGGGATTGGGCATTGGGACCACTAGACGAGAGTCGAGAGGAAAAGAAGAGTCTTTGAATCGAGCCAATTCTATGTGCAAATCACATGGCTTTCAATTAATAATTTCGAAGAGGAAAATAGAAGGGTTGGAGATAAAAGATATTGAAAGCCTGCCTCGACTTTAGGAGACAAAGAATCTATTTGACTGGTCCTGTAACCCATGAATTTTGGGGCCTTTGCCATTTTTCTCCCCACTTTTTGTTATATAAAAAACAAAACAAAAAGGTTGCACACCAACCATCCCATGAAATGTTTTCGTTGGCCGGGATAATGGCGTTGAAATACTGAAAACTTTCATCCTTTGAATGATAAGAAGCTTTTTTAATTTATTCTTTTGATTCCATTAGGTAACTTGACTTTTCAAATTTGGCTCATTGGGAGGAGATATTTCAATAGATGGATTGTCGTGTCGCGTGATTTTGTCCGTGGCTCACTTACTTTGCCAGAGTTGAACTCGATTATTGGTGTGACTCGCTTGTTAAGTGAAAATTATGTCCTCACCATTTTGGTATTGGTGATGAGAGAGAGAGAGAGAGAGAGAGAGAGCATATGTTGATCTTGATGATTTTACTGTCCAAAATGTCTATTGCCGCAGTATCATTTCAAGAGAACATTGGAACAATAATATGTATTGAAAACAATTAATGTCTCTTTGGCGAAATTAACATCTAGTCTGGCATTTTCCCAATGTCTTGCATTGGCTTGCACTTGACAAATTGAGGAACTTGAGTGAAAATAGTACGTTATTTAGATTAAATCGATTATAAAATGGCCAAAAGTTCAAATAATTAGAGCATCATTATCCCTCGATTTTACTATGTATCCTGATGATTTTGTCCAACTGATACTAAATATGTGATATCATGTGAAGTTCATTTCTCAAGTATATCAAAAGGAGCTAGTCCTACTTACATTATGAGGTTCACGCATATACGCATGATACTACATGTTGTCTAGAACGTTTGGAATTGGCTTCCTAAATTATGTAGATAGAATCTCTGTCTCCTTAGGTATTACTTGCTAAAGAAAAGAGTGATTTTAAACAACCGAAGTCATGCCACAATCCATGGCATATAGTTATTATTTAGCTAATTATCATCGCCTAATTTCAAATTGACATCCATCCATATTAGATCGATATATAAATTTACCCTTATTCACTTCACTCTTGGTCAGGCCCAAGTAGTCTTACCCTAATTGCAAACACTAATTGTCATTTGCCCCTTTCTAGTTACTTCACTTATGTCCCACACCTCTCACTCGCTCTTGGAGCCTCACTTGCCACTCACAATACTCGTCGCTCCTTTTGCAGTCTCGCTCGTCACTCCCTCGCTTGTGAGTCATCAGTCTCTCTCCGAGGTGAATAATGAGCAGCTATTCTCTTGATGATTAGATGGAAATCCACATGAGGTACATGTGCTCATATTCGATTAAGCTTTCAAATCAATTCGTTTAATCGGTTCAAGTTAAAAGTTGTAATGATATAGATGACAACCTATTCCTAAAACCATTTGGAAATTGAATTGGACCACGTTCGATTCTCTATTAGGTCAAGAAAATAGTAGGCCGATTGCCGATTTTAAGGTGGGAATTGACCCTAGTACTAACAATCAAAAACATTAACAAATCCAATAAGATAACAATAACATGAGTCGGGGCGGCGATCGGCCCCTCGTGGGGGCCGTTCCCTCCACATAGCCGTCGTCGAGCCACGTCGGCACCACTATTACCCACCAACTCCGGGATCAGATGAAGTGTCGCCTTTCCTCGTGTCAATCGCCAATAATTATGAAATTGAAGGCACAACTTCTCGTGCCACGGTCAAAGTGGGTCTGCCATCGACCGTCTCAATCTCGCGCCATTATCCCCTTCGCAATTGTTGGCAACATACGGGGAAATGGCTTTAAAAAAGATCACAAAATCCATTCAATTTAAACATTTCAATTATATCGATCGAATTAAAAATCATTTAATAATTTGTCAATTTGTTTTTTTTTTTTTTGGTAAAGATAATTTGTCAATTTGTTCATTCCAACCAAAATTGATAAAAGAATTATTAATTTAGACATTGAATATTTTACATGGCATGATTGATGTGAATGTGGATGATTATTAAAATAATTTAAACTATTTAATTTTTAAATTATATTTTTCTTTTTCTTCTTCCACCGATTGTTAAGCCTCGACAATGGCCAGTGATTGGCCACTAGAGAGGGCCATCAAGGCTTGAGGGCGAGGCTCCACTTCACCGGCCTAAGGCAAGACCGAGCCTCCCATGAGGCTAGCAAAATAAGCCCTCGCAAGCCCTCTCTCATGGCTAGTTGTCGAGGTTTGATGACCAATGGAGGAAGAAGAAAAAGAAAAAAAAAACTAAAAGAACAAAAAAATATATAAAATATTTATCGACATTATAAGATGGCGAGCATTCACGTCAATAATTTTTGACTAAATTGGTCGGAATGATTAAATTGACAAAATATTTAGGACTTAATTGACGGAATTGAAATGTCTAGAACTATACTAGATCTTTTTTTTGATAATTTTCCCACAATGTATACTATTCATATTCCTCTGAAAAGATAATGACATAAATGGTCCATAAATTTTGGCTTAATATACAATGTGATCCCTAAATTTTTAATTTGTTCAAAGTGATTCATGCTCTTTATCTCAATGTTCAATATGGTCCCTCAATTTAAAATTTATTCAATGTGGTCATTGGTCTTGTGGCATATATTCAATTTAGTTTTTAAACTATATAAAATATTCAATATTGCCATTCCATTAATTTAAATTCAGGAACAACTTTAAATATTTTCATATAATTTAAAGATTAAATTAAATACATACTAAAAGTTAATGGATCACATTGAATAATTTAAAACTTCATGGACGACAGTATATATTGAGTTAAAGTTTAGAAATAATATTATGAATTGCTCGTATTATTTTTCCTTCTCTGAATAGTAAAGAATTTATAAAGTGCTCCAAAAAAAAAAAAGAAAGAATGAAATACGCGACCCACGACAGAAATTCCGCAAAAGATTTTCTCGAGATACAATCGTCCAAGGAACAGATCCCCATCTTGCTGTGTCGGCTACGTGTTCGTCGATTCGCCTCTCTGGAAGTGTCCCCGACGGAGGAGGATTGGCGTAAAGGGTCCGAATGACCCCACTCTCCATGTATCGTACATTCTCTAAGCCAAAACTCGTATCTTGTATTTACAGATATAAGCATATCGTATTATTATACTTTTGTGACCTTAGCTTTGCGAGAGAATATTAAGACATCCGGTGGTGGGATCGCGCCTAAATTGTACTATGCCTTGCCATGATGTTCCCAAGCACTTCTTTGAAGACTCCCACGTTAGGAATTCAAAGATCTTGGAGACAATGCGAGATACGGGCCCCTGCACCTGGACTTACTTTTACTTCATCTACATTTTGCCATTTTCGATTTTTCATGTGCTTAGAAAAGGACATCAGCGCTATCGGCACATGCTCCGATGGATTTCACTCAATCAAAGCCCGCCGGATCTTGACTAGATAGGAGAGAGAAAAGCGCGTTCCATCGAGACTGATCCTCGTATGGAGTTCTTGCCTATGTAAAGGTCTAAATCAATCATGGCCCTGCGCATTTACCTTGCCCGGTTCATATGGGACATGATTGGTATTTGGAGCCGGCCTAGGATCGGCTTAACACCCTTATCCAAATAAGGTGTGGGTGGCTTTGGACGAACGCGATTGGATGTCCAGGCTTGGAAGCCGCAAAGCACATAGCCAGATATGTGCACCTTTGAAGTTTGGACGAAACAAACGATTATGTATGGACCTCATGAAGATATTTATATTATGAAACATTATAGCTCATGACTATTAACCCATTAAATGTTGTGTTTGATACTTGTGTTGAGATAGTAACTAAAGAGCGGTATTGTGGCATTGGAACGTGCTTGATTATGTTGTGTTGAGCCTCATGAATTAGATTGATAATAGAACCTTTAGCCAAGTGAAAGAATGTTGGACTTGATGAGGTCTATGAATTATTAGGTCTATTATCTAATATTTGATATATGCCCAATTTAATAAAATCTATTATGGGCAATATATTTTTGACATCCAATTAAGCATGTAGAATCCAAAATTTAAACCTTTATGGAAGGTTGAGATGCTTTAGGATTGGTCCCATCAATCCCGCCATATAAGATCTTTTTTTGGTGAAGAATGAATTTATTGCAAATATATTACGCGCAATACATTTTTGACATCCAGCTAGGCACGTAGAATTTATATCTTAACTTTGATGGAAGGTTGAGATTTGATAGTTGGTCCCATCACTCTCATTATATAAGATCTCTTTTCGGGGGAGAACAAATGTATTTCATTATCACGCTTCTGCTATTTCCACAAAATTGAAAAGAGAAACATACACACCCATCGTAAGGATTATAGAGGAGAGTGCTGAAGATTCATACACACAGGTAGACATCTTATTGCTTGTTGGATCAATAATATTTATTAATTTTATATCATATTCACGTGATTGAAATCCGTTTATTCTAACGGTATTGTCGAGATTAATTTTCGTATGGAGTTCTTCAATGACCTGCGCATCTACCTTGCCCGGTTCATACGGGAGTCTGACTGGTATTTGGACCTGGCCTAGGATCGGCTTTATACCGTTATCCAAGACTATATACACACATATCCAAATGAGGTCTCGGTCGCTTGGTTTTCTAGGCTTGGAAATGGAAGCCGCAAAGCACAAGATCGCCTCTTGTTTAGACCGCGTCCGACAGAAAACACAAGTGATAATGGAGGATTTTGTACGCTATCCCTGAATAATGATGCTAATCATCACGTTTATAGCATTTCGGACCATGAAATTCGTTTTCTATTCAAAAGGTGGCGGCCTCGACCGAAGCCACTCTAGCTTTATTCTAGAGGAAGGACCTCTTCTTCTTTGGCTTCCTTGATTCTGGGCCTGGTGGTGGTACTAGGCAGCTTCCTACCTAAGTTTTTCTTCTTTGTATGTGTCGAACGCGTGCCAATGTTGACGCATTCCCAAAATTATTTTCTTAATACAGGCCCCACCTGTGGGGAGAGTGGCTGTCATCGGGCCAATAGGATCCCACATTTCTGCGAGATCGGCCAATAGAATTCCACGGTTCTGCAAGATCATCACGATGTAAATTTCTCTCGCGAAAGGAACGAACTCACGTCACGGCACGAGAAAGAGAAAGCAAGTTTTCGTCCTCCCCATTCATTTGCTCTCTCTCTCTCCATTTATCTTTTTCAGGCTTATCATTCACGCCTAACGTTGTTATCTGACCCTACAAGGGCGGGGCATTTCATTCAACCTCCTCTGTGATGCTCTCTCGCGTCTTGATCACCTCCTCCCTGTCCTTCCTCTTCCTGTTATTGGAGTCCCACCCTCTCGAGATTCTCTGCTCGTGGACATGCGCCTGCGCCTCCCTCTTCCGCAGTCGCCACCCTAGTCCTAGTCCAGTTCAACCCCCGAGATTGTCGTCCTTGAAGGAGAAGATGGGTCCAGCTCCGGAACCAGGCAATGCAGAGGAGTCCCAGGGAGGAGCGCCGTCGCTGCTCGACTTGCCGGAGCTCGCTCTGGAATGCATTCTCGAGAAGCTCCCCCCGGAGGGGCTCTCGAGCATGTCTGGGGTGTGCACAGCTTTGAGAGATAGGTGCAGGAGCGACTATTTCTGGGACAAGCACATGAAGCGGAAGTGGGACAGAGTGATTGGTCCATCAGCTTATAAGATGTGGCAATTGTGCCTCGCTCCTAGAAGGGATAACGGTGATTCGAATCAGGGGAAGCAGAAGGGGTTACTGAGGTTGTTTTCTCTTGTTTGGCCTTGTTCATGGGCTGGCGAGAGGATCAATACCGGTCAAGACCAGAAATGTTCTCTGCCTCATGATTCATCGGTCATGTCTTGGTATATTGCCCTTGAGACCGGGAGGTTCTGGTTCCCTGCTCAAGTCTATAACCGTGAGGTATTCGACGCTGCTTTTATATAGTTTTCATGATCTTCGTCTGGTTTTGATTTCCAAATATCGAAGGTTGTTGATATACTTTGAGTTTGCTGATGCAAATCTGTTAGATTCAGTTCTCTTTCTCATTCTACTCTTCTTCTGTGCAAACTGCTTTCCTATGTTGCCCTGCGATTCAGTTGAATCTTCTGCTCTGTTTTCTTTTTTGATCTTCTCTGAGAATTTTTTTCTGTTGCAATTTATGCAGAATGGGCATGCTGGGTTTATGTTGTCTTGCTATGATGCTGAGCTCAGCTATGATTTTCGAACCGACACCTTCAGAGCCAGGTATATTGCTGATGATACCTCCCTTCAAACATGTCCATGAATCGTTCCAACACTTGCTGAATTGACATATTCCTACTGTATTATACTAGTATGGGTACCATCATAATCTTGTTGATTCTTGTGTTCCTCCAAGATTTAATTCCTCCGTTCATTTAGAGGCTTGATTGTTTGGATCATTTGGACTTTGGTTCTTGCAGGTACCCCCCACATGGCAGGAGGCCGATCGCGCTGGAGACCGGGGTGACATGGGAAAGGCTGAGGTCCCCTCAGGTCGATACTTCTCCACACGACCTTTTCTCGTCTGATTGTTTGCAGGATCTCTGCCCCGGCGACCACATCGAGATTCAGTGGAGAAAAAACAAAGAGTTTCCATATGGTATGCTGTTTCATCACAAGCTGTAGGTTTTCAGTCTTGATGCATCGACTTTCTGCTGAGAAGTTCGATCAATATTTCAGTAGATTGTTCGGGCTCGTTCCATTTGATCGTTCATTCTTTTCTTAATTGGGTATTTGTCACTGGGAATTGAAGTAGACATAGATTTTGGAAGAAACTTACGACAAGAAAAAAGTAATCCTAATCCTAGCTAGTACACTTATCGAGAAGCCAAGGACCTAGCTAGTACACTTATTGAGAAGCCAAGGACAAACGAGTTAAATGCATGTCTATGCAGTGCCAAACTCCAAAGAGGACCTATTCAACCTTCACCGTGGCACCACACTACCCCTAACTTGAAATTCAAATTCAAATTCGTTGTACCTAATTCTGAGATTACTAGCTATTGCTGGCTTGGGTCCTTCAGGCTCTTCCAGTCTAAAATCCTTATGCTTAGTCAATGCAGTACAACATTCAACTGCATCCTGTCTTTGCCGAGACAGATTCTGAATGGCAATGTACATGACTGGATGTCGTTATGCATGTTGCAGGTTGGTGGTACGGCGTCGTCGGTCATCTGGAATCATGTAACAGGAACGAAAGTTACTGTCGTTGTTCTAGCAGTGGTGAGTTCATCATTTAGCCCTCTTTTTTTGCAGTGGAACCCGATTCTTTGCGTTGTGTTGGCACAATCAGCACCAGACACCACCACTTCTCAAATTGACCCCTTTTGAAAACAATATCTAGAAAAAGAAACTATAGACCGAGGCGGAGTTTTTCAACGAAACCTTTCATTAAATGTGAGAAGCTTTCAAAAGAGGGGGATGAGATGATGATCATAAAGCTAGAACTTTCAGAGAAATAGACCGATGTCTCCGCTGCTTCTGTAGCTTTCTTGATTCCCTAGCTTCCCCATGTATGGACCACCCTCCCTTCTGGGCTAGTTTTGATTGGTGCTCTAGGCAAATGATTATCGCTGTGCCATGCTTTTCACCAACAACGTGATAAGTTGTGTCTAAGTGGAACATTAATGGCCGACCACGATGAAAGATCTCAACCTTTTTCTCTCTTTAAGGCTCTTGTTTCTACTCGAAGTTGGAATCTCGTGACTTTGTGGGGCTAATATTTTAATAATCATCGGTATAGTTCTCTTCGATGTACCGGCGTCGTATGCCATCTAAACAGATCCTAGGGCGCTGATTCTTCCTCATAAGACCCGATACACAGCTAAGAACACGAGAGAGTTGACTACTCTTCGCCAATTCACTATCTTCACTAGGCATTTTTGTAACAATTTTGGTCACCATAGACAAAGGATGCGTTCTGGGTCGAAATGCATTAAGAGGAATGTTTTCCTCGGAAACCATGCTTGCTTACATCAATCTGCTTTACAACGATGTTCCGTAAAACATTACCCACTTCATCTGTTAGCTCTTTATGGATGACCTGACAGTCAATTGATGATTTCGCAAACAGGTGCTGTGGTTCTGGAATTCAATCAGTATTCAGCAGGGTCACCGTGGAGCCGCACAACCATAGACAGGAGAAACCACAGGGAGGAAGGAAATGAGGTGGACGGATTTTATGGGGGAATAAGAAAGCTCAGGACCGACGACGAGATTTCCGCATGGAAGCGGCTCTGGCCAACTGAACTATTAGAATAGGCTATGATCCCAACAGCCTGCTTTGAGCGCAGGGCGAGGATAAGTTTGGAACAGTTTCCCATTCAAGAGGAGCTCTGTTGAATCTTTTACTTGGCGAAAGAGCTGAATGTGAAAGTCTTTTTTCCCCCTCTCCACCTATGATTGAAGATTAATTCACATCTCAGCAATTCTGACGAATCGCTTTCTTTATTATGTACAGATGATATGGCATATACAAATGAAGGTGTCAAATGTGACTTTTGCCCACTCTTTGAACATCTGCTTGTTTCAATCCTAGAAACACAAATCAACCTAGCAATAATTGAACCAAAAGAAATAGATGAACGGTAGGGGAAGTGAAGCTTGAGCAGGTATAATTGATGAAAGGCGATAGTACCTCTTGTTCCTCCACTGTAATGGCTGGGCTTTTCATACAACGACAGAGAAAAATACCTCTGAGAACAGTTCATGGCGAGGGAAGTAACGTGTTTTTGTCGAATCAACAACTGTACGGTGTTCCTACTGAACAGGAGAAGATATTTACCTTGAACTGAGGTGCAATTGACAACACAGAAGAGCACACTCAAGATGACTATGGATTCGCCCGGAGTGCTCCTGAAAAGCCTCACAGAAACTTCACTTCACATGCATGCAGGTTTTGACCCCATAGCCCAAGCAAAGCAGCATTCTGGGCCTGTAGCGGACAAGCGTCATCCAACCTGCGGTGCTCACTTCTTTGCCCTCGCTGCACTGGCCTGATGGCTTCGACCTGGCTGACCTGAAGCTCAGTCTTCTTAAGATGTTTGGTTTCCTCATCGATTCAGCTGACGGAGAATCTCCCCTCTTCTCTTTTGTCCGGAGCTCTCTCCCCATGGACGTGCTCCTTAGGAGGAACTTCTTTATCCTCTGCCTATTAGATTGCCCTGTGAATCTAGCTGACCCTCCATTTTCTTTCCCCTGTTCTCTTGTGCTTATGACTTCAGGTCCTGAGAGAGCGGTGAAGGCTGGCTTGCATGAACTTGCACGGTTGTCCATCTTCACTAGCCTCGCTCTCCTTGCAAATTCCACTCCCCTTGGCTCTGCCAATGCCAGCTTCCTTTGCCTCTGCAAGGAACAGAATCAATTTCTCCACGTTACTTCAGAGGCAGCAAGGATATTGGCTTATGTAGTGGTGAATGAAAATCACATTCCAAGCTAAAATAGTCTGACATGATGAGGAATTCAAAATGAAAGTCGATCCATTTATGCAAACTCAATGTCTTTAATCATACCATCACATTTCACATGATGAAATATTTCATCATTAAATTGAAAAGTTAGCCAAATTGGTTAAAACTCAACACCTTATTGCTTTTGAGGAGTCAGTGAATGCGAACTCCTACAAAGGTGACTTCTCTATGCTACTGCCAGGGCCCTCTTGTAGTCGGAATTGCCTGATTATGGCGGACTTGGGCAATGTCGTGAATCGATTACACTAGTAATGCTTGGACATCAAACTTGATCTAAAATGAAAAATCTTGATGTTTTGATTTGGCTAAATAAAAATTCAAATACCTGTTTTTCTTCTTGAAAGGAGCCCGTTTGGGTGTTCTCGTCGTGGGCCGGGCCGAATTGCTCCACGGGCTCCACCTTCTTTTTAGCCCTCCAGAACTGCGCGCCGGCTTCGGCTCTTTCTTCCCCGACGCTCCCCTGCCGAGTCCACCGAGTCGACTCGCTGGACCTCATCCCGACCGCCTTGTCGCCGTCGCCGCCATATCCCCTGAACGGAGACAAAGACCTGCTCCTTCGGCGGCCCGAATCTCTCTCCTCCGCCCTCACCCTCTCCAGCGCAACCTCGAACGGGTCGAAGTTGTCGTCCCACAAACTCCTCTGCCTCGCGAGCCTCTTCCTCACGCCGGCGTAACGCGGCGACGACGCCGGAGAAGCCCCCGGCGTCTGAGCCCGCGACCCGTCACCGCCGTCGTTCTGGAGCCGCGGCGGGAGCTTCAGCGGCTTGACCTTCCCGTCGCAGAAGAGCTCGTCCGCGAACGCCATGCAAGGTGGCTCCCGTGGCCTCTCTCGCGGCTGCGGCTCTTCTCGCTGCGGATGCTGCTGCTGTCGTTTCGCGGGGTTCTCAAGAACGACGTCGGCGAAGCGGCGGCTGGTCTCGAACTCGAAGTCGCCGCCGTCGTTCGAGGAGGCTCCGGGAGTGGGGGGCTCGGTCTTGGGGCTCGAGGGGGCACTGTAGAAAAACAGTGCTTCGAAGCTGCAACTGTCAGGGCTTGCGGGAGCGCTCAGATGGGTGTGAGAAACCATGATCGCCATTACTACGATTTTCTTGAAGTTTTCTCGGCTGAGAAATTGAGGAGGGAAAATGAACGTGCCGAGTATTGCAAAGAGCTTTGGTTTTGGAGGCCAACTTGGGTCTTCAACCCTTTTCTTAATCCTGAATTCAGGGGAAAAATCTTGGCCTAATATAAGAGAGTGTTTTCGTATGCCTGCTTTTGTGGCCAAAGCAATCTTCAAAGTTTGGCATCGTAAGCTACCGCATTACTAATAAAATTTATGTTCTTGTGGTCCGAATAAATACTAAGATTGATTTATAAAACATAAATGGTATCCGATAAGCCGGATCTTTAGTGGGTATACAGCATGAGCATATGATTTATTTTACTCCAAGTCCACTAGAAATCTGTCGCATTCCTCGCACGGTCGATGCGATTCCTCGTGATTGGAGGGTTCGGGTTCGTCCATGCCATGGAAGTCGCAGAGGGAAGGCCTCTGTTTTTGGCCTTATGCAAGCGCGCGGGTGTGGCGTGATCTTTCTTGTGTTCTAAGTTCAGACTTTCTGGGTCGAAAACGACATGGAATTGTTCACGCCACCGCAATTTTTATATCTCGGGTTGGGCGTGATTTGTTTTATTGGTCTCTTCCGTAGTGTTGCGATCTGTTGTTGATGACGGAGAGGTTGAAGATGCGAGGTCTTGTAATTCTCGCGGAGGACGCAAAGATACGGAGCAGGAAACGCCAGGGGACGAGTCCTACCGGTTGGAGCCAGGAGATTTGCCAGGATGAAATAAAAAAGAAGGGGCCGAGACAGGCTTCCGAGAGAGAACTGACGGCAGCAATGATCACACACCCTCTTTAGTTCCTGGTCAAAAAATTTCTATTCTTTTGTTTCCGGGAACAAAAAAAGAACAGAAACCTATTTGATAACGATAAGTTATCTTTTTGTTCCCTAACAAAAAGTTAGCTCATAAATAGTTTTGGAATAGAAATGAGAAGTAAAAAAAAATTGCTTCTTGTTTCCGGGAACAAGTTTAAAAAATAAATGAATTTTTTTTCTTTTATTCTTTTCTTGCTGACTGTCATTAACCGCCGTTGACTGCCGCCCGTTGTGTTGCTCGCTGCCGCTGCCGCCTATCGTCGACCGACCGCCGGCGACCGCCACCGATTCACGGAGGCCGACCAAACGCGGCGGCCATGGCCGGCGGTCGACGGCGACCGATGGGCCGTCTGGGCGGTGATCAGGGCAGCAGCCGACGGCGAAGCGGCGGTCGGCCGACGGCGACGTCGTGCGGCGGCCGACGGCAATGATCGGCGGCCGGCGGTCGACAGATGGTGGCGTCCGACGGCGGCAACGGTCGGCCGACAAAAGTAAAAAACAAATAAATATAAAAAGAAATTATTTTTTACCAAACACATTTCTATTCTTTTTCTATTTTTAGAGTAAAATTTTGTATAATTACAAAATGAGTTTTTTTACACATAAATTGTTCCCTAAAATATAAATAGAAAATAACTATTTACTGAAAAAATCGTTCCCCGGCCAAGAAATGTTACCATGCGCAGCCTAAGAGTGCAGCCGAGAGGTTCAAGAAAGCCACCGGAGGAATTTGACTTGATGGGATTCTCTTACAGGCCTGTGATCATTATCTGATCCATTTACAAAAGTTTTTTTTTTGGTCGGTCATCATACTCTATACCTATTATATACTTCACTCTCAAACTTTTGTCATGCCTCTTTGCGGGCGTGGGCGTCGAAACCCACTTCAAACTTGCGTGTGTCCACCCATCCTCCCGAGAAGGTGGGAGTTTGAACCCCCTCACCTCCCTTCCACGTTGGAAGGGTGGTCACTAGGGCGAATCCCAGTGGTTTCCATTTACAAAAGTTAACGACTTGATAATTGTTGACACCTATTTAAAAATAATAACAATAATAAATAAATAATAAAATGCAAAAAAATTAATTATTAGTACTTAAAAAAAAAAAAAAAAAGAAAAGGATTTAGTGGTCGAGTCGGGCCAGATCTAGCTTTGGCCCGACCCGGCCCCATTTCTTTCCTTCTTCTTTCCCCCTCAACCCAGCCCGTTGGCTTGCCTCCTTCCCTGCTGTCCTTCGCGCGACCTGCCAAAAAAAAAAAAGCAGAGAAGGAAGACCGGCGACATGGAGTAGGAGGATCAGGGGAGCAGCTCCGGCGTGATCCGCGGGTCGGGGAGCAGGTTGGTCGACAGGCTGGCAAGGCAGGAGCCAGGCACGCCTGCCGTTGGTCTTAAAAAGCTTAGAGAACGAAACAAAGGGGGGTTCTCGGCTGGTTTTTTTTTGGGGGTCGAGAGAGAACAGGGAAGAGAGAGAGAGAGCTTGAGCGATAGAGGTTCTTGAGAGAGGGAAGAGAGCCAAAGAGTGGCTCAATCGTGCACGGGATCCCACTCCCCGACGCCCTTTCTTGTGGAACAGCGAGAACCGTGACCGGGAGATCGCGAGACTGAGAGAGAATCTGAACGGGAGAGAGCGAACCAGAGGGGGGAGAGAAGCTCGAGGGAGCAGCTAGCCGCTGCCGGAGGCCCGTCCGTCCGCCCGTTGCTCGCCGTCCGAACCAGGTAGGTCCTCCGAACCACGGTGCGTCGTTTTGAGAGGTGTCGGGCCCGAGCTCGCGACCGACCAGTTCGCGCGAGCTCCGGTCCTACCGATCCTTCATGGTTGTCTCGGTGTTCACTGGCATGTTCGGTTAGGAACTAGGCTCGCGTTTGAGTCTCGGTATAGGCAAAAACCTCCCGTTTCTTTAGTGCACGCTATATGCTTGATGAAATGCCTAGGTTAGATGCTCATATTCGGTCTTCTTTGCATCCGATGCTTGCGGTTATCTTGTTCGCACCGAGCATAATCAGTTGTTTCCGCTACAAAGTCGAACCTTGCTCGCTGATCGTGGTATAATTTCGTGTCTCCAATTAATGCGAAGCTTCCGTTTGGCCGATGCCCTAGCCGTGTTCGACGAAATGTCTGACCAAAATACTTACGTCCGTTCTTAGTTCTCCTTGTGTTACCGAATCGGTGGGTTGTCAAATGGGTTTTAATAGGGTCCCCGCTACTACCTACCGTTTCGTATGTTCGTGTTTCGACGTTAAGCATTCCTTGACTGGTGTTTTTGAAAAAATGTGTTTGTGGCCGTGAACGGTAGTTGCGAGGTAGACGGGCGTAGTTTGCAAGAGGCTTAAATCAATTTATTTAAGTTTAGATTCTTTTATAGTGCTTGGAATTTTTTTTTTTTTTTTTTGGCCATCAAAGAAGCAAGGTTGATGTTCTGCTGGTTTTCTGTGGACCTTCGGCTTCCTTGAAGGAGGGCGAGAGGCTAAAGACGAAGCTGGGTTGAAGGCGTGCAGGGGGAGGGACGAAAGTAAAGAAAAAGAAGAAGAAAGAATAATAAAAAAATAAAAAGCAAAACCAAAAAAATAAAAAAATAAAAAACAGAAAAACAGAAAAACTATAACATGGAAAAGTTGGCTTCGGGAAGGACCAACGAGCAGAGTGTGCAGGGAAAAGGACGAAGTGAGGCAAAGACAAAAAGGAATTACAAAAATAATTAAAAAAATTAAATTTAAAAATTAATTAAACAATTTAAAAAAAAATTTCCTTTTTAATCAATTGGGTCGGGTCCAGGTCGTCGGATCGGGTCAACGGGCCGGATTGGGTTTATCCGGCCAAAACCCGTTTTACCGAATATAATAATATTAAATATTAAAATATATAAAAAATTCAAAAATAAAAAAAATTCAAAAGAAAAAAAAAAAGTCTCCGAAAATTCAAAAACTAAAAATTTCGACCTTTTTCTTAATTTTTTAAAATATATTTTTATTAAAAAATTCAAAAATTAATTCAAAAATTAAAATTAAATCAAAAATTCAGAAAATGATTAAAAACATAAAAAATTCGAAATTTCAGCTGTGATTGTTAATTTAATGATTACGCACTCGCATGATCATCTCGCATGTTAGTGGATAAATGTAAAATCAATCCAAACTGCTTGACAAAAAATATTTTCTTCTAAAATGAACAAGATTAGGTACCGAAATGGGCATTAATTAGCCAATTAGTGTAATCAAGTCCCGACCCTAGATTTCTAGTTGCGTAGGAAGCGAGGTATTCTCCCATGCCTTGCTTGGTTTCTAGCCGACTCCAATAGGTTTTTGGCGACTTCTTTTGTGCAAAATTTCTTAAGAATATCCCAACGTCACGCGGAGTATGGGCTTGGGAGAGCTCGCGACTAATCATGCGCTGTAGGTCCGTCATTTAGGCAATATCCCTAAACCTGTTTCCTCAGATAGGTCGCTAGCCTACGTTGGAAATCTTGTTGACCGCTATAATGAGAAATGACCATCATAGAATTCTATCTCATGAAGACGGAAAAACTCAATTTTTGTTTGCTTCATGAAAATCATAAATATTTCGTAGCCAAAAACTCAGCAAGAACTCTCAATGAGTGCCATTCCTCTTCTTAGCTTGATAAAAACGCCAAAGCTACTACAAATAAGTCAAGGGTGTTAGAGATTTCTCTCATTTTTTAATTTCCTTGAAGAATTAGGAAAAACTTAGTCATTTAATCTAATATAAATTATTGTGGGATGTTCACAACGTGACATGCATACATGTAACCCCATAGACAAGATAGAATTTATATCATCAACGTTGTCGTGTGATGGCTTCATCTTTTTTGACATGATAACTTGGTTAAAATATTATAATTTGGATTTATGCAAAAGAAAGCGAGTTGAATATGTTAAAATTATTTTCACAATCTCTAAAGATTTTCTTAATGCCAAATGAAAAGGACTAGTTGATGTTTTTGGTCCCTGGTTAGGCAGAAAAAAAAAATGTTGATTTGCCATGGGGTTTCTTATTTCGCCCACTCTCCTTTATGGCCAAACAAGGATAGGATTGACGCAAGTAATTTTTGCACACATTAATTTCACACAAATAATTAGATTATATTATGCTGGAAAGCGATCATGTGAATTTCAAATGAGTTCATCACATTTTTTCCCCCATAAAGGCTCGTTCTCACATCATCTTAAAAGAAATTATTGCATAATCTATAAATTATACGAACAATATAATCTCAATCATTAAAAGGGCAAATCTCGTTTAGGCTTGACCAATCAGTGACCGCCACGTGAGGCTAGAGACCACGCACGGTGAAGATCTCTCCGACCATCAGCTACAGCGGAGAAACGACAGTTGAAATTTCGGAAACCCGCGCCTATTTTCGCCTCCTCGTATTTTCCGAGCAGGTTTTCTCTCGGACATGCGAACGCAATCCAAGAACCGCAGACATTCGCGGGCGCCGTAATGGAAGCCCTCCAAGTCAAGCCCCGCCAGCAACGACCAGCCGTCCAGCTCCAGACCCATCTCATGAGCCCTCCCCTCCACCTCGCTCTCAGGCCCACGGTCTCCTTCGCCGCGCCTCGCTTCGCTTCGCTCTTCTGTTCCTCCGCTCCCGCCGCGAATCGGGCTCAAGTTCCGATCTTGGACGCGCCCACCTCGCGGAGTCCCGATTCGAGGAAGGGGGGCCTTGGCGGGAGTGGGGAAGGGAATGGGAATGGGAGAATTAGGGTTAAGGGTAAGTCCGCCGCCGATGCTCAGCTGAAGCAGAGGTGGTTGGACTCGCTCACTTGCCCTGTCGCCGCCAGTTCCGGGCAGGTGGGTTCTGATGGAGGTGGCTTGGGCTCGGATTGGGTTATCGGCATCGACCCGGATCTCTCGGGTGCGTTGGCGCTCTTGAAACCTGACGAGTCCGGGTTTTCAGCTCAGGTTTGGGTTTGTAAATGGCCTTTTCATTGTGCTCTTTTGTGCGTTTTAAGTTCTTTTCTTGAGTACTGAGTGCCAATTTGAATGCGTGGCTGAGTAGGTAGTTGATGTAGCCTCTATCGTCTCGACTGCATAAAAGAGTGCTCTTTGAGGTCCTAGGTGTTTGGTGGATGGGCAATTTTCTCTAGAAATTTGGTCGTAAAATATCAGGTTATCGAGTTTACAATTAGACATTAAATTTGAAGCTTTTACGTATTTCAGAGTGATGTCTTGCTGGAGTGGCCCCTTCATTATCCAAGAAAGAAGGGGTTCTGTTTTTGTTGAAGCAGTATTGTGAAGGATGGGTGAAAAGCCTCCTGTAGGAGGCATTGTGTTTACGTTGAGCCTATTGACGATAAGCTTTAGAGTAGAAATAATGGGGCAATATATGAGAAGCTGTCAATTGCATAACGATTTTGCCTATCGATCTACTTTGTTTTTCCATTTTAGATGTAATTCCTTAGCTTCAAAACGTGCATAATTTGTCTACCCTAGTCTAGAGATAGAGACTGCACTTGATCATGACTTCTTCAAACTTATACTGATCCTTGTTCTTAAGCTAGAAATTTTAATTGGTATAGGTGTTTGATTCTCCTGCTGTTCCAGTACTGGTTGGTAAAAGAACTCGAAGGCGATTGGATCCCAAGTCTATTGTTCAGTTGCTTCGGAGCTTGGATGCTCCAATTGGTACTTTTTTGAAGTTTGGATCCTGCGTTTCACTTTCTCTTATCAGTGAATGCTGCATCTCACTGTTCATTTTGTCATCTAAGAGATTAAGTTGTTAGCCTGTTGTGTCAGCTTTTTGTTGGGTGTTGTGGTAGTTGTTAACTTGTCATACTGTGCTTCATGTTGTTGTTGTTAACGGTTATCCCCATTGTCTTCTATTTTGCTGGTCTTGGGCTGGCTGCAGGCTCTATATGATACCAGTTGGCATATTAAAAACTCTTTTGGACTTTATAAGTAGTGGATCTGCTCGATATATAGAACTTTGTACAGTATAAATAAGAATGCAAACTGTTGGGATGCGGATTAGTGAGATTGGAATGGTCGGAAATGCATATGAGCTTTTATTTATGCTTCCACTTGCATGGTGGCTAGATCCATATGAATTGAGTATCTTTAGCTGGCATTATTGGTCCATGAAATCATTCTGGAAGTGCAATTTCAGGGCTGATCATGTTTCTCCTGTTTTGGTGCTAGGAAATCAATACAAAATATATCACTTATTTCCTTTTTCCCATATAATCATGAGTTTTGTATCAAGCCATCAGAAAGGAACATATTCATTTTCTTATATACATTGTTCTCCCTTTTAATTGAAGGTCACTGACTTTCGAAGCTTTTTAAATTAGGGACAAAGGCATACATAGAACAGTCAATTCCATTTCCTAACGATGGTAAACAGGTTAGTCTGAATAAAATTGATTTTCTGATCTTTTTGAGATGTTTGTATGCCTACTCACCTAATATCATCTGTCTCTTCTTTCATTCTTCTCTTGTGGCTACATTTACATTGTGGGAGAAGAGTTGAATTGAACTAATATGTACTGACCTTGCCTTGTGTCTTGACATATGGTATCATTCACATGAATTTTATTGCTCCATGGCTCAGTGCAAGGAAGTCTGCATTAGAGATAAAAAGAAAAAAATGCTTATTAAAGATGCACTTTCGTTCTGACCAGGAATTTTTAAAAAATAAAAAATAAAAAACCTGATCAAGAATGACCCGTAATTCAGTAATTCATTCTATTGGGTTTTGAGTTTGTAAACAATTGTGAAGTTCATGACTGTAAGCAAGTTGCGTGTTGTTATTTGGAGAAAGGTGTACACGCTGATTCTTCCAATTATTTTGTATCTTTCTAATCTAGTGCATGCACTTTTTCTGAGTAGTTTTTTGTGTGTATATTTATCTTGAATTCCTCTTTAATTGCCTTGGTTCATACCGGCAATGTTGTTAGAGCGACTGTTGTTTATGCATAGAGAAGTAAGATGATTTTTCTGAAGTATTCTCTTTTTATGGTTTTCAGGGATGGTGGAGTGGAGGTTTCGGATATGGCTTGTGGATTGGAATCTTGGTTTCGTCCGGATTTTCTGTGGTTCCAGTTGCATCTTTACTGTGGAAAAATGTATTTGAGCTCTCTGGGAGTGGCTTGACAAAGGTAGGTTTGGTTTCAACTCGATCACTGATGTAAAATTACATGCTAGTTTTGTTTTGGGAAGTTGAGCCTGTGAAAAAGTGTCCATCTTCTCCTTACACGCAGGTTCTAGTTTGGCGTTCCAGATTTTGACACTTAAAGAGTAGTTAGATTCTGTAATGTTGATACGGTGACTCCACTGGTCAGAATGTTGATGGCTCTCTACTAATATGCAAGTCTAATTCATAGAATCATCTTCTCTGCCAGTTCAGTTTTGGCTAGTTATCTTGTGAGAAAGAGGCCCTGGTTAGTGTTCCATGTTTCAGATGGATAAAATCATGGCTCATATTAGCTGTGGCCCCAGTGAATGGATTGCTGTATTATATAGAAGTCCCACAGTGAATCAATACACCTGTCACTTTGGGTTATTTTGTCTCCCTCATCATTGCTTCGTCTGGTGGACTGAGTTTTCTTACCTTTTTTTATTTGATAATCACCTGAAAGTATTGTGGCAATTTACTTTATTGAGATGTTTAGTTGGTATGCTCACCTTGGAGATGCTGATTGGGACAGGATGACAGTCGGAGGGTTGCATCAAGTTTGTTTCCTTCTTTAACTGATCAACTTAAAAGGAAGAAAGACCATGGTAATTGATCTTTTCCTTATTTTCTTGTTTTCTTCTTGGTCGTGCCCTACAATGTTCGCATCATATTACTGTGTTGAGTGACATGAATGTTGTCAAAATATGCCAAATGGCAATTTATTCATAATTATTATTTAGCTGGAGCCACGGACTATGCATCTATGGACATAGGGTTATTTTAAGGCGTGGGAAATTTGAAACATAGGAAAGCTTATCTAGCCTCAGCTGCCATTGGAGAAATTCGTTTCTAGCAAAACTGTCACGATGACACACTAGTGGTTACTTCCCAATAGCCTAATTTAGTAGATTCAGTCACAGTGATCTACTGAGTAAGTTTGATAGCATTTATCTCAAGCATTCTCTTGATTTGCCACGATGCAGGTAGAGCCGATGCTCTTCTTATTGCTGCCTATGGGAAAGGCTTGAAGTTGCAGTCAGATTCATTATGCATTGTTGAGGAATTGGTCTCTTAGCTTTTCTCTTGGTCGCTCAATTTGTTTTCACCAATTCACTTTTCTGGGGGAAACCTCAAAGAATACTCTTGACGAGCAAGCAAATGAGTCCGGTTAAGCTATTCCACTGGTCAGGATCTTCCTCCACACATGATTTAAGAAGCTCCAAATTTCCACACCCAAGATTGAACTTCATCGGGAGGCGAAAGACTAGGCGAAGGTCAATTCCAGAAAGCCAGTTGAACACATCGCTTCTCTAGTTCTTCTCAGATCTTGCAGTATTTAGATCACCATAGCAATTGTTCCAGGACGTATTCGCATTTATACGAAGCCAACAACGTAAATATGTCATTTGAGGAGGTAGAGAAGCTGCTTGAGGCTTTCAGTTCACGGCTTATGCACAAGGAGGAGAGCTAATGTTCAGGATTAGAGGTGAGCGGTTTTAGGTTTTGTCCAAGTGGGATTTGAAATCTACCCATTAGAATAGGTTCTCTAATTTTTGAACTTGAAACTTACTATGCATATCTAGGAACCTAGAATGTACTCGTCATAGGTTTTCAAGGTCGGTTTCAGGATTTATCAAGGTTTCACTTGTACTATTTATTAAATGATTATAATGAATTATCACTTTTAATTATCACCATCGGTTACAATCCATTGATTACTATTCATATTTGGACACACGAAGATTATGAAATATTAACAAAGTTACTGTTTATGAATAATGTTGAAAATGGAAGTTCAAATTGGTGATTTTCGATTACACACTCATTATTGAATATCATGGAATATAATAAGATCGCTTGAAGACAAAGAATGAAAAACACAAATTTATCTAAGGTTTCAAATTTTCAGATTTATAAAAAACACAAATTTATCTAAGGTTTCAAATTTTCAGATTTATAAAAAACACAAATTTATCTAAGGTTTCAAATTTTCAGATTTCTAGAGGATCATTCTCATCTTTACATGGGACAGGTGGATTAGATCATTGAATTGGAGGTGGTCAATGGGCTGTTGAGTCGTTGAACAACTCAAGCCCATCCCCAGATTCATGGGCTTTTTGTAAGTCGTAGGAAACATGTACGAACGACTCCAAAACTCCACGACGTCCACCCACTTGGCACAGACATGCCCCAATGATGTTCGTGTGGGTGTCGACCGCGGACGTGTAGCTGTAACCCCCTCTCGCTCTTTGCATCGGTGATGCCGACGACCACAAACTTTTTCTGTAATTTGGACGTATCGTACGAGACAGCTCCGCACGAACAATTTAGCCCACGTTACACGCTTTTACAAGGTTCAGAAGTTGGTGGCTGATCAAGAACGAACTCTCCCATTTTGCGAGGCGTGTATGGAAACAGGTCCATTTCTCGGTACAATCACCTCGAAATCCCTTCGCTCGACCAGTGTCACAGAATTTCAATATGGAAAACGATTCGGTCTTCCGAAAGAGATGGTCCGAATTCGCGCGACACTGACGGCTTGCCTACCGCCCACATTTTTCCGAGAGCATATCATTTTACTCATTCCGACGGTTCACCAAAATCTTTAATCACCTATCGGCTGGAGCGGAACCTCCATGAAATGGAACAGCACACGATAAAACCGTGAGGATTGTCCATAGAAGAAGCAGGAGAAACTCGTGCGGTGGTTTTGGAACCGAGTCCCGTCGAAGAGGCCCCGCCGAGGCCGGCCACGCCGGGAGAGGCGGGGCCGTTCGCGCACCTGTCGCCTTCTGATTGGAAGACGCTCGTCGCCTTCTGCATCCACGTCGCTGTCTTCCGGACGCGGCAACTTCAAGAACCACTCGTGGTAGGACGGCTTCTTTTGCTCCCCTCACCACCCATTTCAAATAAGGGTCCACCTGGACCCTACTTTCGTGTGGCTCTCCCTAAGGTAGTGCCGAACATCGTAGGATATTCATTCGGCGTGTCTAAGAAGAACCACAAAAAACTTTCTTTTTTTTAAAAAAAAAAAAAGATTGTCAGTTCTGTCTCTGAAATTTATTTAATTTGCCCTGGAAAACATCGTAAATACCGCTCACGACAATTGCTTTTTGTTTCGCGACTCCACGTGAATTTGTACTAAATGAAGAAAAAAATGAAAAATAAAAAAACATTGCTAACATTTGGAAGTATGTTGTTTCGAAAGAGTAATTATGACATACCCACGACAGGAGCTTATTCAATTATAGAATTGAATAAACGAGGTTGATGAATTACATAAATTCTTTCGATTTCAAAGTATTCCGACACACAATTTCAATATGTCTATACTCCGACCATTATCTGCAATGTTTGGGGTGGGAATCGCTATAAATTGTGAATATTAAATAAATGCAAGAAATTTGCAGACTCCCTTTTTTAAGTAAGAAAAGAAAATAGTGGCTTGCGGCGGTAGGTTTGATGAAAACTAGAAAGAGAAGGACCTACCAGTCCAGTCCACCTAGTAAGAGCGACATGTCCGGCGTGAAACTTTTAGAGCATCTAGAATCAGAGAACTCGAAAATTAGGGGGACTTTGGGATCCTGGAAGATTCTGTTCTAGGATCGCTATCTATGAACATGTCTACATGAACCTATTTTGGTCGTGGTCAACGGCATTCAACCAGAATTAATTCTCCTCAACTAATTTAACGAACCGGCTTGATCGAATAGCCTTTTCCTTTTTCCTAACATCTGGAAAATGAAAACATGTGGTCAATCTCATGAGTCGCGTTGCACGTTGTCGAAAGGATAAGCTCCTCATTCTATTTTTTGAGCGTATTTTTAACATGCACTTAAAGAAAGAACCATCAATAATAATTTGGAAAATTTCATGTACTTTTTTTAAAAAATTTCTGGCGTGAACTTTTTTTATTGAATTGAAAATTTAATTTGAATAATTAAATATAACCTTGGGCTATTCTATTTGCAAGTCTAAAATCGAAACTAAAATGAAGGATGATCGCTAAAAATCAACTGAACTTCATACTCACATATTAAATGCTCATCCCCACTTTCTCATAATATGTATTTCGAGTTTCGTCATTTTTCATATTTATTTACATCCTTACGACCCCATTTATTTGCACAAATTGCACTTTTTCTTTCCCAACTCGCCATTCTTAAAAAACAAACACAAAAAACCTAACATGCACTTCTCTCTACTCCATCGTCTCTCTCCAATCCCATCACTGATCAGTCACCGTTAGTCCTAGCCCGCCATAATGTCTAACCGTCACCAACCTCCAACTCTAGCTAGTAAAAGTTGCCGTCTCGTACTACATTGAGGTTGGGGGACTTGATGTGGTCCAAATTGGGGCCTAGCCTTACATGGTAGACCTACAAGTTTATGACAAAGTTTGCACGGAGTTTGCTCTCGCGAGCTGATTCCATTCTGCATCATTCGAAATAATTTAATTTTCAAGATATCGATTGTGTACAACACGAGAATGATCGGTATATTATAACCTTTAAAATTTTCTTAATATGTCACTTTACAAATACTCCAACGACTTACTTCTACAAAATGTAAACAATAAAATTTTCACCTTTTCTTAAACTGGCTCCAAAATAGGACTGGTCGAACAAATTTGTAACACCAAAAATTGAAAAAGAAATTGCTCTCGCGCATGCAACGGAAGTGGAGGAGAGGAAGTCAAGAAATATCAATGAATTAATTAAAGAATTAAAAAAAAAAAAAAAAAAAAAAAGAATGTGGACAGAGAAAGAGAGCCAACTTCATCAATAAAAGAAATTAAATAAAAAAAGATTGCGGAGAGAGTCCAACTCCCAACTGAAAACTACCTACCACCCTTCTCCCACCATCTTTCCCACCTTCTCCTCTGTTTCGGGGCGATTCAATTCATGCCCGTCTCTCTACCTCTCTCTCTCTCTCTCTTAACGCCCAAACTCAAGAATTTAATTCTCTCTCTAAAGGGAAAAATAAAAACAAAGAAGGTCTAGAAGGGCAATTCCCAGATTAACATCTTCCACCAAACACGAACAAAAAGGCTTTTTGAACGACTCCGTCACGTTTCTTGACCTTCTCTTCTCCATCTTCTTCTTCTTCTTCTTCTTCCATCTAACACCACGCCCAATCAAAAACTTTGGAGCTTTTCTTTCCTATTTGGTTGCCCTCTTGATTGGGTCCCCAGAAAAATTCGATCTTTTTCTTCTGGGGTTTCTACGTATCCAACAGAAACCCTCGCTTTGCCTCGTTTTGATTTGGTACTTTTCTTGGCCTTCTCTGCTTTTGATTTGAGTTCTGTTTGGTTTGTTGTCTGTGAACTTTTTTTACTTGCTCTGTTGGTTGATGAGAAAGCGAAGAAGCAGATGCTAATAGGAGAGCCAATTGCTAGTTGGGGCTTTGTGATCCACGCTAGGAAGCTAGAGTAATGAGTGAAAAACAATGCTCTTAGATCAGTCCAATTTGGCTGGTTTTGTTGATCTTTTTGACGAAACCTTGTGACTTCAGAGTAATGTGTGATCTGTTGTAGTTCAAAAGTGGCATCAGTGAATTATGTTTAGCTATTTTCAGATGCTCTAGTTCATTTTCTATCAAGTCACCTGCAGTCATGTCTCAATAAATTGCTGAATTTACAGAGGAAGCACGAACCTATCTTTTACCAAAGAAATGTCTGAACACCGTCTGTGCAAAAATTGTTTGCCTCATTATTGGTCGAGGAGTTTATGTTTCGTATCAATGCCGTCCCACCAGAAGGTATCTGCACTTTGATCTGTGAGCATTAATCCTGTGGGGGTGGCTTAGATTCAACGACATATTGGTCACGAGTTTTGATGCTTACACTGCACGGAAGTTTAAAAGCTGCTTATCATAACAAAAGATGGTCACCGGAGGGAGCTAAAATGATATTAAAGAAGAGCATAATGTGGTCCTTTTTAGATGTGCGGTGAATGTATTGAGTAGCCGATATTTGTGTTGTCCGACTCTGTTATCTTGGTAAGCCAAACAACATGTACTGTAATGTGTGTGTTAAACTTCAAATGCTGAAACCACATTGCCTGAACTAGAATCTGGTGTTCTAACGGTTCAGATGTATCTGATACTTGTAATCATTATGCAGGATTTCCAATTACTTTTGTACCCATTTTCACAATGTCAAGTGTGGAGGAACCACTTGGTCTTGACAAGTTGCCCAGCATGAGTACTATTGATAGGATTCAGAGGTTCTCATCCGGTGCGTGTCGACCAAGAATGGATGATATGGGAATGGGGAGTTGCTGGATTGAAGGAAGGGATTGTAGCTCATCAAACAGTTGCAGGTATTCTTTTGAATTGCTGAAGATGACCTACAAGCTTAATCTGTTTCTTCTGATAGGATATAACCAGGAATTTATAAATGGATTTAGGAAATGACATGCTTGTATTTGAAGGGTTTGTAACATCTTTTCCTTTTTCTTTGGTGACGGCTTAACAAAGATTAGATCACGAGGAATGGGCGACCCAGAAGTCCTCTTTTCTGTAGTTGAAAGTGAGAAGTGCATTCCCGTATTTTAGGTACATCGAAGGAGCCTAAAATAGTTCATGCTAGATTATGGGAGCTTGATTATAATGGCTTGGGAGTATCAATCATGACGGAAGAAAAAACACCCACTATTTAGGAAATTTGGGAAGAAAATCCTGTTGAAATTTGGGATAGTCATTCTTTATAAAATAGGTACATGATATTGAAAGCTGACTTCTTATTCTTCCATTCAGCAATGATTACGATGAGTTTACAGAAGATTCATTCCCATGGACAAGACATACCCGAAATGGGTCCAAAAACGACTCCTACACTCGATCTTCAAATGGAGGCAGGAAGGACTTGGTGGCTGGCAGTAAATGTGCTTCCTGGTACTTCCCAGACCATCAGTATAGATCCAAGTGTGATGAAAAAAACATGCGCACCACATCAAACAAGGTGACCTACTGGCCACCCACATGCTTATAATTTGTTTTAGCATCTAAGCTCAAGAGAATCTTTCTTTCTATTGTCAGGTGTTGGTCATCTGAACATTGTCGTGCTTAATCAGTTTTTGACAGGTATTCCGAAGTTTGTGAAGATTGTGGAAGTAGGTCCAAGGGATGGATTACAGAATGAGAAAAATACAGTGCCTACCGCAATCAAGGTGGAATTGATACGAAGATTAGTGTCTTGTGGGTTGCCTGTGGTTGAAGCCACAAGCTTTGTATCACCTAAATGGGTTCCCCAGGTTAGTGGGCTTTTCGATTCCAAGTGATGCCATAATTTCAAAGCACTCCTTGTTGAGAGCCTAATTGTCCACAATACAGGAATTACTGCAATATTATCTGTAGTTCTAGTTGCCTGTTAAGCCATAAACTCCATTAAGCAGTGATGCGTACCTATGATCCTACATATTTGGAATGAAGATCAGTCAAAAAAGTTTAGAGCTCATTGATTTTCAATTCTGTGAAGCTTTCTTACGCATATTTCTGAAAGCCTATTTATATTTGTCTAATCTGTGAACTTGGTTTCAGCTGGCGGATGCAAAGGATGTAATGGAAGCAGTACGGGATTTGGAGGATGCCAGATTGCCTGTTCTGACCCCTAATATGAAAGTAGGTAGTCATGGGCTGAATCAAGAAATTATTTAACATTATGCTACTTGAATTAAAAGATGTATCATGGATATTTGTCCTATATAAATTAGCACATCTCTTTCAGGGATTTCAAGCAGCTGTAGCAGCTGGTGCTAAGGAAGTAGCAGTGTTTGCATCTGCTTCCGAGTCCTTTTCAAAGTCAAACATTAATTGTAGCATTGAAGAGAGTCTTGCACGTTACCGTGCTGTTGCTCAAGCTGCTAAAGCGCTCTCAATCCCTGTCCGTGGGTAAGTGCTCTCTCTCATGTGTGTGCGCATGTGAGAAGCCACATAGCGCAATCTGAAGATCTCCAGAGTATTAGCTTTTATTATAATAAACTGTGCTGATGTTGTAAGCAGTTCCCTACCAGTATGCTTGTGTCTCTTTTATTCTATTGAAACTAGATACAACCTTACGAAGCTTTATATGATTGCTAGAGTCTAAACTCTGGGAACAAAATTGGTGTACCAAGGAAAATTTTGCTGTCTGTGAATTATGTCGGTTAGATGATAATAAGAGCGAATCCCTTCGTTAGGACTTTTGGTGATTCCCTTCTTGGAATGCTTTGGCTTTCTACTTACTCCAGTTGTGCAGTAAAGAGGATGCTGGAAATTGACAATGTTTTCGGCTGCATTATTAATACAAAGGGGAGAAGTGGTGGAAATAATTTTCTAGATTTTGTTCTAAAATCTTGTTTTCTTGATGTTGTCCTAAAAACCTGTTACTAGGTGTGAGACTTATTTGTTCAGGGCTGATTTCAATCCCTACTGGGGTGTCTGTTTGAGTAACTGTTTCGTTTCCTTTCATCTACAATGACATGTTGCAGCAGTTCACTTCATCAGGCTTTGGCTGTTCAATTGAATGAGCTTTTTGAAAATCTATAGGTATGTCTCGTGTGCCATTGGATGTCCAGTAGAAGGACCAATTGCACCTTCAAAAGTTGCTTATGTGGCAAAAGAGCTACATGACATGGGCTGCTTCGAAATTTCCCTTGGAGATACAATTGGGGTTGGTACTCCTGGTAATTTTCAGAAGCGACAAGTGCTTGTCCTCATTATTTAGCTCCAGAAAGTTTTGCCTAGGATATACTTCTTTTTGTGACATGATGCATTTAAGTAAAGTCTCTGGGTTTTTTCTCGATAGAAAGCTTTTAGAAATGTTAGAGAGTCTTCAGTTTTAGTTATGTCCAGTAATCAATAAAGATGTACTTTTCAAACAAGCACATTGGATGAAGATGAAAGTGTGATAATTTGGCGTTCTTGGCATGTATTGAAAACCTTCGACTATTCACTTCCATTTGTCTTACCTTCATTGCTCTGCCAGATGAAAGCACATCATCATTCTATCTTTTTACTCGGTGAATATTCAAAATTCGCTTAGTGATTAAGATGCTACGTTTGTTGAGGACACTTGTTCAGTTGATTAAATGCCTTAAAGTTATCCCAAGTAACATCCAATTTCTGGAGAACATGACAGTTTGTGAAGCTCTTTGATCTTTGCTATTACTAATCTTAGCTATTTTTTAAAGAAAAGGGAGTTTCCTTTATTCACATTCTTTTAGGCTGAAGCATTTGTCCACATGATTTCAACTTTCCATTCATCTTCTCGCTTTCGACATGTGTTTCAGGAACTGTTGTTCCAATGCTTGAAGCTGTAACGGCTGTTGTCCCAGCTGACAAACTTGCTGTTCACTTTCATGACACCTATGGGCAGTCCCTCCCGAATATTTTGATATCCCTTCAAGTAAGTTGCTAAAAAACCATCTTTTGCCTTGCCTTTGACCTTCTAATGCGCATATATATTATGCCGAAAGCAGCTTACAGTCTATCTTTATTCTCTTTATCATTCCGTCTATGGCGAAAATGGAAGCTGTCTTTGCATGAGTGGTTTTCTTTCCAGCAAACTTTCTTTGAATTTGGATCTTCCTGTAATTTTATGGCCTTTCACTAAATTTGGAGGACCGCTTCTCTATTGGAATGCAATACCCGGAGCATCGTGGTATACATATGTTCACTTGAATTGGATTGCTGCAGTCTCTTAAGCATTTTCTCTCCTTTCTTTTTTCATATTGTAGCTCATTTTCGATAATGTGGGTCCAATTGAATAATTCTGGTTTCATAGTCTTATAATAAGTTTCTCAGAAGCGGAGAATGGAGGTTCTCTCATCTTGATGCATAATTTCACCCTGTTTCAGCATATTAGTATTCAGTCATTTTTTTGGTTGAACATTACCTCAGAAAGATACATCCTACTGAGTTGTTTGCTGCTTAGCCCTACGAGAGACCTTAGTGCTCAAGATGATATTTGTTTTCTAATTCTTGCACTGAACTTTGACAGATGGGAATCAGCACAGTAGATTCCTCCGTTGCGGGATTGGGCGGTTGTCCCTATGCGAAGGGAGCAACAGGAAACGTTGCAACAGAGGATGTGGTGTACATGCTCAATGGGCTCGGCGTGAAGACCAATGTGGACCTTGCAAAGCTCATGAAGACTGGAGAATTCATAAGCAAACATTTGTGCCGGCCATCTGGTTCAAAGACAGCCGTTGCCTTATGCCGTGCTACAGCAGATGCCTCCAAGATATGAAGAAATTAAAGTGCTATGTTTTCCATAACATTTTTCTTGCCCAAAGCAAGATGATTTAATATATGTATTCTGGTCAGGATGGTACACTATCTCATGTCTAGAGAAGTGTAGAAGAAACTGGAAAGTGTATTTTTCAATGATGCTCGATATAGATAATTCAACATCATAATCTAATTCTTTGTTCGACTCAGAAACTGAGATAAAAATATCCCAAAGCTGATTTTCTTGGATCTGCCCTTGCATTTTCGAATCATTTCTAACGGCAACCGGATGTGTGACTTTCAACTCGAGGTAAGAGTAAGTTGCAAACTTACTAGATCAAGTTGGGCAATGGAAATGTAAAGGAGTCAGAGACGAAAGAACATGCCAAAAACTTGATAGCGATAACATCATGACTCGTTCAAATTTGTTAAACTTCATCATTCTATTAACTCGGTCACAATATCACCTCATTGAGACTTCAATGGAGCCCCTGAAATTTTTTTATGGGAGTAGTTGAATTTCCAATGATAGTGGGTGGCACCATGACCTTGACCAGTTAGGCAAAAAAGAGAGAATAAAAAGGTAAAAGGAAAGAGGTGGTGAAAAAGGAGACTGATAATTGCTAGTCCACCAAAGATGCATGTTCTTTGCCCTAATGATGCCTCAGGGTACTCAATTAGCCACATTGTCTCATCTCACCTGTGTCCTCCCCTCCCGGTCAAAGCTATTTTGGGCACTCATGAAATCCATCAAGATGTGTTTCACTGATCTGCCCCAAACCCGTCTCTTGCTTTTGGGGGGATCAGTTGTTGTAAGTCATCATGAAAAAGCTGGAGGGCTCAAGTTTGTGTCGTTGAATAGGAGCACTAAGGCACTGTTTCTTTGTAATTTTGCTGTATCATCTATATCCTGTACGAAAGAGGAAGCTTATATGGGTTTCCTTTCTTCTCTTTTTTTTCTTAGGGTGGATTATCACGCTGTACTCATAACAAAAAATTAACGCGATAGACATGTTAAAAGCACCTGCATACAGTATATGGGCATCAACAGGTGCTGAGCATTTTCCTGCTAAGTCAGCTGCTTGTTGTATGATGTCAGATCATCATGTCTAAGATCCACAAACCAAAAATCTCTCAAATGACAAATATTGACTCTGAAACCTGGAGTCTTTTTGGACCTTCATTTGAGAACGCCATAAGTTCGCTATAATTTTCTTTCTCCTATGAGGTGAATTTTCGCGAGTGTCTGAATCTTGATTCGGTAGTGCCCTGTCTCGATGTGTACACGCTATTTATAATTTTCTTGCCCAGAAATATAAAGCAAACCCCATGAATCTAATGATCCCTCTATTTGTCTTCTGTGCATCTATGATCATATCGGAGCTTGTGTGAAAACAGTGAATCAAGAAGTCTTGTTTGCTTGTGAAGAACTCATCTGCTGGGTTTGGGTTTGGGTTTGTGGTGACCTACACAACTGGCAAAGTTATAATTTTTGGTTCATGTGGGTTTCAAATCAAGATTAAACTCCTTTTGAGATCTCTGAGTTTTTGGAAAGGAGACGGTGAAGTTAGAGAGAATTAGACGGAAAAAAAATAGATGAAAACTGAAAGATGATCAGCGGGCAAAAGGCAAAAGAGAAAAAGGCAAAGAAAAGGAGGTGATCTTTAAAGTAAGATTTTATATTGCATTGTTAAACAAGTCACTGGGCCATCTGAGGAGTGCGCAAAAATCAATTGTCCATGACTTTCATACACTTGAGACTTTCTTTTTTCATTGCGAATGAAGACAACATCATTCGCCCTAAGAAAAAAAGAATACTCCGCATATATTCACCGCCCCCTTCCTCATGGCCCACCATCAGCTCCTACTATTTTGACTATTTTGAGCATTTGTTTTTCTCTTTTGACCACGAAAAGAAGCTCTTTTTATCAATGTCAAGATACCTAGCAAAAAGAAAAAAGTGAATGTATTATTTTACTTCATTAACGAAGAAAAATGAACTGCTACAACTTCTGAAATGCTAATACCCATTCTATTGCCCTGATTGATAGTGGGGAGAGAGAGAGAGAACCACTCATTTGATCCAAAAATACAGTAAGATAAGATGATTGAGAAATTTCTTTTTCTTTTTAATCAATGTGTGCATGTCCTCACTTCTATACATGCCTTGGGAGACTCTACATGTATAGATGATTCATAATTATGGGACAGGAGTGAATGAGTAAATGGCATCTGCTACCTGGAAAGTGATATGAGATCAATCTCTCTCTCTCGGAAAGTGATATGAGATCAATCTCTCTCTCTCTCTCTCTCTCTCTCTCTCTCTCTCTCACACACACACACACACACACACACACATTTGTTCAACGTCTTGACATAAAAAGAAAAAGAAACAAACAAACAGAATTGTCTTTTAACCCCAACAGTACCATCACTCACTTGGCTTTTAGAGGCTTCCCAAAGTCGAAAACGGGCTCTGAAATCAGAAAGCAAGCGTCTTCTGCAAACTCATTTACTATATCTCCTTTCAGGCACCAAGCCCTATGCAAAAGTTGACTCTTTCCCTTCATTGACCCTCCTCCATTTCAGCCCCCCTAAAGCTCAAACTCCAAGGTGAAACACCAGAAAACCAAAATACAGAAACCCACAAAAAGGGGGAAACCAAAAGGGGTCTCTTTCCCGTGTTATCACCCCTCGAAAGAAAACACTGATTTTGCTTTGCTTCTTCTTGGGATCAGATCCAAGAAAATTGCAAAAGTTGCTTCGTTCCCACTTTTCAGTATCTTGAGGGTGACAACATTCCATGTACGGATTAGGCCACACTCCTGAAGTTGATGGGCTCTGGAAAGGAGTTTGCTTGCTTCTCTCTGCTGTTCTTGTTGCTGTTGCTGTTGGAAGCTTCCATTACTGTTGATGGTTCCGCTAGATTTGCAAGCTTCAGGACTAAGCCCAGTCCTTCTGAGTCGAGTCCAGTGATGCCAGACAATGCAAGCTTCGGTGGAGCCAGATATGGAGAGGGCGATGGCCCTTTTGGTGATGAAAAGAGAAGAGTTTACACAGGTCCAAATCCTTTACATAACAGATGAACTCTTGAGGCAGAGTTTTTTGCCTTCTGTGCGGCATCAAGCTATGAATTGAAGGTGTCTCCTTCTTGAAATTTGATTTTTTCTTTATGATATATTTTCTCGACTATCTCTGTTAATGATATCTGAGATTTGAGTATGTACTGTCCATAGTTTTGCCCTGAGCTATATATTCAGAATTTCATGTAAAAGTTTTGGCCTCCAGTTTTGGATAGCGATAGTTTGTCAAGTATGAACAGAGAAGATGAATCAAGAACTGGTGAAAATAGCTGCCATAAATGGAGTAGTTGGGTAAATGAGTAAACTGGGTTGTGTTCGTTATGAGTGGTTTGGTTGTTTTTTTCCCACTTTTTGGTGGTTGTGGATCAATGGCCAAGGGGGTTAATTAAGCTGTCATTTTCTTCTGGGGCTTTCGAAAGCTGAAAGCTGCGTTCAATTCAGTTTGAGCTTTTCCTGTGGAATCGATTCGTTCCCTTCCTTTCAAACTAAACAAAGCAAAGCAAGGCAAGAAAAAGTGAAAAATCTCATACAGCTCAGGCAAGAAAGAACCGAAGCTTATCGGTCTTGAGTGATTTGAATTTGTCCAATTTCATAGATGGTACTGTTGCTTATTGCCTGTCAGAATTTCGATATTTATCCATCAAAAGGTACAGCTTTCATTTTCTTGGTTTTTCATTTAGCAAATGTGTTCCTCCATGAGAGAGAGAGAGAGAGAGAGAGGGAGAGAGGGAAGTAGGGGCAAGTTCTGGCAGACAAACGAAGGTCACAAGGCTGCAGGTAAGAGGGTGTGTGACAGAGGCAGACTCGAAAATGGTGATCTATGCTGCGAAATTTACGTCTCTGCATGCCAATATGTATGCGAGTCATGAGCCGTGCATTTGAAATTGAAAAGGGGAAAAGGCCAAAAATAACAGAAGAAAGAAAGATAAACAGGGAAATCGTGGCTGTTCCTGTTCCATCTGAATCTGAAGCTGGGACTAATGCTGCAGAACTTCCTCTCATACAGCTGAGCAAGTTACACCATCTAATGCTCACTTAGCTGATGCTACAGTGCGGCATGCGATGGTGAAGTGCAGATTTGACTCCTTCTGAGTTTTGAGCTTTCATGTACGTGCGATTCAATCTTCTGGGATTCGTCTTAGGCAATCAAGTCTCTATCATCTTTGATTCGGGTCATTTGTGTAGGAACAAAAACGGCTCTGATACTAATTGTAGGAACCAAAAGGATTTGGTTCGGAGAGAGTGCAAATACAGAGAGAAAGTATATTACTCAAAATGCCTTGCTAGAGGCTAAATTGGAGTACATACAAGCTTTGCTAAGCTTAAAACTCTCCAGCTCTCTATATGCTTTTTCTAAAAACTATCTCTCTCTCTCACTCTGAGGCTGCAGTGCCTCCTGAGGCTCACACCTAATTTCCTCTTCTCTGAGGAGACTCTCTTTCTCTCTTTAATCTCTCTTTATCTCGTGTGGCCTCGCCTTACATTTGCACTCACAAGCCTTATTTATAGGCATCTTTCACCGCCTGACTCCACCGCCAGGATTCTGCCGCCTTTGATTTCAACATGCAAGACAACTCATTTTCTTCTTCTCAAAGTATTCTTGCCGTCCACGTACAAGCCACTATTGTTGACTTTCTTCAGGCTTCTCTTCTTTTCTCTAGAATTCTCACGTGTAGACTTCACGTTGAACTTTGCTTCTTGCTCCTTGAAGGCTCAATAACTATTATTATAATGTGTGCCCATTCCCCCTTTTTTATTTTAATCAGCTTGTGGCTTCTCTTCTTTACGCCTCACGTCCAAACTTCATGCATAATGGACTTCCATTATTATATTAGGTGTTGATTTCCAACAATTTGGCCCTGTAATGTTTTTTTCTTGATTTTGTTCAATCGAGTGTTTCGTTTACATGTCTTACCTAAATTAGGATTAGTTTCTTTTCTTCTAATTCTCCTAGTTTGTTTTCGGTAATTTAATGCTCATTTGATGCCATCTTAGCATCATGTGACAATTTCTCCCGTGATCACAACCCCGTGTGATTAATTAATCTGACGATCCAGTGAGAGCGATTAACTGGATGATTCGATTGTACAAAATCAAGAAAGTTAAAAAGAGTCAAAACCTTCTAAAATTTTCGTCAGAGGGCTATAGAAACTGGGCCTGGTTTGACCCCAACAGGAAAATGGCTGGGCCTTACAATGCATGCAAGATCCTAGGCATTGTCCGGTTGCTATCCATCTGCATTTTATTTTGAGTACTGTTAAAGAATTTCTCGAGTCCCGAAAGACTTGTAATATGAATTATTTCGATTTTTAAACTATTGATTACAGTCTGAGAATTTACAACTTTATTCTAAAATGGCTTCTTAGCAAATATCTAGGGACTCTTTTCAACAAAACCCTTTACTTTTTTTCATCTTATGACCACTGAAATGTTACTTTCATTATCAAACATAGAAATCCTTTTGAAATCATAGCAATATGCAACATGGGAGAATTTCTTGGGTTAAACTATTTACTTCATCTCTGAAATTTTAGAGAGAAAGAATAAGAGTAGACTCAATAATATGATCGTCTTTCGATTATTGCTTATGAGTGTCTCAAGACTTATTTCAAAATTACATAATATGAGATCACCTCATAATCTACTTCATTCATCGCATAATAGGCACGATATCAGTAATAATGTTTGAGTTTTTTTGCAAGGGACAAAGCTACACCTTTTATATGGTCATGGGATTTTCCATATCAATGGTTATACCAATTGAGTTCTTGCAAAGAAGGGCTTCTTGAGTTAGGTAATTATGAAGCAATTTCTCGCAAAATCTTCCACTTAATTGGAAATGGCCTAACTTTGATCGACCAAGAGTCGATCATTTAACTTTTCATGGATTATTTATTCTTCTACCTAATCCTTCCATAACCAAAAAGGAAATTAAATGTGTGTTTATTTGTGGAAAATGAATAGTTATAAAAATATTTTTATAAAAGTCATCGCTTATATTGTTTATAAAAATAAATGAACGAAAAATATTAATGAAAAATATTTTTATAATTTAAATATTAAATGTTATTGATGGTGAAAATATTTTTCATTGATTAATTATTTCAAATGATTTTTTCCAATAAAATAATTTTCTACGTAAGAAAAAGAAAATGCCGTAAATGACGAAAATATGGCTAAATGCAAGCTTCGGTGACCGAGAAAAGAGTATACACCGCAGGGGCATTTTGGAACTTGCACGCGCCCATAAATCCTCCTAAAACCCTACCTTCCTCCTTCCCAGACCCTTCACCCGGAGCTTTAGTCGCAGAAGAAGCTTCTAGTCATTCCATTACCCATTTCCCTCTCTCCCTCCCTCTCTCTCTCTCTCTCTCTCTCTCTCTGTCTAGCTCTTGCTCTTCGGATTCCTCTCTCCCTAATGGCGAAGCGTCTGATTCCGACTCTCAATCGCGTTCTCATAGAGAAGATCGTCCCTCCGTCCAAGACCAATACCGGGATCTTGCTCCCTGAGAAGACCACCAAGGTTCTCCTCCCTTTTCTTTCATTTTCTCGATACGGTATTATCGGCTTGAATCCATTTCGAGGACGGGAAATGCGTCGTAGGATGTCGGATTCTTTCGTGATTTATGTAGCGTTGGTCCTTTTTAGTTCCTGCCGTTGCCATTGCGGAGCTGCGGTGGCAGTCTTAAACCCCTGTGATTGCGGATTCTTTTGTTTCCAGTTCCTTGAGTAATTTCGTGTGTTGGAAAGCAACTTAATTGTTGAATGAATTATGCGCAAGTTTTCATCTTGAGTCGATAAATGCTTTGTCCTCTCTTCGATGCCCGTCCGAGTGCATGAGTTTTTCTTGACGTTGCTGATTCTGTTTTCCCTTATGAGTTATTCTATGTGCTATGCCGGATTTGCCTTCTGTGGCAATGCTATTGATTTTTCATTTCTTTTTCGCCCCACTTTATTGTCTACGAGGAGGTCGAGTAGCGTTTGTGCAATTAGTCGAGTTTGCATAAACTCTCCCCCATCTTTTTCTTTGCTGTTATAATGAAATGGTGATAGTAACATTGGGAATAGTCCTTTTTCTGAAGATTTCTCCGAGTATGGAGGAATCTGATTTCTCAAGTTTTAGCTAGAAGAAGGTTTGGCGTTAGCAAGGATGAAAAGAGGCTTTTCTTTCTAAGATTGTGAGCGAGAATAGTGGTTTGGTCAATAAGTATGAGTTCTTAATCCACGGTGAGTAGTTGAATAGGTCGGAAGACATCGAGTGAACATTTTCGATATCATTTGAGCACATAGTGGGTCTGTTAGCATGATGCTCTACCTCTACTGCCATCCATTCTTCCGGTAGGATTAAGGTCATTCATTGGTCCCATCTAAAACATGGGTCCTGTCCTTTTTTGAGAAAATTCATCATCTTTTCTTAATAGAGTGAGTTAAGATAGGTGCTCTCTCTCTCTATACAAACGTGCGTGCGTGCATGCAGACATATAGGGATATCCATTCAATACATAGTATTGTCTAGACCACTAAAATGAAGATTTTAGGGATCAAGGCCCTGATATGTCTAAATCTATGGTATTGTCTTTTAACTGATTTTTGTATCTATGTTAGGATTGATGTCGCCATTTGTTGTCCAAACATTTTAATGCTTGGTCTCATTATTCTTCCCAATACTTGTGGTGCAGCTGAATTCTGGAAAAGTTATTTCAGTAGGTCCTGGGGCTCGTGATAAGGATGGGAAGATTATTCCTGTTAGCGTGAAGGAAGGAGAGACGGTGCTTTTGCCTGAATATGGTGGAACTGAAGTAAAGCTTGGTGAGAAAGAGTAAGTTCATAATCTTGTGTGGCTTTGCACTTGCAGGTTGCAACTGGTTCAGTCAACTCTTTGTCATGAAGTTAGCAAGCCTTTTGCTTCTGTTCTGTTAAATACTGCAACACCTGGTTTCTTCATTTGCTCTATTTGATCTCCCTCATGAATCGTGTCTTATCAATCACTTGCCACTCCAAATGAATTAAATGGCGGAGGCTGATAAAATACCCTTCCATGGGTAACCCCTCCTTAAAGATTGGCCACTACGATGACTTTCATATTTTTGCCAATCCTGACTCGTTATATCATGTCCATATCTGTAAGGTTCATATCGGCAGTAGAATCATAGTATAGTTTGCTGCTACACTGAGCCTGTGGCAACCAAACGCGGGGTACAACATTTTGGTCGGCTCGCCTTTTTGAGCATAAAATTGTGTGTTCACGTTTTCTTCATGCTTTTTTCTCCTGTTTTTGCGATACCTGCTTCAGGGTATTGTTTGTGTTAGCTTTAGATTTCTCATTTAGCCACATCTTCAATGATGCAGGTATCATCTGTACAGAGATGAAGACATCTTGGGGACTCTCCATGATTAGCCTGCTCTTCTTTTACTCTCGGAGGCATTGAACAATTACTGTCAAGGAGTACTGTTGTTCTGCAACTTGGTGTTCTTTTTTAAATGATCCATGAGACTTCAAACCTTAGCTAGAACTGATTTGGACTGGGCTTTCAGGAACGCTTGAGTCTACGTTGGCAATGGAAAGCTATTGATCCTCATTACATAAATCCTTCTTGTGCCATCGTTGTTAGTGACTGATTGGCAACATTATCACTTGAGTGTGAAGTTGGGTCGAGTGTTCAGACACCGTTGGGTGGGACCATGTCTTATCAGGCTCTTAAGACGCTTGGCTCCTAAAACTGACGCGTAGTAGGCCTTTCCATCAGTCCCTGCAAAACATAAATGCTCGTTTGATCGAGGATCTTTGCAATCGAATCGGGGAAGCTAAACGAGGCTTGATCATGCCAGTCAGTGTTTAAGATAAAAAGCACAGCACAAGTCGGTAAACTCTTGGCAAACTTAGGTGACGGACCAGAGCATGCGTTACATGTCCCTGTTTACCTCGTTATGCTTATTGTGTATTTCGCCTATGCTTCTCACCAGAAGCATAAGAGTTTTCAACAGACGCATCGCATCACCAAACAACGAGCCTTGTAAACTTCCATAGGTACTTTACTAATGGATGGCCGCATAGCTTTCAATTGTCACGAGCTCAGCTCATGCTGAAACAGATTCAAGCTCTTATCCTGCTGATTATGCGTTATCAAATGAAAAGTTTTTCTATTCAGTTGCTGGATAAGTGCTTCCGAGGCATCCGCTGATGAAATCTTGTTGGTGTACTCTGTCTTGTCTGATGTTAGCAACAATGAATTTCTTGACCTGTACAAAGCTGAATATCTGTATGCGCCGTAACGTCCACACAATTTTCGCTGGAAGAAATTTCTTCATTGCCTATAAACCAAACATCAACAGGGGAAAAGGTAATGAATCCCAGGCAATTGATGAACCTTTCCCTAACAAAATCAAATCCCTGCTCTTTTTTATAAGCCGAGCAGTGTTGTTTCACCTCGTTTCCTTGTCATGAAAGCAGACCTATCGACTGAATGTTTTACACTGCACGAATTGACTATCCGCAGTGCAAACAGCCAACTAATCACCAGCTGGTATTGGCAAATTTCTCTTTGACATTATCATTATTGCGTCTCTTTCATATAATAAGGTCAGGATCACGGTGACGAGGACTGATTAACTGCTATTTATATATACTCGTTTTTGTTAGGTGCATCCTCATGAATTGTGAGTTTAATATGACACAGCATCTCATTCAGCAATCAAAACACTTCACTACAGTTCGGTTCAGAAAGCAAAAGCTAATGTCGTCCAGAAACCTTATTTTAAATGAGAAATCATGTAGAGATGACTGAAAGCCCTGAACAACACCCCATGTGCACCAGCCCATCATTCATTATGCACTAATGTATACGTGTCCGCTTCACATTTCTTGCAATGAATCTAAATTTCTGCGAAAGATTGCAGTTGCAATCATTGACTGATCTGCTCGTCTTCTTAGGAAAAAAAGCTCATACTTTATATATCTGACACTCGTTGAATCATTTTCACTCCATGTTCTACAAGAATACCGTATAGCGTATCAAGTAAACATCTTGAATACAAATCTGTATTAAAAAAAAAAAAAAAAGATAAAAAGACGAAGAAAATTGGTAGATCAGAGAGTACGAAGAACTCAAATCATCAGGGTCTGCAATGTAGTCCCCAGAAACATCAAGAGCAGTCCATTCCAGAACTTGTCACCCCAAGCTGTTAGAGCAACGGACCCAGATGGCTCACTGTCATCGGCGGTCTGTTCTCGGGGATTGTTGAAACTGGATGGAACCAGAGTGTCGGGTACCGAGTCATCCCCTGAATCAGGACTCACCGGACCTGGCGACTGGTCCGATGGGTCCTTCAGACTTTCAGGCAGGCCTTGCCCGTGCGTCACATTGATCATGAGGCGTTGGCCGTTCTGGCATTGCTCGCCGTCGTAATCGCTGGAGAAGAAATAATTCGGCCCCTCCTTTACGAGCGGAACGGGCACGGTGACGGCGTGAGTGGCAGTGTTGGAAGGATCGCTGGACGACCATAGGATGGTGTCCTTTTCCTGGGCATCCTCGTAGTCACAGAGCTTGTACGTGGTGAGGTTGTATGTCTGCACAACCGAGTGGTTGGTGTCGGTGTTGAATACTGCATAACCCAAAAAGGTTCAACAATTATAAAGGAAAAAAAAAAAAATCCGCTTCAGACATAACTCCTGTGCAATCATGCAATATTTAACAGTTAAAACTAGTGAGGGAACAGCAATTGGTCAATTGGGATGGTGCTCATCACTTAACTACCATGAATCTAGTTAGTGAATTCATTTCGGCATGAACAGTAAAAATCAGACCCTTAGCTCGATGTTCAAGCCGATCCTGACGAATCACAAGAATTGTCTAATTTGCAGAGCCACGATCACAACTGATGGGATCAAACACTTGTAATAAACTCACTCCAAATAAAGGCAACAATTCCGGTGGCACCGTAGTCAGTTTCCAATAGTTTCACAGGCCAAACAAGCTTCAGCGGCAGTGTGTAGTAATGCCAACTGTGACTTAAGGCAAACAAGAAGCTTTCTTGTAGAAACAAGAAAACCCCCCACGAAAAAAGCAGATGATGTTTGAGATTGTTGTGGGTGTGAGAGAGCTTACTGAGGAAATCTCCCAAACTGAAGTTCTTGCCAGAAGCCCACTTCTGGTAATCAGCCTCAGGCTTTTCTTGGTTGTCATACCAACCGAGGGAGCCGCCCACGGTGTAATTCTGATAAGCCTCAGCACATCCCGAGAGGGAAATGAGAGCAATACAGCAGGAGATGCAGAAGAAAGATGTCACCAGCCCGAAACCGTACCTTCGCTGTGCCATTGTTTCTCGGAATCCGTGGAGCACAGGGAGTCGCAGTTGCTGAATGTTATGTTCGAGTGTGGACCGGAACAAGTCGATTTCAGGACAAGAAAAGGAGAGAGAGGGTGGACGTGGAGGTTGAGTTGTTTCCAGCCTTTTCTTGCTACTAATATGACCCCACTGCCGTCTCAAATTACCAAACCAGTCTCGTCCGTGCGTGTCCTCATTCGTGAGCTAGCTTCGAAAACACTGTGGTACCTACAATGGAGTCGGGGGGTGGTTAATGTGGGAGGATATCAATTTCTTTTCGGAATAAGACTAGAGACTTAATTGTCCGGACGCTTTATACCGTCCAAATCACGCTGCGTTTCACAAGTTAAAAACAAGGATAATTCAGGAGATAACCATGTGAGAGAAGTAACTCTGCTTGCGGTGGTTGTACCTTCTCTCTCTTTTATATGCTCACATGAATGTCTTCGCACTGGCGCAAAGATAATGTCGGCAATCACGTGAACTCAAGGAAGGCCAGCAGCTAAAGAGAATTAGACTACCCAATGATCCATACTTGCGTAAGCTCAGCTACTATTTTGTTCCATCAAAGCTAGTGAAGAAACCCATTTTAGTGAGAATCAAGCAAGGAATAGATCTTTTAAGCAACCCCGCCCAAAACGCAGCTCAACCGTCAAAAACCTCTGCACCGGAAAAAAAAAAAAAAAAAAAAGAAGAAGCATAGACCGATCCAAAAAGGAAGAAAAAGAGCGAAAGGTCGTGGGAGATGCTTTGCTTCTATAGCGAGCTTACTCCATTATTGCATGGTAAATATCATCCCCTCGTTTTCGAGCAATTTCCCATCACGACCACTTGCGATGAACGAGCCACGTGAGCTCTGACGGAACGCATTTCGATGCGGATATAAATTCGGGTTTCTCTTTTTAATCTTTTTGGGAGGGTTGGAGGTTTCGTTCTGAAGCCATGGTTGGTTGATCGAGGCTTCTGCATTAGCAGTTTGTGCGAACTAAAAGATAAGATGCAAAAAGGGATCCAGACAGGTGTGCGACTTGCAATGGACCCCGATATGTTCACGACACGAGGCATCACATGCGCTTGCTGATTACTTTGAGGTCTTTTATCAAAGAACCAAGGCGTCATGCGGGGGCTACTATACGAGATCGATATTCGCGGGGCCGATCGAATTCCGTGAAATCAGTGGTCGTTGAACGGGTGCGCAGGATGGTTATGGTGGTCTGGTCTCAACAATGAGCCTTGAACCAAACCATAAAAAGGATCACGAGTTCCATAGACGTCGAAAGCAAAACCTTTCAACAACACCTATTGAGTCGTCTAAATATGGTATGTCTCGTATAGAGAGATTTTTTTTTCGATCTTATTATATTCCTACTTTAACTCTCACTTTCAAATTTTTATTATGTCTGCTCATGGTCAAAATCAACACTTCAAACAAAATCATTATTACAAATGCGAGAATTCAAACTTCTTACCTCACTTTACTCCTATGCGAGAGTGTCGGTGGTTAAGAGATATTTCAATTGCTAATATTTCAGTAGAGCTATGATAATGGGTGCATCAATCTCGAATCATGAAAATGCAAAGTTACTATCAATCAAATCAAAAAAATTCTAATGACATGGAATCTTTATGATAACGTGTAGAGGGGCGCTACGGCCCCTGGAGGTCGCCTCACTCCATTCTTTTACTATAAAGAAGGAGAAAAAACAGAGTGTGAAGGAGAGTGACGTAAAAGTCGGTGTCGGTAGTGTGGAGTGGGGTGGGGTGGGGTGGGGTGGGATGTCGATCCAATTACATTGAGCTTTTCTCGGTCCATTTCACGTGGAGATGCCAAACGTACGTTGAACTCGACCTTTCCCCTCCACATTGCCGTCCCCTTTCGCCTCCTCTCCATTAATTACGAAATGCAAAATATCAAGGCGAGTGACATTAAGTAAAACTGCCCACCAATGAAATTTTGTCCGGAACCATTAAAAATCTCATCGATTTCATATCCAGTTAGCTGGCCAGATGTTCTTGCTTGCCGGCCTCCTCGACTTCTGACCCTGAGGCTCCAAATTTCAAAGCAAATAATTTAAAGAAGGGGCGGTGGTTGCTGTACTTATTTTCCATGCCCATCTCGTACGAATTGACTCGAGATTGGTACTGCAATCATTGGGCGAATTCAAACCGGAAGAGCGTATTGCATCGCAATCATGTGTACCTATCATGGCTATCGGTTTGCACATGCAAGCCAGCTACTCAGTTCACAGACATCAAATCGAGATCTGATTGCGGTTCAAGTATCGTCGTTACTTTCATCAAGCTGAGGATCGAGTTCTAGTATCGATCTGGCGGAACAGAGTTATGGAGTTCTTGAACAACCTCTCGAACTGGAAGCTGAGGTTCGCTTGCTTGGAATTAGAAACCAATTTCTATGTGTCGAAGAAGAGATCATGCATCGCTCCGTGGTTAAGAGCCACTACTCAAGAGAAGTAAATGACTAGAGGTTTTACTAAAAATGTAATAGCATAGTAGATACTATTAATAGCTGCAAGCAAGCATGAACAGTGACAAAAGTAACTTTTCCATATCCAAGTACTGAGATTAAACTGAAAAAAAAAAAAAAAGGCATTCTTCAGACCCCTCTCCGGATGAAGTACTTAGGCATCAACCACCATAAATTGCTGCAACAAAGGTGTATTACCCCTCTCGATTAGCACATTTACATATCCTGCTCAGCATCCTCCTCATCCTCGTACTCGAGTTCCTCATCGGCTGTTGCATCCTGGTACTGCTGATACTCTGACACAAGGTCGTTCATGTTGCTCTCAGCTTCAGTGAACTCCATCTCGTCCATGCCTTCGCCAGTGTACCAATGCAAGAAAGCCTTCCTCCTGAACATAGCCGTGAATTGCTCGCTAACCCTCCTGAACATCTCCTGAATTGAGGTCGAGTTACCAATGAAAGTTGATGCCATGGAGAGTCCCTTAGGAGGAATGTCACAGACGCTAGATTTCACATTGTTCGGAATCCACTCAACAAAGTAAGAGGAGTTCTTGTTCTGGACATTGATCATCTGCTCATCGACTTCCTTGGTGCTCATCTTGCCTCTGAACATGGCTGATGCTGTGAGGTAGCGACCATGACGTGGGTCTGCTGCACACATCATGTTCTTTGCATCCCACATCTGTTGAGTGAGCTCTGGGACAGTCAAAGCACGATACTGCTGAGAGCCACGGGAAGTGAGAGGGGCAAATCCAACCATGAAGAAGTGAAGACGGGGGAAGGGGATGAGATTGACTGCAAGCTTTCGGAGGTCAGAGTTCAGTTGCCTAGGGAACCTGAGGCAGCATGTAACCCCACTCATGGTAGCAGAAATCAGATGGTTCAAATCACCAACTGCAATAGAGTACACACGTATAAGCTTATGCCCCCATTATTCATCAATTGACTCAAATGACAAATAATGAATAACAGCAAACAGAGATCACAACCAAGTTTAATTACAGTTGCAAGGCGTTTGACAGTCAAAAGATGCTTGATTGACTCTCTCAAGAATATTATCAGATAGCAAAGCAGTAGTGAAGTTAATCGACCAATATTGATTCTATAACGGCCAATAAGATACATGAATCCACTGCTTCTAGACCGAATTATATAAGTATGATACTCACAGCTAGGAGTCGTCAGCTTGAGAGTCCTGAAACAAATGTCATATAGAGCCTCATTGTCCAAGACCATGCACTCATCAGCATTCTCCACGAGCTGATGCACAGACAGGGTGGCATTATAGGGCTCAACCACTGTGTCTGATACCTTTGGTGATGGAAACACTGAGAAAGTAAGCATCATTCGGTCAGGGTACTCTTCTCTGATCTTTGAAATCAACAACGTTCCCATTCCAGAACCAGTTCCACCACCGAGCGAGTGGCAGATTTGAAACCCTGCACAATAAACAAATCCACGGTAAGACAGTTTTCCAAGTAAAGTGGATAAATCGAACAGCACACACCACATCCTCACAAAACTAAGTTTTGTTACAAAATTTTAACTCTCTGCCTCTGCTCCACATGTTGATTACAATAATAGCATTTACCAAAAGTAGATTAGATCCAGCACAGACAATGCATAAGCTGGCAGCTAAAATCAAGAAGAAAGATACGAATGTACCTTGAAGACAGTCGCAATTCTCAGCTTCCTTCCTCACAACATCAAGAACAGCATCAATGAGCTCTGCACCCTCTGTGTAGTGCCCCTTGGCCCAATTGTTACCAGCACCAGACTGCCCAAACACAAAGTTGTCCGGCCTGAAGATCTGGCCATAAGGACCTGTCCGGACACTGTCCATAGTACCAGGCTCGAGATCCATGAGCACAGCACGAGGTACGAAGCGCCCGCATGAAGCCTCGTTGTAGTACACATTGACACGCTCCAACTGGAGATCAGAGGTGCCAATGTAGCGTCCAGTAGGGTCGATGCCATGCTCATCACAGACAACCTCCCAGAACTTGGATCCAATCTGGTTGCCACATTGTCCACCTTGGACGTGCAAGATTTCTCTCATTTTCGTTTATCTGGTAGGACATCAAGAGAAAACATGCCTCAAAACTCAAAAGGACCACGGATGAGACCAATAATTGGGCAATAGAAACCCTCGCATGAATCAAACACATGGTTTCAGCACATAAATCAAGCGGGTCCGAGAAATTAGTAAAACGACTCTGAACCGACAATTCAAACGAGCCTCAGAAGAACAATCAAATATCTCGACTGAAAAGAATCTCCGAGTAAGCATTCGCGATTTCTCTCTATTCCGACACTGTCTCGCCAGCGAACGACCTCCTCGTCATCTCAGCATAACATCACACCACCATGCATGGAGGCGCCTATTCAAAGCCCAGATCTCAAGTTCCTCGAGAAATGCAGCACGAAATCGGACGAAACGAGGCGCTGAACACCAGAAAAGCATCTGATCGAACCCAAAACGAACAGATCCGGGCCGTTCTCTCACCGACAGAAAGGCCAGAAACAGTGACATTCTCGCACAGCACCGTCGGCACAAACGAAGTTTGCTCAAAACAATCGACATCGCTTGTTGAGCACTTCATTTTCACTCTCACTGACCAGAAATAGCGAAGCAAAACCGCAGTAATCGAACTCGACGCACATCTTTTCAAAACCCCAGCGGAACCAAACTGCACCGAACGGCGACGGAAAAACACGAGAAGCGCGTCGGCGGAACTTACCGGCTAGGAGATTTCCGGAACGCGAGCGAGGCGACGGCGATCGAGCGACGGGGAGCGAGGCCCGATCGGGGTTGCGCGAGGAGGAAGGGCACTGAGAGGTTGCAGACGACGATGGCGAGAAATGACGAGATTTATAGTGGGGGTTTGGAGAGAGAGAGAGGTGGGGGAAGGAGAGGGAGAAAGAGACGGTGAGGAAGGGCTAGGCTTTGGGATCGGACGGCCCTGGCTCTTTCCCTCCCTTTCCGTTGTGGACCGCTGGATGCCGTCGGATGGCGGGGCTTGGACGGTGCGGATGGGCGCTTGGCCGGGCGAGGGCGCATTATTTGGTTTTTTGAAATATTTGGACGTTCGGCTGTGGTTGACGTTAGTGACCTTTGACCGAAATGACGATGTTGCCACTATGGCCCTGACGGTGCACGTGACTCGGATTTGTAGAGAATTCATTAATTTATTTCGACAAGGTATAGCTTACCTATCGAGAACAGGAATAGCCCAACGGACGAACAAACGTTGGCGCATCTGACGAGAGACTATTTGGATTTTTTAGGGACGATTTTTTTAAGCGATAATTATAAAAATAGTCCCTAAACTTGGCATAACGCGCAATATCGTCCGTAAATATTTAATTTATTCAATTTAGTCTATAAACTTTAGTCCGATGTGTAATATCCTTCGTCAATTTTTTATTTATTTAATATAACCCGTTCTTTGCATTGGTTTATTCTCTAGATTATTTGAAAATGTTCAATCTATATAAAAACTTTTCTCGAACTTAAATTGACGGAATGACAGCATCAAATATTTTTATATAGTTTATAAATAAAATTGAACATGTATTAAAAGTTTAAAAATCACATTAAATATCTTCATATAATTTAGAAAATAGATTAGCACATACCAATAATTCAGCGGTCATAGTGAATGAATTAAAAGCTAAAAAACGATATTGCATATTTGATCAAAATTTAAAAACCATTTATATTATTTTTTTCATTTCCTTTTAAAGTATTTTAGGTCGCTTTTAGACAACACCCTTTAAATCTCACAAACCGATCTAATTAGAATCTCTTGTATGTGTTAATAATCATACTGTAGTCAACGAGTTGGAAATCCTTTTGCTGGGAATGAAATATAATCAAACTTTTAACTTGACCGATCTCGTATAAATTACATCGAGAATCGTCACGTTCATATCAAAGCCCCATCTAGCCATGGCGACGGCACGAAAGGGACAAGACTCGAGGAGATGCCGGTCGACATTCCCTGCCTCTGCCCTCGCATCGCAAATCTTCGATAGTTAACACGAGGGAGGCAAAGTAGGTAAAGCTCGAATACGTATTTAGTGTTCTCCAAAAACAAGTACGCAAGCAACGAGATGATGAGCATTCTCGGTGTCCATTCTTTTTCGGAAAATCGCATGGGAGATATTTTTCTCTTGCTTCTCGAGACAATGGATGAGCGCAAGAGGACAGAGAGAGTGGGCTGGAACGGGTGGGGGCCGCGAGGAGATAGCGATGCGGCCATGTGACCCGCCAACCACTCCCCCCTCCTCCCTTGTAAAATCTCAACCCTCGCTCTTCCCACCTACATTCAATTCGACCAACCAGATTTCGCTCTTCGTTGAAGCGTCCCTTTCGCTTATTGGTACCGCATGGCGAATCGCAGATTGGGATCGGGAGGTGTTGAGCTCGACGGGAGGGAAGGTGAGATGATAACAAAATCGGAAAAATTCATTGAATTGGCAGTTTCGAAAGCAGTGACTCACTGACTCCTGAATCCCTTCGGATATAGAAATGGTCGAGTTTGAAACCTCTTAAGAGAATTCTAATGAGGTTGTAGTTCCATTCATTACGAGGAGATGTGGACTACCTTGACATGATAGCATCAAGTCTTTTTGCCCAGTGTTAGGGATCTAATCATGTATGTGTTGGGATTACAAACTATTTATAGTGATTTGTCTCCAAACGATGTATGGATTTGGCTCCTTGATCAACACATGTGTCACACACGTCTCTATCTGAGCCTAAGTAATCATCGGGTGCGAATTTATTGTCAATATAACGACGCTTGTAAAAAAAGTCCCCTTGAAATCTAACACGTTGACCATTCTCGAGATTTGGCAATTGCGTTTTACCCAGCTATATCACTTTCTTCTTTGATCACAACTCTGCAAGCATGTGGCATCATTTGAATCAAAAGGAGATAATGTTTTTGAGTCGTTGAGTGGGATGTTATTTGTCTAAATTGCTGGGTAGAATGAATGTGGCCTGTCTTGCTTCTGTTGGTGATTGCCCAACCAAAGCCAAGTGAACCAATGCACCATGCAATTAGCCTGTCGAATCAATCTTGGGATGATGGAGTTCATTTTTCCTCGATGCACGAGTGATCGATATCAAGGCATCAATGGATAAGAGTTGTACATGGTCCCAACAGCAAGGATAAAAAGTTTAGACCTCGGCCCTTGGAAACGCGATTCTTTGTCAACTAGGCCGTTTCAAGGACCACAGTACTCCTTAAAGAGTTTCAAGGTTCATGTTTCAGCTCAACTTGTCCAAAGATCTCACAAGACATCTCATAATAAATATCCTTCGAAATTCTCAAATGGACTCCTCTAATATAAACCACATATCCCTGGAAAAATCAGGCATAGGAAATGAATTTGATCTTTAGTCCGAGAAGCTACCGACGGTGGAGCTAAAATTCACGAGCCAAGTATACTGAAGCTCCAATTCCATTGTAACATGTTCACGTCTCCCAGAAACTCTGCGCAACGACCACGGATTTCTTTCAAAGGGTTTCGAGCGTCTCGGATAATTGCATGGCACGTGCTTGCACAGTGCATGATGCTTATGCATTAAACAAGAAAACATCGAGCACCAGGCAGGATCTCGCCACTAATGAAAGAGAGAACGGAGCTTATCCATGTGGTCCTTCTCACTTGCCACTTAAAACTCAGGAGGAAACACTTGCAATTATGTGCAAACGCATCATGTGGGTTTCTCTGTACACTCGAAATTCATGCTGAAAACGCCATATCGCCTCTGTGCTAGAGCTGGTTTCTGCGCCGGATCCGAGCGACAGAAGCGGATTATATAAATCGGCAAGGGGGGTCGGTGGGATTGTGACGAGATCCCTTGCTTTATCTTAAGGAAGAATCATTACGGGGGATGTTAAAATGAGTTTGGAAAAAGAAATTTCCTCATTGGACAGTAGCACTGGTCCACCCGCCTTTGGTGCGAGCAGGACGTGGCCGGGTTGTGTTGGGTGGAATAAGGAAATCAATGTCATTTGGCAGGGCTTGCGGGGTGAGTTTGTCCGTGGTTTTGTCTGGTGCCCAGGAGGAGTGATCTTTGGCCCGAATTGGCTTATTGAAAACTCAAAAATCCGATGACCCGAACTGCTCCGGAATCCATTAGCTTCTGTCGTATCGTCAGGCGGATCAATAATTGCTGCACAGTACAGATTGGCAGCTCAAATTAGCACATGATCTCACCGGGGCAAGTGAAGAACACAGTACTAACATGGACAGTTAAGTGGGATTAGCATCCCTATTTTCTGGATTTCCATCCACCATTTTCCACTTTCTTTTTTCTTCTCATGGGTCATAATATAAAGACATGAGGAAAAACACACCAGAAGTGTTGAGACATTCACACAGCGCTCAACTTCATTCTCAAATTTCTTGAACGCTGATTTTAACTTCAAAACCTTTGAAATTCAACCACAGGATTAAATCATAAGCGCCACTTTTCTAGTTATTAACGTGTCTTTACGTTCCACTACTAGCAATTCATTTTTAATAAAATGCATAGTAATCAGCTGAGACAAAGTCAATTTTTTGTAAGTTAGCTTGATTACCGATGAATTTATTTGCTTGCCCAGAAAAAAATAAGGGAGAAGGGGGGGAGGCAATGAGATGCCAACTAGAAAAGACGAAATACAAGCAGTTTGGTTTGACTTGCAAGTGAAAAGTGCCATAAGACTCGGTGGTCGATAGTTTAATTCATGACTTCGACCAATCCCATTCGAGGATCTCCAGGGGAAACCGGCCGGCCAAATTGGGCCGGCTTCTGAGAGATCGAGGCTCTGTTGCTCGGGACGGTCGAGGATGCTGCCAAGAAGATGAGTTCACGTGAAAATCTGCTGGACGAAAATGCAAGTCTCGATCATGAATTCGAGGTGCTCCATTTGCCGTCCAGCCTGAGATTGTAAAGACAAGACAGCGTTGGAAAACGACATTTCTGCGTGATTTTTCTCTTTCCTTTGTTTTCTCAGATTCAGCCGCACACGTGTCGCCATCCTAAGGCTCCTACGTTACGGTCATCATTTCCATCCCGCCGCAGAGTGGCATGTCGTGACGCATTTGAGGCCTCTGCAACTGCGTTTCCTCCCATTGAAGTGCAAAATTATATTATGCCTGTAAATTTCAAAGGAAAATAATTCAAGATAAATGAAAATATTATTTTATAATAAGTAAATTTTCATATATTTGCCTGTTTAGATCCTTTAGGAAAAGTGATATTTATTTTACCAAAGGAGGAAATTTTTCTCCTAAATCTTAGAATTTTGTTTTTAGTCTATGGAAAAGATTTTTCATAAACCGATTAAGTTTTTGTCATCTAAACATCAAAAAGTCAAATAATAAATTTTCAAAAATAATTTTTCTTCAAACAAATAGATCATGAGTTCTGTGCCATGTGATGCTTCTCGTGTATTTGAATAAAAAAGAATGAGAATCAGCATGCTGAATCGCTGATGGAGGTAATTTGACTATGCGTGAAGAGCGTCTCGTATTGCGAGATCGGTCGGAATTGTTGACCTTGCAATAATGGAGTCTTTGACCGCTAGCCCATGATGCTCTCTCTGTCCCCCGCCTTTTGGTCCTTGCTCCCGCTTAGATTCCCAAATGGATTGCTTTTCTTTCATATTCACCTTCTTGCCACTCTAGTTTTCTTGGATCCCGGACATGTCATGGCGAAACAGGTACAAACCTTGTCATTCCACATAAATTCACGACACCAACTCTGCATAGTAGCAGATCCCAGCAACCGGACCTCGCATTGCGATATCATTCACCAAACACGAGATTTGCTTATCTAATCACATCGCATCATATCAAATCCATCAAATGCAAGTGATCCAAAACTCGATTATCCAATGTAGAGTGTGGACGATGAAAAGTAACGATTACGACAATCGTGTTTTGCTAATCTTTTGATGTACGAAAAGTTATTAGTTATTTCCGACGTGATGCGTTGTCAATGCTTTTGAAATTTAGAAAAATTACACTTTGTGCCACTTTGAGCATTTGGACAACTTTCTCGATCTAAATTAGCAAAGATCGGATCACATGTGGAGCTGAATTAAGAAATGGTTACTCGAAATGACACTCAATATAGGGTTTTCATTAATATCAATGTTGTTGTTGTTACCATTCGTCGAAGCACACATGGCATGGGTATGTCGCAAGTTAAGATGTCAAGAGGCTCAATTACAACTACTAACTTTTCAAAATTCAAAATTGTTGGGAGCGTTTAATAAAGGAAAAATCACTGCGAACCTAATTTTTTAAAATTGAATGACAGTAGGAGCTGAAAAGCAAAGTTAATGCGAGTCCCTCTCCAAGATACCTGTGCGATCGGAAATCAATTGCTTTAAACCTTTGTGCCGACCTCTAGGCTTACGTAGACAAATTTGGACTTATTCGCAATACCACCATTCTCTCTCACTCTATCTCCATCTTTTTTAGCCCTTCCAAACATGTTAAAAAGATATTTGATACCTAAGCAAAAGGTTCTCAATTTAAACACTAATATTTGGTAAAAAAAGACTACTAATATAAAAGGAATAGAATTTCAATTTGTAACTAATAATTCTGAGAATAGTATATGTTCGTTAAAAGGAAAAAAAAATGCTAAATCGATCTTCCAGAAGCTTATAAGAAATGGCCTAGCCCAAGCCCATCGAGTATCGAGGCCCGTGATTGAGCTTCTTTTTCCTTAATTGGTGGCTCATGATGGAGCTTGTCCTCACCAGCATTAAGCAAATTACTGCTTCCGTTAATTTCTCTCTCGGTAATGATCGGAGGGATGAGGATAACCATGAGAAATAGGTCATTACATGTCCAAATATTAGGGATAAGCATGATTCAGGTGGATGGTTCCCACCTTAGCACTAAAAGCCACCTACTAAAGATTGGTTCCAAAAAATCGGAATCAAGACCCTCTCATTGATTTGATGGATCCACCTAGGAATCGAATTGCTGATCCAATCTGGTTCCCGAGTGGATTTATGGAATTGGTCCTCAATTCCTACAAAACTTATTTGGCCTTACATCTGAGTCAAATCGCGAGCCAGTTGTTTTGATTAGGAATCAAAAACTACAAGACAAAATGAATAGATAATACTTGTTCATTAAAAACTTAATTTATTCGAAAGTCGTGGAGTGATCCTCACAAAGTTTCTTTACACTGAAAACAAGTGGATAAATAGACTCCACGCTAAAGTCCTAACCTCACAAATTAATCGCCTAATTCATGTTTTTTTCAATGTTAACTTAATTCAATCATGGAAATGGTTTAGGAAAAACCTACTTATACTATCATAATGAGTCATAGGCTCTTATGGACATCTCCAATCAGTTCTCTCTTTCCTCTATACTTGTAAATTTTGTTTTAGTTGAGAAAGCAAGTAAATGGAATATTAGAATGAAAAAGAAAAGTAGGGGTTAAATCTATCACTCATATAAGAGACAAAATTAATTCATAATGTCCAATAATTATAAATATGCATATGTATGTACATATATATATTTGGTTGAAAAAACTGTAAAATAATAAAGTAATTGAAATGAAATTTCTTTAAAAATATATATACACACGTACATATATGTATATATATACCAGTCCGGTAGGCGTGTGGTTCCACACCTAGAATAGGAAACCGAATTGATAATCAATTGTTCCACTAAATTGAAATCAGGAACCCAACTAGCCCCCATGGGAACCGCGGTTCCAGTTAGATCCGCGCAATTCGAGCAGTTTCCGATTCTTTTGCATACCCCTATTGGACATCTAACATGTGATGTATACTCTATATTTCATGATGAGTTGAAAATATTTTTCTTTTGAATATTTATCAATGCGTACAACGTGTTTATTTATCATCATGTCAATCACCGAGTAAACAACGTGTTTGGTATGTCTCTTAATCCCTTTCTCTTCCATCCCTACTAAGACGAAATAGACAAGTTGATACGTATATCACCCCTGGTGACATCGAATGGCATACATGAGTTCGCCTCGGTAATCCGTATGGGGAGGACATTACGTTGTTCATGCATCGACATGCGGAGCTCACGACTCGATTCAAGGTAATCGATAGAGTAAGGCTGCGCATGACAAAATTTCTGTTGAAGAAATTGATTTCTCGCCAGAAATCGAGAAATCAATTTCTATTCCCTGACAAATTTCGAACAAAGAAACCCGTTTGATAACAATTCAAAATTTATATTTAAAATGTAAATCCGTTTGATAACAGAAAAAAAAAATTTCTATTTCTATGAATCATGCTTTGTCCCCATCCTTTTACCTCACTCTTCTTGATGTTTGTCATGGTAATTTAATTTGATAAAAGTTGGTAAATCACTTTAATTTAGATTGGTAATTCGATAAAGTAGTTAGGAACTTCAAAACATTAGCAATTTATGTAAATAAAAGCTAGTAATTAGTATAAAAAATGCTAATATGCAAACTATAAAATATTTGGTATTTTCAAATGCTAATATGCAAATAGTGAATGTATTTATTCTTCTTATTCAAGATTTGTTACTTTCGCAACTTTTGACTCTTAAGTATTCCTTTGTGCCAACTTTTGGCATTCTAGGGGTTCGGGTGTCAATTTTGGACTAAATTAGTAAAATTTTGAACTTTGGCATCTAAATTTAAGATTGATTAGACAATTTCTCCAAATAGACTTTTGATTTACAAATTGTTGTGACCTCTTTTTTTTGACGCTCGCAGCTTAGGTACGGGCGTCGGCGAGACTAATGATTCGACTAAATTTATTAGGCCCGGACTCTCCCAAGTCCACCAATTCACGACTTTAATAGTCTAAATTTTTAACCTGTAAGTTAATTTTCAAAATGGAGTCGCCACTAACCAATTTGGGGTGGGTTGATTAGAAACCCATGCGAACTATTGGGAGAAATACTCGCTCCTACGCAACTAAAGAAATTAGAATCGGGGACTTGATTACACTTAGTTAATCACTAATGCCCTTTCGGTACCTAATCTTGTTTAAACCCTAAGGTTTTTGGATGTTTGAGGGATTTTCCATGCATTTTGAGGAAAATAACATTTTTTGGGTTTTTCTCTATTTTTGAACACAAAAGGGACTTTTTGGATTTTCTGGTATTTTTAAGAAAATACAAGTCTTTTTGGCTTTTTATGAATTTTTGACTTTTTTTATTTTTGAATTTTTTTGGAAAATATAAATATTTTTTATTTTCTTTTTTGGAAAATAAAATATTTTTATTATTTTTAATTATTTTTCGAAAATAAATCATTTTTTGATTTTTGAAAATAAATTATTTATTTAATTTTATTTATTAAAATATTAATTATAATAAAATAATATAAAAAATAGACTCGGAGTTTGAGGAGGGGAGAGATGGGAAAGGTGAGGAGAGAGGTTTGACTAGGGTTTGTTTACTGAAGGAGTGGGTATGGGAAAGAAAACAATTTCTATTTCTCAAACAAAATGAAAAAGTTTCAATTTCTAGTTTCGATTTCTCTCCAAAACAATTTCGAAGAAGAAATTTGTTTCGAGAAATAGAGAAATCATTTTGCGTTACCAAACGGGTTTTACGTTCCAAACCTCTTTGCCTAAAGCAGAAATTGAGAAATTGAGAAATAGAAATTTTACCATGCGCTGTGCCCTAATCAACTGCCGGCTTATGTAAAACTGTCATGGCCCATTAGTAAAAGTGGATCGTGTCTTGACTTCAGGATCACCAAAATTTGTATCCGAGAATCCATTACGAAAGCCCGCAACATTTGATGAGTTGGGTCGGTCCCGATGGAGATGGGCTAAACGAGGGAAGACGAATAAAAGAAATCCAAATCAAGGTAAAAAGAAAAGGAAAACAAAAACAAGGGAAAATGTCAAAAAAGATGCTCATATTTTTAATTAATGATAATAACATATATTTACTTTCAAGACTATAAGTTACGTACCTCGACTCAGCGAAATGGTGCACTTATTTAGAAGATCTTCGCAAATGTCCCCACTCATTTTTTTTCCCATGTATCGACGGTCAAAACCTAACCAATAAAGTTAAAAACATAAACACTACCTACGCCCACCACCAATGTCTTCGGCCACTGGCTTAGCCTCCTTTTATGTCTTGGAAAGTCAACCCAAAAGAATTGTCACGGTACCCATGGTCTCCTTCGCTCTTGCTCTCTCTCTTGCTGGAATCATGCCTCGGGGTCTCATTGGAGGTCGTCGTCGGTCGTCACGACCTTTGAGAAAGGAAGAGACTGCAAAGGGGAGAGAGAGAGAGAGAGAGAGAAGTTGCAAAGAAAGGGAGGGAGATAGAGACTGACTTGACCCTGGTTGGAGGAGATAGAAAGCAATGCAGCTGCTATGGTGATGGGCAAGGGATGTGAAGGTCGTGGGCGACAGTAAAGGAGGGTGGCGGTCGAGAGCTTGGATGTTTTGAGTGATGTGAGGCTAGAAGCTTTTAAACAAGAGAGGGCATTTTGATCATTTCGTTCCTATTAGTTAAGCGAAGGTATCAAACTTATACTTTCGAAATGGATTTATGCTTTTCGTATATAATTTAAAATATGAGGCATTGGTCTTTTTCCAAAACGAATAGTCGGTTGAAAGACTTGAGCTAAGCTTAGCTCACTTTGCAATGGTTTTGAAGCCACCTTCTTTCATCTCAGGCGCAGATAGCCATTATATTTCCATATGCGGCAGTGGCCAGTACTGAAATATTGATATGAGGTTTACCTTTATCACTGATACGTCCCTTAATTCCCACTTAAGCTTTTCTTCTTGGGTGTGTAGGAATATGGGAGGTGATATTGCGAAGTCTCTCGTTACAGGGTAGATTTCCTGCTTATTTCTTTTCTCTTGAGCCTTTTAATGACCTACGTAGATCTAGCAGTATCGAACTTATAATTTTGAAATAAGGTTATGTTTTTATATATAATATTAAAAATGAGGCATACTTTTAGTATTTTTGCCCTTGTGGAGTCTCTCCCCCACTCTCACTATCATGCACGTGAGAGGCCATTGCAGGTCGAGTGAGAGGTCCTCCAAATCTATTTAGCTCTAGGTCTTTTAATCAGGGAATGACGACCTCTGTCGAGGTTGATATTGTCCTCCTCTATCACGATTGTTTCCCCCATTATTTTCCTAATTCTATTGTTTTGAACTACTTTGCCTCCAAATTTACTTGGCCGAATTAGTTTTTGTAATGGAATCTTTAATGTATATAAACAAATATGGTGCAAGAGTACAATCGATCAAGCTCGCTTCTTTCCTCGTTCATGGACATCGAATTGTGGAATAGCAAAAGAATTATCATAAAAAAATGGTCATTGTATTGGAGAAAATTGCACATTGCCTCTTCCGTGGAGCTGTCTAAGTTAACCCCCATAATTTAACTTGTCGAGTCAATTCGCTACAAATTTATTTCTGGCTCAAATTTTTCCCAGAGTTTAATATCTAATACCACGTGATGAAACTTGCGGTCACTTTAAATAAGATGTTCCAATTTGAAGCCATTGATAAGATTGAAAAGATTAATTGAAAAGATTAACATATACTATTTCTCTTATGGAAGGCATTCAAAAGTTACATGCATTTTCTTTTAATAACTCCAAATTCAAATAGGAAAAAAATTGATTTGATCCAAACTTGCATAGGAGAAATGAGAATTATGCTAGCCATTAAGAGCCTTTTTAGTCATCATTCTACTCTCGGAAACAATTTTTGCTTAAAAATGATTTTTTTCTTTTAATTTTGTTCGTTGAAGGAGTTTTTGGGCATTTGAAGGCGTTTAGTAACTATCAAAAGTATCAATTCTCGGGATAGAAATGCGTTTGGTAAGACCTCAAATTCTTTTGTGATTTAAGAATTTCTTTTGATTTTTAAATGATTTTATTATATTTTTCTCTTTTTTCTCTTTATCCTTTTCATTTTTACTCTTTGGTCGATGATCCTGTTGGAGTATTGCTGGCCTCCATGCGAGGCTGAGCCTCCTTGGCGACTGAGCGAGGCTTGGTCTTGCCTTGGCCTCGCCTAGCCAAGACGAAGGGGAGGCCAAACCTTGCCAAATTTGGGTGAGCCTTGGTGGCCTAGTGAGCCTTCTTGGCAACTAGGCGAGTTCGGCCTTATCAAATCTGAGCGAGGCTGACCTCGCCTAATCGGCGATGAGGCTCAGCCTTGTTAGAGGTCGATAATGCTCTGATGAGGTCGTTGGCAAGGCTAAGTCCGTGATCTGCCAAAGAGGAAGAAGGGGAAGAATAAAAGGAAAAAAATAAAAGAAGGAAATAAAAGAAAAATTGACTTGATTTTGGAATTGTTTTTGATAACAAAAAGTCATTTTTTTTTTTTTTGATTATATTACTTTTTGATTATGTTTTAAATTTATTTACGATAACAAATTTATTCTCTATAACAAAAAAATTATCAAATGGATTTTTTTTTCCGAATAACAAAATAATAAAATTAAACACTATTTGACCAGTTAACAAACGGGTCATAAACTACAACACGCAATGTCACATGCTTAAAGCCAGTTGAGTTAGGATTTAGAATTAAAACACGATGGATTTGTTTTTGCTTAATCTAAATTTTGCTGTCAGTGCACTCTGACTTTTTTTCCGGAAGAGTTGATGGTAGATTCTCACATGCTTTTTTCATAATTTTTAAAATTTTGAATATATTACTAATTTTGCTTCTGTGCAAATGCTAACAAACGTGCACCCATAGCAATAAACTTCAAGGAGTTGGCCGAGATGGAACTAGCTTACGAGGTTGATCGCGACAAATCCTGAAATTACGGGGGACGAAATGCAATTAACCCATTGTCATCGCTGGATTGGTCAAGATTCCGGCCTGACCGTTAAAATGCCCGCGGCGCAATATATTTTTATATGTCCGAAAATTCCATTAAAACGTAGGACGCGGTTTTTTTTTTTTTCCTCCAATATCATTTTCCTTTTCGAAAAGCAAGCAGGAAACAGAGCAACTACTCCGTACAACACCCGCCTGCTCACTTCGTCCCTCGGTTCCGCTCCCGATTTCTCTCTCGACTCGCCGTCGCAATGCGATTCCGCTCCCGGATCGTCGAGCTCGAGGCGATTCGTTCCTGATCCGAGCATCCCGACGTCCAAGCCCGGCTCGTTACTCGCTCGTTCGCGCGAGATTTGTAAGTCCGACACGTCCTGTCCTCGGCTCTTGCTTCTTTTTTGGCTTCTCGATGTTACTGTAACGAGCATTGGATTCGGCTTCGTCTGTTTGTTCTCTGTTCGAGACTTGAGTTCGATAGCCGTGCTATGCTCACGGCATTTTGTTCTTGATCTCCGTCGTTCGACTGTTATGGTTAATAACCATCTTTCCCATTTTGGGAATTGGAAGCCCGGTGTACATGGATATGGAAACCGAGCCACGGTAAACCTTCCAAAACGAAAATATTCAGTTTTTTTTTTTTTTTTTTTTTTTTTCATTATCAATTTTTGGGAATGGTAAGCTTCGGCTTCAGCACCGATTAGCATTGCAGCTAATATTAGTGGGAATCCTTTTCTTTTGATGAGCAATTCGAAGAATGCACGGAATGGTAGCTCCGTTTTGGCAATTGGGCCTCTTTCTGCTAGTCACACTTTGTATTGGGGTCGTTAATTGCATAATGCTTGCTGTTGTTCACCTAATGGAAATGAGTAGGTTTGGTATTCCCTGCCCCACATTGCTTTGTAGGTTGAGAAGCCCTTTTCTTTTCAGCAATTTCTTTTGTCTTTCTTATATTAGAAGCTTACTTATTGTTTCAGACGGGGTGATCTGCTCCCAACCATGACGAGGATAACTCGTGAATTTGGCACCGCAATCCAAAGACCGGCCCCTGCTGTGTCTGCTGACGTGATATTTGCATCTACTCGGTTTCCAAAGTATAAGATCGGAGCCAACAATCAGATCATAGATGCAAGAGACGATGCGAATATTCTGTCCCTGAAAGAAGTTGTTGCGCGTGAGACCGCTCAGTTGTTAGAACAGCAAAAGCGTTTGTCAGTGCGTGATCTTGCTAGTAAATTTGAGAAAGGGCTGGCTGCTGCAGCTAAATTATCCGATGAGGTAGGTAGATTTAGTATTTTCGCCTTTTGTTTGCAATTGTACTTCAAACTGATGAATTTAGGATATATTACAATCCATTTCCAGAATAATGTGCAATATGCTCCACATTGAAACAATGATTTTCGCTTTCATACAATCCTTGCTTATGTTCTTAAGTTGAAACTAAAATGTACACATTTCTCTTTGCAAGTGATGCTTATAGAGATTACAAATCTTCATCAGCAGCGCATGTAGTAGCTGTCCCTCCGTAGTGCTGTTAATGCAACATGCTGTTTCTTTCTTATGGAAACAAAGGGAATTCTTGCTTATTACTTTCTGTGAAATTGTTTGATTCGGTGTACCTACACAAATGAGGTGATATCAGCAGGTTGTTTCACTGCTGGTATGGTGATGGAAGTAGCTGAATAGAGTAGATGTGATGTTAGCAATTACTTTCAACTTTCAGTCATGCGGTGAATTTATAACTTGCACGTCAAATATTCTTCACAGGGGCTCTTCTTTGCCCTTTAATGCTAACAAAGTCATTAGTGAATGCATGTAAATAGGCTCGACTTAGGGAGGCTGCTTCCTTGGAGAAACATGTTCTTTTGAAGAAGCTTAGAGATGGATTGGAATCCTTGCGAGGACGGGTGACAGGTAGAAGCAAGGATGATGTCGAAGAAGCAATTGCCATGGTCAGTTTTAATGTCTGTTACTGATATTACATTTTCTCCTTTTGAAACAGTCACTCTTGTATATGTAAGGCCTCTGTCTACATCCTTTGCATTCCCCACTCCCTCCCTCCCCTCTTTTAATGGCATGATCCTCCAACATTCTTCTTTTGTAAATATATGCATTTCTTGGAAACAAGAAAGCTTGTTGGCTCCCATGAACTTATTAAGCACACAGTTCATCAGACTTTGCAGGCTATATAATGTAGCACCAACTTTTTTAGTTTTCCGCATGAGTGGTTTTAGGCTCCCGTGCGGCCTCTTCTCTGAGTCTAGCAAGTCACAATTAGCTCACCATTATGACAGAGAAATATAAGTACAAGTGGAAATTAAAATTGTAGAATATAGTCGAGTATTTTAATAATTGTATCCTTGTTTAGCCAGGAAAGAATGCATACTCTTGAGTTGCTTGGTAATTTTTTTTCTTTTTTAGCTCTTGGAGTGCGTTTCTTGTAATTTCATTTGTAGCAGTAGATTTTGTTCGTTGGACATGTTAGCTGCAGGAATGACTAAATCCATTGTGATTTTGGAAAGCACGGTATGATATTTTTAATAAAGTGGGTGCTGCAATGCAAAAAAATTAATTGGAGTTGGCTTCTTGTAGGTGGAGTCTTTGGCTGCTCAGTTGACTCAAAGAGAAGGAGAGTTAATCCAGGAGAAGGCTGAAGTAAAAATATTGGCAAATTTCCTCAAGCAGGTGCACTTCTTTCTGATGGAAGTTTGTCAATCTATGTATCATCTGTCAACGAGTGTTGATGGATCCTACTTGCTTTTGAGTTTTCACATGATACTCTCTTTGTAGATATCAGGCTCTGTTACACATTTTCCAGTCAAATTCTGTTTTATGAATGCTTTAGACATTATAAGCAACCTCTGGTAAAATATGAACACTCAATCTGAGAGTTTTCAGGGGCCATAGGTTTCAATGTTGGAATGATACCATCTTGTAGCTAAAAGAGTCTGGGCTTTGTTGTTGATGAGGGTCATGAAATAATGGTACCCAGTAGTAGTGGAGGTTGACTGCAGTTTTAACTGTTTGAGGGCAAAATGACGAGTGATGGAAAATTGCTGATTTCAAATTGTCTAATGAGACATGGAGTATATATTTAGAGGAGTGATGGGTACTAAATGAAAGTTCAAGACGTTTTTTTTTTTGTTGACAGGGTTTATATCTAGGCTTGATGTATAAAGTACCAAATTGAGCGGACTTTTCTAGCCAGTGCATTGTGCATCTTGTTGTAATAGGGGCTACAGGCTATATTGCATCGTTTGATTTTGCAGGACGAAAGGGTGGATTTGGTTTGTCAAAACAAGATTTCCTAAAAAAGTGATACTAAACATGGGCTTTATTTTCTTGGGATATATGTTTTGTGCTACACCGCTATAAGTATACCCTGCAAGAAATTGACGACAAGCATGTTTTAATGTGAGCAAACAACTATGGGAGATCCATTTTTGACATAATTGCTTTTACCCCCTTAATTTTCTGGGAACTGCATGAACTTGGCCCAGTGTATTTAGTACCGTCAAGTCTTAGAGTAATGAAATTGCTTTAAGTAGAAGCTGCTAGGTTGTGTGAGAACTCTTTGTAAAAGTGGACAGCAGCTCAAAATTGACGAGAAGGAAATTATCTGTTTGAATAGGACTTACTTTGCACAAATTCCCTTCTGCTATTGACTGGTTACTTCCATGTTAGGCTTCGGAGGATGCCAAAAAACTTGTTGATGAAGAAAGGGCTTTTGCTCGTGCTGAAATTGAGAGTGCCAAAGCTGCTGTTCGAAGGGTAGAAGAGGCCCTTCAGGAGCATGAACGTACATCTCGAGCATCAGGGAAACAAGTATGAGTTACGGAGGCCCTGCTGTCTTCATGTTCTCTGATAGCAGTACTGTCGGAAGAGATCTCTTGTCTAGTTTGGTTTTCTGATGATGACTACCATTTTTTCAAAAATTCTCTGGGCACCAGGATATTTTTTACATGATTACCCAAAGTTGAGCATTTTGTTGCTTGTATCTTGGAAATTAGAATTACGATACAATGGCCAGTGGCATTTGGAATCTGCTGTTAATTGCATATCTCACTTTTCTAAACAGTTCGAAGTTAGCCTTTGACAACGGATAACAAAACTCTTTCCGATCTTTTAGGACTTGGAAGGATTAATGAAAGAGGTTCAAGAGGCCAGGCGGATCATTATGCTGCATCAGCGAAGTAAGGTAAATATGCCAGCTTGATGCCCTTTCAAACTGCACCCAATTGTTGCCTCGATAAGCATCTTTAAAAAAAAAAAAAAAAAAAAAAAAATTATTTTCCTTGATGCATGTGGGCAAGATACCTACTCCCTTTTTTTGTAGTTTCCGCAATTTAAGAGATTCATGCTACAGCTGCGGCAAAGTAGGTTTGTTTCAGTTTTGGTGCTCCTTAGATGCAAATAATCACGATTCATGACCCTATACAAGTTCCAGGGGAATGGGTAACTTGGGTGGTAATGTGCAATCGTGAGGAGGAAATTTCTCTAAGTGAATTTTCCATTTTATCACTGTGTTTAATAGTCAAAGTTAGAGTAAAAAAGGAAAAATAAGAACAAAACTAAGTTGATGCATGATAAGGGGAATATGGGGAGTGATAAGCAAGCCAGAACAAAAAGAAAAGTGGTTGTATCCCAAGCTCAACAGCTATAGATTGCCTCAAGATACGTTTTATTTTCGTCGTGATATATAAAGAATAACTTTCCCTGGATAGTAAGGGTTAAAAAATAGAAAAAAATTACCCAATAAGTCCTAAACCTGTTGTATGGATGTCAATTTAATTCTAAACTTTTTAATCTTGCCAATTTAGTCTTATAACTTTACGCAAAATTCCAATGTAAATTTTCTGGTCAATTGTCACCCGTTAAGAAATATAAGTTATATTTCTGAGGAGAGAAGAAGAGAAGATTTCTTTAATAGTAATCACATAGCCAAGCTGGGACCAAAAAGGAAATTTAAACAGATATGTGTGCTTAAGAGGTCAAAGATTTAAACCCACTATAATTTCTAGAGTGTGGCAGCTGCAGCTAAAATGTTAAAAGTGGAGCCACTCCATGCAATTATATCAAATATATGGAGGAGAGCATGCTTCATTTCTTCATAGAAGTACAAAGGAAATACCTGCTGTTTAATTTACAAACATGTGAAAAGTTTCAAGGATTGTCAAGTCGCAACTAGATTGTTTATGGTATAAGATGAGTTCTTGCTTTTGCTTTGATTGGATGTATTTTACAGATTCAGTTATTCTTAGTTACTTTTCCTTGTCTATGTTCATTCCTTGTGTTTATGGTGATTGAATGTATTTCGTGACATAGGTCATGGACATGGAATATGAGTTGCACGCTTTGAGGAATCAACTTGCAGAGAAGTCCAAGCGTTCACTTGAGCTTCAAAAAGAGGTTCCTTCAATGTTTACCTTATTCTTGCAGCTCTGATGTGAAAAGATCACAATTCCTTCTTTCCTCAACTCCCAAATTCAGTGGGAATTTACTTATAAAACATTTATCCCGTGGGTAGAGCCACCATAGAATTGTAAACTTTTTTTTGTAAAGTAATCAATTACCTTTTCCTTTATTCCTTTTGCTTTCTCTCTTCATCCAGCTTTCAATGATGAGAAAGGGAGAGATGAGCTTGCTTCTATATGAGTTAGAAGGAGCCGAAGCATTGGGTTCCTATCTGCAGATTGTGCCACGCTCTGACAGCGCTCCAGGACTATCTGAATGTACAATTCAGTGGCACCGGATGTCATGTGAAGGTGGCAAAAAGGAACTTATATCAGGTATATGTCTGTATATCTTTAGGCTGACATGCATATAGGGAGGCATGCCTGCATTCTGACATGCATATATCATGAGATTCAACTGTAGCATGAACTCAAAAACTGCTATATTTTCCTTCAATTCATGCAACATAATTGTGTTGGAAATACGTCCACAGAATCTATATGAAATGCTACTGCTGATGCTTAATGGTCTTTAGCTTACGTAGCAGGATTTTATTGTGTAAAAATCTAAATTCACTTGCCTTTTCCTGAACTGGTATTATGGTCATTTCGCTTTATCTCTGGTTTACTGGAAACTCATTTTCATAAGGCAAAGGACTAAAGCATGTGGCCAGCTTGTTCATGTAGTTAAATTTATCCCAAGCTCTTTGCTTCAGCTTTATGACTCTAATGGCTATTTTGATGTGAACTTTATGAAACAGCTCCTCATGGACTACTTTTTGTAGTGGGACATGATCAATTTTGCAAATATCCTTTTCTAGGTGTCAAACATAACATGTATGCAATGTGGTTGGTTGTAGTGAAACTTCAAAACGTTGAGACCCTATGTCTTATTATAATGGTCATGGAATTGAATAAGCTCCTTAATGGTGTTTTTCCCTTCTGCTGTCTGAGTTGTGAAAAGAAATTAAAATGGCATGGAGAAAAGTTGAGGGAGACTTACTTGCATTTTCTTTGAGATACATGGTTGACCCTAAATTTTTTAACCTTGTATGTCATGCGCTATTTAGATGCTTTCCCACATAATTATATTTTCTGCAACAAATGCTCCATCTTATGTCAAAGGTAATGATCATGGATGTCTTAAGCAAAAAAAAAAACTTTCTTTGCGGTTCCTTGATTATGTTGAATGTATCCTGATGACTGTGTATGCTGGAACCATGTTACTTATCCTTTCAGGGAACAATTCTTTTGGGTAGCATTATCTGAATTTGGTGTCACTACTTTGTACTATTTTAGGAGCTACCAAACCTATCTATGCTCCAGAGCCCTTTGATGTGGGGCGACTACTGCAAGTTGATATTGTTTTTGATGACCAATGCATTGCCTTGACAACCACTGGTCCGATTGACCCAGGTCTGATTAGGCTTCTCTCTATTTCTTTCCTACTATGGACACTGTTTTGGTTTCAGCTTCTTTATTGGTTTATGCTGCCCGTGTTCATTCTGCATTGTTTGGTTTTTCTATGCAGCCGCTGGTTTGGGCAGTTATGTTGAGGCACTTGTGCGGAAACATGACACACAATTTAAGGTATCCTGTGCTTATCCTATACACTGCTTTTGAACAAAGTTTACAAACTAATGGAATCTGAAACGTGCGAAAGCGTTCATAGCTTGGACAAATATACTTGTTACATCCCAGGTTCCACATCTTATGTGAGAGGCCTTGTCAAGTGATGTATAATAAAGTTTTCCTCCAAAAGATCATTACTTAAGTTTTTTTTTCTCTTCTTCTTCTGATGGGGTTGGCCTCTTTAGATTAAGTTAGGTCATTATAGTAACTAAAACTGAGTTTGGATGCATTGAAAAGTGGGTTGACGAATAGCTAAGGAAAGATTTGGGTTGAGGATTTGAAAACTCGTCTGATTGGGATGGCTATGGAAATACTAGGTGTAGAAATTCAATGCCTTTAAAATCTTCTAGGCCCACCGCGAGTGTTTTCTCAACAACTGTGAAGAAAACTTAGAAAAGCGGTGCGCTAAAAACTCATTTTCTGAATTCACCCTTGCCTTTTCCACAAAATTCCCAAACTGCCTGAGCCTTTTCTTTCATCTGGACATTATAGTCAGTTTGATAATGATAAGTGACAATGCTTCTTCGGCCCAAACCAAGGAATCCCTTTAAGTTGATACAAATGAATCATCCTTTCCGCAGAGGTAAATCTTTGCCTGCTAGGCAAGAGGATGGCAAGTTACAAATTCTGTTTCGGTAGGTTATGGGACCCGAATCCATTAGTATGGGACATTTTCTTTTCCAAGTGAAATCCCCTAGTATATGAAAGGGTGAAAAAATGCTTTCGTTGTTGCGTCTCATGCCTTTAAAATCTTCTAGGCCCACCGCGAGTGTTTTCTCAACAACTGTGAAGAAAACTTAGAAAAGCGGTGTGCTAAAAACTCATTTTCTGAATTCACCCTTGCCTTTTCCACAAAATTCCCAAACTGCCCGAGCCTTTTCTTTCATCTGGACATTATAGTCAGTTTGATAATGATAAAGTGACAATGCTTCTTCGGCCCAAACCAAGGAATCCTTTAAGTTGATACAAATGAACCATCCTTTCCGCAGAGGTAAATCTTTGCCTGCTAGGCAAGAGGATGGCGAGTTACAAATTCTGTTTCGGTAGGTTATGGACCCGAATCCATTAGTATGGAACATTTTCTTTTCCAAGTGAAATCCCCTAGTATATGAATGGGTGAAAAAATGCTTTCGTTGTTGCGTCACATTATTTTTTCTCTTTGGTACTTTTCCTTTATTTTTAAATAACACATGATCAACTTTTGTCACACCTTCTTCACCCTCACTTTCTGCCCTTCCCAAACAACACTCGAAGAAACCATTACCTCACCTTTCTTTTCAATGCTTCCATTTTTCTTCACCTTAAATTTCCTCACCTACTCCAAAAAACCTATCCAAACATAGTTTAGAGGTCGTGCAGGTTAAAATTCTACATCACATGAACCATTTCTTGAACCCACTCATGCGACACGTGAGAGCTGCCTTCTTAACCTGTACAGGCACCTAGTCTTGTCCTGGGTTTCCTTAAGCATACGAAGTGATGCTAGTGCTATAAGTGAAAAGCTTGTAACATCTCAAATCCTACATTTAGTTGAAGGAGGCTTGTGAAGTGATACATTAGTTGTGATCCAGCCCAGAAGGCCATTGCCTAAGTACTAGAGGTGTGCATGAGAACCTATGGAACCTGCAAAATTGGCCTGATCGGATAGGTTTGAAAGTGGGTGTTAGAGTTTGTATGGTATGCCTGTGAGTACAGGTTAGGTTCTACGATTTGGAGGTGTACTCCGTACCCTCCCCACACCCTGTATCTTGTGTGGGATAGATACTTAATTTTTATGACTTTTATTTTTCCATGTGAAGTTTTCACATTTATTTGTGTGAAAATTCCAACTTATCAGAAATCTCCGAGCCTTATCACTCTAACTGAGCTTTTTTCTCTTCTTTTTGCTGGTGTTCAGATGTTTGTGTTTAGTTTAGTCTTCATATGTGAATAGTAATTTGTCATGTGAAAATGGAAACGAATTGATTTTTGGTCTGGAAACTTCAACTAGATATATTTAGGGAAGGTACATAGAAAATGCCTACCAGTGCCCATGTAAAATTCTCATCCATTGACATCTCTGTTGGTCCTTGTGGCTGTTGATTTGCAGGTGGTGGTTGCTCAGACCAATGGTGTGGAACATCCATTAGAATCTATTCACGTTCTTCACATTGGGAGAATGAGAATGAAGCTTTCTAAAGAAAAGACAACCGTAGCTAAAGAATATTATTCGAGCTCAATGCAGGTATCAAAACAGTGTGGCTATTTATTCTTTGTTTTGCAGTAATTATTCTTGTGTGGTCCAAGGAGCTATTATCAGCTTGAAATTCTGACACTTACTTTGAGGGATTGTTGCTTTTCCACATGGTCACTGTGGCTTTGGAAAGGTACAGCCTTATGAGATTCGCTGCGGTTGCACTCAACAGCCGTATATATTGACTTTTAAGAGTGTTATGATTGACAACTTTCCAAATTCTTACTCTAATCATATCTTTTTGTCGGTGGCATTTCTTTGAAAGTATATATCTGGTGGCTTGTTCAGTTACATGTTTCTCCCCCCACGCCATGCCAGTTTTCTCTTCTCTCTTTTAAAAACCCGTGTGTCTTGGGCGCCACTTACAATGTCCTTCACTGTCTCTTTAGCTGTGCGGGGTTAGAGGTGGTGGCAATGCTGCAGCTCAGGCATTGTTTTGGCAAGCTAAGCAAGGAGTGTCCTTTGTATTAGCATTTGAATCGGAAAGAGAAAGGAATGCTGCCATAATGCTTGCCAGAAGATTTGCTTATGACTGTAATGTAAGTCCTTGCTAACTTTTTCTAGCTGCTCTTCTTGTACACGATGCTGTTTTCTGCTGTCCAATCCACACCGCTTGATTTATTTCTTACTTCTTTCCCTGATTTCTTCTGTAACTATTCAAATTGCCCTTGCCAGATCATGCTCGCTGGACCAGATGACAGAGCACCTATAGGTACCCGATAATCTGATCAAATCTTTACCTTTTTGTAGAGTGTAATTACGTTGCCCTTTGCTTTGTCTTCTGTATTATAAGTTGACGAGCTTTCGATCGCCGTATGTCTTGTGGGATCGCGTTCCTTTCCCCATTGTTTGTCATCGTTTTGGGTGGTTCTAATTCCACTTTCCTGTATCCTGTTTTTCTGCCGTTTGGAATCTTTGTAACGAATCTGATTGCACATGGCGGAGCATTTGTCCCCCTGTGAGACTATTTCAGGCTTTGGGTGACCATATCCAGCTCATGTCAGACCTTTTTTGTGCAATATGTTGAAAGTGATTACATCAATTACAGATAGATCGGATGGAGTGAGAAACTGTAGCAATTTATGGACAGGGCCTGGATGTGAAAACTTTGGACGCATAGGTATATCGGTGAAAGTAGAGAATTTAGGTGCAAATAGCGAAGTTGCAGTTTCACAATATGCATATCCTTTTAGTCTAAAGAAAAGCAAGTCGGAAGTACACGATCCGATGACAAGTACGGACAGCAACCTCACAATATCCATGGATTCCTAAGCAGTTTTTCGATACTGACGACGACAAGACCAAAACTAAGAAGAAAGGGAATCATAGTTTCGATGCGATAGGATTGTGCTCCGTCATTCGTGGCCCCGGGAGGGAACTAGCTATAAAACAAGAATCGCTAGCATCGAGAGCAACGTGAAGAGAGGACCATCATCAATGACCCCGAGAAAGATTGACAGAGAAAACATTATCTCGGGAACTAATTATATGGATATCTTCTGTCAAGTGAGATCGAAATTGATTGCAATTGGCCATCGGATAATGCCCATAATAAGCATGTAACAAAAAGGAAGCAAAATCCGAGGAAAAGGTGAAATGCTTGTGGAGATGCAGGGGATCGAACCCTGTACCTCTCGCATGCAAAGCGAGCGCTCTACCATTTGAGCTACATCCCCGACTGATGTTGATTGCCCAACAAACATATTTATACTTATTCTAACTCGATAGACCTGTCCCTTTCCCCCTCACACTGCAAAATCAAAAGGAAAGGAAAAAGAGAGAAAAAGAGCAGAAGGATCATTCACTTCAATTCAAAGCCCCTCTCTCTCTCTCGCCCGCACCGGCGGACCGACGGAGCTCTGCGATTCGCCGCCGCCGCCGATGGATTTCCAAGTGGTCGTGTTGGCCGGCGGCTTCTCGAAGAAACTCGTCCCTCTCGTCTCTAAGGTCGCTCCCTCCACCTTCCTGCGGTTCGGAGATTTTCTCCGAGTAACTGATGCGTTCTAGTTCGAGAAGGATTCTCAAAGGCTTTTCTCATCCTTCTTCGTGTTTTTCTATTTTCTTTTTTTTAATCATCTCCGTTCGAATTCGTTGCAGGAAGTGCCGAAGGCGCTGCTTCCGGTGGCCAACCGCCCGGTCCTCTCCTACGTCTTGGAGCTCCTGGAGCAGAGTAACCTCAAGGATCTAATCGTCGTGAGTTCTCTCTCCCGCTCGTTCTCTCTCTTTGCCCTAATCGCGGTTCCCAGCATGTTGTGGTCCGCATTCGCGAGCGCTTTTTGGTGCGTCTTTCGGGAAGAGAAAAAAATTAGCTTTGATTTTGCTGTGCCAGATTTTTGTGCAGTGCTTTCTAAGGGTAATTGGATTGCAGTAGATGATCTAACTCAAGTATAAGTGTATGAGTTTGTTCTTTCTGTGATGTTGAATTTGGTCAGAGGATTACTGATTGCGTCTTCTATCTTGTGCTTCTGATTGTTTCTGGTACCGATGCTAGCTTGTGCGCGTGTTGTGGTTTTTAGGTTGTCGAAGGAGAAGATGCTGCTTTCCTTGTTGGAGGCTGGATATCGGGCGCTTATGTGGACCGTCTGCATGTTGAGGTATGGGAGTGTAGTTCACTGCAGTATGGCATTGGGTGGTTCTAGTCATGGTAGTTGTCCTTTATTTATTACTAGCCAATTTGAGCTGGGCAGGAGAGAAATAACATCAAAATAGCTTTGAGAAGAAGAGATGCAATGTTATGATATGTAAAGCTTAATTTAATTGACATAGTTGGACATTTTTCATAAAGAATGTTTAAGTGCTGATGCTGTGCTTTGGAGGTTAAAGAGGTTCCTGAAGCATTTTGACAAATGGGAATCGTTCTCTCCTTGCAAAATCCTTACATATGTCTGATGTGTGGAGATTGGGCTGTAGATATTGGAGAAATTTTGCGAATGCTTTTACACTGAGCTCACATAGTAGTAACCAAAATTAGGCTGCTTCCTGGTCGTTTTAACTTACAGTACATGAATTCAGGAGCATTTTAAAGTTGCAAGATTTATCATTGAAATTTTAAGCTCCAATTTCGAGTCCTTGAAAACAGCTTTATGGTTCCTAGTTCTTCCTGAAAGCTGGGCATTATAATCGTCGGTTATTTTGTGTCTTGATGATTTACACTCTGATTAAGCTGAGTACTGTTATTTACTGCACATCTTTTTCTGAAACATTTTTCTTGTGAAAGGGAGTAGAAACTCTAATCGAGACCAAATCATTCTAAAAGTCTGGGAAAAATTCTGCATGGCCTAGTGATCATCTGATTTTGACTTTCCTTGATTTTACTCTTGAAGTGAATAGCTGTCCCTTTTAAGGTTTTTGCTTCATTTTCTCTGTTCTAGTGACATATATTTGGCTGATGGCACTCCATCTAGGATGGGGCCACTGAAAGTAGAGTAGAGTAGCTAGTTACGATGCACCGACAATGTTAAGTTCTGAGAATTGATTTTTGCCAGTATTGTTCTGTTTGATGATGCAGACTCAAGCTGACAGTCTAAAACTATTTAGAAATCCCCAGATTTGAATAGTTCAACCATTTAGATCAAAATCCCTATCTAGTTTTCTTTATAATTTGCATGTCTGGCTTATACCATTCAGTTTGGAAAGTATTTTGTTTAGGAATTGGAAGAATGCAACTGTCTTATGTACTTCAGGCTTTGCCCTTCAATTAATTTTAGCAATTAATCAGACTTATGGAATTGTATGCTGATTGTTTTAATATCTTGCAGCTTGTGGTACATTACTGTGCAATAGCATGATCTTTTGATTATTTGGTCTACTTCAGGCCTTCTAGCAGGACAAGTTATATAAATGTGGTTTTGTGGAATCTGGCCACTCGGACAACATACTATTAGTTGTGACAGCTGGTGTCATGCCAATAATGCAATCCTGTTATGCTCCCCTTTTCTAATCTAAGTCATGCTTCAAGTAAACCAATTCTTTGTGATAATCTTCTTCATGAAAGAGTTAGGGAATACTTTTTGACTACAGGTCGCTGCCGTACCTGAGGACATCGGGACAGCTGGAGCCCTTCGAGCCATTGCACATCATCTGACTGCAAAAGACATCTTGGTAAAGCATGTTACCTGTTTAAAATTCTCATATGCAACATAAATAATCAATTCTGTTGCAAATGTTTCTGCAGGTTGTGAGTGGTGATCTTGTTTCTGATGTGCCTCCTGGAGCTGTGGCAGCTGCACATAGACGACACAATGCTGTGGTAACTGCAATGCTTTGCTCTGCTCCTGTAAGTGGTCCTGCAGATTCAGGATCCTCTGGGGTAAAGGACAAAACCAAGAAAGCGGGACGTTACAACCTCATAGGCTTGGACCGCTCAAAGCAGTTCCTATTATACATTGCCACAGGTTCAGCATATATTTAATGTAACAACAAATTAGAGATATAGTGGAGACATTCGCTTACATACTTAGAAACTTCATAGGGTAGCCTCTTTTGCTAATTGCAGGTGCTGAACTTGAGAACGATCTTCGTATTCAGAAGAGTATACTTCGTGCAGTAGGGGAGGTAATCAATGTTTCTTCGAACTTTTTCTACGGCTAATCTGGTTAATTGCATAATGCCTAGAAACCTGTTGCTTGATATGATGACACCGATACCCTCATGCATGTCTTCATTATGTCGTGAAAGAGGAAAGAGCAGTCTACTCTGGTTCTGCACTGCCTTAAGCATCCACTGTAGCATGGTGCATTTATGCATGAGAACTAACGAGATCACATTTCTAATGTCTTTGGAGTATTGGCATCAACTAGTCATCCTTCTCTCTAATGCAGATGGAAATCCGTGCTGATCTCATTGATGCTCATTTATATGCCTTCAAAAGGTTGGATAATCTATCGTCTCTTAATTTGCGAGCCTAAATAAGTGGACGCCTTTCCCTTAACTTCCTTGGGTCTTTTTTTCCTCCCAGGACTGTGCTGCAAGAGATTCTAGATCAGAAGGATACATTTCAAAGCCTAAAGGAGGATTTATTGCCTTATCTAGTGCGGAGCCAGCTGGTTAGTTTCTGAATCCCTAGATAAATTGTTATCAGTGGTTGATAATTTCATACGGCTAGAGTTGATTCATTTCGTATCTGAACCTTAGAAATCCGAAATATTATTTAATGGTGCACCACAACCCGAAGAGAATGCAAATGAAAAGGCTGCTTCCCAGAACAACCAAGTATTGCTGTCACAAATTCTGTCTAATTCATCGAGGCCAAATTTCCATGAACTCCATGAGTTAGGTTCATATGGTTCTGCCTCCGCTCGAAGAACACATAAATGTTGTGTATATATCGCCAGCAAAAGCAGGTATTGTGCCCGCTTGAACTCCATCCAAGCATTTAGCGACATCAATCGAGATGTGAGTGTCTATTTTTTTATTCGTTTTTTTTTCTACCTATCCAATTTCAACTTGAAATATCATGTGCTTCATCTTGTTGAGTCGAAATTTTAAATTGTCTCAGGTCATTGGAGAGGTAAATCATCTGTCAGGCTATACTTTCTCTGCTCATAACAATATTATCCATCCTTCAGCAGAGCTGGGATCTAAAACTACTGTGAGTTGTTAATTTAATTCAATGTATTCATCCCATTAGCATTTAGTAGCCCATGTAAATCAAACTTTACTACTTCCTTTAATAGGTCAAGGGTGATTATGAGATGCCTATTTTTGGCTGAAAAACCTATTGTTTCATGTATATTACAAGTTCCTGTATGAGTGTTGTGAAGTGGTTTTATTGTGATAGGTGGGACCACATTGTATGCTTGGGGAAGGATCTCAAATGGGGGATAAATGTAGCGTAAAGCGATCTGTTATAGGCCGTCACTGCCGGATAGGTTCCAATGTCAAGGTATGGTAATTTTACTTGAATTGGAAGATCAAGCTAAGGAAATGATTAAGAAAAGGCCAAAAAAATGTCTTCCATCTTTCTGTAACTTCTTTTCTATCTTCATTTGAAATCTGCCCAAAATATACCAAGTTCTTGGGAAATATTGTTTTTGAGACAATTTCCTCTGCTTCTCCCTATTCTCTCTATGCAGATTGTTAATTCTATTGTTATGAACCATGTTACGATTGGAGATGGTTGCTCGATACAAGGGTCTGTAGTTTGCAGTAACGTACAGCTTCAAGAACGTGTTGTTTTGAAAGATTGCCAGGTTCTCTCTTTCTCTTGCTCGCTCTCACTCGTGCGCACGTGCATGCACACGGACGCACACTCATATGTGCATACTGAGGTCTGCATGTCCATTAATAACATGTAGTCCTGTGGTAGGCTGAAATTAACTTGTCAATACATTACATTTGATTCCAGGTTGGAGCAGGTTTTGTCGTTATTGCAGGCGGTGAGTATAAGGGAGAGTCCTTGGCTAAGAAGGAGAAATGAGTAGATGGTTACTTATCATCTAGGAAGAGAGCAATTAGTATTGAGGTACTTAACTGAGGTATCTGGGTTTTTCCATGATCCACAGGAGGGAAGATTTCGTGTTGACTGCTGTGGTTGCAGTCAATATAGAGAGGGTTGTCAGTGGGGATGAAAATGCCCATGTTTTGGGTCTATTCTTGTGCTCGTTTGTTTCACCTGTATTAATTCATTGAAGTTTCCGATGTGGTGCTACTAAATTTTGCAGAAAAATTCCGTTGATTAGAGAATATAGAAATAGATTAAGATAAGTTTTGTCGAAATATCTGACTATCAAAGATAATCTGTTTGTAAGGCAACTGTGAAAAGTTTCTCATGTGCAATTGTTGGCAATTTCTGTCATCTGCCTTTTTGGAAGCTGGTTTACCTTGATTTACCAAGTGATAATGATACTCTTGATGAGTGTTATATATGACCCGGTAATTTAATTGCTACTTGCATTCTTTCACATCATTTGATGTACGAACTGTGCAGACAAAGTGTTGATTTACCTAGAATTACCGTATCTCTTACGAGTTGCATTACTTTATGAACATACTCAACAGTATCAATATAAGTGGGGCCTGCTTTCGTGCCTTGTTGATTCATCTTCTTCAAGTCATCTCTTTATTTTCTGGATCTTGACTTACTGTTGTTCCTCTGTCCTCTACCCAGTTTTCAAACTGTGGGGCATATGGTAAGTGGCAATCCAATGAGAGAATGGCCGGTGCTTATCGGTCCTACTCTTGCAGGGTCAATGAGCCAGTATTTATTATATGGGAAACGACACCAATTTTTCCCTGCTATTCAAACTCCCAAATCTCAAGGTTTTTGTTCAGTCTGCCTTGTGATTGCTCTATATGGTTAGACATTTTGAGGGGAATCTCCGGATAAGATGATCTAGCCTTTTGATTTGGGGAGTAATTGTTTGTGCCTGCCACTACACTCACCACTAACGAAAAGCACCCACACAGAGTTTGTTCCGGGAACTATAAATATAATTGCTGTTGCATGTCTTTTCTCCCTTTTAAATGCTTTTGCAACTGGAGAGATGCGGTTCGAAGGTTAGAATTGGATGAAGAGGGGTGATAAGACAGTCTCTCGTGCTTTTTCTCAGAGAATCTGAAAGTAAGATTCCGACCGATAGGGCATTGAGGAATCTCGCTGCTTTCTAGATTAAATCGTCGGGCCTGGCCCTTTCTAACATCACGTGATGTTGCGACCGCAGAATATGAATATACCGTGCTTGCCTTAAAGTAGCACATCGCTCGTCTCATCTTTAAAGGAAACAAAAAGACAGATTCTGTAGCGTGAGTGATGTTGATCACTATGCGTGTGTGTCTATATATATATATAGAGGTTAGCGAGTATGTATATAATGAAATGCCGCCTGAGCCTTTAGTTGATTAACACTTGCTTTCTCGATTCATGCTTCGATATGAACGATCTTTTGCACTAGTCACGATTTTTTTCTTCCCAAGCTGTTAATGGGTCAGGAATTGCCTGTTTTAAGCCCATGGGTGGGTCATTCAACTCTTGGTAAAAACATTGGGTAGCACGAATTTAATGGGCGACTCCCTATTTGGGTTTCCAGCCCATAGAAGCTGGGAAAGCCTAATTCCAAACATTCTGTGGTCCAAACAGCTGAACGCGCCAGGCCCAAAATGGAGTCCTAACGTTTGGTCAAAAATGGCCCGATTATATTTTCCAAAAAAAGGGCTGGGTTAAGCACAACTGAAGGCCCAAAAAAGGGCCACCCAGGCCCATAATAGAGGCTCAACAGGCCCAAAGAGTTGAGTTAGGCCCTACTCAAGTTAAGGCTCATTTAAGATTCATATTGGGCCAATCCAGGCCCATCATAAGGACCACTGGGTTGCGCCCAATTTAGCCCAAAGACTTGGGCCAATAAGAGCCATTTCTTGGCCAACTGAGGGCCCATTTGCCGTTGATATTGGGTCAATCTCGACCATCATAGGGCCCACTGTAGCCCAAAATTGTGACGTGTCAAGCTTGGCCCAAGTTAAGGTTATCCAAGCATGCAAATTGGGCCAGGTTGGGCGGTGCCCAACTTCAGGTCCAATTTAAGGTTACGGTTGGTATTGGGCCCATCAGGCACGTCTTCAGCCCCCAAACAATATGGAGATCGGGCCATTATCAGGGCTGTCCACGCCCTTGTTAGGCCCAATGCCACTAGGCCTTCATTGGAAGAAGTGCAGGCACGATACTGGGCCAGCCCAGGTCCCAGTCCACGCCTAACCCAAATTCAAGCCCAAAGAGTTGGGCCGGGCCAGCGCAAGAATAAACCGTGCCGCCCTAATTTTTTAGGCACAAAAAGGGCGAACTTTCGGGATTTGTATCCGAGAACCAACCCGTGCCAAAGCGCTTTCGACTTTGCCGACGGCAGAGAAGGGAAAACATTACCATTTTCAGCTCTACTAAGAGTTAGAGAGGTACAATGTCAAGCAAATTATAGAGAAATACAATTTATTTTCTTCTGAAATTCTGTCTAGACTCTGTCGACATGATGCTAAATCCAAGGGTTAGACAATCGACCACCACGTGCGTACTCCCGAAACATTAACTTGGAATTTTACACGAATCAAGTGACCAAAACTTAAAAACTCAGCGGATGGTAATTTTACAATGTGGATACAATGCAGGTTTTTATTGACTTAGAAGCAGAGTAACCCCCGGAGAATTCCTGAAGCAAGCACTTGGATAATGACGTGACAGAAGGTATACCTAAACACTCATGACTAGAAAAGGAAAGGAGCGAAAATCTAACTCCAATTTCCACATATTTATGCACAAGTCCCTAAAGAATACTATAGGGAGGCACCTTTTACTTGAAAGTATTGAAGAAACTGACTGTACTGTTGAGTGCCTGAATGAAGTTGTCTACATCTTCTTTAGTGTTGTAGAAGTAGAGACTGGCACGTGCACTCGCACTGATTCCTAGATAGCGATGGAGGGGTTGAGCACAATGGTGTCCTGATCTGATGGCAACTCCATGCTGAAAATAAGAAACATAGCAGTGAAAAGAGAAATCACAGAAAAAAAGAAATCACTAATAGAAGGAAAAAATTGCAACAAGATGGTAGAACTGGAAACCCACAACTTGGCCTACACTAACTGCTTATGTACCTGCTGGTCGAGAATTGTCGCAATATCAGTGGGGTGTAAGCCCTCAACATTGAATGAGCACAAAGCAGCACGACTAATACTCCTTGAAGGTTTTGGACCATATATACGGACACTTGGAACTGATTGAAGGCTTTCATACAAGTAATTTGCAAGTTCCATCTACACACAGGAGAAAAATAATCATTTTACCATCCAGTAATTTGCAAGTTCCATCTACACACACAGGAGAAAAATAATCATTTCACCATCCAAGTGACGCATACTTCAGCTAAAACTAGTGTATCTTGAATCTAGTCCCAACTTGTCCGGAACAAGCAAAATAAATAAATAAATAAATAAATAAAATAATCTCAAGTATGCTTCCTTCTCAAAAACATATGTCCAACATGAAACATATGTCCAACATACTATTTGTATTTCACTGATCTATGTGAAATATTGAATTTAGGGGGAAAAAGAGACAAGGCGACTTTCTATCGTTTATCAGACCAAATATGACTATCACCTCATAATCATGAATCTTTTGCATGCCGATCTCGGACAAATAATCTATGGCTGCTCCTAGTCCAATTGCTTCCCCGATTGCAGGTGTTCCAGCCTCAAACCTATTCCAAGTAAACTCAACATCATTTATGAGGCAGAAAAGGGAGACAAAACATTGACAAAATTAATAGTTCCTGAGAAACAAAATATCTCTAAACTGAGTGTACATAGACTAGTTCTTTCATCGCATTATTTATAATGGAATGCTCAGAAACCCAAAAGTTTCCCAGAGCCGTCATCAGCAGAATCTAGGCTATGATGGGTCAAGTAAGCCAACCTGGACGGAGGTTCCGCATATGTGGAATGATCGAGAAAGACGTCAGCAATCATCTCTCCACCACCTAGACATCAGAATTTTGAGGAAATATCACCAATTTACACACATCTCACACAAAGACACACACTGTGCATGTGCACAGAAGAGCAATACCTGGAAAAACAGATCTTACATTCTATGAATCAAGAAATCTCACCTAAAAATGGAGGCATGGAAGTCAACAGCTCACTCTTTCCATACAAGAATCCAATGCCTGTAGGCCCACACATCTGAAGGATGTTTATTCCAGAACTTCACAAACTCAGCAATGAAGTAAACATTTCAATGCAGAGGAAGGAACCTAACCTTGTGAGATGAGGCAACAAGGAAATCGACATCAAGGGCCTTGACATCAACCACCATGTGAGGCACACTTTGACAAGCATCCACAAGGACTTTAGCCTGAACATCATGTGCCCATTGAACAATATCTTCGATAGGCAGAATTGAAGCTGCCAAGAGACGATTATGATAAATCATAATGTTTCGACATTTTTTTCCGATCATTGGACAGATGAAACAATCCAGATGTTATAGGAACTATTGTCAGAACCAAAAAAGTTGAACTCAATTTTACACTCATCCCATATAACGGCATCTAAAGATGCTATCATCATCCTTAATTATCATAGAAATCATCTCAATGCTTTCTTCACCAACACTATATACTAGCCACAAGTAAATAACCACCTTATCTATATTAAATGCAACTGAAACACGTGCAAAGTAAAGAACCGTTATAAAACATGCAAGGACTTCACCTACCAAGCATGTTCGATACATGATGAACTACGACCAGTTTTGTCTTCTTCGAAAGCATTCCTCTTAATTTGCTCACATCTGGCACTTCGCCTCCATCCAAGTCCACAAATTTAAGAATGGCGCCAGTCTTTTTTGAGACGATTTGCCAAGGGACAATAGCACTATGATGTTCAGCAATTGTGAGTACGATCTGCAAGAAGATTACGCAACATTAAGAATGGGGACTCGAGCAATGAAAAAGAAAACCCAACATTCCATAGATTCTTCTTGAAGAAACGAACATGATGGTATTTAAGAAGAAATAAAGACTCAACAAATTGACTTATGTTGACACATCATCCTGTCGCTAGTCATTCAATATCTTTTAGCTCGCCATTGATCTGATCTTCACTTCAATTAACAGGTGTATTTAAAGGAGTTGCCAGATAAAGACTTAGTACTTCCAGGAACGACCACACACTCCCTAATTACAGTCCTACCTCATCTTCCGGTTTCAAATTTGAAAGGCCCCAGGAGTAGGCAACCAAATTGATAGCTTCAGTAGCGTTTCTTGTGAAAATGATATCTCTAGATTCTCCCGCATTAATGAACTTGGCCACCTTCTTCCTGGCCAACTCGTACTCATCCGTCGCCCTCACACTGGATGAGAATCACAACATTAAACAGACAGACTCTCGAGATAAACTACTCAACGTACAGCACACGATCCAACGACCTACCTCAAGAAATGAATCCCTCGGTGCACGTTGGAGTTGTAAGCCTCGTAGTACTCCAGCACGGCCTTCAAGACAGAGCTAGGCTTCTGCGACGTGGCGGCGTTGTCCAAGTAGACGAGCTTCGAGCCGTTCACCTCCTGAGGAGCGCAAAGAAGCCGCGGCAATCAAAACGGCATGCTACACACATTCGCCGTAGACAACAAAATCTACTAAAAAAGTCGAGCAAACAAAGAGGATCCGATTCGATCGACGAAACGAGGCCGGCGGCGAGGTGACCGGCGAGGCGCGCTGGACATCGCCGCCGCCAAAGAGCGAGCGAGGAAGTCTATACAGCTAAGAAACGGAGGACACATCCGAGCCGCAGCACAGGCGGTTAATAGAGAGAGAGAGAGAGAGAGAACCTGGTGGAGGATGGGGAAGTCGGGGCGGGTGAGGTGGCCCAAGGAGAGAGAACCGGAAGCGGAGGGATCGCTGTCGGCGAGCACGGAGGCGGAGGCGGAGGAGGAGAGTCGGCGGAAGGAAGCCCTAGAGGAAGAGGAGGAGGAGGAGGAGGAGGAGGAGGGGGCGGCGGCGGCGAGAGCGAGGGCGGAATTAGGGCGGAACGGCCTGAGAGGAGCGAGCTTCAGAGCTGCTCCTTCCATCGCCATCGTCATCCTCATCGTTTCTCTCCCTCTCTCGCGCGAAACGCCACCGAGCGAGAAGCGAAGCGCCAGAAAGAGAGAGATGTTGATGATGATGATGGAAAGTAGGACGGGACGCAGGGGACGGACGAAGATCACAGCCCGCGACACCCCCTCCGTAGATCTCTTATTTACTGCAAATTACGGAAAAGAAAAAAAAAAAAAAAAAAAAAAAAAAACTGAATATATGGATGTGCGGGTAACGGTACCGATAGTACTTGACGGAATCTGCTTGGGAATGGGATGTCCGGGATGCTCCGTTTGAGGCGCGACCTACCATTATATTTGTACAATTTCATCCTTCGCATTCTTTCTATTTATTTACTCGAGTTAGCCCATTGAACAAGAATTGCACCGTGTCGAGTTTAGATTTGGTGCCAATGGACAAATGCTTATAGATTATGTCACGATATCAAGATACAGATATAACACGTTGATTAGATAAACGACACACCACCAAACATCGAATATATGAAATTCTTATATATACATGAAAATATTTACTTGTGTTTATAATTATGATTGATTCTGAATATACATAAATATAAATTGATTAAATAAATGAGTCTAAACATGTCAAGTCAATTCCAAAAAAAAAATTTATATAACGTATTTAAATAAATTTATGTGAGCATGTTAACATGCATAGTGTGTATGTCTCATTAATTGGTCATGTAAAAAAATACTTAGCTTTAATGAAGGACTACTATTACCATTACCCGACATATTCGGTACACTATGATTTGATTTTAAATTTTAATTTTCTCGTAGAAAGAGAGGGAAAAATGAAATCCTACCAGAAATGAAGAGATGTGTAGTTCTTCCTTTCAATTCTTATTGATTTTTTTTTTTTCGAGTATTACTTATTACCCATAATTAAATGGCCTTTCTTTTAATTTCTTCTTTGTGCTAAAAAATTATAGGTAGCAGTCATCGCTCCTAGTAAAAAACTTTCAACAATGATAAGAGATATAACTAACTTAATGTGTAAAGATTTAAACATGTGCTCCATATATAAAGTTCGATAAAAATCTATCACATCATTTAATATATATATATATACACACATCACTTGTGATAGGTCCATCACTGTTACTATCGTGCAAAGATAAATGGTCCCTAATCAACTGTAAATGTACTGACTAGCTTCAACAAGAAATTAGTGATGCCGCAAACTCTTTATTTATGCTGTTTATTGAATGGAAAAATTTATATCCCAAAAACACACTTGAATTTCACCTACTTATGAAAGACACGCCTCTATTTTTGAAACTACAAGTTTTATTACCTCAACCTAGAAAACTTGGGCATTTATTTACAAGACTGTCCTTTTAACTTTCCGAAAATGCATTCCCTACTTTCTCAAATCCACCGCATCCAAATCATAATCATCAAAACTCAAACCCTAACTCCTTGCTCAGCCGCCACTACTAGCATCTACTTCCACGTATCTTTCTCGTGTAGCCCCATGAGCAGCGTCAACATATCTACCTATACTTAACTCCATATCGATAATAAGCATCTTGTTGTTTGAAAAAAAAATTACTTATGAGAAATTATTTTCTATAACTTTTCAATATTTGGAAAGAAAACTAATAAAATTACGAAAATGTTTTCCAAGTGCTAAAAAAAAGCTTAAATTGCAGGAAAACAACTTTCTTGACAAGAATGAAATCATTTTTCTAAACCACTAAACAAATGAAAATTAACTATTTTCTTTTATAATGATCTTCATAAAAAATATTATCCTTTATCATGAAATTTTTCAGCGAAACAAATGCATTCTAAATGAACCCCTCTTCTGTATTAAGTGAAATTAAACTTCTAAAATATGCACTTGTGATATGAAGCCAAAACTTCGACACAAATGAGCTAGAAATGAATATGGCCCCAATACTTCTGGATTACCATCTGATCTAGAGGAGTTTTGACATTGAGAAGCCTAGTTCTATTATGCAAATTCCAAATTCACCTGGGGATTTTTTCCAGTCTGAATTCTAACACACTAAAGAGGAATAATGCCTGCAAAAGTTGAAACAGGTTATAAAGTCACCGGCATTAACAACAAAGCGGAGAGGCAACAATTGAGCTCACGAAATAACAGAAACCAGGAAGTGAACTCTCCATCTTTCGTAAGAACATAAACCAAAGCCTCACCTCATACCAGACATCATACCATGGAAAAGGAGATAGACAAAACCTCTTACTTTCTCTCATTTAACTGTCACACTAGAGAAAGAACCCAAAAAAGAGAACAGTCATATCACCTACTTCATTTCACATTTATCGATATGAGCATAATCTTTGCATGCACATCTTACAGGTACATTTGGCAACAGAGTGATGCGGCACTAATACAGAGGGAAATGTTTCATATATATGCTGGATAATCTTTTTCTATCAGATACAAGCAAAAGAGAGAAGGAGCACGGACAAGAAGATGTGAAAATAAAATTGATAACTCCCATTCCCATTGCCACTTCCCAAAAAGGGTGCATCAGGAACAACAAGCACTTTGTTTCCATGAGACTAAGAGTAAGACAGGGAGGAAGAGTCAACTATTAGACACTAAGTGGCACGGCCACTTTCCTAGGTGCATGAACCACATTCTTGTTTCCCGGGAAGGCATTACGAGAAATGTCCACGAGGGCCTTAAAACTATGTGGTTCATGCATTGAGAGCTCTGATAGGACCTTTCTGTTCAGTTGAATGTTCTCCTTCATTAGGCCATGCATGAAGTTGCCATAGTTGACCTGAAACAAATCAAAGGGAGTATTATTTCAGCCATAGATAAAATGACACATATAGAAGTCACAAGCCATTGTTTGAGACTCAAAAGAACCTATCTTAACACTGAGTAATAGTATGACCAGAATTTAATCATCTCCTTCCCAAGTTCCTGAGTAGGACTTATTGCCATTTCTAGATGTCAGTTCTCTGCTGGGAACATCTATCAGAAGTTTGGAACTGAGAGGTCCGTAACTAACCATCCTACTTTCAGTAGGAAACCGTATTCTCAAGGGGATTTTGGGTTCTAAAGAAATGAAGACGAAATTGCTTTGACAAGAAACTCAAACTGCTGGTCATTCTGCACATTAACAAAGGGATGGAAGGTTTAAGATGGAAAATCTTGACTACCGCCAAATTATAAAAAGGACTGCCGAGTGCTTATATCCTGCAGGCTTCAAAGAGATATTAAATACTGGAAAATCAGACTGAAAAGCGAACAGGCAACATGCGGAACGACACATCCAAGATAAAGGTCAGATCAAATGGGCTCTTGAAAATTACTAAGCAACATATAAAAAAACCACCATGCATTCATGCTACAACCTATTGGCAGTTCTAATCTGGGAGAAGCACAACCGAATGCAATCTTAATTCTTCATAGAACAGGTAGGAGGATGGAGTCAAATCCTCGTATTAACATACTATGAATTTGAGATCACTCAGTTCCAGCAAACAAGAGATAGCCGCAATCTCGGGTCAGGTGTGAAGAACTCGAGGAAAACTCCCATAAAAAACATCAATAAACAGAAGCCCGATAACAAGAACAGCTCGAAGCAGAAAGACTGGCCGGGCCAAGCTTTCAGGACTCTGGGGGCGATGGGCTTTAGAAAATTCATAAAAAATTTGCGAGTTCGAAGCAATTCAAGCTCCAGCGTCATTTCATCGAGCACTTGGTGGACAAACAACAGCGCAACTCCCAAGTCAAGCTCCCAACCATCGCAACAACTCCCCAATGCTGCAAACTCATTTCCACGACAAGACATCCCAAAAACTCCACGTTGGCAAACAGACCGCACCAAATAAGCCAACCCACATCCACATTCACATTCAATGACCTCCACAACCGAGTGAACAAGAAGAGCGAGGGGATTTTGGGGGGGTTCAGAGGACGTACGGAGTGGATGCGAGTGCCGGCATTGATGCGCTGAATCCAGAGGGAACGCATGTCGCGCTTCTTGTTGCGGCGGTCTCGGTAGGAGTACTGCAACGCCTTCTCGACCCTCTCCCTGGCGATCCGGATGCAGTTCTTCGCCCTCCCTCGGAACCCTTTCGCCAGCTTCAGCACCTTCGCTTTGTTCATCTTGCCCTCTCGCTTCGAACACCCCCCACACACAAGAAAATCAAACGCCGGTCAAGGCCGGAGCTTCGATCGAGAGATTCGGAAAGTTATGATTGTGTTTCGGAGAGTTTCGCTCGGTTCCTTGTTCAGTTTTAGGGGACTGCAAAAAGGTGCGAGCGGCGTGGCGACGCCATTCGGGTGGGCAACCTGCTTTCTGGGCCGGGTTGGGCCTCTTTTTGAGTCTCCCTCAAATTTTGCCAAGTAGTCAACCCACCCATCGCTAATTCCAACCAAATTAAAAAGAAAAGAAAAGATGAGGACATTTAATTTCAGATATGGAGCTGGACCCTTACGCTTTGTAAAGAGATAGAGTAAAAGCCTAAAGAAAAAATGAGAAATAGAGTAGAGCAAACCAAAAAATACTACTCATCTCAAAGTTGCATTTAGTCCACGGAGAAGTTTGATTGACTAGAATCGATAACATTTTCTCATTTTGTGTAGGTTTGTGAATTTAGCTAGGTCGTTAAATTCCTCATATTGATGATATTTACTACAGTGAGGAATAAGTCTGATGGCATTTACTTTGGTAAAAAATGTGCAACCAATATTTTCAACTAGAGTAAGTGTTTATAATCAAGAGAAACATAGTTGAGCACAATCTACCAAGTTTAAGCTATAAAAATCAAAATGAAGACTTTTGGAGGCATACTAGTTTTTACCTTCAGTGAACAAAATGAAATATCGGTGGTTGTCATGACTTCATGCTCTGTAAATATGAAAGACTATCATCACTATAATAATGTTTAAATTTTTAGATGAAAATGCCATTTGCTATCGAAATTTAGGACGGGATTATCTTTTAATGTCAACTTAGAAGTGACACTCGCCTTGTTGAAATAATGTGATGGAATCGGCGCCAGTTCTGGCATCGAAAAATAATCCCCGCGATTCACTCATTTTTGTCGTGGATTAAGAAAATTACGCCCGAGGCGGTCGTGCTCGCAATTCAATCATCCATCCCCCCTCTTAACAAAGATAATGATTTCGTTCGCGAAATCGAACAACATGCCGGAAGCAATTTATGCCTGTCGGTGTATTCATCCAATAGGTCAGACACCTTGGGACACTGCCAATCAGTCCCTGAACATCAGACAAATGCCCGTCGGCCTCTCTTATGAGGACGACTGAACTTTTGTCATGCATTCAGATTGTGGTAACAAGCATAGTACTAGGGAAAAGGACACAAGGAAAGCCGTGTCGCATTAAGTCGTGCTCCGCTTGCCAATTGTCTCTTACCCGATATCATGCAATTTACTGGGAACCGCGCCAGTACAGGGACATTGTCCACGAAGTTGAACACCTTCTAAGAAAACAAAGAACCCGAAGAAACAAAGAAAAATAAGTTCCTCAAATTTAAGGCGAGGAACTCATGAAGAGCGAATCACTTTCCTCTCCCTACAATTAGCCAAACAAAATTCAATACATTTGCCTATCGCCTTTGTCCTGTGTGAAAATAAAATGGTCAAACACTTCAAAAAGTTTCGGATCAGTAAAACGCTCCAAGGTGCTACTTTCGTTTTGGTGAAGGGAGCAGGCAGTCATACATCCGCTCCATCCGTGATGTCACTCTGAACTTGTACGTCGTCTGAAGGCCAGGCTTTGCCAAGTCGATGATATCTTGTCTCAACCTGCTCAACTTGGAATATTAGCATGCTCTTGCAGATAAAAGTTTCACGCTCTAGACTGGGGCTGGCAATTTATCTCTCATTACAATAGCCACACCACCCCAAATTATGGGTATCCAACCAATCTTTTTAAACTCATTCACTAATCACATCATAGTTTTAACATAGACAGCATTAGATATACTCAAGCAAAAAAGAGTCAATTGCAGAACAATAAAATTTTCTTGTCCTGAACGGAATATTATCAAGCTCAACAAAACCACATTAAATGTGGGGCATGCATGGTTTGGGCTTGGGCGACAGATTCCAAACCACGCACTGTACTTAAAATCTCTCAACACATTTACAAAACAGTAAATGTGCATAGCATTTCATGCAGGTACTGAATACTACATGCTTGGGCTAACCATTGGGAATAGTTAGAAAGCATATATTTGTAAGAAGAAGTACGAAGATTAACAACTAACCACGGCCATTCCCCAGTTGCTCTTGCATGCCTCTCAGAAGCAAGGTATAGGCAATCTAGATTGTACAGCATCAAGCCATACATGCACCATGCATCATTTTCCTGCAAATGCATAAAATCAGCACCTTTTGATGGATGGAGATAAAATTATACTGAAGGTGTCTCTCTCACTCTCTCAATGGAATAAAATCAGTGTGTGAATTGCTCTTTTCTTCCCCATCGTGAAGGCATGTAAGATGCATTACTTCTAGTGTGGATCATTGTAAATCCATGAAGGAGATAATGTTGCCGTGCCCCTGCTTCCTAGAGAAATTACAAATTCAATCTATCTAACTAACGACTGGCACTGACTCCTTACGAAGAAGCTTAGAGCATCTTCCTCCATTCTTTTGTACTGTAAAAAGCAAGAGAAAAGATATGACCAGCAACTAAAGGTATTATCATGGACGCTATCATTGCTACTGCTAGTAATCCCAGTAATTAAAACATTTATATTTTTTTGACACCATAGTTTCCCAAGAAAATTATAACAATTAACACATGCATCTCTTTCACCACAAAGGATAGAAAATATGCAATATGCATTCCATTCAACCTGATGAGCATAATAAGATAATTGGTTATTACAATGGAAATTTTGTGTAGCTGATACTCGCAGCAAATATGTATGAAGAATAGAGCCTTACCCGTCCTTGGTCGAAGTAATTCTGGTACTGCATAATTCGTTTCTCAATCTCCACCAAAATTAACCTCCTTTGCAGACGAGCAATTCGTCCTCTTCCTTCAGCTCTAGTATCCTGGATAAAAATAGAAAAGGTATGAACAATTACACAAACACATAGCGGACAGTAGACAAATGCACAGAACATGACACCTGTATCTAATGGGTGAATCCTGACACCTTCCTTTTATTTCAAATATACACTGAATAGCAAGCAAGACAAGAGAAAACACTAAAAGTGACCCAGACAATAGATGATTAAATAGACAATCAGCACCAAATTCAGACACTCAAACAGCCAAGAGAGAAGGTCTTAAGAGGCCATAGCATACACAAATTTCGTGTTTAGACCACATTGAAGTGCTATTACAGCATTATCTTTATCTCAGGCAATTTTCAGGAGATGAACATGCTTATATAGGCACACGAGAACTTTACGGAGTACATGCATGCCCCAGCAAATATGTACGGCTTAACTAAATTAAGATCGGTAGAACTATCTGACTTGTCTTTATACATAATGCAGCAATTTCGGGCAGTCACAAATTGTTCCTAGTCACTCTCATTGATTGAAGGGCAGCTAGAAATCAACATGCCAACTATGCAATCCAAATGCCATCACAGCGAGATATATAATGAGAGTCCACCATTGCATGTATAGCAAACAAACTCCGACAGCTAGTAAGTACTATATATCATAATCAAAGTGAAATAAAAAGCACATTCCAAGCTTGTGAAATACACTACACGGCCATCTCACCTGTTTTAGCCAAGCTCTCATTATCATTAGCAAAATAAGAGAGAAGAAAAATGCTGGCAAGGCAGCTAGAATCGCAAAGTTGATTTCATTTGCTCTAAGTATCTGGTTAAGCTCAAGCATTGCCCTGATGACAATAGGAAATCACGAGACTAAAGTAGTAAGAAGAGAGAGTGAGTGAATTAGAAGCTGACAAGTATCAACTGGCCAAAAGAACCATACAAAAGAACTCACGTCTCAATATCCAGTTTTAGCTTCTGGACCTGCAGCCACAGAAATAAATGACACGGTTACCTCAAGCAGAAAAGCAAAACCACTAAGCACTATCTGTAGTACCTGAATGAGCAAAGCACGGGCAAGCTCTCCACTAAGAAGATTCTTCACAGGATGCATCAGTTCCTTCTCATATCTACAATTAAGAGATGAAGAATGGGATTTAGAATTTCGTGAGTTTATCAGCCAAAGGGAAAAGTATCAAAATAACAGCATATGCACAAGTAGTTGAAAGCTCTGTCAAGTAGATATTAGATCCACAGAGAAGCGATTTAAGATCTGACACGTCTGAAATTGTAGCTGCAATGTTTCAAGTCCGGCATCCCTTAAAACTCTCTTTTACTAATCACATACCTGGCCATAACAATTTCTAGCATTTGCTGATCAGATGCATTCTCTGGCAGCTTCTGGCCCTCAGTCTGCTCACTGAAAGCCTGCAACATTCTGCCAATGATAGAAGATGTTAACAGAAAGAAAGAAGGAATGAAGGGGGAAAATCCATTCGGAAGTCAAATCAGGAACCTAAAGTTAAGAATTATAGTAGGTTATTGTAGTATCACCATTTTCTTTCCATGATTCCTTTCAAATAGAATGGCAATACTTTTAGCAAGTCAATCTACATGCATTGTTGCTCATTCTGTTGTCGGGGCCTAGGTAAAGGCAATCTTTGAAGCAATGGACTTCTCTTCTCCCTATTTGTATTACATATCAAGGTCCGTTCCCCTTCCCGTTCCATGTGTAGTTTCACAAGTATATCGACAGAAAAATGGTATTGCCTCATATATACCTATGTCATGTCTACAGAACCAGAAGAAAAGCATTCTTTAAAACTGACGCCCATCAAAGTCTTTCCGCAACTAAAAAACTTAAGTATATAATACCAAGTTGTTACTTTAATGTAAAATTTTCTCTGTGTTGGGAAAAAAAATTAGCAGAAAACTAACCGACGGAGAGATTTGGCAGTTAATTGTACTTCTTCCTGCTCCATTGCACTTTCGTGTCTCTTCCTGAATGTTTCAAAGAGTTCGTCTCTGATGGACAGAAGCTGATGAGGTATTATTAATTATTAGTTCCATCACTTTCTATGTATCCATCATCTCAAAAAACTATATGCAGAAGGCAATTCAAATATCTGATATCAATAATTTACTGATTTTTATATATACGTAAACTCCCAAGAAAAGCACATGGGACTATACCGGTTGCTCTACATGATCACTGAAAAAGCTAGCTGTAGAGTCCTTTGCTTCACGAATCCAGTTGCTAATATCGGAACTTCCCATCAGGCTGCTGTGCCTGACCAGCCACATAGAGCAGGCAGCAAATCCAACTGCTCCACATGTATAGCTGATCCAGTACTGAGTAACTCTTCTAGGCTTCTTGTACTTGGCCACCTAAGGAAAGAAGAAGAGTTTTATTCACACAGGGAATGGTCCAATAGGCAAGAAAACGAACACATTCACCCAATGTCAACAAATTAGCCAGTCCTTTCTGCAAAATAATAACTACAGATGGACTTTGTGAAGTTGTAAACTGCTCTGAGCACTGTTTGGACCTTGTGGCAGTCTCACCATAAGTATGATATGGAAAACGTTCCCACAAAAAGATTCGAATCTCCATCTCCGTATAAACTATTTATTTCCTTCTTCTTTTTACAAATCAAAAAAATATTAACATTTCGTTTTTGTAAGGGCAAGGAAAATGCCAGTAATACATTACATTAGAAGTATTGAGTCAACATTGAGTTACCAGCATAGCTCTATTGTCTCTAGTAATGTAATAAGGAGTTTATTTGGTGTAAAAAGTAACCAAGACTTACCGCAAAAGATAAGTAAGACTCAAGTTTCTGTATGTTCTGGTAGATTAAATTGATAGCATCACTAATTTCACAATCTGTCGACTGAGATCCCTCCCCAAATACGTTGGGCAAACGACAAAATGCAAGCTGATGAGAATAGATTCCATCTGAAGAAGAATCATTCTGCATGAGAAAAGACATGAAAATTTCTTCATATATTGGTATATACAGAGAATCAGCTTCTGTAGGTTTCAGCATTTAGAGTAAAACAAAAGGGAAAACTCTAAGCAAAATTCCAAGGGAACATCTAGAGAGGATCCGAAGGCCTAGGATAAGCATGATGGGGAAAGAATGGATTAGTAACAGAAGGCCGCACCTGATTACGCAGGGGCAAAGAGCCAATAGATTCCTCCAACTTTGAAAATAAACCGTCCATAACGAGCACCAAAGATGGAAAACAATTCTCTGGGCTTGTGACCAATTCTTTTCCCCGTTTTTCAACTTCAACATAGACCTATAATCCCTTATGACAAATCAAAAATAAGTCATTGCATTTATGGACATTGCTGTGCACATACATTGGGTGAATTACGATAAACGCGTCCAAAGCAACTTATCTAATGAACAAACGCAGCAAAAGCTGTGGACATGCAATGACAAAAACATGAGTAAAATAACTGAATATGCTACAAAAACAAAAACTATTTACTTGAACGAAAATGTCAAGTATGACTTTGTTTTGACATCTTTGAGACTTTTTTATATTGGTTATATTTGCACTCATTTCCATCTTACAAATGACACAAAAATAATACAAGCAACTCTAATATGATGAAACGATGTGAATTAACACCTCTACCTAGATATTTTGATAAGCTTCCCATAGCTAAGAGACTGAGACATCCTAACAGATTGATTGTTGACACATATGGCAAATAAATAGATGAAAATTTCATATCACAATATCAATCCCAACTATGTTTTCATCCAGGAAAAGTCATCCTTCATTATCATCCAAGCGTTCAAAATTTTCATTCTCAAGCTAGATATTGACTTCACAGAGGTAACAAATGGAGGCAATGAGAAATCCATAAAAAATGATTGACTTCATCCTTTACACTCAGGAAAAATACATAACAAAGCCAGCCAAGATTGGAAAGTGACCAAAATGCAGCATCACTATTAGAATCTGGTATAATTCTAAATCACTATCGTATACAAAAACTCTAGAAGAAAGCAAACTTAAGTGTTCCCAACCGAGGCCAGCTAACTAAGCATTCTTAATTTATACACGAGATATACGGGAACTTAAATGATACTGGTTAGGCCTAATTCTGGTAACTTGTCAAACCAAGGATAGTAAACAATAGCCAACCTCATTAAATTATAGGGTCTTGCTATCGGTCATGTAAGATTCCCCATTTCCTTTGAGGAATTATTCTGGTAGTCATTTCAAAAATCAACACAAAATAAAAGGTGCGAGCTATTAATGAAAAGGATACTTTTCAGATCATCTAATTGGTGGATAGGATCAACACTGAGTCAAGAGGATAGAGAATGTGTGCTGGCCAAGTGATCAGCTAATGGCTATCAATGTGCTATGATGTTTAGACACTTATGTGAGGAAGTATTAACCAAACAAGCTAAAAGTAAGAATTGAGTAATGCAAACCTCGGCTAGAAAAGAAGCCAGAGAACATCTCAAGTGGGTCAAAATGGTTATCCTCTCTGATATGTGTGCTGATGCAGATTGGCAAAAGTGTTGCAATGAATTACCCTCTGACACAGATTGTTGTATCAACCGGACTGTTTCATCTACAAAAGCAAGAGGCCCCCTCTCAAAAAACATGAAGTACATCTTTTGACCATCAGAACCCTGAATTCAGAAAGGTAAAATTAGAAGTAAGCTCTCAAACACTACAGCTTGTATTCCATAAATATGAACCAAAATTTAATAACCTCCGCTTGCGTTTGCCAAAACTCCAAATGCTTCTGGACGTCATGCATATATGACAGCACATGTGCCATAATATCCTCCAGGACATCGTAAACTCTAGATGCCTTCGTTAAGACCCTGCAGTACACCGTTCAAGAGTTAGCTAAAGAACCTTCGCTTGGAAGCACAAACCAAAACTAGGCACTGACTATAATTCCAACTGACATCAACCATAATAAGCAATCGATTCTCCACTACAGCAGATTTTCCAGATACTTGCTCAATCGCCATGCAACTTCCACAGCGAATATATCTTCTAACCACTAAGACACGATTACGATGGCACGCACAACACGCGATCAACTCAAAATGAAGTGCATACACACATTGACCGCGACGCGGCCTGCAAAACCGAACATTTGAACCAACTGCACAAGCTGCAACAAGCTACATTTTCGATCGCTCCCTAAAAGCCGTAGGCCCTCCCATTCCCTCGGCAGCCGGAGAGAGAGGCCTTACACGGAGCAGTCGGCCGAATTGGAAGGCAACGGAAGAGGAAGACGCGACGTGCGCCTGCGAGACCGCGGGCGACCGGTCCGGCGGTACAGGCCGGAGATCCTCCCGAGAAAATCGGAAACGGGGGAGCGAGCGGAACCGAAGAGCCGCTTCCAGACGTAGCCCGAGTAGAACGAGGCGAGGGCTTTCAGGTCCTTCGATTCGGCTTCGGGCGTCGGGGCTTCCATGGATGGCGCGGGGAGGACGAGGGGCGCCTCGCCGATCGGAGGAGCGATCGGGAAGGCGGGATTCGACTCGCGACCGACCGACCGACGGGAGCCGACGGCGACTCTGCAGCGTGGCGGATGGAGATGTTCTGAGTTCCGAGAGAGAGTGCGAGAAGCGTTTGAACGTTTGACCAGCCAGTAGTTTGCTCGCGAGGTCCTGAATTTATGGGAATTCGCAACTGCGCCCCGCCGCCACGTGGGGGAGAGAGCGAGGACGCACTTTAGCGTACACGACGCACTGTAAAAAGGCCAGTCAGGTTGAGAACGAAATGGCGTGGGTGAACAGAGTATTACAACGTGAGAAATTTGTAAAGTGACTTCTCTAAGAGGGTGCATATTAACGGCCAATCAAAAGGGTGAACAGGGTAAAACGTTCTTTGGCCTTTACTTTTGCCTTTTATCTCATAAAAAAACCCTCCAACTTTATATCCAATCTCAATTTTACAATAAACTTTCTTTTGTCCCATAAAAAACTCTAAACTTTAGATATTGTCCCAATTTTACCTTAAACTTTTTTTTTTGTCTAATTAAAAAACCCCAAGTTTAGATTTTATCCCAATTTTACTATTCAATCCAAATTTTATCCTAAATTTTTACAGTCTCACTAAAAATATAAACTTTTACTTAGGTCACAAATCTATTCCCATTAATCCTTCGTCCATAATTTCTCATTAATAACCGAGTGATAGAAAACTCTCAAATGTGAGCTCTCTGGTCATAAGAGATGGAACATTCCCAAGCATAATAGATCAAATGTTGAGCGCAAAATCACTAAGGGCAATTTTGATGGAGGGTTAATAGAGAGCAAATTTGGGACTCAAACAAAAAATTTGTGATCTTCTATGAGACAAACAAAATTATAGTGAAATTGAAACTGAATCTAAAATTATGATTTCTTTATGGGAAAAAAAAAGTTTAGGGTAGAATTGGTATTGGAGTTAAAGTTGAGGTTTTTTTATGAGACAAAAAATGTTTAGAGTGGAATTAGAATTAGATCCAAAGTTGGAGGGTTTTATGGGACAAAAAAAAAAGAGTTTAGGTTAGTATTGGGACAAGATGTAAAGTCGAAGATTTTTCATCAGACAAAAGGTAAAATTGAGACAAGAAAAAAAGTTGGAGGTCTTTTAGGACTTAGGCCTATGGCCAATAAAGTCTATCCAATGGTCTCTTCTCTTAATCATTTTTGTTATTTTTCTGGACATGAAAGTTTTATTTTTGAATAAATATATGTTTATTTGATGAAAAATGAATGAATTGTAATTATTTTTTTTTAAATGATAGCTCGTATCGCTTACAAAAATAAATGAATGAGAAATATTTTCTTCGTAGATGAAAATGTAAAAACATAAATTATCATCCACAATGAAAGAAATTATTGAATAATTCTTTCAAGCAATAATTGAACTTTAAATAATTAGAAATGTCTTTTATTGATTGAATGTCATCTTATTGATTTTGTTTTTGAAGTATGGTTTTGTTGTATTTTCTTTTCTTATCTAGCTTATCGTTTGACTAACCAATGACCTAATGATCTCTTACTTTAGGTGGTAATGCATAGACAGATTATAAGATTTCTTGAGAAGTTGATCTGTATTTTAAAGAGTAGCCTTGTCAATTTTCCTTGACAACTCGAAAGGAATTGCCTCGTATCAATCAATTATTCACACATTTTACCATGTGAATGTTGCTTTGTTAATTTTTCACTTCATTTTAAGTTACATTTTGATTTGCCACAAAATCACAACTCATTTTCGACACTTTCATTGCTTCAAATACAATCTATATAAATATATATATATATATATATATATATATATATATATATATATATATAATAAATTCAAACCAAGAAGAGTATTGGCCTCGGTTCAATCCGGGAGCCGAACTGGACCAACTGCATCTGGTTGGTCCGGTTCCTGATTTCTTGTGCTGAACCAGACGAACCTCGATGGAACGGTCAAGCGGAGGGATTTGCGTCATTTCTCAGCTGGCACATATCGGAGATGAAGGTAAAATGAAGAGCCGATTTTTTGAAGGAGAGATTTGGGTAGTTTTAGGAAGGGCAAACTGAAGGAAAAGAGAGGAGGCTCCCCGGACGAACACTCGGAAACTCTCGCAGATCTCTCAACTGCACACGACAAACCTCTATAATCCTTCGCGTGCACAAACGATCGGGGGAGTCGAAGCGAGACCAAGTGCTGACTTAAAAACAAATTTTAAAAAAATTTAAATTTACGTTGATCGTGTCATGTAAGACAGCCGGCGTCTATGTCATCAATTTCCAATCGAAATTGGCTAGCTATATTGACAAATTATCAAAAGATTTATGACAAATTGAATTAACATAAGCGTAATAAATTCAAGATGTTTTTGATAATTTTCCTGTTCAAGTGATGTCACTTAAAAAATGCATGATTCATATCTTAGTTGTTAGCCTTGGAACCGGCCTAAAATTGGCCACCCCTGTTATAGGACGAGTAGGGTCAGTTCCCAATATTACAAACTGGTAATAACCTTAATTGAGTAAGTTTGGGGTTCTAGTCAAGCTTACATCATCTTTGGTTCGATTTTCAAGTATTCCTTCCATAATTATATTCAATATTTACATTTGTATTACCAACCCTAACTGATATTTTCTCACGCAATACGAAAGTAATTTGTCTTATTTTTATAATTATCCCAAGCATTTTATTTAAACCGGTTCAAAATTCGTGTAAATATTAATTTTACATATCATAATGAAGCTTGTTTCAAGAAAATGCATGACCATCTGCTTATTTAGATTTTTATCTTGGACTTTATTGAAAAAGCACTTTAAAGCTATCTAATTGTTATCCCACCAAGCACGATAAACATTTTGAAAATAGATGACTTCATTGGGAACATGTTTAGCGAATATGTTAACATGGTAGCACAAGTTGAGAAGTTATTCATGATCAGCAATTATGTAAATCAATATCATCTTAATTATTAAATCATACAAGTCTCGTTGTGGCCCTCACCTGGACGGACACAGACTTGGTCTACAATAATTTCTTCCACAGCTTAACTCACACAAACGTGCACAAACATATGCTTAGGCATTAAGCAAACCGCAGACGTAAACACGCTTGTCACAGCCCAAGCCATAAGTCCTAAACCAAATGTCTTAGGAGCGAAGACTCCTTCACAGAGCCCTAGCGGCGACAGTGGTAACAACCATCGCCTCGCCTATAAGAAGACCAAGAAGCAGAGTAGTCTCTTAACATCTCGCAGCTACCGATAAATTCTCGATTGTCCCCTGCAAATCCGAGGCAGACAGAGGTGAAGAAAAGACAGAAAGGGATAATGGCGAGGGTTGGTGGTATCCGTCAATTTGCTGGGAACCAGAACAGCGTCGAGATCGACGGCCTCGCTCGCTTTGCTGTCGATGAGCAAAACAAGAAGCAGGTATTCTTCTTCTTCTTCTTCTTTTTGTTTCCCCTGTTTCTGCTCCTTCCTGGGGGGCCGGGGGGGTTTACAAATATATATTGCAATTTCTAGTTAGGGGCAAGAGGAAGAATTTGCATGAAATCTTGGTGGGTTACGTTACACGATTACGAGAAAAATTGCAATAATTTGACATTCAGAAGACAAATGATGGAGGAATAGGTCAGTTTAGGCGAAGGACAGGTTAGAGAGGTCGATGTTGGTTGTTTAATTGGTTTTCTTTTGAGATTCTGTGAAAAAGTATTCATCGGACTTGCTTTTCGGATGTGGTTTGGGCGTTTGTGAATTGTGGGTCGTGTCTCATGGATTGACGTGAATGTGCGGTGCAGAATGGTCTCCTGGAGCTTAGGAAGGTCGTGAATGTGAAGCAGCAGGTGGTTTCCGGTACCATGTATTACGTTACCTTAGAGGCGGCTGATGGCGGCGTCAAGAAAGTTTATGATGCTAAGATATGGGTGAAGCCATGGATGAATTTCAAGTCGCTGCAGGAGTTCAAGCTCGTCGGGGATGCTCCTGCCGAGGCTAGTGCTTAGTTTCCGGGTATGTAATTTGTTCTCTGCTTTGTTCATCACACAGTCCAAGCACTCATTTGAAGATTTCCCGTCGAGAAAGAGTATTTTGCAAACTGCTCAAGTATTTCGATATTGAATATGGTGAATCCTGTTCGAGCATCCCGTAGACATTCTATAGCTGTGATTGATATCACTGGGGATCCTTTTCTGTGCGATTATGCTTCGCAGCACGTCGACCGTCCTTTTTTCTTCAATATAAACAATGGACTAAAGCCAGTAGAGTCAAGTCAGACTTATAACATCGTATTCTTGTCTTGTCAGATGGATAATGTCTTCAACACCGTGCTCTTATTTCGGGTTCGCAAAGGAATCTGTGTAAGGCCTTCTGTGCTCAAAGCGAAAGGGTGAACAGAAGATTGAAGACACATTACTTTTCTTGTCAGAACAAAGAAATACTTGACTTTGATCTGAAAATATTCACATGCTGTAAATCAACGTTCCTATTATTGGCTTCACAATCAGATGTATAAATCTTTATATTTTTACGATTCACATCTATATTAATACGCTCTAAGGATGGGTCGTCCGCACTTGTACTTTAATTCTCGGGATGGTAAGACTTTCCACATATTAGTAATTTCTTCAACGTGGGTTAATAAATTAATTTGGTAACTCTTATTAATGAAATGTTATCCTCCAAACGAACGCTTGAAAGAATGATCATTGATCCTTAAGAAAATCGAGATTTGTATCAAACGAGCATGGCATTTCTAAATTTGCTTTACGTTTTACCTTATATTGCAAGCTCTAGGAGGTCAATTTTTGAAAATGATATACAAACATCGGTTGGTTTCATGATAAGTTCAAAAGTTTGGACGAAGTTTGAAGACCATAATCAAAATGAAATGTAGAGTTTGGTTAATTGGCTAATTAATTTTGAAAGTATGGGTTAGGTTAGAAAAGTTATTAAAAGTGTGCCTTTCGTGAAAATTGGCCAAAGTCTAGAGACTTTAAAGGGAAAGTTGCAAGAACTGAAGAGTCAAGGTGCCATTTGCAACGGTGCCAAAAACTCGGGAGGCAAAATGCAATTCACTCATTAAACGGATTTAACCTTTAAAAGAGAACTTAATCACGTTATGATAAATCACTAGGATTCGTCCCAGTGGCCACCCTTTTAATATGGAAGGAAGAAATAAGGGGTTCAAACCTCTACCTTCTCAGAGAGATGGAGCGAGGATGCGTAAATTTCAAGAATGGGACTTTATAGTCCCAAAGCCAAGGCCGAACTAACGGGCCTTAAACGGTTTTGTCCTTTCTAGAGAAATTAATCATGTGATAAGTAGGGATAGGTGTTGAAATCTGGAAGGCAAAATATAATTCACCTGTTACAGAGTAGAAAAAGGACACAAGGCAATGATTCCTTTCGATCCACCCCGTCGTCCTTGAAGGATTCCATGGCACGGATTTCAACCATATCATCGCCGTCCATTTCCTTCACCATCGCACCGCACAGATACATCATCGCTCGCTCCACCTTCATCAGAATCATCTCCTTCGGCCGATGAAATCAAAAACCCATTTCCGGTTTCTGAAAAACAGTTTAAGGAAGGAGGAAGAGGAAGTTGCACTCGCATGGCTATTACCATCGAAGAACTCGAATCTCCACACGAGTGCGCTGACTCTTTCGAGGTCGTCGTCCACAACCGAGCCGTGTCCGCCCTGGTCACTAGCTGCGCCGACGCCGTCGACTGGTGGATCTCCGCCCATCTGCTCTCCGCCCGGGACTATCCCCGGATGGTCGGGTTCGACATCAAGTGGCGACCGAGCTTCGCACGCGGCGTCCGCCACCCCGTCGCCACCCTTCACCTCTGCATCGGCCGCTGCTGCCTCGTCTACCAGATCGGCCGTGCCCGCTACCTTCCCGCATCGCTCTACAGAGCCCTCTGCGACCCGAGGTTCGTCTTCTCCGGCGTCCGGATCGCCTCGGACGCGGCGAAGCTGAGCGAGGACTACGGCCTAGAGATAGAGATGGCGGTGGACGTGGCGAAGCTGGCGGCAAGGGAGACGAACCGGAGGGAGCTGAGGAGGGCGGGGCTAGCGACGCTGGTGAGAGAGCTCAAGGGGCGAGATCTAAAGATCCCGCAGGGCATCACGCTGAGCAAGTGGGACGCGAGGCGGCTGTCCCCTAGGCAAGTCAAGTACGCGTGCGCCGACGCCTATTACTCGTTCCGGTTTGGGGCATCTGCTGCTGTTCAATGAGATATACCTGATGTGGCTCATGAAGGGGTTGGGCTATTTCCTGGGGCCGCACGATGAAGCTCTGTACCTCGAAGAGATGCTGGAGGATCTGAGGTGAATGAACCAAGGCTTGCGTGGTGGGTGCATGACGGAGGAACAAGCTGTAGTGTTATGGAGTCCAGTCCGACCAGCTAGCGTTCGTTCCAGGCGTACGTTGTTATCAACAGCGACCTTAGTTCATTAGTCCTTGCTTGCTGCCACGTTGTTGGATGTCCCGTCGATGTATGAATAGCTAGCGTTAACCATGATAGTAAATAATGATGTTCATATATACATATCCTTTTTTTCTTTTTGTGAGCGTCGTTTGACTTGATTAATAAGCAATGCTAGGTCTATTTATATGCTTAATATCTGGCCTAATTATTCTGGCACAGGCTCGCATTACACTTAATCGATTGATTTTTTTATGTGAAATTTATTGACTTGGGCAGAATAAGATGAGTAAGGCAGGCCGATGGAAGGAGTTGCCATTTATGCTTTAACTGGAGTGTTGCCTAATTCATGAGAATTATTTGTATATTTTAGTGGGCGTATGATCGACTGCTTAAGGAAGATTTTTTTTCCTAATGTAGGAAGTGCTTAACTTGCTATCATTAATTTATAAATTTGATTTAGTGTGTGTCACTTACTAATTATGAATGTAATCTACTTGTTTAGAGGTTATGGCATCTCGCTCAATATGGCTGAGAGAGAAAGAGGAAATGGCATTGTGTCATGGATCGATTATTTGGGATAAAAATCGTGCAATGACTAGGTTTCTTGGATGTTTTGGATCGTTGAAGCACCTAAGTCAAGTTTTTCTTGGGATTGATCGCTCATATGAATCTTAGAGAGAAAACTAGAGAGAAAAGCTCTCAACGAGAGAATGGAACTTTGATTATAAAATGATTAGATGATTACAATGAAGGGATGATATCCCTTCGTAGTTCTCGGATTACAACAATTGATCGTCCTTCGATCCGACAAACAAGATCATGCCTTCTAGCCTACCAACTACCGGCATGTAGCCGAGAGAATTCTAAATCCTTGGTGTAATTACCATCTTACTTGTCCTTGGGAACATTATGGAAGCTCTTCGATCCGGCGAACAAGATCATGCCTTCTAACCTATCAACTACCGGCATGTAGCTCAGAGAATTCTAATTCCTTGGTGTAAGTACCATCTTACTTGTCCTTGGGAACATTATGGAAGCTCTTTGGAAAATCTTGGGTGATCTTGCGAGGTCTTCTTCAATCATGCACAGTCCCTTGTTGTGAGAACCTCGTGACCATAACATTCTTTCCCACTCATTCAAGCGACGCCCTTAGCGCTCTCAGCTCAGGGAGCGGTCTGCTGCTTGCAAGCTCTCCTCATCCTATTTCACTTGGCCTTGGGCTTCTCAGTTAGTCGCATGGCTCCTTCTTCGACTCAGGCACAGTGCATGGTAGATACTCCACCTTGGGGAAGAGCATTAGCTTGTTGCGTGTCGGAGTAGGAAGATCCAACCTACCTTCAGCTTCTCCGAGGGGTGTGGCATTAGACGCGGCTTGAGCCCTTCGGCCTTCGGTCTTTGGCCCATGATGATTTTAATTAATTAATTTGATGGGCCTGAGTTGGCCCGTCCACTCATGCTGGGCCTAAAAGCTTGGCCCACAATTTCAGGGCTCATGGATGGAGAGATATGATGAAAGGGCACGTTTTTTTATTTTTGGGGGGACATATAAAAAGGGGGAAAGAGAGGGAGAAATATACCTTTTGGCAAAAGTTACGTACGTTTCTCTTCCTCCCTCTCTCTCCCTCCAAAAACACTCCAAAGAGAAAAGAAAAGAAGAACAGTAAGCATAAAGGCGACCCTTCTTCCCTTCAAGGCTAATTGACGTCATCGGATCAAATAGAACCGGTTTTCTCTTCCTCATATCGGCGTCGATGTTTAATCTGTGGCTAACAAGGTACGTTCGATACTATGATGTACCTTAGGATCGGTGATGCATATGTTTTTCCCGGGCTCGTCTTCCGCGCAAATTTAAGGGTTCGATTTAGGGTCGAATCCAGTTTTTGGAAATCCGACAGTCCCAACAGCCCACGAGTCAGATCGTGGAGATGGTTTTGGTGTGCGCCACTCCCTTGATATGGGTATCGTGGCCGATTGTTGGGGGTTGAAAACCATGATGTACTTGGTCCATGGCCCTCTCATTGTCGAAGAATTGCAATCTGGAATGAGATCATAATCATCAATTACCTCAAACGAGAGTTGCCCCTTCCATTCGTCGATGCGGACGTGCACATAGTCCGTTCCTGCGCCTTTGAGTTCGTCAGAATTGAAGGTCTTGTAGAAATTTTGGTTCGACTCCACTCGAAGCCCTAATGCCTTCGCCACTTCAGTCGATATGAACACGTGTGCGGCACCCGTATCGACTAAGGCATGTAAAGTTTTACCACATACCTCCACCTCCACAAAGAGCATGTCAGTGTTTGCAGTGTTTGGAGTGGCCTTTTTCTTGGGCGGCTATCGGGCTCCAACAAAGATGAAAGCCTTTGCCTAGCCGGGATTTTCTCTTTTCTTCTTTAGCAACTATACTCCTCTTTTATGGCGAGGAGAGCATTGATCCTACTCTTCTTCGGACACTTTTGGGTCCAATGCGAACCTTTGCAAATAAAGTAAGGAAATGGCAGTGTTGGTCAAACGGTAAAGCCCGCTTGGGGTTTGACTCTTTTGAAAGGACGGGTTAGACATTTCTTCTTCTCATGACTTGACTCAGCCAGCTTGCTCTTTTGGGCCATGGGAGTGTCCACCTTCATCCTCGAAGGATCGAACTTTTCAAGTCCCAAGGCTTGAGCTCAATTTGTGCCCACAGTTGAGCCCATCATGAATGCTTCGAGAGCCTCCTCCTCTCCTAAATTGTGAATTCAGCTTCCTCCTCTCCTAAATTGTGAATTCAAAGTTTAAGCTCGGTGAATTCCTTCATGTACTCTTGGACTGTTTCTCTTTGTTCAAGGCGGTGGAGCTTCTTATTGAGCAAACTCGGGGAAGAAATAATCCCGAAACTCATTCATGAAGTCATGCCATGTGTTGGCTCTATGCTGGGTCTCGTCGCATTTATTACGCCACCAAAGCATTACTCTAGGAACATCAAAGCGGTTCTTACCTTTGGTTTGCTCGTCGTGGATGTTGACAACACCAAAGTGCTGTTCCATGCTTTGTTCGTCTCCTTAACATCTTTGCCTTTGAATTCTTTCAGTTTCGGTACCTCTAGCTTAGGTACTGCTTACATAGGCATCGTCCACGATGCTCATCTTGCATAGGACAAGTTCGATCTTGAGCTCTTGGATCTTCACCTTCATGACTTTGACCTCGTCTCTTTGGGATCTTCCTCAAGCACTTGAACTCTATCCCTTAGAAAATCAATCGATGCTTCGAGGGCTTTATCCTTAGTTGTGCAATAGAACGTTTGTTGATGCCGTTTGTGTACTCTTGACGAAGCATAACCTCAACTTCCATGATGCTGTCTCTACCTTCATTGAGCCATTCCATGAACTCAACCATGGTACTCAGCCATGGCATACATCAAGGCTTCCCTTCTGACTATGAGTCTCCTTGACTTGGACGACCTCGCCGTTCATGATAGCTCATACATTTTCTCGAACAACAAGTGCTCCTCCTCCATTCATAATATCACAAGATGATTTCAATTTCTCTTCTTATTCTGATACCACTTGTCATGGTCCAAATGTTTGGGATTGAGACTGTGTGGCGATTTAAGCTCTCTTGGATTGTTTGAGATTGTTGCAGCTCTTAAGCCAAACCTTCCCATCATGGTTTGTTTGGCTCTTTTGGATGATTTGGGATGAGGGCCTAAACCAAGCCTTTCTTGGATCGCAAATCATTGGAGCATCTAAAGCCAAATCTTTCTTGAGATCAATTAAGATCATTGGAGCACCTAAGCCAAACCTTTCTTGGGATCGATCGCTCACTTTCTTGGGATGGATCACTCACTCGCTTAGCTGGATCTTAAAAGAGAGTTTCTAAAGAGGGAAGCTCTGAAGGAGAGAGTAAAACTTTGATTATGAAATGATTGAATGATTACAAATTTCTTATACTAATATCTCTTGGATTATAATTATTGATCGTTCTTCGATCCATAGATATCTTACTTTCTAACCTGCCAACTCTCAACATTTATGTGAGAGAGTTCCAGATTTTCGATGCAATTAATAATTACCATCTCACCTGTTCTTAAAAACTACTCTCGAGAAACCTGATCTTGGAAAATCTTAGTAAATTATGGAGGTCTTCTTCAATCATGCACAGTCCTTGATCGCAAGAACCTCATGACCGTGACAATGCGCAAGAGTCACGTGCTCACGGTGTTGGCTGGGTTGGGCGACGTGGCATCGCCTCTCGTCCATGGTGGGTCATGTGCGAACGATTCCATGGATTGCATGATGTGTTTGCATGGCGCAGGCGGGGCCACGTTATCGCCTTTCCTGCCGTCGACCTCCATTCTTGCGTGATCAAGCAGACGAGAACTTCCCCCCTCCGCCCAGAACCACCGTCGCTCATCACGGCGGAGAAGAGAGGAGACGCCGTCGATGGCACCGCCGTCGTCTTCTCCGCTTTGCCTTCCGTTGCCTCCTCTCTCGATCCAACCCCGAAACCGCCGTTCCTTTCGCTTGCCCCCGACTTCGCGGTTCCCAGGAAGCGGACCGTCCGTACGTTCTTCCCGCCTCCCTTCTTCTTCTTCTTCTTCTCCGGAGCTTTCAAGGACGGTCAGGCTCAGATGCTCTTCGCAGAGGCAATCGGCCGAAGAGAGCGAGCTCGAACTCGAGCGGCTGTTCTCGAATCTCAACCAGGCCACTCTCAAGCGGGAACCCGGTACACCATCCTCCGACCTCGCGCGGCGCGCATTTCCGAGTGGTTGCTCGTTGTCCGATGTTACCATGTAACGGCGTTGGTTTTCTCGTTTTGCTGTTTTCAGGAAGTTTGTCCAGTGCCGTTTTTCTGGTCGCGGGCACTACGGTAAGGATTCGATTAGTGACCGGCCTAAGTTAGCCTCACGTTATGTGCAGAGTGAATTTCGTACATAGGTTATGTTCATATTTTGCTGCGTCACGAACTCTCTGATAATCTGACCTCTTGCTGCCACATGCAAATTCTAGGCATGACAAATTGGATATTAAGTCTGGTCCTATTCATCAAGGAATTCTAGCGGCTCATTTTTGCTGCGATGTTCATTTAATGATTCGAAGTTCGATAGGTAGGAGCTGGGATTCTTGCCATACCTGCCGTGACGCAAGAATCTGGATTCATAGCTTCTGCGGTCATCTGCATTTTCTGTTGGATCTTCATGGTAATAATTTGAGTGATGCTTTTTGAACATGTTCAAGTTTGGGAATTTTTCTTCTTTCTTCTTCTGGGAACCACTGTCAATTCATCATTGACAACAAGCTAGTCAAATTATTGCTCATGATTAGCCATTACTGGGTGTTGAAACGTTGCAGGTTGCAACAGGGCTGCTCATTGCTGAAGTCAATGTGAACACAATGTGCGAACTGGGTTCTGGAGGTGTATCGCTGGTAATCCACTCCTGATTATCCACTTCCTCTTCCAAAAAAGCTACTACTTGATGCAACTTCTCGTGATTATCCCAAACCCAACAAGAAGTTAAAACTTGGATTGTTCTACGACATTTAATGTCAACATACTCTATTACAGCATTCAGCACATTGATCTGGTTTATTTGCTTCTATGCAAATTACAATTAACTTTATGCGAAAAAACTTTCAGGTATCAATGGCCATGAGAACTTTAGGGAAGCTTGGTGTGCAAGTCACTTGGTAAAGAATTTCCTTTGGCTACTGTTTCAGTGAGATTGCTATTGTGTTATCATTTCACCTGGAGTTGTGTTAGCAAGTGAAGTCAATGTATAAAGTGTCTGATAATAATATAAAATCCGCCACGGTTATGGGCCAGGAAGGATTTCTTTTGTTGGTCTTTAACGTTTCACATATGTAGCACTACTCATGTTTTTCTGGTGAGCTCAGATAGGGGATTATTATCTATTTGACCATCACACCATGCCATTGTATTGTTTTAAGAGGTCTATTTCTAATAATGCTACTATTGTATTCAAATCATTATTGTCACTAGCATATAGACTCGACTGGATACAAATTCTGAAATTAAGAGGGCATCAAGTGATGACAGAGCATGAAATTTTAGCATTCTTAGAAACACCTATTTAAATATATGACTCCATTAATATTGCTTTTCTGATTTTTACCTTCATTCTTGCAGTTGGTCGTACATTTTCATTCATTATGCCCTCCTCATTGCTTATGTGGCTCGTTCTTCAGAAATTCTAACAAATTCTCTCGGCCTTCCGCTGTATGGATCACCACTCTAGCTTTTCTCCTCCTGGGCTTAGTTCCTTACTAGCACTTATGAGGCACATATTTGAAGTGAATTATATATTTTCGTAGGTGTTGATGGGCAGCATTATGGTTGCAGATGGGAAAGTGCTACGCTATTCTCATTGGTAATGGGGGGAATCTGCTATTTTGGCAGGTTGGTTTAGCTTTATGATTTCTTTTGTTCAAGTAACTTCTTTATTAGCCAGACATGATAGCCAGACATGATAATCTGGAATGCTTAATATTGGTGTTAACTATAAGAATGTCCTTCCTGTTCAAACTGATTCTTGGATGAAAGATACAGATAAAAACAACTTCATCATTAAATCCACTGATGAGCAGATGATGTATCCTGTTTTCTTAGCCATATAAGCATGCCCGTATAGCCTGAAAGAATGCTTGATTTAGAGACAAACTTGACTTTGCTCACTACTAATCTCCCTTACGATATCTGCATTTGTTTTAGTTGCTTCCATGTGCTCTAGTTGGTTCATTTTATCAGCTGAATAATAGACCAATCTTGACATTGCCTAAAATTATAAGGTCTCAATTAAGATCCAAGTCAGTTCCATTTTTTTTATGTTTTTGCATTGTTATTATTGGGTAGATTTTAGAGAGATTATGGGGAATTTCCTATATAAACGTTGAAGCCACCGCTTGGATGAATGAAGTGACTCTAATCATCTTCTATTGTAGCCAGCGCTTGATTGGTGCAGTAAACGGGGTTCTGGTACTTGCTATTGTATTGTCTTTTGCAGCTCTTGTGGTAAGCTTCAATTAAGTTTCAGCTGTGCGATGTTAGTACTGTTCCTGAACTATGAATTTTCCATATGGTGATAACCAGATTTTCAACATATTTTCCTTTGTTTAAAAGTTTTCCAGATGTATTTTTCCATGGACTGCCCCTGAGATGGAATTCATTCCTGTGAATTGTACTACTTCTATCATCATGAGCTTTAGTCGTAAAATAATTGCTTTCAATGCTGCAAATTTTTTTCAGAAAAGATTTAGATTTTTCTTGTTTTCATTAATTGTCTTTTACAATTTGCATGTGTCAGTTAGAGGACTGTACTGGTGATTTCAAGTGGGTGTGTTTTTCATGTCTACTGAAGTAGAGTATGTTTCCTTAGGCAGTCGCAAGCAGAGATCTGCACTGGGAGGCTCTTCTCAAAGCCAACTTTGAAGCTGTTCCAATGAGTATACCTGTTATTGCACTATCATTTGTGTACCAGGTAACTTCAACAGACTGGAGCACTTGAAATTGTGATAAGTCTTTTTAAAAAGAACCAATTGATCAATTTGTATTGGGTTTGTGCAGAACGTGGTGCCTGTTCTTTGTACAAATCTTGAAGGAGACCTCACTAAAATAAGGTAATGGAATTTACTGGATGCACCTGTTCTGGCAGGTTTCTGGCATCTCAAGATCGTCCATCTCAGTTAACACTCCTTATCTTTGTTTTTTTATGCTGATCTCTGAATCCTTGTTTCCAGGAATTGGGTTTACTTTGAGTTTAAGACCCAGGCAATTTTTGTGTACATGTCGGCTCAGCCCTTTGTGATAAAGATAATGCGATGGCCAACTGCATTCCAATAAAATGTCACTTTCCAAGTCTCACTCTTTGCACATGAATTTAGCAAAAGTAATGGAAAATTTAGCAACTTCCAAGATTAACGAGTGGGTTAAATAGAAGTGTAGGTCAAAATGAGTTTTGCATTTTTCTTGTGGTTACTTCGCTGTTTGCTCCATAATTAGAGTGCATCTTTCTTCTCTTATATTGTCATTATTCTAGCCCTATTTCCTTTTCTTCACAAATTATTTGGAATGTTGAAATAGTTCCTTATTCTTGTTTGACACTCCTTATTGTTGTCCATGACAACATTGCACTAATTGTAGGACTGCAATTGTCCTGGGCACAGCTATACCTCTCGGCTTATTTCTTGTATGGAATGCTGTCATACTAGGAACTATTACAAGTGCTGATGTGAGTTCTGATAACTTCATTGATCCACTACAACAATTACGATCCAGTAATGGAGTGGTTGGCGTAAGTCTGGCTTCACCCATTTCAACTTTCTTTAGACAGGTTTCCACATCCATTTCAATGTAGTTTCAAACCTCCAAAAATCGGCTTTCAACTCTTAGCTTTTTATGCCTCTTGTTGTTTCCACAGCCTATAGTTGAGGTATTCTCGCTTCTTGCAATCGCAACATCTTATATCGGATTTGTTCTGGGCCTCTCCGACTTCTTGGCTGACTGTAAGTAGGCTTTGTTTTCCACCTAAGTCAATCGTGTTAAATTCCATAGATGATTCATATGAGAAGTTTCGCTTGCACCTATATGTACATGCTTATGCAGCCTAAATCTTACAATCCCTTGCGGAGATCATCCGTGCTAGAGGCAGCTCTTTAATTTTGCAATAGAGTATGTAGCACACGCCCGTCACAAATGTCTTTCGCCAAAACATATGAGAGTGCATAGCACCCCTTACACTCTTATTTCAAATCGTCACCTCCAAACTTTGTCTGAGACATGACATAAGTCACAATCTCGAATAAACAATCGTATTACTGTCATTGATGTTGGTAATCTTGAATCTGCAGTGTTGAAGCTCCCCTCTGGTCAGAGCAAACCCCTACCATATCTCTTGACCTTGGTTCCTCCGCTCATACTCTCATTGCTAGATCCAGAAATTTTCTTCAAAGCCTTGGATTTTGCTGGAACTTATGGAGGTAAGCCTAACTCTTCTAGCACAAATTGAGGGCAGGTTTAATCTCGCAAACTCGTTCGTTTCATTTTCTTATATCCCCTGTCCCCTGTTCATATTAGTGCTGGTGCTCTTTGGAATCCTCCCTGCTGCGATGTCGTGGTCAGAAAGGCAATCGAATTCAATTACATCAACGAGACTACCCACGCTGGTTCCCGGTGGACGGCTCACTCTTGCGTTAATCGGTGGAGGGGCGGGATGGGTGATAATATCTGAACTACTAGAGAACCTCGGGAAGACATGAAGCATCAAAGATTCATCGTCTCCGCCAGATACCCAAGCAATGGTCACTTAAATGGACAGCTCAAGCACAACATATTCTTTTAAACACCAGCAGCCGCTGACCATCACCTTTTTTCATAGTGTGCGCGTGAACAAGGTTTCTCGTTTTGTCAAAGTTCCTTAGGTCGTCTTCCCTCAAGTCGTCATTTTCATTCAAATGTACAAACAACGGACGGCAAGCTATGGTCCCCATGATCAGATCTTACTTTGAAAGCGCAACCTGCGATTAGACTCACATAACTACGATGATGTTAATATCTTCCCCCTCACATTGTTATCGAGTGTCCAAAACATTGGTTGAGCAACAAAATAAAGAAACTTCGATTTTCAATTTCCCATGTGGCAGCTTTTCTTGTAGTGTGTATAACTCGTGCCTTGAAGATTAAAGCTCGCCATGAGAAGTAAAATTTCTCTCTATTAAACATGCTTGCTCTGCATCGGTGGCCCAACCATTTTGGTACATCTAGGGCAATCTGACCACGGAAATAAAAAAGCTCCACCCCTATATCCATACATCACCCTTCAGATTAACAGCCATTATTGTTTGTACTAGCTGTCCACCCACGCACGCACGCACGCGCATAAAAAAGATGAAAATGGGGGATTGCAAAAACATGTAGTAGCTGTCGAACCTACAAGCACCTCCTACGCAAAAAAACAGAGCTATTGCATATTGGAGTTCACCACACACACGACCATGCACAGAAAAATGATATGGGAACTGATATTCAATCAAGCCGCGGCTTCAAAGACCATATCCACTTCAGAAACAGAGACAATTTTAACAGAGATAGTTTCGGAGACAACTTTCAGTACGGACCCACAGCAAACAAGTAGTGATCATTTAAGTATTTAGACCAACCGACGATTATTTATGAACTCTTATCACTATCCCAAGTATGGCCGGATTCAGTAATCAAATGGCCATCCGGAGTAATTCATCTCATGATTTTGTTCATGAATGGTTCTCGGGTTGCTTCCTCTTGTTTCAGTGTACTGCTGGGTATTAGAATTTGATGAATCAGAAGGCCGTGGGAATAGACGACTCCTCCACTGATTTTGCCTCCCACTGTCCCTGCCACTGTCACCACTCCTTATAGTGCTGCTGCTGCTGCTTCTACTCTGGTCACTCCAACTTTGACCCCCCCGAACAGAACCGGTACCCAGCGGAGGCATCTCGAAGCGGCAAACAGGACAGGAATTGTGCCGTTCCAACCAAGGCACAATGCAATCAGGGTGATAAAAGTGGTGGCAAGGCATCATCTTCGCTTCAGCTTGCAGCTCGAATTCCTCCTTGCAGACAGGACACTCTGAATCAGCCCGAAGATGTGTCTGAGTGATCTTGATGGTCGGCAATGCATCGATTGCCGATCGAGGTGCCGGGGGTGGACCGCTTCTTCCATCAACAGAGAGCTGTTCAATCAATTGGTCAAGTCCCGGGCCCACGAAATAGTCATCCAACTCAGCAAACCCTGGTCTTCGACCTGCTATATGATGCTAAAGGTTGAATATCTTATTTAACAATGCATGTGGTGACTAGAAAAAAGAGAAGGGAGGTGGGACTGATGAAGAAAAGGAAAGTAGAAACACTGAAACTATGTTTAGGTCCCAACCTGGACGTCCTCTGACATCAAAACTAGGATTTCCTCCTGCAACCGCATCCCTCGTTACCAAATCAACAAAGCGAAGAAATCTGCTTCTGGGGTCGAGAACATTATCGCCGATCAGAGCAAAGAAAGCATCAAATACTGGATTCACTTGAGGAGAGAGATCCATTGGGTACGGCGCTGAAACATCTGCTGATGCCAGAGCCTGTACCTCTTGAAGTTCTTGCACAAAGCCTCCATCACAGTAAGGACAAATTACTTCTCCGCCTTGAAGCCCAATTGACCGGTTGCACTGATGGCACCAATGTGTCACTTCTCCATTATTCATCCTTTCTTTGTACAGGTGCAAATATCAAAACAGAAGACGTCCTTCCTTCTGCATTAGATAATTTACAGTTGCATTACACCAAATAACATCTGAATATAACACCGATAAAGGGGTCTCTTTTACAGAAGTTGAAAGGGGCAACAAACCCATTTGCGCACATCTTTCTTTCATTGATACGACACAAGAGCTCATGATATATTCTGGAAAGAACAATTCACTACCATATCTTTCAAAACGAAAACTAAATCCAATCATCGAATCAGCCAATGGCACCTCAACAAGAAGCTGGCAGACTCAGAACAGGAGTAAGAACAGCAGCTGAATTTATTACTACACAAAGCAACCACACTTCTGAGCTTTACTCGGTCTACAACGAAATCCCGCGCACGATCAACGGTGACACCTTCACACGAGTCGAGGCAATTAAATACATCAAAAAAAGAAAAAGAAAAAGGCTGATTCTTGGACATCAACTAATTCTCCCAATTCATATTGCAAATAATGCTTCTTCTTTTTCCTCTTTTTTGTGTATTGCAGAAGCATAGGCATCCTCCGCAAAAAGCGAAACAAAAAGCTGGATCCGAGCTATAATCACGGAGAACAGGACCCTTCGTCACAAGCATCATCGCACAACAATTCAACCCGAGAAAGGAACCGAATTTCAGGATCCTGTCACGATTTCAACCAGCAAACGAGAAAAAAACGAAATCACAAGAAACTGTCACCTGGAAATCGACAACCAAAAAAAAGGAAATAAGGGGCTAAAGTCAGTCAGTCAGTCAAACATTAAACACCCAAAAAGCAAGCGAGGAGATTCTTCGCCAAGAAGAATATCCAACCACCCCCCACGAAAGAGGATCTCGCAGCGATCAGCATCCGATCTCCACCGGCGATACAAAAAAGGATGGCAAAAAAAAAAAAAAAAGAAGAAGAAGAAGAAGAAGGTGTCAAAAAAGAGAAGATCCAAAACCCACCAAAGAGACGGGGAGAGGGAAAAGGCGGAGAGAGAGATCCCCAGATCAAGACATGGACGCCAAAAGCTCCGCCAAGGACGACCCCCTTTCTCTCTCTAAAAGTTCTGCATCGCCGCCGCCGCCGCCGCCGCCGCTCCCCCGCACCAAAGACGAAGCTCGGTGGAGACGATCTGCAAGCTGGAGCCGGAGATGATCTTTTCCACCCTTTTTTATTTTTTTAAAGCTTGGGATAGAGGAGTGAGCGAGCGAGCGAGTGAGCGAGAAAAGTGAGTCAATTATTAGCATTAGCAAAGAGAGGGAAAAGACTAGCATTCCCCCACGTTATCTCTTTTTTTGGCTAAGATAATGATATAAATATTTTCTTCTTCTTCTGCTTCTTCCTTTTTTGCTTTTGTCATTTTCACACCGCCGAAATAAAGCCTGGGATTCTTGGGGAAAATTGATTATAAATGCCTGAGACAATAAAATAAAGAAAAGAGAGAGCTTTCGCACCCCATCGAGGAAAGGAGAGGTGGAAAGTAATATCGTCCTCGCTGGCTCTTATATTTATGACAGTTTTAGGAGCGTGCATGACCTACCGAAAATAGACAGCACGCCTAATTCACATCTTAACGGAATATCATTTATTGCTCTCCCTTTTAATAGTCATTCAGGATGGACACAATCAGGATTTGGCGACTAGGCTCTCTCGAATGCGCGTCTTTCGATTTTTCTCATTTTGACTCCTATCCCTAGCAAGATAAGTATAATTATTTCATCACAAGACATTTCATGTTAACTGAATAAGTCCGACTCTCCAATTCCTTTTTTTTTATAAATATTTTTAGTATTCATGCGATCAGTGCTAACGAATAAGCAATTCGCAAGATTAATTAAGGATGTCGAATACCCCCACCCCACCCCACGTAAAATGATCTTAGTGGAAGGTGCTTTAGATGCACATTATTATATATAGTTCATGGCATGATTGACCGATATATTCTATTAGTAAGGTAAATATCAATGAGGGAAGGGGGCATAAGTGGCATGTTGGTTTTTTTTTTGTCTTTTTTTTGTCTTTTTTGTCTTTCGCTTTTCTTGTCTAGGAAGGCATCTGGGTTTTGAGTGTGGTGTTGTGATGTAGACTAACAAGCATTTGGAATGGTGCGCAAAGTTGGAAGGCAACTGAAATGGTCCACGCCTTCTGCTAAAGAATATCTCCCGAGTCTTCTCAATCATCCCGTTCATGTTTCTTCTTCTATTCAAAGACAACATGGGTGAGGACCCCAGTCAGTTTCAATGAGGACACGCAGGTCTTATCTTTTTTAATTTCTAATTTTCTATTTTTTACTTACCTTTTGGTTTGGCAAATAAGGCAAATAAGGACTACGGGGAACCACCATATGGCATGGCCTCACCAGGTTCGCGGAACAAACCGGTCTTGACTCCAGCAACCAGTAAAGAGTCGAGACATATAATTATTAGGTAAGACATCGGTGCATTTGGTTAGATTTTTAGAAAAAATCTTCAGGAAAATACAAAGGAATTTAAGTTAGAGGGATTTTTTAAAATGCAAATTGTATTTGGTAAATTATAATCTAAAAATCCATTATGAAGTATTTTTGAGCAAAATAGTATTTGTAGGACTTATATTTACAAAGGGCCTTTGTTATTGAAAAAAGAAACAAAAATATTTGGCCCATGAAAAGCAACGACCGCCGGCAATATGGATCGCTAGCAACGGCCATCATCTAAGATCACTGGACCTCAGGCGGCCCCTAGAGACCACCGGCGAGGGTCGCTCAAAGTCAGGTGACCCAAGGCAACCCCTAGAAACCACTTGCGAGGGCTGCTCAAGGTCGGGCGACCCTCACTTGGGTCGCCGTGACTGTCGTCGACCTTCCTCTAGCCGGTCGCCGGCCCCTTGCAGCCCTGTGCAAGCCCACCGGCCGCCCTCAACGGAGAAGATGAACAGCCATATTTACATGCCCAAAAGCCTGAAAGCGCAAGACCAGCCTTGTGAATGCCAACTTTTGCCTAATGGGCTTTGTAAAATTTTTCTCAAACACCCGATATTTGGCTAAAAGGACTTTGGGTATTCGAAGCCCAATCCCACTTTCCAAACGCAGCCATCGACTACTTTGCCCCACTAGGCTGGTGCTGCAGCTGCTCCATGCAACACTTTTCCTAGTCCGGGATATCGTGCCCATAGATCTAAATAAGGCCAGCAAATAAAAACCACAAGAAAATAAGAAGTAGCAAGTCTAGAGCTAAGGGCCAGTCCGACATGATTGCTTCAGGTGTGACTAAGCAATAACAACAGCACAGGAAGAACAAATCGACATGTAGCTCGAGTTATAAAGCATTCAAAGGAATTCACTTGACATTGTCCAGAGGACTCAAAAAAGAGAACTCAAATCTTGAAGGCAGAAATCCCAAACGTAAGGTGGAAGTTGCAAAATCCATAAGCCGGAAAAGGAGCCGGAATTTCCAATATCCTAAAAACTCGCTATTCCCGAGGGTTGACGAGAAGGCACATCATAGTCGCCTGTCGGGTTGTATACTAGTGCCATGCAGTCCTATCACCCATATTCTCGGGGACTCAGTAAAAATCAGTACCAAGAAGTGCTCCTATATAATCTGCCCGTCCAATTTTGTATTCACTAGGCTGACTTTTGCGCTGGCACCAATCTAAATCAAGCAAAGCATCTGGCCCGTTAATGTGCATCTGATCTAGGATGTCTTGCTTTCCTTCAAAATCAGTGAAAGTTTTGCTATCTTCCTCAGGCTTAATGTCAAATCCTGCATGAAAGACAAACCGGAATCTCCACTGAGAAAATGCTTAAGCATATTCTGGCACCAAAACAATGCCATTATCAATTTACAAACTATAAGCAACATTAAGTGATCGCACCAGGCATGGTGTCGGCGGATTGGGGTTCTTCAAACGATTTTCTGCTGGCAGGAGAGCAATGATTGAGCACTGATGTGGCATTATCACCTAAAGGAGAATCTGGGGCAGCATACACTTCCTGCTTTGTCCTGAGCTGAACTGGAGAAGAGTTGCAAGCTTCATTGCCAGAAACGACTGTAGTCTGGGCACAAGTCTTTTGCTTAGAGCAGGCCTCATAGATAACTGCTTCCAGTAGACCACACCCCCGCGGTGAATGACAATCTGACTGATAGTGCTCACATGGAGATGACCGTATTAGAGGATCAATAAACTCAAGAGAAGGCCGTGGGGACACAGGAGTACCACAGCTACTTTGCTGAGTTTCTGTATATTGGAGTGAAGGGAGCTCCGACTTCATGGCCTCCAAATAGGGCACAGAAGAAGGGTAGTTGCCATTTAGAAAGGCATGGCTGCCGGGGAGATCGCCCAGTAGAGACTGGTTAGTCGAGTCAGGATTGACATCATATGGCGATGACAACACAAAGGACTCGGGAATGATCTCGGAAGAATAATCAGCATACTGACCAAAGGAAGAGAAACTGTCATTACTTCCAGCATCCAAGACAGGAAATGGGGTCTCAGACCCCCGAAGGCGTTTAGGAGACCGGCTTGATGGAAATGGAAGGCAGTAAGCATCAGATAGACACATTGCCTCTCTCCCAAACCCACAAGGAGGAACGTCCAGAAGTGTAGACCAAAAAGACGAGAAACCAAGATGCAGTTCCAGTTTCCTAAAATCCACCTCTGGGATCTCGAGTGGATCTGCCTGTGAAAGATCACAATTATCTTCGCCTGCAGTATGCAAGTTACCCATGTTATCAGTTTCTTGATTCCCACTTGACACTTGCAGACAAACCTCAGTTGGATATATAGGCATGCCAGTGCGTTGCAGTCGCTTAATTCTTGTATTCCAGTAGTTCTTTATCTCATTGTCTGTACGCCCGGGTAACTGAAAGAGGGAAGGAAGAAATCAATCAGCATGACAAGAAGACAAGAATCGAAGGTTCTATTTGTTTAAATGAACAAGATTAGTTTTCAAATCATAAATACAAGTACTCATGCTCTGCTACACCAATGATAGCAAGAGATTGGACATGGTAACTTTCAAAATGCCACATCATCCAAGAGACAAGACGTAATCAATCAAACACAAGGTCACATCTCTAACCCTATATTCAGCAACAAAGAAATATGGAGAGGGGAATTCTTTTGCACATATCCTATTCCAAGCTATATGACTGTCAAATTTTGATTCATTTTTAGAAAATAATCAGTTATCACAAGAATTTAAAGACGGTGATTGCAAAACTTTTGACCAAAAACTCAGAGTAAAAATCATGTCTATTGGACCTGTCAGAATTCATTAAGATACCATCCCCAGAAAGAAGGCTTCATGATATAGAATGAGATGCACGAAGTCACCATTGCAAAAGCAGGAAAAACAAATGTGCCAATTTAGTGAAAACTTGTCCCCTAATCCTCCAACTTAAACTAGCTAGAAGTATACCTCCCAAGATTGTAAACAGTAATTCAAAGTTCCAAATTCCATCTTATGTCCCCAAAAAAAAAAAAAAAAAAAAAATAGCCAGGGGATCAATCCTTTTTGCTATTTTTGACTCCTCACTTTATTTGATAAATAAATCATACTGTTCCCAACCATTGCCATCAAAGATGTCACGGGATACTACAGCAACATTTCAGAAGCAGCAAAAGACATACAAGACAAGCACCAAAAAGCCACAATAGATTATATGAAAATATTTAAAAAGACAACATTTTGAGAACCTCTGCAGCCATTCGAGCCCATTTGTTTCCCATTTTCGCGTGGAGCTCAATAATAAGACGCTCTTCCTCGGGAGAAAATGCACCTTTCTTCAGATCAGGTCTCAGGTGATTTGCCCACCGCAAACGACAGCTTTTCCCACACCTGGCAAGCCCTGAATGCTTCTGGACCGCATTCCAATTTCCCTCCCCATGCTTAGTGACATAGTCGACCAAAATTGCATCTTCTGCCGCTGTCCAAGGGCCTTTCTTCAAAGGAATCCCTCCTCCATCACTGGCTTCCTCACCAGATGGCGAGTGCCTGCGAATCTTGCGCACTTTCTTATCCCTGCCACCATCTGTCGTGCTTCGCATCTTGACCAATATGCCTACAAAAAAAAAAAAATGTTTTCCACGTTATTAACAAATGGACTTAGAAAAAGCAATAGAGCAGAGACAAAATACATCACTCCTATCAGCAATAACAAGACCTAGTAATTCTTGTGCATAGATAAACCTTCTTCCCTTCTTCCTGATGACTGTTTACTTTTCTTTTCTAGCCATTCTTTTTTTTGTATAGCAACCTAGCAATTGTATCTGCATGATGATTGATGCAATATGAAAAAAAGGAATGGAACACGACGATCAGCCCTCTGTACCAATGGTAACCAAAAGCATCAGATATGCAAGGCCGAGAGCCTGAGAGACTAAAGAATCACCGTTCTAGACAGTCATACAATCAGAGCCATGCACTATCATCCACTTCGGAATCACCCCTTGGACAATAGTGATTGAAATCATACTTCTTGCCAGTCATGGAATCGAAGCCGCCTAGTATAATCATGAAAGAAAAATTTACCAGAAGCAAATGGCGCCTGGTCAGATTCCACCGGAAGAACTAATCATTGCTCATGATCTTGGCTTTCGCGTCCACCGCATCCTCAAAATAATCCTTCGCGCCCATTCGAAACTCAGCTTCAATCTCAAAGCGGAGGCGAGAGCCTCCCTCCGGAATCCAACCCGATCCTCGCAAACTCGCTCTCTAGAAAGCCGACTACTAGGTAGAGAGAGAGAGGGGGCGAAAAAGGAACAAGAAGAAGAAGAAGAAGCGGAAGCTCAATTCGCAATCTCGACGGATTCCGCAAAAGTCGAATCGGCTCGCCGCCTTCTCGCGCGGACGATCACCGGCAGCGAAATCCGGAACGAACTGCAACTCCACTCCGCCGGAGACGCGGATTTCAGCGGGAGACGAGAGGCCGGACGTAGCCCGATGCGCTCCGATCTCACGCTCCCATCTGGTATACTCCGGGCCGCCGCCGCCGCCGCCGCCGCGTCGCTCACACTCTCGGCTCTCCCTCTGCAAGCTCGAGGAGAGCGGAGGAGCGAGCGGGGGGAGGTTTTGCAGAGAGAGAGAGAGAGAGAGCAGAAGACGAGTGAATCGATGGAGATCTTCTTGGGCCCCCACCAAATCTCGATCACGCTCGAGCCTCTCGCTCCCTCGATTCGATTATTATTTAATAAAATCCCGAGCGAGGGGAAAAAGGAAAAATTGAGAATAAAGAAATTGAATGCTAATCATTTGATCGGGTCAGAAGGGTGGCGCCTGTTCCCCGATTACGAAGCGGGTGCTGAAGCAGGAGGAGGCGGAGGAGGGAGAGGAGCGTAGGGAGGAGGGGAGAGATGGCGCGTGGCCTCAGCGCGGTACAGGTGGCGGCTCGTGGCGGCTCCGTGGCGGGTACGCGCTATCCGTGGGAAGTGGGGGAGGGAAGGCGAGAGAGGGAGAGAACGGGGAGAGAGAGAGAGAGAGAGTTTTGAGTTTTGCTATCTGTACGCCGATGCTGAAGAAAGAGAGTGGCCGATTTCCCGGCCAAGTCAAAAGGAGGATATTATTTGGAGAACGCAGAACTGAATATCTATCAATTTTTTGAATTTTTGAATACAAAACAATTGCTAAATATTCATTGTAGCCCCTATTTAGGTTAAAAAATTTAGTGTTGTCGTATCATTAGTTTAAATTAAACTGACATTAGATTTTGATCTTTCGAGTTTTCAAGATAAATAACAAAACATAAAAGCTAATGTGAAAGTCGATGACAAATGAATAAACAAAAATTCATGGCATTTGAAAGTTGACGAGAAAATTGGTAACTAAGTTCATGGTCCTACCGACCCCAAAAAAAAAAGAAGTTCATGGTCCTAGTACTCCCCCTTGCGCTGCCATTGATTCACATTTTTTGAGTGCCTTCGACACCAAATCATTGATTCAATCAATTGATTGTCAATGGTTATTGTGACGAATCTTTTCAAAATTAAAGGAAGATATCTATGTGTCATAGAATTTAGAGAAAATTAATTTTACACTTATCACACATCGTCAAGCCCATGCCCATGGATGTGGACCATCCACACAAAAATTATTGGCTAATGCCCCGAGAGAGAAGGGGGGGGACATACCATTTACCTAATAGTGGTCTTTTTTATTTTCAAAGCAATGTATATCTCGTGTTACTATCACGCCTCTTCTTCATTCTAAATCGAGGGAACCACCATCGTCAGTCAGGTCTATTTGGAGACCAGGAACGCACCTCTTCTTTATTCTAAATCAAGGGAACCAACCACGTTAGTCGGCTCTATAAATTGGAGATCATCATAGTTGAACACAGTCCTTAGATCAAGTGAGATCGACGGGGGTCTCGCTATCTTCGACTTGGGATAGGCTTTTCATCCGGCTCTGAAATATCCATTCACGGAGTAATTAAACACGGTGGACCTTCATAACTTCTCTTTGGGTATTTCTCACTGCAGCATCCTCCTAGCCCAAAACATAATTTCGAGACTACCCTTCGAATCGACCCACCTATTCCGACCGGGGAGAAAATGCCACTCGACAGGGTGATTCTGAAATTGCAGAGGCTCGATTAGATCAAGGCCGCTAAGTATAAGGTGGAGGCACGTCAGACCCAGTTCGACCGTGTCAAACTATTCGAATTTGAAGGCAAATGGCAAACGGGATCGTCTCGGGTGGGCGCACAGAGGTCACTCCCGAATGCAAATGGCAACGATCGCCATCCAATGCCTTGACACCAAGTTGACAAACAGAGTGACGATGCCCCAGACAAGCAACGAAATGGTGACTTGCGAATTGTGCAAGACAGAAACTGCAAGACCAGTACCAAAAATGGAGCACTCACCCCTCTTGACAGTCACCGGTCATCGATGCAACAAAAAAACTTCCAAAGTGGGGAAGACGAGTTCTGAGGGATTCCTTTGACACTAGAGCGACCTTGCCGAACAGGAGGATCTGGCCAACATGGAGAAATTCAATAAACATCGAGTTTGCGCCATTAGATGAAAGGCATGGTGCCAGAGAAAAAGGTACAAAACAAATACAGATTCAAGGCCATAAAAAACAAGGCTTTACACATAGCAATCGAGAAATCTTCAATCAGGGAAAGTTCTTTTTGGACATTGGGTCTCTGATGCTGTATCTTCAATGTAAGACCATATCAGATAACGTAGAAATCGTCACACTGTCAACTCTGAAAACAAAAATTAGTTAAAAAGGTGTGACTAATGAGCATGACGACGGTTCAGTCCCCCACAACAACAGAACTGACTCGCCGTGAAACCACATTCGAAATTGAGATCATCTTAACATTCAAAAACATCGTAAAAGTATGCAGTGTTGAAGTAATTGAATGAGCATATGGATTTATCTACATTTCCCAACTTGACAGTCATGGAAAATCCAAATTAATTTGATACTTACATGACATAAAACATAAGCAAGGACCCTCCCAGCTGAAGAAGATGCAGGTTTTCTAATTCAACATCCGATATCAGCTGGTGAGCAAAAAAGGAATCCATCATTATGGACATGCACGAATGGTCATTAGGAGCAGAACAGCCTCGAAAACAAGTAGCCATGGCATCCCTGCACAGTGTCGAGCAAAGGAACTGTTTGGCATGCTTCTTCAACACCACGGTTACTCCATTTCTCTGTAATAGCTTCGGCAGCATGAGCGATCTGGTGCTGCAACACAGCAGCTCCCAGCGGCCCAACCACGTTCAGCCTAGTAGCAGCAGAAATAATATCTCTCAGAGTAATGAACATGAAGGCTCTCTGACATGTCTCACTCTCGAGCCCAAGAAGTCCACATACAACCCCGAAGATTGGAGCATGGTGAAAAGAAATGGCTCCAGAACTCAAAAAGTTCTCTCTCATCATTTTAAGCGACGGGATTTCGGAAAACACAGACGCAGCCACCCTCATCAGTGCCGATCCTTGAGCTACAGATGCTTTTCGGCCCACTTCATTAGTTAGCATTGCGTCTAGCATTCTGTCGAGCTTACACAAAGTATCCGCACTCGGCGATTTGCTTGCAGTGTAGACGAAAGGAAGGAGTAAACTGCCAGTGTTCTCCAACACGTGCATTACAAAGGTATGAAGATCTTCAGGCCTAGTGATCACACGGGTTTGTAATGCAGCCTCTAGACCAAACGAATGCGCAAATCCCCCCGTGGGAAGGATGGAATCGAGCAGCTGCCACTGGCTCCACTGCAGGGGCAAGTCGGTAGAAGCGGGTCTTTTCCGATTGTTGCTCCTTTCCATATCGATCTCCATCGTCGTCACTCTGGAAAAGAAAAAATGAATCGAAAGCATACGTTACATTAAACACGAGGAATAAGGAGGCCCCAAATTATTCCCGTTTCTGCCCAAACAAAAAGCTTATGGATTCTGAGAACATAAGCATCGAGCGATTAAGAATTATTTCCCCATTCGGGCACAAGACAACTTCAACACATAACAAACAGGTTGCGAGATCGAATTCCTACATGGACACGGCGAAACCAATTTATTTAGACAGGTGGGTAATGGAGCTTTTCACCATTTTCATCGAATCAAATCGACCCCAAGTTGATGACTTCTACGATTCATCGCGAATCACATCACGGGAACGATGCAAGGTTTCTCTAACGCAATCACAGCAAAATCTCCTTCCGTTCCTCCGCTAAACATGGTAAGCGTCAATTCAGACGACGACCCAGACAAACTCTCTCCAAGTCATCGCCCCTTCCGACGAACGATGGATGAGTCTGCTCGTCATAACATGCCGACGCAGCGAACCGAGAGAACGAGGAGAACCTCAAAACAGAGGTAAAAAATTCGGCATACCGAAGCGCTAAACACGGGGGAAAACAATCGATTTCGACGTCAACCAATCTTTACCGGGACTTGGTCGCGCTCGCCGATCCCTCGAACCGCACGCGAAGCGGGCTCAGCTGAACCGGCTGATTCGGACTGAGACCGGGAAGGCCGTGGGAGAGCTTGTTTCGGTAGTCGCCGAGCCGCACGAGCGACCCGCTTGGAGTAGGAGGAGAGGAACGTGCGAGAAAGTGGAAACGAGGAAACGGGGAGTGAAGTGCAGCGGGACCTGATAACTAATTAATTTTCCTGAACACAAAAATATATTTAATAACGTCAGTAATTTTTTTTTTTTTTTTTTTACTTTTCGAAACACAGTCAGAAAATAAATTTATGACAGAGGTAATTACTTCTTTATTTTCGAAAATAAAAAAAAATTATTTTCAAAAGAAAAATATTTTCAGATGCATCCAAAGTCTATTTAATATTGGACCATTGTTTTCACATGGACAAAACAGAAAGTCATATGTATTTGAAATCAAAGCGTCTCTATCTCAATTTTGCATTTTAGATTTTTAGAAAATACAAAGCTTGGATGACTTTTTGTATATGAAAGCTTACAGGCTTTTCAAAATCCGCGATAATTGTGATTGAGCGAGTCAGATTTCAAAGCCTTAGTCAGGTCACAATTGTTATTCCAAAACCAAATAATGTCAACCGGAGTTCGACGGATGCCATCATCAATCATTGACTGAACGGATGAATGATGTCTCCAGGGACACCTGACCAAAAACGATGTCTCTAGGGATCAGCTTCCAAAGACAGTTTGCCATTTGGATGTTTCGACGGATTTCGTCTCGAATTCTTTCAAGCTCTTTTGAAAATTCAACAGCCTTAAAATCATTATGATTTCATTCAACTAACTTTTTTATGGTCTTACATACAAGTGTCCAATGGCATGTCTTTTTGTTTTGAAGACGGCCCGAGTTCAAGGAAGAGAAACCTTCACCTATATACCCAAAAAAAAAAAAAAAAAAAAAAAAAGGAATACATGTGCGCCAGGTATAAACAAGGTGTTGCCTAGATCATTGGGTTCTCGCCCTGATTCAGGCACTCACGCCAATAATGCGAAGGCAGCTACAAAGGCGACAACCTCACACCGTGCTTGTAACGTAAAAACGCGGCTCGAGATGCTTAATCCCGATTCCCATGGCGGTCGAGCTTAGAAGGGGCGTTCTCAGCCCATCCTTTGTTGTATGAAGCTCTTCCAGAGCCGCCAGAACGTCGACCATCCGTGGCCTGCTCTTGGGATCCGTGTGGAGGCATTGCAAAGCGAGAGCAGAAGCGGCTTGGGCTCCTCTCTTGGAGAATTGACCGCCCAGTTTCAAGTCCATGATTCTAAAGATCCGCCTCTTTTCGCTTAAGAAAGGCTTCGCCCACTCGACCAAGGTCTCTTCGACATATCCAGGTCTGTCATAATCCAGAGCCGGTCGTCCACTGAGTAATTCTAACAAAACAACACCAAAGCTGTAGACGTCGCTCTTTGGTGTTAGGTGACCTGTTTCACGTGATAATCGATCATTAGATAAACAGATAATGGAATAGAGAAAGAACTCTTAAAACTCGATAGCATGTAAACTATAAATTTCAACGCATATTTTTCACTTCTTGAATAGCGCTCTATAATTATAATTTTCTGAAATTGCTACAAACCCCCCCCGCCCCCAAAAAAAAAAAAAGGAAAAGACTGAACAATTGATTCATTAGCAGCTTCAGACATTCAAGCAGCAAGAATAAAATTCAGGTGCAGAAGCCAAAGCTTCCAAAGTCTCAAGATAAGTGAGCCAAACTTGCAACACGAATTTTTATTTTTTATTTTTGAAAATACACAGGATTTATCTGTTACTGATTGACCCAGTCACCCAACCATGCTCTAAGTCTCAATTCAAACATGGCAGGCTGTACTGGTTGTACAATTTTCCATGAAATCATGAATTCTTTATAAATAAAAAGTCCAATGTGACAGGAAGATCAGACTGACCTGTTGCCACATACTCTGGAGCTGCATAGCCCTGGGTTCCCACTACTCGTGTTGAAACATGAGTTTTATCCCCAGTAGGCCCGTCCCTTGCTAGGCCAAAATCTGAAAGTTTGGCATTAAAATCCTGCAATATTAAGCCTACTTCATTAAGCAAAAAAGCAAGGTTCTACTCCAACCGCCCACTTATATGATTAACAGATGAAAACATTTAGAAAGTTTCAGCTCACCGAATCAAGCAAAATATTGGAAGCCTTTAAATCACGGTAGATGACATTAGCATCTAAGCCATGCAAGAAAGCCAACCCTCGTGCGACACTGATGGCAATATTCATCCTTGTAGCCCAAGGAATGGGTTCAACGCCTTCTGCAGAGATAGATAAAGGTCAGCAAATAGTTAGTGCATCGAAACTTTATGTTTCCAAATTGAGTTCAACCAATAAAACATTCCATCCCCTGACATTCAAGATGTAGATTAGAGGGTATGAAATTTTCCTGTGGTCATAACTCAGATCTAGTGTTATCTGTCTTTGGTGACTCTCCTAGAATTATCCTCTACTTTGCTCTCCAAATAGTTTTCCCAAATTTCTGAGTTACAAAATAAACAGCATCATATGGATTTCCCCAAATCATTTTCCAACCAGTCTTCAGAATCTCACGGACAATTCAGGGCATTTACAAAGTGCACTCTTGTCATATTTCCTTTCCTCATCGAGTGACTATGTTCCGTATGTAAGATGTCCAGCCCTTCGAAAACTAAAACTGTCATCCTTTGACATAAATGAAGCAGAATATGCCCAGTCTTTTTAGGCCTTGCTAACAAATCAAGTGGAATAAGCCTTTGAGAGAGGAAAAAGAAGGGGCACAATTCACAGACCCTTCCTTAACATTGGCTCTCTGGCTTTTCTCCAACCCAACAGTGTTATCGTAAGCACAATTTTCCAGAGGAGAAGTGCAGAAGTCAAAAAACGCTGGGCTTATGAAGAATATGCACTTACTTCTGAATAAATGATTCTCCAAGCTACCCTTTGGCATAAACTCATACACGAGTAGTCTGTTATCCGACTCACAGCAATAACCAATAAGCTTAACAAGATTCTCGTGGTGAATTTTGCCCAAATAATTTACTTCTGCCTGCCAATGAAACAGAAACAAGTCAACTGCGGAACAAAAAAGACGCTCAAAGAAAGAGTAGAGGAGAATGTCAGAAGAGCAATCCACGTACAAGCCATTCCTTGTGGCCTTGAGTGCCCTCAGACTTCTGTTTCTTTATAGCCACCACCATCCCGCTTCCAGGTTTAGTAGGAGATAGTGTATTCACATCGATCCATCCTTTGAACACACAACCAAACCCTCCCTCTCCAAGCATAGAATCAGAGCGGAAGTTTCTGGTAGCATTCTTGAGATCGCTGAAGCTAAAGGACTTGAGATGGTTGGGGACCGAGGAATCAAGCTTGGAATTCACCAGAGATTTCTCCAAACCCGTTATAGCCTTTTGCTGGTTGAGAGGGGGCGGATCCCTCCGAACGTTGCTAAGAGATCGCTTAGCTTCTGAGACAAAATTACCAAGGAAGCCATAAGTAAAGCTCGACCTTATAACATAAACAGATACCCAGTATTGTTGCCACATGACAGAACAATAAAGAACTTGAAGTCGGATAAGAATCTGATCTGCAGTTGAGCTCACGACCTTAATCAAAACGCATTACTAACGTCACACATTTCTACAGTTCAATGTTACTTGCAGCATCTGTCAAACATAAAAAGCACCACGACAAAAGCACCAAAAAAAATAATCACCACCCTGATTAAGTAATTGTCCATCAAACACAAACTTGGGTCCGGCATTTACGCTAGTAGGCAACTGAATTGTCAAAAGACATTGGTTGCTCCAGTAATTAAACAGAGAAAAGATTCTTGGTACACCTGATGGAAAATCCTGCACCAAATAATCATTTAAGCAGAACCACAGAACAAGAGCAAACTCCAAAATTAAACTCCCACAAGTTGACTGTGAATTCAGGAATCACAACGGGAAGATTGAGAACTATAGCCTTGTTCAAGCACACTACCTAGAACCAAATTCACCTTGCAAAACAGTAACCATCCTGTTCCATCAAAACAAAAAAGCACTGCTTCGCTCACAATGCGCCTCAATCAAAGCTCGAGAATAACCGAACAAACTGGCATTTCCAACGCATTAAACGGCATAAGAACGTCCCTTATTTCGCCGCTGATCACCAACGCAGCTCGATCACGAAAACAAAACATAGACAGAAACGAAAAAAAAAAAAAAAAAAAAATCCAAGAGCACCCACCGCCGAGGGAACTGGACGAAGCGTGAGCGCACTTCGCAGGCTTCCCACCGCAGAGTCCCATTGCCAGACGGCTTCCCCAAGCAGAGACTAGCTCTCAAAACTCCACGAAACGAAGCGAAATCCACCCCCTCGGCACGAAGAAGACAGTTAGACCGAGGCGGCGCTCGAACAGCCCATCATATATAAAGGGCCCCGGAGACAGACAATCGCCGGCAGTAAAAATAATGGGTGCGGCCTTTGCCTGCGCATGAGCTGGCGACTAAGTCAAAGGAGATGAACCCGGAATTCTCCATTGAAAGCGAAGGGAATTCAGCATTCGACAACTCTGAATGGATCGGACTCCAAAACGGTATACCGGGTCCCACCGTCGCTGACATCGAAGGGCTCGTTTGACTCGGGGAGATGGTGACGGCGACGGCGGCGACGGAAATTCGTAATTATTGCTTTCTCGCGCAGCGAGCGACGACCGGGTCGCAAGCATCATCCGGCGCTTCGGGATCGTTCAAAGCGTCTAGCTTCCTACGCACGTTTCCTTTGTATTAAAAAAATATATATTAGTTTCTCGCCGCCGAGACTTTCCCGGATAATTGCTTATGCATTCCTTTCCCAGGAATATGGTTTGACGATCTCACTTCTAATCGCGAAAATTATTGCACCGACAGATAGACTACATGATCGATGCTTTGAAAATCGAAGTCTTATTAGGGAAGCGGGTATGACAGGTACCTCATCGGGCCACGGCCCGACCATATAATCCTATTTAATAAGTGGAACACATTAATTATCCGCTCTTAAGTTAAGCATTAAGGGCCGAATAAGGATAATCTTTCATTCTTAAAATTATCATTCTTAAGACCAAAGAGTCAGATGGAAAAGGGGGGGAAGCTCTTCGTTCCTAATTCTCATGTAGCCGGATCCTCCAAAACCACAAAAATCCCTAGTTCAAATGAGATTTCAACTCAGCACCATTTCAAATTTTGATAAAAGTTATTCTTTAAATAGCACAATACGATGAAAGTTGTAAGCTATATTTAAGAGAGTTATCATCTATCGTTGGCCTCTGTGATAAAATCAGCCGGGGGACCAGAGAGGCGGTGGTTTACCTGTGGCAGATGTCAACGTTCGAGTCCACTTATCTCCAACTCGTGAACTTAATCGATACTAAATTATATAATAGCATTCAATTTTTCCGATTTGGTAATTCAATCCATGATTTCTCATTCATAGACGTTCATAAGATTCTTTCATTTAGTAATACCTTATGATGGCATAACCTTGAAGTAAAGAGTGAGGTTCAAAGGAGTCTCGAGTGATATGACTAACCAACCACTTTTTGCAAATTCTACTTTTGATATTATATTTGATGCATCTTTGAAAAGTATCACTTTGATTTTATAGTCAAGATCAAGAGATTGACGTCAAAAAAAGACCAATTCTCAGGTATTAAAGACGAAGATGGATACCTTTTCCTCGTCATAGTTTTTTTTTTTTTTTAACAGTCGATTATATACGAGGAGAAGGGACATATGGGTCAAAAACTGAGTTGATTTGTCCTCCATCGCACGTTTTCCCCATTGTCATGGCCGGGGAGGGGCGAGCTTTCTTTGGGGAAATTTCAAAGCGGTACGGCACCATAGCCCGTTCATGATGAGTCCAGCCAAGCGAAGGAAATGAAAGTTTTTTCTCCGCTGGTGTTTCACTCGAAACCGGCGTTGACCCAAATAGCCAATCTTAGCCTTTCGTGAAAAGGCTTATCTCTTTGGAACAACAAAATAAGAGGCTAATCTCTGATTTTTATTTTATTTTTTCTTTTGGTTAGGTGTATTCCTTTGTTGCGGACAGTAATTGAATTGACGTGACAAAGAAGATGTACGGTAAATTTAAAAGCAAAGGATTGGGCATAACCTAAATTCAAAGGACATTAAGGCTTCATTTATTCTATAGAAATTAAATGATTTTGAAAATTATTTTTTCTAAAAATAACTGATTAAATAATTTGAAATAATTAATTAACAATATATTTTTCATTCATTAATCATTATAAATGATACAAGTAATCATTTTCAAAAAGATATTTTTAAATTATTTTTTTTACGAAATAGGTGGAATGATAAATTTAAAAATTACATGACAAGTTTGCTCATGTTATCTACAATAACCACACCCCGTCATATATGATCCCTAATTATAACCACCCATTAACAGTTGTAAACTTGTAATGTTAAGTACAGTTGTAATTGCACTTTGAAGATTCTAGACCTCCTATTTGGATGCCATCCTCATCCACAAATGTCAACAGCTCCTCATGCCACTATGCCACTCAACCATCAATTGAGATATCTGTCTTCAATCAGCATCTTAGTCTCTGTGTGCTCCTTTTTATCATGACAATGACACTATAAATATTACAACTTTCGTCTCACTTTTATGCCAAAAATTTTCGATAGATCATTTAAGTGTTATTTTTATGAAAAAAAAATGATCACTTAAGTGCCGTAGTCTATAAGAGACGCTGGAAATGTAAAGTTGGGAATAACTACGGAAGAGAGAATTGAAATATTTTAGCATGTGTGTATATATAAAAGTATAAGGACAATCTATTTATAAGCTTAAGGAGAGGAAATCAAAGGAAATTTTAATATTGCTAACATTCCTAATATCGCTAAACATCCCCTTTAAATTTAAGGTAACATCGTCAACCGGAGTTTACATTAATGTCAAACAGCGTCACAAAAAACTTGTTCCTCTATAAACACCATGGGACAGGCTTGTTGATCCATGGTGGGGTGGTGTGTGAGGCAACATCTTCCAGATTAGGGTCATTTGAGGTTGGCTTCGAAATGTGTTCGTGAAATTCTAAACGCAAGTGCACGTGTCGAACAAGTAATATAATGATGAGAAAAAGTATCGTCCCACGGAGATCGATGATTAATAAACCAATTAAATACTAAAATAGACTAATTCTAAAATTTATCTAACAAATTAAAATATAATTAAGAATAAATTAAAAACGACAATTGTAGACCAAATGCAGTAAATCGATCAGATAAATATGTTAGAGCATCCGATTTCACCATAACCACTAGATATGAATTTCAGATTATTATGAATACAAGAACGATTTCAAATATGTGATAGCGGAATTTCCTAACCTATTTACTATCCTATCTCTAGGCATAGCAAACCTACTCAGCTTATTAATCCACTATATCTCTATGTGAATTAAAATAAACATGAGTGCATTAAAAACTATGAATATTCCCGGCTTACAATGAGTCTTTTGGATCACCTTATCACCGAAAGCTACACAAATAACACGGTATATTTCTATCCACGTTTAATTCATGGTTATATATTATAATGAGCAATTGCATATTATCACTTCTCGCCTCAAACATGCACATCGATCATTCAAGTGGTGGCCGGTCACTCAAAAGCATTAAACGCAATAATATATAACTCACATGAATGAAATCAATTGTAAAATATAAAAATTATGAAATTCACATCATCATGGTTAGGCTACATCGTAGCCCTAACAAAAGAAAATTAGAACATAGTAGAAGAATAAATAAAAATATAAATCAAACCCAACATATTGAATCAAAGAACAAGAATTCTATCACCACTTTTGTCTTCTCTTCAAAATACTTGAAAAACTCTTAGAAGAATGAAAAACAATCTAATCCCCCTCCCAAAACCTAGCTGCTCTCTCTTTTCTATTTATAGGAGACCCAAAATATCAATCTCCCAACGCTTGCAGATAACATTAGGGAACAAAATCAAGAATTTCCTGATTTGATGTCCATCTTCCACTTCTTTGCTTGTATTTGAATTCCCGATAGTTGCGGTTCTTTTCCTTATTTCCTCAATATCTCATTATTCTACATAAATAAAGAAAATTCAAATAATCAGAAGGAAATCCAAATATTTGCTCTAAAATATTGCATTAATTGTTGCCTAAAATAGGTAAAATAACTCTATTTTTATAGAGTTATCAAAATGACGTGTAAAATGCGAAATGTCGAGGATTGGAATGGAAATAGCAAGCAACCGATACAACTAACTTGCAAAGTGGCCTATACAACTAGCATCATAGCATCGAGCCGCCTATTTGGCTAGCTTTCGAACATAGTTACTAAGCGATACAACCGACACAACCTATGCAGTTGGTACCGAAAGAAAGCCTCTTCCATTAAAAAAGCTTGACTATGCAACATAGTTGATGCGAATAACATCAAAACACCAACTATCGTAGAATGATTCAATTAAGTGTTTCTTTAAATAAGACTTATGCATATAGAGTGAACACTATTGAGATGTGGGGATGACTTTATTTGAATGTGCAGCAAGACACATCAAGTGCACGTGCATCCGGTGCACCCACTTAGATTTCCACAAGAATAAATACTTTGACATCAAGTTAGATTTTTTTGGACCACTGATAGCGGTCCTACAAAATCTCACATGCTATCAAAACTAAAGATCACTTGACACTCGTATCAAAGCCTAGTTGTCAACAAGTCTTGACCCAAAAAAGTTACACGAGAATCACCGATTGTTGCGCCTCTCATCCTAGCTTGATATGTGAGGGAGAAATTGCTAGGTTATCTTACATCGATTATAGAAATATGTTCAGTTTATAAGAGTAAGGGAAATGCTCATCCTTTGAGCTAACTTTTGGGATAAAAGAGACATAAGACCACCCAACATAAAACTTAAACTGATAAATGAATGTGTAGTTTATTATTTAGATATTCCGGCAGATAACATGATCATATTTTAGTATTTTTTCGAATCGACGTGGCTTATCGACAATAAATGCCCTAAATGATATTATTCAACGCATTTGCCTCCAATTTAAACCCCAATTCGGACTAAGGCAACTTAAATAAAATTAAGAGACTAAGAGTTGAATTTTGCAATGGAAAGCATGACCAAGACAAGCAGCTCAAATTCATTTTGACCAAGCCAAGGCAAAGGTGACTCTCGCGATGGAGGAAGAGCCAACCTTGTCGCAAGCTAGTCTTGACCTTTTGGGCAAGTCACCATCATTGTTGCTCTCAAGCATGAACACGCGCAAAAACCATGTTCTCGGCCAAGTCACGAGGCGAAAGTAATAGGCCTCGACTGATGGAGGTAGTGTTGTAAATAACAATAATGCCACAGTTGAAATGTTAACTGGATCTATTATTATACTGTTAAGGACTTGGTAAAAAAGGGAGATATTGTGATTGAAAATATCATAACTGAGTCCATGTTGACTGATCCTTTAACAAAAGGCTTACGACCCATTTTGTTTAAAGAATATGTAAAGAATATGGGTATCTTAGATTCTTTTGATTTCTTGTTATATAATTTGTATTTCTAGACATTATAATTATATGTAGACTGATAATGCTTTTATGATGTCTATTAAAGCATTTATTTTCAATGATTGTTATTATTGATTCTATTGTCATCCTTTCTCCTATTGATTGAGAAATGGAAATATTAAACAGTATCTTTAAACAAATTTTAGTTTAAAGTTGACTGGATGTCACTGATTATGAGATCTCATGTTAGATTGTGACATAGTCGTGCAATTTTATGTTGTTTAGAAATTGCGTTAATACAATTTTATGCCGTTAAGAAATTACATTGAGAACTAATAAGAAATAGTGAATATTTTGATCACATGTTGGCACTATTTCTTACTACACTACTAGGCCCATGATCCATGAAAATATAATACTTATTATATGTGATTATGGAAGATCATGTGTTGTGGTTATTTCTTAACACATTGATCTCCATAGTCCTATACTGAGGTTATATAGGATTGGATTGGTTTTGATATGCCATTATTGAAATATTATTTTTTAAAGTTGCAGCCACATAAAACAAAATTTTCAGTTATTAACCCGATAGTGTTGTTTTCAATATAATTTTTTTTCAAAATAAAATAAGTTAATTAATGTAGCTCGAGTGGGAGAATGTTGAAAATTTCCTATAATATGGGATTACATTAATTAATTGATTTCCTATTTTAAATAATCGGGTTAATGGATATTCCAATATTTGTTTAACCCTATAGTGATATGATTAAATTTGGTATTAGCATCTATTGATAACGAACCTAATTGAGCAGCAAAGTGTAGGCAATTATGTTTAACTGAAGCCCGTAATGGGAAGGGCCTAGTTGACACATTATTGATTAGGGTTTGCTAGGTCCCCTTTCTAGCCTATAAAAGGATAGGTTATACCTATCAATTGCTTTAATCCCATTGAAAGTTGCTATACTGAAATAGGTCATAGAGAGGAAGATCTGGCATTCCAATAAATTCCTGATCATCAGACTGATCTATTTTTTCAAGTGAAGTAATAGCTCAAACAGGTATGTTTTAATTTCGTTGTGTTTATTGATATCGGTGTTTTACAATCATATATGGATTCGTTTCTTCTTGATTGATTAGTTATTTATGTAAATAATATTTTACGAGTGGCATTAGAGCCGACTCTCAACCGCCTGTGGGGCCATAGCGAGGACGCTGTTCTATCAAGGGGTGGAGAGTGTGACAGCCCCTCTTGTCCCACATCGCCTAGGGAGGGAGTCCTGGGCTAACTTATAAGGCAATTGACCCTCTAACTGTACATACGCATTTTCTCGGATAGCATGGGCTATCTCGAGAAGAACAAAACCGTGAGGACTTAGTGTTTAAAGCGGACAATATGTGTACAATTGAGACCCAGGGTGTTACAGGTAGCACTGGCCAAGGCACCGCCAACGATGGTGACGCCTTTGCTATGTCTGCAATCAAGAGCATGGCAATTGGAGAGAGAGTCCTCCTCGGTATGATGGTGGCGATAGGTAGCTCCGGTCATGACATGGCTCGCAACAACCAAAGCCTTCTCGAGACCAATGACCGAACGAAACTCTTCATCTCTTCCGGACGAGCCTCAAGGTTAGGTTTGGGATTGTGTGTCCGTGAAACTTTTATGGGAACAGCAAGTATTGGATTTTAAGAAAACAATCAACTATTCCTGGACAAAGTAGATGCATATCCCCCAACTTGTCATAAAAAAATATCGTAGCTGTTAACATTTTATTTAAAAAGCCACCTAAGACTAGTCGTCTGATTTTGTCGCAAAAAATTCTACTGAAGTAGTTTAGTGAAAAATTTAAATATTTCTTTCCGATGGGGCGCTGAAGTGATTCGCCGCAAAGTTCAACATTATAGTTCACGTCGTATGAAAGTCATGGCTTTTTTAGTATTAGTTTATCCCTTTATATCTAACACTTGGCTAGATTTAGGTGGCCACCTCATTGTGCTCTTCGTCAACATGTCTTGTTTATTGCCATTTGACCATTCGGTGATGTTGATGTTGTCTCATTGTCGACAGGTGCACCATCGATGTAGATATCTATGCCTTTAATTGGCATCTTCACTCTATCTCCTTTCTTTTACCACATGTCGAACACTAACCAAATTTACAATATTTTGGCCATATATTGATTTTGTCATCGAAACAAGTCATTTGTCCACCACACACCTCCATGCGTCGATAGTTATATTTCATGGTCATTGATAATTGTCATCCACAATCATCTATAAGTTTTTTTCTTTTTTCTTTTTTTTCCACATAGCTTGTTGATATTAATTCCATCACTAAACTTATTGGCCAAATTGGCTTTGTGTCCATTACATATCAAATCAAATTGACTTTGTGTCAATTCAAAAAAGTCGGCTATTTTTTGTGCGTTTACATATACACACACACCGGTTTTGACCAATATTGACATTCGAAAAAATGTGATTTGAATATGGACGATCAAACTGAGCAATATGTGAATCATGAGATCTTTCCAAACGATAAATCAAAATTTAGAATTTATAAAAAGACATTATGAATTAATAGGTTGGTAGCAACCTGTCTTTACCTGAAATTTTGTGGAGCTTTTATCTTGTGAATTAGTGAATAAGTGATGCAAACGGCTCGATGAGTGGAGTAAAGAATTGTGGATAGTTATCGTATTTTGAATTAGTGAACAAGTGATATGTATCCATCTAATCACTTGGATCTTTTTGGCAAGTGATAAGACTTCGATTCCAATAATAGCTTGCAACAAAATGATAAAAGACAGAAAGGAAAGTTAAGTACATTTATGTAAATATGGTGTATGACACATGACACGTTTGTTTCGTAGAAAATAATTTATACAAATTTTTTTTTCTAAATTTTCTAGCATTCATTTCACAGAATATAAGGAAAAGAAAAAAGAAAAAAAGAAAAAAAATAATAATCAATTTCTTTTAAAAAATAATGAAAATCGATTTTAAAAAATAAAACAAATGAAAAATAATCTATGAATAAAAACATCTTTTCCTTACTAAGCAACATAAGATATTTTCTACTTCATTTTTAGATTTCACACGAACTACGAAAAATAATTACATTTTCTTAAAAAATGGCTTTCTCGAAAAGTATTTACCGAAATGCTACATTTTCCGTGAAATAAACAGAACTATAATTCAAAACTTTTGCTACATGTATTATTATAGAGTTAATATCCTGAAAAACTCAAAAATAGTATACTTGTGATAAATTTACCCCAAACTAATTTTTTGACCAAAAAAAATCTCAAATTAGTACACTTTTGACAAATTTACCCCAAACTGGTACACTTGTGATAAATTTACCATATGTTAGTTTCTATTAAATTTTATCATCAAATTATTAAGTTGAATGACACGTAACAGTTGACCAGTATATCGGTTTGGGATTTTACTCTCCGTTTGTCACAGTTTATAATTTTTTGATTTTTTTGTAGTATTAATCCAATTTAATCGAGGGTATATTTGTCACAACTATACCAGTTTGGAGTTTTTGGCAGTTAAATAAATTAGTTTTGAGGTAAATTTGTCATAAATGTACCAATTTAGGATTTTTTTTATGATTAATCAGGGTAGATTTGTTACAAGTGTACCAATTTGAGATTTTTTATGATAAAAAAAATAGTTTAGGGTAAATTTGTCGTGTACCAGTTTGGGTTTTTCAAGGTATTAACTCATTAATATATGCACTAGCGAGAAAATGACACACTTTTCCTAAATTTTGATATGCTATGTAATGTCATTCTTAAACTTTTAATAAAAAATAAATATTCAATTTAGAAACTTTTGCTACATGTATTGTTATGGACAAAGTTTTTTTTTTTGGACGGACGATTATATACGAGGAGAAGGGACATAAGGGTCAAAAACTGAGTTGATTTGTCCTCCATCGCACGTTTTCCCTATTGTCATGGCAGAGGGGTGGGCGAGCTTTCTTTAGGGAAATTTCAAAGCGGTACGGCACCATAGCCCGTTCATGATGAGTCCAAGCCAAGCGAAGGAAATGAAGTTTTTCTCCGCTGGTGTTTCACTCGAAACGGGCGTTGACCCAAATAGCCAATCTTAGCCTTTCGTGAAAAGGTTGATCTCTTTGGAACGAAAAAAGAAGAGGCTAATCTCTGACCTTTTTTTTTTTTTTTTTTTTTTTTTCCTTTTGGTTAGGTGTATTCCTTGATTGTTGCGGACAGTAATTGAATTGACGTGACAAAGAAGATGTACGGTAAATTTAAAAGCAAAGGATTGGGAATAACCTAAATTCAAAGGACATTAAGGCTTCATTTATTCTATAGAAATTAAATTATTTTGAAAATTATTTTTCTAAAAATAACTGAAAATCATTTGAAATAATTAATTAACAATATATTTTTCATTCATTAATCATTATAAACGATACAAATAATCATTTTCAAAAAGATATTTTTTAAATTATTTTTTTACGAAATAAGTGGAATGATAAATTTAAAAATTACATGACAAGTTTGCTCATGTTATCTACAATAACCACACCCCGTCATATATGATCCCTAATTATAACCACCCATTAACAGTTGTAAACTTGTAATGTTAAGTACAGTTGTAATTGCACTTTGGATATTCTAGACCTCCTATTTGGATGCCGTCCTCATCCACACATGTCAACAGCTCCTCATGCCACTATGCCACTTAACCATCAATTGAGATATCTGTCTTCAATCAGCATCTTAGTCTTTGTGTGCTCCTTTTTATCATGACAATGACACTATAAATATTACAACTTTCGTCTCACTTTTATGCCAAAAATTTTCAATAGATCACTTAAGTGTTAATTTTGTGAAAAAAATGATTACTTAAGTGCCGTAGTCTATAAGGGACGCTGGAAATGTAAAGTTGGAAATAAATACGGATGAGAGAATTGAAAGATTTTAGTATGTGCGTGTAGGACAATCTATTTATAAGCTTAGACAGAGGAAATCAAAGGAAATTAAATCTACAAACACTAGGAGAAAATATCTTAAATATCTTTAAAAGATATTTTAATATTGCTAACATTCCTAATATCGCTAGACATCCCCTTTAAATTCAAGGTAACATTGTCAATCGGAGTTACATTAATGACAAACAGTGTCACACAAAAACTCGTTCCTCTATAAACACCATGGGATGGACTTGTTGATCCATTGTGGGGTGGTGTGTGAGACAACATCTTCCAAATCAAGGTGGTTTGAGGCTGGCTTCTCGAAATGACGTGCGAAATGCGAAATGTCGACGATTTGGAATGGAAACAGCAAGCGACCGATACAGCTGACTTGCAAAGTGGCCTATACAACTAACGTCGTAGCATCGAGCAGCCTATTTGGCTAGCTTGAGAATATAGTTGCTAAGCAATACAGCCTATGTGGCTTGTACTAAAAAAAAGCCTCTTCCGTGAAAAAAGTTTGACTATGCAACATAGTCAATGCGAATAACATCAAAACACCAACTATCATAGAATGATTCAATTTAGTGCTTCTTTAAATAAGACTTGTGCATACGGAGTGAACACTATTGAAATGTGGGGATGACTTTATTTGAATGTATAGCAAGACGCATTAAGTGCACGTGCACCCAGTGTGCCCACTTAGGTTTCCACATAAATGAATGCTTTGATATCGAGTTGGATTTTTTTTGAACCACTGACAGTGGTTCCACAAAATCTCACATATTATCAAAACTAAAAATCACCTGACACTAGTAGCAAAGCTCAGTTGTCAAAAAGTCGGGACCCAAAAAAGTTACATGAGAGAATTACCGATTGTTGTGCCTCCCATCTAGGCTCGATATGTGAGGGAGAGATTGCTGATGTTGTCTCACATCGGTTATGGAAAGATAGTCGGTTTATAAGTGTGAGAGAAACGCTCACATTTTGAGCTAACTTTTGAGATGAAAGAGACATACGACCACTTAGTACAAAACTTAAATTGATAGATGAATGTGCGGTTTATTATTTGAATATTCTAAAATGGAAAGTGATTATATTTCAGTATTTTTTTGAATTGACATGGCTTGTCAACAATAAATGCCCTAAATGATATTATTCACCGCGTTTGCCTCAAATTTAAACCCCAATTCGGACTAAGGCAATTTAAATAAAATTAAGAGTTGAATTTTGTAACGGAGAGCATGACCAAGACAAGCAACTCAAATTCATTTCAACCAAGCCAAGGCAAAGCTGACTCTCGCGGAGGAGGAAGAGCCAACCCCGTCGCAAGCCAGCCTTGACCTTTTGCGCAAGTCGGCATCATTGTCGCTCTCAAGCATGAAAACACTCCAAAACGATGTTCTCGGCCAAGTCACGAGGCGAAAGTAATTGGCCTCGACTGATGGAGGTAGTTGCTAGCCAAGGCACCGCCAACAATGGCGACGCCTTTGCTGTGTCTGCAATCGAGAGCGTGGCGGTCGGAGAGAGAGTCCTCCTCGGCATGATGGTGGCGATAGGTAGCTCCGGTCATGACATGGCTCGCAACAACCAGAGCCTTCCCGAGACCGATGACCGAACGAAACCCTTCATCTCTTCCGGATGAGCCTCAAGGTTAGGTCTGGGATTGTGTGTCCGTGAAACTTTTATGGGAACTGCAAGTATTGGATTTTAAGAAAACAATAAGGCATTCCTGAACAAACTAGATGCATATCCCCCGACTTGTCATAAAAAAAAAAATATATATCGTAGGTGTTAACATTTTATTTAAAAAGCCACCTAAGACCATTCGTCTGATTTTGTCACAAAAGATTCTACTGAAGTAATTTAGTGAAAAATTTAAATATTTCTTTCTGATGTGATGCTGAGGTGATTCGTCAAAAAATTCAACGTCATAATTAATTTTGTATGAAAGTCGTGACTTTTTAAGTATTATTTTATCCCTTTATATCTAACACTTGGCTAGATTTAGGTGGCCAACTCATTGTGCTCTTCGTCAACATGTCTTGTTTGTCGCCATTTGACTATTCGTTGATGTTGATGTTGTCTCATTGTCGACAGGTACACCATCGATGTAGATATCTATGACTTTACTTGGCATCTTCACTCTATCTCCTTTCCTTTATCACGTGTCGAACACTTAAACCAAATTTACAATAATTTTGGCCATATATTGGTTTTGTCATCGAAACAAGTTATTTGTCCACCAAACACGTCCATGCATTATATTTCATGGTCATTGATAATTGTCATCCACAATCATCTATAAGTTTTTTTCTTTTTTTTTTTTTCCACATAACTTGTTGATTTTGATTCCATCACTAAACTTATTGGTCAAATTGGCTTTGTGTCCATTACATATCAAATCAAATTGACTTCGTGTCAATTCTAAAAAGTCAGCTATTTTTTGTGCGTTTATACACACACACCAATTTTGACCAATATTGACATTTGAAAAAATGTGATTTGAATATGGACGATCAAACTAAGCAATATGAGAATCATGAGAACTTTCCAAACAATAAATCGAAATTTAGAGTTTATAAAAAGACATTATGTATTAATAGGTTGGTAGCAACCTATCTTTACCTGAAACTTTGCGTAGCTTTTATCTCATGAATTAGTGAATAAGTGATGCAAACGGCTCGATGAGTGGAGTAAAGAATTGTGGGTTGTTATCGTATTTTGAATTAGTGAACAAGTGATATGTATCCATCTAACCGCTTGGATCTTTTTGGCGGGTGATAAGACTTCGATTCCAACAGTAGCTTGCAACAAAATGATAAAAGATAGATAGGAAAGTTAAGGACATTTATGTAAATATGGTGTATGACACGTATGATAAGTTTGTTTCGTAGAAAATAATTTATACGAAAATGTTTTCTAAATTTTCCGGCATTCGTTTCATAGAAAATGAATTATTTGGGGAAAATATTTTTCATAAAGGAAAAACAAGTCTTCTAAATTAAGGGAAAATGTTTTTCGTTTTTTAAAGTGGAAAATACTTTCTTCACTTGGTCTCTTTTATTTCATAGCCCTACAAGTTCTCACCTCCTCCTCCTCCTCCTCCTCCTCCTCCTTATTCTTCTTCATTTTTTAATAATTTAAAATTATTCATTTATTTTTATTTTTATTTTTTTCTTGTCTTTGTTTTCCATACGCTTCTTTCTTGGCCAATTGTCAACCATAGCTTGCTAGCAAGCTCAAGGCTCGCTTGTGGCCAATCGTCGACCATCGCCGTGGTCGACGATCGACCAAGGAGGAGAAGAGGAAAATAAAGAAAAGAAAAAGAAAAAGAAATTAATAATCAATTTTTAAAAATAATGAAAATCGATTTTTAAAATAAAAATAATGAAAAATTGATTTAAAAAACATAAAATAATGAAAAATCGATTTTAAAAAATAAAATAAATGAAAAAGAATCTATGAATGAATACATATTTTCCTTACTAAACAACATAAAATATTTTCTACTTCATTTTCAGATTTCACTCGAATACCGTAAAAATAATTACATTTTCCTAAAAATGGATTCTTGAAAAATATTTTCAAAAACGCCACATTTTCGTTGAAATAAATAGAGCCATAATTCAAACTTTTGCTGCATTTATTAGTATACATACTAGTGGGAAAATGACACATTTTTCCTATATTTTGATGTAATATGCAATGTCATTATTAAAATTTTAATAAAATGATAACTATTTAAGTTTTGTTGATTCTGGAAATAGACTAAAATAAAAAAGATGTTCCAAAAATGTGGACAATAATGTAATTATGAAAACTCATGAATAATATCGAATGACTGATTTGACATTGCTATAGGAATTTGAGGATCAGATTAAATAAATTAAAAATTCAGAGACCATACTGGATATTTAAGAATAATTGAAAAATCAAATTGAACCGTATAGAAATTGATTTCGATCGCCACCAAGCGGCAAGCTTCGCGCTTCTCAGTAAATTTCGAGCCGTACCCCTTCCGCCAATCAAGTCCGCCAACGGGCTTCCAACGAGCCTCCCAAGGAGCTTTAGGAATTGAAGAATAGATACGTGCATTCCTCGTGATGGGCTGAGATTTGTTGCTCTATTTAAATTTATTCGAAAATGGGCTACTGATCCTTGGGCCGATGCGAAATGGGCCTCCGGTGCACCGTATTTCTTAGGCTTGTCCTAACCGAGACACAGGCCCAAAAACAACAAAAAGAACGAAAAAGAAAAGGGGGAGAGACTTTGTGGCTTTTGCTCATCCGCACTGTCTTGAGATTCAAGTAAGAGAGAGCTTCATAAACAGCTGCTTGCTCCTTCTTCTTCTTCCTCCTCCTCCTCAACTCCGCGAAGAAGCGAACAGGGATCGAAACGGGAGAAATCGCAGAGGTTGAACGCCGGCGGGAAGAAGCATGAGCAGCATCGGAACGGGCTACGACCTCTCGGTCACCACTTTCTCCCCCGATGGCCGCGTCTTCCAGATCGAGTACGCCGCCAAGGCCGTCGACAACAGCGGGTCTTACCTCTCTCTCTCTCTCTCTCTCTCTAGATTGTTCGTTTTTTGGTTCCGTTTCTCTTCGGCTTGAATTTGTTACATTTGGGTTTATCTGGCTGGTCGCAGTACTGTGATTGGCATCAAGTGCAAGGACGGGATTGTCTTGGTAGGTTTCTTTGCCGAATCGTGGTTTTTTTTTTTTTTTTTTTTTTTTTTGTGGTGATTTTCTGGCCAATCCCATGCGATTTATGGAAATTGATGGTGCTGGTTGAATGTGTTGGGGCTTCGATTAGGGCGTCGAGAAGCTGATAACGTCGAAAATGATGCTGCCCGGTTCCAATCGGCGAATCCACTCCGTCCACCGTCATTCCGGCATGGTACTTTTGCTTTACTTACTCTTAGCTACAGTTCGGTCTTCTTCATTATCCGACTAGGAAGATGTCAACGCAGCAAATTTTCTGCGCTTTCTTGCTGTCGATTTAGTTGCGGTACAGTCCTATGGCTTTTCTACACGTATCGTATCTGGTTCTTTCTTCCTGGGTCTGAAAAATCTGTGCTTTAGCATTTGACACTTCAAGTTGTTGCTCGCCGTAGCTTGTCAATGTCTAGTTTGGTGTATCTAAGATGTGACTTCTATTGTATGAATTGACAGCAAGAAGATACTTTTAAGGTTTATAACATGCTAACTAAGCTGTCTATTAGAATGCCTTTTCATGGAGGATTTGATGCAAATTATAAAGTTGGACGTGTTCACCTTGTTAGATGAATTATTACTGTTTTTCCTGCAATCATATGTAGATTCCATCCATATGATTAGAGGGAACTTGCAAGTTTAGGAAAATCTTTTACCATGATACCACGAAACGACTAAGGGCTATTATATTAATCCGGATGGAAAAACTATGATTGTTAGAGCTCATTTTGAAAGCGCTAAAATACATTTTTGAGGTTGGTTAATATGGTTTGTTTAACACCTCATACTTTGCAAGATGAAAGGACCATATGGTACATTTAAGAAGCTGCTGATCAAGTGAACAACATTCTTTTTACTTCCAAAAAGAGTGCTGTGATTTTGGTAGCAATGAATGTTTTAAAGGCATCCTTATGCTTTTGTAGTCTCTTTTAGTTAAGACTGATCAAGTGTCGAGCATAAGCCCGTATCCTTTTGGGATGATTGTTTCTTAGCAGCATTTGCCTTCATCTTCTGTGTAATCCCCTGGTATTGCGTTTCCAGGGTAATTTGTTAACTCTCTCTCTCTCTCTCTCTCTCTCTCTCTCTGAATCAGGCTGTTGCCGGATTAGCAGCAGATGGGAGACAGATTGTTGCGCGAGCAAAGGCTGAGGCAACTCAATATGATGGGTTTGTACTGGATACACACCCACCTGAAACCTTTCTTACTGTGGAGCTGATTATATTTATCAAGAAACAGCTTTATGAGTTTATCTCCTGTTTTAGCAACTATTTAGTCATTTGTTGGTCATTTGGTGTGATTTAGCTCCATATTGAAAAGGGTTTAAATTTCTGGAGCACATGTATCATCAAAGCTGCAAAACATGTGCAGTGACGATTATTATTAGAAAATATAGAGGATTAAAGTGATGCATATGTTATTTGGCAAATTAAAATCTTCTGGCTTCTTTTTGTGGCTTTCAGACATTTTCCCGTTGTCAGTCACTTGTGGTAGGATTAAAGTGATGCATAGGTTATATGGCAAATTAAAATCTTCTGCCTTCTTTTTGTGGCTTTCAGACATTTTCCCGTTGTCATTCACTTGTGGTAGCTGCTAAGTAGAATAACTCCTCTCAATGACGTAGTTAGCTGTAAAGAGCATCTCTTTTCTTTAAGCTAGATTAGAGTTCAAGCATTGGTGCAACTTTCTTCATGAACATATCTGAGCTGCATGGTGGTCTTCTGGTAATCTTTCATGTTCTTTTTGCGTAAAATTTTAAAATTGTGTTAGAGCAAGTGACTTATAGATTGTTCTTGAGCATATACAATTGGTAATATTGTAATCAAGCTGAAGATCTATGAACGAATATGTGCTGATTCTAACTTCTAATCATCTTCTAGTCCTTGTCTTTGGATTCTTAAGTAAAAATAAGATATTTATTGGGCTTGTGATTCAGATAGTTGTCTAACTGCGTTAAATTGTGGAGAATGTGTTGCTTTAAGTTGTATTGCCGACTAGCTTTTCCTTGTGGATTGGATGGGTTGCTAACTCATCATCGTCATGTCCTCAATTGCAGTGTTTATGGTGAAGCCATTCCTGTAAAGGAGCTTGCCGGACGTGTTGCTAATTATGTGCATCTGTGCACCCTCTATTGGTGGCTCAGGTTGAGATTTATGACACTTTTGTAGTTGCTCGTGCTCTTTTCTACCTTGTGGCTCCTTTTCTTATGAGTGCAGGATATTTAGATTTTTGCTATTGTTTCCGCAGGCCTTTTGGTTGTGGAGTTATTCTCGGAGGTTATGACAGAGATGGACCTCAATTATACATGATTGAACCGTCTGGTATTTCCTATGTGAGTGGACCCATTTCAAATTCTCATGTTTTTGTTTCACATGGTTTCCTCTTAAGTTGTTCATCAGAAATTAGCTGCTACCCTGCCCATAATTTGCTTTTATATGGTTATGTGTTCAATGTTTTTTAATGTCACTGATTCATTTTGTTATTCACCTTGTTCTGAACATTCTTACCCTTGACTTTCGTTGTAGAGATACTTCGGGGCTGCAATTGGCAAGGGAAAGCAAGCTGCAAAGACGTAAGTCTCTTGCTCATTTGTGCAGGAAAAGTGTCAGCAATTAAATGGAAAAACACATGAAGCGAGATTTCTGTGGCTTTATTTTTACGTGTCTAACTTCTGCAATGATATATTTGTTGTCTTATGTTAATGCGTTCACTCAAACTCTGCTTGTGTTTGAATAAATAGCATTTCAAACTTTTGTTAGGGCTGGCATCATAGATGTCCTCGGTTCCCTTTTACAAGACTCTGTAGGGCTTGGACTGTGTTTTAGATTTAGATGGCGGGCATCTGAAACTTGACTAATCATTAAAACAATTATCTATTCAAATACACTAGGTTGTTTACTTTCCAGAAAAGTACAATAAGGCTGTGTATGTAATTTTGTTATTTAATTTGTTTTTGATATATCAATTAGTTTAGAATATTTAAATTGGACACAACTATGCTGGTTTTTGTTTCCCTTGTACTTAACGTACAGGTTTTGGGGACATAACTATGTAATTGTTATCTAAGGATGCTCGTTTGAGTGCCATGACTTCTTTTTTTCGACCAATTGAATGCCAGACTTCTAAAAAAATGTTTACTTAAGTGCCATAATTTTCAATTGATCATTTGAGGGCCATAGCTTTTTAAAAATGTTCACCTAAGTGCCAAAAATCTGATGTGGCATGTCACTTGTGGTGACCATTTTCAAAAAGTTATAGCACTCAAGTGATCGATGAAAAAGTTATATGACATGAGCACCAACGAAAGTTATAGCAATTGTGGCGTCCTTTTCCCTATTATGGGACTTAGTTTGAAATCTTGTCTTGGTTTGGGGCGGGTGTAGCTTATGTTTTGTTTCAAGATTGGGCTAGGGTCAACTGTCCCAAACCTGCTTGTTGCTTTCCCTCACTTTGTTTTAATTGATTACGGTTATATTCACGACTAATGGGTTTCGGGCTTGGGCCAGCGTCAGTTGTCCCAAACCTGCCCGCTGCTATCCCTTTATTTGATTGATTTGGTCCCTCTGTTATGAAAATCTCTATGTTGCACCCTTCACATAATAATCTGGAGTGGCTTTGTGACCTATTAGCAAGATTCACGCTATGTTGTTGCCAATTTTATTGACCTGTTATGACCTATGTGCTAATGAGACTTTAATATTTTTGCTGGCTATTGAAAGACGTCGTATGGCAGAGGCACAAATAGGGGATCAAAGTTGATCTTGTACTCTTTCATTTAATGCTTTTTCCCTTTTTGCCAAGTAGAACTTTGGAGCCAGCATATGATCCCCTGGTTCTAATTGATATATAAGTGGTAAACTGTCATTACATCTATATAGTTTTTTTCCTTCCCTCTCTCTCTCTCTCTTTTTTTTTTTTTTTTTTGGGGGGGCGGGGGGGGAGGGAGGGTGAAGGGGAATTAAAGAGTTCATTGTTCATTTTTATATAAGTTTGACAGTATCACTTTTATTTTTGATAAAAAAAGGGGTGCCACTTGTGTTCCGCTATGCTAATCTATTTTAATAATCTTGATGAAACAACTCTTTGAAGGTTTTATTGTCTAACGGGACTTAATTGGTGTTAACAGAGAAATTGAAAAGTTAAAGCTCTCAGAGATGACATGCAGGGAAGGAGTTATTGAAGTAGCTAAGATGTAAGTTTTCCTCTAAGTTTATGTCTTAGATTGCAAATGCCATAAACTTTTTTTCTCATTTATTGCTCAATTTTGAGTTTCTCTTAATTTAGCCTTTGTAGTTTATAACCTGCTTCTTTTCTGTTTATATCGTTGGAAGCCGTTGATTAATATGTTGAAATATATCCCTTTTGTACTGTTTCTGTTTTGACGTCCAGTGAACCTCAGTGCGCCATCCTTGACTCTTGCTCCATGGCATAGATTATTTAGTTTTTGCCCTCGGGCTTTGGCTTAGTGAGTTGCTTGAGTTAGAGTATAATTGCATGAGATTGAACTTGCGGCCCAACTGCAGATGAAGTATTAGAATCCCATAGGACTACCCATTTTGAGGGAAGCAGCAGGATCAATTAGCTGGAACTATATCTTCACCGAGCATGAGTAATTAACTCACTTGCCCAATTACTGATTATAGTGGTATTAGAAATTGGCTGACCCAGGATTGGCAACTGTGTGTGGTGAGGGAGAGAGGATTTAAATAATAAGCAGGGAGATAGCCTTTTTTCCCCTCCCTTTTCTTTGTCTTTTTTTGGGAAGAGAGCATGTGAAGTTTGTTTTGTGGGAAATCAAGAACGGTAAATTCCTTATATACCTGGTTTGCCTCTGAGCAGCATCTACAAGGTGCATGATGAGGCAAAGGACAAGGCATTTGAACTAGAAATGAGTTGGGTCTGCGAGGAGTCAAAGAGGCAGCATGAGAAGGTATCATTATATTTCTCCATGCTTCTTTTCATGCACAGGACGTCTTCTTCTACTTATACGATGCTCTCAGAACGGTCCTTGCTTTAAACTTGGATGTTGTCTGGCTGAGTCACTCACCATTGCTACCCAATCACAGGTTCCTGACAACCTCCTAGAGGAAGCGAAGGCTGCAGCTCGATTGGCATTGGAAGAGATGGATGCTGATTAAATATTCGATAGGATGAACAACGCCCCTTTGATGGATGATTTCACTGTTGTGATATTGACGGTACGAGGGATGATCTTTTAAGGAATTCTTTGGGTGATTTTCTGCAATGGACAGTCAGAGATCGATCTACATCTAAGTGATTTCGGGGCCCTAAATCCGCGAAGTCATTTGGTACTGCAAACGATTAGCTAAATATTCCTGTGTTTCTTGTGCTCTCTAGGTGTGCGTGCCGACCAATCGTTTCTAACTATTAGTTTTCAAAAATAATTTGAAATTCCCAAAAGGGCAAATAGCTTGCAAAATCTTCTATTTAAATTTTTATAAAAATTTAATGTTGCCAAGTTTAATTTTAAGCATTTCCTATTTTCGATAGCCTAACTTGGCCAATTTTTTTGCTACTTATGCACAGATATAGGTCCAGTACATTTTTAGCAATGATAAGAATGGAAAGGTACTTAAGATCAAAATAAGCACACGTAAAAATATGAGTATATCTCGATAAAACACGATTATTTGAGAGGTGCCACTTTGCATCTGGCTTTACGTCTAAGGGCGCGCATGAAATCATTTCTGTTATTCTGGAACAGAAATAGATTTTTCTATTTCTAGTTCTGGATGAGTTTCTAAGCAAAAATAATCGTTTGATAATGACACAGAATTTCTACTCTAAAAATAGAAATTCGTTTGATAACGGCCGTCGTCGGTGGCGGCTGGTGATCGGAGCGGTGGCGGCGACGGCCGTGCGGCCGGCGATCGGCGGCGACCGGCGGCGATGAACGATAAATTTTTTTTTTATTTCTCATTTATGTTCTAGAAATAGAAAAATAGAAAATTTTTATTTCTGATTTCTAGTCCAAACCTATTTCTAGAACAAGAATCTATTTTAGAAATAGAAAAATGAAATAATTTTACCAAACGGATTTCTATTCCAGAAAAAATTTTGGAATAGAAAAACTATTTCTGGAACAGAAATAGGTGCTTATCATGCGCGCCCTAAGCTTATTACGTGGCAGGCAATGCGACAGGGTTTTGTCACGTGTTTCATGTTCATTGACAGGTATTGTTTCATTGAAAATTAAAAAAAAAATGTGCATATATATATTTATATTTGTATATATATAAAATACGTACATCGACAAGTATTGTTTCATTCAAAAAATGTTCTTTTAAAAGCTTCTTTAGTATATATTCTTGAATGACGCAAGTTTGTATTTAAATAACTTATTTAATGTAACTAAGAAATTAAAAATGAAGTAAAAGGTGCTTGATTAAGCAAAACTTCTGATATACATTTATATTTAATGTGATTTTCAATCCACCTTTCGAAAACAACTTATTCTAATCATGGCTTATGTCATTGAGAGCAAATTCATTTTGCAAAGAATTGCTTCTGTGACAATGGAGTGCAAGGGGCACGACGTATTAGACAAAAACCTCAAATAATTGTATGTGTCCGACTTTAAGAAAATATTTTATTTGGTATTTGCCACTCTTAATAGATAATAACCTCAAATGATATAAACATAGAAACGTTATAGAAACTAAGAACCAAAAAAATTAAATTTGCACAAAATGATTTATATATGCCCACAAAGTATGAGTCACTTAAAATTGATTGATGCACATAGGTACTGTATATCGTTCTTTAAGAGGTTTACCTAAAATATTTGCGATATAACTAGGAAGACGTTTCAATACTGCACATGGGTTACTGGATATGCCAATTTGATGTATCCCATTTGATATCTTCGTATTCGAGAATCAACAAATTCTACTCCCCATTGTTTGTCTTTGACGCCGAAACAGTTTATAGATTGGAAAATAATGCTGACTCATTGCTTGCCCGCGTCTCCACGCCTAGGGTGCTTTGTTTTGGTCTATTCCAAAAAAATGGTTACATTAGGGTTTGGTCCAAATGCGCTATTTCTCCATAATGTTTAAACAACGAACGGACTATCATCCTGCTCGCGCGTAGCTCCGCCTTGACCTCTACCATCTCCGCGCATTTGCCGTCCCCCAGCTCAAGGTGCCCTGCAGCTTGCCAACGGAGCTCATCCATGCCGGCATTGGAGCCCTCGATGCTACTTGGACAAGTTCCGCTTTCGCTAGGGAGGACTCTAGTGATGGCGCATTCGCTCCCGTGGCCCTTCTTCGTATTGGCGCCTTATTGGTCTGCAGCGTTTCCACCTTATTTGTCCACGACTTTACCTCGTTGGATATCACGTCGGAACAAGATGCCATCTGTGGTACAAGCTATTCTAGCTTTTCCTAAGCGCACAAGGAAACTGTTTCTCAAGTTAAAATACAAGTAATTCTAGAGAGACTAGTAAAGAGCGGCCATCTATCTTCATGGGAGATCCAAATGAAAGAAAAAGGTATCCCTAGGGAATGATGGTAAGTTCACCTATCCATATCTGTAGATGGGAAGGATAGAAAGGTAACAAATCATGCAAATCCAAGATTTAAAAAAAAAAAAAATCCAAAACTAAAATTTAAAAGTTAAGAGGATTCAATCATTTTCTCTCGTCCAATTCCTTGGCCATGTCCAAACATAGATGAACAGTTAAAAAAACTAGCAGAGCCGCCCCTGTTTAGATTTATGAGTTGATGCGGGCAGCTTCTAACAAAAATTCTACTGAACTCCTTTTTGAAGTAAGAAAGCTTTAGTGATATGTGTTTATAAACGATTTGTCTCTTTCAATGATGAATTTGCATTTACCGAAATTACCGGTGCTGGATTTATCATGAAATGAGATCACGGAGGATTGGGAAAGATGGAATTCATTCATGGCAAGATTGGAAAAAAAGACATATCTTCTCTGCAATTTTAGGGTTTTGTTTTTTGTTTAATCGATTAACTCATACTTTGATAACTTATTTTTCTTTTGCATAGGCCATATCCGAAAGTAGGTGAACAGTGAAAAAAACTAGAGTCGCCTTTTCTGGATCCATGACTTGATGCAGGCAATTTCTAATGAAGATTTTGACAAATTCCTTTCTAAAGTAAGATGGCTTATGTGGTGTGACTTTATAAACGATTTGTCTCTTTTAATGATTAATTTGCATTTACCTAAATTATCGGTAGTGAATTTATCATAGAGCGAGATCACAGGGGATTCGAAAGGATGAAGTTCATTCATGGCGACATGATTAAAGGAAAAAAAAAGCATCCTCTTTGCGATTTTAGGGTTTTGTTTTTCGTTTAGCCTGTCAACTCATGCTTTGACAGCTTATTCTCTTTTTGTATAGGCCATATTTTGACGTAGATGAACAATTCAAAAAACTTGCAGAGCTGTCCTTCTGGATTTGTGACTTGATGTGACCAGCTTTTAGCGAAAACTCTAACGAACTCCTTTGTAGAACAAGATGGCTTCCATGGTATGTCTTTAGAAACGATTTGTCTCTTTCAATGACCAATTTGCACCTTTAGAAATTATCGGTGCTGGATTTATCATGGAGAAGGATGGAGTTCATTCATAACGAGATTGGGAAAAAAAAGGCTAATACCCTGAAAAATCTCAAACTAGTACACCCGTGACAAATTTATCCCAACTAATCATAAAAAAATCCTAAATTAGTACATTTATGACAAATTTACCCCAAATTAATTTATTCGACTGCAAAAAACCCAAAACTAGTAAATTTATGACAAATATACCTTATGCTAAATTGGATTAATACTACCAAAAAATCACAAAAATTGTAAATTATAACAAACGGAGCGTAAAATTTTAAATTGGTATATCAATCAACTGTCAAGGGGATAAGTACACTAATGGTGCCAAAAGTTGTGTACGGCGCTCACTTTGGTGCCAAAAGTTTCCGCCGGATCACTTAAGTGCCAAATCGGAGAAAAACGCTCACTTTGGTGCCACCGGCGATAATTTCCGGCCAAAATGATTACGTGGCTTTTAAAAAAAAAAAAAATCGATGGGGCCTCTAAACGACGTCGTTTTCGGTCCTCCTTAAGAAAACGACGTCGTTTTGCCGTCCTACGTGGATGGCTTCACGGAAATGACGCCGTTTAGCTCAATGGGGGTTGAAATTAGGGTTTCTGCCGTTCGTTCGCCATTGTTCGTCCGCCGTTGCTCGGCCACCGTCGCTTAGCCACCGTCACTCAGTTACCATTGTAATTGCTTGACCAGGTGAGCGAAGAGAAACTGAGATTGTTCCTCGAGCAAGAAGTTGCAGGAAAAATCGGAGGCGAGGGCGTAGAGGAGGAGGAAGAAGAAGATGGGTCGGAAGTGCTTTGCTGGTGTGTTGCTTCTTTGCTAGTGCATTGTTGGTGTCGCTGCTGGTGTCTTGTCGGTCTTCTGTCGCCGCCGTGCTGCCGCCGTTGATGGTGTGGGTGTTCAAGGAAGAAGAAGACGAAGACGGCGTCGTTTTGCTCAATTTGGGGATTAGGGCTTCGAAGTTGGGGGAAAAGTGTCAAACGGCGTCGTTTTGGTGTTTAGATGCTGACTCAACTTTCCGACGAGCCACGTCGGCTTAAAAAATTAATAAAAAAAGGCCACGTCGGATTTCTGGCCAAGTTCGTCGGCGTTGGCACTTAAATGATCATTTTTCAAAATTTTTGGCACTTAAGTGATCCGACAGAAACTTTTGGCACCAAAGTGAGCGCCGTACACAACTTTTGGCACCATTAGTGTACTCAGTGTTATTTAACTTAATAATTTGACAGTAAAATTTAACGAAAACTAACATATGGTAAATTTGTCACAAGTGTACCGGTTTGTGATAAATTTGTTAAAGGTATATCAATTTGGAGTTTTTGGTGATCAAAAAAATAGTTTGGGATAAATTTGTGAAAGGTGTACCAGTTTGGGAATTTTTCACGGTATTAATCCAGAAAAAAAATATCTTGTTCGCGATTTTAGAGTTTTCTTTTTTGTTTAGCTTATCAACACCTTAATTCTCCTTTTGTATAGGACATATCCAAATGTAGATCAATAGATAAAAAAAATTGTGGAGCCGACGGGCAGCTTCTAGCGAAAACTTTAATGAACTACTTTCTGAACTAAGATGGCTTTAGTGATGTGTCTTTAGAAACGATTTGTCTCTTTTAATGACCAATTTATATCTACTGAAATTATCAGTGCTGGATTTATCATGAAGCGAGATCATAGAGGATTGGAAAGGATGGAGTTCATTCATGATGAGATTGGGAAAAAATACACATCTCTCTCCAATTTTGGGGTTTTCTTTTTTGTTTAGCCGATCAACTCATATTTTGACAACTTATTCTCTTTTTGTATATGCCATTTTCAAATGTAGATGAACAGTTAATAAAACTTGCAAATGAGCCCCTTTGGGATCCGTGACTTCATGCGGGCTGCTTTTGGTGAAGACTTTAAGGAACTTTTTCTGAAGTAAGATACCTTCAACCGTGTGTCTTTAGAAATGAGTGGTGTATCTTTAGAACCGATTTGTCTCTTTCAACAACCAATTTACATCTACCAAAATTAGCGGTGTTGAATTTATCATGGAGCGAGATCACAAAGGATCGGGAAGGATGGAGTTCATTCTTAGTGAGATTGGGAAAATAACACACCCTTTCTATGATTTTAGGGTTTTATTTTTTATCTAATCGATTTACTCATGCTTTAACAGCTTATTCTCTTTTTGTATAGGTCATATCTAGATGTAGATGAACAGCCAAAAAAAAAAAAAAAACTTGCAAATCTGCCCTTTCTAGACTCATAATAGCTTCTAGCGAAAACTCCAATAAACACCTTGGTTAAGTAAGATGGCTTTAGTGGTGTCTCTTTAGAAACGATTTGTCTCTTTCATCGACCAATTTGCATCTACCAAAATATTGGTGTTGGATTTATCATCCAACGAGATCACAAAGTATTGGCAAGGATGGAGTTCATTCAGGGCGACATTGGCAAAAAAAAAAAAGGGCATCCTCTCTGCGATTTTAGGGTTTTATCATTTAGATGATTAACTCATGCTTTAACAGCTTATTCTCTCTTTGTATAGGCCATATCCATGCGTAAATGAATAGTTAAAAAGCCTTACAGACCGCCCTTTTTGGATTTGTGACTTGATGCAAATGGTTTCTAACGAACACTCCAACAAACTCCTTTTTGAAGTAAGAAGGCTTTAGTAGTGTGCCTTTTAAAAACGATTTGCCTCTTTCACCGACCAATTTGCACTTATCAAAATTATCAGTACTGGATTTTCTATGGAGTGAGATCATAGAGGATTGTGAAGGAATAAGTTCATTCATGGCAAGATTAGCAAAAGAACAAGCATCCTCTCTGTGATTTTAGGGTTTTCTTTTTTGTTTAATCAATTAACTCATATTTTGATAACTTATTATTCTTTTGTATAGGCCATATCCAGATGTAGATGAATAGTTAAAAAAACTTACAGAACCGCCCCTTATAGATTTGTGATTTGATGTAGGCAGCTTCTAACGAGGACTCTAACAAACTCCTTTCGGAAATAAGATGGTTTCAATGGCATGCCTTTACAAATGATTTATTTCTTTCAATGACTAATTTGCATCTACCAAAATTATCCATGCTGGATTTATCATGGAGCTAGATCATAGAGAATTGGGAATGATGGAGTTCATTCATGGTGAGATTAGGGGGGAAAAAGGGCATCCTCTTTACGATTTTAAGGTTTTTTTTTTTTTAGCCGATCAACTCATGCTTTAATAGGTTATGGCAACATCCCGACGTAGATGAATAGTTAAAATAACTTGCAGAGCCACCCTTTCTAGATCCGTAACTTGATGCTAGTAGCTTTTAACGAAGACTCCAACAAACTCCTTTTTGAAGTAAGATAGTTTCAACGGTGTGTCTTTAGAAACGGTTTGTCTCTTTCAACAACCAATTTGCATCTATCGAAATTATCAATGCTGGATTTGTGATGGAGTAAGACTATAGAGGAAGATTTGGAAATATATAAATATATATATATATATATATATATATATATATTCTCTATGATTTTAGGGTTTTGTTTATTGTTTACCTAATCGACTCATGCTTTGAAAACTTATTTGCATTGGACATATCTAGAAGTAGATGAATAGTTAAACAAACTTATAGAGCCGTCCCCTCTGGATCCATGACTTGATACAAGCAACTTCAAGTGAAGACTCCAATGGGCTCATTTCTGAAGTAAGATGGCTTCGATAGTATGTCTTTAGAAATGATTTATCTCTTTCAACGACCAATTTGCATCTAGCGAAATTATCGGTGTTGCATTTATCATGTAGCGAGATCATAGAGGATTAGGAAGGATGGAGTTCACTCATGGTGAGATTAGGAAAAAAAATGATATCTCTCTGTGATTTTTGGGTTTTCTTTTTTATTTAACTGATCCACTTATACTTAGCTTATTCTTCATTTGTATAAGCCATATCTAGAAGTAGATGCACATTAAAAAAATTTGCAAAGCCATCCCTTCTAGATCCATGATTTGATGCGAGTAGTTTTTAACAAAGACACTAACGAACTCCTTTCTAAAGTAAGATAGCTTCAATGGCGTGTCTTTAGGAACAATTTGTCTATTTCATCAATTAATTTGCATCTATTGAAATTATTGGTGCTGGATTTATCATGAAGTGAGATGACAAAAGATTGGGAAGAATGGAATTAATAATTCATGGCGAGATCAGGAAAAAAAAAAAGAGAAACGTATTCTCTATGATTTTAGGGTTTTTTATTTTTTATTTAGCCAATCAACTCATACTTTGACAACTTATTCTCCTTTTGTATGGGTCATATCTAGACATTTTTTTTTTTAATTTAGCCGATCAACTCATGCTTTGACAACTTATTCTCCTTTTGTATAGGTCATATCTAAACGTTTCTTTTTTATTTAGCTGATCAACTCATACTTTGACAGCTTATTCTCCTTTTGTACAGGTCATATCCAGACATGGATGAACAGTTAAAAAAACTTGTAGAGCCGTCCCTTATGGATACGTGACTTGTGAAGACTATAATGAACTCCCTTTTGAAGTAAGATGGCTTACATAGTGTATTTTTAGAAATGATTTGTCTCTTCTAGCGACCAATTTTCATCTACCCAAATTATTGGTGCTAGATTTATCATGGAGCAAGATCACCGAAGGATTAGGAAGGATGGAGTTCATTTATGGCGAGATTGGAAAAAAAAAAGGACATCCTCTTTACAATTTTAGGGTTTTATTTTTGGTTTAGCCGATCAACTCATGCTTTGACAACTTATTCTCCTTTCACACGGGCCATATCTGGATGTAGATGAACAGTTAAAAAAACTTGCAGAGCCATCTCTTCTAAATCTGTGACTTAATGCGAGCAGCTCCTAGCGAAAACTCTAGCAAACTCCTTTTTGAAGTGAGATGGCTTCGATGGTGCATTTTTATAAATGATTTGTCTCTTTTACAAACTAATTTGCATTTACTGAAATTACCGATGCTAGGTTTATCATGGAGCATGAACACGAAGAATTGGGAAGGATGGAGTTCATTCATGTTAGGTTTATCATGGAGCGTGAACACAAAGGATTGGAAAGGGTGAGTTTATTCATGGCGAGATTGGGGGAAAAAAAGACATCCTGTCTGCAATTTTGGAGCTTTCTTTTTTGTTTAGCTAATCAACTCATACTTTGGTAGCTTATTCTCCATTTATAGAAGCTATATCCAAACTAGATGAACAGTTAATAAAACTTGCAGAGCCGCCCCTTTTGGATCCACAACTTAATGTGGGCAGCTTCTAATGAAGACTCTAACGAACTCTTTTCTAAAGTAAAATGGCTTCGCTAATGTATTTTTAGCAATAATTTATCTCTTTAAATAACCGATTTGCATCTACGAAAATTATCGGTGTTGGATTAACATGGAGCGAGACCATAAAGGACTGGGCAAGATGGTGTTCATTCATGGCAAGATTAGAAAAAAAAACATCATCTCTGTGTTTTTAGAGTTTTATATTTTATTTAATCGATCAACTCATGTTTTTGATCATCTATTCTCCTTTTGTATAGGTCATATCCAGATGGAGATAAACAGTTAAATAACTTGCAGCCCCATTCGGATCTATGACTTGATGTGGGCAGCTTCTAGCGACAACTCTAACGAACTCCTTTCTAAAGTAAGATGACTTCACTGGTGTGTCTTTAGAAACAATTCGTCTCTTTCAACGACCAATTTGCATCTATCGAAATTATCGGTATTGGATTTATTATGGGGCGAGATCACAGGGGATTGGAAAGATTGAGTTCATTCATGGCGAGATTAGGAAAAAAAGACATATTCTCTGTGATTTTAGGGTTTTATTTTTATTTAGGTGATCAACTCGTGCTTTGATAGCGTATACTACTTTTGTATGAAAAATTACAAAAACTTGCAAAGCCACCCCTTCTAGATCCATGACTTGATGCTGTCGACTTCTAACAAAAACTCTAACGAACTCCTTTCTAAACCAAAAGGGATAAGTGCATTAGAAGTCCTAAAACTTATCATGAAAATGCAATTAAGTCCTAAAACTTTCAAAAAGTGCAATTAAGTCCTAAAATTTATTACCAAAGTTCAATAAAGTCCTAAAACTTTCAAAAAGTTCAATAAAGTCCTAAAACTTGTCTCGAAAGTACAATCAAGTCCTAAAACTTGTCTCGAAAGTGCAACCAAGTCCTAAAACTTTCTAAAAGTGCAATCAATGGAAGAACTTAGATTAAACCATTTTGATAAGTTTTAGGACTTGATTGCACTTTTGAAAGTTTTAGAACTTAACTGCACTTTGTGACAAATTTTAGGACTTAATTGCACTTTTTGAAAGTTTTAGGACTTAATTGCATTTTCATAACAAATTTTAGGACTTCCAATGCACTTATCCCAAACCAAAATGGTTTCAGTGGTGTGTCTTTGTGAATGATTTGTTTTTTTCAACGATCAATTTGCATCTACCAAAATTATCAGTGTTGGAATTATCATAGAGTGAGATCATAGAGAATTGGGAATGACGGAGTTCATTCATGGCAAGATTGGGGAAAAAAAAGACATCGTCTTTGCGATTTTAGGGTTTTGTTTTTGTTTAGCCAATCAACTCATGTTTTGACAGCTTATTCTCCTTTTGTATAGGCCATATCCAAGGGTTTTGTTTCTATTTAACTGATCAACTCATGCTTTGACAGCTTATTCTCCTTTTGTATAGGCCATATCCAAGGGTTTTGTTTCTATTTAACCGATCAACTCATGCTTTGACAGCTTATTCTCCTTTTGTGGTCATATCCAGACATAAATGAACAGTTAAGAAAACTTGTAAGGCCACTCCTTGTAAAAATGAACAGTTAAGAAAACTCGTAGTGCCACTCCTTGTAGATCCGTGACTTGATGCGGGTAGCTTCTAGCGAATACTCTAATGAATTCCTTCTTGAAATAAGATGTCTTTAGTGGTGTGTCATGATAAATGATTTGTCTCTTTCAATGAACAAATTTTCTTCCATCAAAATTATCAGTGTTGGAATTATCATAGAGCGAGATCACAGAGGATTGGAAGGATGGAGTTCATTTGTGGTGAGATTGGGGAAAAAAAATGCATCCTCTCTGCAATTTTAGGGTTTTATTTTGTATTTAGGCTATCAACTCATGCTTTGATAGTTTACTCTCATTTTGTGTAGACGTAGATGAACAATTAAAAAGACTTGCACAGCCGCCCCATCGATGACTTGATGCGAGCAGCTTCTAGCGAAGCCTTTAACAAACTCCTTTCTGAAATAAGATGGCTTTAGTGGTGTGTATTTAGAAATGATCTATCTCTTGCAACAATCAATTTGCATCTACCGAAATTATTGGTGCTGGATTTATGATGGAGTGAGACCATGGAGGATTGGGAAAGATAGAGTAGTGAAATTGGGAAGAAAAAAAAGACATTTTCTATGATTTTAAGGTTTTTTTTTTTTTTTTTTTTGTTTAACTAATAAACTCATACTTTGACAGCTTATTCTTCTTTTGTATATGCCATATCCATATGTACATAGATAGCTAAAAAAACTCACAGAGCCATGACTTGATATGGGCAAAAGACTTTAACGAACTCCTTTCTAATGTAAGATGGCTTTAGTGACGTGTCTTTAGAAACAATTTGTCTCTTTGAACGACCAATTTGCAATTACCAAAATTATTGATGCTGGTTTTATTATGGACAGAGATCAGAGAGCATTGGGAAGGATGGAGTTCATTCATGGTGAGATTGGAAAAAAAAAGTGCATCCTCTTTACAATTTTTGGGTTTTGTTTGTTATTTAGCTGATGAACTCATAGTTTGACAGTTTATTCTTCTTTTGTTTAGACCATATCTACAAGTAGATGAATAGTTAAAAAAACTCACAAAATCGCCCACAAAGCCGGCCCTTCTGGATCCGTGACTTAATGCACGCAACTTCAAGCCAAAACTCCAACAAACTCCTTTTGGAAGTAAGATGGCTTAAGTGGTGTGCCTTTAAAAACAATGTCTTTTTCAATGACCAATTTGCATACACCGAAATTACCGGTGCTGGGTTTATCATGGAGTGAGATCACAAAGGATTGGGAAGGATGTATTTCATTCATGGTGAGATTGGAAAAAAAAAAAAAAAAAAAAAAAGGCAATCGCCCTATGACTTTGGGGTTTTATTTTTTGTTTTGTCGATCAACTCATGCTTTTACAACTTATTCTTCCTTTGTATAGACCATATCGAGATGTAGATGAACAATTAAAAAAACCTACAGAGCCGTCCCTTTGGATCCGTGACTTGGGCAGTTTTTAGTGAAGACTCTAACAATTTGCCTACAAAGTAGAATGGCTTTAGTTGTATGTCTTTAAAAATGATTTGTCTTTTTTAATGACCAATTTTGCATCTATCGAAATTATTGATGCTGGATTTATCATGGAGCAGACCATAAAAGATTAGGAAGGATGTAATTCATTCTGAGGGAGATTGAGGAAAAAAAAAACAGATATCCTCTTTACGATTTTAGGGTTTTGTTTTTTATTTGGTCGATAAACTCATGCTTTGACAGCTTATTTTCCTTTTGTATAGGACATATCCAGATGTAGATGAACAATTTAAAAACCTTGCAGAACTGCTTCTTCTAGATCCGTGACTTAATGCGGGTAGTTTCTAGTGAAGATTCTAGCGAACTCCTTACTGAAGTAAAATGACTTGGTGTGTCTATAGAGACGATTTGTCTTGACCAATTTGCATACACCGAGATTATCTAGATTTATCATGAAGTGAGACCACAGAGGATTGGAAAGGATGGAGTTCATTCATGATGAGATTCGGGAAAAAAATACATCTTCTCTACAATTGTAGTGTTTTGTTTTTCATTTAGCCAATCAACTTATACTTATCCTCCTTTTGTACAGGTCATATCCAGACGTAGATGAATAGTTAAAAAAATTTGTAAAGCCGCCCCTTTTGGATCCGTGACTTGATGCGAGTAGCTTCTAGTCCAGACTCCAACGGAATATTTTTTTAAAGTAAGATGGCTTCAGTGTTGTCTTTCGAAATGATTTGTCTCTTTCAACTACCAATTTGCATTTACTGAAATTATCGGTGCTGGGTTTATCATGGGGCGAGATCATAAAGGATTCAAAAGGATAGAGTTCATTCATGGCGAGATTAGAAAGAAAAAGACACCATTTCTATGATTTTAGGGCTTTGTTTTGTTTAAACAATTAACTCATACTTTGACAACTTATTTTCCTTTTGTGTAGGCGATGTCCAGATGTAAATGAACAATCAAGAAACTTGTAGAACCGTCCCTTCTGAATCCATGACTTGATGTGGGCAACTTTTGGTGAAAACTCCAACGAACTCATTTTTAAATAATATCGCTTAAATGGTGTATCTTTAGAAACAATTTGTCTCTTTCAACGATCAATTCGCATCTATCGAAATTATCAATAATAGATTTATCATGGAGTGAGATCACAAAGAATTGGGAAAAATAGAGTTCATTCCTGTTGGGGTTGAGGAAAAAAAAAATAAGGCATCCTCTCTACAATTTTAGGGTTTTGTTTTTTTTTTCAGCAAATTACTTCATGCTTTGACAAATTGTTCTCCTTTTGTATGGGGCATACTAGATGAACAGTTAAAAAAACTTATAGAGTTGCCTATTTTGGATTCGTGACTTGATGCGAGTAGATTCTAGTGAAAACTCTAACAAACTCTTTTCCATTTTTTTTTTTTTTTTTCAATCCTACCCTATTCTCACTCTCAAACTTTTGCCTTACCTTCTTGTAGGGCATAGAAGTCGAAACTCACTCCTGAAACTAAATCGTCCCCACCTCAATCCCCCTGAAAATGTGGAGATTTGATCCCCCTATCTCCCCCTTTCATGTATGTTGGAAGGGTGATCACTTGGTTTTTTTTTTCAAAATAAAATGGCTTTAATGGTATGTCTTTAAAAATGATTTATCTCTTTCAACAATCAATTTGTTTCCACCGAATTTATTGGTGCTGGGTTTATCATGGAGCTAGATCATAGAGGATTAGGAAAGATGGAGTTCATTTAGGTGAGATTTGGAAAAAAGACATACCCTCTACAATTTTAGAGTTTTCTTTTTTGTTTAGCCGATCAACTCATGTTTTGACAGCTTATTCTCCTTTTGTATAGGACATATCCAAACGTAAATCAACAATTAAAAAGAAGTTGTAGAGCCACCTTTCTGAATCTGTGACTTGATGTAAGCAACTTCTAGCCAGAACTCTAATGAACTCCTTTCTGAAGTAAGATGTCTTAGTGGTGTATTTTAGAAACAATTTCTCTTTTAATGACCAATCTGCATCTATCGAAATTATTTGGATTTATCATGGAGTAAGACCACAGAGGATTGAGAAGTATGGAGTTCATTCTTAACAAGATTAGGAAAAAAAGACATCCTTTTTGCGATTTTAGGATTTTATTTTTTATTCGGCCAATCAACTCATGCTTTGACGGCTTATTCTCCTTTTGATAGATCATATGTAGACGGAGATGAATAGTTAAAAAAGCTTGCAAGCCATTCCTTCTGAATCTATGACTTGATGTGAGCAGTTTCTATAAAAACTCTAATGAACTCTTTTCTCAATAGTGTGTCTTTATAAATGATTTATCTCTTTCAAAGATCATTTTCCATCTAGCGAAAATATTGGTGCTAGATTTATAATAGAGTGAAATTGTAGAGAATTGGGAAGGAGGGAGTTAATTCATAGTGAGATTGGGGAAAAAAAGATATTCTCTCTACAATTTTAGGATTTTAATTTTTGTTTAGCTGGATAGCTTATTTTCCTTTTGTTTAAACGTCAAAGTGCCTAAAAGTTCTCGACCTTGCATGTTGCCATAATTTAAAATGTATTCCTGATCTCTCGGTTTTCACACAGTCAAAGATTCTTATCTTATAGCTAACTAGACTAGAAAGTATTAGATCTCAATCTGGCTATAAGAACCCTCTAATTACAACGCTAAATCTAAGTAAAAATGAATGGAAGTCTTTAGATACAAGTGCGTAAAGAACATCTGGAGTGCCATAACTTGGCACAGGGGGACACTTAAGTGCCATAACTTCAAAACGGTACACTTGAGTACCGGTTTGAAATTAAATGGGACACTTAAGTGCCACTCAGGCGACAATCCGGCCAAACGGGCCGACGTGGCGATTTTCCGACGACGGAGGCCCAAAACGGCGTTGTTTTGCATGCGACGTAGCGAGAAAATGCAAAAACGACGCCGTTTTGTTGCTAACATGTAAAAAATAATATAAAAATTAATTATATTAAATTAAAACTTAATTTTATTTAAAATATTCTAAAAATTTTAAAAAATTAAAAAATAATGGAAAAAATAATAATAATAATTTAAAAAAAAAAAAAGAAAGGGGGAGGCTGAAGGGGGCGGTTGAGGGCTGAGCCCTTGCCTCCGCCGCCGCCTCCCCGCCATCGGCCGGAAGGGCCGGCGACGGAGGGCCGAGGGCCGGCGACCCCGGCCGACCCTCCCCCTCCCGTCGCCGGCCCTTCCGGCGACGACGGAGAGGCGGCGAGGGCCCGCAGCCCTCGCCGGATCTGGCGAGGGCCGTGACCCTCGCCCCGGATCCGGGCGAGGCTCGCGGGCCCTCACCGCGATCCGGCGAGGGCTAGCGGCCCTCGCCGCCCGGCTCGGCGAGGGCGGCGACCCCGGCCGACCCTCCCCCTCCGTCGCCGGCCCTTCCCGACGACGGCGGGGGCGGCGGCGGCGAGGGCTCGCCCTCAACCGCCCCCTTCGGCCTCCCCTTTTTTTTTTTTTCCTAAATTTTTCCAATTTTTTTTTTTTTTTAATTTTTTAATTTTTTAAAATTTTTAGAATATTTTAAATAAAATTAAGTTTTAATTTAATTTAATTAATTTTTATATTATTTTTTACACGTCAACGACAAAACGGCGTCGTTTTTGCATTTTCTCGCCACGTCGGCGTGCAAAACGACGCCTGTTTTGGGCCTCCATCGCCGGAAAATCGCCACGTCAGTCGTTTGACCGGATTTTCGCAGGAGTGGCACTTAAGTGTCCCATTTTACTCCGATATTGACACTCAAGTGTACCGTTTTGAAGTTATGGCACTGGCACTCCAGGTGTCCCAAACTCACGTTTTCTATATAGCCCTCGGAATATACTCCGGGATACTCATTATTTCGGAACATTTGAGTTTCTCTTAAAGCCCTAGTGACAAAGAAGATTCTAAAACGCTGGGCCAAGATACCAATCCACGCTTTCTCAGCCCTACTTCTTTGCTCTATTGGGCTTGAAAAATCCCTGGACCTGGACCTGGATCTGGATCGGAGCGACAGAATTGATTCGACTACAAAGCTCCATCGCGTGGCGTCTTCTTCTGATTCCACCACTGTCCATAGCAAAGCCACAAATCAAATCATCACTATACATTTCTACTCACCGTCGCGGTCCGTTGCTGGGAAATTTCTCTCCACCCTTGGCAAGCAGCAGCGATGGCTTCAGGTCCGGCCTCCCCACGTTTGGGGTTCTTTGATCATCTCGGTTTTACTTGTCTTGGTCTGATCGGGGAACAACAATCGTAGCGCTAGGGTTTGGTCCTAAGGGACGGGCGGATGTTGTCTGGTGTTGTGATTTTTTTTTCCTTTTGCTGCGTTTCTTCGATGCTGGAATGAACTGCGGGGACGGAGTCCTGTTGGCGTCGTTCTTCTTGGCTTTAGCTGCCGTTTTGAGATCGTCGTTTGTTACTTTACTGGTTTGCTGGATTTCCCAGATGCAGATATGGAGGATTATGGTTTTGAGTATTCGGATGAGGAGCCCGAGGAGCAGGACGTTGACATTGAGAATCAATATTACAACTCCAAAGGTATTTTTTCGACGCCTTTTGGGGCGACCTGGTCTGTTGGGCACTCCTTTTATGGTGTCCTTAATCGGCTTGTGTTTCGCATCGTTATCGTTGGGGCATTCTTTCCGATTAGGCGAATCTTTGTTGTTGGAAAGAGGAATGTTTTAATTCTGCCCATTTGACCGGTTTAGCGGATTCTGTAGCTTTTAATGTGGGAGACGAATGATTCGCAATGCGGTCTGTGATGGAAATTGGATAAGACCCTAGTGTATTTTCTGGGAGAGTTGGGGAGCCGTGTCCCTTTAGTGGCGACGTCCTTTAGATTAATACTTGAGCATAATGATGTTACCAAAAGTGATGGGCGGAGATAATTTTAGTTAATTGCGCAATAATGTGTTCGTTGGCCTTGTTACGGTTTCCTATTTGTTCTTGTATCGACAGCAGCATGCTTCTGTCTTTTCAACTCTGGGAAGTTTTTGCTTTTAAGGAAACTTAAAATATCTAGATCTATTCGGTTAGCAGAGACTTACGTGATCAAATCTATATAATTTGCTTACACAGTGCCCTCAATGTGTAGCACGTGCAAAAAAATTTTAATGTGTTTTGACTTTTTATCCCTAACGTAGCTTGACTGTTTGATTTTGCAATGTAGGCCTCATAGAAACTGATCCAGAAGGAGCACTTGCAGGCTTTGCTGAGGTTGTCCGCATGGAACCTGAGAAGGCTGAATGGTGAGTACTGTAGGTTTTTTATACTTGTGGCACAATCAATTTTGTGGAAGACACTTTTAGTTTACTTCAAATTGCAAGTCAATCTACATGTGCTTCCTTCCATCAAGTCTGGAGATGATGCAGACATAGTCAAGTTCACACGCACAAAATAAAATAAACCTGAACTTTTTTTTAGCCAGCGTTAAAGCCCACAAACCTTATATAACAGCTGAAACATTGAGAAGAAAGAATTTCTTGTACGTACCCTGAGTCAGCTTTCTTGAAATGATGCTTGATGGGAGAAAAACTACTCTCTGGTGTATTGGATGACATTGGTTTTATACCAATGAATAAAAAAGAATGACTTGAGCAAAGTTTTTAGAAATTGAATGGGAGCTCTTATATAGGATCCATACAATTTCTCTCTGTCATTTTGTCTGAAGAGGTTTTCCGTGGGTCAGGGGAAGAGCATTGGAGTGTGAGCACTTTCCTCTATGCAAAAAACATGTTTCTAGGTGTTCCATAGTCATGGTTTTTATATTTTGCATGTGATGATTGTGGAGTGAGGAACAGTTAGGAGTTGTCTGCATAAATTTTATAGCTTTCAACTTTTCAGTTCATGAATTTCCCTTTAATACTTCAAAATTACCATGAGTACTACTGTGTTATTAATCATTCTTCCTCTTGACCTGTTTTATAGGGGATTTAAAGCTCTTAAGCAAACTGTCAAGCTATATTATCGGTTGGGGAAGTATAAAGATATGATGGATTCTTATAGAGTGATGCTTACATACATCAAATCAGCGGTGACAAGAAATTACAGTGAAAAATGTATAAACAATGTGATGGATTTTGTTTCGGGATCAGCCAGTCAGAATTTTAGTCTTCTACAGGAATTTTATCAGACCACTTTGAAGGCTCTTGAAGAGGCAAAGAATGAGGTCACCAGTCTTGTCTAATCAGTCTCTGTTGCTACTATGCCATATTTCTCGTAAAATTTATGCTTTTCATAATTCTGCAGAGACTTTGGTTCAAGACAAATCTCAAGCTTTGCAAGATTTGGTTTGATATGGGCGAATATGGAAGAATGAATAAGGTGCCATTTTATTGGATAGTATTGGCACAGTATGGCTGACATAATTTGTTGATGGCACACTATGCTTATAATCTTTTGTGAATGGATAGATTTTGAAGGAGCTTCACAAATCTTGCCAAAGAGAGGATGGTTCAGATGACCACAAGAAAGGAAGTCAGCTTCTTGAAGTGTACGCTATTGAGATCCAAATGTATACTGAGACCAAGAATAATAAGAAGCTTAAGGTAATTTCTACTTTTTCTGAGTGGTGCATCAAGGTTTTTTGAAACGGTTTGTCTATTTATGGTTCGAACTTCCTATAGATTTTCGTCTTTATTTAATGTCAGTGTTCTTATCAAGGCGATTAAAGGAACTCTTTCAGCAACCAAGCAAGGACCACAAAAATTAATTTTTCTGTTGATTGATGATCTATGTTGGTTGGCATTATTTTTGCACGTTTAAATCTTGTGTGGTATTTATCTTGGAAGCTGTCCTGTATATTGTCCATTTTAAATTATTTTTGGACATTAAGTTATGAAATTGTTGATGGTTGCAGCAATTGTATCAGAAAGCACTTGCAATCAAGTCAGCTATACCCCATCCAAGAATTATGGGTATAATTCGGGAATGTGGTGGTAAGATGCATATGGCCGAGCGCCAGTGGGCTGAGGCGGCAACCGATTTCTTTGAAGCCTTTAAAAATTATGATGAAGCTGGAAACCAAAGGCGAATCCAATGTCTAAAGTATGGTTTACTTATCCTTCCATCTTCTCTTGATTAAATTGCTGATGATTTAGATGGATTCAATAGGAATTGTTTTCATTTATCCCGTTGGATGGCTCATGTTGAAGCAAGAATGGTAGGCTTTTCTGAGGGAAAAGTAGGTTTCCCTTGACAGTCGAAAAGTAGGTTTCCCTTGACAATTTGTATTGGTTGGTCTGTTGTTATCTAGGCAAAGTGCACTTTGGTTATCCTTCCACTGCTAGTTGATGGATTGAACTGTAACTTTCGGGCGAGGAGAAAAAACTCTTTCCGCACAACAAATTAGTAGGAACACAATAACATCTTTGATGTTTTTGAAAGAAGTATTAGACTGGGAACCTTTACCAAGACACCTTCTTATATGTTTGAAAGTCTTCCATTAAGAGAGTGGAAGAAATTAAAAAATTTAGGATATAAATGTCTCTTTTGTTTTGTTTCACACGTTTCTATAGTTTGAACGGTGATCCTTGGCTACCCTGCTACTGTTTGTGGGCTATGAACTATTGCCTTCTATAAGCATGAAGAAACCACTTAATGCTCAGATATTAAGAACAGAAGATATCCTTTTCTTATTTTACTGTTACTTTACCATTTTTGTGGAGTGCGGAGTTTTGTACTTTTGTGTAACTCGAGGCAACTGTCTATTTGCATTATGTGGCAGATATTTGGTTCTAGCTAATATGCTGATGGAGTCTGAAGTTAACCCATTTGATGGCCAAGAAGCAAAGCCGTAAGTACTCTTTCTTCTCTCTACCTCCTCCCTCCCCCAAACAGTGCCGCTGTTCCTCCCTCGCTTTTTTTTAATGGTCCGGTACTGTGTAGGTATAAGAATGACCCTGAAATTTTGGCCATGACAAATCTTATAGCTGCATATCAACGAAATGAGATTCTAGAATTTGAGAAAATCCTTAAGGTATGTTTGCCTTTTTTGTCTATTTTTATTGACGATTTGTGCCTGTGTTACACCGGTTTGTTTCTCCCTAAATTTAGTTACCACTGACACATTTTCCAGAGCAACAGAAGAACTATAATGGATGACCCATTCATCCGGAATTATATTGAAGATCTTCTGAAGAATATCAGGACGCAAGTATTGCTTAAACTTATCAAGCCTTATACCAGAATCCGCATCCCTTTCATCTCTAAGGTAAAGGCTGTGGTTTTAGTTTCACTGGTTATTGTATTCTTCAGAATCGGCATTAGATCTTCATTGCTAATATGATTTAGCTGCGGATTCACTTACATAGATACGAACTTCTAAGCAAGTCCTTTTTTTGCTAATAACCATAGTTATTTTTACTCGTTAAATGAATATGTTGATAATTATCTTTGCTTGCATCTGCCTCTTTTATTCTCTCTGCCTTCCTCCTACTTACTGGCTTACTGAAACTTGTTACTTCTAGGAACTTAACGTGCTGGAAAAGGATGTCGAGCAGTTGTTGGTTTCTCTAATTTTGGACAACCGTATTGACGGGCACATTGATCAAGTAAATCGGTTGTTTGAGCGTGGTGACAGGTACCATATCATCTTTCTGGTGCACCCGACACTGTTACAAGTTATTTGTCTTTTATGCCAGTCATCCCGTGTACTTGGATCTGATACTCTTGGATGTCTGTTTCCAAAATCCAAACCAGGTCAAAGGGAATGAAGAAGTACGCCGCCATTGATAAGTGGAACACACAGCTGAAGTCTCTCTACCAAACTATAAACAACAGAGTGTATTGAGTTTTACTACATAGACGATTGGCCGGCATTTTGAGCGATGTATTGTCCTTTGCTTGGGTTGAGGTTGAATTTTTTCTGCTTTTTTACTTCGGGAGTGGTGATATCGGGTGATTTGTTCAATAGCGCCTTGGGGAAATACTCTTTTTGATGTCGCCCTCGACATGGCTCTTCTTGTAATTGCACCCACATGATGTGTACAAAATGACTTATTGCAAGAGATTGATGGTGAGAAATATTAAAAGATGTTTGCAGAACAAATAAACTGGCCATTGCTCAGAAGGTTTTGGGAATTCCTAGCCGCTGTATCTCTCTCTTTTGTTTTTTGCCCTGTTCCTTAGATGATCATGCTGCGTCATCCATCTTGATCTTTACTCTAAGCTGGATAAGGTGTCGCCGAATGGGATCATTCTGATCCTTTCTCTGGTCTTTCCACTGTTTCGGTGCGACAACTCATCATGTGAACGGCATTATTGGGAGAGAGAAATTGGCTGCTGCAATTATTGGAGATGGGGATTATTGGTGGGCCTGCATGAAGTTTGGGTCTCTAGTGAGGACGGAGGACGGTTTGATTCTCTTTTAACAACCGCCGTCCATCATTGCGAGCTGGAGGGAAGACCCAATTTATATCTCCCGGAACAAGGACAAAAGGGTCTTTCCCAACCCAAACAGTATGGCGAATGAATCAAATCCAAGTTTCACGGTGTAAAATTTGATTCAAATTCTCCTTTTACTAATGTTAAACGATGCACGTAAGACACCACCCACCTGAGTGGCGTAGTTGGCTGACTGGCTTCCCCTCACGAAGGGGAGGGGTTCGAAACCCCGGTCGTCGCGGGGTGAACTGGCGCGTGTATGATGGGTAGCGGGGTTCACTGGATCACCAAAAAAAAAAAAAAAAAATGCACGTGGGACAACTAGCACTAGCTAGCTCATCTGGGCTTCAATCATGACGGTCTTCCATCCGTAACGGAATATTCATGTCGGATCACAAAATTCTCCCGACCACCTCTCGTCGAAGCTGCAAATTTGCAGTGGCAGATTCAGTAGCTCCTTGAGGACAGAAGTATCGGTCAAGTGGGTCAAGGTGGGATGAAGATGGGAGTGCAGCGTCGTCGAGCGGCTGAGACGAGAAATTAATGAAGATGGGGTTCGCCCAGACGAAAAACACGGCGAATGGCAATTATGGAGAAAGCGACAGAACCGTAAGGGAAACGGAAGCGACCGGTCTCCGTCCTGTCACTATCGAACGCAGTATTCCTGTCCTCCGTAAGAAACAACCCACAGACGAAGACAAGACAAAAAAATAAATAAATAAACTCTGGTCCCGCCCAGCACTATCACGTGGATCGTGGACCGCAATTTTCACTCGCGCGCATGTTGTGTACGTCCGCGCGTGTCTTCTTCCTTTCTTTTCTTACATCTTTGGCTTCAAAGTTTCCACCTTTAATTACGTAAAATCACGTGCTCTAGCATAGTCGCACGTTTGCTGAACGAAGGGCAGGCGCTTCTCCGCGTTCGACACGGATTAGCCAACTGGGTAGTCAAATCCGGTTTTGCTTTGCCAAGAACGATGAGACTTTTCATCAAGTGGTTGGTCAGTGTAATTTTGAGGAACGTACCTGTGTTGTCGTATCTGTACGAACGATTCGGTCCGGACCCGAAGTGGGATGAAATGGGGCGACAGTGATGGGTGGACATTTTGTCTCTGTGGGTTCCCTGCCTCACACGGTCCAGCTCAGCGACAATGATTCATGGTTATCGTAATCTCACTCCCTCTTCTTTTTCACGCCCTCGTTGATTGGCCGTGATCTATGGGCTCCCCTCCTCCTCGTCAAGAATCTCTCTCCGCGAAGCTCAGGTATATCCTTCGTCTTCTCGCTTTTCATGCACCGTCCCCACTGTCGAAAAAGGGAGGAAGGTATCCGGTCATGGTAGTCTCTTGAACGAGCGGTAGTGGTTTTGGCTGACGATGGTTGCTGATAACCAAGTGGGCAAAGTAGGTTTCCATATATATCAAGAAACGGTGACGGGTCCACTGAAATACCAATCACTTCATGGTTATATCGCCACCACAGAAAGCTCTTTGTTCTAGTTACTCGAGTGTTGAATTGAAAATTTCGAATTCATGTCCAGAGCTCCGTCCTCTGAGCTCTTTTCTTGGAGTCATTGATTTGCTCTTCCAGGTTCGGGTTACCGTCTGGTGAGAGTTGGCATATTGCCTAACTTATTTTGATTATAGTTGGTACCACAAGAGCATGCCTTTGACGACGATTGGTGATTGTGTATCGCACCTGGATTACCCATTTATGATTATCGTCACCAAGGGGGATCTTGCGTGTTATGTCATCTGATTGTGGGGTAGTCAAGTCTTATTTGACCTCCATTCTACCTGTTCAGATAAGGTTAGCCTTACAATCAGCAATTCTGCGGTTGAAGCATTCGCTTGCACAGTGAGTATAGCGATTAAGAGTTGTGGAACCAGTCTCTGTACGGAAAATCAATGATGAATGCATCTAAAATCAAGCGTCGGATTGGTAAGTACGAAGTGGGAAGGACAATTGGTGAGGGATCATTTGCAAAAGTGAAGTTTGCCCGGAATTCTGAGACTGGGGAAGCTGTGGCTGTCAAGATCCTTGACAAAGAGATGGTCCTCAAACACAAAATGGCAGAACAGGTCATTTCTGATGGTTCTCTTTAATTTTACAGTTCCTTTTTTCGAAGGCATATGCTTCTCTCAGCTCTTTCATCGACACCCTTTTGCATCCTTGTAAATTATCATCTTCTCAAAATATTCTTTGGAGAGTTCATGGCGCTGCTATATCTGTTGACTTCCTAATCCTTATTCACACAATGATATTGTTCTAGAAGAAGTGACTCAATTATTTCACCTGGCTTTTTCAGCAAAAATGCTCATTTATATTTGTCTATGGACAGTTTTTCTCTGATTCTTTACCCTTATGTTTTCAGATTAGAAGGGAGATAGCAACAATGAAGCTAATAAAGCATCCAAATGTTGTCCGCTTATATGAGGTCTCTCTCTCTCTCTCTCTCTCTCTCTCTCTGTGTGCCTCGTGTTCATACAGCGGTATAGGGAAGCAGTGGGGTGGTTTGTGTCATTTATTTTGGAATATGGCTTTGAGATTTACCTCAAACCCCTAGGTCAAGGTTGAAAGGTAATAGAGAGAAGAGTTGGATATGACTGTAGGTGGGCATTCACCAGAGACTAAGGCATTTAACTAGAAATTGATCCAAAAGTAAATGATTGGTTTGATCTGAACCAATTTGATCTTCAGAGACTCCCTTTTCTTTTAATTATTAATGCAGGTAATGGGTAGCAGGACAAAGATATACATTGTTTTAGAATTCGCGACTGGGGGAGAGCTTTTTGACAAAATTGTAAGTTGTCCTGCTCTCCATGTGTGGTTTTGTCACTTCTAAGATCTATTTTGCTTTAAATTAATTTGTTTTTGGTTTATGACTCTGTCAATTTCCACCAAGCTCCATGCTAATTATACTAATCTCTAGTGCTTGACATTGTGGCTATGCAGATGCATTCTTCGAAGATAGAATGTTAATTAGGGCATCTTAATTTGATTGTTATTTTGCCCTGCATTGCTCTGTTCTTACTTTCTTTTTTTCTTTTAATAAAGGTCAAGCATGGAAGGATGAGTGAGAATGAAGCACGAAAGTACTTCCAGCAACTAATTAATGCTGTTGACTATTGTCATAGCCGTGGTGTTTATCACCGAGACTTAAAGGTGCCTCCTCTGGTCTTTTCAGAAATTTGTTATGAAAGACCTTCATAATGTTACTTGTGTTGATTTTTCTCATTGCAGCCGGAAAATTTGCTGCTGGATGGTTCTGGAAATCTTAAAGTTTCTGATTTTGGACTGAGTGCACTGTCACAAGAAGTCAGGGTAATATTGACCTCTTAAAAGTTTCAAAATTCTGTCCTTGTACTTGTATGATCTATCTGAAGTCTTATCAGTGTAACCTGAGGCCTTGTACTTGAAGACACTGTGGGATAATTATGTTACTCCTTTCTTTATGGACAATAAAGCGATTCCAAGGGCACTCTAGCTTTCCTGAAGCTTAGTTTGTTTTTCTCTTTCCTTCCTGAACGTAATCAATGTTAGGGACATCACTTTTTGTCTCCTAGAAGAACTTTCAATCTGAGATTCATTTGTCTTTACAGGATGATGGACTTTTTCACACGGCTTGTGGAACTCCAAACTATGTTGCTCCCGAGGTCTTCACCTTCACTTGTTCTTTCCCATGGTGTAATATATTATCGATAAACTTTGATTATTAGGCTTGTAGTAATTTACCATCTTGCTGTTTAGGTCCTAAATGATAGAGGCTATGATGGGGCGACTGCAGACTTGTGGTCATGTGGAGTAATACTCTTTGTATTGCTTGCAGGTTACTTGCCCTTTGATGATGCTAATACTATGAACCTGTACAAAAAAGTGAGCATCTTGCTCTATTAACAAATAACAGTTTTTTCTTTACCAAAAAAAAAAAAAAAACAAATAACAGTTTTTGCTCTCCACGAATCCGGCTTTCTTTACTGTCTCGCTATTGTTGCCCTTTTCTGCAGATTTTGGCTGCAGAGTTTACTTGTCCCCCCTGGCTCTCTTTTGGTGCCATGAAGTTGATAACTCGTCTACTAGACCCGAATCCCGTGACCGTGAGTAACAATGCTTTTGGACTTTCCATTGTTTGATCCCTCCATTAGGGGATAGGCAGTTGTATGCATCTTATGAAGCATATAGGAATATCTGAATTGGTGCTCAAATCATGAGCTTCGTTTGAGTTTTCAGATGAGTGATGACAATCTCATGCATCATCTTTCAGGATCTAGGGATACCTGATGGTAGAAAGTAAAGCACCATCATGTCATACTTTGCCAGTTGCCACTATTGTACTGTCATTTTATAGAACTAGGGCACATTAATTACTTGTTGAAAATTGAGACAACGACCACATTTCCTTATGCTGTGCTCAGCAAACAGATCATTTTCGAAGAACTTTATAGGGCAGGTTAGGTTGACTATTCCTGCGTCTGTTGCATTTTACAAGCCATACCCTTTGGATTGGTTCGACATAGCACTAGTTGACACCTTAGAACTTTGTGTTGAAACTGGCTAATGCCATTTAGCTTCATTTATCACCAAGGCACCTCATAGGTATCAAAACTCATCTTCTAAATGTGTCTCTTCCTTTGCCTAGTCTACCTCTATCAGCAATTCTACGGAATCTCTGTAGCTTCAGCTCCACTTTAAGTTGCTGGGCCAATTACCAACCAAAGAAGTTCTTTTTTTACTGCAGCGTATTATCGTTCCTGAAATTTTGGAGGATGAATGGTTCAAGAAGGATTACAAGCCCGCTGTTTTTGATGAGAAAGAAGACACAAGCTTGGATGATGTCGAAGCTGTTTTCACAGATTCGGAGGTGAGTGGACCTCCAGGAATTCTGAAATGTCATTAGTCGGATGATCTAGACAAAAGTGCTTGTGGCATTTTGGATTTGTGGCCTGATGAGGAGTGTATTGCTGTCAATACAGGCACACCATGTGACTGAGAAGGAGGAGGAACTGCCAACCCCCATGAATGCATTTGATTTGATTTCAATGTCGAAAGGGCTAAACCTTGGGAATTTATTTGATGGGGAACAGGTGTGTGAGACGAGGTTTGTTTCTTTTTGACTTTTCCAATCTGTGTCAACTAGATGAAAGTGGTTTGCAGATAAACAATTTCCATGACGTGATTCTTTATGCTTCTCCACCATGTTCTGACAAGAAAATGGTGGAAAACAGAGTGCATAATGTATATAAAAATGATGAAATCATCAGTCTTCTGTGTGCTTCAAATACTCATTCATTAAATTTAAAATGAAGTTGCACAAAGTCTGGTTCTATCTGAAACTTAAGTTCTTTTTGCCATTGAAAACTCTGTAGTAGAGAGGAAGAATTACGCCATCCTATAATTGGTCTTCAATGCCTGATGGCAGAAGTGCGGAGTAAGGATCTCAAGAAATAGCAGACTGAATTGTTGTTCATGATTGAGCTGGGATCAGACGAATTGTTTTCCACAGTAACTTAGCTCGACATGGAATTCGTTCTGTTTCACCTCTTTCCATTTTCTACTTTAAAGAATGTCTATGATGTCAATGGCTGTAGGGATTTAAAAGAGAAACAAGGTTCACATCCAAATGCGCTGCAACCGAGATCATAAACAAGATTGAAGAAGCTGCAAAGCCCCTTGGTTTCGGTGTTCACAAGAAAAATTACAAGGTTCGCGACACTGCCGATAAATTTGATAATGCAGTATACCCAATAATAGAGTGCTTCAAGTAAACTAGGAGTTCTCGGGTGGATTTTGATCTACTCTCTACTTTCTGCTTGTCTCCCTCAGATGCGGCTTGAAAATACGAAAGCTGGGAGGAAGGGGAACTTAAACGTTGCGACAGAGGTATTGTTATCTGAACTACAATTTTGGTACACATGGAGCTGATATCTTATCATAACTTCTGCTATCTACATCGCTTTCAGATCTTCCAAGTCGCACCGTTGCTTCATATGGTTGAAGTGCGAAAGGCAAAAGGAGACACCTTGGAATTCCACAAGGTTCTACGCCCATAGTTTTCTTGGTCACGCTTAATGTTATTTTAATGCGTCTGTGTACATGGCTCCTGCAAATAGCATGCTATGTTAATAGCTGAAGAGGGATGCTGAAAATATGGTCTCATTTGAGATTTTGCTATGATCCTTACGAATTTTCCTTTACTTCCTGCAGTTCTATAAGAACCTCACGAACCACCTCGACAGCATCGTTTGGAAAACTGAGGAAGATATGCAAGAAACGAAGTAGAGAAGCTGGGTGGACTAGACAATTTTTGAGAATGACTTCATCTTGTCATGTTCCCAACTGTCATGCTTTTGCTTTGTATCTTCGTTCTTGGAATGCATCATCAGACAAAAATAAACTGCAGCAGTATGTTGCAACCACGTCGCTTGATTAAGAAAGAGTGTCACAATTTCTTCGGCATCCTTGTCTTATTGTTTGAATAGTCCAGAAAGGCGAGTTCGCGAAAGAACGAATAGAATCATTGTTAAGCATTGAGGAGGCTTCCCCCGGCCGGCCACCTTGTACATGGTTGATTAGACCATGTACAGGCACCTTTCATTTCCTTGTACCATGTCTGGCTTGTAAACAGAGGCCAGGGCATGTAAGGTAGTGTTTGTTTATGTTTTTTTTTTTTTTTTAAACAAAGTTTCTGTTTTTTTTTGTTTTGGGGAACAAAAAAAAACAGAAACGCGATTGTTTGTATTTTTGTTCCAAATCTTTTTTTTCCCAGGAATACATTTAGAACAGAAATAAGAAACAAGAAAAACGTGTTTCTTATTTTTGGAATAATTTTTAGGGACGGATTTTCTCTCTCCTATCTTTTCTTCTCTCTTTTTTCTTCTTCTTTTTTCTTTCTTTTTTTCTTTGGCCGGTCGCCGCCTCGGCCATGGCCAGCAACGAGCTGTCGAGGGTCAGCGACCTCGTTGGAGAGTCGCCGGCTCCCGGCGAGGCCAAGCGTCGCCGGCCCCTGGCGAGAGTCGACCTTACCTTGGCTGGCCAACCTCGTCCAACCACCGGCGAGGCTCGATGTCGCCGGGCCACGCCAGCGGCGAGACTCGGCGAGCTCGACCTCGTCGGATCTAGGCGAGGTCGGCCTCACCTTGGCTAGGTGAGCTTGAGCTCACCCAAATCTGGCGAGGCCGCCGGCCAAAAGAAGAAAAAAGAACAAAGGAAAAAGGAAAAAGAAAATAGGAAAAATAAGAAAGAAACTAAGAAAAATAAATTAAAAATATTTAAAAGTTAAAAAAATTATATAAGTTTACCAAACGTGTTTACTTCTTTTTCTATTTTTGGAACAAATTTACCTGTTCAAAAATTATTCCCTGAAACATAAATAGTTCTTTGGAATAATTTTTAAACAGAAACACAAACAAACGCACTCTAGTCTCTTTTCCCTTGTCAAGCTTTCCATTGAAATCTTCTTTTAGCTTAAGTATACTTCAACTTGATTCCAAGAAAACCGACGGAAATTCTCCACCAATTCTGGTAATGGTCTGCCGCATCGTCCAGGCATTGGTTCGATTCCACTTAAAAGCAGTTTTGACCTTACCATAACCAAATAACCGATTAATTTACTATTGACAAATCGATCAGGTTGATGAGGGATGACTAACAATCTGGGATTAACCAACACATCTAGAAATTAACCAAAGGAATAATGAAAATTGCTAACATATTCAAAAGTTTACCGATCATATTTAACAAATTTGTGACTTAAGCTCAAAACTTTTCGTATTCGCATTCCAACATACCAATTATAAATGATAAAAGAGTAGAAAACCTTCTACAACAGTCAAATAAGTATTTTTTTTGTATACTAAACGAGTCTCCCCACTCAATATCAATCATAAGTTGGGAGTGTGTATGCTCTCTTTAGCTATGAGATGCAACTCCTCATTCTTTAGGAACATGAAATGTCTAAAGACGTCACTACTATCACGAAGTATCGCTCGATCAAGGGTGTGGATTTCTCTGTAGGTATATTTTCAGCAAAATAGTATTCTGTTCCTTACAATGTGATGCTCGACGTAAAGTTGTTTGACATGCCACCCATGAATGTAAAAGCAAAATCATCTTCATCCACCCATCGTCAGACCAGTAATCACCAACGCACAAATAATTTCATCATAAATAGTTGATGCAGAAATGTCGGCAAAATCTATAGTACCTTCACTTACATGAAAATGACTGGATTATACCTAATACAGCAGGCAAAGCATTGATATAAAAAGTCCCCGAAGAAAAACGGTTCACCCCAATCAGAGGACGTGCTTTTCAATTGTGAAAGCCATCCGGGAGGTACTTAGAAATCACACCTCGAGATGACACTCTGCATGGTGCAAGACATTATCTACATCATTGTCTGGACCTGGATGGCTTAAATATATTTTGCTTGTAGTATTTCAGCTCCAAGATGCTTTCCCTGATGTCATCCATTGCTCTGTGTTTGTTTTCTTTCGAAGGGGCTTTCTTTTGGTCTGTGTGAAGGATCGCATTCACTTTAAGTTGGGAACAAGCACTTAATTCCAAGCAACAGTAGTCAAATAAACAGAAGGAATTTACCAGCCAAAAATGACTTTATGTGATAGAAAGCGCACCCATTTTTAAGCACATATGCACATAAACAGTCTACAAAGGGGACAAGGAGGTTCATCGCAAGAGGTTATAGACCATTTCAAGCAAAACATATGAAAAAATGATGCTGCTTTTTCTGTCAAAAGTTCAGGTATAAGTCATTCTCTCATGACCCCTCAATTTTACTTTTCACTGACGGTAACTCAAACTTGAGGCATAGATATCCCGTGCAGAAGAAGCCATGACATGCACTAGAATGATGTAGAGGAATCACACAAAATTACCTTTAGGATACCATCGGAAACACAGAGCCTTGATGCTACTGACATCAACAAGTACATGGGAAAAAAGACTAGCCAAATCGGGCATGTACTTCTGCAGACAAAACAACGAGATGTTTCAGAGATAACACAGGAGCTTATGATGATAATATTCAACAGGTAAAGAATGCATCAAGAACAAACCAACAAGAAAACAAGCCCAATAGCAAGATTAAACTAGACCACTTTGCAAGATTGGCAGCAGTTAAAAGAATGAAACATTTGACATGCCAAATCATTTGGATTAGTATGAAACTGGTGGAGGAGACGTTGACTAGGTATTGATGGAATACAGAAAAAGAGATGAGAATTCTAGACGTCATTCATGTGACGCTGCTCATGATCATGGTCTATTACACAATCCTTTGAGAAGTTTTTGCAGTTAATTAGAGGGGAACCTACTTTGTTAGGGTCAAAAAAGCTTCATATGTAAGAACAAATTCCTCTGTAGAGGATATCTCCACTGAATCTAAATATCCATAAATGTCACTCAGATGCATTTTTTTACCACGGTTAGTTTGTCCTTTGGGTAGAACTCTCTCCTCAAATTTAGTTGTGACTCAGAATTTCAAACCGACTGATAATTTACTAGACAAGTTTTCTCTTCACATACTACAATAAGTCTCAAAATGAGCCCAAAGACCAGATATCAAAGTTCAACAACTAAAAGGTTAACATGTATTTTGAAAAAACTTTGTAACAGCCTTGAGCATGTGCATGCCACTCAGATTTCTAAATACTGGCATCCATTAACATTTGATGAGCTAATGCAGAAAGCGCCTCATATTGTACAAAAGAAAAGCACTATCTACACCATAAGTTCTTATAGGGAAATTTATATATAACACAAAATATCAATGGCCTCAGGACTTACTACTCAAGCCAATACACATATCATAACTATACCTTTAAAAAGATAAGATCAACATAAACAGAATTCCCAGCTAAAAGGGGTGTATAAGTTCCCACATTTTTCTTCACAAATTCCATAACCTGCACCATCAGAAATCATGATATTAATATGTACACATCCATATAGTAAAGAATCAATTTTGACTCGCAATTCAAATTAAAACAAAAAAAAAAAGCCATAATCTTAATTGTTCTAGATAGACAGACTATATTTACGTCCTCACACTTGCAAAGTCATCCACCCATAAGCCATTTCTATCACAATGTCCTCAAGACAAATAAAGTCATACCACCAAAAAACATTTGTTGGCAACAAAAGTATCTATGCTCCCCCTGTTTATTTATGGAGTTGTAGACTAACAATGGAACTCTGTTTATAACTGAGGATGCAGCCTTCAATATCACAAATGTGACACTTTCATATGGGTTGGATGATTTTCTACAACATTTGCCCTTCAGTCTTCTTTCTTATTACGAAGTCAAATATAAGGAGCAAAAAGCTCAGTAAATCTGATAATGACACCTAATAATGACTAAAACTTTGAAGTTAAGCTTCAACATTCGAGAATGACAAGAAGATTTTCCTATGGAGTTCATAAGGTGAAGGATTGAAGTGTTTGCAGGTACTTTGTAATGAGTTCACTAGTTTGATCCGAAGATACTGAAGTGAACAATCCAATAATGAATGATGCATCACGTATAAATTTGATTAGATCTTCCTAACCTGCATTTCAGCTTCTCTCTCTGTTATCGTACTATGAAGGACCCTTTTCGTCAACCCTGCATAATTTTTAATTTTGTTAACCTGGTTTAACCCAACACTTCTCAAAAAAGACAGCTCCCTTCAGGACCTGAAAAAAAATCAAATAAAAGAAGCCAGTCTTTTAAGTGCTCACCACTAGCCGCATGATGATCTTGACACCATTCTCCCATTCTATCCAGGCATTCTTTACTTTGATGGATGACTAAATCAGGACCCTAACAAGAGAGAAATATTTTGAAAAGAAGCACCTAAGATAGATATCAGACTAATGCAAGCGGTCAGAAAGCCTGTCTAGCAGGTCAAGATTCAAAAGCATATATTAAACATCATTTGCTCTTTGACTCTATTACAAACATGGATGACAAGCATGATGCTAATGATGACAAGCAACTCAGCAAGGAAGTAAAAATGGACCGCAGGTAGTATCATTGAAAGCCACACCAGGCTTAAAGACCCACTCGAGAGAAACAAAGTACCTCAATAGATTTGGTCAAATTTCCATCTGTTATTATACAAGCAATCTCTAGAATCCTATCAACTTCAACATTTAAACCTGCATAGCAGAAGAAGTAAAAGGGTGAGAGGGAAGAAGAAACAAACGTCCAGTAGCCTCAGCATAACAATTAGCACCCTATATTCACCACAAATGTCTAAAGCTAGAGAAGAACTAGAGCAACTCTGGTTATGCATGTCTTGACTTAAGCAAATGGTAAAGAAGCAGAGGCAGAACCGGTTTTCACTCTTCATACTAAGATTACCAGAACTTACCAGTCATTTCCAAGTCAATCCACACAAGAGGCATCCTGTACTCAGGCGGAGCCATCGCTGAACTTCCCTCATCTGGTTTGTCGTTCTTCATCGGCACACCATTACCAGAACCATTAGCCTTTTTATCCTTCTTAGCTGAATATAAAAGTTATATATCAGCCAAAAAAACACTTCAAATTAGTATCTTCAATTTCAATTTAGATAATAGTGGAAATAAAAAAAAACATAGTATCTTCAATTTCAATTTAGATCATAGTGGAAATCGATATATACATAGTGTAATATAGTGTAAGCAAGTGCTAAGTTTCTGAAACTGCCTCATCTACATATCATGACAATAAAACATAGCACCCCATCCAATCTCTTGTTCGACTGTAATAGTCATCTAACTCCTCCTAGGGCCTCCGAGATAATCCTTTCAGCAATGCATGTACATCCGAAACCCCAGTTTTCCACGTGGACCCACCAATCTCCAACAATCGCGTAGGAATAATAATAACATAGCAAATGTCTTGTGGTAATTTACGCGTCACTTGGAAATGTCTTCCTTGACTCTTAAGCCAATTGTAGCAACCTCTTGCCAATTTTATTGGCAGACAAAAAGTTATAAAGGAAAAAATGCATTATGCATTGTGCAAATAGAATCTACTGAAGTTCATGCCACCTCCGATGCCGTATTGAGAAGAAGGGTGTTCTGCCGAAGTTTGATTATGGCTACATCCTAGTGATCATCAAAACACACTGACTGTTTCGAGTGCAGTGAAGACAAGGGGGGCAAAAAAGCTTCAGTGCAAAAAAGAAATTCTTTTTCCCTATAACTGTGCAAGTTCATGCTGCGGAAAAAAACGCATTCTTGGAGTCATTCAGATTTCGACACCGACTAAGGAGTCTATCGAATTTATCTGTACACATCAGTCTTCTCATATTTGCCAATGGCACCGCGACTCTCCAGTTCTCTAACTAAATATCGCAATGAGGCACGAAGTAAGTCCAGCCACGATTTCGAAGAAATTCAAACGATCACCTGGCCATGCGCAAAGCATAAGCTCAAAAGTTTTAATTTTGCATCCGGATTCTCACTCGTCGCCATCGAAAAGTTAACTGTGCAGAAACTTCATTGTTTTTAAAGCTGAATCTGCTAAACCAACAGTCCCCATCGCATCTACAGCAGCTAGTAGACGACCACCGGCGGTGGTCGCCGAGCCCTAGCGCCGGCGCCCGGTGATTTCGTCAAGCTCGAAACACTCAAGAACCCTACGCGATTCCGCCGCAGCAGACAGTGGTAGTGGTCAGGCAGTAGCGATCGGGAGCTCTTTTTCCGTGCGATCGGGCCTTAAGGAAAGGGAGGCGTGGGCGTCACCTGAGCTGCCGGCGCTGCTGTTCTCGGGCGCGGTGGCCGGGGCGGCGGAGGAACCGCCGTCGAGGCGGTCGTCGACGGCGTCCAGCTCCAGCACGGCGAAGGCGTTCGAGAGGCGCTCCATTCTTGCTTTGAGATTGGCGCAATTTCCAAAGCGGGCCTGCCGTTTCGGCGAAAAACGGGTTATTTGCGGATTTTCTCCGGCGTGGGCCCGGGCTTGGCCCCCGTTTCGAGGGTAGCAAGGTTTTTCCCTTTTCCTTTTTTTTGTCGATTCAATAATTGCGCTTTGCCGTGCTTGGGAAGGTATCGTGTGGTTGGAAATTTGCAAGACTTGCGAAAATTGGAATGGAAAAAATTTATTTTCTCGATGACGTGTCGGGTTATGATTGGCTCTTTGATGTGGTTCACTTGTTTAAACGATCCATCACAATTTGATACGTGATTTAGTATTCTAATTTCATTAAAAATCAACATTACAAAAAACCTCAAATCAGTACTCTCATGACAAATTTACTTTCCATCAATTTTTATAAAATTTTACTATTTAATTGCTAAGTTTCATAATACATAATAATTTATTAATGTGTTAGTTTGGATTTTACTCTCTATTTATCATAAATGTATTAGTTTGTAATTTTTCGTGATAGTTGTCGGATTTAACGGAAATTGACAGAGAGTAAATTTGTCACAAATGTACTAATTTATGATTTTTTTCTGTCAAAAAATAAAATTTTGATAAATTTGTCACAAAAAATATCAATTTAAGATTTTTATGATATTGATCCGTCAATTGGTTGGTATTAATTAGTGTTATTCCTGTTGTTGTTGAATGAAAGCAAGGAAAGTTTTCTTGATAGTACTGTCAAATCAGTCTAAATGCCATTGAATCGCCTATGTATTGAAGTGATCTATATATTTGACTTGATCCAACATTCAACATAAGTGATTAAATATTATATGACAAATTAAGATAAATTATTTCATATACATGGCCCGAGTGCACAACGTTTGTGGCTAGAACAATTCATAATTAATGTATAATTTCTCTTTTTAGAATTTGCTATAACGATATTGGTTTTAGAATTTCTTTTTTGAAATATCCAATGTATGCACACTTATGACCATAACAATTCATAATTTGAACTTTCGATTTGGTAAAAAATCTAAAAACTTTTAAAATGTACAAATATTAATGGGAAAAAACCACGAAAAACCCCGAACTTTTTTTTGCGCCGTGAAAAACCCCAAACTTTCCAATTTGTGACACATTTACCCCATAAGGGCATTTTTGTCTTTTTAATTTTTCTTTTTTTTCCTTCTTTTTCTTCCCTCCGCCGGCTCCGCCATGGCCGGCGGAGGGAAGAAGGAAAAAAAAAAAAAAAAAAAAAAAATTAAATGAAAAGACCCAAATGCCCTTCAATTTTGGGGTAGATGTGTCACACTTTGTTTAGGGTTTTTGGTGTCACAAAAAAAAAGTTTGGGGTAAATGTGTCACGGTTTGGAAAGTTTGGGGTTTTTCACGGCGCAAAAAAGTTCGGAGTAAATGTGTCACTCGGGGCAAAGTTTGGGGTTTTTCGTGGTTTTTTCCCAATATTAATACGCAGAATTTTATTTAATCTTTCAAAATTTTCAGAACATAATTTTTTTCTTTTTAGGTTATAATTTATAATAAGTCTAGGCAATGTTTTACTCGTGCTTTCCTAATTAAAAGCTACTTTGACGTTGGAAATGTATTCCCTATGTTGTCACAGTATGTATCTAGTCCTAATCGACACTTCAATTTTGTTTGACTTATTGTATCGCATGTATCACCATCGCGTGAATATTTTATGCAAGTTACTTGTACCGCAACGAATATATGTCATCGAAAATACTTTGACATCTAAGTACAATTTCAATCCTATAAATTTCAGTGCACGTGAGATTCAATCTTCTAAATTTTATTTTATGCAATAAAGTCCTCCATCATTCCCGATTGTGCAATTTGATCCTCATAGTTTTATTTTGTCCATTCAAGCCCTCCAACACACTCGAGCTGCCGCAATTAAGTGCTTCATTTACCCGTTATAGCTAACAATATTAGATTAGTTCTTTTTTTTCTTTTCTTACTAACCTGTTTTTCGCTAATTTGGCACTCAATCGGTGCCATCTTGGCATCGTATCATATTTTCTGCCACAAGGACAATGCCATGTTATTTATTAATATGCGGTTTAGTGAGAGCAATTAATTGAAGGATTTAATTACTTAAGTCAAAAACTTAAAGGTATTAATCGTACAAAATAAAGCGTGAAGGATCGAATTCAACAAATTAAGAAAGCTAAATGACTTAATTGAAAAGAGGGCCACTCTCCAATATAGCGTCTTTACTTGAAATGAGTGGTTCAAGGTTTCGTACAGATTCCACTTGAAATCCGGAACCTCCCTGTTGGAATAAGTTATTCGTTTTTATAATTCGGAACGTACCCTACATGCCTTATCTACCCTATCACAAGTTCCATGATCTACCAAATTCCACTCGTATTGTTAATAAACAATTATAGTGAATCATCATATTTAATAATAACTATTTACTATTACAATTTCACAGTAGTATAACTTATATTTAAACACACACAAAATACAAAATATTAACAAAGTAAGAGTTTCAATTATAAATTAAAAGCTCAAACTAGTAGTTCTAGATTATATATTTATCATTGAACGTTATGAAATACCATGAATTCGCATGATCATATAGATAAAGAAAAACACAAAAATTCTTCCAAGTTCTATATTACATGTTTCAAGTTTTAGAATTTAGGTTCCATCAACCTATAATCCAAAATCTACTCGTCAAAACAGATTTCTCAATTTTTGGAACTTTGAATCTATCTTGTATACCTTAGAATTGAGCTTGGAATCGGACAGGTTTCCATCGGCTCGATTTTTAAGTTTTAAGTTCTATTTTAAAACCATGCTCACCCTTTAACTTTACCATATTACCCCTGATGTCCTCTTTTCCTTTGATTGATTTATTTTTTGCCCTCGCAGGTCCCAGCTTCGTTACTCTTCAGCTCACGGTGAGCTGACCGAATCTCATTCATCGCACCGATCGATCGAAGCCTCACGACGCGGCGTCGAGATCAGCAGTGCGCTCGAGGAAGTTGGATTCGTCGTCCTCGACGACCATCTAGATCAGGCACGACCGAAGCCCATCAGTGATGGCCGGCATGTTCTTCCTCATCTCCGACCGGAACTCCTCGAGGTCGACAGTGCTGCTGCCATCGCAGTCAAAGATGGAGTAAAAAGGGTGGGGTCAGCTTCTGCGGTGCGGTGTGGCGACGTCCACACCCGACTGGGACTCGACGAGGGGCATCGACTCATAGGCCTTAAACCGGGAGAGGACGCTGCCGCGACTGCGGCCCATGGACAAACCGCTTGTCCGCGCTCTTCTTGAGCAGCTCCTCGTCGCTCAACAAATGGTCGAAGCCCCATTTGGCTCCTGGACTTGCTCGGCCGTCGCGTTCGTTGTCTCTGGGGTCAAGTAGATCGCCTCTCTGGGAAAGCCGCGGACGCCGGAGGCGATGTCGGTGTCGCAGCCACCGTGTTCGGCCCCGCGGGAACGATGGGGAAGAAGGCAACGAGCACGAGTTCTCTGTCGGGATCCCGCTGAACCACTGCTTGTCCCGGATCATCAGCACGACGACAGAGTCCGGAATCTTGCCGGCGAGCTTAACAGGATATGTTGCGAAGCTGGCAAATGCAGCTTCCATCGGGCACGGGTTCCCTCGGATTAGCACCGCCATGAGCTGAGAGGAGAGAGAATAGAGAGAGGAAGAAAGGGAGAACAACGTGGGACCCACGAGGAAGGAAAGAAAATGAATCGACCATAGAAAAAGAGGGATCTGACCAAAAATAAGAAAACAAAAAGAAAGACGACCGGGCAATGTGGTAAAGACACTGAAATATGGAATGGATTAGCCAAAAATGAATGGAAATGGCGCGGCCTTTGTCAAAAGATAACAAATTGGAGGACGAAATTGCAAAAAAGGGCGTACGGGTAACATTTCAGTTTAGGCAAAATTTATATTCATAAATAATTTTTATTATTTTTGTTCCCTGGACATGTTACTAAATATTTGAAGGTATTTAATTTCGAAACACCAATATGTTTGTTACAATCATAAATTTTTCTATGACTTAGTTTTTTATCTTTATTTTATTTTCTTTCTTATTTTTATTCTTCTTCATCTAGTTGGTCATTGGCCTTAGCCCGATCACCAAATGAAAGCTTTTGTGACTTAATTTTTTATCTTTATTTTATTTTATTTTTTCTGATTTTTATTCTTCTTCCTCTAGTTGGTCACCAGCCTTAGCTTGATCACCAAATGAAAGCCGATGAGGCTCAACCTTGCGATGGTCAAGTGGGGTCCAGCCTCGCTTATGGGTAGGCGAGGTGGTGGGCCTCGTCGATGGCCACTAAGCTTAGGGTGACCTCACTAAGGGCCAATGAGGCTCTGGTGAGGTCTTTGGGCCTCGTCGAACTGATGCCAGACATTGCTGATGGTGACAACTGGTTAAGAGAAAAATGAGAGAAAGAGAAAAATAAAAAATAAAAAAGAAAAGAGGAAATGTTCGTTTCTTCTGTTGTTCCAAAAAATACATAAATAAATTTTTTTATTTTTATTTCAAATCTATACCTAGAAACAAATTTGTTTATAGGAATACAAATTCACACATTTTATTCTTAAGAGAAAAAATAGAGAAATGAGAATGTTACCAAGCAGCATGCCTTTAAAGTTTTGAAGGTGTACTCATCCCTTATGATCAAGAGAACATCAAAGATCAAATCTTTATATTCATTTTCCGTTGCACTGTTTAAACTTGGGAACAAGAAACCTACAAAGCTGGACGAGCAACACACGCTTAGTTCGAGAAAATATTTGATGCCTCTCGTGTAGTTTTTTCTTTTGAACGAAAGCCTCTCGTGTAGTTAGCATAATAAAAAAAAAAAAGAGAGAGAAAAAAACATAAAATGGTGACACGTGTTCCGAGTGGGCCCAAACATCACAAACGTCAGACTTCCCTGCACGCTCTCTTCTCTCTCTCTCCTTTCTCCTCCTCCTCTCTCTCGCCCAAATGCCAAACTTCCCTACACTCTCTCTTCTCTTCTCTCCCTTACACGCTCTCTCTCTGTCCCACCGATCACTCATCCGACCTACGGACTTTGTACCAACGGGGAGATGGAGCCGCGCGGTGGTTCGTCGGATGAGGGTTCGATCGTGACTCGGAGGGAAAGCACGGTCAGTAGGGAGCAGCAAGCCGTCGCCGAATTGGCCTTGTGGCTTGTCCAATGAACCACCTTGCGGCTCCGTCTCGAGATTGCCTTCGCTGTCGCAAAGTTCATGCGGTGGCTCGTCTGACAAACCACCACGCGGCTCCACCTTGAGGTTGCCTCTGCCTTCGCAAAGTTCGTTGGTCAGGCGTGGTCGTCCGACGAACCACCGCGCGGCTCTGCCTCAGCCTTAAAAGGTTGCTTCCACCAGCGCGAAGTTCTTGGGTCAGACGAGGGCTCAAAAGGATGATAGGGTTGGGGGCAGAGGAGCGCTTGCAGGGGAGGAGAGAGAGAGCGTGCGGGGGTTCTCGTTGGCATTGGGGCGAGAGAGAGGAGAGAGAAGAGGGACCCAGCCAATATTTTTCTCGAAGAGGGCGTGCTTTCTCGTGCAGAGGAGTGACATTTGGGCCTCACTTTGCCCACATGTCATCATTTCAGGTCTCTTTTTTTTATTTTTTTGTGCTGGCTGTAATATTTTATCGCCGAGTTCTGTCTTTCTTCGTGGAGCGGTCATTCTCACATGTCAAGCTTTTCGAGCTCTTGGCGAGGCGCGAGTGACCGTGCCCCGACTCATGTGTGCATGCTGGAAGAATGAATAAAGGTGACGATCCTGCCACGTGAAGAGGCCGGAAAATGGCGTAGAGCGATACACGACAAGAGGGACGAGAGAGGACAGGAGAGGGCCGATTTAACAGATACCATAGGCATTGTCGACGAGAAGAGATTTCACCCCTCCAGAGTCGGGCAAAATAACCCAAGCCTGGCCCAGAGAGAGAGAGAGAGAGGCATCGGAACTCAGGAACTGCTTTGCAGTTACTACTGCTACTGTTTATAATGTCCACACTCTCCTCCTCGTCCCTCGAAAAACAGCATGCAGAGTTGCGTGATCGCACGGTCTCTCTCCATCCAACTTTGCCTGTTTGTCGTCCACTTCTTGACGGTGAACATGGCGGATCGGTTCACCGATGACCAGATCTCCCAGTTCCGTGGGGCTTTCGGCCTCTTGGACAAGGACGGCGATGGTCTCTCCCATTACCGAGAAACTGCTTATTTTTAGCTGCACAGTAATGGTGGCCACCAATCAATGAACGTTCCTAATCTCGACCCGTTTTTACAGGTTACATCACTGCCAAGGACGTCGGGACTGTAATGAGCGCGTCTGGACAGGTCCCTTCCGAGGCAGGGCTCCAGGACATGTTCAACAAGGTTGACGCCGATCACGACGGCGCTGTCGATTTCCAGGACTTTGTCGAGTTCATGGCCGGGAGGATGGAGGAGCTCAAGGAAGCTTTCCGGCGCCTTGACCGGAACCAGGATGGCTTCGTGTCAGTGGATGAGCTCCGCCGGGTCCTGACAACTCTTTGGGGGCAGCTGACGGACGAGGAAGCCGACGAATTAATCCGCGCGACTGATGTGAACAGTGACGGCAAGATCAACTACCACGAATTCCTCAGGTTCATGACGACCGACTGGCCGAGCGCCAGCGGCGATGGCCCGTCAGCAGTCCTCACCTCATGAACCGGTCTGTCTGTCTGTCTGTCCCTCTCTCTCTCTCTCTCTCTCTCCCGTTTGGGCGAGTTCTGCTGCTTGTTTCCAACCCGAAGACGCTATTTTTCCCATGTATATATCATACATGGTTGCTGGAATGGAGGGCAGTAGAGCCATTATTTCCGGGGTAAGCTGCTGCTCAATTCTGGCCTTCCTGTAAAAAGGAATTTTAATTTTTTTTTTCATAATTTACTGTTACATGTGGGAGTGGTGAAATTACCATACCGCCGATAAATTATGAACTACTTGTCAAACCCACTTATAAGATTTCATGACATTTATAAATCGCAATGTTAAATTGTTATTCCATTAATTATCCGAGTGATAAAATCGATGTTTTGATAATATTTTACTAACTGCTTAGTGGATCGGTTGCAAAGTTTTTGCAGCGTTTGGTAATATTTTGCGAAGTTCCGAGACCATAACTTTTTTATTTTTTGGTATTTTGTTAATAATCGATGTGCTCACCTATAAAATCCAAAACACTTTGGAAATTGACTTAATTGAATACGAGTATGGTAAAGTCATTGTCTTATTGGAAAGGACGGACTCATTTGTTTAGTCTAAAAAAACAGTAGTACTATGAAATACTAAGGGTGTGTTTGTTTCACAAAAACGTAACGTTTTTTGAAAATATTTTATGCGAAACCATTTTCCAGGAAAACGGTTAGTTTTTCTTTATTTTTGTGATACATGATTGAAAATATTTTTTGGTATTTGGATTACATTTGAAAATTGATTGAAGGTATAGAAGACGTCGACAAAGAGGAAGAGAATGGAGCGAAGCTAATGGGAGCGTAGGAGGGGCTAGGGTTGGAGGAGGCAGCGGTGACAAAAGGGAGGGGGTGAAGGAGAAGGAGAGAGGGGAGGAGGAGATAAGGTTCACGTTTACAGGTAAAGAAAAAAAAACAAGAAAAAAGAAAGAAAATAAAATATATAATGATAATAAATTTTAAATTTTTAATTAGAAATTATTTTTAATAATAAATTTTTCATTAAGTCAAGACCTTAAAACATTTTGAAAAACGTTTTCCGGTTCTTTCAAGGGGAAAATCGTTTTTCTGAATTTAAATTTTGGAATGAAAATATTTTCTGTTAATTAGGAAAATATTTTTTGTTAACTCATGGAAAATTCGAAAAATATTTTTTTGAAAATTATTTTTGCAAAATAAACCCACCCTAAATTTGAAAATGGTAAGAGGATTCCTCCGATGGTGAATTACAGACAGTGCATTGGACCGAAAAAAGTCAACAGTCAATTTTTGCTTACCATCGATGTTGGAGGTCCACTAGAGGTTCGTCTTCGAATTGATCGTCATCGAACGCTGTCCATTTTCAGGTTCACGAGACATTACGCTTGTCCGATCCACAGTCTGCAGCATCTTCAGAGTAAGGTCGCGTGACGTGGCTTTTCCTGACGGAGAGAGAATTCCATGTTCAAGCTCGTTGGTCATATCGACGGCATCTATTACCTCTAACGACCGTGGAGGGCCATCCCGTTAAACGGCATGACGTTTTGTGGATTTTGGGCATCGGGCCTCTGTAGGCCAGGCCGGGTTTGGCCCTTTCGAGAGGGGCAGAAATAATTTCTTCTTCTTCTTCTTCTTCTTCTTCTTCTTCTGTTTTCATTATTATTTTATTCTGAGATTTTCTTCTTCGGTTGGCGTGTTGGAGAGGTATCCGGATTACACGAAGAAGTACGTGGAATCGACAGCTACGGGCTTTCGAATTATTTTAATATCTTTCCTCTTTTTATTGTCGCGAGTAAAAAAACACGTGTCGTCGTCGTGTCCAAGGAGGGAAAGAATAGGGGATAAAATGGGGATTGCGAAGGCATCGTAGGGCGAAGGGGGAAAGAGAAGGGTTGATAAACAGATCGAATCGCCAAAAAAAAAAAAAAAAATTTATTTAATCTCTACATTGAGAAAGCGAGAATCTTTACAGAGAGAATCTGTTTGTTTGGTTATTAAGCAAAAATAGCTTATCTACTTTTCTGCCCAAATTCATAACCTTATTGATCTATGATATCAATTATTTTTAATAAAATTGAGGTTCGATTTGATCTTGAATTTATGCTTTTAATTCGCTATATGTGTCTCTATCGAGCGATGATGAGAAAGATTAGTGACTCTTGCGAAGATGGAATTGTCTTTATACAGAGAATTGTGATAAGCCGTTGACAATCACAATAAAAAGTGGAGATGAAATTTCGTAAATGAGCCATCACAGCGGCTTTCTCACTCGTAAAATATTTCCTGGTAGATGCAAACGGACAAGTGGTTAAGCGTTGGGAAGATTTTCTTCCACAAGGCACAATCGCATGTGCACCCTTTTTTCTAAAATCTGGTTTAATTGATCACAGCATAAGGTTAGGTCCCACGTGTGAGGTGTGGGTGAAATGACCGATGTCCACAAAAGATATTTGAAGCTTAAAGAAGAAGAAAATGACATGCATGTTTGGATTCGATAGAATACGACGACAAATTTAAGGTCATGTCTTTCTTTGTATTTTCACAGGTCTTGATGTATGTATGGACACATGATTGGCGACAGACACGATATTTCAACGAGAAATCTTGTAAATCATTATGATAATCTAAGAGATTTATTATCATTGCGATTTGATTCATAATGTGCCTTAAAGTGTCGTTGGAGGTATGGTACTTGAGATATTTGGTATTACAATCTTTACTTTTTGGAGGAATGAAGAGATGACCTGACCCATGCCAAAGCTCACAATCGCAAGATGGGGCTTTTTTCAAGAACAATTCAATGTGTGGACATAACAAAAAATGCCAATTTCAGATGCAAACGGAACTGACAGAAATAATGAATAAATCTAATTAATTCATGACTTAATGAGTTTGAGTAAATTTCAATTCAATTAAAGGGTTTCCTAAGCTAGATTCTTGCGTTCGCTGCTCGTAAATTCGATTCGCATTATCTCCACAGTAAATTTTTTGATATTTTTATTATCGATGAAGCGACGAGAAACATGAGGTTCTTCCTTCCTACTTTAATTTTCGATTTTTAGGGGGCGAATAAGGGAAAGGAATAAATAAATAAAAAAAGGAGAGGAGGGCAAAAGTGAGGAAATCGCGCCAACCTGGCACGCAAAAAAAAAAAAAAAGAAAGGAAAATTACGGGAAACGAGAAAAAGATTTCGTGAGACAGATTGAGATAGAGAGAGAGAGAGAGAGAGAGAGAGAGAGAGAGATGCCTTTCCTCGTAGAGTAGAAAGTTGCCTTGGAGGGGCGGCCGAACTTTTTCCCTTTTTTCGTCTTTTTCCTGCCTTTTTTTCTTTTTTCATTTGATTATACTTTTTTCCTTATTTTTTTTTATTATTATTAAAATTAGAAATCACACACTCTGCTGGGCGACCAGTATTAATTCAACTCTTCCGTCGTCCAAGTCCTCTCAGACGAACCGGACGCGGACGCGAGCGCGACTCTCGATCTCTCGTCTTCGCCTTCGCCGCTCTTGCGAACTCCTCTCCCATTTCCAGCACCAGCAGCAGGCGGCGCCGCCGCGTCGGAGTGGGGGGAAGAAAGAATCTCAGAGGAGCATGGCGGATCAGCTCACCGACGATCAGATCAGCGAGTTCAAGGAGGCCTTCAGCCTCTTCGACAAGGACGGCGACGGTCTCTCCCTCTCTCTCTCTCTCTCTCCGCGTTAGATTTTCGCGACGTTTCTTCGCTTCCGGTTCGCGCGTTTCGGATTTCCGGCTTCCGCTTCGATTTTCGTCGTCGTTTCGCGACGTTTCTTCGCTCTCGACTGTTTTGATTCGGTTCTCGGAGCTGTTCCGGCGGCCGATGGATCCTTCTTTCGGTGTTGGTTCTGGTTTCACGGGGTCCGTCGCGGCTGGTCCGCCGTGCCGTGCGGGCGGTGGCCTCTGATTTTTTTTTTTTTTTTTGGGGCTATCGTTTGTTCTTAGTTGGACTTTTTTTTCGGCGTTTGAGCTCGTTTGATGTCGTTTTCGAGGAGGGGATGGTAGGTCCGGCTCCGGTTGATGTGTTAGGGCTTTGACGATCTCCGGTGATTCAAGGTGAATTCGGGAGGTTGTTCGTGTTGCGTACCGATTGTTCCGTCGATACGTAATCGGATTTGCCTCCTGTTAGATTTTTTGCTGTGGAGTTTGACTTTTCTTTCCACAATCTGTATGGAGTAAAATTTCCATGGCCTTGAACTCGGTGTCATCAATTATTGGCAGAAACGTGAGCTGGAAGATTAGGTGCTCCATTACGTGCGTAGATGGACTTTTCGTGTGCGTGAGTTTGTGGAAGATCTTCTCCAGCAGGAAGCATTTTTTGTTCTTTATGGCGAGGTGTCGAGATCACTTTGTACCATTCAAGAGAAACGTGTTTATCTACTCTAAATTGACAATAGTAGGTCCTCGTGCTTTGACTAGGAATCGATGAAATACCGCAGTAGGATGTAGGATCTTAAACTATATTAGCAGTAAAATTAATTTGTTTGAAGGTCGCTTTTGTAGGTTTGGTGCCCGTCATACTTGAGTTCAGTATCTTCTCTGATAATCAGCCTCTGTCATGTTCCGGGATTTTTTTTTTTTTTGGCAGACATGTTCCAGGCTCTTGATGTTAAAAAGTGAAGCTGGGTGCTTGATCACGTTGTTCATCACTCCTATGTACTTTACTACTTGCTGTTACAAACCTGGTTGCTTAGGAGGGGAACTTTCGTCTCATTCTTGTCATTCAATGACATTTCTTTGTCAGAATGTCGGTAGTCTGGAATGTCCGGAGCTGGATGTAAGTTAACGCATGCGAAGATTACGGGAGAAACAATAGGAAATAGTTCTAGTGATATGATTAATGTCACCTTTGTTACATGTCAAACCTTCCACCGATGTCCTGGCTGATGTTCAGCTTCATTACAGGTTGCATAACCACCAAGGAGCTTGGGACTGTCATGAGGTCACTTGGACAGAACCCAACTGAGGCAGAGCTCCAGGATATGATTAATGAGGTTGATGCTGATGGCAATGGGACAATTGATTTTCCAGAGTTCCTCAACTTGATGGCGCGGAAAATGAAGGATACCGACTCTGAAGAGGAGCTTAAGGAAGCCTTCCGAGTTTTTGACAAGGACCAGAATGGCTTCATCTCGGCAGCTGAGCTCCGCCATGTCATGACAAATCTCGGTGAGAAACTGACGGATGACGAAGTTGATGAAATGATCCGCGAGGCTGACGTGGATGGTGATGGCCAAATCAATTACGAGGAGTTTGTCAGAGTCATGATGGCCAAGTGAGAACACACCTAAACCAGTCTTCTAATTGCGTACGATTGAATGAAAAGGGAACAGGACAGATAAGTTGATGACGTTTTATTTGGTAGGTTCTAATGAATTGCGTCAGTGGTTGTTTCTTCCTTAATTTGCATCCTCGAGTGGCACTCTTTTGTCTGTATGTTTACTTGTTTGGTCTGCTTTCTATGTTAGTTTAGTCGGACCTTTAGTTTTCTCCTCCTTTTCTTCTATGCCACTTAGTTTGGTACATGAATCTAGAACAATTGGAGAACAGCATGTTTTCCCCCTTGTTTATAGCAATTCTGGTTGCTAGTTTAGATCTCTGCAGTTTTTGCGTGAATACTTTCTGTCTTATAGGGAATTGGAGTTTCATAGTCTCCATTTTGCTTGCATACCGACAGTGATAGTGTGGTATCTAATAAAATTCACAGCCGAGCACTTGGTTGATTTCCTATGGAAATGTGCCGTACAATAGCAGGTTTCAGATAAAGGTAACCCAGAAAGCTGGATTTGATTCCTTTCTATTTGATGGCCTATCCCCCTTTGGGTGATAACTGATATCATTCGGTGCGCTTATTCTTTGTGGGATTGATGTGATTGAAAGGTTGCTACCTTTTGCCTGTTCATGTCTCGCCACTTTCTTTGACATGACAATGGAGAATTGATTCCATTCGCTATTCTCCCATATCTTGCTCGCGCACATTATTTGCTAAAAGGAAATTTATTTCCGTTTCAAGATCCTCCGAAGAGGCCTGGAGAGATGGTAAAATCATCTTCCTACTTGTCCAATACTGTAACTAAAATATCGATTTCTTTATCCAAGAACTGTCATGAGTTTTGTTGATTAGATACTGGCTTAATTGGTCCGCGGAGTAACGTAGGTGCATGTGGGTTTTGTTCGGGCCGAGCAGGGACTTTTAATGTTTGTTAGGTTGTGATGGTTGAATATGTTTGTGAGACGATTCCGTCTCCTTCAAGTAACCCATATAAAGGTGAAAATGAGAACCAAGGTGGGATACTAATCTAAGAGCAGGAGGTGGATATTATTATGCTCCAAGTAGTTCCGTGAAATAAAGCATTGGTCCGGTTAATTGCATAAATCGGCCGCTTGGATGGCATTATCTTGCTGGTAAGATAAAAAGGCGAGACAAAGGAGGAGGCAGCCATTCGCAGGAAATTTGGGTAGTCGAGTAGTTGCAATTCCGATGAACTTGTGCGCACTTCAGTAAGCTGGCATTCGGTAAGTTTTTGGTCTTCCTGCTCATTTAGGGGTGAACGGAGAGCATGGTTATCTGCGCGTCATTATTGGTTCGTCATGCGACACCGGCTCGTCCTATTCCAATCTTTCTAGAGATTTCTACATTTTTCGAGATGATTCATTGCATCCTTTACCCTGGTCTTAAATCTTCATTCCCCAGCTTTTGAACATATACTTTGGTGGCGTGAACTTTGTTTGCGGCCAAGTTGCGTGGGGTCCCAATAAATTCCGTTGGAGGAATATGTTCGTGACCCTTTCTTTGTGTTCGAAGATCAGTGAATTTTGCCAACCCTTGAAATTCCAATTCCCGTCGTTTTTTTTTTTTTTTTTTTTTTGGGGCGGGGGAGGATAGTTTTAGTTTTGTATATGCAATTGCCATGACCGCTCAACAAAAAAGTCGGTAAAACGAATGAAAATGCAATTCGTCTGATCTAAGAGGTGAGAGTGAAGATAGAGGATCTCGTGATAGCTTTTGTTTCCTTTGGACGCATGGCGCGATTTTCCCATGGAAATCCATGGCGAGGGATCCATGAAGCATTTCGCCTTCCTCGAAATTTATGAGCTTTTCTTCCAATTTCTAATGTCACGTGGATACATCTATAGGCTTGTGTTGTGGGTCTTCATGAGTCATATAAGGCTTCTCTGTGGATTTAGTGGGATGATAGGGACGTCATTTGTTTGGTTTAGATGATAAGTTTGTGATACGTAAACTGGGAGAATTCGGTGTTGTCAATAAGTAGGGGTCCCATGGGCTAGAAAATCAATGCATATTTATCTTGATGGACCTACTTTGGTTACCAAAAGCTTGATTGGCCCAACTGAGGACGCACTTCAAAAGAAGAACTCATATAAATGTTTTAGGATTTCTGTAATGTCCTACACTAGTGTTTGTCAAATTTCGACACGTCATTTGTCCAGAGTTTTTTTTTTTTTTTTCCTGATGATTTTTGCATAAAGGCTAGAAATATTTTTCTAAGTAAACCCTTGATTGAGAGTTCTAAGAATCTAAGAATATGACCGTCTAATCATTAAGCACGATATACTCACTTAAGCACGAGATACTGATGCAAATTATCATGACAAAAGCCTCCATGAGTAGTATTTTATTTGAATATAATGTCTAATATCTCTTCTTATTTTTGGATTGATTTCACCTCTCTTTCCTTTAATCTGAACACGTTTTTTAAATCTCAAACTTGATATGAATTCATTCCTTATTTTTAAAAAAGGGCATGTGGAGCCACTGTACGATATGCCAATCTCGGTGGGTACCATAGTTGCAATGCTAGAGAACATTTTCCTTTGCCTCCTCACTTGCCATGTGGACCTCCACATTAGGAGATTCGCTGGACGTAACAGGGAGAATTTCACAAAGGAGAGACTACAAAAGAGAATTTTACTCGGATGGCTAAGTCCGCGTCCGGATAGAAATTTTCTAAGAGGAGCCTTATCCTTCGCAATCACCTTTTGCGCTCTTCTTATTCTTCCATTGTTATGGTTTGCGGATTGATACTTGAAGCTACTTGACGCATCGTTTCCCATGTGCTACCTCTTTTTTCTTACTGTGCATCATATTGCCTCATGCAATGTAACAAGGACGGCAAAAATGAATCAAGACAATCTTTGTCTTCGATGCAGAAACAGTAGAAAATAAAGAGAGAAAGCAGGAAAAGAGATGGCCTTCCGATTTTGTTCTTTCTCTGTCACCTTAACGATCTCTATACCTTTTAATCGCAGGAGAAGGCGAAGGAGGGCACAGATCAACGCGGCCGGCGCAAGCAATGGCGCTGGCAAGGCCTGGAAGAAAGCCCGTCGCAAGAAGAAGCCCATTTCTGATTGCTTCTTCCTCTAAAATCCGAAACGTCTGCTGCCTTATTCACACCGTTTCAATCTCGGTTTTCTATCTCCAACCCTTCAAATGTAAGGCAGTTTTAACAAATGCCCCAAAGTCTTATTTCTTCGATAAGCCTAATGATGTGCACCAAATGGACAAGCAGACATGTCCAGTATGATGAATACATTTGCATAAGCATAAATCTTATTTATCTAGATATTTTCCAGTGCTTCACACGATGGGGATCTCGTATGCTATGCTATGCTACACCTGCACGTATATAACGCCCACTGCTAGACTAAAGTGTAAGGTATAGAAGAGCAGGCCTGTAGACATATGCATGAACCTCCTGTTGCTTTAAGCAATGGAAGCTGCTCTTCGCTCATGTTGTTGGGCCAAGAAAGGCTTGAAGGTGAGTATCAACGCAATCATCTGAAGCAAGTTCAAAACGAAGAAGATGATTTGATCACCTGCATTCCAGAGAAATATGAGGCGTAGGCTGCAAAAAGCAATTTGATCCTATGGAATGCAGAAGCGCACGGAAGAGATGCGTATATAACTTGTGGTATAGTCATGACCATCTTAAAGCTCAGAGAGCTGATTGGTAACGTTACATCAGCATGCGCCACCATTTGCATCATGTCGTAGCAATAAAATAAATATTTAAATTAGCAAGGTTGATACTGGTGGCATGGAAATGAGACGGAACAAATAGGATTATACTGCAATTTTTAACGGGTTAATCTGAAATGAGAAGCAGCACATGTTCTGGCATTTTGCTCAATCAAATTCAGTGCAGGAAACCAGATGAGAGATCCTCTAAATCAAGCAAAATCTTATAACATACAAAGAAAGTTAAATAATTACAATGATGAGCTTTTGGTGAGATCAAAATTACAAAAGGCAATAGCATCCACAAACCTAGAATTTAAATCTACATTTACATAATCCAAAATTTCAAAATATATTAATCATCAGATTAATAACATGCAAAGTAATCTCTGGATTATTAATAATCCTAAGTTCATATGAAAACTGACCTCATGCATTCTAAAGGATACACAGAATTGAGATTTTTAATTGCCACCCTGTATGATCCTAGCAGCTTGAGATCCTAGCTAAGATAGACACTTTCTTATGCTCTACCTCTTGGGATAGTGACATCCTCTGATGCAAACGGATTTTACTTACTGTAAAATGTCATGCACGGCCAGCTAACTTAAAAAAACAATTGTTTTCTCGTCTCTGTCTGTAAGCAGAGTCAAGAACTAGTTAAAATTGCTATAGTGCTAGGTAAAGTGGTGCGACTGGATAATTTTCATATATGGGGACATAAATATTCACAATCCATCAATAGTAAAGGGCATACTGAGTTTACACCGAGCCCTCACACTCAAACATGTGCTGGAAGAACTTGGTTTTAAACAGACCATAGACAATGTGAACATAAGTGTATACCAGGCAGGAAGGTCGCTACTTGCCGCTTCTGGGCCCAAGAAAACCTGCAGAGTACGGAAGAGATTAAGAAAAAGAAGTTACTGGAGCAGTGACATTCACATACTGCCAGATATACTGCCTTAATATCCATGAATTTTTAGCATTGACCAAGTAAACTTACAGTAGAAGCACTTATGTGCAACTCTAACTAGACAGGCTGGTTCATTCAGATGAGATGATACGTAATCAAAGGAAAGCAAGCTTAAGAAAGGCTAAATGAGATTAGGAATTATCCTAAATTCACCACAAATCTAATTATCATAACATGAATGAGATTGATGGAACCTCCTTATAAGGAGAGCACGGTGGAACTAGTACACTTGTACCTGAAAAGGAAAGCTATCCCAGTCTCAGATACACAGTGGCCTTTTTCTGGCTAGACACTAAGAGTAGAGACAATGCAAGAATTATAAACGCTCGATGCCGGATCCCAGACCAATTGTGACTCAGTTGTCCATGTTCAGACGCTACCACAAGCAACTCTTTATCCAGAATCACTGAGCACTGCCCATTGCTTTGAATACTACAGCATTAATCTTACGTTTGCAGGACTCCTAATCAGATATCTCCAAATATTTCCATTAATTAACTGAACAAAGTGCCACATTTAGATTTATTCTATGTTAGCAAAATAAGGTACACCATTTTTAAAGGGGTGACTTAGTTTTGACAGGGCAATTTTCAATTGCTTTCTCATTGCCGCCTCTGATGATCAATTTTGCTGGGACAGAGACATACCAAAACCAATTGACAAGCCAAAAGGAGGAGTCAGATGCCCATGTTTAAGAAGATCTAAGAAGAAAAAAATGTGGCTGTCCAAATCTGTCCCTGCTACTCACACCTCTGCAGAAGTCATCTTTGCAGAGTACTCTACGTGAGGACATGCACAAATTTCTGAGGACTAAAAATTTACAGCCAATACCTAATTACTGAAGTAATGGAGATCGATCGGGAAAAAAAAAAAAAAAAAGAGTAAGGGAGACAAGGAATACAGAAGCACTGCATGAGAAGGAATACAGAGAAAATGATTCTTTGACCTCCCTGGCAACTTTTTGGCTATACAGAGGGAAAACACTAAGAATTTTGACACTCCGAGAGCTGAATTGTGGAATTTAGAGTCACTTAGCTTTGTATTTCAATTTTTGGTATCAAATAGCATAACTTATGTAAATGCTATCCTGGACCTCATGGACTCAATATTGTCGGAATGATTTTGTAAATGGGTGGATGTCATGGATAGGTGTCCCCTTGGTGCACTTCAGTAATCTGATAGAAACACAGGAGGCAGACTGCTGCTTAGCACTACTCCTACAGTGAGTTGGCTGCTGCCTCTACCGCAAGCTCCATTCAAACTTTTTACAACGAGCAGATATCAACTAGATCTTAGTTACATTAACTTGACTTACAGGGCACCTCCACACGCAGGGCCAAATGCCTTTGATATAGACATTGCAGTCATGGAAATACCATTTGCAGCTCCTCTTTGGTGCTGGGGCTGCAAAGCAGTAGGTGAAAAGATTATGTCCTAAACACAACAATCGTGCTAGGCTAGGTAGTTCTCTCACTAAAAAACAAATGAAACAGAATGCCTATTCAAATTATTTATAAACGTGGACAGCAAACTTACCACAGCATTGTTGAGCAATATGAATATTCCTGTGACAACAGATGCCTGCATTGGTCTGATAACATTCATATCGCTTGATATACAATGGAAAGGTTTCCACTCAAGAAAAACTCATCCAGTCACAATGACGCCATGAGCAATAGCATGAGAGAACATGCCATTGCAAGAAATTTCTCAAGGGAGGCCTTATCAGTATCAAATCATTTCTAGTCTGCAAACTGCTAGCAAAATACCCCTGGATTCAGTCTAAGCTAAGGACACCGACAGGCTGATAGAACAATTAAAATGAAGTGGATATGTAATTGTGAAAATGTAAGTGCTATTCCATTCCATCTTCGTCATGATGGCTCAAATTATCAAGAGATATAGGAATAATACATATATGTACAACTTTTGATTAACTACGTGTTCTGTGATTTCCCTGGAAAAAAATCACTTTGACATTGAGTTAAGTTCAAAAATATTGTTATGTAACCAGATAATACATGATTTGTGATTACATAACTTGACAACAAAGGCTGACTAGAAAATGACAAAAAGAGATGACTTGAGGCAGAAATGATTATCCCCTATACTTGAAAGAGTGGCAAATACTCACAGAAAGAGCATTCCTTAATATGGATGCAAAATTTATTGCTATGTGAAGTGTCAATCCAGAAAGCATGGCTATATAAGGGTAGCTTGACAGCACTGGGATAGATATGCCCTGGGAACAAGTAACCAAAAAACGTTAAATTTCAACTCTATCACAAAAACTACATTAAAAAAAAAAAAATGAAGTGAAGAATCTAGGTGAAAGATCAAACTTTACAGCTGATAGTCGAGTGATCATTATTGGCCCAAGAATTTTCTCGACCCGCGGATATAGAAGAAGTTGAAACAGTAAAAGACCAAACCCTGATGACATTGCCATTCCCAATGGTTAGTTAAACTGTCGAACCACATAATCTGATGATGCAAATGCAAGTCAACCTAAGCTTACAGTATTGAGTACTGAACTTGATGATACATTAGAATCCACACTTAAAGAATAAACTTTTTAATGATAGTACATTTGCTGCCTCTTTCTTCAACATCCCGTCCAAACCCCCCCCCCCCCAAAAAAAAAAAAAAAAAAAAAAACAAAAACACATGCACCATCCTCTTTCACTCTTGCTACCCAATAGTAATTTGCCTTCATTTCAGGCCCAGTTGTTCCCACTTCTGCAACAATTTGAAGAAAAATTAAAATGACACAGATGACAAAGCAACCCAGTTACTCAAGAATAAGAAGCTTTTCTTCGTCATTGCATAAGGCCTTTTCCTGATATTCCAAGTTGGCAAGCACATGTTGTAAATAGACCAAACATGTAGTTATACTGGCAAAGCAGTTTTCTATAACATGAGCCTGGTGGGAAATTCAGATTTGTGCAGATCTACAAAAATATGTACCTGAAGTAACTAGAACTTCACCAACATCTTGAGATGAAAAGTTCAGCCCTCCAAACTTTCTTTCACTGACAGCCCACAGGGAGAATATCTGAATGAATGCAAGGGCAGTTGATTTTACAGCGTGTCATTTTTTCTCAAGACTAAGAACTCGAAAAAAGCAACTGATCCCACTCTTGCACAGTGTCATGGACCACAAGAATGAAATACGATAAGAGAATTCTTGAGACTGAAAATGCAAAAAAAGTTTGAAGTTCAAAAAATGATTCACCATTGAACAAAATACACCAATTTAAGGCAATAAAGACACCTATGAAACAACTGCATAAGCAGAAAGCAGATGCCCTAAACACGAGTTAGATCTTGAATCAGGAACTTATAGTGGATCTTATATAAGCTTAGGCAGATAAAAGGATCAGCCTCAGATACTATGATGTCAATCTGAGTTGTAGATCATTGACCTCACAATTTGTACAATTGAGTAGATTGCACTTAAGAGGATCAATATAGTATTACGCACCATGTCTATGAGCACTATCAGAGAGATATAATGGATAAGAATAGAATTCACCTCTGTGTAAGCAATTTCTTGAAGCGAAAAAACACAATAAAGAATGATTGTGGACATCAAAGGCCAATTCTTGAGGAGATTTTCTTTGTAAGTTTTCTGTTCCTCAACTTTGGTGTCATGTTTTGTAGCATCAGATGAATCACAGGAAACTTCCACCTCATCACACGAGCTCCTACCATCCGTTCTTTCATGCATGTGCAGTGTTTCCTGCATTTTCATGTATATTTTATGACAACTTTGCATAAGCAATTACCTAAAATATAACCAAGACATATTTACAAGTGGAATGGTAATTCTGGCAAAACAACAAAGTTCAGTACTATCGTGAAGAATAATGGCCATTTTAACAAGTATAGTTATCATCAGCTTCATTTCCCCTACTTAAAAACTTTTCTCACAAATGAGTTATTGATGACTCTACATCAACAGATGGGCTGGTCCAGACTCCCAATGATTCAATAAAAGAAAAATCATGTCCTTGAGCTGCAAAAGGAATTATTCTATGAACTTGGCAAAGGTAACAGTGCACATAGAGCATATGCATATGTGCAACACTAACATTTTTACTCCAGTCTATGAACCTCTTGGTTTCATATCGGATAAAATCTTATATGCTGCTTGTTATTGCTCAAATTTCATAGGGACAAAAACATGCTGGACTTTTGAAATATGACATTGAATCGATAAATTCAAATTTACAAGCTGAAAACTGCCATTTTCTGATTGAATGAGATTACTAGAATGTCATCTGAAACTTACAGGTAGCCACCAGCTAGAAATAAATACTCCTGCCGCATAAATTGATATTAGGAGGCACGGCAAGAAGTAGGGATATCTGCAAAGATGCATATATGCTTGAGAGGTAATATTACCAGCATGTAAAGATGGATAGAGAGGTTATCCATGGAATCCTAATCAAGATGATGGTTATATACCTTCCAAAGATAGAGCTTTGTGAGAAAAAACCCGGATATTTTTCTGCAGGCTGATGCACCCAAAGATAAAACTGTAAGAAATAAGTCCAAAAAGATTTCCAGACAGCTAAAGGGATAAGAATGAGATTAAGAAAATTCACAAATGCCTTCCATAAAATTGAAGCCCAAGCCCCGGCACAATTAAAGGACACTGATTCATCAATCTCAGTTTGTTGAATAATAATCCTTTTTATAATTACTTCTATGAAAAGAAACCACGTGAGAATGAAAATTTTACCATGCAAGCCAATGGAAAAAGGAGATTGACAGAAAATCATATGTGCATGTGAAGTTAGCAATAAGGAAAAAGTACAGGTCACCAACCTCCACCTTCCCAGCTCTATCTTACTGGTAAAGTATTCCTTGAACATCGCATTCAGAACTATTGAGTCGGTAGATTGAGAATTATCTAACAAAGTGTTTTTCCCAAAACACGTTAAAGGTAATTCGATCTCACAACAGTGTTCACTCATGATTTCAAGAATATCAGGTAAAAAGTATAGGGCTTGTAAACCCATCATGCATGATGACAAGGGAAATTGAGCAGCAGCAAAGCCCACACCTGTGCAAAGAAACCTCCAATAGCAGGGCCTATGATGAGCCCTATGCCTCTAGATGTACTGGCCTGAAAAGAAAGGCACTTGCATAAATTACTACTGTATCAGATGTTGTTTTTGGGTCATGATCACCTGGAGAACAGATGCGAAACTTCTTACAACTGATAGAGCGAGACCACGGTGTTCTTCTCTACAAATTTCTACTGCATAAGCCTAAATCAGAACAAACCAAAGGACCAGCTGCAAATTAGCATTTGTGGAAAAGGAACCATATGACCCTGCACTATGGTGTTTATAATGCAAATAAAAGCTAAGCATACAGAAAGAAACCATACCCTTATAGTACCGAGTACACTGTTGAAGCATCCCAGAAGAAATCGTGTACAAAGGGCCATCCAGAAGCTGGTGCTCAGGCCAAAGAGAGCATTGAGGACAACCCTGATGGCAAATGAATGTTAACAGGCTTTTGAATGAGCTAGTTTCATTGCTATTGTAGTTGCCAGAGGAAAAAGGCTAACACTGAGAATGTGCCGATCAGAATAACTGGCTTTCGACCATATCTATCTGCTACTACTCCCCAGAAAACAGAGGTCAGAGCTCTTCCCACCATGTATGAAGACCCTAGAAGAAGATCCTCATCAATGTGTAATTAAAGATTCATTGCACACTGGGAACAAGGTAGGTTATGTGACCTATCTTTTTTCTGGAAACAAGATCCATCAAAATGAAAGAACAAAAAAAAAAAGGAATTAATTTCTCAGCATTACCTACAAATCCTGCATAGAAACCAATGTCTTCCTCTCTCTTTGCGATATGGAAGTCTCTGATCTGACAGTAGAAGTCATGATTAACTGTCCTGGGAAGATATGGAATGGGAAGTCCAAGGGCAGAATTTAAGAAATTTATGCTCCTGAGGAGCTTTGAGATCTAGCTTGAAATGGCAAGAGGCAGATCACTCTCGACAGGTAACTCATTCGACATGTTATAGTTACTATCACAGTGACCATATGGGCTTAAATTGAAGCTTCCAGAGACATTATTAATATACCTTGGTCAAAATTCGAATTGAAGTGAGAGATAACCCTAACACCAAGGTCCTCCGACAAAGCATTTGGTACCAACAGAATGACAAATGTGGGATCGAGAATAATGTGCAGAAAAATTCAAGGTAGGAATTGTAACAAAGTCCTAAAATGAAGATAGTGCCTGACTGGGACAACAACTTAATCTATCTTTTTGTGCATGCATACAAATTAAGAAACCAGCAGGAGGAAAGGATTCACACTTCATCGCACAATGACTAAAGTAAGTTCTTATTACAAATGGAGATGCGTACCATGAAGTACAGAAATGGAAAAAGTGACGACAACGGGATAGCTGAAAAAAAGCAGCAAGACGAATTATCAGAGCGCAATTATATCATTTAATACTACAGAAGAAAGTATGATCCCCCCACAATCTATTCATAAAGTTATACATAATAAATTCTAAATTAAATAAAAATAGGTGCTTTTACATAAATTTGGGAAAAAGAATTGAACGTGACAGCATTGGAACCAACAAGTTGAAGGTAAAGAAAACAAAATAGTACTCAAACACTGGTCAAACAATAAAGTGCCTCGTCAAAACTTCTTATATCGTTCATCGTTTAACATGAACACTCACTCAAAATTGAATCAACCAAATCCATCGATTGACTACTCATAAACAACGACCTTGTCCACTGTGATAGAGAGGGTTAAAGCACGAGGTATAAGAAAATTTAAAACTTAGTTTTGCCGCTGCCTTCTATCCCAGTCATGTTAAGGCTCAAATTCATCAGAGGGCACACATGAAACAGAACAACCGAACGCACTCCATTTCATTGTGCAGTACTCAACCGAAAAAGCATCACGCGCCATATCGCAAACTAGCTTAACTCGATAGCTAAATTTGCGTCAAACATCCCCTAAAGTTACAACCCTTCAACGCAGGATCGGGAGCATACGCAACCATTTCACGAGCCACGACAGTTTGCAACAATCAGTTGCCAAACGACAAGTTCCACAGGCTCTGCAGAAGCTCGACGAAAGACGAGGCTCCTGAACGCGAAGGACAGAGTGAGACGGGCTGACCACTGCATAAAGAGACGATCCAAATGTAAGAGAGGTCCCTGTAAGGGATCCCCGTCCGCTCCCGCTTGAGGCGGTCCACCTTGCAGCCGGGACAGTTGTCGTGATAAGCCTTCTCCAACAGAGGCGCGGCGTCGCCGGACTCGGGCCCCTCCGCCATGGCTGAATCGAAAGAGCCCCGATTCGAGAGCTGAGACGCGCTACAACTCTCTCTCTCTCTCTCTCTCTATACGAAGACGAAGACGAGCTCAGCATCAATGGCTGAGCGGGAAGTCAGAGTGACTTCAGGAACGGAGCTTTCCACCGACCGTTCGTCATGTCGGTGTCTCTGTTTCGTCAAACTTGGGAATGCGACACTCCCCCAACTCCTCGGCGATTCGCGGGCGGCTCTTCGTCGTCGTCGCACGTCTCCATTTTTCCTTCCTTTTGCATTTCGCGTGCTGATCTTTTTTCCGCCCGCCGTTCGTCAGGCCATTCGTCAGACATGCAAGACCAGACGCGAGACCCAATTTGTCAGTTAGCGAGCGCCGCGTCGTTCAGTCACTTGTTTTCGCAACGTGTGACGTGGTGAATGACGATCGACTCCCAGAAATTTTTTAAACGGTACGAGGGAATTCGGACCGTTCCTTCTTAGGCGATGTGGATGCATATGGACTCGATTGGCTTACCATATTCGTTAGATTGCGTGAACCGCGTGCCACGTCAAAAGACATTGGACGATTTTTATACGTGAATGTCAAAGCGAATTACCAAACCCAATTTCCCAATGCACCGCACGGGTCCTTGTTACCAGTCACTACAACTGTTTCAAGATAAGGATTAAATTTGACGTTTCATCGTGGTGAAACTGCTCTGCCCAAGCCGAGAACTCAATCCAGCCAAGCTTTCCAAGGGTTCGAAAAATTGGGCCCCACTGAATTGGGCGTGACATGGCACTATCGTGGCGTAGAGGGAGGGAGGGAGAGAGAGAGAGAGCACGACGAGAATTAAAAAGAATCAAATGGCATTTCTCAAAATGAACAGAAGAGCTCACCAGTTGGTGATCTACACGCCAATCCAGCAAGTCAAATAAGTGATCCTCAGCACATCGTCACCTTAGACTAGAAACGACATCGTCGAATCAACAATGTACAGAAGGATTTTATGAACATCTGGAAACGACTACTACTCAGTTGGCTTTTGAGACGGCATTGCAGCTGTGAAGGGTCCATTGACTGATAAAATCCCTTCAACCACTGCAATCACAAAGGCAGAGTCGGTTGAGTTTAAGTGAATTGTGAAAGTATTACCCAAAGGGTTATCAAAAATCCCAAATAAAGCAAGAAAAAGGAGAACCAACTTTGAACAAGCTGCTCACTGATCGTTTATTATGTGCCTTAGCATCCAGATTCATTTACAACAAATGTCACGAAAATGTAATCTAGGGTTTTGTCCAAAAGATGCCGGACACCATTCATTCTAACCATTAGAGCTAAAAGAACCTAAATAGCACCTAATGGACTTTCCTGGTTTTTAAGACCTGCAGACTCATAATCACCCCCAAACCGTGAAAGAAGTTTCATGTTGTGCAAAACCTAGATTTGTAATCAACAGAAAGGGCATTATAAACACGATTGCTCCCCTGATGCAGAAGGACAAACCCACTTGAATTTCTGATACTGCTTCGAGGATATTGCTTGCAGCTTTAATGGCTTTACATGAGGACAAGGGTGACAGCCTTATGGTAGCCTCAAGTTCTCCGCAAACTCAGTATAACTTTCTACTCTCTAATAACTTCAGCATTTAGGCTTTTATATTATTATTATCAGTACAATTACAGTTCCCAACCACATATTTGCCGAGTGCACAAGGGCCCGGACCTATCATGCTTTAACATTTCTAGCCCTTACACAACTCACAATGCTATAAGTCTCCTATGCCACATCTTGAACGAATAAATGGAAATAGAAAAGTGTCTCCGACGCCATTTTGCCATAGACGGCCATTTGGAAACAGGACAACAGTGTTACTCTAATACTTCCATCTCATTAGCATATCTGCCACGTTGAGAATTGGTGACTGATCTCTCTAATGGCAAAGCTTCTTATACAAACAGAAAAAAAAGGACTCAAAATCTACAACCCGCTAATAGTAAAAGAAGTCTTTCTTAAGGAAAGATTTCTTACGGGAATATGACATCCATGGACAACATGATGAATTTTCTCTAATTACTGGATCTCAAACCATCATTCACAATCTCAACCCTCATTTCATCACTTAGCCGAATAGCCAAAAACTCTTATAGAGAATTGTGACATACAGGCTTTTTTCAACAAGGATCGATAGAGGTTTAAAGTCACATGCTTTGCAATCCTTTGATGATTACTTTGAAAAGGTCACTCTACTTTCAAAATTTTCGACCAGGTTATTCTTACATAACTTGGACTCACGATCCATTAACCACCCATAAAAAATTTGATGGAATGCCAAAGCGACAAGCTGTGTGATGCATAAAGAATGTGTTACATCAGCTTTTCATTTGTAAGAAGAATCATTTGATAGCACATTCTGAAAGGTTTGCGAAATTAGTAGAAGTAGCCACGGCATTGTGTGGCTACATTCGTGGCTACTTGTGCAATGCTCTCAGACTTCATAATGAATCACGATACACTACTGTTTGCATTTGACCGCCAATTCTAAAATACGAATTGACACTTTAGGTTAGATATGTTAGATATGCTTCCCAAGTCAAGTCTAACGCTTGAACACTCAGCATTGGGTGTCCACAAGGACAAATGGTTGATAAATATCTCAACTTCTCAAGCATACATGACAAACAAATGGCAAATATGCACAGCTTCTACGCGTATTAGGAACAAAGATTACAAAGCAAAGCAAATCACAGGCAAAGAATGCCAATAAAACAACTTCAAAACCAAATTACGAAAGTAATAACCTACCTAGCGCCCTAAATTCGGCCCACCAGATCCGGCACCGGGTTGTCCTCTCCCTACTGATGATACCCCCGAAGCTTGGGTCTGACCCGACTGGAGTTTTGATAAGCCCCCAACCCTTGCAAAACAGCCAGATTATTATATGCATTGATCATACTCGGGCTCATGCTATTAATATCCTGTTGCATGCCAAAACCAGGATTCAATCCCATTGAAGCGCCCGTGTTCCTGCTCAAGGGCACCTAAATCGCACCAGGGAATGATGGGTTCATGACCATCTGGTTTAAGGAAGCCCCGCCAAATCATCTTCCTACTTGTCCAATACTGTAACTAAAATATCGATTTCTTTATCCAAGAACTGTCATGAGTCTTGTTGACTAGATACCGGCTTAATTGGTCCATGGAGTAACGGAGGTGCATGTGGGTTTTGTTCGGGCTGAGTAGGGACTTTTAATGTTTGTTGGGTTGTGATGGTTAAATATGTTTGTTAGGTGGAATTCGTCTCCTTCCAGTAATCCACATAAAGATGAAAATGAAAACCAAGGTGGGATACTAATCTAAGAGCAGGAGGTGGATATTATTGTGCTCCAAGTAGTTCCGTGAGATAAAGCATTGGTCCGGTTAATTGCATAAATCGGCCACTTGGATGGCATTATCTTGCTCGTAAGATAAAAAGGCAAGACAAAGGAGGCAGCCATTCGCAGGAAATTTGGGTACTCGAGTAGTTGCAATTCCGATGAACTTGTGCGCACTTCAGTAAGCTGGCATTCGGTAAGTTTTTGGTCTTCCTGCTCATTAAGGGGTGAACGGAGAGCATAGTTATCTGCGCGTCATTATTGGTTAGTCATGCGACACCGGCTCGTCCTATTCCAATCTTTCTAGAGATTTCTACATTTTTCGAGATGATTCATTGCATCCTTTACCCTGGTCTTAAATCTTCATTCCCCAGCTTTTGAACATATACTTTGGTGGCGTGAACTTTGTTTGCGGCCAAGTTGGGTGGTGTCCCGATAAATTCCGTTGGGGGAATATGTTCGTGACCCTTTCTTGTGTTCGAAGATCAGTGAATTTTGCCACCCCTTGAAATTCCAATTCGCCTTTTTTTATTTGGGATAGTCTTACTTTTGCATATGCAATTGCAATGACTGCACGACCAAAAAGTCGGTAAAATGAATGAAAATGCAATTCGTCCGATCTTAAGAGGTGAGAGTGAAGATAGAGGATCTCGTGATAGCTTTTGTTTCCTTTAGACTCATGGCGCGATTTTTCCATGGAAATCCATGGCGAGGGATCGATGAAGTATCTCGCCTCCCTCGAAATTTATGAACTTTTCTTCCAATTTCTAATGTCACGTGGATACATCTATAGGCTTGTGTTGTGGGTCTTGGTGAGTCATATAAGGCTTCTCCATGGATTTAGTGAGATGATATTGACGTCATTTGTTTGGTTTAGATGATAGTTTATGATATGTAAATTGGGAAAATTCAGTGTTGTCAATAAGTAGGGGTCCCATGGGCTAGAAAATCAACGCATCTTTATCTTGATGGACCTACTTTGATTACCAAAAGCTTGATTGGCCCAGTTGAAGACGCACTTCAAAAGAAAAATTTTGCAAGTGGAAAATTTAGAAAAACATATAAATGTTTTAGGATTTCTGTAATGTCCTATACTAGTGTTTGTCAAATTTTGACACATCATTCATCCAACCCTTGATTGAGAGTTCTAAGAATCTAAGATTATGACTGTCTAATCATTAAGCACAAGATCGCCACTTAGCACGAGATACTAATGCAAATTATCATGACAAAAACCTCCATTAGTATTTATTCGAATATAATATCTAATATCTCTTCTTATTTTTAGATTGAATATCTCACCTTTCTTTCTTTTGATCTGATCACGTCTTTTTAATTTCAAACTTGATATGAATTCACTCCTTATTTTAAAAAAAAAAGGCATGTGGAGCCATTTTACAATATGCCAATCTCGACGGATACCATAGTTGCAATGCTAGAGAACATTTTCCTTCGCCTCCTCACTTGCCATGTGGACCTCCACATTAGAAGATTCGCTGGACGTAACACGGAAAATTTCACAAAGGACAGAAAAAATGAATCGAGACAAGTCCGCGTCCGAATAGAATTTTTCTAAGGGGAGCCTTATCCTTTGCAATCACCTTTTACGCTCTTCTTGTTCTTCCATTGTTATGGTTTGCGGATTGATACTTGAAGCTACTTGACGCATCGTTTCCCATGTGCTATCTCTTTTTTTTTAACTTGCTGTGCGTCATAATGCCTCATGCAATGTAACAAAGACAGAAAAAATGATTCGAGACAATCTTTGTCTTCGATGCAGAAACAGTAGAAAATAAAGAAAGAAAGCAGGAAAAGAGATGGCCTTCCGATTTTGCTCTTTCTCTGTCACCTTAACAATCTCTATACCTTTTAATGGCAGGAGAAGGCAAAGGAGGGCACAGAACAAAGCGGCCGGCGCAAGCAATGCCACTGGCAAGCCCTTGAAGAAAGGCCATCGCAAGAAGAAGCCCATTTCTGATTGCTTCTTCCTCTAAAAGCCGAAACGTCTGCTGCCTTATTCACACCGTTTCAATCTCAGCTTTCTATCTCCAACCCTTCAAATGTAGTTTTAACAAATGCCCCAAAGTCTTATTTCTTCAATAAGCCTAATGATGTGCACCAAATGGACAAGCAGACATGTCCAGTATGATGAATACATTTGCGTAAGCAAAAATCTTATTTATCTAGACATTTTCCAGTGCTTCACACGTTGGGATCTTGTATGCTATGCTATGCTACACCTGCACGTATATAACGCCCACTGCTAGACTAAAGTCTAAGGTATAGAAGAGTAGGCTTGTAGACATATGCATGAACCTCCTGTTGCTTTAAGCAATGGAAGCCGCTCTTCGGTTACGTGGTTGGGCCAAGAAAGGCTTGAATGTGAGTATCAACCCGATCATCTGAAGCAAGTTCAATACAAAGAAGACCATTTGATCACCTGCATTCAAGAGAAATATGAGGCGGAGGCTGCAAAAAGCAATTTGGTCCTATAGAATGCAGAAGCGCATGGAAGAGATGCGGATATAACTTGTGGAATAGTCACGGCTATCTTAAAGCTCAGAGAGCTAATTGGTAAGTTTACATCAGCATGCACCACCATTTGCACATGTCGTAGCAATATAATAAATATTTAAATTAGCAAGGTTGATACTGGTAGCATGGAAATGGGACAGGTTAATCTGAAATGAGAAGCAGCACATGTTCTGACATTTTGCTCAATCAAATTCAGTACAGGAAACCAGATAAGAGATCCTCTAAATCATGCAAAATCTAAAAACATACAAAGAAAGTTAAATAATTACAATGATGAGCTTTCGGTGAGATCGAAATTACAAAAGGCAATAGCATCCACAAACCTAGAATTTAAATTTGAAATCATCAGATTAATAACATGCAAAGTAATCTCTGGATTATTAATAATCCCTAGTTCACATGAAAACTGAACTCATACATTCTAAAGGAAACACAGAATTGAGATTTTTAATTGCCACCCTGTATGATCCTAGCAGCTTGAGATCCTAGCTAAGATAGACACTTTCTTATGCTCTACTTCTTGGGATAGTGACATCCTCTGATGCAAACGGGATTTTACTTACTGTAAAATGTCATGCATGGCCAGCTAACTTAAAGAAACAATTGTTTTCTTGTCTCTTTGTCTGAAAGCAGAGTCAAGAACTAGTTAAAATTGCTATAGTGCTAGGTAAAGTGGTGTGACTAGACAATTTTCAAATATGGGGACAAAAATATCCACAATCCATCAATAGTAAAGGTGCATACTGAGTTTACACCGAGCCCTCACACTCAAACATGTGCTGGAAGAACTTGGTTTTAAACAGACCATAGACGATGTGAACATAAGTGTATACCAGGCAGGAAGGTCGCTACTTGCCTCTTCTGGGCCCAAGAAAACCTGCAGAATACCGAAGAGATTAAGAAAAAGAAGTTACTGGAGCAGTGACATTCACATACCGCCAGATATACTGCCTTAATATTTTATGAATTTTTAGCATTGACCAAGTAAACTTACGGTACAAGCACTTATGTGCAACTCTAACTAGACAAGCTGGTTCATTCAGATGAAATGATATGTAATCAAAGGAAAGCAAGTTTAAGAAAGGTTAAGTGAGATTAGGAATTATCCTAAATTCACCACAAATCTAATTATCACAACATGAATGAGATTGATGGAACCTCCTTATAATGAGAGCACGGCAGAACTAGGACACTTGTACCTGAAAAGGAAAGCTATCCCACTCTCAGATACACAGTGGCCTTTTTCTGGCTAGACACAAAGAGTAGAGACAATGAAAGAATTATAAATGCTCGATGCGGATCCCAGACCAATTGTGACTCAGTCGTCCATATTCAGACGCTACCACAAGCAACTCTTTATCCAAAATCACTGAGCACTGCCCATTGCTTTGAATACTACAGCATTAGTCTTACATTTGCAGGACTCCTGATCAGATATCTCCAAATATTTTTATTAATTAACTGAACAAAGTGCCACATTTAGATTTATTCTATGTTAGCAAAATAAGGTACACTAATGCCACTTTTAAAGGTGCGTCTTACTTTTGACAGGGCAATTTTCAATTGCTTTCTTATTGCTGCCTCTGATGTGATCAACTTTGCTGGGACAGAGACATACCAAAACCAATTGACAAGCCTAAAGGAGGAGTCAGATGCCCATGTTTAAGAAGATCTAAGAAGAAAAAAATGTGGCTGTCCAAATCTGTCCCTGCTACTCACCCCCCGCAGAAGTCATCTTTGCAGAGTAACTCTACGTGAGGACATGCACAAATTTCTGAGGACAAACTTTACAGCCAATACCTAATTACTGAAGTAATGGAGATTGATCGGGAAAAAAAAAAAAAAAAAAAAAAAAGAGCAAGGGAGACGAGGAATACAGAAGCATCGCATGACAAGGAATACAGAGAAAATGATTCTTTGACCTCCCTGGCAACTTTTTGGCTGATACGGAGGGAAAACACTAAGAATTTTGACACTCCGAGAGCTGAATTGTGGAATTTAGAGTCACTTAGCTCTGTACTTCAATTTTTGGTATCAAATAGCATGACTTATGTAAATGCTATCCTGGACCACATGGACTCAATATTGTCACAATAATTTTGTAAATGGGTAGGTGTCCCCTTGGTGCACTTCAATAATCTGATAAAAACACAGGAGGCAGACTGCTGCTTAGCACTACTCCTACAGTGAGTTGGCTGCTGCCTCTACTGCAAGCTCCATTCAAACTTTTTACAACGAGCAGATATCAACTAGATCTTAGTTACATTAACTTGACTTACAGGGCACCTCCACACGCAGGGCCAAATGCCTTTGATATAGACATTGCAGTCATGGAAATACCATTTGCAGCTCCTCTTTGGTGCTGGGGCTGCAAAGCAGTAGGTGAAAAGATTATGTCCTAAACACAACAATTGTGCTAGGCTAGGTAGTTCTCTCACTAAAAAACAAATGAAACAGAATGCCTATTCAAATTATTTATAAACGTGGACAGCAAACTTACCACAGCATTGTTGAGCAATATGAATATTCCTGTGACAACAGATACCTGCATTGGTCTGATAACATTCATATCGCTTGATATACAATGGAAAGGTTTCCACTCAAGAAAAACTCATTCAGTTAAAATGACGCCATGAGCAATAGCATGAGAGAACATGCCATTGTAAGAAATTTCTCAAAGGAGGCCTTATCAGTATCAAATCATTTCTTGTCTGGAAACTGCTAGCAAAACACCCTCTGGATTCAGTCTTAAGCTAAGGACACTGACAGGCTGATAGAACAATTAAAATGAAGTGGATATGTAATTGTGAAAATGTAAGTGCTATTCCAATCCATCTCCGTCATGATGGCTCAAATTATCAAGAGATATAGGAATAATACATATATGTACATCTTTTGATTAAGTAAACGTTCTGTGATTTCCCTGGAAAAGAATCACTTTGACATTGAGTTAAGTTCAAAATTATTGTTATGTAACCAGATAATACATGAATTGTGATTACATAACTTGACAACAAAGGCTAACTAGAAAAATGACAAAAAGAGACAAGACTTGAGGCAGAAATGATTATCCCCTATACTTGAAAGAGTGGCAGATACTCACAGAAAGAGCATTCCTTAATATGGATGCAAAATTTATTGCTATGTGAAGTGTCAATCCAGAAAGCATGGCTATATAAGGGTAACTTGACAGCACTGGGATAGATATGCCCTGGAAACAAGTAACCAAAAAATGTTAAATTTCAACTCTATCACAAAAACTACATTAAAAAAAAAAAAAAAAAAAATGAAGTGAAGAATCTAGGTGAAAGATCAAACTTTACAGCTGATAGTCGAGTGATCATTATTGGCCCAAGAATTTTCTCAACCCGCGGATATAGAAGAAGTTGAAACAGTAAAAGACCAAACCCTGATGACATTGCCATTCCCAATGGTTAGCTAAACTGTCGAACCATATAATCTGATGATGCAAATGCAAGTCAACCTAAGCTTACAGTATTGAATACTGAACTTGATGATACATTAGAACCCACACATAAAGAATAAACTTTTTAATGATAGTACAGTTGCTGCTTCTTTCTTCAACATCCCATCCAACCCCCTCCACCCCCCCCAAAAAAAAAAAAAAAAAAAAAAGAAAAAAAAAAAAAACACATGCACCATCCTCTTTCACTCTTGCTACCCAATATAGTAATTTGCCTTCTTTTCAGGCCCAGTTGTTCCCACTTCTGCAACAATTTGAAGAAAAATTAAAATGACACAGATGACAAGGCAACCCAGTTACTCAAGAATAAGAAGCTTTTCTTCATCATTGCATAAGGACCTTTTCCTGATATTCCAAGTTCGCAAGCACATGTTACAAATAGACCAAACACGTAGTTATACTGGCAAAGCAATTTTCTATAACATGAGCCTGGTGGGAAATTCAGATTTGTGCAGATCTACAAAAATATGTACCTGATATAGCTAGAACTTCACCAACATCTTGAGATGAAAAGTTCAGCCCTCCATACTTTCTTTCACTGACAGCCCACAGGGAGAATATCTGAATGAATGAAAGGGCAGTTGATTTTACAGCATGTCATTTTTTCTCAGGACTGAGAACTCAAAAAAAGCAACCGATCCCAATCTTGCACAGTGTCATGGACCACAAGAATGAAATACGATGAGAGAATTCTTGAGACTGAAAATGCACAAAATGTTTGAAGTTCAAACAATGATTCACCATCGAACAAAATACACCAACTTAAGGCAATAAAAACACCTATGAAACAACTGCATAGATGCCCTAAACACGAGTTAGACCCTGAATCAGGAACTTATAGTGGATCTTATATAAGCTTAGGCAGATAAAAGGATCAGCCTCAGATACCTATGATGTCAATCCGAGTTGTAGATCATTGACCTCGCAATTCGTACAATTGAGTAGATTCTATCTCTTAAGAGGATCAATATAGTATTACGCACCATGTCTATGAGCACTATCAGAGAGATATAATGGATAAGAATAGAATTCACCTCTGAGTAAGCAATTTCTTGAAGCGAAAAAACACAATAAACAATGATTGTGGACATCAAAGGCCAATTCTTGAGGAGGTTTTCTTTGTAAGTTTTCTGTTCCTCAACTTCGGTGTCATGTTTTGTAGCATCAGATGAATCACAGGAAACTTCCACCTCATCACACGAGCCCCTACCCTCTGTGCTTTCATGCATGTGCAGTGTTTCCTGCATTTTCATGTATATTTTATGACAACTTTGCATAAGCAATTACCTCTAAGTTATAACCGAGACATATTTACAAGTGGACTGGTAATTCTGGCAAAACAACAAAGTTCAGTACTATCATGAAGAATAATGGCCATTTTAAACAAGTATAGTTATTATCAGCTTCATTTCCCATACTTTAAACTTTTCTCACAAATGAAGTTATTGATAACTCTACATCAACAGATGGGCTGGTCCAGACTCCCAATGATTCAATAGAAGAAAAATTCTGTCCTTGAGTTGCAAAAGGAATTATTCTATTAACTTGGGCAAAGGTAACCATGCACATAGAGCATATGCATATGTGCAACAGTTACATTTTTACTCCAGTCTATGAACCTCTTGGTTTCATATTGGATAAAATCTTATATGCTGCTCGTTATCGCTCAAATTTCATAGGGACAAAAACATGCTGGACTTTTGAAATATGACATCGAATCAATAAATTCAGATTTACAAGCCGAAAACTGCCATTTCCTGATTGAATGAGATTACTAGAATGTCATTTGAAACTTACAGGTAGCCACCAGCAAGAAATAAATACTCCTGCCGCGTAAATCGATATTAGGAGGCATGGCAAGAAGTAGGGATATCTGCAAAGATGCATATATGCTTGAGAGGTAATATTACCAGCATGTAAAGATGGATAGAAAGGTTATCCATGGAATCCTAATCAAGATAATAGTTATATACCTTCCAAAGATAGAGCTTTGAGAGAAAAAACCCGGATATTTTTCTGCAGGCTGATGCACCCAAAGATAAACTGTAAGAAATAAGTCCAAAAAGATTTCCAGACAGCTAAAGGGATGAGAATGAGATTAAGAAAATTCACAAATGCCTTCCATAAAATTGAAGCTCAAGCCCTGGCACAATTGAAGGACACTGATTCATCAATCTCAGTTTGTTGAATAATAATCCTTTTTATAATTACTTCTATGAAAAGAAACCACGTGAGAATGAAAATTTTACCATGCAAGCCAATGGAAAGAGGAGATTGACAGAAAATCATATGTGTATGTGAAATTAGCAATAAGGAAAAAGTACAGGTCACCAACTTCCACCTTCCAAGCTCTTACTGGTAAAGTATTCCTTGAGCATCACATTCAGAAATATTGAGTCGGTAGATTGATAATTATCCAACAAAGTGATTTTCCCAAGACACGTTAAAGGTAATTCGATCTCACAACAGTGTTTACTCATGATTTCAAGAATATCAGGTAAAAAGTATAGGGCTTGTAAACCCATCATGCGTGATGACAAGGGAAATTGAGCAGCAGCAAAGCCCACACCTGTGCAAAGAAACCTCCGATAGCAGGGCCTATGATGAGCCCTACGCCTCTTGATGTACTGACCTGAAAAGAAAGGCACTTGGGTAAATTACTACTGCATCAGATGCTGTTTTTGGGTCATGATCACCTGGAGAACAGATGCGAAACTTCTTACAACTGATAGAGTGAGAGCACGGTGTTCTTCTCTACAAATCTCTGCTGCATAAACCTAAATCAGAACAAACCAAAGGACCAGCTGCAAATTAGCATTTGTGAAAAAGGAACCATATAACCCTGCACTATGGTGTTCATAATGCAAATAAAAGCTAAGCATACAGAAAGAAACCATACCCTTATAGTACCGAGTAGGCAGTTGAAGCATCCCAGAAGAAATCGTGTACAAATGGCCATCCAGAAGCTGGTGCTCAGGCCAAAGAGAGCATTGAGGACAACCCTGATGGCAAATGAATGTTAACAGGCTTTCGAATGAGCTAGTTTCATTGCTATTGCAGTTGCCAGAGGACAAAGGCTAACACTGAGAATGTGCCGATCAGAATAACTGGTTTTCGACCATATCTATCTGCTAATACTCCCCAGAAAACAGAGGTCAGAGCTCTTCCCACCATGAATGAAGACCCTAGAAGAAGATCCTCATCAATATGTAATTAAAGATTCATTGCACACTGGGAATAAGGTAGGTTATGTGACCTATCTTTTTTCTGGAAACAAGATCCCTTAAAATAAAAAATAAAAAAAAAAAAAAAAAAAAAGGAATTAATTTCTCCGCATTACCTACAAATCCTGCATAGAAACCAATGTCTTCCTCTCTCTTTGCAATATGGAAGTCTCTGATCTGACAGTAGAAGTCATGATTAACTGTCCTGGGAAGATATAGAATGGGAAGTCCAAGGGCAGAATCAAAGAAATTTATGCTCCTGAGGAGCTTTGAGATCTAGCTTGAAATGGCAAGAGGCAGATCACTCTCGACAGGTAACTCATTCCACATGTTGTAGTTACTATCACAGTGACCATATGGGCTTAAATTAAAGCTTCCAGAGACATGATTAATCTACCTTTGTCAAAATTCAAATTGGAGTAAGAGACAACCCTAACCAAGGTCCTCTGACAAAGCATTCGGTACCAACAGAATGACAAATGCGGGATCAAGAATAATGTGCAGAAAAATTCAAGGTAGGAATTGTAATGGAGTCCTAAAATGAAGATAGTGGCTGACTGGGACAACAACTTAATCTATCTTTTTGTGCATGCATACAAACTAAGAAACGAGCAGGAGGAAAGGATTCACACTTCATTGCACAATGACTAAAGTGAGTTCTTATAAAAAAATGGAGATGTGTACCATGAAGTACAGAAATGGAAAAAGTGACCCGATCGGGAGAGCTGTAAAAAAACAGCAAGATGAATTATCATAGCGCAATTACATCATTTAATACTACAGAAGAAAGTATGATCCTCCCAAAATCTAATCGTAAATTTATAAATAATAAATTCGAAATTAAAAAAAAAAATAGGTGCTTTTACATAAATTCGGGAAAAAGAAACGAACGTCACAGCATTGGAACCAACAAGTTGAAGGTAAAGAACACAAAATAGTACCCAAACACTGGTCAAACAATAAAGTGCCTCGTCAAAACTTCTTATATGGTTCATCGTTTAACATGAACACTCACTCAAATTTGAATCGACCAAATCCATCGATTGACTACTCATAAACAGCAACCTTGTCCACTGTGACAGAGAGGATTAAAGCACGAGGTACAAGAAAATCTAAAACTTAGTTTTGCCGCCGCCGCCACCTCTTATCCCAGTCATGTTAAGGCTCAAATTCATCAGAGGGCGCACATGAAACGGAACAACCGAACGCACTCCATTTCATTGTGCAGTACTCAACGGAAAAAGCATCACGCACCATATCATAAACTAGCTTAACTCGATAGCTAAATTTGCGTCAAACATCCCCCTAAAATTACAACCCTTCAACGCACGATCGAGAGCGTAAGCAACCGTTTCATGAGCCACAACAGTTCGTAACAATCAGTTGCCAAACGACAAGTTCCACAGGCTCTGCAGAAGCTCGAAAGACGAGGCTCTTGAACGCGAAGGACAGAGTGAGACGGGCTGACCAGTGCACAAAGAGACGATCCAAATGTAAGAGAGGTCCCTGTAAGGGATCCCTCTCCGCTCCCGCTTGAGGCGGTCCACCTTGCAGCCGGGACAGTTGTCGTGATAAGCCTTCTCCAACAGAGGCGCGGCGTCCCTGGACTCGGGCCCCTCGGCCATGGCTGAATCGAAAGAGCCCCGATTCGAGAGCTGAGGCGCGCTAAAACTCTCTCTCTCTCTCTCTCTCTCTCTCTTTTTCTAAAGACGAAGACGAGGACGAGCTCAGCATCAATGGCCGAGAGCGAAGTCAGAGTGACTTCAGGAACGGAGCTTTCCACCGATCGTTCGTCATGTCGCTGTCTGTTTCGTTAAACTTGGGGATGCGACACTCCCCCAACTCCTCGGCGATTCGCGGGCGGGTCTTCGTCTTCGTTGCGCGTCTCGATCTTTCCTTTCTTTTGCATTTCTCGTGCTGATTTTTTTTCCGCCCGCCATTCGTCAGACATGCAAAGATAAGACGCGAGATCCAATTTGTCAGTTAGCTAACGCCGCGTCGTTTAGTCATTTATTTACGGTACAACGTGTGACGCGATGAATGACAATCGACTGCCAGAAATTTTTTAGACGGTACGGGGCAATTCGGACCGTTCCTTCTTAGGCGATGTGGACTCGATTGGCTTACCATATTCGTTAAATTGCGTGAATCGCGTGCCCCATCAAAAGACATTGGACGATTTTAATACGTGAATGTTAAAGCGAAATACCAAACCCAATTTTCCAATGCACCACACGGGTCTTTGTTACCAGTCACTAAAATAATACTGTTTCAAGATAAGGATTCAATTTGACGCTTCATCATGGTGAAACTGCTCCGCCAAAGCTGAGAACTCAAGCCAGCCAAGCTTTCCAAGGGTTCGAAAAATTGGGGCCCATTGAATTGGGCGCGACATGGCACGGTCGTCCCAACTTGGCAGAGAGGGAGGGAGAGAGATAGCTCGATGAGAACTAAAAAGAATCAAATAGCTTTTCTCACAATGAACAGCTCACCAGTTGGTGATCTACACTGCCAATCCAACAAGTCAAATGAGTGATCCTCAGCACATCATCGCCTCAGACCAGAAACGACATCGTCAAATGAACAATGTACAGAAAGATTTTGTGAACATCTGGAGACGACGACTACTCAGTTGGCTTTTGAGACGGCATTGCAGCTGTGAAGGGTCCATTGACTGATGAAATCCTTTCAACCACTGCAATCGCAAAGGCAGAGTCGGTTGAGTTTAAGTGAATTGTGAAAGTATTACCCAAAGGGTTATAAAATCCCAAATAAAGCAAGAAAAAGGAGAACCAACTTTGAACCAGCTGCTCTCTGGTCGTTTATTATGTGCCTTAGCATCCAGATTCATTTACAACAAACATCACGAAAATGTAATCTAGGATATTGTCCAAAAGATGCCAGACAACATTCATTCTAACCATTAGAGCTAAAAGAACCTAAATAGCACCTAATGGACTTTCCTGGTTTTTAAGACCTGCATACTCATAACCACCCCCAAACCATGAAAGAAGTTTCATGTTGTGCAAAACCTAGATTTGTAATCAACAGAAAGGGCATTATAAACACAATTGCTCCCCTGATGCAGAAGGACAATCCCACTTAAAATTCTGATACTGCTTCGAGGATTTTGCTTGCAGCTTTAATGGCTTTACATGAGGACAAAGGTGACAGCCTTACAGTAGCCTCAAGTTCTCCATAAACTCAATATAACTTTCTACTCTCTAATAACCTCAGCATTTACACTTTTATATTACCATTATCAGTACAATTACAGTTCCCAACCAGATATTTGCCGAGTGCACAAGGGACTGGCCTATCATGCTTTAACATTTCTAGCCCTTACACAACTCACAATGCTAAAAGTCTCCAATGCCACATCTCAAACGAAAAAATGGAAATAGAAAAGTGTCTCCAACGCCATTTTGCCATAGACAGCCATTTGGAAACAGGACAACAGTGTTACTCTAATACTTCCATCTTATTAGCATATCCGCCACTTTGAGAATTGGTGACTGATCTCTCTAATGGCAAAGCTTCTTATACAAACAGAAAAAGAAAGACTCAAAATCTACAACCCACTAATAGTAAAAGAAGTCTTTCTTAAGGAAAGATTTCTTACGGGAATATGACAGCCATGGACAACATGATGAATTTTCTCCAATTACTGGATCTCGAACAATCATTCACAATCTCAACCCTCATTTCATGACTTAGCTAAACAGCCAGAAACTCTCATAGAGAATTATGACATACAGGCTTTTTTCAACAAGGACCGATCAGAGGTTTAAAGTCACATGCTTTGCAATCCTTTGATCATTACTTTGAAAAGGTAACTCTACTTTCAAAATTTTCAACCAGGTTATTCTTACATAACTTGGACTCATGATCCATTAACCACCCATCAAAAATTTGATGGAAGGCCAGAGCGTCATGCTGTGCGATGCATAAAGAATGTGTTACATCAGCTTTTCATTTGTAAGAAGAATTATTTGATAGCACATTCTAGAAGGTCTGCAAAATTAGTAGAAGTAGCCATTACATTGCGTGGCTACTTGTGCAATGCTCTCACACTTCATAATGAATCACAATACATTACCGTTTGCATTCAACCACCAATTCTAAAATACCAAGTGACACTTTAGGTTAGATATGCTTCCCAAGTCAAGTCTAACCGCATTCTAATTTCTTGAACACTCAGCCCTGGGTGTCCACAAGGACAAACAGTTGATAAATATCTCAACTTCTCAAGCATACATGACAAACAAATGACAAATATGCACAGCTTCTACGCGTATTAGGAACAAAGATTACAAAGCAAAGCAAATCACAGGCAAAGAATACCAATAAAGCAACTTCAAAACCAAATTACGAAATTAATAACCTACCTAGCGCCCTAAATTCGGCCCACCAGATCCGGCACCGGGTTGTCCTCTCCCTACTGATGATACCCCCGAAGCTTGGGTCTGACCCAACTGGGAGTTTTGATAGGCACTCAACCCTTGCAAAGCAGCCTGATTATTATATGCATTGATCATACTCGGGCTTATGCTATTAATATCCTGTTGCACGCCAAAACCAGGATTCAATCCCATTGAAGTGCCCGTGTTTCTGCTCAAGGGCGCCGAAATCGCACCGGGGAATGATGGGTTCATGACCATCTGGTTTAAGGAAGCCCCGCCAAATCCCAACAAAGGATTCAATAAACCCAAACCGGCATTCTGCCCCAAAAGAACCGCTGCAGGGTGGTAATTCTGACCAACTAATCCCTGATTCAATCCAACCGGAAAATTCTGAAACCCGACATTGTTTGGACCAGCTGAAGCACCCGCACCACCCACTGCACTGCCCCCTGCAGCTACTGCAGCCGGCGCACCCTTCTTGACGGTTTTGGAATTTCGCCCTTCCACGAATAGTGAGCACTCTAATTTCGTGCCTTCAAAATTCTTGACAGGCTCTTGCAACGCCTTATTAATACCTTCTAGGGTCTTGTACACGATTACAGCAAATCCCCTAAACTTACCCGTCACTCTATCCATACCCGAAGGCCCATCCTCAATCTCCCCGAACTTTGCGAAGAAGGTCCGCAGCTTCTCTGGGATGACCTGCGGCGCGACATTCGCAATGTACATCTTCCGCGAGCTCACGTCCGACGAGACTGGGGCCGCCGACGGGGGACCAGCGGCCGCAAGCTGGCAGGAGGCCGTGCGGTTGCCGATCCTCTTATGCGGCTCCTTGAGGGCCTTTCGCGTCGCGGCGCGCGTCTTGAAGAGGACGAACCCGTAACCCTTGCACCGGCCGGTGGCCTTATCGGTGACGGCCTTGCATTCCTCGATCGGGCCGAACGGCTTGAACGCGGAGGTCAGGGCCTCGTCCGTGGTGTCCCAGCCGAGGCCGTGGACGAAGATTTTGCGGTGGACGGGGTCCGATTCGGTCGATTTGATGAGCTCGGACAGCAGCGAAGGGTCGCTGGCGGAGGCTTCCTTGAGGATGGCGATGAGTTGGTCCTTGGTGAATGGCTCGAGGAGCTGCTTGATCGTCTCGCTCTTCGACGCCTCGTCTTCGTCCTCGGAGGATTCCGATTCCGACTCGTCTTCGCCTCCTTGCTCTTCGGAGGACGACTCGCCCTCTTCTCCGTCGTCTTCTTCGTCTTCGTCTTCGTCCTCGTCCTCGTCTTCTTCTTCTTCTTCGGACTCCTCCTTCGGAGGAGGCGGCTGGGGCTTCGCTTCTACGGCTTTCCTCTTCTTCGCCATTGAAATTCCACGGACCAGCTGAACGAGTCCTAGGGTTTTGCTTCCGCCGAGGAGACTCCGGACTGAGTTCGCGTGCTTTCCGGACGGCGAGAGCAGAAGCGAACCGTGAGCAGCGAGGGAAGAAGCGTAAAGAAGAGCTGACGTGATGATGCTTGAATAGTGGGCCGAATCGTGCGTCGTTTTGGGCCTGGCACGTGTCATAGTTCTGGGCTTAGCCCAAGTCAACCTACCATAGTAGGTTCATCGTCCTTTCCTTCTCTTTGCTTTGAATATTTTTTATAACTTCCATTTTCGATAGGGCCCGTTTCTCCCCATATTGTTGTTACGAGGTGCACTCGATGCACAACCTACCTAATCCACGAAATTTGAGATTTTCGGATATTTGAATATTGAATTTACTCCTCCATCTATAGAAGCAATGCCAGAGCGCCGTTAGTTCGACTTCTCATATCAATAACTAGAAACAAGGGAAAAACAATAATGATGAAGAATGGGGCACCCCCTTGTCAAAATGTTAAATTTTTCAATCATATTTTCGCATTATTGAGGGGGGAGAAACTCCGAAGCCAATAGAGGGTCCACCCCAGCTCGGTCAAATCCACAAGTGTCTAAAGGCATGTTCGGCAGCCCTGGGCTTTTATTTTGGCCCAATCCTGGGGCGACCCGAGTCCAAGTTTACCCATTGGTCACCTCCACAGGCCTAAAGAGAAGGGCTCGCCAGCGAAGATCTCAAAATGCAATGAAACTGACAATTTGTCGTGCTGAAAAAGACTATGCTCGTGAAATTGAACTAAAAGTTTTCGGACTTCTGAAAAAACGAAAAGTTTTCTGACTTCTGAATTCCAAGTATCGCCCACGATGGATGCTTCCTAGTTATTCCAGGGGAGGCCCACCTCATCCGACAGCACACGAGCATCGGACGCGCATAATACTTTTTCCTACTCGAAAATTGCGTAGTTCTCCGAGCAATTTGGGCCTTTGGTCCACCGGGCCCATCTATTAAAGCCCAACTGTCGCTCGTCCTAGGGTTTATGCATCGACCGCTGGCCAATGAAAAGCTCGCATTCCAATTTTCACAGGAGCACGCCGAGTTTTGGCTACTTCCACTCCGATAAACCCTCTCTCCAGCAGCCCCCCACACGCCCCTACATCTGGAGACAGTGAAAAATGGGCCGCGGCAGCTAACGCAACAAAAACCCCACGAGAGAGAGAGAGAGAGAGCGAAACCGGTGGCTTGAATCCTCCATTCCCACAGTAGTAGTTTCCACACTCCTGTCCTGTCCGCTGCTGCTGTCGATCTTGTCCCAAAAACCCTCGAACTCTCTCTCCACTTTCTCTCTCTACTCTCTCTGTCTCTCTCTCCCACCGTCTTCAACCCTAGTCTCCGTCACACGCACTCTCTCTCTCTCTCTCTCTCTCTCTCTCTCTAGGATCTCTGTGGCTGCTTCAAGCTACAAGCCTCGCGCGGCTCGGTCCTCTCGTGCGCTGGCGATCGTCGGCCGAAGCTGGACATGATCGGCGTCGTCGGAGGATTCGTTTATAGAGACTCGTGAAGGAGGAGCCCTCCCACCGCTTTGCTCGCTCGCTCGCTCGCTCGCTCGCTGATAGGGCCGCGCTGATCCTTGCATTATCGGTTTTGATTCGGGTGATTTGAAAGGGCGCTAGCGAGATCGGGGGCGATGGTGACGGCCGAGAACGAGAGCGTCGACGAGCAGAGGGAGCTCGCCGCGCCGAAGTCGCCGTGGAAGACCCCCGCGGCGCCGGCGGCGCCGGCTGCGGCTGCGGCGGCCGACGGGGGCGCCGCGGACGCTCCGGTGATGGGCGCGGAGTCCTGGCCTGCCCTCGGGGATGCTCCGCCGCCGCGGACGAAGAGCGCGGAGTCCCCGGCAAAGCCTCCGGCTCCGGTTGCTCCCGACAGAGGAGCTCCCCCGCCAGCCGCTCAGGTTTGGCTTCTGTCCGATCGTTATAGATTAAGCTCGCTGGGCTGTACTTGACCGGCGTTATGGTTTCGAGCTGCGATGATCGGTATTAATAGCGGTGTCATTTTGACGTGGCGTTTTATGAGTTGCTCCCTGCATTTGGAATTTTTATTCTGAGGCATATTCGCTCTTGATTTGCGCACGCGTCTATAACGTATCTGGCAAGTGAAGCCATTTTAGGAGCAGATTGGCCTTAAAAACGCGAAACCACACTCGAACTTATGTTCTTAGCGAGGGATGGCTTGAAAGATGTTCTCGATGATGTATTTGATGGGATGTTCGCGACTTCATCTTTATGTGCTACCTATTTTCGTTCTCATATAGCCTTCAATTTTCCAATTTTTTTTAAAAAAAAATCTTTTTATGGGTTTACTAAGGAAGCTTTACCAGTGGAATGTCCAGTTAGTAAGGGGATTGTAATTTTGATAACCAATACCGGTTTTAGTGCCCTGCTTAGGAGTTAGGACGCAGGAGTGAGTTTGGCAAGGCAGAAGTGTTTGCGATTTCCTATTTTCCTTTTATGCTTGTCCGATTTCTCTTAAGTAAATAGACAAGGATCAAAATCTGCTGCTTGCAGTTTTGGAGTGCTGTGTGTGTTGGAGAATAGGAGTTTCCGTTTGCCTACTTTCTTGTGACATGCTGAGGCGCCAAATATAATATCAAGTTGAGATCAAGTATTTTAGTAACCACGATAGGTGAAGAAACTTTGGATGGGAAGAGTCAAAAGTATTGCAACTGGCGTCTTTATTATCTGGCACGTAACAAAGTGGATATAAGCAAGATTTAGACAAATGTAAAGTGGTAATGAACAGATAAACTCATATATACCAGGCCATTCAAATACATGGATCGTACATTGTCTTATTTGGAATAATTTTGAGAAAATTAACTTGTTTTATGGGTATCATTTTATCAAGATTGCTGAAATGAAATGATCAACAAATAAGGTGTTAATTTCTTTCGATTTGCAGATTGTTGTTAACCCTTGTGATAAATTGCTAGTTCTCTGTGGTTTCAGTAGTACGTACTTCTCTACTTTGAACTCTGCATGATTGATGACGTTTTTTTTTACACTTAAAGCAGTGACAGTACGACCTGTTGTTGGTTTTGCATTAAGAATATTTCTTCTGTTGTTTCTCTCCTTTTGTGTTTGCACATTTGAATTTGATCTGATGCTAAAATGTGAATGTTTTATCACTAATTTTGCTTGAGAAGTCTAAAGTTTTTGAAACTGTTATTTTAAAGAAGTACATGCATCCGGTATATGCAGGAAAACCTGTGGATGCATTAATTTTGATGCTGGAATGTACTTCAAAGAACTTGTACTTTGTTTTTGTGCGTGAATGCTAAGTGTTGCCTTTTCCTTTGCTTTGGTGGAGTTTCATTACATAACCTGCTGCATTTTCTTTTCCTTTTACATTCACCAATCATGCAGCCTAAGTCTCAAGGGTCTGGAAACTTTAACTCACAGAAGCATTCATCAGCACGTCATCAAAAATCAGGTTCCAAGCGCAACCCAAATGGTGGCCCTCCTTTCCCTGTACAATTACCATATGGTCAATTTCCTCCTCCCCCCATGTTTCATACTTTGATCCCTGCCCCCCAAATGGGCATCCCCGGATATGTTTGCCATCCATGTCCTGGACCTTTTCCAAGCGTTGAGACTCCTTTGGTGAAGTCAGGAGGTGAAACACCTGGACAGCCTTTTATTCCGGGTGCTAGTGGCGTTAATCCCAGTAGAAGTCAACCTTTACCACAAGGAGATCCTAATGCTTCTGCTGTGAATTTTGCAAATAGAAGACCTAATATGCAGCAGTCTGGTGGTCCTTCCCAACCATGGAATCATCGAGTATTTGGCCCCAGAGAGACCATTCCAATGCAACAGGTTGTTGGACCAAGAACGTATTTTAGGGGTTCATTCTATGGTCCAGCTCCTGGATTCATGGTTGGTCCAGGTTTCCCAGGTAATAATACATCCATGGCTTCTCAGCTTTAACTGGTGTGTTTGTTTTTATTCATAGAAATAAAAAGAAGTTGTTTTGTCTTCCTACCAAAAGTTATGATATTATTCAAATTGAAAAATGTATGAATAGATTATATCTGAATTTACATGTATAGATTTAAAAGGTGTGGAAGTTTCAAGTTCTGGGATTAAATAAAAGGTCAAAGTGCGTAAGCGCGAGATTTGAAAAAAAAAAAAATGTGAAATGTAAAAGTCATTCTAGACACTCGCTGTATAGGTTATTTAATCCTTCAGTCCGTCCTCGTGTAAGGCAAAGGATTATCAGATGATCTATTCAGCATTTAGAGAATGAACCCAAAAGCGATATTTGGCCTTTATTCGCTTTTCTGTCTTAATTATTGTTCAAGGTGCATGGTCTATATGCAATACTCCAGTTATTTCATTGGGAAAGGTATGAATTTGGGCCTGGTTCCTTTTCATGGTGGCAATAGATGTTCTTTTATCTGTTCATATGGTTTATCTTGGACTTTTTGACTGGCCAGTGACCTGGCACCTGGAGCACCTTGTTGTGAGAGGTAATCAGCTGTTGTAGTGATGGAAGAAAAGGAGTTTATGAATGATACATCTAATTGAAATATCGCTAAATTTGAGATAGCATCCAAGCCATGATTGGAATTTCTTGAGGGGGTAAATTGCTGGATCTTTTCTTGTTTCCTTGAGGTGCTTGGAATGGTAAAAACCTTTCAAGACCTGGTTTTTACCCTGTATTTCTGATCTGGATTTTCTTAATGGAGTCATGAAAAATTTAATGGATATGAATAGGTGCATTATCAAAGTATACAAGATGTATAATCCTGAACCATCTAGAAGAAGAGCGAGCTCCAACCATTATTTTGTTCAAACAAGTGATGTATATTAAGTTTCTTGGAAAGTTGAAACTAACTCTTGCCCTCTTTCTTCTTCTTTTCTTAATGTAAAAGCAAATTCATGTACTTGATCCGTTGCTTTGTTATTATTTTTTAACCTTATATGCCACCAGATTAAAGCACTTGTTTCACTTTGATGATTTTGTCACTCGTTATGGAAACATAGGTCATCAGAGACCAAGGGTTGGTTCACCAGATTCCATCCTTTCCAAATACTAGACATGGTTCAAGTATCACCATCCCCTCTCTCACATTATGTGACCAACTTAAAAAGTTCTAAAAATCATGGAGAGAAATATATATATTTACACCAGAAAACCGGTACTTTTCTAGGTGTAGTTTTTTGTTTTATCACCCTTTCTCCCTTGTGTAACAGACTTTTAGTTGTCATTAGTTATTTCACCAGAAAACAGAAAAGCGTGGGTATCATAAAAAAATTCAAAGCGTAATGTGATGTAAATTTTATCCTCTAGGTTCAACATATCTGCGTTAGCTTATGGCTGGGTTAGCCAAAATGTCCTCTTCTTCATGCCATTAGCCGATGCTTCTTCTCTGACAAGGGCTTCTTATCAGTGCAAGTGTGCTCATACTTGGTGAGGTCCATAGAAAAGTTGAAATTATCATAAAGATTTATATGTTTGGACTTCTAATAATGCTGGATGATATTTACTGCAGGATATGAGAGTTGAAAGTAAGAAAAATCCTACTAGGTAATGGGTTGAATTGGTATTAGTATGGATACAGCAAAATAATTCTATTAGATCAAATAAGTACCTTGTGTTAGAATTGAGAAATTCTATGGCTAAAAACTTTAGTATTCTCTTGTTTATTGCCTGTGTTTACTATTTAGGTAGAATACTGTCACCCATTGTTGCTAAAAAGTTTAAAGAAACCTCAGAAATGGGAGAAGAGGGGGGAGCGAGGAATTTCCTTCATATCTCCTTGCTATTTGTTATCTGCCTTAATATTGTTCATTCGGTTTCTTAGATTGCTTCGTCATTTGGTAAGTTTTTGCCAGGTGTTTTATTACCTCCGAATTAAATTGTTTGTCTCTGTCACAGGTCCTGCATCCATATGCTATGTTCCTTTTGCTCCTCGAGGACCGTATCCTCCGCAATTTGTTTCACATCCTGGAAATCCAGGGGCTAGCGCCCTACCCGCAGAAACACAGGCATTGAAGTCGAACATTATTAAACAAATTGAGTATTACTTCAGGTATTGTTCCTTTATTACTTTTGCAAATTAAACCACTGTCTGTGGACCTTTGGTTTCCTCCTCTAATGAAAAAGAATCTGAGCATCATCCATCCCATTACCATCAGGTGCACAAATATTAACAGTGTGCATGCTGCTGGTAGTGCTCTCCAATAAAGTAAAATGTTTATCAAATGACAGAGCATGTGTATGTAGAAATCATTGATGTTTAATCAGCAGCGCATGGAATTTGCTCTCATTTTCTTAATGCTCCTTTGACATTTCTATTTTGTGTGTTTGCCTTAGTAATTTACTTGAGGTGTGCTCCGTGTGCTGTGCAAGACATGACAGACATGATCCAGAAAATGCTGTTAGAAATATGTTATGGTCATTGCAGTTGCACGATTGTTTTGCTTGCTTGTAGAACATGTTTCTGCTAGTGTAATTGTTGACTTTTTCTTGTTGCAGTGATGAGAATTTGCAGAATGACAATTATCTAATTGAGTTAATGGATGAACAAGGATGGGTTTCAATATCTGAAATTGCTAACTTCAGAAGGGTATGTGTTGATGCAATATGCTATTTTATTTTGCTTGGAAGGTACATTAATGCTGTATTCGATGCATGTGCAATGTGCATCAGTCAAGTTCATGTTACAAAATAATTCACAGTAGTTTTCGCTTAATATTGTTGGATGAAACACCTTTAATAGTCAAAAGGCTATTCTTTGTTTGATGTGTGGTTGCAGGTACAGAAAATGTGCCCGGACATTCTATTCATCCTCTATGCTTTGCAAAGTTCAAGCACTATTGAAGTAAAGGTATGATTTTGGTGTTCAATAGTTGATGAAAAATGTGTGCTGACAGGATTGTGGAATGTTTCTTTTGCTAGATTACTCTTTCCTTTGGTTGGACGATGATGAAAAACTCAAAATGCTTACAAAATGGCTTTCCGACAGTTATTCATGATTTGATCATTCTTCTTCAGTTGTTCCGAAAGACATGTCATCCGAGCTTAATGCCTTTCAATTTTTCAGTGTTTATGGGCCAATTTGCATTATTGAACATGCAGGGTGACAATATAAGAAAGCGGGACGAGTGGTCAAAGTGGACTCGCAAGAAGAATGAATCTACTTCAAAAGCTGAGACTCCTAAAAGTCAACTTGGTGTTGATTCTATTGAGGATAGCAAAGCAACTGAAGATAAAGCAGAGAGTCTCCTACAGGGAAGCTGTGCCACGCATCCATCATGTGATGCAGAGTGTACTTTGAATGGGAAAACTTCTCAATCAGCTGTCAAGTGCGTAAACCATGCTACTGGCACTACTTCTCCTTTTCCTGATGATGTTCAAGAGACAGGATCAACAGCATTGGGCGATTATAGGAAACAGAGAAACCAAGCGCTATCAGTTACGTCTAGAAACATTAATGTTTCTGACTTGTCTGATGACTTCTCTAACACATTTATGCTTGATGAAGAGCTGGAGCTAGAGCAAAGTACTGTGAAAAGAGACGATCTTTCTCTAATTAGAAGGTACCTCATGCTTTATCCTTCTTGCTTCTTTCATATGCAGTTCAAAAATAGTATTTTCCCAAGAAGTGTGTTTTCGGCAGCTTGGATTGTTGGCAGTCTTCTGAATTGTTTTTAGGCATCGGGGATGTCAGCATATAAGTTCCGCTTTTGCAAATGTTACTAATGGAACTAAAAAGGATCTCAAGCATTAATATATTATGTGATACGTATCCATGGGAAAGAGCACTAATGCATTAATTATGAGGACACATATATCTGGGGAGATGTTTATTTTTTCGAAAGATGTGAAAAAGGAACTAATTCTAACTGACATCAGTTTTTAGAAATATTAGGTCAATCTAAGCACTTCTAAAATGGATAATATAAGATGCAGTGCCAAGGGGTGCTGATTATTTCTAGTGATTACATAGTCCAATAACCTTGAGGACTAAAAACAATTTTTCTACAGTCTTATTAAATATGATGATTCTTTTGACCTGGGAGAGGACTATGTGATATATCGTCATGCAGTGAGTAAAACATCCATAGTTACAAGTGACAAGGATTTATAAAGGGAAAGTTGGAACCTTGAAATGTAGCTAGTACCTTTCGATGATGTTTTGCTAGTCAATGGTTTTACCCTCTTATCTTTATCCTCTTAGCTTTCACTTTTTTTTTTTTTTTTTTTTTTTTGGGGGGGTGGCGGGAAGGGTTGGGGAGGGGGAGAACTCAGGAAACTTATTGGGGACTTTAGAAACTTCTGGTTTATAGAAAATGGAGATTGCGGGAGTAAGCTTGTTACAGTGTTTTCTTCAGCATTTTTATATGAAATTCTCACTAATGGATCTGCTGCTCAAGAACAGAGATAAAAGTTTCTGCTTTTTCTTCTTCTTTTTTTCTAAAATCAATCCTCTAGTAGTTGAGCATGGTTAACTTTCAATGTCTTATCACCATCTAAATATCATAATTTTAAAATTAATTTCTATGCTAAACGAGAAATGACCATGTTGGTTTCAGTACTTGTTAACCATATCATCATAATGTTTCTTTAAATCAGCTGACTACTGATAATTCATCTTTGTTCGATCTTATATTTCTGACTGCAAGACTTTTGTCAGATAAATATAATGTAAGACCTTTTGTTAGGCATTTTTGGACCAGATGTTCAAATGTCACCATGTTTTTGGGTAATGGATTCTCACTTTAACTCTCTCTCTCTCTCTCGTTTGGGCTTATGTTTTGGTAGAGTTGATGATGAAGATGATGACATGGGCTATGATCATGATGTGCAGAGACTAGTGATAGTAACACAGGTATTGCTATTTTTTCAGCAAAAAGAAATGTTTAAGTGCAGAACACGTGCTTTGCTGTTTAATCTGTGAGTCAAGGTGTCCTCAGTCACTTCTCTATGTTTCTTGTGGTTTTGGACAATTTCATTATTTTCTGGTAGTACTGAAAACATGCTTTGTCTGGAAATGTGGAGTTCTAGACTTAAAATGCTCTTAATTGCCTTTGCTATTGATTTGCATGCTTAAACGTGCTTTAAGTTTACAAACAGGTGTTGTCTACTGATCATGATTTTGTCATGCTTGTGCAAGAAGTGCATAATTTTGTAAAGAAACGTTTTATTGACTTTTAGTATCCCACTCTTTTGCTAGCTTATGGTTGGGAAGCTGCTTTTATCGTCTTTCATTTTTTCTTTAAGCACCTGGCTGAGGTCTGATTCAGAAAATTTTGAGAGAGATTAGCTTGTATTTATTTATGGAGTCTCTATCTGTATATAAACTACGTGTTATTTTTATTTTTGGACAATAAAAAGTATAGCTGTCGTTTTTATTCCTGGTCCATATGCTCTATCTCTCTTATGGTCTCAGTTGATAACAGGGATAATCATTAGACGGTTTGCAGTTTATTAGGAATTTGAGATTGTGTTTGGTGCTTGAAAGCATCACCCATTTTGTCTGGAGTATAACTTTTCGAGACATATAGTCTTGATAGGAAGCAGTAACTATCCAAAGACAAACAGAAGCTCACCTTTTTCTTCGTTGTCTCTTTTTCCTCGTAGGGAGAAATGTTCATCGACTTCACTAGAAACAACTGTCTTTCGAAAGAAACTTTTTTGTTTCTTTCTGTTTTTTCACCGGTCTGATGATGATTCACTCTAGAACTTTGTCCAGTGCTCCGGATTTTGAAGTTGCTGAATCCTTTCTGTGTGCAATGCAGAATGGCAGGATATGTTATGAAACTGGAGGCAATGAATCAAAGTCAATCTCTAGTGAGCTTGCTTCTGCAATTGATGAGGGTCTATACTTCTATGAGCAGGTTGGAGAGAATTTCTTCTATTTTAGTCTTTCATTGCTAACTTGAAGTTTGCATCATGGATGATGGTTTTTTTCACTGCTGACAGGAACTGGAAAAAAAGCAATCCAATCGTCGAAAGAACAACTCTTTGGAGAATGGATCTGGAAAATGTGGCCCTGGAGTATCGAACTTCAAGCCAGGGGAATATTTTGCTGCGTCTAGCAGTCCTGTTGAATCTGGCATTACTAATCCCCGCAGAAAGCAAAATAAGAGTTCCTCTAAGCAACACACATCCATTAAGCAGCGTTTTTTTTCCAGCAACTTTAGAAATCATGGTACTGCTCGAAGCACTATAGGAGTGATATCGGAGAGTCCACCAAGCAATTCCTTTGGTTATTTCTTTGGGTCTACTCCTCCTGAAAATCATGGGTTAGTTTAAAATTTTTGCTACTATTTTTGTGGTCTCTCCTTATTTTCCCTATCAGCATATTGTAGAAGGAATTTTTTCCCTTACATTGTGCCAGCTGACTCCAGGTTTAGGTGGTCTTGCTGGTTGTTTAGTTTTTTGTGAGTGTAACACAAACCTAATCGTGACATTTACAGGCCCAGGTCTTCAAAATTGAGTAATTCACCTCATGGAAATATCTCTGGCTGTAGTCCACCTGTTGGTTCGATGCCAAAGTCATTTCCACCATTTCAACATCCAAGTCACCGTCTTTTGGAGGAAAACGGTTTTAAACAACAAATGTAAGGGCTCCTTGTTAACATGCTTGTTTAATTTGAGGTTTGACTAACACGGTTGCTCTACCCTTAAGGTAAAACAGCAAATGTAAGGGCTCCTTGTTAAATATGCTTGTTTAATTTGAGGTTCGACTCACACGGTTGCTCTACCCTTAAGGTACCTGAAGTATCACAAACGGTGCTTGAATGACAGAAAGAAGTTGGGAATCGGTTGCAGTGAGGTGTGTCCATCTGCTCTTTTGCTCTTTGTTTCTTAAGAGTTGAAGATGAGCTATATATGTTGATTGCCGGATTGTGAAGGCTCGTACTTCTTTCTACAATATGCCTACTTTCATGTTTTTGTTGGAATGTTTCACCAGTCCTGTTTAACATTGAGATGCAAATGGTGGAACCTTCCCTCTTTGACCCTTTCTTTCGTAGGTCTTTTCCCTGTTAGTTGGTAAAGAAGCCATGGTTTTCTTGCTGATTCCTGAAAACTCATTAAGAAACACACAATTATATTTGGTCAACATAGGAAGATGAGGCAAAAGGCTAGCTGGTCATGCATTTTCTGCTTTCCCTTCTATCTGTTATTATATGAATGCCTTTGGCTTCCTAGGAGCTCAATGTTTATGTATTCCCAATTCCGATGCTTTATCATGCTCCCAGGAGCTTTGCTTGCAGAACCCTTTTGCTGCAGTGTGATGGCCAATCTGCATGAGCTTAATTTCTCTAAGCACAAGTCATTTGGCTTCCTTATTGTCAGCTTTCACAGTTGATTTATTTGGGTTTTGGTATCTGCGGCCTTTTCAACCACTCTTCCTTGGAGACAATTGACTTTTGTGTGCAGGAAATGAACACACTGTACCGGTTTTGGTCGTACTTTCTTAGAGACATATTTGTTCCTTCTATGTATGAAGAGTTCCGCAAACTTGCACTTGAAGATGCTGCGGCTAACTACAATTATGGACTAGAGTGCCTTTTCAGGTTCTATAGGTATTACTGCCAGATATCCTTTTGTTCTATTCTTTAATTGACTTGTTTATATTTTGCTTCATCCTGTCTTTTGAATTGATTAGACACTCACTGACGGAAGCATCGATTCACTTACACCAGAAATCTACAGTAGTTGCACTTTCTAATGTTATAGTCACTTAGCGCAAACTTTATTGAGTTGATAAAATTTAATGTCCAGCGGGCCTAGCCAGCTGATTGGTGTACTGGAGACTGCACTATGGCATTTAGCACATCCTTGTAACATCTGTCTTGCCTATACTTTGTAGGCCACAGAAAATCACATACCTTGATCTTGTCTTATGAAACTTTGCCCATTGTAGTTATGGCTTGGAGAAGGAATTCAGAGAGGATCTGTATAAGGATTTTGAAAAGCTCACCCTCGACTTCTACCATAAAGGCAACCTCTATGGCCTTGAGAAATACTGGTAACTTTCCCCCCTGCAGTCTTTACCTTTTACTCAGATTGATTGAACTTTTTTTGTGCCATTTTATTTGGCACATTGTGCAATTTTTGCATTGACCAATAAAGCAATCTTATGTTTAACTTAGTTATTGCACCATAAATTGGTTTATTAAGAGGCATTTTTTTCTTCTTAGTTGAAGCGAGTTAGAAGCTTCCCTCTGTGTTCTTGCCTTCTGTTGTGTATCAGCATCATCGAGAATTTTCATAAGCAAACAGGTGTTATTCCTCTATGTTACTTATTTGATTAACTCCAAAATATTCATATCAAGTTACAGCCGTTTGTTTCTTTTCTTTGGCCACCATGTTCACAATTCCACTTTCTTCACTCTCCTTTACCAATTTTTCAAAAGTGGCTTTGCTCCTCCATAGAAGATGTGGGAATGACAATCCCTTGGATTCTCTGTTGATATGCTTTAGACTTATCTAAGTTAAACTGACCTGTTGAAATTTCTCGATGAGATGTGAAACTTTTTATGCCAGAAGCTGCGATCTGTCAACTTCTAACATGCAAGGATGTTATGGAATAGCTTGAGATAGCCTTTTGAAGGAGTTTAACTATTTATCATCAAGGGCGAAATAAATTATCTTTCTGATCTTTTAACATTGAACAAATAACACCAAGAGGAATAAGAGCTTTGAATATGGTAAAAATGATTTCCAAGTTCTTCAAGTGAGTATAGAGTGCGCTCCCAGTGTCATAGACTCTATTTTAGAACATTCTCAGCACCTTTCCTTTTTAAGGAGACATTAGCCTTGGCCATGAAGTTGAGATGGAAAATGCCCAGAGAATCTGCCTTCGATTACTAAAGTTCTAATTGATCAATTGTGGAGTGGCTATTTGTGGAGCTGCTTTGGACGAAACATGAGTCTGGTGTCCTTTATCCCCTCTATTTTTTAATGCAAGGCCATTTTCCTCCGTCTGTTTTCTTATGACATCATAAGTTGGAAATTTGTTGCGAGATTAACCTCATCTGAACATGAGAAATTCACATGCTTCCTGATTGTTTTGGAAGCACAAATGTGGTATTCTTCACTGTCTCTCCCTTTGCTTTGCTATAATGATATTGGTTTGGTGTGTAAATCAAGTATAGTTATAGACTATAGTTACTAATATTATCTTTCATTAATACACGGATATACGCCTTGATGAGGCTTCATGCTTTTGTATTCAGCAGGTTTGTGTTTTGTACGTTGCATTATTAGTAGGTGTAGAAGTCTTTTCTTCCTGAATTATATGTAGAAGTAACTTTGGTGTGATAGGGCATTTCACCATTATCGCCACCAGAAAGATCCAATCAAGAAGCAACCAGACTTGGAGAGGTTGCTCTTGGAGGAATACCGCACCTTGGACGATTTCCGCGCCAAAGAGAGAGCTAACACCACCGTGAAGGAAGAGGGCCATTAGGGAGCAGTTTGCTCGTGTTCCGGCGTGGCTATGTCCAATTTTGAAAGAGCATGCTAACGGTTTGAGTGAGGAGTTTGAGATAATGAAAAGCTCCTGTTTTTGGCTTTGGGTGCAAAGAACTGGTTCTTCTGTCCTTTTGGTGTTATTACGGTCACCGAGGCTTTTTCTCCCTTTTTTTTTTCCCCTTGGACAGTTCTTTCAGCTCTCACGTCGTGTCCTTATTCTTGTCCACAGGCTTAGAGAGGTCCTTTGTGCGTATCCTCTCGGTTGTAATTTGTATATAGAGGAGGAAAAACCGAAAACCGAACAAAAAAAAAAAAAATGGAAAAAGAACAGGAAAAAAGAGAAGAAAAATAAGGTTGCAGTTTTAAATCTCGTCCGGAATGGAACAATAAGAGATTGCGATGCTGGTGTATTTGGCAGCCACCTTTTTATGATTAAATGTGATCGGCGATCCTGAGGTTGGGCTATTGCAGGATTGTCAGATTAAGCTGCATTCCCAAAGCGGCGCGTCCTCCGCTTGCTTTGGACGTCTCAATTTGTGGGGAGATAAAGCAAAATGTCACCCTGAAAATGAGAGGGATGATTGTCTGACCCAATATCGCGAAATAGGATTAATTGATTAGATATTCATGCCCATGCCTTTGATCATTTATTTGTGTGTACCTGCAGTAGCACTCAAGTAATGTTCTTTTTTTATATCACCTGTTTCACTGATTTGAAAATTGCTTCGGCTCAAAATAAGAAATGGTTTCTCTGATGCATAAATGGAGTTTATGTTCTCGTAAAATCAAGTCCATCACGAAGATATTCATAAGTGAATATCTCTAATTAGGTCTAACTGTACGTCCTCTATAATTTAGGTAATTGTATAATTTAGGTAATTGGACATCTAGGTAATTGGACATCCTAATGGAGGACGGTCATACTTCAATTTCTCTCAACTTGGTTGTCACGAGGTGGGCCTTAAAAAGTTTGCTACTTTTCATACAGAAAGGAGGCATTCACAGATCCTCAGGACTTTGAGGCCGAATACATTACCCACAATGGAAGTGAACATATTAATAACATAACCTCCTTCAAAAAGGTCTATAGGACAATTTACATAACATAAACCATCGGGACTTTATATTTTTATAGAATATGATGCCACCTCGTACTGAAAATGCGTCGTTCTGGAAGCTATTGTGCAACCAACAATTGATCTCAGGATATGATGATTTCGTTCCGTTTTCCCCGTTTCACCTTTCAAGAAAGGATCCCTCATAAATTGGATCTACGGCTTCTTTCTAGACTTCCAAAAGTGCAACTTTAATGTCTCTTAGATGAGAGTAGCATAATTTTCTGGAAAATGAAAAACAAACCGATCGCCACCACTGTCAAGGGACATAAAAACTCAGGACATCCTCGAGGCCGGAGAAATCTTTAACGGATATAAATGAATCCGCATTTTCTCGATCTCCATGATCGGGAGAAAAATACCTAGACTGTCTATTTTCTCTTTAGCTAAGTCATCCCTTCGCTCAAGGAATGGCAAGTGTTGCCAAACAGATAAGGTCTACTCACAACGCTGAATCTTCAAGCGCCGAACTAGGTGATAGAGACAAGGTAGATAAATAACAAAACCAAGCGTTCATGTTCATGGCAGTCTGTACGGCCATATATAGTTTCAGGGCTGCTGTTCCCTAGTGTAAGGCCAAATCCGAAGTACCTAAGCATAATATATACAGAAAGAAACCGCCGTGTCTGGCCGAGTCACGGAAAATATCCAGATGGATAAGGCCAGAGCTCAGCCACCACAAAACATGAAAGGAGTCTTGGTGACCCAGAGGTCAATCAAGCAAAAAACCTGTACTGGTGAAAAAAGCCGCCTTTCCTAAAAGGTGTGCCCGAGGAAGGGCAAGTAAAGCCTTCAACAGAAAAACATGGAGTTGCACACTTTCTCCTGCAACCTGGGCAGCTGAGGAACGGCAACTGGTCCAGCAGAAGTCAGCCCGCCTTGGCTAGATGAAGTCTCTGAAGAATCCTCAAATTTCATGAACTGACCCATTTGAGTAGCCGCCAAGTGAGCATAGCAAACCGGTGCAACTGGATTTAGGGAGAGAAACAGAGGGACAGTTAAGATCGCAATTCATATAAACTGTTGAGTAATCAGAGAGCTCCATTTGCCACTGTCAATATTCTAAGATATATTTGCAAGGAGATCTTATTTACCAACGGATATAGCAGTAGTGCTCCTCTGATACCTGCAACATCATAAGCAAAATTTTCTCAATGGATGCGCCACAAGTGCAAGCTCAAAATCAACCCAAGTGGAGTTTCAGAGTTTTTACTTACACGTAAGACAGTGAATGAACAAGTTCCTGCAGATCATCGGCTGAAAAGCCAACCTCATCCATTAATACATGGTAGTGAGTGGGTCTGGTCGTCCCCTGTAATGTATTATTTTAAAATTAAAAGCACACAAAAGACATCAAACATGAACATAGATTGGCATTTTCGGGTTGGTACTACTGCACGAACATTCTTTCCAATTCAGAGCTCAACTAGATGAGAGGAAATTTACAAGGATTAAACAGCAATCAATTCTAAGGAGAAGCAACAATCACGAGGAATTTTTTCTTGTTTACTCACAATCATCCCCGCATGGGCACAGAGATAGAAGTCATTGTTGCGTGGATGACAAACTTTGTTGTCTATGATGGTCCCTGCAGGAAAAAAAAAAAAAAAAAAAGGAAAATTAGGTAGACGTGTCATAATCACTTTATTCCAATTTATAGTCGCCGAAAGGTTTTTACCAGGAGGAACATTATCTGGCGATCCGGGCTGGAAGAACTTGGTGTGATGGTTTTTCTGAGCAACAATCACAACAAACTTGGGGGACCATTTCTCATCAAGAAACTTGCAGGCCTGCAAATTTCTTAGCATAAACTAAACCATTTCTCCAGAAAAATTTTCTGCATTAAAGTCATTCGGAAGCTAACCTCAATAATCTGATCCAGTTCAATGTTTAAAACCTGATTAAATTGAGACTCGCTGACTCCATCCCTGGAGCAAGCACAATAAGAGGGAGATGTGAGCTGCATAGCAAGAAACTACAATTGCACTCCCACCAGATTAAGGATGTGCACTGCGATTTGCAAATTCCATAAATAAAACTAAAATTCACAGAATCATCTTTCAGGACAATTAAATTCTCCACAGAAAAAAGAAGAAGCAAATCCTTGCACACAATCGCCCGGGTGACTACCTAGAAGTCTACTTGAATCAAAATCAAGAGAAAGAATGAAAGTTTTGAACACTGGTTTTACAGGATGCAATACATGATGTCCATTACGATATGACATTCAACTCCGTACCTGAATATGATGATTTGCTCGGGCTTCCTCTTACCCGAACTCACATAGAAGTCGAGGAGAAGTTCCCTGAGGTAAAGAAGAATAGAGGTGAAACCATATATAGCTTGAAGACAAATGGAATCACAAGCCTGGTGAAGAATGGATAGCTACTAACAATTCTATTTAAAAGGAAGTGAAAGTTATGAAAAAGTACTACTGAGTGAAAGAATTAAGAGCAAACCTCATTATCCCCTCATCCACAGTATCAGACACCTTCTTGAATAAATTGTCAATCATTTCAACTTTAGGAGATTGCGTCCGCACTGAAGCCCGATAGCGAGAAATCAAAGGCCATTGGCGGGAGCTAACAACCTGGAGCAGGAAACATCAATTACCCAGAGAACAATCCAGGATATTCACAATGCAAAATGAACCAGCATGTTACCGCAGCAATTGATGGAATATCTGATTGCCCAGGAGAGCCATGCGATACATCCATTCCAAGGATTATAGTGGGTACTTTAGACACCAAGGGTATAGAAGGAGAATGCTCAACGGCCAGAACTGAATTCAAGCCCCCAAGCTGCAATGACACTTAATCAATATCTAAGGTGAAAATGATGAGGGGGGCGCATGCGCGCGCGCGCAAGAGAGAGAGAGCGCAAAACACTCACCTTTGCATTGATTTTTAGGAGAACATTAGTGAGATACTGATCATTAACCCTCGTAGGAGCAATGCACTGAGTAACAATCCCAAATTCAGCAAGATTCTTTTTCTTCCACGGACCTAGATATTAGATTATACTCAACATCAAAGAATCAGGGCAGATAAATAAAACTGGCGAGATTAACAAAAGAGAACACCCAACCATAGAGATCAGAATTCTTTCTCTCAGGAAGCAAGCAAAGAAGGAATTGTGGTGCACCAGGAAGCTTTGACTGTATCTCCTCAAACATCTTCTCCACTCTAACAACAGGTGGAGCTCGCCTAAATTGCGGGCTCTCTTCAATTACTTCAAATGGTTGGTCGATACGCTACATAAGGAGGAAAGAATTCATCTAGCCCTATCAGATTGTATGCATTTTGAGCACAATATAGAAAGTGTCAAAATGAACTATAAAATTGCATCTGCTGCAGGAACAAAAAATAGGTAGGGCCTTTCTGTAGAAACATTCATCCATCACTATCAGAGTAGACATATTTACAAGTATACTTCTAAGGTGCACATAGGATTTAGAAACAACCGAAAGACATTGCATCTGCTGTAAACAAAAAGGTAGAGCAGAGACTTTCATATAAAACCTAACAGAACACAAAACTTTTTGACCAAAAATACAAAGAACATAAAACCTACAATTCCTTTCATGTCGCCACATTTTATGAGATCTCTGACGAGCCCGCGAACGTCACAACGAGCAGAGAAGTTCACAACAGCCCATCTCTCTATCTTCATTGGCTCAACCAATTTCTGAAAAGACATTTCATAAATTAGCAAAGGGCAGTTTGCAAAGTGGAAATCAGCCCACAGGAACCAAACACACCTTATTGTTGAAGTTCCACCTCCCATTGCGAGGAAAGAAATCTTCCCCGTTGCCTACTTTCAGCTGCACAAATATGACGGTATGGAGAGTTAGAGTGAGTGAGGAAGATGGCTAGGGTTCCAACAGATAATAACAGTTGAACTACAGAAAATAATACCCTGGGCGCAGGTAAAACACGGCCTTCGACTTGAGTGAACTGTGTATTGATTGATACCCCACATGAATGCAGCATCGGCTCAGCATCGTACTTGTTCAATTTCAGAGCCTGCAAGAGAACCATGAACTTAATACATAGAAATATAAAAATAAATTACCATACGCTACATATGTACATATATAGAACAATAATCAAATTGGAGTGCACTCACATCAGACAGAACTCTCATCCGCTCTTGTGGCTTTTGCCGTGATTTTTCAACCAGAGAAGCCCTTTGAAGATTAGTCAGAGCTTTTGTGTAGCGTTGCAAGGATACCAACTCGCATAGCTAAGAAGATCAAAGTTTGGGTTAAAAAATATCATCGCTCTTTGTAGTTCCCACTAGTATATTACATAGCCTATCAAAGTTAGGGTTAAAAGATATCATCGCTCTTCGTAGTTCCCACTAGTATATTATATAGCCTATCCTATACCTCTAGAGGGATAAAAGTCGGTCGCTTTGGTTTGCCAACATTGATGCATGGGAAATCTCCAGAATATCGCAACTCTATGTGGCGGTGGTTGACAAAATAATCATACACCGTCACTTCTATGGTCTCTGCCTCACCATCTGCATCCTTTTTGCTTTTCTGCTTCAAAGAAAACCTGCAGAATGATGGCATAAGGCATATTTTAAATGCTGATTAATAAAATATAAGAGAGAACATAAGGGGAAGGGGAAGTGAAGGAACAAAGACCATACAATTGCTCCTTGCATGGCCTCTCACTAAGGCCAGTTATCTTGTATTCCATGTTGGTTGGACTTGCCTTGATCCTCAAATTCTTAAGGGTTCGTTTAGCCTGCAAGCAAACGTTCAGAATCCAGAATACAGAACAGGTATTGCATTCTGATCTAATGTACAAATGATCATTACCTTAGCCCAATCAACAGAATAGGGATCTCTCACATTTTGGTTCGCAATCAAAAAGTCCACTACTGGTCCAGGCTGAATTATCATAGTGGTTGATACATCTGACAAAACAAGCATTCATTTTTAAAAAAATCCCATCAGGAATAGAAAGAAAATGGGGCAATACGCCAAACCCACCAATGTTGAGAGACAATCCTCCCTGGCTTGTTCTAAAACTTGAATGAAATCCTCTGCATCCAAGGACGCCTCCACCCACATCTGTGAAGTTTCTCGGGTCATTGTGAAAGAAAGATTGGCGAACAAGTAGGCAGCCCCTGAAACAGCAAATTTAGTCTAGGTCTTGATACAGCAACAAGCTCATCGCAACAGAGAGTCAATACCAAAGAGATTCTTACTGCTTTGACGCATGCTGCCTCAATACGATATCCAGCACCCTGAGAGCTTCCTGAGAATTCTCCGATTCCTGACCACGCAGGGCATTTCCTATTGCCTGCATGGGAATCCTCGCTGCAAAGCTAATCTCCACTTTGAATGTTTTCGACTGATACGGGCGTCGTAGTCTCTTTCGATCACTCTCATTGGGACTTCCACCATCAGGACTAGCATTACCGTTATTTCTATGCACAAAGAGCATAGTTTAGTACTCGAGAACATATAGGGAAAGAACCAAGTAATCACATGTATACCTGCTAGAGGTAACATCCTCAAGCACAACAGTGAATTCAAGCTTGTTCTGAGGGAGGGGACCGAGAGTGAACAAGCTCTTCTCACCATCATATGCAAATTCCTTTCCAGCTAACTCGCTACTATAGGTAGCTTGTACTTTATCAATCACTTTTCTACCAACTCCCTTGCCATCAACAGGACGGCCATCCTCATAAGAAAGAGATACCTAATGCAGCAGAACAAACAAGAAGTGAAACCGCCACATAACTCACCTAACGAAGCAAATCAACAGAGGCAGAATCAACAGGAGAGATAATAGAAGGTACATACCGAATAATGGAAGAATTGACCATCAAGATTGGTAACATTTACTTTGAAGTGATTAGTTAGCAAAGGTATCTTCTGGCCTTTAGAACCAGGGCCCCTTCTAGCAATTGGGACCCGAGAAACTTTCTTCTTTACAGGTTGTGGAGGAATCTCATGTTCAACTCGCTCAGGAACAATATCTGGCGGAATAACAGGAGGAGGTGGCGGTGGCGGTGGCAAATCATTACGCGCCCCATTTCCATTTGGCTCGGACGAGTCCATATCTGGTCAGTGGATACAGGTCACATAATTTGGGTAAAACACTATACAAGCAAATCTTTTTACTGGAAATATTTCCCAGAACAAAGTAATGTCGGCAGTGTAGAATGATTAACTGGCTACTAAACAACACATCTGTCAATCATCTTTCTCTATTAAATAAATCCCAGCGAAAATCTGCATAGATGAAGCACATGTTACTCGAGAGGACTACTTAATGTTGCTTAATCAATGCGAAACAAATATATCTGGTTAGTGGACACAGGTCACATGATTTGGGTAAAACAATATACAGGCAATTAATGCAACCAAATCTTTTTACTGGAAATATTTCCAATAACAAAGTAGTGTCTGGCTACTACAACAACACAACTGTCAATTATCTTTCTCTATCAAATAAATTCCACTGAGTTGCCAAATTTCCCTACTCCATTATAACTCAAAAGTCGAACCGAAGGGCCAAGCCATCGCATGACAAAAATAAAAGAACCCATGATGTCAGCAATGTGACAATCAGAACACCACAAGGAACCATCAAACAAGATAAGGAACCCAAGAACAAGAAAATCCCCCATGCGCGGAGCAATTTCTGCAATATTTACTCTGGCTACCCAACATGCAGCGAATATTTCGGATACTGATGATAATATTTCGCAATCCACGTCACCCAGAAACTGATTCTGACAGACGAGCCCCGGAAAACAGAGCCGAAAAATCAAGAAGAACGAAACCCCGAAAAAAACACGGGATGAACCACAGAACAACAAACATGAACATGAGCAAATAACAATACGAAAAGCGCCGATTCGACTCCGGAGCAAACAAGCACTGCACGAGAAACGAAGCAAAACAACGACAGCACCCCCCAAGGGCAAAGCCGAAAACACCATAAAACACGGGGGGCGCGATTCGAGGGGAACAAAAGGAAGGAGCACCTCCTCTTCCGGAGAGAAGGCGAATACGGACAAACACCGCAGTGCTCTTACACAGTCGAAGCAGTCGAAGCACCGCTGCTGCTGCTCCTCCTCTCCAACGACAGATGTGACGTAAAAGACCGTCAAAGAAGAAAAGGCATCATTACAAAAAAAAAAAAAAAAAGGAAAAAAAAAAAAACGTTTCAAAAGAAGTCAAAAAGAACGCCATAATCACCAACAACAGAAAAAGAAACAAAAAGCAAAGTCGCCGGACAGAGCCAATATCCTAACAAAGCCTGAGACGACGGAAGGGAAAATCGATTAAAAAAAAAAAAAAAAAAAGAAGAACATGCGCCAGAGCAGGAAACACGAAACCCGTCCCCGATCGAGCGCGAAGAGAAGCAGCATTGCAGATTTCGCGCCTCGGAAGCACCGAAAGCGCCGCCGTCAACGACGGCGAGAAAATCCTTCCCGAAACCCGCGACGATCGGAAGACGACGACGACGACGACGGCGGCGGCGGCCGCGAGCTCAAGAGCGCTACCTGGAGGCCGGAGAAGGACCGGAGGGAGAAAAACCCTAGGCGGGGGGAGAGATTTTCCTCGCTGGAGCTCCCTCCTCCTCGCTCCCGCTGTTTCAACACCGAAATCGTCGGACAGTCTTCTCTCGCTCTCCCTCGAACAGCGCCACTGTTTCGCTAGCAAAAGCGACCCTTCTTTTTACGGAGCAAACAGGGTGCTCAAGACTTTATACCGCCCATGACGTCCTGCCTCCGTTAAAACCCCGAGGTCCGGCGGGCCCCGTCACGGTGCGGTCCGAAGTACGGGGGCCTCCCGTGCGCTCTCCACGTCGCGGCGATATTTTCCTTTTTGCTCGCGATAATTTCCATGGACGGGGATGTGATTGCACGAGATGGATTACCGACGTGCTCCTGTTAGATGGACCGGCGTTTATATTCTAATTTAATTACATGATGGAATTCTTTCACGTGTTGACAACTCATTGGATGATGACGTCTCTTGTTTGAATTTTAATTATGTAACCTGAGTCTCTTTCTTACTAATAATCCAATGGTGATTGTGGAAATTAGTTTTTACGCTGAAAATAAAGCTATAAAAAGTCATGTTAAATTTTTACCACCTAGTCAACTTTCCAAGGGCGTTCTTCTTTGCGAAGTCGATAAATTATTTTTCCATATTAGATCTATTTCCACCGTTAGACGTTTTGCTATATAATTGAAATTATAAAGTTTACAGCGAAATTTTTAGTAAATTTCGTAACACTGTTCGGATTTGGTCATCACGAAAGGGTTAATTTGAATATTTATGCGTTGTTGTTTTAATAAATGGTGGCCGTAAGTGGGCACTTGACTAGTTTAAGGAAAATCATATATAGCTTTTTATATTTGCTTTGATTTGTTCCCTTTTTCTTAATACTTGCGTAATTGTGTTAAGAAAGAATGGATATTCTTGACCGATATACTTAGATAGTCTAAATTCTTACCATATTATGTACTCTCTTTAATTTCCCATTGCTTTGACATGATATTTAACGAGCTTTTATTTATATCATCGAGATTTTGATAGAATATCAAATTAAAAATCTCACGTGTAATTTCTCATTATATTTTCAATTTTCACCACACTTGAAAATCGTATATAAGTCCATCATATTCCTCAAGTTTTTTTAGCTAGATCATGGAATTATATTTTGTTATTGCGATCCAACTTTTTTAGAACCATATCGAGGTTGCCAATTCAATCGGGAACCAGTCTACCCTTTCGATACATTTCATAACCCTGCCTTCTTTTGTCAAAATCGGACAAACTATTCGTCTTGGCTTGTGGAGAAATCTATTCAAAGAATAATTAAACGGATGAAAAATCGCACTAGCCCACCAGCTTAATTGAGCCAAGGCTCTATAGAGCCAATGATGGAATAAAGTTACGACAAATATATTGAAGTTTTTTAAATATTGATCTATGTATTCGACATGATATTGATAATCGCTTCGATAAAATATCATCGTGGGTGGTATTCAATTAATCAAACTAGATGAATAACATTAAGGATAACAACATTCAAATTGAAAATATTTTGAATTAGTTGATATTTTTATCATTTAATTATTCCTATAATTATTAATATAATGGACTAATTCAAAATATTTGAATTAGTCCATTCATATCTCATATAATTAGTACCGTAGTTATTACCATAATTGACTTATTCAAAATTCAAAATATTTTGAATTGTTCTATGTAATTATTGTAAGAGCTAGCACTCCATGAATATAGACGCTATCCTAGAGTTAAATGGATAAGCGAAACTCATACTCAAATTCAAAGTTTATTTTTTGCATGGTATAGGAGCATATTGAGGTAGACTTTTGTTTCGTTCACTATTTAGTGTCACAACACAAACTCAAAATTCGCTTCATATCCTCACCAATCCTCTTGATACGATGTTGCCGTGATTTGCTCAAATCCAAGTCGAAGATCATCCAAAAGACTATTTTCAACTCATGAGGGCCTCAGTGCATGACTTATTTGAATTCAGATAGTTTCAATTAATTAACACATTTATCATTTAGTTATTATTATGATTATTATTACAACGGACTAATTCAAAATATTTGAATTAGTTCATTCACATCTCATGTAATTATTATCATAATCATTACTATAACAAATAATTCAAAATTCAAAATATTTTGAATTAGTCAATGTAATCATTGTAATGGCGAGTACATAAACTCTACAAAATACAAACGCTATTTTAGAATTAAAGGACGAGTGAAACTCATACTTGAACTTTAGAGTCTATTTTATGAATAACATCCTCCGACTAATGTTAGCCATATGATAAACCTGCCTACTAAGTCAATGAATAGATCATCGACCCCGAGGAATTTCAAATTCAGGAGGAGTGGATTAGGAAGCAACATCTCTTCGATAAAGTCACGAGCCAATCTCGTCTCGCGGCTGGCTGTTCATCCTTCCCTTTTTTCCCACTGGTCCGGCTCGTCTCCATTATCTCGGCGAGATCTCACTTGCCCCCGGCGCGGACGATCAGGAAGCGGGGTCGCAGAGCCATTACCACGGACGCGCGCGCAGAGATAACAGGCGCCCTACGTCACACCCGCGAACCAAAGCGCACGCTCAAAGGCGCACTAACAGCGTCACTGTACGCCTCGGTCACCCCGTCTGCTCCGAGGCAAATCCCCGATTTTCCGATGGTCGGTTCGGCCCCCGATGAATTTCCATAATGCCCGTTTTGCCCCCCCTTCTTGTTATTCATTGCATATGATTAGTTCATTCGATTTATAGGATCACTTTGAATAGATTTAAATTTAAAGGACCACATTATGCATTCAATTAAGGTTGGGGAACTATAAATGAATACAAAACCTAGGGATGAAGTTGCACATTTAAGTCATTATTCATCTTTATTTATGATGATTGATTACGTAATTTTATATCTACAAAAAGAATTTCGCTTTATAATAGCAAAATCACTTTCCATTGAAAAGCGAGTACCAAGTTGGATTTATTCATGTTGAATTTGAATCAAGGATGGCACTGACACAAAACGATTGTAATTTATTATCCCATTTTGAAATCGAGTTATTTGATAAATTAACAAAATATTATGAAAATTTCCATTTGCACGACATCTAATTCAAATGATGTTTTCATTGACCCCGGAGTTCTCGCAATAAGGTTTTCCCTATCCTAAAACATTTAATTTAAAAAGGAACAATGCATGGCTTGTATGTTTTTATCCAACAAAACCAAAAAAATAAAAAAAGTCATGTAATTTGCAAAATATATGCTAATTTTGAGTAGTTAATACGTGTCGATCTACATGAGAGATGGCTGGGTGGTTGATAGCTAATTTTTCTTTTTTTAATGAAAGAGTTAATTCTTATTCCAAATGAAAATTCATTTTGGATCTTCTTATTATGAGAAAGTCAAAATAGGATATGGGGTATAAAAAATGGAGCCTCTGTTCTCTCTTATTTTGAAATTAAAGAAAGAAAATCTCGAAGATTATGTAGTGCTTCCTTTCAAACTCTTTGTTTCCATAGTAATCTTCATATTTGGATTTCTAACTAATGATCCATATTTGGATTTCTAACTAATGATCCAAAACTTAATTCTAGACACGAAGAATAAAAAGGCTTTTTTTTTTACTTGTTTAATTTTTAGATGTTCTTATTTAGGATTTCATCTATTGTGCATCTTTCTTTATTATATGAAACAAAAAAAAAAAAAACAAAAACAAAGGAAAGGTTTCAAAAAAAAAATCAACGGAAACGGAAATAGAGGAGTGGTATATCCGTTTTTTTTTCAACAAAGTCAAAAAGAAGAAGAAGAAATCATGTAATTTGCGAAACATATGTCGTTCTCTCGAGTAGTTTACACACGCCGATCTACGCGAATCCTCGCGGGCACACCGCGCGCGCGCCGAGCGGGAACAAAACTGGCCGGGGGGGCAAAACGGTAAATTTGTGCGGGAGGGGAGGTACTAAATAGGGTAAAAAACGAAATGACGAAGGTAAAAAAAAAAAAAAAATGAAGGGGAAAAGGAAAAGGTGAGGACGCTGTCATTATCCAAAAGAAAGGCGCTGGTCCCCACAAAATAAATGCGAACCGAAACGCCCGGTATAAAAAGCGAAAGACCGTAACGGAATCCGAAATTTCTATGCCGATTCCCATGACCCCGCCCCCTTCTCTCTCCTCGCCTTTTTTTCTTTTCCTTTTTTGTTTATAATTTTCCTGACGTCTTTCCTTTTTGCCGCGAAAAGTTTCAATAGGTGTCTGTCGGCGGAAATTATTATTTTTTTGGACAGAAATATGCTTTTATATTTATCTCATAAAGCTGGGCTTAGCCGGCATAGCCCAAAACAGGGGGATCATTACAGAGGAGAGCCCAATGGGCCTGGGGTGGGAAAACGAGCCAATTTACTGGAAGTTCTTTTCTTCCTGTAGGCACGTGCAAACTGACGTGCAAGTGTTGAGGGCACTTATCAGATCTTCTAACCTATCTAATTCAACGAGGAAAGTAATTAGATAATACTTTATCTGGACGCGGGAAGAAAGAAAAACCTACGTCAGCAGGAAAAAGAAAAGACGAGAAACTAGAATCGATGGGCTTCTCATTCTTCACGTGTGAATTACTTAAGTGAATTCTTTATGCGATATTATAAAATCGATAGCTCTTTGACAGAAAAGTAAGATAGCTTTTTTTTCTTTTCTTTTTGTGATCCAAATCACAAGAGTCTCATTCTGTTAGTCGATTTCAATAAAATAAGGAGAGATAGAAAAATCAGGGACATTTTCGTTAGTAAGAGGGCGAACACCAAATTTTGTAATTAGTTTAGACATAGATGTTTGGTATAATTTCCCCACCGCAATTTTAGCTATGAAAAGGGGTACCGTAGTTTTTATAAAATTTTAGTAAACACGAAAATTACCGAACAAAATATTATCAGACATAAAAATAACAACACTTCAAATTCATCAATAGTCATGTTTAACAAGCTCAAAGTACGAAGGTAAAAGTGGCTATTGAGAACAATCAAGGAATTTCACTAAGTCTAGCTTTTTAAGGGAAAGCAAGTGGTTAATTCATAGTTTCTTTTTACGGTCTGGTCCTCTGGCCAAATTCACCCATTTTTTTCACCTTAAAAGTAAACTGCGTAACAACATTGAAGCAATATGGATACGGGGGCTAAATGGAAAATCTACAAACGAAACAAATAAATATTTTTGCTTAATATATAAATATCAAATCTTCTAAAGTGAATCTCAAATAACTAAAGAACATAAGCAATAACAACTTTAATCTTCTTCAAAATATCTCCATAGAAAACCCGTGTCTACATCTTAAATAAATTATGCCCATACACAGTTGTAGATGGGTGGAATCGAATATTGCCTTAGTCAAACGAGAAAGATCCATTGGTGGTCGCCTTCAAATTTGAAAATGAAGGGAACTAAAGATAATGACAAAGAGAGAGATCCATTGTAGAAGATCCTCCTACTTGAAGAAAAATTGAAGATCTAGACTCGAAATTTCTCACAGGTCGTCTTTTGGATTCGAAAGGGAGACAGAAGAGACCAACTCTCCTCCATAGACCTCATCAAATCCAGCACTTTCGATGGTATGTTCGATAATGCCAAACGATGTTGGGAATGAATGCAGGGATGAGTCTCGTCCGAATTAGACGCGATTGGCTACACCAAACAAAATCATAGTGCAGAGATAGAAGTGATAGTTGAGAACAACCAAAGAATTTTACTAAGTCCAGCTTTCTAAGAGAAAGTGAGTGGTCAATTTCCTTTTTCTTTTCACCCTTTGGTTGTCTGGCCAAATTTACTCATTTTTTTCACCTTAAAACCAAATTGCATCGACCTTTAAGAACATACTTAGGTCCATCTTTTTAGGGGAAGCGAGTGGTTAGTTTTTTTTTTTTTTTTTTTTTTAACTGGCTGATCCTCCAGCCAAATTTACCCATATTTTTTTGCCTTAAAACTAGGCCGTGCTACAATATCAAAGCAATATGCACATGAGGGCTAAATGGAAAATCTAAAAACGAAATAAATAAATATTTTTGCTTACTATATAGTTATTAAATCTTCTCAAGTTAATATCAAATACCTAGAGAACTAATGCGATAACAACTTTTAAATGTCAAATATTTTTAAAAATATCTCAATAAAAAGTTCATGTCTACATCCTAAATAAATTATGCTCATACACAATTGTAGATGGGCAGAGTCGAATTTCACCTTAATAAAACGGAAAAGATCCATGATTTTGTTGCCTTTCGAATTTGAAAATGAATGGAACTAAATAACCGCGAGAGAGAAATCCACTGAAGAAGATCCTCCTCTTCCCCCCTTTTTTCCGGAAGAAAAATGAGGATTTGGACTTGAAATATACCACGGGCCACCTTTTGGATTTGGAAGGGAGACAGAAGAGCCCGGTTCTCTTCCTTAGGCCTCGTCAAAACCAACACTTTCGATGGTATGTTCTGAGATGCTGAATAACGTTGGGAATGGATACTAGGACGAGTACGGTCCGAATTGGACGCATAACGTTCCGAAGGTCTGGCTCATTTATGGGATCCCAAGTTGGTGTTTCGAAGGTCTAAGCGTCGCTCCAAGTGCTTAGCTCTGGTGGGCTTGATGTGGTTTTTGCTTGCATTCATTTGTTCGTTTATTCGTTCGCGTCTCATTGAAAAGATGCATTGTCTCCAGGGACTCAGCTATAATTCAAAAATAGATGTGAAGTAGGCAGTAGTATCGCATAGAGAAGGATAAATAAGTGATTCCAAAGAACTTGAAAAATAAACTGTGAAATTAAAAGTGTCGAATGGAGATATGAGTGTGACGGTGAAAAACAGAGTATTGATATAAACAAGTTTTGGTAATATCTAGCGGTATAGTAACGAATATGAGCAAGGATAAAGAACAAGGGCACTTAGAGTTTATATAGTGGTTCAAGTTAGCGTAGTTCTACGCCCACTTTCCCAACTAAGAGTCTACTTGACTAAATTTCTCTAGTTAATTTTGAGAAGTTACTGTATAAGTGCTACTTATATTCAAGTGCTTCTTTTGGAATAGAGGCTCTTTATATCCAGTTAGATAAAACTATTTATCTTACGGCTGAACAAAAACTTTCACACTTCCAATGCTTCTTGAAGATTACAAATTTAAAGCTCTCTAAAGACAATAAAAAAAAAAGATTGAAACCTACGTGTAGGCAGCCCAATTGGCTAGGGCTTACGCTCCGTTTGGTTCGACTTTTGGAGAATGTCTTTGGGAAAATGCAAAGGCCTTTAGGGTGCGTTTGGTTCAGCATTTGCAAGGGGCTTTGAATCTAATACAAATGCTGAAAACCCAAAGCCACTTGGAGGAAATGCAAAAACTGTTTGGTAAATTTTGCTTTGAAAAGCAACTTTGAGAGAAATGCTGTTTGGTAAAAAACACATTTACAAAGCCCATTTGATAATTAATTTAAATATTTTAATTTTAATTTGTTTAAAATTTAAAAAAATAATGTTTGTGACTTTTTTAATTTATATTTGACAACAATGTTAAGAATGTTGTGTAAATAATTTTACTAAAATTAAAATTTCTTTTTTTTGCTTAAAAAATCAAATGGAAAAAATTTACGTGCTCTCTTTCTCGATTACATGAAGAATACTTTCATTACAATAAAAACATGATAACATATGCTTTGAAAAAAGAAGCGCACTATCCTTAAAAATTACAAATATCCTTAATTATTTCCTAAATTCATAGCTATTTGATTACGTAAATGTGCCATATCGGATGCTACATCATCATTTGAAGCATTACTCTCCTCACTTACATCATTAGAATCGGGTTGTATATAATATTTCAAATAACAAAATTATATTGATTTAGTGTATTTGCTATATTGGTTGTGCGAAAATTCCATTGTGAAATCCGAAGCTTAATGTGCCACTTCAAAGAAAGGCATTCCCCTGATCGTGCCTGATACGTCTCCAAGTCAGTGACTAGTGTCCCTATTTACTTGCCAGCCAACATGTTTTTAGTTTAGCCTGGTTTATCATTTTGCCTTTGGTGCGTCTAGTTGTGTTGGACTTTCAATTGTTCTAGATTTTGGACTCATTGGATGAACTTTAAGCTCATGGACATATCGACATGTGTGCTTGAGCTCGTGGACATAAATGACAACGAATTAGAGCCAGTAGGAACCTTCCATCCAAATGCAGATGACATTTCCGCAGCAAATGACAAAATCCAAGATTGAATTGGAAGATATTTTTCCCCACTAAGATTAGGTTCGACAAACAACAAGCGAGATCTGGCCTAAAAGACAGCCTTGGTAAATGACAATGGAAGAACATTGGGATCAATTTCAACCAAAACATCAGTCCATAACATGGGGATGCACATCCATCCTCTATATTCTCGAGAAACAACCATATTTTGTGAACTGAAAGCACCCCACACACCAAAATCCTCCTCCTCCACACCATATGGAAGAAATGCTAGCCGATCATCATCTTCATCATCATTCAACTTGATGGCACCTCTACCAATACTTGGGCGTGTGTGAAAACTTAAGGCTGATGATATTAAGGCAGTAGCATCGAGATCAAGATAGTTTGAATGAGATCAAGGGCAGGTTGCCGCAAAGAAGGATGAAGAGAAGAATCCTTCAAGGAAGACACAAGAGAGGGACCCCTGTCCAGTTCAGTATTTTCAGAAATGAGCACTATTATCCTTCTTCCTTGTACATGTCAAAAATTCTAAACTCTGAGATTGGACACTAAAGTTCCATTCACAATAGGTAGAGTTCATTGGGAAAGAAAAAGAGGGATGAGTAAAGCCAATACACCTCCATGATGAAATATTTGAATCTAATAAACGATCATTTGTGAAATAAAAGCTCACTCTCTGGTAAGAATGCCTAAACTTGAGGGGCAATCACAGCCCTCATTATTTTCCCTTAATGTGCATAGAGCAAAATTCATAAGAAAAATCAATACAAAAAAGGCATAGATATAGAGTAGATATAGCCGTACCACATATGTGAACATTCAAAAGGGGCAGAAGGTGGATTCATCTTGTAACCTCTGTGTATGATAAGAAAAGCTATCTGAAAAAATGAGATTGAATAAGTAACAAGAAAGATCAGCCCATTAGATAAACTAAACAAGTGCACCAGATAAAACTACCTGAACTCACAAGAGAATATGTACCTGGCGAACTTTTTGTCTAGTAAGAACACTGAAGTTGTTGCTAACTGGCACTTGATGGAGGAGAAAATAAAGAAAATTCCTTCTTTGCTTCTCAAGCTCGCCATCTTGCTTCAAGAGACTGGAGAAGTCAAAATTTACCCATCACAGACATCAGCACTTAAAAGTAAAAGAAGTAATTGAAGGACAGGAGATAAATGCATGCCTGCAAAAGTGGCTGGAAAAGTTCAAAGATATCCTTATGAATTTTTTCATTATGAGAATGGAAACACTGCCCAACAAGTGTGCTTCGCATGATGCTTGGAGATAAGGCGGAGACCTCAACCATAGCTTACAACCTTAGAGCAACACCAAATGCAAAAAGGAGGAGAAAAATGAGACTCCTATAATGGCAACAATATTGCTTTTGTTCCTTGAAAGGACAAATCAAAAGAAAGCAACAAACCAAGCATTTCAAAGAGAAGCTTCAAGCAAGTGATCGCATGAGAGAATACAGGAGACGATGGGAATGTGGCGAACGACTACACAGCCGACGCATTACTTCCACAGGTGAATCTCTTGCCCTATCCTCAAAAGAGCCATCTAGACACCAAAATACTGTCTGCACTCCACAGTCACAAATGCCACTGTAGAAGTCGACCGAGATTGATCTCAGTTGCATTTGCAATTGTTAAAGCATGTAAGTGAAAACTGAATACCTACATCAAAGAAAATGGAAGCCGGACATCTCCCCCTCCCCCCCAAAAAGGCACACACACGAAACACGACAAATTAAGAAAGAAAAATGATAACTAGACATGCCGGTTGTACTTAAAATCTTTTCATGGCATTGAATTAGTTGGCTAAAACCACCTACAAAACAGGCTTAGTTGTCCAAAGCACATGCGGGATGGGGAATTAAGAAATGCCCAAAGGAACTAGCTAGATGGTTTGATATGTGTAAACCAGCTTGACTCGACAAGAACACGACCAAGGTGAATATTCTCGAACGAAAGGATGTCGGAACATTTTTGTCGCTGCAAAGGAGGTTCGCATACCGATGGATGTAGGTATGCTTGAACACTCACCAATCTTTACAGAAAAGGAAACCCATTCATCCAGACTCTAAATTTGGTTTTGCAGTACAAATTACTAAGCGCACAACACTTCAATCCTGAAGCCATCAAACTGTTTCTCTCTCAACACAGACTTTACACAGCACAAACCCAATACCCACCACGATAGTAGGCGTCCCATCTGAAATCGCGTATACCCACAAGCTCTATGTCGAAACGAAACAAAAAGATCCAAAATTCACATTCAAAAATCAAGAATTCTCTCCAAGAGTCCGACGTAAGAGAAGAAAAAGCAAAAGGGTGTCCAGAACAATGAGCTCTGCACGGGTTCCTCCCCCATCACTCCAAACAAGAACAATCCACATCGATTCTGTTCATCGAGAACGCAATCAAACGAAAAAACCACCCGTCCCAGAGCGAAAGCACGACCGAAGAAGCACGAACCGCGAAAAAGCTTCGGACGCGCATCGCGGAGGATCGAGGATTGAGAACAATTCAACGGATCACTCCCTTGCACCGAAGAAATAGGGCACGGACGAAGGGCTTACCAGTTCGGTCGGCTCGATGGTGCCGATTGGAAGGAGTCGTCGGTGGAGCTGGCGCGCGGGCGAGGTGTCAACTCAAGCTCTGCCGCTCTAGCTTGCCGCTTTCCCTTGGACTCTCTATCACTCGAGCAAGAACCGGTATCACGAGGGAGGAGAGAGCGACGGACCGACGGAAGGGGAGAAGGGGAGGAGAGAGCGACGGAAGGGGAGAAGGGAGGAGGGAAGGGGAGGAGAGAGGGGTGAGCTAGGGTTTTTTTTGTTTTCAAAATGGACAAAAATGGGTTTTCAATAAATTTTTGAGGGCAAAATCGACAATTTAATTTTTTCATTAATTGAAGGCTTTAGCATTCCCAAGTACCGGCTTTCAGCTGAAAGCTCCTTTAGAATTGGTTGCCAAACACCCATATTTGGGTTGAATGAGCTTTCTAAATGCCCATCCAAACGCACCCTTAGTCTAAAGGGGTTTGGCGAAATGCAAATACTGTTTGGTTCGGCATTTAGAAGGGGCTTTTGGCTTCTAAAGGGTTTTGGACAAAAGCGGTTTGGACAAAAGCGGGTGGTGTTTGGTTCAATATTTTGGGGACTTTGGGGAGATGCAATTGCATCTCCAAGGCCCTTCAAGGGGCTTTAGGGGAATGGAGGGGTGGAGGTGCATTTGACAAATAGCATTTTCGGAATGCAACTTCCCTTGTTTAATGAAAATATGTTAGTTGTCCATTTTGTCCTCATTTATTAATCAAAATCCGGTTTTACCCTTTTCTAAATAGAAAAACCTAAGCCTCCTCTTCCTTACGTAGCCTCACGCTTTCTGCACTCTCACGCCTCCTCTGCGCTCTCGTGCCTCTCTCTGTCGTCCCTCCGTCTCCTTTGCGAGCTGTTCTCCGGTATCCAAAATCAGCCATCCCAACCTCGAAGATCGCCTCCCGCCGTTCTGCTTTCGCCTTGCGCTCGTAGCAGGGCAGTTGGGTAAGCTCGGAAGCTTCGATTCCATCGCTCGTTCGTCCGATTTCGCGGTCGCCGCTGAAGATTCTGCACGAGATTACTCGTGAGGGCCGCGGGCATTACTCCTCTTACGCTCTCACGCCTCTCTCTACCTCACGATTGTTTTGTGTCCGACCCTCACGTTCACTCGCCTCTCCAGGTAAGATTTCCTTGATTCTATTCAGATGCATGGAAGTCCCTCACCTTTTTTGTACCTTGACGACTCCCCCTTTCATGCTTGAAGCAGTGTTCCCTCACGGTTGGCAGGGGTTTGAGTTCTCTTCCTCGCGTCACTCCTTCATGCTCGCTGCGCTCGAGCTTTCCTATCACGCTCGCGCTCGCTTCTGTCTAGGTCAGATTTTCTCAATTCATGTTGCGATTTTTGTGGAAATTTGTGTGGGTAATTGAATATCTTAGTGGCATGTTCTGATTTGGCGAGAGATCGTAGCATGTTATTAGGTCGAGGCGCAACGTGGATTCTAAGGTAGCTTTCGCTGTAATGTTTTCTCGTCAAATGGTTTTGTCTTGGTTAAGTTTCAATATGGGATTTAGCAGGTATGTAAGCCAGTAGCTCTTGTTACATTGGCGATTATGTAGCATAAGAAGATGGTTATATTTCTTTCTTGTTTGAAATGGATCGTCTTCTTTCACCAGCGGGGTTTATCATAGCATGTGGATGAACATAATTGCAGCGGTAATGCCATGTGGCTTTCGGTAGGAGAACGATTCTTGGATGATGGATGTTATGCTCATGATAAAATTTTACTTGTCCGAGCCTAAGGATTTTGAGGCGTCTTATTGCTTGTAGGTTGCATTATTTTTTATTAATCTCGTATATATTTAGTTTATATAAGCTCTTACTAGAAGAGATACATGGACGTATCATCGATTTTCCGTTATCCAATTCAATATTGTCAAGTAGTAATAGGTGTCGGAGGCCCAAAGGTTTTCACGGGAAACCTTTTCTTCACTTACCTTGAGTTGCAATGGGTGAAATCCCACCTGTCCCACCTGTAGTAGAAGTAGATGCTACTAGTAGTCAGCATTCTGCCTCACTAAAAAAAAATGGCTTATCTAAATATCATGGTTATACCAAACTATAGCAAAGGAATCCAATGAACATAATAAAGGGAGTGAATATAGAAGTGGAATTAAAACTTATGTATGTTTTTAGCTTGAATAACTTATACTAACACCCAGAGTGGAACATCAGTCTTATGGTGTTTTAGGATTTTAATGTTGAACCCCAGCATCCTGGAAATCATATATTGTATGAGCGGCTGTTTAAGGACACTAAATTTCCAGTTTCCGCAGGCTATGCAGATAAGCGCATATGCTTTTTCTTATATGAATATGTTTCAATCTTTACTTGCTATTTCAGCATATCAATTCTCAATTCTCAAACATCGTTTATACTAGTCCACAGAAGTTGAAATGCTTGTGTACTTTCCTTAATCTCTCAAGTACCATGTTGGGTGTTGTCCTAGTGTATGGTTGGATTTTCTGGTGAGTCTACCAAAATGGAATGAACAGAATTGGTGCTGTACATGTATATTCTCTCTTATCCAATGCATTTGGTGTTAATAATGTCATTCTGATGCAATATCAGTGTTACTAATTATGCCTACTTTGGTTGTTAAAGATGCTTCTTAACTGACGATTCATGCAACCTACCTCCTTTGTTGTAAGCTTTTAGTTGTCTTTCTTACGTGAGATCTTTGTGGATGTCCTTCTTTCACCCAACAATGATGTGGTTATCTTTACTATTTTGGCGAAAAGAGAAGGATAGAAAATTTTGGGCTAGATCCACAGGCGACTAAGGAACCGAGTTGCGATTACTCTCCTGATAATAAAAAGTCGGGTTACGAGAGAAATGCATATGCATACGAGATGAGATCTCATGTTTTCGTAGTCGGACGCTAATACCAAACGAGAGTCACCAAATCGGCGGCTAGGTGGCTAAGGCAATCATGCGAGATGGGCTTCAGGCTGAAATTTGAATAGCCTCGATGTTTTGGCTCTTCCATTTGCCTAGCCTATTCTCTTTGGCTGATATCTTGCTGGACTGTTGCACTTGTGTGGTGCTTAATTCTTATTGTCCTGCTTGAGCTACTCCTAATATAAATGTACAGTTTATAGAGACAAAACGCATGCTCTGTATTCAATGTAGATAATATACAAAATGTCAAATCTTGTTATTTTTTGCCTTCTTAGGAATGGATCCTTTGTAAGAAGTAAATGAACGAGGCAGATTTCCTATGGCAGAGCTCTCCTTTGGTGAATCTTGCTAAAGTATTAAATTTCCACGGTGCCAATATGAGAGTAACTTTTGCATTTATGTGATCGGCTGGTGTAGTGACGAAGTTTTGTCCAAGTAAATAATGTCTCCTTACAAAGTATAATTGAAAAGATGCCTTGAGATGCAACTTGGGGAAAATGCTGTTTGGTAAACACATACATTTGGAAAGTCCTTTCATGTACCATTTTTAAAATTTTGTAACTTTAATTTGTTTAAAATCAAAAACAAAAAGTAGTTAAGAATTTGGTAACAGAATTTAAGACACGAAACCCGCGGACATGCTGCTTTTTGTTTTTGATTTTAAACAAATTAAAGTTACAAAATTTTAAAAATGGTACATGAAAGGACTTTCCAAATGTATGTGTTTACCAAACAGCATTTTCCCCAAGTTGCATCTCAAGGCATTTTTTCAATTATACTTTGTAAGGAGACATTATTTACTTGGACAAAACTTCGTCATTACACTAGCCGATCACATAAATGCAAAAGTTACTCTCATATTAGCACCGTGGAAATTTAATACTTTAGCAAGATTCACCAAAGGAGAGCTCTGCCATAGGAAATCTGCCTCGTTCATTTACTTCTTACAAAGGATCCATTCCTAAGAAGGCAAAAAATAACAAGATTTGACATTTTGTAGATTATCTACATTAATACAGAGCATGCGTTTTGTCTCTATAAACTGTACATTTATATTATGAGTAGCTCAAGCAGGACAATAAGAATTAAGCACCACACAGGTGCAACAGGCCAGCAAGATATCAGCCAAAGAGAATAGGCTAGGCAAATGGAAGAGCCAAAACATCGAGGCTATTCAAATTTCAGCTGAAGCCCATCTGCATGATTGCCTTAGCCACCTAGCCGCTGATTTGGTGACTTCTATTTGGTATTAGCGTCCGACTACGAAAACATGAGATCTCATCTGTATGCATATGCATTTCTCTGTAACCTGACTTTTTATTATCAGGAGAGTAATCGCAACTCTGGTTCCTCGCCCGCCTAGGGATCTAGCCCAAAATTTTCTATCCTTCTCTTTCGCCAAAATAGTAAAGATAACCACATCATTGTTGGGTGAAAGAAGGACATCCACAAAGATCTCACGTAAGAAAGACAACTAAAAGCTTACAACAAAGGAGGTAGGTTGCATGAATCGTCAGTTAAGAAGCATCTTTAACAACCAAAGTAGGCATAATTAGTAACACTGATATTGCATCAGAATGACATTATTAACACCAAATGCATTGGATAAGAGAGAATATACATGTACAGCACCAATTCTGTTCATTCCATTTTGGTGGACTCACAAGAAAATCCAACCATACACTAGGACAACACCCAACATGGTACTTGAGAGATTAAGGAAAGTACACAAGCATTTCAACTTCTGTGGACTAGTATAAACGATGTTTGAGAATTGAGAATTGATATGCTGAAATAGCAAGTAAAGATTGAAACATATTCATATAAGAAAAAGCATATGCGCTTATCTGCCTAGCCTGCGGAAACTGGAAATTTAGTGTCCTTAAACAGCCGCTCATACAATATATGATTTCCGGATGTCAGGGTTCAACATTAAAATCCTAAAACACCATAAGACTGATGTTCCACTCTGGGTGTTAGTATAAGTTATTCAAGCTAAAAACATACATAAGTTTTAATTCCACTTCTATATTCACTCCCTTTATTATGTTCATTGGATTCCTTTGCTATAGTTTGGTATAACCATGACATTTAGATAAGCCCTTTTTTTTTAGTGAGGCAGAATGCTGACTACTAGTAGCATCTACTTCTACTACAGGTGGGACAGGTGGGATTTCACCCATTGCAACTCAAGGTAAGTGAAGAAAAGGTTTCCTGTGAAAAACCTTTGGGCCTCCGACACCTATTACTACTTCAGTGACAATATTGAATTGGATAACGGAAAATCAGATGATACGTCCATGTATCTCTTCTAGTAAGAGCTTATATAAACTAAATATATACGAGATTAATAAAAAATAATGCAACCTACAAGCAATAAGACGCCTCAAAATCCTTAGGCTCCGGACAAGTAAAATTTTATCATGAGCATAACATCCATCATCCAGTAACTGTTCTCCTACCAGAAAGCCACATGGCATTACTGCTGCAATTATGTTCATCCACATGCTATGATAAACCCCGCTGGTGAAAGAAGACGATCCATTTCAAACAAGAAAGAAATATAACCATCTTCTTATGCTACATAATCGCCAATGTAACAAGAGCTACTGGCCTACGTACCTGCTAAATCCCATATTGAAACTTAACCAAGACAAAACCATTTGATGAGAAAACATTACAGCGAAAGCTACCTTAGAAAATTCATTAACTTAGGTTTTCTTTCTTGCAAATAAATCTGATGCATTGACTTATTTTACTAAGTTTGCAAAGAAAATTCAAATTGAAAAAGGTTATGCAATTTCTAGTATTAAAATTGACCATGGTGGAGAATTTGAAAATCATGATTTTGCTAAATACTGTGATGACAATGGTATTCAACATAATTTTTCATCCTCATACACTCCACAACAAAATGGAGTTGTAGAAAGGAAAAATCGTTCTCTACAAGAAATGGCAAGAACTCTTTTGATCGAAAGTAATATTACACCTCATTTTTGGGCTGAAGCTACTTCTACTGCTTGCTATATCATAAATAGAATCTTTCTAAGACCTATATTGGAAAAGACACCTTATGAACTGCTCAAAGGTAAGAAACCAATTGTTTCATATTTTCATGTATTCGGTTGCAAATGTTTTATCCTAAAGAATTCCGGTGATCGAATTGGTAAGTTTGAAGAAAAATCAGATGAAGGAATTTTCCTTGGCTACTCCATGACAAGCAAAGCCTTCAGAGTCTTCAACAAACGCACTCAAACTGTGGAAGAATCCATGAATGTAAAGTTTGAAGACTCAGTAAAAAATCAGACTCAACCTGAAGATTTTGAGTTTGGCCAAGTGTCTACAAATTCTATCAAAGAAAATCAAGTCTCAGACGTTGAGCCACAAACCAATTTAGTAGTTCCAACTGAAGAAGAGCTTCATCAAACTGACAAACCAACTACAAGTTGGAAGCACAAGTCAAGTCATTCCCCAGACCTCATCATTGGCAATATTGATGAAGGAGTTCGTACAAGATCTAAAAGACGAGAAGTTTCTAGTGCTCTTGCACTCATTTCTGAGATCGAACCGAAAAACATAGAAGATGCATTGAAAGATGAAAGCTGGATTGAAGCAATGCAAGAAAAACTGAATCAATTCAAAATCAACAACGTCTGGGAGCTAGTTCCTAAACCAAAAGGTAAATCAATTATTGGTACCAAATGGGTTTCCAGGAACAAGCTTGATCAACAAGGAAAAGTGGTAAGGAATAAAGCAAGACTTGTGGCAAAAGGCTACACACAAGAAGAAGGCATCGACTATGATGAAACCTATGCTCCGGTGACAAGGTTAGAAGCTATAAGATTACTTCTTGCTTTTGCTTGCTTTAAAAATTTCAGGTTATTCCAAATGGACGTGAAAAGTGCATTCCTAAATGGAATTATCTAAGAAGAAGTCTATGTGAAACAACCACCAGGATTTGAAGATCCTAAAAGACCAAACCTTGTTTTCAAGCTGAAGAAAGCCTTATATGGTTTAAAACAAGCACCCCGAGCATGGTATGAAAGGTTAAGCAACTTTTTAATTCAAAATGGCTTCTCTAAAGGTAAAGTAGATACTACCTTATTTATAAAAAGAGAAGGCAAGGATTTCATACTTGTTCAAATTTATGTTGATGATATTATTTTTGATTCTTCTAATGAGAAACTTTGCAAGAATTTTTCAAAGTGTATGCAGAATAAATTTGAAATGAGCATGATGGGAGAACTAAACTTCTTTTTGGGATTTCAAGTCAAACAATCAAGTGAAGGAACTTTCATCCATCAAGAGAAGTATGCAAAAGACCTTATCAAGAAGTTTGGAATGGAGAATTGCAAGAAAACAGAAACTCCTATGTCAAGCTCATCAAAGCTGGATAAAGATGAAGAAGGAAAGAGTGTAGACCAAAAACTATACAGAAGTATAATCGGGTCACTTCTTTACCTTACAGCTTCTAGACCTGATATTTTATTTAGTGTCTGCATATGTGCTAGATTTCAATCTAATCCTAAAGAATCTCATATGACTGCTGTTAAGCGTATTATTAAATATGTTGCAACTACATCTAAGCTAGGTCTGTGGTATTCTAAGCAATGAGATTTTACTCTCATTGGATATTCTGATGCTGACCTTGCTGGTTGTAGAGTGGATAGAAAAATCACTACAGGTACATGTCAATTATTGGGAAACATGATGGTGTCTTGGTTCTCAAGAAAATAGGGTACCGTGGCTCTTTCAACCGCTGAAGCAGAGTACATAGCTCTTGGAAGTTGCTGCTCTCAAATTCTATGGATGCAACAGCAATTAAGAGACTTTGGAGTTGATGAAACATATACGGAAATCAAATGTGACAACACAAACGCAATCAACCTCACAAAGAATCCAATACTTCATTCAAGAGCAAAGCACATTGAAATCAAGTATCATTTCATTCGAGATCATGTTCAAAGTGGAGATGTGGTGATTCGGCATGTAGATTCAAAGAATCAATTGGCAGATATATTCACAAAACCTCTAGAGAAGGCTCACTTTGAATCAATTCTCTCAAAACTGAGCATCGTGAAATTTGAAGATGATCAGACTCAAAATTAAAGTCTGAAGGTGGTTCAGACTCATCGCTAAGTTTGAAGATGGTTCAAACTCAATGCTAGGTCTGAAGGCGGCTCAGACTCAAAGCAAGGTCCGAAAGTGTTTCAGACTCTACATAAAGTCTGATTGTGCTCAGACGCAAATGTAAAGTCTGAAAAAGGGTTTAGACTTAGAGGTAAAGTCTGAACAACTATCAGACTCTGTTTGTTTAGTCTCTTTACGTATTTTTAGTTCTCTACTTTATTTTATTTTTGGTAATTACTTTTCGATATTTCAAAATCTCTTTTTACTATTTTTCTGACATGTAATTATGGCAGTTTATATTTTCAAAAAGGCAGTTTTCTTTATTACGGTTTATTTTTTTTGGCAGTTTTTACCTTTACTTTTTGGCGACGATTCGTATTCCCGTGTTTATCTCTCTCACTACTTATACTCTCGAACCGTCACTTTTCACTCATAGCTACTCCTTTACGATTCATCCTCATACTCTTTCGTTTTCAAAACCTTAAAAAGATCCCATTTACTGTTTCTGTTCCATCCCTTTTTCATCACAAAGTTTCCATTTTTCATCGCGTTCAAGTTGAATCTTTGCTTGCTCTCCAAGAATGTCGTCTCGCAAGTCTTCTAGAATCGCCAACAGGAGACCACAGAGACAGCAGGAGGGTCCTACTCGAGTGGATCTAACGGAATAAGACTCGTCTCAACAAGAAGCTGAGAGTCAACACTTTGAGGAAGTGGTTACGGAGGCAAAACCAGCAAGAACACTCAGACCTAATGTGGCTTACAATCTCTATAAAAGGCTTAAGGATGGAAAGGTTAGCCTTAAGACGATCGAGGAATATTTGAAAGAAAGAGGGTTTAAGAGCGAGTATTTGTTTTTGATGGAGATGGAGAAGCTAAATGTTGTTGATAAAGGTACCTGAGAGGACGCTGGAGAATATTTCGAGTAATCCACTTGAAAATACTCCTGCTGAGACCCTAGATGATGATGAGAGACTTTTCTCTCACTTTGAACCGCGTTTTGGTGTGGCTGCTAATACTGTTTGTCCTTCGGGAAGTCTATTTCGGTTGAGGGAGCATGAACGAATTTATGTGAAGTTGTTAAAGAGGGGAGTGGTCAATCCGAGGAGTGTAGATTTTGACTTCCTAGATTCGATAAAGATTAATTTAAGAGGGAAGTTTGCTAGATTGCAACTGGAGAATTTTTGCACGGATATGACCGAGGCTCACTCGGGCGGCGGCTTACTTTTACTCGAATCTATCTTTTTTGGATGCAAATCATTTGTCCTTTTCTTTCATGGACAAAGACTATATTGTTGATGTTGACTTGCTGGCTGACATTATTGGTGTGGAAAGAAGGAGTTTCCAGCCAATCAAAGTCTCAACAGCTTACGCAACCTTGGAGATCGTACGAGACAGAACTGTTGAAGGCAAGATATCCTACACTAGGATGAATGCCATGAATGTTTTGTTGCATAAAATAGTCATCAACTGCATCCGGCCAAAGACGACCTCGAAGACTGATGTTTCCAAAACAGAGGCAAAGCTGATGTTTGCTATCAACCAGGGCAGACCCTTCTTTCTCCCGCATGTCATTCTTTTCCATATGTATAGAATTGTGGTAAAGGATAAGGGTCAGCTGCCTTATTCATCCATCATCACCAAACTTTTTAGGCATTTCGATATTCAAGTCCCTGCATCTTTATGCCTGACCAAGTTGAATTCGATGCTTGTTGGGAGAAAATGGTGATGAAGATAAAATTTCCAGAACTGAATGCGGCACTGGAAAGGTTGAGGAGGGAAACACCCTCAAAAGAGATCCCCACTGCTTCGTCGAAAAGAAAGGGCAAAGAGCCTATGGCTAAAAAGAAAAGAAGGAAAATCATCCTGCAAGATGAGGAGGATGAAGAAGATGCCATGACTCTGTCCACTCTCTCTAGGATGAGGAGCCCAGCTGTTTTGAGAACAGAGGTTGAAGAGAGAAGGAGAAGAGAAGCGGAGGAGAAGGAAGCCGAGAGACAGAGAAAAAGAGAAGAGGAAAGAAAGAGAGGAGAGGGAGAAAGAAAGAGAAGAGAAGAAGAAAGAAAAAGAAGAGAAGAAGAGGAGAGAAGAAGAGAAGAGGAACAGAGAGAGAAGAAGAAGAGAGACAGAGGAAAGTGAAGAAGAAAGAAGAAGGGAAGAAGAAGAGGAAGAACGAGAAGAGAAGAAGAAGAAAAGAGGAAGAAGGATGAAGAAGAAAGCAAATTGCGGGAGGATATGGCTGGAGGATTAGAGCCATCTTTTCTTTGGGGAAGAGACCGAGAAACATCCAAGTGCTGATATGGATGTTGGTGATGAATTTTCTACTCCACCCACTGGCATTTACACAGGGGGAGTTGCTGCAGAATAGGGGACAATATCGCCACTACACTTTAGCGATGTGAGTAGGTCTGGTGCGGACCTTGAGGAGGTTTATGCATCCCACTTCCCAGAACATGAAGAATCCTCACCTATTGAGAAGGAAAGGGCTGAGAGGGAAGCTCCTAGTTTCCAAACTCAATCTGCTGGTCCAAGTGGAAGCAATGCAAATTCCACAGCATTCACATAGCTATTGGATATTATGTTGGATCTGAAAAAGCAGATTTTTGGGATGGACTTCGAGATGAGAGATTTGAAAAAGGCGCTGCTGAGTACTTCAGTGAACATGCAAGACCAGATCAATGCACTGAGAGCACAAATGGCTTCGAATCGGACCGGTGCACTTAGCATCGGTGAAGGAAAATCTTGCCAAACTCGAGAAGTCAGTCCAGGAGCTTAGCAAGTTTCAACTTGCTCGTTTCCCTGCAGGCCCCTAAATCTTTTCAAAACTTTATCACATTCACTCTACCTTTTCGATAGGACAAAAAGAGGGAGAGTTATGTAGATTTGATTGCAGGTTCTGAATATTTGAAATTTTTGAAGCTTTGAAGTTTTTGAAGCTTTTGATTTGAAGCTTTGAGAGTTTTTATTTTGAAGTTTTTGAAGTTTATTTTTATTTGATTGCTTAGACTTGTTTTCGTTTTAGATTGGGTTGTTTATTTGAACTTCTATGACTTTATGCTGATTTGATGATTTGGATCTAGACTTGTGAATTTGATTGTAGGATCATTATATTTGTGAGGATAATTGTTATTGGACTAACACTCTGTTTTGTAGAAATAATCCTCAAAGTATATATGAGTTTTTCCTTGCAGGTTCTTAAATTCACAAATCTGTCGAGGGTTTTGTCACCATCAAAAAGGGGGAGATTGTTGAAGAAAAATCCCTTGGAGTTTTGAAGTTGACAAAACAGCCTCAACAGTTCAGTCTGAAGATTCCAAGACTCAGCCAGTTTCGTCTGAAGTTTTCAAAATCTAAAGGTTTTCAAAGACAGTTAGACCCAGAAGTTACCGTCTAAAGTTTTTCCGTCTGAAGTCAGTCAAGACACAGTTTCAATCTGAAGACCTTCAAGACTCAGTTTCAGTCTGACAACCTTCAAGACCCAAATCTAAGTCTGAAGACAGTTCGTGATTTTTACAGGCTGGCTACAGGTTATTCTTATGGCTAAGGAAAATAAGATATTGGATTCTATATTTCCTAATCTTAACCATGGAATATCTCTGGCTGTGATCGTGAGCTTGGAAGATTTATTCTTCGGATTTTATCCGTTGAAGATCAAGTTTATTATTGGAAGAATCTAATTTTGGGAACTCAAAATCCTGATTGTATGGGCGAACAAGATTGACAAGCTACTGTCTACTTACGTTTTCGGCGACAAGGAAATCACTTAAATTGATTTAGTCCAACGGGTTGATTGGATGAATTTTTAGTAAGTACCAACGGGTATGAAGGCACGGAGGCTATTTAAGGTGGATCGATGTTGCTTGGAGATAAGGATAGACTGGGTAGAAAAATCTCGATGTTAGAATCTCCAAAATCACTTGTTCTCTAAAAATCTTTCATGTTCGAATTGTGTATCGAAGAGAGTGAGATATAGTGCAAAAATAGCAGGAAGCTGTAGGAGAGACTGTCTATTGAAGAAGTCTAGTCCGTATACTGTAACAGCTCTCGTTTGCTACATAGTGATTACAGCCCGGTTGGCTGCCGGCGTGGAGAGTGGACGTAGGCTTGGACTAAGTCGAACCACTATAATCCTTGTGTTAATTCTCTCTTATCCTACTCTATTTACTTTATGAATACGTGCTTTATTTATTATTAATATATCTTTGATATCAACGTATTCTACCGCAAAAGATTCAAAAAGAATTTCGTAACAACCTATTCACCCCCCTCTAGGTTGATTCACTAGCCTATTTCATGCTCATCCTTTTATTTTTAAAATTGGTAGAATGGATGTTCCTCCACTCATGTGGTACGTGGCCATTGAATACATTGAAGTCTCGTACCATTATGTTCATGACCCCGATATTGACCTGATTTACATTTGTTATGAAGCTATTTTATGGATGGATGACGGGCACTCTGATTGGATACCACTGCGTTTTGTTGCATGGTTCCTTAACCACGATGATGGAGACCTGCTCAGGCCGCTTCCCATCAGGGACGATGTAACTGGTGCTAATGCTGCTAGTGCTTGGGGTAGTCACGTGCTTGGAGTAGTCGGACCTTGTGCGAGCAAATTTTGAGTTAGTATGGAGTGGTTGGCTGGGTAGAGAAGTTAGGCCCCTTCTTGACCCTCTTCCCAGACATGTTAATGGGGATAAATACATTATCAGTGCCATAAATTGTATATGACGCTCACTTTGGTATCAAAAGTTTCCATCGGATTACTTAAGTGCCAAAAAGTTTGAAAAACGTTCACTTTGGTGCCAACTTCGATCTGGTTGATCGAAAATCCGACATGACATTTTTTATTAATTTTTGAAGCTGATGTGGCTCGCCAGAAAGTACAGTCAGCATTCTAACACCAAAACGACGCCTTTTGGTATCTCTTCAAATTCAAAACCCTAAATCTCCGGCCAATCGCCGTCCTCGATGGCCCCCGTGCTCGGCGGCCGAGGCTCTGACCCGGACCCCGACCTCAAACTCAACGATGGCCACTCGGCTGTCGCAGCTCCAACCCCGACCCCGACCGCGACGATGGCCACTCGGCGGCCGTGGCTCCGACCCTGACCCCGACCCCGATGATGGCCACTCGGCGGTCGCAGCTTTGACCTCGACCTTGACCTCGACTCCGACCCCAACCTCGATGATGGCCACTCGACGGCCGCGACTCCGAGCCTGACCTCGACCCAACCCTAACGACGGCCACTCGGCGGCCAAGTCGAAGGTCGTGATTTGGCCGATGCTCGGGGAGGCCGTCGACGAGTGCGCCACCATTGATGTCTCCCTCTCCATCTCCGATCTCCTCGACAAGTGCTTGCCTGCGTCTTCCGGTACCTAGGCTCCTACGACAGGGGTTGGTGCTCCCTCGTGTGCTGCTGAGGGCATCTGAATAGCGCCGAGCAATAGTGGCTGAGCGAGCGACGACGGCCCAGCGACGGCGGAGGTGGAGCTACGACGGCCGAGTGAACTAGGTCAAAAAAACCCTAATTTCAATCCCCAAATAAAAAAAAAAATCCCCAAATGAGTTAAACGGCGTCATTTTTGTGAGGCCATCCATGTAGGACAGCAAAACAACGTCGTTTTCTTAAGGAGGACCGAAAACGACGTCATTTAGAGGCCTTGTCGATTTTTTTTTTATTTTTTATAATCACGTAATCATTTTGGCCGGAATCTTTTGCTGGTGGCACCAAAGTGATCGTTTTTCCTCCGATTTGGCATTTAAGTGATTCGACAGAAACTTTTGGCATCAAAGTAACACAACTTATGGTACTAATAGTGTACTTCTCTCCACGTTAATGCATACACATTTTGGAAACATAAGCTATAAATATACCTTATGTATGCATGTGATGATATGAGCTCCCAAGCAAGTGAAGTAAGCATGGTAATGAAAATTTCATGTCGTGAAATCGCCCATTGCTCGTTATTTGTGCGGGTTGCTGACATGCGGTAGGAAAATTTAATTGAATGCTTAGTCTTTCCGTTTGTATGAATATAGGCGTGAATAAGTAGGGGTGAACAATTTTTAGCGTGTTAGCCATTTATCCATTTATCCGCACCCCCACCAATACCGATAATATTAGTCTTCTACTCATGTTTTAGTAAGTGACGCTACTGGGACCTCAAACCTGAGGTTAGGCCTCATTCTCATATTTGTGATGGTCTCTCTACTGCGGTCGATGTCGATGGGATGTCGCCTTGCTAAGAAATGCTAGGAATGTTGCTTCAATTAGTATGGATGAAAGATAAGTAAAACGATAAGGTCCGAGTGAATGAGACTCGAAAATATTATAATCGAGTGAGAGTGATTGAGACTTGAAAATATTATAATAGAGTGATTGAGTTTTTGTGATCAAATTAAAAAATTTAGTTTGAAAAAAATTTGTTATAGATGTACCAATTTAGGTTTTTTCCGTTTTTCATGTGTTAACCCATAATAAATCATGTCATTATCCTAGATAATCTTTATCCTATCCGATCTTATTTTATTCGACAAAAAAATTCGAACGGCCAAACGCAATACGTTGTTTTAACAGTAGATTATTTGGCTTTATGGATATATTCAATTATTCTTCTCTAGATACTTCGAATACACTAGTGATATAGATCCTGAATACTACTCCTTATCCAAGATCATATATGGTCCACATAGGTTCCTCAAGTCAATTAAAATCTTTTTATTGATCATTTCAAAGTTCTTTTTCAACTTGAAACGTAATCAACTTTTCAATTGTCAAGATTAATATAAATCATAAATAGTTTTGTCAACTTCCAAATATGGTAAGTGGTTCTGAGCATTGCAGCTGCTGATATGCATGATGCGTTTAGGGTTTCGAGTTCATTGGAGACTTAGACCGACGCTCAGTCTAGTGCCTAGATTGCATTCTATCTGAACACGCATCCTCAAGTGCATTCGGCGCTCTCTTGTGGTGCAGCAACATCAGTCGCTCTCGCCTGCCTCCGTCTCCCACCATATGCTCATCCTTTGTTCTCTGCTGGCCCTCTGGACCTCTAAGGGTACTCCCCGCGTGCAAGGACTGCATTTCGCGAGATCAAAACAATGTCACACGTGCAAAGAGATTCATCTTCGGAAAAGTGCCCAGAAGTCCTAAATCTTTTACATTTATATCAATTTAGTCATAAACCTTTTTTTGGTGTCAATTAAGTCCTAAACTTTTTTACGTTATGTCAATTCAGTCATTTTCGGTCAATTTTGGCCAAATTTTGCTTTTGGGCGCTTTGGCTAGCTGATGTGACTTGATCGGCGCCGACCTAGACAACTTTTAATAATATTTTAATATTTTTGAATTTTTGAATTTTTTGAATTTAAATTTAATTTTTTTTCTTTTTCATTTTTTCTTCTCTTATTCCTCTAGCCAATTGCCGGACCTCGGTGACCAGCCATCTTGCTAGTGGCCGCGAGGGCGGCCTCGTCTTTGGCGGGCGGCGGGGGCGAGGCTCGACCCTTGCTAGATTCGACGAGGGCGAGCCTTGCCGCCCAGGCCTCAAGGGGGGCCTCACGCCGGGTGGGCGAGGTTCACCCTCGCCAGATCTAGCGAGGTTGAGCCTTGCTGGCCATGGGTGAGGCTCGCCCTCACCAGATCCGGTGAGGGCAAGCCTCGCCGCCCGGTGCGAGGCCGCCCTTGTGGCCATTGGCAAGGTGGTGGCGAGGTCGACCTCGACCTTGCCGACCATCGCCTGCGGTCGGTTACTAAGGTCCGCGACCGGCTAGAAGAAGAAGAGGAAAAGAAAAAAAAAAAAAAAAGAAAAATTTAAAATATTAAAATATTATTAAAAGTTGTCTAGGTCAATGCCGTTCAGCCACGTCACTCGACCGATATCTAGTTCACAAAATCCAACCAAAATTGGTCAGAAAGAACTAAATTGGCATAACGTAAAAATGTTTAGGAATAAATTGGCACAAATGCAAAAGGTTTAAGATTTTTTTAGCATTTTTTCCGATTCAATCTCACCGATGTCTGAACGTGAATCCACTCTCATTTGAGCAAATGTCTCCCGCAAAAAAGGCTACCGCTTTTTCCCTTCCTTTATCTGGGCAATTCATCATGGCGAGAAATGGGTCCTCATGCGTTCGCGCCCACCTGCGTGTCCATCTTTGTGTAAATCGCAAGGTGTTGCTAATGGTCGCATTGGCAATTGGTGGCAGCACATGTTGCTATAGCACGTCGGAGTCCAGCATCATTCTGCACTCGGTCCCATAAGGTCCAATCATTGCTGAGTGGCCCGTCCACTGCCAACGGTCCTGATCATTCACGATCTCATCGCACCATCCACATGCACGGAGGTGGAAGTTCTGTTCTCTAAGCAACCCACCAACCAACGCGAAAAGCTCGACACCCGACTTGATTCGCTCTCGATTGACTAAGGGGGTCGATGCGAAAACTGCAGGTGATGGTAAAGGCCACGACTCACGACCGCTCAACCGCGCTCCACATCCAACTTCATCTCGTGCATTTCAAGTTTCAAGTCAACCCCACTCGCCGAGCATGAGAGGACGGTGAAGCGATCATGAACGGAAATGCCCCGCTCAATCATGAAGCCCCAAGACAGCGAATGAACAGATTGGCGGAACCGGATCTTTGTGTGGCGAGGGGCCCGACAAAACCACTAACAAATGCCATAAGAAGGTTAGGTCCCAGAAAGGAGGTTGACTTTTCTGCCCCTGCTTTTCCTCTTATGGGATACGCACGAGCGCAGCATCTCTTCGGGGCCACATTTCAAATACTTCTTGTTTGGACATGATTTGCTCCATTATAAAGAGACGAGAGTGGACTCCGGAATTCGACGCCCGACAGATAATACCTCCTTGAAGGCGGTTCTACATCGATGGGCGACGTTGCTCTTACCGGTCAAGTAGACTTCAGTTAATACATCTTAGGCTGCGCATGACAAAGTTACTCAGCTTAAGAATTTCTATTCTTTTCTTCCCTAACAAAAAAGAATAGAAACCTGTTTGATAACTTGTGCAAGTTGGTTTTTTTGTTCCTAGGAACAAAAAGTTAGCCCAAGAATGGTTTTGGAATAAAAATGAGAAGTAAAAAAAAAATTGCTTATTGTTCAGGAATAAGTTTAAAAGATAAGTGAATTTTTTTTTTTTCATCTCTTGCGACGTCGGCCAACCACCGCCCCCGTCGGCTGCCCTCCGTTCGTCGCCGCCGACCGCCCACCACCAGTCGCCGGTCACCGCTGGCCGCAGCCGGCCGACGGCGACGGCGGCGGCGGCCGGCGGCCGACGTCCGGCGGCGATCGGCCGGCAAAAATAAAAAACAAATAAATATAAAAAGAAAACTGCTTTTTACCAAACGTATTTCTATTCTTTTTCTATTTCTAGAATAAAAATTGTGTAATTATCAAACGGGTTTTTTTACACATAAATCGTTCCCATAATAAAAATAGAAAAGAAGTATTTCCGAAAAAAATTACTCCCTAACCAAGAAGCGTTGTCATGCACAGCCTTATTGGCCCAAGCCTAACCACCTCTTAGACCCCTCAGTCATTAACCCATTTCTTAACCCTTATAGATATTAAATGGATTAGTGTTAAATGAGTTACAAATGAGTCATGACAATTTATTTAAATCCAACCCATGACTCTCTCTTCATTCTTTATCATCTTCACTCAATCTCGCGCTCATTCACTATGCACTCTCATGTCAATTTATGTATAACTTTTCATAAATTGGATCAGATATGAAAGCGTTTTAACGATATGGATCAGGTCGGTTATGGATAATTAGATGGAAATAGGTCAAAATTGGTTAAAAGGTTTATCTGGATTGACCCATTTTCGACCCAACCCATCCATTTGATAGGTCTATCGCCTCCCAGTCAATAACTACCCATTAACAGGATGAGACGGTGGTAAACCTTTCTACCAATGAGAGGAAGTTCCCATAGAAAAGATAATATCATTATATATTGGCCTACCTTGTCCAAGTATGCATATGACATCTCTGCTCTAACTACCAAGTTAATTTTCGCTATTATTACTTATCAACTTAAGTATCAGAGGGTCAGTCTCACAAATCCAAAACTTTATTGAAGCTCCGTAAGATCAAATTTGCGTCTCATCATTTGTAAAACTAATTAGGTGCTCTAAGAATTTCAGACACACAACAATACTAAAAAATAATTATCATCTGGCCATCATTCTGGACTCCTGTCTATTCTATAATCGCATGCTTTTGCCGTGTGCCGCAAAAGGGGATGAGTGTAAAGAAATACGTACGCATTGTCAAAAATAGACGCACATGGAAAATCCATTTGATATTCATTTCTTGGTTCTCCAGGATTTCCAAGCTCTAGGCAGTTTGAATTCTCATATCACTTTTTTGACCACGGAGTCTTTGGCTAGACATAAAACAACGTCCGGACGTGCGACCACAATGTGCTGTCCCTTTGTTTTGCATATCGCCTTTTCGTCTCACCAACATTGTTTAACGATTTATTTACTCAGTCAATTGGAATAGCAATTTAATCGAATAAAACCGCCGACTATATACAACTGTACACGACGACAGCACGCTGTACTTTGACCTTTTTAACATATGAAATTATCAATGGTCAAATGCTTCGAATCCCGTCCTATTGTAAACGCGGTTTGGGGAAAAGTGAATGGGATTATCCGTTACTTGCCATCTGCCCTTTCCAAGGTGTAAAGGAGCGTCCGCGTTCCTCCCACTACGGATCAAAAGGTCGTATATTTCTGATGAAATTCGAGAGGCGGATTCCCGTCAAAAAATAAATAATAAAAATTCAAAGCTCACAATTATTCAAAGGAGTTATATAGTTTATTGAAAGCACAAAATTCCTAACGATGTTTGAATTTTTCGTCTGCGGCGTCTGTGCTTATCGAATGATGTGCATGCTTATTAAACTCCGCGCTTGTCCAATAGTTTAGATAATCAGAAACTGCAACGGTCAAGGCCAATTTCCCGAGTTTTCGCCCACAAAGCCTTCACGTTTCTCTTGCGAACCTGCCTGGAACCGGTCAGGTAATGCCGGGCCGGTCAATTACTTGCTCTTAAAGGCAATAGACTTTCTTGCGAGGGAAATCTCTGTGCTTGTGCTTCTTTGTCGTCACTCGCCGTAACTATTCACCGAATCATATCTTCATTTTCCCCTATCGACGACACTTAAACCTTAAGTTGGATACAATCAAACAAAATGTCTAGCTAGCATGAGAAATTTGGCGAGTATCAATAATTCACTGAAAAGACGGGCAATATCGATGATGTATACCGTTGACTCTCAATGTTTACAGTACACAAACGTATTAGATTCTCTTCACAAGCGACATCTTTATTTTTGACATCACTAACCAGAATTGGATAATGAATTAACATTTTCCCCTATCCAAGATACCTAACTTGAATTTAATCAGACAAATGACTAGAAAAATGTAAATATATTAACTTTCAATGGTTTGATGGAAAAGAAAAAGGCGTGTACTCTCAAGATTGTCAAGGAAAATGAATTAGTTGAGGTGCAAAAACTGAGTTACACACTATCTAACTGCCAAATTTAAAAAGTCATTTGGCTCCTAAGCCTCCTTTCCAAAGCTCTCTCTCTCTAGCGCCTGTGCTCGCATTCTTTGAGTGACAATTTTAGGTTGTCGAACCATATTGCTTTCATGAATACAATCCCCTTTCAATTAGACATGATCATGAACATAGTGGCTAGCCTGCCCATACTCAAGTCGAGGCACAAGAGCCGAAGGCATCTTTGGGCGAGCCTAGGCGAGCTCCAATAGTTGTAGGGCTTTAGTTAGTCCTGCCACTTCATCGTTCATTGTTATGCTAATGTGCGAACCTGGCTATAATCTTAACTTGACTTGCATATTCAAATCAAACCAAACCTATCCATGGATCACATGTATTCTTAGTACTGACGCTATGTGATTGATTTGAATTTGTCCATTGATCATCTCTATTCCTTGTGTTGACGCTGTGTGATTGATACAAAATAAAATGAAAAGACGAAACTTAAAAATCATGACTTTTCATTTTTCTCATAATTCTTTTATTTTTTAGCTTAAACTTTGAAATGTCAAAAAGCAAACCGATGGATGGGGCCCACGCATGTTTTCCCATTGGTCGGGCTCCGGTCTTGAGCTCCCCCAAATTATCACTAAACTAGATACATGAAACATAAACACGGATATAATCAATTACCACACTGCAGTAGGCATTCAAAAGCAGATCTAGAGTAAACTTTCTATTTTCATCCTTCTTCGCTATCGCTAGCCAGACCTATACGGCACGATGAACCGTGTTTTCTTCCCTATCCATGATGCTTTAACTTGATTTTGATCAAACAAATGTCTAGCACATGAAATCTGTCCGACTTTCAGCGGTGCAATGCAAAAGAAAAGCATTGTGCCGTGGGTGAAAGGGAATTCATGTTGCTTCCAATGGAATCAAAATCTATATTGCAATGTCGAAGATGTAATATTATTCCCCATTTGATGGATTCCAACAATGCAAGAACCATTATGGCTGGGTGAAGTCTCTCTATAGTCTCTGTGGTCCTTCCTCATTGCTACAATTGTACATTGCATCATGTTTTCCCCATTCACATGATACTTAACGTACAAGAAACTTGCCAACTTTGCAGAGTTTGGTGGAAAGAAAGGCTTGGCATGGCTGCTCTTTTCTGCCCTCTTCGCCAGGTGTGTCTCTTGACGTGTTAACGATTTGGAATTAGTCACTGAGTTGGGCCGAGTCCCCTTTTAAAATTAATACAAAGAGATTTTGGGATGACGCTTACGATTAACAAATTGTTGTCGCCAATCTCTTGTCCAACGGGCAGAATCTCAGCATATGTATGTTCTCACGTGGCTTTGGAGCTCCAACCCAGATCTTGGGTCATAAACTGAGGAAAACCAATGAATTGTATTTAATGTAATCGGCTCTTTTGTACCATACCTCATGAACTGCTCGTAAATTTGAATTTGTATGATGTTTTTTCGACATTATCGGCGGTTTTAGAGTGGAGGAACGCAATAATCAATTCATCTCCCTTGAAGTGTAGCAAACAAGACCGAGATATGCTCACCTACTTGTCTGCTTGAGGAAATCATTTCTAAATTGCAAAACCTAATCCCTATTAGTTAAGATCAAGCTTCATTTAAATATTCCATCCTCACATGGACCGTCAAAAAGAGTGTCGTGACATAAAGGCGAAATATCATATTAAATTGGCAAGATGAATAGAAAAAGCTGGACGCCATATGTGTATATAAATGTCCTCATCCACCAACAGCGAATAGCGCTCATTGTCTCGTTCAGCTCCCAACTTGCTCTTCCTTTGATATATAGGTATTACGTTACCATCCGATGATCAACCCACGGAGTGACTCCATCTCACTGAGGCCACTGAGATTAGATCTAGCGGCCAAATGGTGCATTGTTGCCCTGATCTCAGTGGTTTTGGTTGGGCCAAGCACTTGTGCTGCGAAAACCAGGCACTTGAGATGGGAGGTGGATTACAAGTACTGGTCTCCGGACTGCGTCGAAGGGTTCGTGATGAGCATCAACGGGCAATTCCCAGGGCCGACCATAAGGGCTGTGGTTGGCGACACCATCTCTGTCGAGCTCACCAACAAGCTCAGCACCGAGGGTGTTGTTGTCCATTGGCATGGGATCAGACAGGTAGTTAATTTGTTTTTAGCCATTTTGTTTGTTTATCCTCTCTCTCTCTCTCTCTCTCTCTCTCTCTCTCAAGTTTGTGAACGAATGATGAATGCTTGAAGTTGAAGTTTAAGAAAGAAAGGCCAGAGCTTGATACGATGATTAGCTCTTCTATTTTATTATATTGGTCAGCTAGGGACTCCATGGGCAGATGGTACAGCCTCCATCTCGCAGTGCCCCATCAACCCTGGAGAGACTTTCACTTACAGATTCAAAGTTGACAAGGTTATCTCTCTCTCTCTCTCTCTCTCTCTCTCTCTCTCTCTCTCTCTCTCTCTCTCTAACTAGCTCATTGGTAAACTTCCCTACTGAGAAAGAAGTTACTGTCATAAGTTTGCGAAAGAAGAAGGGTATTTTGCCTCCACGACTACATCAACCTTTGAAAGATACGTGCCATTTACCAAGACGAATCTGGATGAACAGAGTTTTACACAAGAACTACCCACAGAATAAGCACTTTCCACAGAAAGCTCATATGGCTACGTGGGCTGTTGATTTGTTTCAATAGTGCAAGTTGACATTAGGCTCATGTCACGACAAACCGCTTGGTTTGTCAAGTAATAAAAAGCTCTCATGCGCCATCTTTTCCGAAATATGATAACACCGATACCATAATTCTAGAGTCTCAACAAGGCATCTAGAGGATTGAGGAAATCATTAAGAAGATCCATCTGAAGTGCCTGGTCTTAAGTGCTGTTAGAGGGTGATAGGCATAAAACTTTTTTAATTTGCTTGAACTATTATCCCTTGTGGAATTTAATATGACCCATTATAATGCCAAGCGAAGGCGAACTATGCATTGAGAAAGACATTTATAATGAATCTCCTAACCCTAATTATACCGAGAAAGGTTTGGAAATAATCAGATCGGAATATGTCGTTTGATTCCGATACAGCCTCGATTGAATGATTAATAACTTTTAATAATTGAGAAGTTGTTGTGACGGTGGTTTGCAGGCGGGGACATACTTCTACCACGGGCATTACGGGATGCAGAGATCGGCGGGGCTATACGGGTCGCTGATAGTGCAGGCCGGAGAAGGAGAGAAAGAGCCCTTCCACTATGACGGGGAGTTCAACCTCTTGCTCAGCGATTGGTGGCATAAGAGCTCGCATGAGCAGGAGCTCGGCCTCACTTCCGTTCCCTTCCGTTGGATCGGCGAACCTCAGGTAACCCTAAAGGCATTAACCTCTTAATTATAATGCTAGATATACTGATGTGCAACGTTCGTTTTATTCGACTATGATATAAGAGAATCGAAGAAAACATAATAGTGATAAAGATTTAGAGAACCAAACGCGAATGTACAAAAAGTTTGGAGGGTTTTCTGTTTTTTCTCTTGGATTTCTGGGGTCCTACGTGTCTTGATAACGTGCATTAAAATAGTAAAAAGCTGTATTGCGCGTCGAATGCATGTTGTCAGGGATAACATGCAATTGCCAACCACTACGGAATAAAATACTCGACCGGACATCCTTGCCCCATGACTTGTGTTTTTTAAAGGATTCATCCGGGAGAGGTCATATGTGAGCCGAGACATATACTCGTCCCCGCGACACGGGCAGTCCTGAATCTATTCGATGCAGAAACCAAGGAGACGACCGTTGTTAGTCAGCAGTTGTGTTGTGGACGCCTAGATCTTGTCAGAGAGAGTAACAATTTTTGACGGACATATTTTCCAATTTTGAAAAGTCCTCCCCCAACGGTAAATTGGATGAGAAGTTATGGATATCATCTCTACGCAAATTTAAATAGGGTGATGTGCATACTTTATCTCACCTATTAAAGAATTGGTTGGAGATAGTTTTTTTTATCAAGATTATAGAAAACTATGGCCATTTGCATATTGCCACATGATTGATTCATCCAAGGACAAAAGAGCCTATGCCACACTATTTTTATGAGTTGTGGGGACTTATCTTCTGAGTCTCGAGTTATAAAATACTTTTTGGATATATGGGGCGGCCAGCATCCTAGGCCCCTTATAGGCTTGTCACCGTAACTTCATTTATTTATTTGACGTGAGATCATATTTCTTAGTGACATTATATATAAGCAAAGTGGAGTTAGGCATAATTAGGTATGTGCAAACTTATCTTCGAGACTATATTAGTTGTTGAGATTAAGCCATGGATCTGGTCACTTTTAGAGTTTAAATAGACAAAGTAGGGTCAAAAACCCAATTTTGGTCCATCTTTTTTTTTTTTTTTTTTTCCTTCTTCTGCTATCAAAGTTACTTGCCTAACAAGTAATGGGTTTTTGGATTCAGTCTCTGCTGATCAATGGAAGAGGGCAGTACAGTTGCTCTTTGGCTGCGAGCTACAGCAACTCCACGTCCGCAGCTCAGTGCAAATTCAGAGGGGGCGAACAGTGTGCTCCTTTCATTCTTCCCGTGCTCCCGAACAAGACCTACAGGCTCAGGCTCGCCAGCAGCACCGCCCTTGCTTCTCTCAACTTGGCCATTGGGGTAACCCTCTCTCTCTCTCTAAAATGTTATACCAGATCTTTGCGGTATCATGATGGTCCTTCAACTCCGACGGTGTGATTTTTGAAACGATTAGGGTCACTAAACAAATGCATATCACTAGGATTGAACAAACCGCGACTCGTATAAAAAAATAGTCATGTATCCTATATAATCTTCACTTTATGAGAGTGTGTCATCCTTAACCGTGATTAATTATTGCTACTTCACTTTATGAGAGTGCATCATCCTTAATCATGATTAATTATTGCTATAATAAGCTTTTTACGCATTGATTTTTTTTGCAACTTGTCCCCACTTATATTATACACGGTTTAATCATTCATAAGAGTTGCCTTGTGGCTTCTACTCAACATATTTTTCTTTCAAAGATATGCTAGGCTTAAAAAGACTCATTTACAAAATCAATTTATTGAGTGATGTGACTGATTGCGAGTAAGCTTTTAAACAAGTTAATCACATTCATGAGGGATCTAAAACATCATCTAGTAAGTAAACTTTCTATGGAACATATTTCTAATAAACTCAATATTTCTCTTTTAAGGATTAAACACTAAAAATGCATGAGTGAATGCTTTAATGGAAAATATTTAGAGAAATATGGGATATATAATTTAGTAAGGAATTCACTTAGGAAGATGATACTTCAATTAGAAAATGGATCTTTGTTCTTCAAAGAAATGCCTAAAAATGGAAGTTTAACTTATTAGTCGAAAAGTAATCTCGCGAGGGTTGTTATTAGTTCTATTTTTTACTTGTCAAAACACATTTTATTCTATTTTTCGGAAAAGCACATCCTAATCGATAAATCGTTTTCTCTTTGTCCTTGTCAGGGTCACAAAATGGTGGTGGTGGAAGCCGACGGCAACTACGTCCAACCTTTCGCCGTCGATGACCTTGACATTTATTCCGGCGAGAGCTACTCCGTCCTGATAACCACCGACCAAGACCCACGCCAGAATTACTGGATTGCCGTCGGCGTCCGAGGAAGGCAGCCCAACACCTCCCAAGCCCTCACCGTCCTCAACTACCGCCCCAACTCCGCCTCCAAACTCCCCGCCTCGCCGCCTCCCACCACCCCTCTCTGGAACGACTACAACCACAGCAAGTCCTTCTCCACTAAAATCCTCGCCCTTGCCGGCTCCCCCCGGCCGCCGGCGACCCACAACCGCCGTATCTTCCTCCTCAACACGCAGAGCAAGTTCAACGGCCAGACCAAGTGGTCGATCAACAACATCTCCCTGTCGCTCCCGCCCACGCCGTACCTCGGGGCGTTGAAGTACAACCTCCACGGCGCCTTCGACGCGAGGAGCCCGCCGGAGAGCTTCCCGACCGACTACGACGTGATGCACCCCCCGGCGAACCCCAACACCACCGTCGGGAGCGGGATCTACACGCTAGGGCTTAACACGACGGTCGATATTATCCTCCAGAACGCGAACAGCTTGTCGGCGAACACGAGCGAGATCCACCCGTGGCACCTGCACGGCCACGACTTCTGGGTGCTGGGCTACGGGGAGGGGAAGTTCACGGCGGAGGACGGCGACAAGAGGCTGAACCTGAAGAACCCGCCGCTGAGGAACACGGCGGTGATATTCCCGTACGGCTGGACGGCCCTGAGGTTCGTGGCGGACAATCCGGGGGCCTGGGCCTTCCACTGCCACATCGAGCCGCATCTGCACATGGGCATGGGGGTCGTGCTCGCGGTGGGAGCGGACGCGGTGGGGAAGATGAAGATCCCCAGCGAGGCTCTCGCCTGTGGCTTGACGGCGAAGATGATGGCGGCGAACAACGGCGGCCATAGCTGAGCCGTGCACAACGGCGACGAAAGATGATATTGCCAACGTATCTTGTTGGGTTTAATAAATAGAGTCAACCATTAAGTCCTAAGTTGAAGAATTAAATTATTTGGAAAAATTAATTTAGGTTTGATCTTTAGATTGAATTGACTGACAAGATAAGTCTTCGGGATTGGTTTTTCCTCTTGGTGGAAAAGGAAAATCTCGGTGGGTCGGGATTTTTCCATCACGTGGTTTTTCAACTGGGGTTGACTTCTTTTGCGTGAGATTAGTTGTGAAAAGAAAATGAGGGCAGAAAGTCCATTATGAATCATTCTGATGAATATGATCGCGTTTTCATTGTAATTTGTAATTTATTTTGCATTAATATAAAAATGAGTTGTGATTTTTTCCTTTTTACGCCATTGTGAAAAATGTTCATACGAAGGCCGAGATTTTTTTCTCTTTTGACAAGATACGATAGATAGGGGTGTTAACCATTCGGATTTTTAATAAACTTGAATTGATGTTTTAGGAACGGAACGACAACCCACAGCCCAAACCGAATATGACTGACCAAAGATCTGGTTCGATTCAAAGTTTTTAGTTTTTCCTCTTTTTCTTTTTTTTTTTTTTTTTGTAAAATTAAGAAGAGGTTTTGCTTAAAAGGAGAGAGAAATAAATTGTAATATTGAGAAATTGGGTAATTTTCAATTTCGTTTAATTAACCAAACTAAATCGAAATGAAATGACAATTATTTTTCAATATTCGAATTGAAACTCCAACCAAATTGAAAATGCACAAAATTTCGATTCAATTCGACTTGGTTTGGTTCTAACATCAGTTCTAACACCTCTAATGATAGGTCAAAAGATCTAATCATGGGTTAGATGCAGATCTAATTTGTTGCTCGAACTATCTATCATGTAAAGTCGGGAAAATTGTATAAAAAGTTATAAATCTATTGTACTTTTATCAATTTAGTTCCAAATCTTTTAATTTTGTTAATTAAGTCGATCTTGCCAATTTTCGTCAAAATTGTTGATGTGAATGCTAGTTGTTGACAATTGACAATTTTTAATATTATTTTAATATTTTAAAATTTCATTTATTAATTTTATCTTTTCCTTTTTTTCTTTTCTTCTCTTTTCCTCATTTTCTTTTTATTGTAGCCAGTGAGGTTTGTAGGGCCCTCACCTGCTATTAGGTGAAGGTCGCTTGGCTCTCATCGGCCATGTGTGAGGGTCGTTGAGCTCTCGCTCATGGCTATCAACGTGAAAAAATTTAGAATTCATCTAACGAAAATAAATGATTTAGAACTAAACTGGTAAAAATGTAATAGGCTTAATAGTTTCAGGACAATTTTGTCATTTAAGGATTCTTTCTTTGCAAGATGGGCCTAGCTCGGGCACAACTGGACTGGGCCAGGCTTTCTAACCGAGTGCCATGCCTGGCCCAACTTTTCCCAATTGAACTTCGAGCCCATGAGTTGTCCGGCCACTATTAGATGATGACAACATACTCTTAAATATAAGGTGAGGCATGAAATTAACTCCTCAAATTCTAAGTTTGTAATAAAGAAGTCCGGTGGTAAATTTACTTATCTGAAGCAAATTAAGTCCCCTTCACATGCTCGGGCCTCTTTTTTTTTAAATAATTATTTAATCCTCACAAAAATGAGCAATTAATTTTCATGACCTCTCATCTTCGGTATCACAAATTAGAAATCCATGAAAATTAGCATGTCTAATGAGTATGACAATGGACACTGCGATAATCATTTTACAGATCATGAATTCGATGACGTAAAGAACTTCTTGTTCTCTGTGAACACATTAGTTGGATAATCTAAGAACATCATAGTTAATTTTGTTTTGAGCAGGAATATGTGTCGAACATATGTAAAAATGAGATTTGGTACGAGTCATGGATTTATAGAATATTTAATGAACTTTTGAACAACTGAGCCATCACGTCCTTGCGCTTGGGGTGTTCATAGTTCCTAGTTCCTTGAGATTGACGCGGATTGGCATCCGAACCGGTGGAATCGACAGCCCGAAAATAGAGATAAGTACACAAAAATTGGGTGCAGGCGAAGAAGACCAAGGCTCACAAGCATAGGGCAAGAAAGACACAGGAATAGGCAAACAGAAACAAAGACCAGAAGGCCCAAACAGAAGTTAGGAAACAAGTCCTAGGTTGTCAGCGGAGGAAACCTTAGCACTAATTACTAGGCTCGATTCTTCAGTAGTTCGGTTCTCTCTCAGTCCATCTCTCTCTATTTTGAACCTGCTCAGTCTCCCAGCGGCCGTAGGCACTTATTTTAGAAGAAACAAGGAAAAAAAAAAAAAAAAAAAAAAAGAGTCTACAAGGCCAGTCCCGATCCAACCGAATAACCAAACTGGGATCGACCGATCTAATGCCCTAGTGGACGGGGTCGGTTTTCAATTCCACAAATAGGGAACTAGTCTTGTCTAGTCCGATTCCAATGGGAATCGACCCAAGAACAAATCACCCCTATCTTGTACAGCAGAAAAATTATCCAAAAAACCCTACACCTTTAACGATTTTAGGCTAAAATTATCCAAAAAGACTACACTAGTAAATGATTCTCCCCCCCCTTTTGAAGCTCTTTGTCTTTCTTTTCTCTTTTGATCCATTGGGAGTTTGTGGGTTTCAATAAATTTCTGCAGCTAACATCGGGTGAACACGGAGACTAGTTCGATCACTAGTCTAGTTGAAAAACACTGAGGAGGATGTTCATATTGTGGCTCTACAACCTCTTCGAGATTAGGCCGCTCTCCTCTTCTGATTTAGATTTAGGTTAAGTTTTGGAGATTTACTCTCTTGAACTAGATCTACATATAAATATGGGAGCTCTTAATAGGTATTTGATATGTGTTCACCACCAGGATGTTAGTGATGAGGACATTGAAACTAAATGCTCACCAAAAACTATTGCAAATGAAGTGGGAGATCTTAATGTGCACATCGAGAAATCTAGTGACAGGCCACCAATTTGTTATTGTGTCAAATCTGTTTTTGATGGACGAGAGTACGCTTCTTACTGCAGATTGTACTTTGTTCTTTGCTTTCTAGCTTTTGCTTTATTCAATAGTTACTTGGGCTTTTATAGGCTTGAAAGTCTTTTATATACTACTTGAGAATTATTATGATATACAAATGGCATCTTTTTTTAAACAAAAAAAATTGACGAATCATTACAGGATTTATGACTAAATTAACATAATTAAAATATTTAGAATTGAATAAGACATCATATAATAGGTTTTAAGATTTTTTACATAATTATCCCCTCACTTATGTTTAATTCATTTTGTGGAAAATGTAGCATTTATAAAATAACAATATTTTTCGATATTTGGTTGAAACTTGAAAATAAACGAGAAATTATTTTCTACGGTCGGTATGGAAAAATCGATTCAATTTTCCTATTGCACTCCTTTTAATAAATGTTTTTTTTTATATTTTCAAATTGATTTTTTTATTCTTCTTTCTAATTTTTCTTTTTTATTTTTTTTCCTCCTCCTTCTTCTTCCGTTGGTTGCTCGCCATAATGACGGCTAAGACTTTGGCCTTCACTAGATCGGTCAGCCAAACCCTTGCTTGAGTGATGAGCCTGAGCTCGTTTGTGGCCAGTCTTTGGTCATCACCGTGGCCAATGAGTGGCCAAGAAAGAAGGAAAACAAAAATGGAAGAAAAAAGCAAATTAGAAAAAGGAAAAATAAAGAAAAAATAATTTATTAAAAAAAAGGGTTAATATCTTGAAAAATCCTAAACCGGTACACCCGTGACAAATTTACCTTGACCGACCATAAAAACCTTAAACCGATACATTTATGACAATTTTACCTCAAACTAATTTATTCGAACGTAAAAAACCCAAAACTAGTAAATTTGTGATAAATATACATTCTGTTAAATTGGATTAATACCACTAAAAATCACAAAATTGTAAACTGTGACAAGCAAAACGTAAAATCTCAAATTAATATATCGAGTCAACCATCACGTGTCATGTAACTTAAGAATTTAACAATAAAATTTAACGAAAATTAATAAAAGGTAAATTTATTACAAATATACCGGTTTGGGGTAAATTTGTCAAATTTATATAAGTTTAGGGTTTTTGGTGGTTAAAAAAATAGTTTATGGTAAATTTATCACTGTTGTACCAGTTTACAATTTTTCAGGGTATTAACCCTAAAAAATTGAATTTTTTAAAAAATAAAAAAAGAAAGAAGTGGAGGCTAGCACGGGTGCGAGATAAGAGAGGGTGAGTGAGGAAAATGTTTGCCTCTATTTGAAAAGCAAGAAACATTTTTCCATATTTTAGATGACTTCTTTCCTTTAATAGACAATATATTCCCCAACAAGACCATTTTACATCAAAGGAACGTCGAAAAATTTTACATCAAGGAGTCGGGGATCTTGCTTTATCAACAGAGAATTTGGGTTCTCCAAACGAGAGGGGACAAAAATGTAAAAGATGAAGAGCGGAAGAAGAAGAACGTGAAGAGTTTGGGGTTTTGCTTTTAGGGTTTGTTAATTTCTATCTATAATTTTTTGGGACAAAATTGCCCATATTCCGGCCACTAGAAATGTCACAAGCTTGCCAGCTAGTGAACATTTTGGCCGGCCGGCAGATTTAGATCCTTATTTGAGACTTGTTAGCCACTTGGTCCTTATTTGAAATAACATCATACTCTGGTCCTTATTTGAGAAAGTAGGCTCACTTTGAGTTTTTATTTAAGATTTTCCCAAAAATTTAGAAAATATTTTTTATAAATAAACAGAGTCTTGGGCTCTATTCATTTTGCGAAAAATGTGGCATTTTTGGAAAATATTTTATAGAAAGTCATTTTCCGGGAAAATATAATTATTTTTCGGTGTTCGGATGAAATTTGAAAATGAAGTGAAAAATATTTTTCTCTATTTGGTAAGGAAAATATTTTCCTTCATATACTCTTTTTCATTTATTTTATTTTTTTAAAATGGATATTTCATATTTTTAAAAAATTGATTTTTAATTATTTTTAATTTTTAAAATTTATTATTAATTTCTTCCTTTTTATTTTTCTTTTCTTATTTCTTTGGTTTCCATCTCCTTCTTTCTTGGCCGATCGCCAACCATGGTGATGGCTTGCAACCGGCTATCGGCAAGCGTGGAGCTCGCCAACAAGCACGAGACTTGTCACTCACCAGATTGGCGAGCGTGAGCGTCGAACTTAAGACTCGCCGGATCGACGAACACGAGGTTCGCTCGGTGATGATCGACGACTAGCCAAGAAAGAACAAGATGAGAAACAAAGAAAAAAAAAAAAAGAAATAGAAAGAAAAAGGAAATTTAAAATAATTCGAATTTAAAAAAATTAAAAATAATTCAAATTAAAAAAATAATTCGAATAAAAAGAAAATAAGAAAGGGGAGGAGGAAGTGAAAATTTGTAGAGGTATGAAATAAGAAAGATTAAGTGAAATTTTCCCTAATTTAGAAGATTTTTTTCCTTTCATGAAAAACATTTTCTCCTATAAATTCATATTCCATGAAATAAATGTCAAAAAATCTAAAAAACGTTTCTTCATAAATTATTTTTCACAAAATAAACGGAGCCTTAGTCATCCTTAGAATTTCCAGGAAGCAAAAACGAGCGGAGCATTAATCATCCTTGGAATTTCCTGGAAAAGGGAATTGCAAACTGGACAGTATGAATCTTCTGTCAGCCGCCGTTGGCCACGCGGTGGGTTGAAAAAGTGGTCTCTCATGCAAGGAAAGAACTCCCAATGGCAAGCAAGCGACAGCTTTTTCCACTTCTTATTGCAATACAACCCGGATACAGCCGAACAACGCGACGACCAAGCTGCCCACTTTGGCAATACGATTTTTCATTTATTTTTATTGCCTCGATTGGCTAGTAATAAAATGGTCATTTGCTTAATTATAAGCTATTGCATTTATAAATGCCCCAAATACTTTTCTTTCTTTTAATTTACCTTTCGTCTCTACGAATACCTATTATGTCACCCTGTCTACGCGTATTACATTGGTATCCGGCAAGGTTGGCCGGCCACAAACATTTGATTTGAGCAGGAGATGTTATGACTTGAATAAACAATCCGCAACATTCGAATCAGACATTTTGATCACTTGGCCTGCACTTATAAAATTTGCTTTACTGCTTACTAATCAGGATTAACATTGCATGCGCAGCCCGGGGAATTATTCTAGACACGCCCTCGCATTTCTCACGAGTGAAACGAGCAATCGATAACATATCATTAGTATTGGATGCAGAATGTGTAAAGAAAAAAAAAGGACTTACATTGTCCGTGTATCTGACATATAAAAAAAGATTCAGCGGATGTTCCCCAACTATGATTTCATGTGATAAAATATGAGATGAGGGCCGCGTATGGAAATCTTTTATTCATTTATACAATCATGTGATAAAATATGAGATGAGGGCCGCGTATGGAAATCTTTTATTCATTTATACAATGAGAACACGCAAGAAGAGGATTGATCATGTCGGATGGTTTTTGGGGTTCGTGTAATGGTATGGTGGGGACATCCAAGGATGGACAGTTGTGCTCCATTAGTTAACGGCTGGTTTTTCCCCATCCCGACAGTGACCCGATCGAAGCGATGATGTTCTTCTTCTTCGCTCCCGCATTTTATTTCCCTTGTCCAACTCCGTCGTTCCTGCACCATTGACTAGATTCCGAGAGCAGAAGAGAGAGAGGGAGGAGCTGCTGCCTGTTTCTGGATCTTGATCTGAACCTCGCATCTCAGGCGGTTCTAGCGCATCAGGTATTGTGTTTTGGCCATCTTCTTTGTTCGTCTCGGGTAGACCTTGTTGATCTCTTGCTAATTATGACAACTATGTTAGTTAAGTCAAAGGCCAATTTGAGCTTTGTCCGCGATCCGAGTTCTTCACCCATCTCTGGCTTCCCCGTCCTTATGTTGCACCCCATCACTCGTGGGTCATTTATTCGCAACTGTCGTGTTTTCTTTTGAAATTTGAATTGTTACTTCGTAGTTAAGAAAATTATCCATCTAGCTAAGCACATTTCATTAAACGGAAAGGTCGATAAGGGGAAAGTAGTTGGGCCAGAAAGGTAAAAGTCCTGGCGATGACGAGCTTTCCAGTCTGAGGGAGGGAGGGAGGGAGGGAGGGACGAGATGAAAACCTCGACAGCCGTGCGCCATGCAGAAAATGCCCGAAACGCCAGCTCAAGTTCGAGCCACGCGCCAGGAAAATCACACGCTTTTCCGGACCAGGTGCTCACGTAGCCCCGTATCATTGGGTCATGACGATGGGACCGAGCCCCACTTTCGTAATTTCACACGGGCACGCGCACACGCGCGCACACGCACAGCTGTACGCGTCGGTAAATTGCCGCCTGAGCTCACGCGCTCGACTCGTTTCGCTTGCCCTCCGGTATAAATACCACCAGCACACGCCAGGGGCAAATCTCCCATCTCCTCTTCTTCTTCTTCTCCTTGATCACCCGTAACTCCATATACTCAACACCGCTTCTCTGCTCTCTGTTCGTTCGCAGCCGCACAGGGGCTCGAGGGCTTCGCTTCTCGACTTCGGCAACCATAGCCAGCTCGGCCGGCTCAGCAGACATGGCGGACCGGGTCCACCCCCGGGACTCCCCGCCCCGCCCGCCGGAGTACGGCTCGCCGCCGAAGCCCGTGCCCCCGCCCGACGACAGGCCCGTCCCCCACCCGGTCCGCGGCACCTACGTCATCCAGATCCCCAAGGACCAAATCTACCGCGTCCCCCCGCGGGGGGACGAGAGCCGCTACAAACGGCTCCCCACCCATCGAAAGACCCGCCGACACCGGCGCTGCTGCTGCTGCTCCCTCGCCGCGGTCGCCCTGCTGGTCGTCCTCCTCGCCGCCGCCGCCGGCGTGTTCTACCTCGTCGTGAGGCCGCGGTCGCCGGACTACGCCGTCAGCGGCATCTCGATCGCGGGGCTCAACCTGACGTCCTCCGCGGCGGTGTCGCCGGCGATGGACGTGACCATCCGGGCGAACAACCCGAACGGCAAGATCGGGATCCACTACCTCGGAGGGAGCTCCGCGGAGGTCTATCACGGCGCCGTGAAGCTGTGCGGCGGCGCCCTGCCGGTGTTTTACCAGCCGCCGGACAACGCGACGGTGTTCGAGGCGGCGCTGAAGGGAGAGACCATGGTCCTGGCGAGCCAGGTGCGGCAGGCGCTGGCCAGAGATCAGAGCCAGGGGAGTGTGCCGTTGACGGTGAAGGTGACGGCGCCGGTGAAGCTCAAGGTGGGGGCCGTGAGGACGTGGAAGATTACCGTTAAGGTGACGTGCGACGTAACGGTCGATAAGCTGACGGAGACGGCCAAGATCGGATATAGGTACTGTGATTACGGGGTCGATATATTCTGAGGGGACATGGTTTATTTTGTAGTATCAGAAAAATAATGAAAATGATTTAATTATTCTTTTTGTGGGAAGCCTGCGAGCTTTGGAGCTTGTCATGGACTTTAGGTGCGGTACAAACAAAATTCAATTTGCAGTGGAAAAATTGGAATATTATTGTTGATCATTCGTTGGTGACAATTACGTGCTTGATCATTGTGCATTTTGGGGTTTGACTTCGGATGTGTGTGAATCATACATTCTAAGGCGAGATTGACGGGGAGATGCAACGTGTATGGATGTTCTTGAAAAAAAAAAGACGGGCGAACCATGGCATCGGGAGAAAAAGAACACTTGATTAATAGTCTTCTACGGAAGGATGATTGAGTATGAATTTGGATATTGTAGTAGGGTTGAGAACACGAATCAATCAACTCGGGAATCATCTAGCCTAGGTCAATTCTGGGCGGTTTTCGGGAGCGTCAAACTGATTTCATAAAATTGAAACCAATGATTTGTGATCCAGTCCTCGGTTCCAGGCAAAAAATGAGCCGACCGGAGCAGGCCGCTTCAAATTGATGATTTTTTTATAAAATTTCTCACGCAAATTTCTTTTGCTTCCTTTCTCACATTTCTGCTCTCTTCTTTCCCTCTCCTCTCTAACTCACCAGTCGTCTTTCCTTTCTCTCCTCTCCTCTTTCCCTTTGGAAGCCCTAAATTGCCTCAAATTTAAATGAGCTCTGCCTCTCATGCCTCTCAACATCTTGCTCTCATCGCCGATTTTTCGTTTCTTTAAAAGCAATGGCTATGTAACTACGTTTCTTCAAGATTATTTGTAAATCAACCAGTTCTATTGGACTATGCGAGAACCAGATCAGACCAGTCCCTGGACCAAGCGATCTAAGCCCCCATGGTTTGATCCCCAGTTTTAGGCTACAGCCGAAGCAACTGGAAACCAATCTTTCTAGGCCGGTTTTCGGTTCCTGAGTGGGATTGAACCGAACCGAGAATTGATCATCCCTAATTCACAAAACAAGTTTTAGGCTACAGCCGAAGTCAATCCCCATCATCGGTTTGGGACCAACTTAACAATGAGTTTAGGCTTGTCGCATTCACTCCTTCGATCAGCGACGAGAGCAAACCTAATGCTCACTCCTCCAAAATCACATCGAAGTACCCAAAAAGGTGCAGGGATTCAAGACGGCTCGAGCGTAAAACCCTTCTTTTTTATGGGTAAGGGTTAGGTTAAATGTGAGGCTCCCTGCTTATCCAGTAATTTCTCCCATTGCTCACCACCTCATGACTTTTCCTTAAACACTTCCATGGTTTCCTGGCCCCGACCAATATGATTACCCGGGGACCGATCGATCACGACAATTTAGGAAGACAAACGGCACATGATTTCTCGAGTCACTGAAGACATAGCCGATTGTAAAAAAAAAATTATTACAACTTTTTTCGAGTTCACAAAACTAATATACAGGAACCTCTGTTGGCGAAGCTCTCTCTTTCCTTTCAATAGCACATCCTAAGCTAGAGCCGTAATGTAAACCCACCACCCTGTCTATAAACATCTCAACATCCAACTTTCTCTCGACCCTTTTTATTTCCTGCCACAACATGGCGATAATTATATAAACACCACCCCCCCCAACAAAAACCGTGCTTTATTTTCCACGTAAAAAGCCCAGAAGCAAAAAAAGAAAAGAAGAAGAAACTCACAGAATTTCTGGTTCCGGATATTTTCTGAGGAGCTTCCAGATGAACTTGATACTGTATGGTCGGTCCTCCCCTTAAGGCTGGATCAAGTTTCTGCATTGATTACTGACAACATATCATGGTTGGGACTTCAAATTATCATACTTACTCTTGCAATCTTGGATCTCCTTTTCAAGGGACACATACATATCGACAGAGGACTTCGCGTACTTATTCAACTTATCAAGAAATTCAACCAATCTCAACTGGAAGCGGTCAAGACCTGTAGTCCAGTCCTCCGAAGTGTGATCCTTCAACATGTTAACCTCCGAATCAGCCCCACTTCCACCTTCCCATGATGTTGGGGGTGTTTGAGCATGTTTCGCGTTCTTTCCTTGGTTCCTTTCTTGAAGTGGTAAAAACTGGCGAAGGTCTGCGGCCAAACATTTGATCGACTCTGTCACATCCTTGGAAGGCAAATCCTTCAGCTTGTCCAACCACAGTCCACAAGTGGCATAGATTGGCGGCCCGTGCTTCCACAGTGGCGTTTGTTGGGTCCCCCTCCTTTTTCGCTTTGGAGTTTTTTGGGGATGCAGGTAGCACTTCCCGAGCCAATTGTTGATGGCCTCCAAGTAGGTCTTCTGGGCTCCAATCCACTTTGTAAACCTTGAAGATAGTAAACTGAGTTCATTTTCAAGAAGGAGGGTGCTCTGCCGGTGTCCTTCTGAGTGCACCGGGATTTTAGTGTCGCTGCTGCCACGAGCCACTGAGATTATGTTGAACTGAAGCTTGTGACACTCAAACATGACTTCCCACATCCGACCTAACCTGCATCATGAGAAGCGGCATCTGTAGATGAATCCCTCAAAAGAAGATCGAATTCACCACAAATCACTGACATAGATACTCCAAAATGTGGAGACCAAGATTTAAGGAGGAAGGCAACAAATCAAGTAGAAGCAGCAGAATATCAAAAAGCTTCCACCAGCTACGGACTTGTACTTGCCTTTGCTGCACTAGAGCTTTCCAGAACCCAAAAACAGTCCGTTATCAATCAAGCGCATCAGCAGACAGTCATCTTCTTATGATTTATTCGACTTAAAGTTTATACTGTCGTAGCCATTAGTCATTTTTCCTACGTATGTTATCAGATTAAATGTTCAGCCTTCAAGTATTGAGTTATCAGCACTGCTTATGGCTTTTCATGTTTAACATGCCCTCAAATTAGCATTGTGACTCCAAATTGTTCTCTCATTGTCGAAAAAAAAGGCATCTAATAAACCAAGAGGAACAGTTTTCACAGAATATATTTGTCATCTTAGGACTAATACATCCTGAACATATTAAGTGTACTAACTAGGAGTTGATTTGATTGTTCCACCAATCCTTTGCGTCAGGGATGAAGCACCAAGAGAAAATTGACTAAAAAGCAACTATCCTCAGTCAAGCATGAGCTGACACCTGCAACATATGACTGGCCGAGTACATAGCATCATAGCTCCACAACTGATGCGCACACAGGAAAAAGAACGCAACTAATATAGATATCAAAAAAGGAAGCCACCTGGCACCTACCCTTCAATCAACTCTTCCAGCTGAGGTTGAAGCTCTTTGTCACGTAGTTCTTCTATTCTCTTTGAGATGGAGTCAATTCTGTGAATGGCAACTATGATCCTCGAGTGTAGATCCTTGATGGAAGCACGAGTTTTACCAATTCTATCAGTTCTTTCCTTTAAATCCAGGTGTCCTTTTGATTCCAATTGCCTTAGAATTTTACATTTGATGTCATAATTCCTCCTGATCTCATCACAGGCCTGAAATATCAAACATTTGCAATTGACCTTACTTTTAAGTAAACAGAATGAAAAAAAATGAAGGCAAGAAAGCAAAGTTATTCTCTTCTAGAAGAATCCCCATATAGCACAATAAAAGATAAGTTAGGGTACCCTTCACAGCATGTCTAAATGTTGTAATAGAAAATGAAGTCAGTTCACATGATATGTTGCAAAATATTTGAAGGAACAACACGGTAAGAATCTAGAGAAGTCACTTCATGGGTGCTTCTACAGATAAAAGAAGAAGGCAATAACAGAAGGATCTCTATTTAAAACACCACCTGTGGAAGTAAAACTTCTCCACAAGTAGCATTCTTCACCGTCAATGTGTATGTCGGTGACAATGCCAATAGTTACCACCAACAGAACGATGGTAATGAGAGCCATTCACAGAGACTTTTTCTCCACTTGGCAATATGGATCCATAGAGAAAATTAGAAGAGAGAGAGCAAGAAAATCCAAAACATAATCCCTTCTGCATTTTTTAACTTCTAAACCATATTTTGAGGGTCTGTTTACTGAACTTTCAATTAGATATCACAACATGTGACAAGATACGGATCTGTGAAATCACAAGAGATATGCCCTAGTAAAGCTGCCAAGACAAAGATTACCAGCAACCTATTTGTTGTTAGAACGATAGCCACAGATATAACAACCAAACAAACTGTTTCACTCCCAGCACAAACATCAAAATCCAATTCAACTTGAATCAGATATATAGCTGACTAGAGTCAGCCAGATCAACTTCCAAATAACCAAACACAGCTTGTTGTAATTCAATTGTCATCTGGAAACTACTGTTAACCGTTCACACCAATTTAATCACCATTAAGCATCATAATGACGATAGGACGAAAGGTACCCAAGAATCCAACATACAGTTAAAAAATTTCTTCAGATGAGTCCACAAATTCATTTTGTTTTGGCAGACCACAGGAGTAAACATGCCAAAAATCCATATACATATATATACATATATTATAGTCTAGTCATGACAAGTAGTTCATAATAGTACCTTGACTTCATCATAGAGCTTTCTCTCCCAGGCATATAGCCTATCCAAGGTTGAGGCATGGCTTCCAGATATCATACAGACACTGCCAATGTAATTGCCATTAAGCTCCTCAGTGTCATCCTTTGAATTCAATCCTAAAGGATTCCTTGATGAAGAAGAGCGAGATGATCCCGTCCTATGCCAAGTTAAGTACTTCGTTGCCGCTTGAGCAGGTTCTAGGTAACAAAATTATGACAAAAGGTTAGTAACACATACAGAGCAGAGACAAGAATAATCAACTGTCAAAGAAACGGAACATCATTCAACTACACATTACAAGCTACAAATAGTTGCTTTGGCTTTCCAGAACAGATCATAACATCAGCTCTAGTCCATTTTTGCCCACACAATGCAGTAATATCTTGCTGAGATGGCCTACTTTTGACGTACTTTCTTTAACTCATGAAAATTGATGAAAGAACCAATGCACCAATGCCATTTCTCCAGTTATTGTAGTGAGAGATCACAACCTTCTTCAAGAGTTACATAATTCTGAAAAGAACATACCTTCTTGAACTTGCCAACGATCCTCCCCGCAAGAAAAACATGTCCTGAGGTACACGGACAATACTGATGCACCTGCCACATCAAAGAGCTATGCTGTTGGAAGTATAAAAGTGCAACTCAGAAGAAACCTAGACCGTTAACCACATCCTGTAGCTAAATAGGCATGTAATATTGATCAAGGTCATTATTCAGAATGTTATCCTCGACAATTTTCAACTGATACAAGAAGAAAGTGAGTGGAAGAGAGAAGAGTTCTATACGTTCTTTCCCCGAAAATATTGGACGAGAATGGAACTTGTTGGCTTCTAGCTTTCTTGGAACTTCTCTCCCAGATTCTGATGCTTTAATGAAAAGACCTCCGATATCTTTAATGCTTGAAGAGAAGTCCTTTGCCGTCAACTTTTGTTCGTCATAGTTGTCTTTCATGGGAGTCCTCTTTGTCTCGGATGATGGAGCAACGGCAGGTGATTTGCCCCTTTGTGATGACAGATCAGGAGACTGGTCTTTGTCTCCATTCACGAATTCACCTTCTGAAGTTGCACTTCTCATTGAAGGCGCGGTGGGAGGGGGACTAGACATGGATTCATCATTTACCCGATTGACATTTTCAAATCTGCGAACCAGGGTCTCTGTATAAGGCTCATCAAATTCATCATCTGAATCCTGGAATTCTTCTTCAGTTCGGTCCATAGAACCCTTCTCTTCATCATCTTCCAACTCGGGTATGCCTTCCTCGTCCCTAAGCCTTTTGATGTCATCAGCATCTTCAAACCCCCGGTTCATACCCTTCCCCCCTTGAGGAGACATTTGATGATCGATTGGATGGAACAAACCAAAGAAATCCCATTGGGGCGTTCCAGGTGGAACAGGAGAATCTTCAAATGCTGACAGACCTGGTTTTTCAGAGGAATCCGGTGTAGTATTCCGCGGGGTACTAGAAAAAGTCACTGTCCCTGTGATAGGTGATGGCAACTTTTCTTGAACCTCTCTAGAATAGCTACCCGTGAATTTCATATGATTCGCATGATAAATGGTAGAGGTAGGAGGAGGAGATGGAGATGGAGAAAGAGTATAGGCTGCATCTGCACGATGCGAAAATGATGGAGAGGAGAATGAAAAATGGGAAAGGGACTTCTCCGTCAATGCAAGTGGCTCCGGTGTTGCACTGGTGGATGTATACACAGATGATCCCACATGGGCATTGGGTTCGACAAACTTCCCGAGAGCGGTTCCTGTGTCCCTTAGAGACTTAATGTAGAGAACATGAGCCTCCGCAAGAAAACACCTACCATCAAGGGCTTGCCTAACAAACTTCTTCCTTTCCCGGCATAGCTGCAAGGCCTTATCTTCTTCAACCTTAGAATTCGCGGCCCCCATGCTGCAACAGAGCAATGTAGATAGGCTACTCAGCAAGTTAGACAACAAGCACAAGACTACTTCTAGAAATGCCCCGCCCATAAAAAGAAAAAAAATCTTAGCATAGATGAAAGTACTAATTGCCAGAAACCATGGCATTCGACACTAAGTTTAACTCCCTAGCTGGAAAACAAATCACGCCAAGGAGCCTAACTAAATGAATCATGTCACCAGGGGAAAATGTTCTAGCGATTCGGTGGCGTCGCCCCCATTCCCTTTAGCAGAATCGATGGTAAATGATGTTAAAACTCCGCCACCACGAGCTGCAGAGCGTCAGCTGTCTACCTTAGCTGATCTTGAAAACGGCAGTTTTCATTTGGCCGAAAGAAGGAAAGAAAAGGAGACTGGAAATTTGGAGAACCCGTGTCCTAAAAGAAGGAAAATCGAGGAAATAGGGGAAATGTCCACAAAGATACACGAATCGCAGCATCCTAAGTCCAAGGGCGAAACTGATAAAATCGGTACAAGAAGCTACGAAACGCCGGAAATGGGGAATCGCTCAGACCGAGAGATCTTCGATACACTCGAGCAATCATTCGACGCATGGAAAGAATGTTCCTTGCCCGAATGTACATGAGAGATAGAGAGAAAGTTGAAGGGAGGGAGGGAGGGAAGGAGATCGCAATTCAATCCGCAGCGCCGACATAACATATTCGAAATCCGCGTGACTATAGATACGCGAAGGCCAGACAGATTACATTGCCAAATGAATCCAGAAATACAGTACCCAGCGGGGCCGAGAGAGATTCCGCCACCAGCTGCTGCTGCTGCTGCTGTACTACTACCAAAATCACCAACGCAGATCCTATTTCTGCCTCTTAAAAAAAAAAAAAAAAGAATAAAAAGATGAGGAGGCGAAACACGCCGGGAACGCGGCGAAATTGAGGCTCCGGCGAAGCCCACCAACCGCCCGCAATCGATCGCGGCGAGCGCCGGAACGCGAATGGAAAGGACAGCTCGAAGGCGAAACGAGAAGGGGAGAGAGAGAGAGAGAGCTGGCGGTTACCTGAGACTGAGGGAGAGGAGTGCAGTCAAATCAGAGTCCTCCGCGGCGAGGCGAGAGAGAGAGAGAGAGAGAGATTGAGGAATTCAGAGAAGGACAGGGCCGCCGCAGGAGAGAATCATCGACCCATTTCCACGGTGATGAAGAGAGAGAGAGAGAGAGAGAGAGATGAACGGCGGGCGCGGCGGTTTCCGATTTCATGCAGACGCAGGGGGAGTTAAGGAGAGAGAGAGAGAGAGAGAGGGAGATGGAGAGGACGACGAGCGATGAGTGAGTGGAGTGGAGTGTGGGACCCGCATGCCTCCGTCCTGCTTTTTTCGCCTCGGCTCCTCCGTGGCCGTAGGATCTTGATCGAGATGGACCGTCGGGATTCGCCTATTTTTTTCCTCTCCTTTTTTTTTTTTTTTTTTTCCTTCTCCCTTCTCCCTTTTCTTTTTTTCCCCCATTTTCAGATTTCGTTGCGTTGCATGTACGTGCAGCGCTTCCTCGTCTTGTTTTTATTGCTTTTTTTGCATGTTCTCCTCTCCTCTTTTGTTTTTTGTCCCTCTTTTTCGCCGGCGTCACCGTCAGCTCGTCCGCGTCCGTCTCCCTTTTGGCTAAACAACGCTATTTCACATGTGATGCGGACCCCATCTCTTTCCTTATTTTCACGTCCCCACTTCATTTTATTAAATGGGTCGATCGGGCATTTAGGGGCGGTCCATTCGTGAAAATTAATTTTGAATTTACTCAGGATCACGGATTGACCGATCTCCCGTCCAAAATAAACGCTCTTCACGAAATCGAAATTGCATTTGCCGACTGAATGAGTAGAGAAGTCGCGGCATAGGAGACCGGAGCCAGCACTCTATCCAAACAGAGCAAAGAGTTACGGCTCTGTCGTTTTCGCATTTCGAATTTTATAGAATTTTTTAGAGGTGGTTGTTTCATGCTAAGACGACTTATGAATTGATTATGTGAAGAGTAATCTTCCCTTAATCTTTAAAAAGGATGCGATCCCGATGCCACCTAATTGCATGATTGGAGTCCACACTCCGGGTCTCTACCTGCCTCGCAATTCGAATCTTTTGGGCTAATCTTAAAGTATAGCTTTGAGGGTTTCCATGCCAAAGGAGAAGAAAAAAACAAATGGCTTTCAGAATTGCTAGTTTAGGTCGTTTGTCGCATGCGCTATCCTATGTTATTATCACTAAATATTCAACTGCTTCAATCGAAATTGACCTTGCTTCATTAAATGACTCTCGACATCAAGAGATGTCACTCTCATTCAAATGCATGTGTTGAGGAGATGAATGATACCGTGCTATTGAAATTTTGTTCCTTCATTTTTGTGAGTGTTTTAAGTGGTTATTTTTAAATATATATATTTTTTTTTTGAAATCATTATTTTTCTGCCAGATAATGTACACCCTTAAAAGATGTTAGGGATAACGATACAAATAGTTCATAAACTTTTAATTCATTCAATATGGTTTATGAACTTTAACCCAAAATGTAACATGGTCCCTGAATTATTGATTTGTTTAATTCGATCCTTTGACTTTTGGTATATGTTGAACTTACTCTCTAAATTTTTTCGAAAATATTTAATATCATCATTCCATTCATTCGAGAGGCAATATTAAGCATTTTCATATAGTTTAAGAGCTGAGTTGATTATATACCGAAAGTTTAAGGGCCGCATTCAATAAACCTAAAAGTTCATGGACCACATTGCATACTAGATTAAAGTTCACAAACTATATCGAATGAATTAAATGTTTATGGACCACATTACATATTGAGTTAAAGTTCATAAATCATATGGAACGAATTAAAAGTTTTAGGACCATGTTGGGTGTTTGGTCAAAAGTTGAAGAACCATTTGTGTAAGTTTCCTAAGAGGTTACTATCTTTTCCCTCTCACGGTGATATCGCAATGAATCCCCCGGAAAAAGTGGGGACCTTTATTTCCTGGCAAAAAAGGGTGGCAAAAGCAAAGAAAGGATCAGCTTTCAGGAGCGGCCCGGTCACAGATGCGAAACAAGCACAAATTATATATTCGTAAGTACAGTGCGCCTTTTGCTTTGGTGGACAGAGCGAGAGAGGGGGGGCGAACGAAGGGGGACAACTGGGAAAAGTCCCCAGAGCCAAAGCAAAGCAGCATGGCGAGTGAAATCTTTTTGCATGCCACGCTTTCATTCGTGGATTAACGTCCTTTTTTAATCGTTAATTTTTCGAAACCAATTCACGATGTCGGACAGACCTATCAATCTTTCCAACGACCCCTTTCATCTATCTCTTTAATAAAGCTCGGGGAACCGTTTCCGGATCGGGGGAATTCACGAGACGAGCGCACCTTTTTTGCCCTAAATTGAAGAGCGCTTTTGGAGGGAGATCAAATCGTTGGCGATGAGGAGCGAATTAGGTGGCCCGCCACGGGAATCATTAGGCGTGAGACAATGAAGTTCTTGTAATTTACAACGACAGGATTAGCATATTCTCTTTCTCTCCCTCTTTACACGTCACCGGCGGAAATATTGCGATTAAAGGTGTACGAACCCTTTTCGTGACGTCGTGGAGAAGGACTCTCCGGCGTTTCTTGGTCACGCCCTACGCAGCCTAGAAAAGTAGCTACGGAAGGCGGACGCGAGCAGCGGGGTCCGACAGGGCCGGCCTAGGTTGTCGTGGTCCGTCCTTACGACCATCGGTGCTTAGTGTAACTTTTAGTAAGGGTATGGGTCTCGATTCATAGGAAAATTGTCGATATAAGGTTACAGAGGATCTGATCCCTGGTGAGCAGGCGGAGTGGCGAGGTCGAGGGGCCGTAGAGTAGTGCGCCCCTAAGTTGTCGAATGGCTTTTGTAGATTGAGCTCATATTTTATTGAAAATTCATGCTTAAGTCCATTGATAACTATTGGATATATGATATATTTCTAAAGAATTCTAATAGATTGAACCCATATTTTATTGGATGTTCATGCTTAGATCCATTAATAACTATTAGATGTACTAATTAAAGTGCAATTCTCTATTGAATGTAGTCATAATTTAAGGATAAATCGGGATAAAAATTGCGTGTCTCAATTTCTTTTCTCGCTTTTATTCTTTATTTCCTTATGGTTATGCGCCAAATCTTAATGAGAACCATGCAATCCTTTTATATCACTCCTTACAGAGTTGGAAATTCCAAATCAAATTAGTTTTGTTTCATCCAAAGCTGAATCGAATAGAACCGAACCTATCATGCAGACAAATGGGGCGTGATTCACTTGGAAAGAATGTCAATCGGAGAGATTCCTATGTTATTTGGACGTGGTACCCGAAAAGAAGTATTTTGCATGGGAAGATGACCTGTCGATTTCGAATGGGACGGGCGTAGGATTAAAAAAAAAAGAGCGGATGGTTTTGGACAGTAACGTCGACAAAATGACTTTGAAAAGAAAGCATGATTGCTGGTGGCTAACCACACTAGGTTTTTTTATAATCCTCGAGAGAAGATTCCTCCACATGAGGGGGATTGGCAAGTCGTCTTGCTAGACGGTTCCCTCTTCCTAGTCCATTTTCACGTAGAAGTGAACTCCTACACGGGAACGGTTGTACTAGACCGATGCCGAATGAAGTAGTCTGGGCAATTTTTTAAAATAAAATAGGATAATTTTCTAAAGAGTCATAAATTCGACGATCAATTCGATTCTAAATTTTTTAATTTTGGTAATTCACTCTTAAGTCTTTTGACAATTTATCAATTTAATCAATATAATTATTTTATTTAATTTTAATGGTAAATCGCTTATCTTGATTAATTTAAGTTGGGATAGGGGCGGGTGAAAAATAAGTGAAAACGTGAAGGTACAGGATGAGCATAAGTGGGTCAGAGATAGAAAGCCGCATAGGAATTAAAGAAATTGGAGGACGCCATGTGATCTGAGTAGGATAGGATCCAAGGGGAATAATGAAAAGAACGAGAGGGAGAGGATCGCCGTGCGTCAGTAGAACTTCGCTTTGTCCGGTTTCGACCTCCTTATTTTTAGTGAAGCGTTAATGTGGAATCTGGTTGGCGTACGGAACGAGGGGAGGGGACCATCATTCATTCCGCAGTGGAACGGCTAATTTCGACGAGATTCAACGTCAGATTAGTTCTGACTGATGCATCAGGCAAAAGTATCTTTCACGCTAATTGGAGCGAACAATCTTTTCTTTTTCTTTTCTTCTTTGTACAATCATCAGCAAAATTGACTCCACGTATTTCGCAAAAAAATAATTTACAAGGAAAGCCTGCCCAAATTTTCCCAAACTCTTTTTACAGAAAATAAATTAATCGAGAAACAAAGTATTGTAAAATAGGAAAAAATATTTTTCACTTCTAAGAAAGAGGAAGACATTTTCTTTACTTACTTTTTCTTATCTCACGTCCATGTTGACATTTTTATCTCTTTTTCATTTAAAAAATTTTAATTTTTAATTTCTTTTTCTTTTTCTTCTTTTTCTTCTTTTCTTTACTCTATCTTGGCCAGTCGTCAACAACTGGCCATAGGCAAGCCTTGAGCAAGCTTGAGATTCACTGCTTGCTCAATCGACGACGAGCGAGGCGAGCAACAAGCTCAAGCCCTAACTCGCCGCTCATCCAATCAACAACGAGCTAGAGATCAAGGCTCGCTAATTTGGCCAATAGCAAGCTCGAGGCCTCTGTGAGCCCACTTGCCTAGCTCACCAATCTTGATGAGCAGCTAGCTCAGGCCTCGCCAAATTCACAATAGATCGGAGGGTGTGAGCCTCACCTTCGGCCAGTCATCAACTAGCGATTGGCCAAAGAAGAAGAAGACAAAAATATTGAAAATAAAAATAAAAATATAAAATGATATAAAATCAATTTTTAAAATATAAAAAACAATTAAATTTTATATTTATAAAATAAAATAATAAATATTGAAAAGGAGTGCATTAAAGATAATTTTTCCTTTATCGAATAGCTAAAATATTTTCACTTCTTTTCAAGTTTTGACCCAATATCATAAAATAATTACATTTTTTTAGAAAATATTTTTCGCAAACACCATATTTTTTGTGAAACGAAGAAATTCTTTTTATGTCTTCTTCCTCCTCTCTCTCTCTCTCTCTCTCTCTCTCTCTCCGAGGCACCGTATGTTACGTTGCAATCTTTAATTCATGCCGCGATTGTCCACGCATCATCTTTCGTACCCGCTATAATAAACCACTCCCCATGCTTGTCCCTCTCTCTCTCTCTCTCTGAAGCACTGTATGTTACATTGCAATATTTAATTCAGACCGCCATTGTCGGTGCATTATCTTTCGTACCCACTATTAGAAACCTCTCCCCATGCTTGTCCCTCTCTCGCTTTGTGAAGTACTATATGTTACATTGCAATCTTTCAGACCGCGATTGTCCATGCATTGTCCTTCGTACCCGCTATTATAAACCTCTCCCCATGCCTGTCCTTGACTCGTTATTCGATTTAAGAGAAGAAATCGTACAGAGAGTAACGCGAGATTCGAAACATGCTCGGCGTAATTTTTCCACGGTCCAGTACGGATGAACCTGTGTAAGCATTCTCATCTCATGCGAATACAGGGAGAGGTATCGACCCAAAAGGCATTCGGGGGACAAAAGAAGCGTGGGATTAGCGATTCGAAGTGTACGTCCACGTGGGAAAACTTTCGTCTTTCGGGAACCGAGCAAGAGGTAATCGGCTCACTTTTGCCTTTTGTCCTTCTGCTAAAGAATCAAAGCTACAAGCTGGCTTGCACGCAGCCTAGCAAAAGAAAGAAAAGCATAGCTGGGTTGATGCATCCCTCGATCCCGATGGTAAAATATGATGTTTCCGGTCGGACGAATGGCTCGAGTTTGTACATTCCCTCAAACTTCTCGCTTTTCGCAAGAGACTCGTGTGTCGACTTTGTAAAATCATTCAGACAAGTCAAGAATTTAAGTACTTTACTAAATGAGAGCCGAGAGGTGCACGCTTCTTGTCACTCTTCGATTCTTAATGCATTAGAGGAGGGGCATGGCACGGACCTATTGGAGATGATCGTACTATCTATACAATCAGCTGCATTGTCCACTTAGATGCACTTCTGCCCTTTAGCTTGAAAGTATTGCTTGTGCAATAGATTAGTCACATCAGGTAATGCCTATCTGACAATTTTTTTCTTCCCCTAAATCAACCATGAGCGAGAAATATGCATTTAGGTCATTAAAAAGTGTCTTGATAAAAAAATATATCTTCCATGGAATTTTTTTAATAATTTAAAAAAAGCGATTTCCTTTCTTTCTTTATTTTGTGGTAAATGGTAAGAATTATATTAACTTAAGCCAAAGAGAAGCAAGAAGCTATACAATAAGAACTCGACACCAAAAACTTACACTCACAAGGACAAGAACAGTCAAAGTGAGTGGAAGGGTGCCAAGATAAAACAAGACCAACTGCACAAGGGCAAAGGAAAAGGAAAGCCAAAATAGCGGCAAAAGCAAACCAAATGACCTAAACAGGGAGCAAAAAGAACAAAGAGCCCAACAAAGAGCCCAACAACAACACAAGTGCAGAGTGAACAACCCCACAGTAAGATTGGTAGGTGAGTATAAAGACCAACCGAAGAGGCTCCCGAAATCCGAAACAGCATCTTCAAGGCTTGGCTGCAAGGACCAATAGAACCTTCAAAGAGGGTGTGAGAGAACCCCCTACTCCAAAAGGTAAAGTGATTTCCTCCGTATTATAAAAAGAAAAAGAAGTAGTTTTCTCCCAATTTAAGTTAGTTATTTTCACTCGATCATAACTATTTTCCGTAAATCGATTAGTTTTCCATCATTTAAACAATATAAAGTCAAAAATAAAATTTCCTAAAGACAATTTTCCTTCAAATAAATGGACTTTCCTAAAAACTTCCCTCCAAACAAAGGGATTGTAAGTGGAAATATATACAAATATGCAACCATTGTTCAATGTGCAATTCACTCGAATTGACTCCCCACATAGCAATAGGAAAAGGCAATTGAAATTACACTTGGCTTCACTAGTATAAGCGTTGGTAAAATGACTTAAGAGTATTATCTCGTGAAAGAACATGGCACAGAATTCCTCTCCCCTCATCACAAAAAGGAGGCCGCGCTTGAATGATTCTGGAAGGTAAGGGGAAATCAGCCTCATAACTAGCTCGTGCCAAAACAAGCAGCAGCACACGAGCAGGGTTACCAAATCCAGATAACAGAACATTTTCTACACATCGCCAACGACATACACGGAAGAAACAAAAAATATCAGAACCCAATGACTTTCCTATGCACATGCTGTCCTCCAGAACCCACATCGCCATCATGATCGTGATCATGAAAAAGGAGAGTTAGTATTCCCACCAAGCAGAGGACTGAGCCTACGAGAAGCTTGTCATACCGCTCCACCCAGTGGAATTTCAGCTGGCTAGCTCCATAAAACGAGAGAGCCACCAATGAGGTCATCACAGTTATGGTGCTGAAAATCCAAATACATTACCAACAACCAGCAGTTAATCTTCACTCTCCCAGAAGGGGGATGAGAAAAAATAGAAAAAACAGAAAGATTTCTGTCCAAGAACGTAGCAGTCTAATGATAGAAAATGTTGTCAATCCTCTAAATATCAGACGATTGAATAAGCGACCAACAGCATTCACATACATGCACTAAAAATAGCAAATTGACAAATATCATGTTACGTACTTATCACGCCAAAAATCTTAACATATGTTATCTAAATTTTGTTTCTATTTACTGTATAACTATTGTAGAGAACAGTCGCGTACTCTACTATCATTTCACCATTATAAAAAGGATACATATCAGAATATAAGATTTCAATGTCTACCTGAAGAGCAGCACAATGATGGCAAGTACCATCATGGAAGATGAGTTTCCCACGGCAAGAAACACAGGAAGCGTGGTCGCACAAGGAGATAATGCTGGTACAAGAACCAGACCGGCAACAGCCATTTTCTCCATAGGTTGGTTGTGTGAATGACTGTGACCACCCTTTCCGGAAATAAACAACAATATGTAGCTACCACCAAGAATTACAAGCAAAAGAGAAGCGAGTTTATGGACTGTTTCTTCGCCAGCAATCGTATTTGCCATTGTAATAGCAGTGATGCCAAGAAGTGAAGTAGAAATTACATGCAAAACTGCCCCAAATGCAGCTGCAGAGAGAAAAAAAGATTCGTTACAAGAACTACCAGCACCTAAGACTATCATTTCAATAGTAAACCAGACGAGACTGAAACATGTTACAATGTTTTTTAAACAGATGAAATTTGTTGCTATGAAGAATCCTCCATTCACATAGCAAGAACCTTCCCAGGGGCAATTACCTCCAGCGAAACTTTCCACTTTTTACTAAGCAGCCACCTACCAACTAGGCCATTCCAGTACGCAAGAATACTATTGACAGCTTTGGCATCGGTACCCTTACACAACACTCTCAATGCCACAGCAGATCACTGCAAATTTTGCGAGTTCCGCAAGGAGTGTCATAGCATTCTAAATTTTTCCGCTTATCTTCACCATTGAGATTATCTTTTCCGGTTTCCTTTCCCATGCATAAATCCAACTATTAAGTTCTTAAACAACCTTAGAGCCTAACCTTTCCTATCCAAGTAGAAAATCTAATCCAAGTTTTTTCTCCAACATAAACAATTGAGCCCCACTCACTTGTAAAGAAGAACCAAGAGCCCCCCTAACTGTATTCTTTGCAGCCTAAAAATGCAGCACATTTCCTCTACGATTGTTCAGAGATTCACATCTTCCTAAAGCAAAGTAGCATAATTGCAACAAATGTATCAACGTCCTTCACTGTCCATCTGGCATGTTCTCAAGCACGATTGATTCGGACAAAATAACAGATCTGCGATAAATCTCACCTCCATGCACAAGAATTCAACATGAAACCACAACCGACACGCAACGCCTCAAGTAAAAGTCATGAAAATACCGATACTGTCCACAAGCTGGAAAACAGCAAATTGATGCGAGAACTAAGAAGACACTCAAAAAAATTATCTCCTCCTAACTCCTCTGCATCTACAGGCAACGAAATCAAACGTAAACGCACCCGACACGAACCGCCGCATCGGAATCAGGAACTGAGATCTGGCGAGCAACGCGCAAGCAGCAAAAGACTCGCGACGAAAATGAGGACACGGATAGGAGGAGGAGGAGACAGACGTACTGACTAGGAGAGTGCGGGAGAGGTTCCACTTCTGGGCGCGGCCGACGATGGAGAAAGGGAGCCAGTGCGTGGGGATGAAGGAATGCAGGAGCGACACCGTCGCGATCCCACCGATCGTCGACAGATCCTCGGCGCTGAAGCCTTCCATCCGGCGCCCCGATTCCACGGAGACCGTCGAACGCGGAAAGTCGCCGGAATCACGATCTGGCCGCGGGATCGGGACGGGAGCGTCGCATTCGAGACGGGAGGAGAGCGCAACGGTCCGAGCGCATGAATGGACGGCGGCGAATGCGAGAGAGGAGGCGAGAGCGAAGCGGAGATCTAGCGGGCGAAGAAGCTTACGGTCGCGCGGCTGCGGATTTCGCACTCGAACGGGAGAGGAAAGGGATGGAAGCGTGGAGGTTCGCAATTTTTTGGGAACTTCCCACGGAAACGAGCTGAGGAGTTAGGAAAGGAGAGAGAAAAGAGAGAGAGAGAGAGAGAGAGAACGAAACTGGATAAGTTCGGCTTGGATGGGCCTCCGCCTCCGTTCGTGGCCCATATCGTGAAGTTGGCAATCGTCACCGGCGAGGGATGAGCGACGAGGGTCCGGGTACAGCCAGCAACCGCGTCGCGCGCTCAAGAGCCCAGAATCAAGTATCGGCCGTGACGAGCTATTTACTGCCGGCACAAAATAGACCGATGCACGGGACAGAGCTTAATTCCCCGATTTTCGTTCTCTTCCTTGTATAGTGCATTGGTGAAGTAGGGGATAGTAAAAGAAAATGACCCGAAACCCCATTTTCATGAAATTAGTACCTGACAAAAGACTCATCACCTCTCCTACCTCGTGACCCCACATCCGAAGAACAGCACATCTCAAGGATTGCTGATTCCAACATTGAGGATTGACCTCGCGTAGATGGAAATGGCGTTAAATGCCCTTACCGAAGTAAGATTATCGATACAATAATACACCTTAACTTGACCAGGCCCTGCATGGACCAATTACTCGATGACAAAAGCTTCCGTGTATCAATAAAAAGGACATGGCCGATTCAGAACTCTTGGATGATAATGATAAAAGCTCAATTTGTTCGTCCGTAAAAACTTGTTTAGACGTAATCCAACATCCAACACATAAAAGGGCTACAAAAAGCTTCTTCGGTTTCACAATCAAACTTCTTGGATCAACATAAAAGCTCATCTGAATAAATGAAACACAATGCCCAGCTGAGCCAGTAAAGAAATGAAAAATCTAAAGTGACATCTAAGCGTTCCAAAATCTTAATGATCGCCGCCGGGCATGCTCTTGATGATGTCAGAGTCACCTGAAAATCACAATTCATTCTCCATCAAACCAACTTCATGTAAATCAGAAAACCGTAGTGGCATTAACCAACAGGAAGTGACCATCAACTCACCTGGGTCAATAATGCTGAGGCAGCATACCCTATAGTATTTTCCGCAGGCAGTGCCTAGGTCTACGTTGTCTGATACAGCAAAACAAGAATTGTTCAGAAAAGATTATCAGAAAACATGGTGAAAGCATTAAACGGCAGCAGAAAAGCGACAACGCTCACTGCTCCTAAATAACTTGTCCATTTCTAAGAGGATTGCCATTGCATAGTCTTATTTTGGCTTTTAATTGCTAAAAATTCCATGTGAAACATGGTGATGGCATAAGCCTCCTATTAAGTTATAAAGACTTTGCAGGAAGCATGGTGATGGCAGTCACATATAAACCCAAGAAAAATGTGGCTCTCATTCACCAGCCAAATTGCAATGAGCAGACATGATCAGCACAAAGCACCAAATAAGCAAACAATGTCAAAGACCATATCAAACACTGTAGACAAATGTACACAATCCAATTCTCAAGGAGAAATTGCAGTCAAGCTTGGAAATCATATAGCCATAAGTAATCACGAGCAAGATGCAAAAGAACACAACATTCTTGCAGCCATTACTTCAATTGACTTTTCAAAGTAACAAAGTGTCTCAACATAAGTCTGAAGACAAGATAAGATCGGCATCTGAGAGAAAAGACTTACTTCCGTTGTAGTGATGCACTCCAACCTTTGCCAACATAGCATAGTACTCTATCTCGGACTTTCGGAGAGGAGGGCAATTGTTAGCAATGATGACCAGCTTACCTGACAAAACAACTTCACATCACAATCCTAATCCCATAGCAAGCTAAGCGTGAAATCTTCCAAATTTAAACCAATCGCTGTCATCAGATACCACTGAAATTAGCCTAATCTGGTCATTTAACCCAGCAATTAAACTTTGAAATCCAGATCCCCATGGCCTACTACGACGCAGCATTCAAACAAAAAACCATTCTAAATCATCGAATGGGGCAACAACAGTCGTATCGATGCACATTGGGCTGTTACTAATTCTTTCGGTGCTCAATCTGGTTATGCAGGTCCAGAACTTTTGCGTCGTGCCACATACCAAAAGCCATTCACACACTAATCACCCACCGTCTAAGCACCGCTAACCTCTCTTTATTGACTAAGACGATTGCCATTAACCTCCACGACTCGTTAATCTCCACAACGAAAAACGTACCTTTGGAGTTCCTCAGGGTCTTGAGGACGGTCTTGTACCCCAACGTGTACTTCCCGCTCTTCATGACGAGAGCGAGCCTGTTGTTGATGCTCTCATGAGTCTTCTTCTGCGGATTCACAGATCAAACGGAATCAAACATCGACCTCAAAGCTCAAACACGGCGGCACATTACTCCGGTGAACAGAAAACCGAACCAAACTAAACAGAAATGGCTCTCTCTTTCTTCGATACGAATCGGCGACACAGAGAGGAAATATGAAGTTTAACACACAGAGGGAGAGGGAGATAGAGAGATAGAGAGAGAGGTATTACGGTCTTCTTCGCGGCCACCATGGTTGAACGCTTAGGGCTTCGATCGGAGGTTGAGAGGCTGAAGCACCGAGTCCAGTCCACCGCAGGCGAAAGCTTCGAACGAGGAAGAGAAGAGGGTGCTTATAAGGCGAAGGAATTAGGGTTTTGAACGGTGTGGTGTTCTCTCCTCTGTTTGTTTGCGCAGATAGCGTGTGTTTGGAAACGGGGTTGTGGTCACCTGACCAAGGCTCTGCTGATAGTGGGCCAGTTTTAGTGGACTCGGTTATGACAGATCCATAATTGGATGGCCCATGGGATGTCCATGTCAATAGATTCAGTACACGTTTATTTAAGGGTCAAGGACAGATTTAGTCCTCTTTAACTTTCGTCGTTCGTGTAATGTAGTTCCCTAACTTTTATTTTATATAATCAAGTACTTTAATTTTTTGGATTTTTGCCATTTCATGCTATCAAATCGTTTAATATTCTTGATCTGTGCAGTCGAGGGGTTTGTTTACTCACTATAACCAATATTGTGGAATTAGGGTTTTTATTTCTTATTTTTCCCGTTTGTTTTTTTTGCTCTTTTGGTGGCTTGTTAGCATCACGCATCATTTTCTATCATGTAAGCATTGCCCCGCCGTTAATTGATTTGACAGTTTAGTTAGAGTGGGCAATCAAAGGATTTAATTTCACACGTTGAGAAAATTGGAGGACTCGACTGCACAAAATAAAACTTAGAGGATTAAATCAAACAAATCCATAAAATTAGCGGAATTAGTTAAGTAAAATAAAAATTAGACAACCAAATGACACCAATTATTCATCAAGGTACTTCGTAGCATTGTTATTTGACTCAAACACGTTCTAAAAAAGTCAAGGCTTTTTCAATTGTTCGTTGACACAAACAAAATTGGGAAAAACCTTCGAAATTATTTTAACATTAGAACTTGGACACATAACGGTTCCACATCATATCAAATTTCTTTAGAAAGAAGAGTTTTATCTCATAGTAGTTCGCTCCAGTCCCCTTTTGAAACTTCATTTATTAGATTAGCCATACACTAATTTATCTCATCTATTTTTTTATGACCTCTACGCAACTGTAGTGATCATTTCGAAGCACATTTCGATTCAGCTTGTGATATTTGGAGTAATGAATTTTTGTACTTGTTGCTCCATGGCTCCTTGACTTTGGATATGAGAAAGCATTTGGAAATACGCACTTCATGAGATTTTGGTATCCACGTTTTGAACGTTGTGATCATGGAAGATAACGGGGCGTGCCATTTGCAAGAAACTAAGCCCTGACAATGAACTTGAAACCACAAGAACAGCCTCCAGAACAACAGGGAATAGATTTTTACCACGACCAAAAAGGAACGATGAAAAGTAAATTCTTAGTGCATCAAAACTTAGTTTCGCACGTTCCACTCTATTCAATTCAACGTTTGAGCTCTCTCGCTGGCATGAAGATGGGGATAATTAGAAAAACTCCATTGCAGTCTTATTGTCCAGCACTGTTGGTAAACTGAAATTCGGCCCACTCCAAATCAATTGAGAAATATATAACAACCCCAACATGCAAACAACTAACATCAACCCTCAAATCATATATGTTACAGGGTTCCTAGACAGAGGATTGTCCAAATTGTGAACTCTTCAAAGCTTTGATAATTGAAAAAAAAAACAAGATAAAAAGAAACAAACAGAAGAAGAAGAACAAAAATTTGCTACATTTACAAAAATGCGTAATTTACAAGGCTTCATTCGCAGCCGAACTAGAAGAGAAAAGGCCATACCCAACTTGATGGGAGTGACTGAACGCTGCTGGATGAACAAACTTTGCCACTGCAGAATCGCAACAGTGAGACGCCTAGCTAAGTTAAAGATAATTCACAACTTCAACTATTCATTTCCGCTGCTTTTTCACCGGGGGGTCAGGCTGGGGCTCGACCTATCATAAACCATATTGAAGTCAAGATTAAAGATGAAGAGATCAGAAACATATACATATATGATGAGGTATCTGGCTGTATTCATTTGCTTGCAAAAAGCAACCGCATGACGATATGCTTAATGAATAATTGTAGCATCAAATCTACTTCATAAATGAGAATTAAAAACTCCTGCAACTTTGGTAATCAAAACAGTGATCCTTCCAGAAAAGAAATTGAAAAGCTTACATTGCTTGACAGTTGCTCGCGTATATAAGCCATAGATCTTAACATGGCACCCAATGTATCTCGAGACACTTGAAATTTAACCTCTGACTCTCCCGATGTTGTCTCCGTATCTTGGAGCTAAAACAGCAAAAACAAGTTTGTTGAGCAATTGATCTACACATTGAGCAATAGATCTAAATGTGATTTTCATTTACAAAAACAAGTTTGTCACTCATGGATAATAACGGTAGATATAAACAGTACAGTCTCAATAAGATGTGCCAACAGAAGAAAATGAAACTCTGACAACGTTGCTTTTTCCCCTCAGATAGTACCAGACTCCTTAGTTCCGCTCCATATTTGAAGACTAAGCTAACAACGAGAATATTGTCCACCAAGTTAACAGTAGTTGGTTCCTTGACCTCGATAATGGGACTTATGCGAATTTGTGATATCAGCAATGATGGCTATGTGACTGGAGATCTGATGAAGTAGGTTCACAATAATAAGTCACTCGTTGACACTGTCGCACCGAAAATGATCTACAGTCCCTCATATCTGCATGTGATTGGTGCTAAACTGCATATTAAAAGAGGATGAGTGCTCTTAATGAATTTCATCTCCCTCATGGTGGGGTATTTATTTGCAGTGTGCACTTGATGGAGTCCCTTGCATGAGTGGGGAGTGAGGCCGCTGCCATGAAATTCATCACTGAATCCTAGAGCACTCATAATTATCCCACACGCACGCACATCCTATTAACACAAACCCGCATTGAACAGAAGAATTTGTGGAGGGGTAATATGATTAGTGAGAACTCTAACTGACAAAAAGAATCATTGGTTTATAGAAGCTATACAAGTTCTCCATTGGTTCTATAGGCTAGGTCTTATTTTTTCTATCCGGTTCATTGTCCAGAAGACACAAGATAGCATAACACTCTAGAGGGAGACCAGAAAAGTTTCATTTCTCCCTATTCATAAACCTCTTGAGATATGTGGAGGATTGTCAAATACAGTTAGCTATTTCAAAAGGCTCATTTATTTCTTTTAACCGAAATTTGTTGGCGGCACATTTATTAGCACTGGAAGTGAAGCAAATGCACCATGGACAAAGTCCAAAAAGTCTGCTTCTTCATTAAGCGAATTGGAGGCAGTGGTAAAGCACGAGCAAGCTGGAAATTTCTACACGAGAAAACAAGAGGTAGCCAACTCCAAGAAGGATATTCGCTTGAGAAGCCAGCTAGCACCAAATGCTATTAACATGGTCTTTGGCCATATCTTGGAACATAAGAGGCGACATTATCGTCATGAGGTATTATAATATACATGGGCATGTTTTCACCATAGAGTTCTTTTCAGAAGTCACACAAGCACATTTAGTTTCAAAAACAAACTCAAGTGCTTAAAAAGAGACTTGTTGTATCAAGAAAACTCTGATATTCCTGTATATCATAAATCGTGGAGTGGACGTTATTTAGGTGGCCTGCTGTATCCTGGGGGATAGCCACAACAAACACTCTGAATTTGTGAAGGGCGAAATCTATCCTTTTCTCAATCATCTTAAAAGCTAACTCGGAAGATCTATCAAATAAATCATTTGATGCATGAAGGAAAAAAGTAAATACCTTCAAATTGATCACAGCAACCCTGTTATCTGGCGTTGAGAGCTGCTCACTTATGTAGGCCATTGACCTCAACATGGGCTCTAGTGTCACTCTTGAAAGTTGAAACTTAACTTCAGCTTCTGCTGAAGGACTTCTGCTGTAATCTTGCAACTGCATTGCTTAAGAGAAAATACTTATGTAAGATGACATCCTAAAGAAAACAAAGTAACTAACAACACAAATAAATCAAATTTAATCATACATAGTACAGCAATAACAAAGTATATGTGCCAGTCACTGAAATTTCACTGCGGGATAAGAATATCCATACATTATTGACTGCTAAAATAATGTTTTCCCCTGGTTTTTAGAGTTGTAAGCTAAACTAAGTGTATACCTTTAGGTTTATCACGGCCACCCTGTTCTCTGGCGTCGAATTCTTGTTCTCCATCACCCAAGTCATTGACTTGAGACAAGGAAGAACCGCCTATCAAGACAAGGCAGGCAAAAGAAAATCGAGATCAAGGACTCAGTAGTTGGCTCCATTATCATAGAGAAAATGGATCAATAAAACGATTCTAACCATGTTTTCTGCATGAAGATCATCCCGATGAAGAGACAAGGGGCCCATGCGTGGTAGATTCAAATCAGAAACATTCTGAGCTGGAGCACTAACATCATTGAGGTTAAACCTTCTAGTCACCTCATCATGCCTTGGCCATAGCAAAGGGGTCATGTCTGAGGATGATGTTCTTTTACGGTCATCATAACCAACTCCACCGATCTGAGAGGCTGGGGGAGGAACTCTAGCAACATTCTTCTTCACTGCAGAAATTTTTCTCCCACTTTCCTTAAGGGCAGTCATCGCTGCATTATATGTCTCCGAAGCTATTGCACCTTCCTCTGCATATTTCAAGGCTTCCCGACATAAGTTATTATACCTTACGGTTAAAGATTCGTGTCCCTGAAGTTCATTGGCACGATCATCCAAGCCTGGACAAGTCTTGGCATTCCGGGTCCACCGTTTCATAATATAATGGGGTGGCAATGTAAGAACATTTGACACTGTAAAGACAGTCAAAACATGCCTACACAGAATGCCCGAGTACTCAAACATTCGGCAACTGCAATTTGCCCTAGTTTCAGAATGGTTCAATGTGACTATATATGCCTTGCTGTCATCTTCAAACTTTGCGACTCTAAAAGTGCTGGTTATTCCATCGCCCTCTATTCTATTTGCAGTATATACAAAAGTTTCAACCAACTCTTCTTGGAATTTAGTAAACACTTTCCTTGTGTACACATTTGCAGCCTGTTTCTCCATGGGTGATGGTGTTCTTAGTACTGGGGAGGTGCATATAGTATCAAAATCTGCCTCTATTTCTTTTTCAAACCAGTTTTCAAAAGCTCTTTCATACTGCCTGAAGAACATGGGTAATGTTGTTTGTTGATTAACATAATCATCAAAGAAGGCGCTATCAATTCCTTGATTTGGAGAAATAGCACCAAAAAAGGAATCACGGAAGTATACCGGAACCCACTGTGCACGAGCATTATATATTGACTGCAGCCAGTCATTTCTCCTAAGGTCATATTTTTCAAGAATTGAGTTCCATGAAGATTCAAATTCATCGATGGTTTCGGTCATGTTAATACAATTATACAGTTCCACCTGGAAATTTGGATGTGCATGACACACATGAGCCAACTTCTCCTGGCCTTCTCTTAGAACATGCCACTTACTAATACAGTGGCGGGCTCCAGGAAAGACTTTAGAAACTGCAGCCTGTATTACCCTGTCTTGATCGGTGATTATGGAGATCGGAGCACGATCACCCATTGCGGTAAGAAAAGTCTTGAAAAGCCATACAAAAGAAGCCTCAGAATCATCTAGCAGCAGTGCACAACCAAATAAGATGGTCTGGCCATGATGATTCACACCTGTGAATGGAGCAAATGGCACTCGATACTGATATACCCGATACATCGTGTCCAATGAAACTACATCTCCAAAATGACTATATGCGGACCTTGACCTTGCATCAGCCCAGAAAACGTTGCCCATGCAGTTTTCTTCATCAAGTTGAATTGCATAGAAGAAACCAGGATTTTCAGCCTGCATCTTCTTAAAATAGTCCAACAGGTTCTGAGCATCCCTCCCTAAGGTCCTTTTTTGACTAGATGGTTTGACAACATAATTAGCAGTCCCAGCATTCTTAACAGGACGATTCGATTCACTTGGCAAACTTGTAGATCCATGATTAACCTCGCGATTACCATCCATGGATACATACATAACACCACTAGGAACTACTGTTGCCCCTCGTAAATTGTCAGCCATGTTTTTTGTTGCGCCAGCAAAATGCCTGCGAGGTCGAAGATGGTGAACTTTGCTAGGACTAACCATAGCATGGTTATGCTCCTTCACAAATTTTGTCAAGACCCATTTGAATTGACCTTTCAACTCGATTCTAATCATAGCACTGCAACTATCCACCGATTTTCTTTTCAAGCCATCTCTGGTACATACAAATTCCCGTGCAACAATTACTCCTCCAACCTTAGACTGGCTAGATGGACCAACCTTGGAGGTAAATCCTTCTCGTCTAGCATATTCATCATAAAAGGTCTTGGCAGCTTCTTCAGAGTCGAATTCCATACCCACATGGGGCTCACCCATCCCATTCTCAACATGAACAGTTGAGTTTTCAACATTACTATGATCGGCTTCATTCGTTTCAACATTAGCCTCCTCTACCCCTCCAGCATGCCCTACACCATCTTGCACTTCAATCACACCGACCTCCATTGAAGTTCACATATATGACCAGGGTTATCAATCCATCAATAAGCAGCCAAAATTTATAGCAGTGTCCTGCATGAGTTCCAGGAGTTTGTACAATCTGCACATATAAAGGAATGCTACATCACAAAGTAGGCAAATCCAAAACCAGCAGTCTAATTGCCAAGAAATCAGAAGGCAATACGTAATTGCACATCACCTAGAATCTTATTGTGCTACATAACGGAAGTAAAAGAACACACAATGTTCGCTAAAGTTTTAAGCGGCAGCCAAACCATAGCCTGTCGATATATATCATATACCACCTTCAGAGGAAGTCATCATTGTCATTCCAATTTCTTCCATCATAAAAGAATCTAAAAGAGTCTGTCAGATGGAAGATATATACATAGGCTAGTGCCAATCAATCAGCTATATATTATCAAAAAATGAAATTTAGCAGCTTTATCCGTTTACAGTGAGGAAAATCCCACGCAACTGGGGTGGAACGACCCTTCTCAACCAAAGATACGCCAATGATGATCACACGTCACGAAGAATAAAATCGAGTTCGAGTGATCATGAGGAATCGACAGTGAAATTTCAAGCCGTGCTCCAATCGACCAGCAGAGGATAAAGCCTCCAGTAAAAAGGTTCCAAAGACGAGTGCTTTCGGCTAATCAAGCCAACCCAGAACAAGAGCCAGCAGGGCAGAACCGTGCATGATCTCACTATGATCCTCGGAATGACAACAGCGAACCCCGACATGGCTAACGAACAAAAGGGCACTGCCTGTCGGTCTAAGTCAAACATGTCCTTAGTCCAATCGTTCCATTTCAAAACCAGCATACTAGTAACTGGCGCATACTAATAAGCAACAAAAGTACGCGGACGCTTTCTCCAGCTCGGAGAACCGCGAGGCCGCCGAAACAGCCGACAAAAAGCTCGAGGCCATCATCCAAACCACGCCATGATGTCCCCTCGGGATCCGCGAACGATCAAGCACCGATCGCGGTGCGCGAACGGAGAAAGCGCAAGCGAGATTGAGCACGCAATCGCGAAGTACCTGATGAAACCCGCTTCGAATAGTGCTTTCGCTCGGGGGATTTTTTTTTTTTTTTTTTTTTGGCTAGGGTTTCTGGTCCAGCAGCAACGGCCGACTTGCAGAGCTCGACGGGGAAGGAGGAGGCGAGGGAGAAGAGAGAGTGCGAGTCCGATGGATGGGTTCCAGATGACAATAATTGGACTCGCGTGTTCTCTGCCGCTAGATTTGGATCAGACGGCTCGCGTTCGATGGCAAGTGAAAACAACGTCGGCTCCAGCGGGAAGGGACCCGCGGGCCCCGCGAGTTGCAAGTGCCGTGCGATACATGTCGGCCCTCGGCTTCAAACCTCGTAAGCTGATCATTTGCGATTTTCCTCGCTCTCGGTGATCGGCGAAAAATTCGCCGATTGAAAAAAATAAAATAAAAATTAAATTAAATAAATGGCCAGTCGAAAATCTCATCTCCAAAAAAAAAATAGTGATAGAAAGAAAAAGAATTTGCCTCCCTAGATTTGATTTTTGATGCGGATCAGAGTATGTGAGTCAAACTTAACATTTGACATTAAAAATGAAGTCAAGATAATTTAAGTCAATTTGAACTTGAATAATGAAAATTGTCGATTTCAATTCACAATATTGATTGGACATGACAATCGTAACATAAGTCGTGAGAATGAGATAGTTACAGAAGAAAAATTCGAGATTCATATGAAAAGTATTGAAATTATGAGTGATCAAATCACATTTCAATTGATGTATAAATGACAAATATTTAAATGAGTAGAAGATAGTGCAAACAAGTTTATACAACGGGTTACATGCATATGATTTGTCCATTATTTTATAATCTATTTTTTGTTTTCTTTTTAAGGACTGGATGATTGGTGTCAAAAATATAAAGAAAAAGGCTTAGTTGAGATTTTCAATTGTCTGGGAATTTGGAAAATAGGATGTATTGTGGACCATTCTTCCATTGGTTGTTTTAATTATATCACACGATGTACCCCCAATGAAGAGAAATGTACAGCCTCGTAGTCAATCGGATTGGATTGGGGGGTTTTCACCAAATAACGCCCAAACTTTTGCTGGAGATAAAATTTTGGCCCGAATTTCAAGTCTCATAAAAAAAATGCATCAATTTAGACTATGGTATAATTTCAACATAAATTTTCACTTGTCATATGAAAAAATAGAAAAACCTTTCCATCGAAATGTCTATGTATGGTGTCAAAGGTAACAAATAAGTGTTGACATGACAAGGCAAGTGTCATGTCATCATCATACACGACTTCTATAAATAAGAAAATCTCAACACTTAATGAAAATTACGTCATTTTCAATAATATTAAGAATAACTTGGACCTTTCGACCAAAAAAAAAAAGGGATAACTTGGACCCGCATTTTTCGAACTAAATAAGAAGAATGATGTCATTCCCGAACCAATCAATGAGATTTCAATTGTGTGCCTTAGCCCCCTCTTAGCCTAATTTGAGATCCTAATATTTTGATTCGTAAACAATATCGCTTTCATTACACTCTATGACGACACTACTTTAGTTGTTTATGGTACCCACAGCATGCGCCAGGCACCCATCATCTTCCATGTCAACATCCATTGCCATTTCACATGTCATGCACTTTTGACTAAAATTATACGAGAAAAATCCAAATAAATGCCTACAGTGTTATTATTTTATAAAATAAATATCTAAAGTTAACATTATTTCAAATAAAGATCGAAGTGTCATTATTTTTTTAAATAATTGATTGAAGTGAAATTTATTTCAAATAAAAATCCAAAGTAGCCATGTCATTTTTAAAAAAGCATCCAACCTTGCTAGTTGAAGGTCATTTTAATCTTTTACTTTTTATTTTTTTCCCTATTCCCTCCATAGGCCATGACAAAGGTCAACAAACTTAGGCAAGGCAACCCTCGCCCAATGCCAAATCAAGCAAGGGCAATCACCTAGTCTAGGGAGATAACCCTCACCTGACGTTGGGAAAGGAAAGAGGAAAAATAAAACATAAAAAGAGAAGAAAACAAAACAAAAAAAAAAGTATATCTAATTTTTTTATAATTTTTTTGACCAAAATAGTCTTTCTCCAATGAACGAAATAGTCATTGGCCGGCTAAAAGTCCCCATCTAAGATAATATGACAATTTTAGGTTTTTATTTGAAATAATATCAATTTCAAGTATTTATTTAAGAAAATAATGGCATTTCACATAATTTTTTGAAATTTCCACAAATTATATATGTGATAAAAGTTGGCTTTTCTCAGGCCGAGATCAAAAGTCGAGGCTAAAACTATACTTGGATTGAAATTTCGGGTCATCTCACACGTGGCACTTGAAAGTCTATACCAAAATTCATCCTCATAATGAATATCGGTACTTTCTTTAGTGTTTTTTTTAAGTCGAGAATCAAAAGTTGATGCCGAAATTATATTCCCATCGAAAGCGTGCGACTTTTCGCTCGACACCGGAAGCTTCGGGCCAGAAATTATTCCTCAAACGAAGGGCGAGTGCTCGTAGTGCCCCTTTCCTATTTTTTCAAATCCATTCGATGAGCAACACGCAAGAAGTGGAGTAGAGAGCCGTCCACTCAATGATGACCTCCCACACAAAAGCAAAGCACCTGCTTTATCTGAGTGGTCGTGGTCCAACCTCACATCAAACGTATTGTCCTCCTTGATTTCGTTTGTCGACATCATGCGATTGGCGAGTGCAACCAGACCCGAATGGCGGCTGACGAGTGATGACGCCCGAGTAACGTGGATTTGCCTTTTAATTTTGCCTAGATACTGATTATTTAAGGAAAAAAAAGCCAGAAAAATCTAAAATTTTACCCATACGCATTTAACCTAAACTATTTTCTCATGACACGAGAGATCCTAAATTTATATTCATGTAACGTAATTATTTAAAAAAATTTTCATGACATGAAAAACCCATAACTTTTACCCATCAAATATATTTACCGAAGTCTTTTTTTTTTTGTAATGCAAAAAAATTCTAAGTGTGTTTACCCTTTTTGTATGTTACAATAAGAAGCTTTCGATAAATGTGTTATACTATACAAGCTTTTGGTAAACATGTCATATATGTACAAATTTAGGACTTTTGATATGGTAAATTTTTTTTGACAAATATATGGCTGTGAATATAGTTTAAGATTATTTTTGTGACTTCTCTTCTACGATTTCGCCCTTACATTTTGAGGGCCGCGCTTGGGAAGTCACTTTGCTGAATTTAGTATTTTCTTTTTTCTTTCTCTGCTTTCCTTATTTTAGCCCTTTTCTAAATGGGCCAAAGCAGGAGGCTCGTTCGAAGACGCTTGGAGGCGCCGAAAGGAAGGTCGCATTGGACTCGACCAAGCCTCGAGCGATGGGGCCCGTTGGGCATCGCGCATGTCAAACCCCCAACAAACTTCGCACTTCGAAAACGACAACGTTAAATGAAAATTCGAAAAAGACCATATGTTTTTCTACCCCTCTCGTCGATTCTTCCAATCATTGCTCGAATTGAAAAAGACCACATGTTTTTCTACCCCTCTCCGGCCATTTTCCTACCGAGTAGTTTGGTAAAAAATATAAGACAGCTTTTGAGGTTATAATCAAACAGAAGAAAAGGAAACTTTTACCAAATCGATTGTTGCTTTTGAGGTCTAACGTCTTGCGCGAACCATATATATGATCGGTCGTACTCTTTCCTAATTACTTCAATGTGCTCAAATAAAATCTAATTAGATTGCGTCTTAGTATGTGAAAGGTGAATTCAATAAAATGCTTTGATTGCTTGAGAGGTGCAACATCAATTGTGAATCTAGAAAAAGGATAAATTTTTAGAATATGTGATTCGTATTCCCCCTCGATCAAAAGGCACTGAGATCTACTCTCCAGTGAACAATCGGAGGTCCAGAGTTTTATGGTTTAAATCCATACTTTATTAGTATATTGACTTGGGTCTATGAATAGTCACTAGGTATGTATAATGTCTTTATTTTGTGATAAAGGGATGTGACAGAGACGTGGGAAATACTAATTATAGTGAAATTATTTACTCAATGTAATTATAATTTAAGGATAAGCTATGATAAATATCTAGTGTCTTCATTTCTTTTTTCTCACTTTTATTCACTTGTAATTTTATGCCGAAATTTAACAGTTTCTAGACATGTCAAAAGGTTACGGTATGGTCAAATGGGATTCACAGAGGCTAGTACGTTGAATAAATAATTAATCAATAAAAAATAGTTTCATACTCAACAATAACTTGCGTTGAAATGTTTTTATGAATGATGAAATTATTTCCATTCATTCGTTTCAACGAGCAATGCAATAAGTCATTTTTGTGAAAATGCTTTTCAAATTACTTATTATTTATTTATAAAATAAATGCATCTCAATACAAAGTGTAATTTTGGCATCTAAGATGAAAAATTCGAGATGTAAAGTGGTAATTTGTAATAAAAGGGGTACAAACAGTAGTGTGGGAGGTTAAGAATCTGTTTGGCGATGCTTGGGAGGTTAAGAATCTGTTTGGCGATGCTTCTGTTTTTTTTTTTTTTTTTTTTCCTCTCTCTTTTTTGCTATCCATAATAGAAAAAAAAAAAAAATAAATTTATTTGATAAAAGAACAAAAATTTATTTGATAATGTCAATTAAATTTTATATTTTTCGGAATAGAAAAGTAGTTTATTGTTCACATGAACAATTTATAAAAAAAAGAAGTCATTATTCATTCTTTCTTTTCCTTCTTTCTTTTCTTCCTTCTCGCTTGTTGCCTCCACCCCCAACCGCTCGTGCCGTCACCTGTCGCCTGTCGCTGTTATCCGCTGTTGCTCGTGCCATGGACGATAGGCAATGGCGGACGGCAAATAAAAGAAAAAAAAAGAAAAACAAATTTTTAAAAATTAATTAAAAAATTGAAAAAAAATTACGTTACAAAAAAATTTCATCGATCGCATCAAATACTTTTTTTTTCTATTTGAAAAATAAAAATTTTATATAGTTATCAAATGCATTTTTCTTACTTAAAAATCGTTTTAAAATTTTTTTAAAAATATTATTTCTGTCGAAATAGAAATATTTATCAAATAGACCTAAGTCGGTCTCGGACCCACCGGATGCGGTTCCGGTGGTGTGAAGTCACCACAGCCGAATGCAAACCACTCAATTGCAAGCAGACAGAGAAGCTAAGAACCAAGGAGGGCACGTGAAGCGAAACGACATGTAACGGATGCCAACTCCGAACTCAGCGCCAGCTGGTCCATTACTGATCTCCTCTCCCCAACCTTCAACCATGGACGTGTCAACTCCCAACTCCCATCAACACAGAAATGGAGAGAGGGTAAAAAGCCTCTATGGACGATATTCTCGGGGGACCCACTCCCACCCGCACCATGGACCCTCGCCACCTGTCTCGCCCCACCGCCACGTGGCACTGCGACGTTACATTTAGGCAAAACCGTCCACACCCATCTAATTCGGAGATTAAATTATAAATTCAAGAATGGCATTATAAATCGAGATAAAATTCGGAGATTGTAATAAATAAATCGAGGATTTAAGGACGGTATTAGATATTGCGCTAAAATTTAGAATTCGCTCATGTCATTTTTTCCGAGATGAAACAGTCAACTGAGCTTGGGAAACAACCAATTCCTCACCCCACGATGATAAGTAATAATTACTTATTGTGACATGGTCTCTCTCGCGACGCGGCTGAGATGTGATTCCATTTCCCGTGGAGTGCGGGCATCACTAGAATTTTAGGTTTCCAGCTGAAAAGATTCTCCACGGCTCGAAAGCATCCGCACCCGGAAGGAAAACGAGACGGCATCTTCCAGAAGGAACATCATTGGAAATGGAACGGCTCCCCTTTCTCGGTCTTGTCGGCTACGAACGCACGCAACTCCCAAATTTCCACACGATTCCATCCGGGGATGTGTCTTGTACACGCGATCCTTTTTATCCACGGCACGACGCGACGCGCTTTAAACCTTTAACGAAGACACAGGCGACCGGGAATCGCCTGCGCTAACGCAAAGTAAAATACCGCGCTCATCAAAATACATCCACAGGCATCGTTAAAAGACAAAAAGCAGAGAAGGGCGCAGGGCACATTTACACGAGGCCGCTGGCTCGAGCACCAGCTGGAGGTGGTAGTGGTTGAGTGCATTTATCGCTTTTCGGCTAAAATAAAAATCGGAACTTTAATCCTTACAAAAAAAAAAAAAAAAAAAAATCGGAACTTTAATTCCGCCACCACCCTTTTCAATTCCCCACTCCACACTAATAACTCCATTCCCGCACCGCTCCACCTACACACCTCCACTTCTCTCCGCAGACTCTCTCCAAACTCCGAACCCACATCGCGGGAATGGCCAAGACGGACGCCGTCGCCGCCGCCGCCGCCGTCCTGGTGGCCGTCCTCCTCGCGACGGCGTGCTGCGCGTCGGCGCAGATGCCGGCGGCGGCTCCCGGGCCGGCGGCGGACGAGTGCCTCAACAACCTGCTGAACCTGACGGACTGCCTGAGTTACGTGACGTCGGGGAGCAAGCTGACGGCGCCGGAGAAGCCGTGCTGCGGGGAGCTGGCGGGCTTGCTGGAGAGCCACCCCATCTGCCTGTGCGAGCTGCTCAGCAAGGCCAACAGCTTCGGCATCAGTATCGACGTCAACCGGGCGCTCAAGCTCCCCTCCGTCTGCAATGTGGCCGCGCCGCCGCTCAGCACGTGCGCAGGTGCGTCGCCGCCTGAGCCGAGAGATCGGCTCCGGTTTCCGTTCTTTTGTCGTGTTGCATCTGGAAAACAATGCAAAGTTCAAATCCTCTGTAGCAAACGAGAGACGGAACAAACCAGAGTGACAATCTATACTTCAGCGGCGCAAGTAATCGTTTCTGAAAAAATATTTCTTAAATTATTTATTTTTTTGCCAAACAATAAAGACTAATTATCCGTCATGACATAATTTTTCTTTCCATTTTCTGCACAACTACCAAAGATAAAAACGCTAAATCCATCTAGGAAAAATAAAGTTCTAGAGACTTGCTCCGTTCTGGGAGAAGATTAAAATCTATTTGGTAAATTTAGAAAGAGTTATTCACTAAAGTTTCCAAAGTAAAAAGAAGACTTAAATCTAAGTTTGGAAAGTGCTGAAAAGAATTTCTCATGTTTTCATGGTCGGTCCCAAGGAATCCGGAGACTTGTTTGCCCGGTTTCCTTAGGAAAATGAGATTCTCCCTTAATGCAATATTTTTCGCAGGCAAATTCCAGTGAGTTCTAAATATTTTTTGCAGGCAAATTCCAGTGAGTTCTAAATATTTTTTGCTGGCAAATTCCAGTGAGTTCTAAATTTTTTTCTTTTTGAAAATGGTAGGTCACAATGAAAACAAGAATAAAAATGGAAATGAAGAAACAGTCGCAGTTTAGATACTTAGAAGTATGAAACGATTTATTTGTTCTAATTAAGTGTCATGGATTAAATTGATTACTTTTTTCTAGTATCATTCTTCCATTCGAACATTATGAGAAATCGTAAAACGAGCATGATCAAAAGCTACATTCAATTTTTGGTCCGTATAAAATTGATTTATTATGATATTACGATCAATGGCTACAAAAAAGGGGCAATACAGAAAAAGAAAAGGAAAGAATTCCTTCATTTGAAGAACATTAAAAACACGAAATTGATTTATTGGGACAATATCTTTTCTTTACGCCTGAGAAAAATCTGGAGAGATCGACACTCCTCCTTTTTTCAGAAAGCAAGATTAACTTGAATTAAAGAATTTTCATTGTCGCTCATCTAAACACACCATAAAAAGGCTGGTGAGGGTCCGCAATCTACCATCTTTGCGGAACATTATTATTCTTCACTGAACGATCATCAATGCCGGTAGCCCTTTCCACGTGAAATGGAATGTGTGGCCGCCCTGGCACCGTCGCCGAATTAAAACAAGCCGTACGGTCACGCTAGCGGCATCCGTCGAAAGCGAGGCTGCCCAATTTCACTTCGGCCCCGGCACACACGACGGTGCCCTGCATTTATTTCCTCACCGGCCTTCGCCCCAACTAAACCACCCGCATTCATCACGCGTCTGTCCATACATACTCATGTTGCGGCACATTTCGCTCTCCATGCTTTAGCTGTTTCCGAGAGTAATGACGGTTTCATCTGTTCCCGACCGAGCGGTTGCGAAGCACTGTTTTTTATTAGTGTAATTTGACTGCCCATTTGGTCCGACACTGTTTTTTATTAGTGTAATTTGACTGCCGATTTGGTCGGACTGACCGGCGTGTGTGATCTAAACGGCCGGTTCAAATTACGATCCAGAAACAGTTTTGACGCGGTCTTCGGCTGTCTTTGTGTTCTTGCAGCTGTGGGAATTCCGGTTGGGGGTCCGGCTGGGGCTCCGGCGGGAGCTCCTGGTGGTGTTCCGGGTACTGCGTCAGGTACTTGCTCTTTTCTTTTGGGGTTCGCCTTTTGAAGTAAAGACATCGATCATTAAATACCCGCGCGAATTGATTTCGAGGACTATAGAGACGATGATCTTAGGACTACTGATATCGAAGCTCACCTCAAGTTAGATTTTGTGTGATTATATAGTTACTTAGACAGTCTACTAGACGACCTTCAAGTTTAATGTACGGGGCATTGCTGTAATGCCTTCCCGGTTTAAGTTTTCTGTCGCACTCTTTCTAATGAAAAAGCAAAATGCAGGTTCTCCCGCGCCTACTGCCGGCGCCTCTTCTCCGACACCCGGGAACACAGGCAACCGCGCTTCGCAGGATGCGCTGCTTTTAGCTGCTGGCGTAGGTGCCGCGATCCTCCAGGCATTCCTCTGATTTTAGTCGGAGGCTTTCCGTTACGATTCTTCTCATGATTTCATATGATTAGATCGGATACTTAGACATCTATCGACGTACTATTCACGGGAACTTGCTAATAATAGATTTCTGTAATGTGAGTTTAGTCAAGGCTCGACTGTGATGATTGAGTTGCATATGGCCTGCCAGTCCCCCTCTATTAATTCCAGTTTTGTGATTAAAGTGAAAAAAACTCAATATTTCGGTCGTATACGCATAAATTGTTTACAAATGCAAATATTTTCTAATTGTTGGCTAATTTTTCTAGAAGATATGAATAAATAGTCTTATAGAAATATTTTTTAATTAGAAGGTGACGGATTATGGGTTTATGGGTGGGCCACCCATGTTGGGCTAACCCAGCCCAACACCTATCATGAGTATAAGGTGATTAAGTTCAAAAAAACAACAGGGAAAAATTGTAATATAATCGTGAAGTTTTTAAGCGAAAATATAAGAAAATGATCCAACGAGGAACTCTCGAGTTTGCAATTGACAGTATTTAATATTTGAAAAAAAGATATGTTTATATGATATACCTATTCCTATTTGATTAGCGTTGTAGAATTTCTTGAGCATGTTTCTCGATTGTTCTGAAGAGTTTTGGTATTTTGGAATCCATTTCCTTCATTTCCATTTTAAAGCAAACATATAAGAAAATGATCCGATGAGGAACTCTCAATTAGTTTGCAATTGACGATATTTAATATGCGAAAACAAGACATATTCATTAGTCGTCTTATGTGATAATAGGTAAACTTTCTTGAGCATGTTTCTCCATCGTTCGAGTTTTGGAATTCATTACTTTCATTTCCATAAGATAGATATTAAATGTTGGATTTTTTCAAGCACCCGTGATTAAAATTCATCGAAAAGGGACTACGACAAGGACTTCGTGGTAAGGATCGCGTCGTTCAGACCGTACTAACAAAAACAGCATATGATAACACTTCTGATTGGGGAATAATTTTTTTCGTTTAAATGCTTCTTTTCTATTTTTATACTTTGAACAATTTATGTGTAAAAAAATCCGTTTGATAACTACACAAAATTTTTACTCTATAAATTAAAAAAAAAAAAAAAAGAAATACGTTTGGTAAAAAATAGTTTCTTTTTTATATTTATTTGTTTTTTTATTTTTGTCAACCGATCACCGTCGGATGCCGCTGCTATCGCCGCGCGGCTGGCGGTGGTTGGCCGATGACGACATTTGGGCAGTGGCGGGGGCCAGCGACGGTTGGTCGGCCTACGGCGCCGGCAGCCGGCGACGGGGGGCGGCGGCAACAAAAGATGAATAAAAAAAAATTCATTTATTTTTTAAACTTATTCCGGAAATAAGAAGTAACTTTTTTTTACTTCTCATTTCTATTCCAAAATCATTCTCGAGCTAACATTTTGTTTTCGGAAACAAAAATCAATTTGCCATTATCAAACGGGTTTCAACTCTTTTTTTATTCCGAGGAAGAATAGAATAAAAATTCTTGGGCTGGGAATGTTACCATGCGCAGCTTAAATCACATCGCGCTGATTGACAAAAAAAAAAAAAAAAAAAAAAAACCACACCGCGCCGTCGTCAGTGACTTTTACTCCTTAGACTAGATGATATCATCGCTCTCTCTCTAACCCCCTTTTTTATAATTTTGCCCTCGCTTTTCTTCGCTAGTCAGTCCTCGCTCGCTCCCTAATCTAAACCTTAAGCCAAACCCCCTTCCCTCCCCATCATCAATGGCTTCCCAATCTCTCCACCACCACTTCACCTCCCTCCGTCTCTGCACCCGGCAACCGCGCAAGCCTTCCCAGCGCCCCCTCACCGTCGCCGCCTCGAAGAACCCGCCCCTCCCCGGCCGCAAGCTCGGCGCCGCCGTCATCGGCGGCGGCCCGGCCGGGTCCTCCGCCGCCGAGTCCCTCGCCTCCGGCGGCGTCGAGACCTTCCTCTTCGAGCGCAGCCCCTCCTCCGCCAAGCCCTGCGGCGGCGCCATCCCGCTCTGCATGCTGGACGAGTTCGACCTCCCGCTTAGCCTCGTGGACCGCCGCGTCACCGAGATGAGGGTCATCTCGCCGTCGAACATCACCGTCGACTTCGGCAAGACCCTGAGGCCGCACGAGTTCATCGCCATGCTCCGCCGCGAGGTCCTCGACTCCTTCCTCCGCTCGCGCGCGGAGTCCCGCGGCGCGGAGCTCATCACCGGCCTGGTGACGGATCTGGAGCTCCCTCGCTCCTCCTCCTCCCCGTACGTCGTCCACTACACGAGCGGCGGCTCGAAGCGGAGCCTAGCCGTCGACGTCGTGGTCGGGGCCGACGGCGCCAACAGCCGCGTCGCGAAGTCCATCGGCGCCGGGGAGTACTCGTACGCCATCGCGTTCCAGGAGAGGATCAGGCTCCCGGACGAGAAGATGAAGTACTACGAGAACCTGGCCGAGATGTATTTGGGGGACGACGTGTCGCCGGACTTCTACGCGTGGGTCTTCCCGAAGTGCGACCACGTGGCGGTCGGGACCGGCACGGTCCGGTCCAAGCGCGAGATCAAGGCCTACCAGAGGGGGATCAGGGAGCGAGTGAGGCCGAAGATCGAGGGCGGACAGTTAATCAAGGTGGAGGCCCACCCGATCCCGGAGCACCCGCGGCCGGTCCGGGTGAGGGGGCGGGTGGCGCTCGTCGGCGACGCGGCGGGCTACGTGACCAAGTGCTCCGGCGAGGGGATCTACTTCGCGGCGAAATCGGGGAGGATGTGCGGGGAAGGCATCGTGAAGGCGTCGGAAGGAGGGGCGAGGATGGTGAGCGAGGAGGACCTGAGGAGAGAGTACTTGCGACAGTGGGACGACAGGTACGTGAGCACTTATCGGGTGCTGGATCTGCTGGAGAAGGTGTTCTACGGGAGCAACTGGGGGAGGGAGGCGATGGTGGAGCTGTGCGGCGGCGAGTACGTGCAGAGGGTGTCGCTGGAGAGCTACATGTACAAGAGGCTGGTGGAGGGGGACCGGTGGGAGGGCGTGAAGATGGCGGCGAGCACGGTGGCGACCCTGGTCAGGTGCAAGATCATGAGCGGCGAGATGGGCCGCCTGAAGGCCATCGCCTAGCCGGATCCGCATCCGCCGATTTGGTTGTCAAGGTGGTTGCTTGGAAGAAGAAGAAGAAGTGGGCTGTTTTTCTCCTTTCTAATTATTGGCTCCTGCAAACTTTTCCACGATCAGAACGCAAGTTTCCAACCTATCATAAAGAAGCGTTGCACTTTAACAAAAGAAGTTCAGAACTAGTTTGGACGGTGGAAATCAACGTTATTAAAATTTCATGCCGCCATGAACATGTTTTTTTTTTTTTTTTTTTGGTAAAGGCCGTGAACATGTTTATTTACGGTTTTATCCCTTTGGTTAGCTCTTTGTTTTAATTTAGTAGGATTTGGCTTAGGAAGGAACTGAAAGGGATACCGAATGTACTTTTCTAATTGTCGTGACCTTTTTTTTTTTTTTTTTTTTCGAGGGTGAATTACCTAAAAAAGGCTAATGGATTACTAAGTTCGAAAACTTGGTACGAACTCTCCCAGATCTTACCAATCGCGATTTGATATTAATAAATTAATCCATTTAAACATGCAATTATACTCAATTTAGAACCGTCACTAACCAATTAGGGTTTGTTAGAAACCCAAATAAAGTATGGGAGAATACTTTATTTTTGTGAACCAGAGATTCAATAGATCCGAGGACATGGTTACGCTAGATTAGTTTAATGCCATTTCGATACCTTTTTATTTTAATTTTAAAAATATTTTGTAGACGGTATTGATGAATTTTAATCTAAGCTACCAACATGCAAATGGTGATCATGCGGGTGCACGATCAATGAAATAACATTCAATAAATCGAAATGCTCGATTCGTAAGAAATTATAAACTACAACTTTATTAAGGTCTATCCTCTAAAAAACATTTACAAAAATTCTAATAAAAATGCATGCCCTAAACATGATTTTCTAAATGACATGATGTCTAATTTTTTTGTAATCTTAATTTAACTTAATATGCATGAATTTTATTTTAATGATATGTGAGATGCAATTCATATGGTATAACTTGAATTATCACCATATGTATGTAATCTAATTTATCTAATCCTAAATATGCAGGTGCTACATGATATGCGATGAATGACGTGATACTTCTAATGCATGTTCTTTTTATGATTTTTTAATGATGAATCATTTTTTAATATGTACATGCATCCTACACTAAACAATGGTGACATAAAATGAAATAAATGACCTCTGTATTTTCCTTTTTTTCCTTAAAAAATGACTTAATAATTCTTATTTAAAAAAGTAACATAATGATGCAATTAAAGAGAAAAACTACATGATGGGACTATTAAAACATTAAACTATGATTCACTAATTAAAGCGCAACATGTGGTGTGCATATTATGAAATATATATGACCTAAATGACAATTTTTTTTTTTTTGTTCTTTTTTTTAGTTTTGGTTTTATTGAAGGAAAATTATCTTAATTCTATATGAATCAAAATGCGTTGCTTTAAACATGAAATGTGTATGGACCTAAGTACCTAAATTTTAGATATGTCATAATTTTACTAATAAACCTATCATGCAAATTAACTAACATGTACCTAATATTTTTTGGATTTTTTATTGAAATTCGGAATTAATAAAAAAACCTAAACAAACTATCTAAAGTGAATAATTTTCCAATTTATTTTAGGGAACAATTTAACTTAAACCATATCCTATCTTAAAAACTATTTTTTAAATAAATTATCAAGACGTGCCAAAAATAATACTAACAAAAATCATCCATCTAAAAGTGCAATCTAAAAATTATAATCCTAAAAATGCAGTTCTAATTTACTAAACCTAAAAATGCAATCCTAATTTACTAAACTTAACAATGCAATCCTAATTTACTAAACCTACAAATGCTCTGGTGCAAGATTTAGATTATATATTCTTTATATATAACTTTTTAACGTGTTTTTTAGTTTTTTTAAAACAAGTAATTATATTTTAAAAAAATCAAAATAAGAATTAAAATAATCAAAAAAATAATCCGTCATCTCACGGATTAAATTAACAGTTATTCTAACTCTAAACATCCCAACATATATCAAACTAATAATTATAACGTTTTAACAATTAAAATACTATAAAAATACCTAAAAATTAAAGTAATTAAAAAAATGATCCGACGTCTTACGAATCAAATTAATAATTACAATAATTTTGGATAAAACACCTGCAATTAATGCCTAAACTATACAAATAATTAACATTGATATATCATGTTCTAACTTAACCAATAACAAAATTTAAAATAAGTAAATAAATGGATAAGAATTAGAATAATTTAAAAAAATGAACCACCTAGGAGAATATTGCAGGGAAGACAGTGGCGTGAATGGGGGGCGTCGCGGGCGGTGGTGCCAAGGCTCGGTGGTGACACGGGTCAGCTGCAGTGGTGCGGAACAGGGGCGTCGAGCCGGTGAGGAAAACCCAAGATCTACTGCAGGGGCGGGTGTCGCAGCTGGGCGAGCTCACGGCTTGCAGGGAATGAGCACGGCGGTGGCTCCGAGCGAATTCGTAGGCGGAGTTGGGTGGCGGTACGGCGAAGCAGCATCAGTCGCTCGGGCGTGCAGCAAATCGACCACCGGTGGCGTCGCGGGTCGTCGGTAACAGGAACCAGCGGCAAAAGGGGCGCTCGGGCCGTCGGAGCAAAGGCGGAAGTGATGCGCGGCACGGCTGCTCGCCGCGGCGTGACCGGCGAACGGCAGACGGAAGTGCGGTGTCCGGAGGCGGCGAGCGAAACGGCGGTGGCAGAGGCGCAGTGGTGCGATCGCGGGGCCTGCGGCAGCGGAGGGAGCTCGGTGGACGGCGCGGACGGGGGAATGGACGCCAGAGGAGAAGATGAGCAGTTACTTCACTTTTTTTTTAAATTTTTTTCTCTCTCTTCTGTTCCCTCACATCACGTTGTACGCCCTTTCTCTCTCTCTGTTGTACTTTTTCTCTGTTTTTTTTTTTTTTTTTTTTTTTAACTCCCAGGATTGAAACCCTTTTCCTTTCCTTTCTCCCTTCTCTTTTTGACTTTTGACTCTTGTGTTTTTTTTGACGAAGAGGAGCTTTCCCCAAGGAAAAACTCAATCTTTTTTTTTTCTCTCGAACCCACCCCCCAAACTTTTCTTCTTTCTCTTCACTTTTCTTTTTTTTTTTTTTTTTTTTCCTTCGACCAAAGACCCCCCGAAGCCTCCCCTCGCGCTCTCCATTTATAGAGAGAAAATTCAACAAACAAGTGAAGATTTCCCAATATTCACTCAACTTCTCAACAAAAAAAAAGGCTCCAAAATCACATGACTGTTAAATTTTTTGAATTAAAATTTTTCAAAATTTCTCTCTATAATCAAAGATTATCTTCTATTTCTAAAAGATAAGTTTGAATTAGGTGTTAACACTAATTATGTATTGAATACTTAGGATGGTAATAAAAGTGAGATTAACTGTAGTTTAAGATTTGCATGTTAGAAAAGAGGCAAATATGTGTGTTTTATTGAAAAAAATAAAAAAGAAGGAAATGGGCGTTCTGGCGGAAATGCTCGTATGTCCTGTTTTTGGGGAAAGCTTCCAACAACAGCACAACAGAAAAAGGGATCCTTGTCAGAATCGGAAATCCCATCCAACTGTGACTTTATTGGGAAAATGACAAATCACAGTTCTTGTGAAAACGACACGAATAATTTCTAAATTTAATTTAATATTTAATTTTTGTTTATAAACTTTCTTCTTTTTTTTTTTTTTTTAAAGTTATTGTAACTTCATAGCTTCATTTAAAACCAAACCCATTTGCAGAATATCCAATCATAGCTTCTTTTTTTTGTCACGCTCCAAATCTCGAGTGTGCACACATCTTTCGATGATCAATAAAATTGCGACGTTCCGGACACGTCGCCGGCCTATTCATTTTATTACATATACAGAAGTGTATAAACAAAACTTTGGACAACACAATTAAATGATAGAAAAACAAGATAACAATTTTACAAACAAACACGCTTTTATAAACACACTAGATTTATACACAAAGCTAGATTATAGCCAAAAGTCTACTCCAAAAATGAAGGATCAACAAGCCATCTAGACACACAAATCCCCATCTGAAATCTTTGAGGTCTCCGGGGGTTCTGGGTCCTCCACGGCATCATCAAGAGCGTCAGCTGCACCCTCGCCTAGAGTGATGTCAACTACCATAGCAGGGATCTCAAAACCTTGAGGGAATCAATTTTGTATCCACTAAGTCTATGACAAAACCACGCCCTAAATCAATGAGGTATCATTTAAGATAGGCCCTCATTGACCTAGTTGGTGATCACTACGAGCTCATAGACCAAATGACCCCCGGGAACAGGGAAGTTAGTAATCAGCTCAGTAACCCTCCGAGGTTGACCATAACGTACTGGAGAGCCGCCATCTAGGAACCTGAAAAGTCCAAGCCTACGACGGGATGAGATAATGTCTCAACAAGTTCACCCCATAAACCCTAACTAAAAAGGAAATACGTCTAAAGGCAATCTATACACACAAAACAAATGACTTACCTCACCTTGGTTCCCTCCTGTATGTCAGAACAATTCACATACTCAATCAATCAATCAATCAATTCAATCAATACAATTGATTAATCCATCAATCACAAGGGTTTCCCGATTATAAAACCAAATCGTTATGGCACGTCCCATACCATGCCACATAATTTTGTCCTATAATCTAGCGCTTCAATTTCAATCAAACACATGTTCCAATTTGATTATTTCCCGCACATGCACAATATATCGACACACATCGGTCTTTTGGCGTAACTAGGTTTTGTCTCACTCTTTGAGCACGGCAACATCCACCGACACGCATCGAGGACAGCATTCCTAAATGAGCATCAATCCAAAATATACTGCAACCGGCTTCCATTGTCCAGGAGCATTCCATATAGGGGCAACATCTGACCGACGCACATCAAGGACGGGTTCACTTAACCATCACATGATCAATCCATCCTGACCAATGACATTGTGCTTTACGCTCAAATGCCTCAATTAAGATAATGAACTTGGCTTATTTTATTCATATTAAAAATAACCGGTAAAATAATCGTGTGTGGATACATTGTCAGTTTGGGCCAAAAATGTCATATCTTCCTTTTCAAAAATCCCACTATTTAATATAGTACATAAAAACATTTTTTACGTTAAAAACCAATGCTCGGTATTTTTTGATTAAATACCAAAATTTTCGATTTTTGAAATAATAATTCAAAATCACAATCACCACCCAATTTGCACAAATTAGCATTCAATTACATAAACTAAGTACACCATTGCAATCGGCACCAAATTCCGGTCACCGGCTATCCTTGTATAATTTTCGGAAAATAATAATAATTAAATGAATAGCAAAATTAATTAAATAAATACATATTAAATCAATAGATGCAAACTTAGGCTGAAAATTGCTAATCTAACCACTTAATAGACTAATTAAATTATACTAACCATTCTAACTACAAGGCTACAAACTAAATTAACTAATTACAATTTATAATCACCTAATCCACTAATCTAACTAACATAAATTAAATAAATAAACTAATAACTACCATAATCTAATCTTAATTTAATCTAAACATTCCTTAAAGATCATTAACTTCATAGGCAGAGTTTAGTGAGTAAACTCACCGGTTTTGCGGGCAATGAGTTCACCACGACGGCAACATCAACGAGGGCAAGAACCAAGCTTATGGCGACACCGATGGAGGTTTGGATGGGCCTTAAAACGAGCTTAGAAGTCCTCGACTGGGCTGAGCTTTGACCTTTGGTCGTGGCCGAAGGAGGCGGCTTGGCTTGGCTACGGTGGCGGGAAAAAAAGCAAGCGGGCGGTAGCGGCTACAATAGGTGACGGCGGAGGCAAACAGGTGGTGCATAACGACACTTGGACAGCAGCAGGGGGTGATCAATGGGCAGGGGCTTGCTTGGCTCAGTTTCTTTGGATTTTTGAGCTTTCAAAACACTCAACAATGGGGAAAGGAGGGAAGTAGAGGAAGAAGAAGGCAGCAGCTGCCAAGGGGGACCCAATACACCTCAAAAGTCTCCACAAAATATTCATTTCATCATCACTTGTCCCCACCAGCCATCAGCCCTATCCCTTGCCTATTTTCCTTCACAAAACTTCCCTAGAGAAGCCATTGAAGGGGTCCAAAATGTTGCTTCCCCCTTGGCCTACGAATTTTGGACCATTTCCTCCAAATCCACTTAAATTTTTCTCCAATTGAGCTCAAATTGGAGTTAAAAAATTCAGCCAATGTGCCATTGTCCATCTCATGATTTTTCCTCATCAATTGAATCAACTTGATGGCAAAAAATGCGACGAAAAATGGTCCTTTAATTTTCCCAGTCCAAAAAGGCCTAAACTTGATTTTTCGCTGAATTCTCGGATTTGCAAAATTTTTTTTCAGATGATGAGTTGATGTTCATAAAATGAATCATAACATGACAGAACTTTCAATTTCGCGGTTAATTTCAACCGGGCGTGATTTTAGCATAATCTAATCTACCGGGTAGCTTTTAGAAATTTTTAGCGTATTTGACCCGTGGTAAATTATTTTCGAGCCACATTGTACATTCTCGACATATTGACAATTCTTGGTTGTCGTGAAAATCACAATTTTTAAATACGGGCACGGGGTATAGAAATAACAGAAAAATTGGTCTAGTGCTGTTGATTAAATTTTTGCAATTAGGTGGAATCACCCATACACTAATCACATACCTCTATCGAATCGACCTACCTCCACTCTCTGATCGATTTTAACGGTGCTGTAATGATCCTTGCGGATTAACACAGTTGAGTAGTCGATTTTTGGTTGAATTTTCAAGTCTATTGCGTTTAGATTCCTTAACGGGCTCATTAGTAGATTAGTTATTCTTGTGAGTGATTAGCTCAAGGAAAAGAACTATAGGCACGTCGATGAAAAGCCCAACTTATTCAATCGAAAACAAAACCTAAAAATTAGGATGTCGCATTCTTCCTATATCATTTTGCTACCCAATCAACTACATCATTAGAGGTCCTATTACAATGGGCTATAAACCTTTAATTTGTTTAATGCGATTTCTAAACATTGATTAATATTTAATGTGGTTCATGAACTTTTAATAGTTTTCATATAGTTTAGATATTACATTGATATTTATAGATAATCCATGGACCAAGATTGAACAAATTAAAACTATAGGGATGACATTGCACATCAAGCAAAAGTTTGGAGATCATATTGTACAAATTACAAGTTCATGGAACTAAAGTTCATGAATCATTTGTGCCATTATATCCCTCTGACCCTCATTATAAGAAAAATACATTGCTGATTTTGATTGGGCCTGACTTATGTAGGCCCTCCTATTTATTGGGCGGGCAAACCAGCCGGCCGGGCAAAGCAACCGGTCCGTCTAATAGTCGGGCCTGCAGTTCAGATCCACAACCGCGACATGGCCCACGCGAAACTTTTCGGGCTTTTTCTGCGGTCCGACCCATTCAGCCTCCATCTTCGCCAAATCTAGCGCCATTCCCGAAACTCAACTCCACTTCCTCATCTCTCTCTCTCTCCCTCTACTGTGGAGATTGCGCCTGCATCTCCATCGCCGATCTGCAATGTGAAGGATCTCTCGCTAGTGACGCTGCTTCCATGGACTTCTCCAATCTGCAGTCCAGAGCTTCTTCTCCTTCTTCTTGTTCATCGTCCTCCTCCTACATCCCTCCTCACCGCACGCAGCTCCAACCCCGCATGCACTCCTTCTCCCCTCCCCCCTTCCCTCCCCAGCCGCCGCAGCCTCAGAAATCCCGCCCCAAGCTCCTCGTCCTCGCGGCCGCCGCCCTCCTCTGCGTCGCCCCCTTCCTCTACTACATATTCGCCACTGCCCTCAGCGTCCACACCTCCTCCAAGTTCGCCGATCCGAGCCCTGGGTTTCGCGGCCTCGTCATCAACGCCGCCCCCTCCGGCTTGAGCATCCACATCTTCGAGTTCTACAGCGAGGGGGCGCTCCCGTCCGTGGCCGTCGACGGATCGGGGACCGAGTCCGAGAGGGTCCGGCCGGGTTTGGCGGCGTTCGCGGACGACCCGGGGGCCGCGGGCCGGTCGATCTCGGAGCTAATCATGTTCGCCAAGCGGCGGGTAAGGAAGAAGGATAGGGCGAAGAGGAAGGTTGTGTTGGCGGTGACGATATTTAATATGTGAAAACAAGACACGTTCATTAGTCTCATGTGATAATATGTAAAATTTCTTGAGCATGTTTCTCCATCGTTCGAGTTTTGGTATCTTGGAATCCATTTCTTTCATTTCCATAAGAAAGATATTAAATGTTGGGATCTTTTCAAGCACTCGGGATTAAAATTCATCGGAAAGGGAGTACGACAAGGACAACGTGGTGAGGACCGCGTCGTTCAGACCGGGCAAACAAAAACAGCATCTAAACCACGCGCGCTGTCGTAACTGACTTTTACTCCTTAAACTAGATGATATTATTGCTCTCTAACCCCGTTATTTATAATTTTGCCGTCGCTTTTCTTCGCTAATCAGTCCTCGCTCTCTACCCAATCTAAACCCTAAGCCAGACCCTCTCCCCTCCCCTCCCCATCATCAATGGCTTCCCAATCTCTCCACCACCACTTCACCTCCCTCCGCCTCCGCACCCGGCAACCGCGCAAGCCTTCCCCGCGCCCCCTCACCGTCGCCGCCTCGAAGAACCCGCCCCTCCCCGGCCGCAAGCTCCGCGCCGCCGTCATCGGCGGCGGCCCGGCCGGGTCCTCCGCCGCCGAGTCCCTCGCCTCCGGCGGCGTCGAGACCTTCCTCTTCGAGCGCAGCCCCTCCTCCGCCAAGCCCTGCGGCGGCGCCATCCCGCTCTGCATGCTGGACGAGTTCGACCTCCCGCTTAGCCTCGTGGACCGCCGCGTCACCGAGATGAGGGTCATCTCGCCGTCGAACATCACCGTCGACTTCGGCAAGACCCTGAGGCCGCACGAGTTCATCGCCATGCTCCGCCGCGAGGTCCTCGACTCCTTCCTCCGCTCGCGCGCGGAGTCCCGCGGCGCGGAGCTCATCACCGGCCTGGTGACGGATCTGGAGCTCCCTCGCTCCTCCTCCTCGCCGTACGTCGTCCACTACACGAGCGGCGGCTCGAAGCGGAGCCTAGCCGTCGACGTCGTGGTCGGGGCCGACGGCGCCAACAGCCGCGTCGCGAAGTCCATCGGCGCCGGGGAGTACTCGTACGCCATCGCGTTCCAGGAGAGGATCAGGCTCCCGGACGAGAAGATGAAGTACTACGAGAACCTGGCCGAGATGTATTTGGGGGACGACGTGTCGCCGGACTTCTACGCGTGGGTCTTCCCGAAGTGCGACCACGTGGCGGTCGGGACCGGCACGGTCCGGTCCAAGCGCGAGATCAAGGCCTACCAGAGGGGGATCAGGGAGCGAGTGTGGCCGAAGATCGAGGGCGGACAGGTCATCAAGGTGGAGGCCCACCCGATCCCGGAGCACCCGCGGCCGGTCCGGGTGAGGGGGCGGGTGGCGCTCGTCGGCGACGCGGCGGGCTACGTGACCAAGTGCTCCGGCGAGGGGATCTACTTCGCGGCGAAATCGGGAAGGATGTGCGGGGAAGGCATCGTGAAGGCGTCGGAAGGAGGGGCGAGGATGGTGAGCGAGGAGGACCTGAGGAGAGAGTACTTGCGACAGTGGGACGACAGGTACGTGAGCACTTATCGGGTGCTGGATCTGCTGGAGAAGGTGTTCTACGGGAGCAACTGGGGGAGGGAGGCGATGGTGGAGCTGTGCGGCGGCGAGTACGTGCAGAGGGTGTCGCTGGAGAGCTACATGTACAAGAGGCTGGTGGAGGGGGACCGGTGGGAGGGCGTGAAGATGGCGGCGAGCACGGTGGCGACCCTGGTCAGGTGCAAGATCATGAGCGGCGAGATGGGCCGCCTGAAGGCCATCGCCTAGCCGGATCCGCATCCGCCGATTTGGTTGTCAAGGTGGTAGCTTGGAAGAAGCAGAAGAAGTGGGGTCTTTTTCTCCTTTCTGTTTATTGGCTCCTGCAAGCTTTGCCACGATCAGGACGCAAGTTTCCTACCTATCATAAAGAAGCGTTGCACTTTAACAAAAGAAGTTCAGGACTAGTCTGGGCGGAGGAAATCGACGTTATTAAAATTTCATGCCGCTGTGGACATGTTTATTTACGGTTTTATCCCTTTGGTTTGCTCTTTGTTTTAATTTAGTAGGATCTGTCTTGGGAAGGAACCGAGAGGAATACCGAATGTACTTTTGTAATCATATAAATGTAATAAAAGTGAGATTAAGGATGTGTTTGTTTTGTGAAAAAAAAGTTTTCAGGAATACGTTTTTCTTATTTTTCAATATTTAGTTTATTTATGAAAATGAGTCAACGGAAAATTTTTTCTTTCCAAAGTTTAAATTTAGGAAAACGATTTTCCCTTTAAAAGAACCGGAAAACGTTTTCCAAAATATTTTAAGGTCATTGCTTAATGAAAATTTTATTATTAAAAAGAATTTATAATTAAAATTTTTTAATTTGTTATTATTATATTTTTTTTTTTTTTTTTGTTTTCTCTTTTCCTTCTTGTCTGTGAATGTAAACCCTAATTCCTTCTCCCCTCTCACCTTCTCCTTCGCCCCCTCCCTTTCGTCACCGCCATCTCCTCCAACCATAGTCTCTCCTGCGCTCCCATTGGCTTCGCTCTCTCATCTTTTCTTTATCGGCATCTTCTACTCCTTCAATCATTTTTCAAATGCAATTCATATACCATAAAATATTTTGAGTCACGTATCATCAAATAAAGGAAAACTAATCGTTTTTTTGAAAAATGATTTCCGAAAAATATTTTCAAAAAATGTTATGTTTTCCGTGAAATTAACATATCCTAATTATAGTTTTTGAAGTGCGTGTTAGAAAAGAGGCAAATATGCGTGTTTAATTGAAAAAAAGAAAAAGAAAAATAAGGAAATGGGCGTTCCGGTGGAATTGCTCATATATCCTGGTTTTGGGGGAAAGCTTCCAACAACAACACAACAGAAAAAGGAATATTTGTCAGAATCGCAAGTCCCATCCAACTCTGATTTCATTTGGAAAATGACAAATCATGTCTTGGGAAAGCGACACAAGTACGTAAACTAAACCCATTTGCAGAATATTCAATCAGAGCAGTTCCCAGGGGCCCCACGAAGGGCTTGTCAACCAGTTTTGGGGAGGACTTTCTTCCTGTGGCATTCTGCTACCCAGTCAACTACATCATTAGAGGTTCTATTACGATGATCTATCAATTTTTAATTTATTTAACGTGTCTTCTAAATATTGATAAATATTTAATGTAGTTTTATGAACTTTAATAATTTTTATATAATTTAGAGATTATATTGAATATTTATAAATAATTCATGGACCAAAATTGAACAAATAAAAATATAGAGATGGTGTCAACCAGTTTTGGGGAGGGCTTTCTTCCTATTGCATTCTGCTACCCAGTCAACTACATCATTAGGGGTTCTATTACAATAGCCTATCAACCTTTAATTTATTTAACGTGTCTTCTAAATATTGATAAATATTTAATGTAGTTTCATGAGCTTTAATAATTTTCATATAGTTTAGAGATTATATTGAATATTTATAAATAAATCATGGACCAAAATTGAACAGATCAAAAGCATAAGGACGATATTACACATCAAATCAAAGTTCGAGATCATTTTGTACAAATTAAAAGTTTTTTTTTTGATACGTAAATAATCCCGTACAACCCAGAAATGGCCAACGAAAGTAAACCCTACAGTGACACTAGCGGAATACTTATCACCTCAACATCACACTTAAGATACCAAGTGCCTCCAATGGGCTTCGAACCCCTCACCTTTTGACAAAAATCAACGGAGCTCTTATCTAGCGGAGCCACCACGGCCAGTGGTTGCACAAATGAAAAGTTCATGGAACTAAAGTTCACAAATCACTTGTGGTATAATGCCCCTCGGGCCCTCGTCACGAGAAAACTGCACCACTGATTTTGAGTGGGCCTGACTTATATAGGCCCTCCTATTTACTTGGGGGCACGACAGCAGGCCGGGCAAATCACCCGGCCCGTCTAATCTTCGGGCCTGCGTGCGGTTCAGATCCACAACCGCGACACGGCGCACCCGACACTTTTCGGGCTTTTTCTGCGGTCCGGCCCATTCAACCTCCATCTTCGCCAAATCTAGCGCCATTCCCGAAACTCGACTCCTCTCCCTCATCTCTCTCTCTCTCTCTCTCTCTCTCCCTCTCTTCCTACTGTGGAGATTGCGCCTGCATCTCCATCGCCGATCTGCAATGTGAAGGATCTCTCGCCAGTGAGGCTGCTTCCATGGACTTCTCCAATCTGCAGTCCAGAGCTTCTTCTTCTTCTTCTTCTTCTTCTTCATCTTCTTCATCGTCCTCCTACATCCCTCCTCACCGCACGCAGCTCCACCCCCGCATGCACTCCTTCTCCCCTCCCCCCTTCCCTCCCCAGCCGTCGCAGCCTCAGAAATCCCGCCCCAAGCTCCTCGTCCTCGCGGCCGCCGCCCTCCTCTGCGTCGCCCCCTTCCTCTACTACATCTTCGCCACCGCCCTCAGCGTCCACGCCTCCACCAAGTTCGCCGATCCGAGCCCCGGGTTCCGCGGCCTCGTCATCAATGCCGCCCCCTCCGGCTCGAGCATCCACGTCTTCGAGTTCTACAGCGAGGGGGCGCTCCCGTCCGTGGCCGTCGACGGATCGGGGACCGAGTCCGAGAGGGTCCGGCCGGGTTTGGCGGCGTTCGCGGACGACCCGGGGGCCGCGGGCCGGTCGATCTCGGAGCTGATCAAGTTCGCCAAGCGGCGGGTAGGGAAGAAGGACAGGGCGAAGACGAAGGTTGTGTTGGCGGTGAGCGGGGGGTTGGAGGGGTTGAGTCCCATGGTGAGGGGGCGGATCGTGGAGTCGTGCAGGCGAGTCCTGAGGAAGTCTGGATTTATGTTTAGAGATGAGTGGGCGCGAGTGATCACAGGTTGGTGATTCAATTCCTTCAATGTTTTGGAATGTTTCGGCTGATATTCGCTGCTGGTAAATTGTGAATGTGTGAACTTTTGGTTCCCTGTTACGAAGTTCTTTTGCTGAAGTTTGGGAACCAAAGAGCAGTAGCGATTTCTATACCAGCTCTCTTGTTTGTCACGCTTAATAGAATCCTAAACTCGGATTAGCTGAAGCAAGACTTGCTTGGAATTGCTTTGAGTTTCTCTCTCTCATTTTGTTATCTGGAATTGCGAATGTCCTTAGAGTAGTGTTGATGTTAAGCCGAGCTGATCTTCTTGTGCTCATGTGATTGCCTTTTGTTCTAGTTCTCTTCTTCGTAGGGCATTGGTTCGCATGAATGGGGGCGGGACTCCCTTTCTGGTGAAATGCTAGGGAGCTCTTATACCTTATAACTTGACTTAGTTGCTATGCACGTTTGGGTTTACTGTGTATTTAAGCTCTCGCAACATAACTGATTATCTTGATCTCTTCACCCAGTCCTTTCTGTTATACTTTTTAGCGCACACACTGTCCAGAACAATATAGAATGGTGATTTACGTGGTTATCCGTTGACTTTTCTTCATCTAGATAGACAATTAGTATCGGTGCCTTTTTTCTTGGAATTTTAACATTGGTCATTGAAAATGATGTGAATGTAGGGGAAGATGAAGGGGTTTTTTCTTGGGTTGCCGTAAATTACGTTCTTGGGACCTTGGGAAGTGAATCTGAAGATACCATCGGGACAGTCGAACTTGGTGGCCGTTCTTTGGAGGTGTGACTTATTCTGATTTTATTATCTCTTGGAGTGAAAGTTGGCATTTGCATTTCAATATGCAAGGTTGGTATTTGGAGATGTGCCTTATTGATTCTTAATAGCATATTTCTGGGGGCCTTTTTCATAGGAAGGTGCTGTGCAACATGGCAGAAATACTATGGTAGACCATGGGTAGTTTCTTGTAGGCAACAGCCAGAGTTGTTGAATCCTGTTGTTTACTCTCTTAAAAAACTCTGTTCATGGCTCAGATGGATAAGCAGCAAAGAAAAGCTGCCCCCTCTCGACTCGGCTGTATGCAGTGTAAAATTAGGATCCTGCAGTAACTCACAAATACAACTCAAATTATACTTAAGAAACTCCTTTCAAACTCACTTTTAAGTTTTTGAACTTCCAACATGTTTTCCCAATTCATTGAACAAAGATGAGTCAACAAGGCAAGTCTTTTAACCAGGGAAAAATGAAAACATTTGAATCTCAGTGGAGCAATATTTCCTCTAGAATGGATTTTCTATTGACCTGCATTGCCTGTTGCAATGTGCATTCTAAGAGGTTTCCCCCTTTGAAAGATTATTTGGCGGTTCATTTGAAATTGAACTGCCTTTTGAAATTGAGCAATCTATTCTTGCTAGTATCGAGATGTTTGCATTTAACCGAATATAATGAATTATGAACCATCCAGGGCTTCTTTGTGCCAATCTAGTGATTATTTGACCTTTGGCAATTATGAGCTATATAATGATGGATGATAATTCTGGCAGAGAGCATGCGTACATGTTGTCTGCTGGATATCTGTATATGTATGACTCTTGTTTTAAGTAGTTTATGGGTACTTACAGGTTACATTTGCTCCTAGAGAATCAACGCAAATGCAAACTTCCCGAGTTGTCAAATTGGGTGGAACTACCTACAATCTCTACACGCTAAGCTTGCAACAATTTGGTCAGGTGTTTCCATGTAACGTCCAATATTTCGCAATTCTTCACATACATTTCCTTTTGGATATTTGTCCTCATATCTCAATCCTGTGTATGCTATGCTTCGGGAATTAATGGTTCAGGACTACTCTTCTACACTGCCCTCCTTGCTATTTCTAATTTTAAGCAACCAAAATCATGATTGGGTTATTCAAATAGTACTGACTGCAGAGATGCATTGGCATTACTAGCGATCTGAACCCATTTGATTCAGCTTTTACAATATACATATAAGAATCCAGGTTAAACAGGGTGAAGAAAAGATTTAAATGTGAAGTTAGAGATGAGACAGACACTGCAGGAGCAGTGTTGTCATTGAATTGTTGATAGTTCATAATCATGTTTAATCTGACCTGCTATTACTTAGGAACCTTGAGGTGAACAATTTGCACTTGTGATAGTTATGGCAGGATATTGATATGTCGAGGTGAAACCTTTTATAGTTTCCTGTCAATTATGAAAACTTTGGTTTAAAAGGTGATCCTCAAAGCTAAGTAAATTTGGTTTTCTGTTTCATCTTGTTGTGCTGAAGCTTCCTATTGATGTGGATGGAAGTGGACATTAGTGCTCTGTATGCGTGTGTGACTTTTAACTTGATTAGTTACTGCTGTAATGCATTCTTTGATCTGAAGGTGCAGTTGAAGTTGCCCGACTGCAAAACTCAAATGATTATTTTTATGCAGGATGATGCTTGGCGATCTGAACTTCACAATTCTGGGGAGCTGAGAACTGGTGAGTTGATGAAACATATATGTCTTGTGCAGAACACCCAGCATCATTCTGTTTTCAATCAAATTGGAAAATAAAGAATCCATTTAATGATGGCTATACTGTATCTAGTGGTTGGTTAATGAGGATGCGGAGTAGGATGAGATATTGCCCAATTTCTCATAAAATTTTCTTGTTTCTCAGAAAGATGACTGCTCATCAAAACGAATACCACTGCCTTATCGAAAATGGTCAATTTTTCTTGCATTAGTGTGCATCTTACAATTATTTTCTCTATTCCCGATTTAAGGAATAATTATAATGATACGTAACTAGTATGTTCTTGGCTTTTTGCAATGAGGATGATCGTCTATGTATATTCTTGGGATATCAATGCTTGCATGTGACTTAGAATCTCCCTGACTTGATAATGTCATTCTTTACTTTGTTGTTGCTTGATTTGTGTTAGTGATAATTAAGACATTTTGTTTGCTTCGCAGCTTCAATTTCAAATGATAAACATGTCATGAACCCATGCTTTCCCAGAGGATATGGGCTGACATCAAAAGTGAGAGGTGCAGAGTCTCTGACATCATATCCTGCTGGAAACTATTCTGCCTGCAAAAATGATGCCTTGGCACTTTTGAGAACAAGAAAAGGTGCCCTGCCCTCTTACCCTGCCCTCTTATCTTTAACCTAAAATCTAAAATTGTGTTTTTTAATTTCTCTAGAAGGATGTCGTTGTCGTAGAATTATTTAATTATGCTATTTGAGATGACTCGAATAAAATGATAGAACAATCAATTGTATAGTTACATACATTCCATTGACTTGTTTTATTTGTGCTAGTATATTTTTCGTCCCCCAAATCATTATGTAAACAGTATGATCTTCAAGTGTCCATTTCTGGATGCAGATAAATGCTCTCACCCACCCTGCAAAATTCTCCTTTCTTCTATTGGGAATCTACAGGGCAGTGCAATTCCTCTTGAAAGATTCTATTATACATCTGAGGTATGTAAAAAATGTTGTGTTCAGCAAATGAGCTCGAATAATTCAGTCAACTTGAGTTTGTTCATTGCTAAATGTAACTCATAGGAAGCAAACAGAAAACCGTAATACAAGTGTACGCGCTTGTGTATGTTTGAATGAAGAGGTGTATTCTTGTATGAGATTTCCTCGAAGCTTAGAGGTTTTTGGTATCACTTTTCGATGGTCAGAACGTGGAGCATTCTCGTATTCAACAAGACTTATGCTTTGACCTTTTGCCAGAATGGAGCAATTGCCTGAGTGGAACGAATTTGTTAGGGTAGAACTGCCATTCATGAAAGCAATGATGTTGACAATGCAGGAAAAGGTGACACCATGACTGTGCATTTGGCTGTCCCAATCGAGAGTAAAGTTTGTTGTTACCAAGTCATGGTCAAACCTCTCAAGCTGTTCATAAATGCATTTTTAATGACAAGTTGAAGAAAGATTGTAGCCTCTTAAAACCTTGCATTTTGGTGCTAGCCATAGTTCAAGAATTTCATGCCAAAATTTATCAGAAACATATAGAAGGAAAAGCAAGAAATTTGCAAATCCTGTGCAAGAAATCTGAAATCATCCTTTTGAGGATGAAGTGAGCCACAAGGAAATTGTACAGCACTTCCTAAGTTTATCATTTTTGTCTGAACTCCAGTCTCAAGCAGTAATCCATTGCAAAGATACGATTGTTTTCTGCGGAATAGGGGAGTAAAGATGCACAGTGCTAGTCCTCTGCCTGTTGTTTCAATGATTGGTATATAAAATTTTAGGTCTCACTTCCAATGCAAGTCTATTTAATTTTAAATTATGTTACATCTTTTTGTAAGCACACATAAGCAATTTAGGAAGAAATGGGATGATGTCACATTAGTATGTTAACCTACTGAGTTCATTGAAAAGCGATCAAGTGATGGATCCAGTACCATGGTTACTCTTGTGCTTTCTTACCTTTCGCTTGTGCACCCCAGGAAAATAATATCTTAATACATATCTTGCGTTTGGCAACTTTCCTTAATATTGTCATCTGTATTTAATTGATAGATTCTGCTTAATTATTTCTCGAGTTATAAGCTAGCCTTCCATCCCAATATTGAACCTTCTACAGTTTTTTGGAATGTTCTCTAGGGAGGGTTTGTTTGACTTGAAGCTAGCTGGTGAACGTTATTGCAATGACGATGATTGGGACAAATTGAGAAACAAGCAAAATAGCATGGAAGACCTGGATTTGTCCAGATATTGTTTCTCTTCAGCTTATGTGGTGGCTCTACTGCATGACAGTCTCGGAATCCCTTTTGATGATAAAAGGTATGGATTCTTCTAAACTGGACTGCTCGTGAATTGATATTTCTGTTCTACCATGAATGTAGAAAAACCTTTCATTTCAGAAGTGGAACTTGATCTTGAGGGTCAACAACTAAGATAGTATATAGGATTTGCTATCTTTTAGTGCTTTGTTTGCAGATTGTGTGTTAGCCTGCGCTCTCATTGTTGATCCAAGTTCAGCAAGTGTTTCCCACCTTTGTGATAGTTTCTCCTTGTTGGCCTTTACTTGGGATTTATGTTCCTTAACGTTCCTTGCTGAAGACCATATCTCTAATAAGATATTTTCTGTCAGTTCCTCTTTCTCCGTAATATGCGGCATGGTTGGTGGAATTTCTCTCTTTTTACCTATATGGTCCTTTCTAGTGGAAGTTGGCCACAATAGAAGTTTGTATACAGCAGTACATGTGTATGTGTGCAATTTATGAGTTTCTCCTTTTAAGTGTTTGATATTCTAACTTGACTTGAGCAATCACAGGGTCCATTCTGCAAATAGAACTGGAAGCATTCCATTTGACTGGACTCTGGGAGCTTATGTTGTCCTGACGATGCAGGATGCTGTTGCACATGAATCCGATAACTTTGGGGAAATTGTTGGAAATGAGTCAGTCACCTACTTTTCATTATTTGCTGTACTTTTGATAGTTGTACTTGCTGCATTTCTCATTTCGCAATGGCAAAAACCACAGTTAAAGACAGTATATGATCTGGAGAAGGGGCACTATATTGTAACACGTGTGCCTAGGTAACTAGTTAGTCTTTTTATTTCTTAAGCCTGTACATTCTTATGGGGGGATTGATCAAGAGAGGACATAAGCAGAGCAGGGCGCAGCATTAACCAATGCATGGGAAATTGCTTCCGGGGACAAAACAGAAAGCTCGTCCAAAGTCCGAACAAAGCAAAGAAATATCAGGATCTGCAGTTATTTATTGGTGTCAGCCCCATTTTGTGATTATGAATGAATACGTATAAAAGTTTTTGCTTGGTTCCTTGCTTGCACTCCTCTCTCTCTCTCTCTCTCATATTGGAGTTTTATCAGGTTTTGGTTTGTGTCATTCCTTGGCATCTTGGCTATAACTGTTGACTAAAGGTCGATCTATCAGTAGGACTGAGCTTTTTCAGTAGGACTGAGCCTTTTAAGTGAGTTACTTTAGGGTTGACCCCAAATTGATATACATATGATGAATTTACTCAAAATTAATTTTTTGACAAAAAAATCTCAAACTAGTACACATAATAAATTTATCTCAAATGATAATAAAAAAATTTTAAATCAGTACACTTATGATAAATTTATTTAAGACCGAAAAAAAAATCACAAACTAGTATATTTGTCATAAATGTATTTTTTGTTAAATTAGATTAATAACAAAAAAAAGCAAAACTGATAATACTATGATAAATGGAGAGTATAATTTTAAACCGGTACATCAATTAACCGTTACATCTCATACAACTAAGTAATTTAATATTAAAATCTATAAAAACCTAACATAGAATAAATTGATTACAAATATATCAATTTTGGGTAAATTTATTGTTTTGAGATTTTTGGTGATTAAAAAATCAATTGGAATAAATTTATCACGAGATATATCAATTTGAGTGTTTTTGTGGTATATATCTTTAATTTCATTGGTGGTAAATCTTTCCAAGCAGACTATGCTAACAAATAAAGATTGACCAAATCATTCTCTGTTATTAATTACCACTTCAAGAGCCATGGATTGCTGTATCTAATCGAACTCTATAGTTGGGAAATGCTAAATGCGGATGCTAGATCGTGCAGCTTCCTTTGTGCAAGCCCCATAAGCTGTTAAATATGATAACCTACCGATAGTTATGTCTTTTTTATTTTTTATTTTTTTGGTTTGGAAAAGTAATCAACACCCATCATTGTCTCGATCACCGTCATGCCCTATGGACATAGCAAGAAATCACATTCAGGTTCATGTGTCATTCTAAACTCGGGGAAGCCAGGGCAAGGTCGAGGAAGCAGTGTCCAGGGTTTCCTCTGCTTTGCAAATAAGATATGCTAAGTAGTAAGTAGTTGGTAAAATATGCCCTTGCAAGAACTGTAGGATAAGGATCTCTTTATTCCAGTTCTCCAAAATAGGCTTTAAAGAGGATATCTCATAAAGATAGTTACCATGGTTAAACGTAAACCAGGATTAATAAATTGAAAGTTGTTCAGCAAATCATTTGAAGACTGCATCAACAAGACAAAAAATTTTAACTACTGAGCTGGACTTCAATAATGCTATCGTCCAGTCCATCAGCTAATTGATCCTCGCTCTGAGATGAATCTTGTAACAGGCTTGGACGCTACAAAGAAATGGAGAGGTGGAGTTCCATGTGCCTAAAACTTGAACTGCATCTCCGGAGTGTATCCAAGCTCGTTGAGGTGAGCAGCCATTGCTTTGTTCATTGGTGGTGGTCCACACATCAATACCTAAACATTGCATTATCTGTCAATTTATTGATCAGAGATGAAAAAAGATAGAATGGGATATTATAGATAGTGCACATACCTGAATGTCACTGGCTGGCGCGGGGCAGTGAGTTTGAATCATCTCTTTGGATACATAACCAACGCCACCATCCCATATTTCTGGCGGCTGCAAACAGCACATGCAAGGTGAAGCGATTTCATGACTAAAGAAGTAATGCAAAAAGTGTGAGTGGTCTGATCAACAAAGTACAAGTCTGAATTTGATTATTAAATTATTATAGTCCACCAGTACAATGCAGAAGAACCATAGTAGCAGAGTGAAAATATATCTTTTGTGAAATACTTTTTGCTACCAAATTGTCTGTCCTGAGTTTTTTTTTTTTTTTTTTAATTAATAGTTTCGGACAGTCTTAAGGAGACGAGAAAATCCATCAAACAACATCTGGAAAGATAGTTCTGATTCATGTCAGATGGGACAAGGAATTAGAAGTTTAGGCACCAAGTTTTGTCATATATATATATATATCAGAGAGAATGCACACTTGCGCTAGAGGCATGTCAAGAAAGGATGAAAGGAAAACCAAAAGATTAAACAAATAAAAAGAGAGGCACCAAACCTGATTCAAGACGTAATAGACATGGAACTGATCAGGAAAACTCAGGGCAAAATGATCCAGCTCTTCCTGCAAAAATGTGTTGCTAATATTATTGACCCACCTTCAGACAGTAGAATTAGATAATCTAATGTAACTTCAATATACAGTGAGGTACTCTTTACATACATATTCAATTGGCAGATCATGCAAGCCAAAGAAAGATGAGCAAAGAAAGATTATTTCCTGGAATAGATAATGTGCTAGGCCCTTAATGACACAAGCCACTGGTAAACCCCATCTGCCTGGGGGCTCTCTGAACACCTTGTTTGCACAAAAGGCTAGGTTCCATAACATCAATTCAAATTGAAAGCAAATTAAACAACAAAAGGGCTGCCCAAAGTGGGGTTTCTGGCATAACACGATCCTAGAAGAGCCATCACTTAGGACCTAGGGTCTGTAAAATTTGAAAGAAGTGATTCCCAATAGAATACTCAAAAGTAGAACTTCACTGCTGTATGAAGCAGAAACATGCATTTGAAAAGATAACTCCAACAGAAAATTTAAATACTTATCATGCTACACGGCTACTATTCAACTTAGTGACCATTGCCTCGGATTATAATGGAAGATACAATTAAAAATCATTCAAGTCATCCGAAAGAACAAAAAAAGTTCAAGTTAATAAAATCACCGCCCGCCCGCGGGGGAGGGAGGGTGAGAGAGAGAGAGAGAGGGGGAGGGAGGGAGAGAGGGAGAGAGACTCCAACCTTCAAAAGGATGTCCTCATATGTGACATTGGCATAAATGAGGTGAATCTTGGTCTTGTCATGAGGATTCTCTAATATGGCTCTAGCGACCTAAGTGCATCAAAGAAAACAGTGGCAATCACAAAAACCAGCACTTTGGCATCTGGTATCGAACCGTCAGATAGGAAAACTATATGCATATCAAATTTGTCGTCATCTACATCCATACCTGGAACATTGGAGTAATGCCAGTACCCCCAGCGAGCATCCCAAAAGCCCTTACTAGGCCAGGTTGATACTTGAAGCGACCCTAAGAAAATAAGAAAAAGTACACTGAAATTTAATCCATTATAACTATCAGCAGCAGATGAGACTCACATTACACTTAAATTTTCTAGCATCAGAATTTGGCAGAGAGAATCAGCAGTGGATTCGTCATCTTCGAAACGAACACTAACTAAGACTTTTTATGAGCTTCATTACTTGAATCATGTCACAGTTTGTAGAATCATCAAAATGAAAAACTTGTCTTAACATGTGGTGTGCATGCTAGAAAGACAAGCTTTTAAATATATCTGATCTGATAGGCCATGGGCATAGCTACAGCTGCATCCGCCAACGTAACACACATGTCACCAATGTTTTCCGTGTTAGCTCTGTAGAGAGCAGTGGACAATACTTCCAAACGCATATTTAATCCGATAAAGCAGTGAAGTAATTCAAGAGGCTAGACAAAAAATGCTTTCGTGTAGGAGCAATCTAGTCCATCTAAGGAAGCCAAGCCATTAAGAAAGCAATTCTGAGGCAAAAGATCATATGTGGTCTAAAATCTACAATCTCGCCTTTGGTGCTTTTGCCGTTCGCCCCAATATGTGCTTTGCCATGATATAAATTCTAAGTCTTAGTGAATAGTCTTCTGCCCAGGGCCATAGGCAGTTGAAAGAGACTCCTCTTAACTCCCAGAAGGGAAAATGGTAACATGACTATGATATTCAAATTTATGATGGCTACCGGCAAAATTATCTCTTGCTACCAAAGCAGTACACCAATTCCCAACCTGCTTCACATTAGTGCATAGAGAACTGAAAAACCTTAAGATGATTCATCACTTGCCTACAGCCTGAAACCACCGGCAACTGAAAACAAACTATATTCAGAAATAAATTCACTCGAAAATCTACCTTAGGCCCCTTCACAGCCAAGTAACCGCCTTCTTGCATTTCCCGGAAATGGTGGGACATCCTTCCTTGGGGATACATCTAATCACAAGGAAAAGAACGAAAAAAACAGACCACGTTGTGAATGGGTGGAAAAAAAGGGGGTTGAAAGGAATTATATCTGCCTCCGAGCTAATCAGTTCAGCCCAAACCTTGATAACCAGCTCGAAGTATCCAACATCGGAATCCAAAGTGGTCGGAGTGTAAGGCTTTGTAACTTCTTGCCCGACGCTATCCTTTCCTCTGCAACGAAAACAACCCAGAAAATTTTTCTACAATCAATGCCACGCAGAAACCAAACACAAGCCACGCGTCACGAACTTATCACCACCAGTCGAACCGAAAAAAGGTCAACGAGCTGAAAACCTGCAGCTCATGTGCTGCCCAATCGGAAGCCCCAGGACGGAGGTCGGAGTCGGGAGAGCGAATCTAAACTTGGCGACGTTGTGGCTGAGCTGCGTCCTTTTGACGAGCAGGAACTCCTTGAAGTTGTCGGGATCGAGACAGCCTGAAACATTCCCCACCCCAAAAAAAAAAGGAAAATTGCCTCAAGTCAATCGAATCGAAGGACCGCCGGAACGAATCTCAATCTCCGAAGAGGAGCACGGGGAACGGCAGGTGAAACCCGAGGACGTTACCTTTAGGACCTTTAGGTTTCCTCTGGAGGTAGAAGTAGTAGGCGGTGCCGGCTCCGACGGCGACGAGGGCGACGGCGATGCTCAGCATTTCGACGCGGTGGGACTGCAGGGGCTCCATCTCCGGACCGCCGAGGAGGCTCCGACCGCCGGCGGCGACTTCCTCGAGGAAGACGAATCGCGTAGAGAGAGAGAGAGAGAGAGAGAGAGAGAGAGGCGAACGGGCGGAGCGGGAAGCGAGCTTTCTCTCTCTCTCTCTATGGGCCGTCGCTCCGGTCACTTTCCGTTGGAGTCTGGTCTACTTTTGCGGCCATAGATGGTGGCGTCGGTAGGGCGGACGTGACGCCGGTTGCAGGATAATCGAAAAGCGCTCGGGTTCAGGTGATTCCGATCTCCTCCCCCGTTAAAATAATCTTCTTCTTCTTTCTTTTTTTTTTAGAGACTTTTTCTTTTCTTTTCTTGGGACCAAAAATAAAAAGGGAGCTTTTCCTTTTCTCCTTTCTCTTTCTTGAGAAAAGAAAAAATGGAAGGGAGAATCGCGGCTGTAGAAAATTAGAAATGCGGCCCGGTTGAAACGTTGAACGGGAGATTCCTCCTTTTGTCTTTTAACCCCTTTTGCCTGTCTAAAAATTGTTGAAACGAGAGAGATACGCCCGATCAAGCCCTCGGCTTACTGGATATTTTTCCCAATCAACTCCCTCTTGCATTCAATTCAGACGAGTTCAAGCTTGAGCAGAAAAGTGTCCAAAAATCCATCAAACTTATTCAATTGATATTAATTTAATTCTAAATTTTTTCTGATGCCAATTTAGTATCCATCCAACCATTTTAACCCAAAAATGATTAATATTAATGCTGTTTAGCAAGGGGTCATCACCTAATGGGTAAGGGCCATGGAGCCCTCTGTCAATGGTTGGCGAGGGTCGCCACCCTTACTCATAGTTGGGCAAGGGCTTGTGGCCTTTGTCGATCATTGAGTAAGCGCTCTTGGCCCTTGTTGGCCTTGTGCAAGAGTAACAAGTCCTCACCTACCACTAGACAATGGCTTTGTAGTCCTCAACTAGTGGCCGATAGAGGGCCGGTGCTAAAAAAAAAGAAATTAGCAAAATTATTAAAATGTCAATGTTAACGTAGGTTGTGTGATGCTCGACATTTATATTAGTGATTTATAGAAAAAATTGATTGGATAGATTTAATTTGTATAAGTGCAAAAGATTTAAGACTAAATTAGTTCAATTGAAAATTTTATGATTGGATTTGTATATATATAATAAGTGCGAGACTTGTTTTGTACTTTTCTCGATGCTCAAAGATGGTCCAAAGAACAAGGACCGATTTTAAAATTATCAAAGCGAATGATAATAAGCTTATACAAATTTTGCTTGATTATTGTTTTACCTTATAGTTTGGTTGGCGCAATTTAATTATTTGTAGTAGAATCAATTTTTGAAATTCTACTATCAGATAGCACCAATCTGCTCGTTTGCTTCTATTTTCCGGGATCATAGAGCATCTTGAATCACAGGCCATGATAGAATTGGGATGGAGAGATGAGATTGAAATTAGTCGATTAGCTAGGAGGCTGCCCCATAATATTTTTAAAATTCGAGATGCGATCCGATAATCTTCTCGAATTTTAAGTGATTCATCAATGACACTTAAATTTCGAGAGGTGTTTGGTAACTATTTTATATATAAAATTTCTATTCTTATAATAGAAAAAGAACTTAAATTCGTTTAATAACTATAAAAAAATTCTATTCAATTTTTTTTTCGAGTGTTTTTTTTAGAGGAGCGTAAACTTGGCATTTAATTATCATTTTCATGGAGCACTCACCAATTTAATTTTGTTCATGATGAGTAAAGGAAACATTGTGATATACATTCATTTGGAAGAAGATTTTGTAAAGCATAATATTATAAGTAAAGTTCATATAACAAAAGCTAGCAAGAAGAAGAACATCTTATAGATATCTACATGGACCCTTCATACATGACATCATAATAATAAAGTAATGTAGTCCATTGTTCAACTTCATCGGATTGACTTTACTAAGTTAGTACTTGATACAAAGTTATGAAATTTCAGGCATATTGTAATCTCTTGCCATTTTATTTGCAATACTTTTCCTAAGCATGTTCATCCCAATTGTCTCCTCCTGCAATGTATCATCTGCAACCTCCACCTCTCTAGGTCCAAATGAATACTCTGGATCTTCATATAGGGAGAAGTTTTTGTCCATCCTGTCTTGGTCACGAATATAATTATGAAGAGTACAACATGCAATTACAATAAGTGATTGCTTTCGCATTCTAAATGAAGGCATATGTCTCAAAATGGTGAAGCGCTTTTTTAATGCTCCAAATGACCTCTCAATGACATTCCTTAGTAAAGAATGCTTGTGATTGAACAATTCTCTTGCTGTTCTTGGTTGTCTTCCATTCCCTCTGTAATCGTTCAGATGATACCGTTCATCTTTAAAGGGAGTTAAAAATCCCGGAAGTGCTGTATAACCAGAATCTACCACATAATATTTCCCTATAACATGATATATATAAATTTGTTATGATATGCAATCATAATATAATCATAAAGAAAGTTTTTCTTTATAAATAAAATACATACCAATTGGTGGTCGAGGAAATTGTAGTCGAGGAGTCTCAAGTGCTGCCGAAAGCACTCGACAATCACTGGCGGATCCTTCCCACCCAGCATATACAAAAGTAAATTTCATATCAAATGAACAAACACATAGCACATTCTGGGTGGTAATCCCTCTCCTATCTCTAAATCGGATCTGAGACTCAGGCACGGTAGCATTTATATGGATGCCATCCATAGCACCTACGCAGTCCTGTGAATTTATTATCAATGTTAGGTTATACAAGATTATCAATCACATGTATTTGATGGTGCAAAATTGATAAGAAAATCATACCTTGAAGTAACGTTCATGACTAGGATCCATAAGAATTTCCTGTGGGACGACATCAAAGGACGGCGGTCTAATAATCTCTTTGGCGAGTTTGAGAATTGCTTTCAATACTATATTGAAATACTTGCTGATTGTTCCTTTCGAACGTTGGAATCTCTCACATAAATCTCTATTGGAGCTATTGTGACTAACCAAAGATAAGAAGATTCCAACTTGTTCATCTATTTTAATATACCGACTATCCTTTAACCATCCTCTTGTTCTCATTAAATCACATAGGTTCAGAAAAACATGTCTCTCCATCCCGAAGGTTTCATATATTCTATCTGAATGTCCATAAACAATCTCTCTTATCCATTCGGATCCTGATAGTCTACTGTCTCTAGTAGGTTCTTCCGTATGCATGGCCATATCCACCATAACAAGGCACAACCATGCTATCAATATATCAATATCATCATCATCCAAGAATTGTACAACTGATTCTATCTGCTCATTAGACACACTATATGATCCCGACACACTATTTGATCCCTCTTCCTCCATAGTACCTATACCATTACACAAATACGAGAATATCAATATAGATTTTGAAAAAATATCAAATAAAAATCAATAACATAAGTTGTAGATTGAAAGCAAATCCAATATAAAAAATCCAGGCAATCTATCGTCCACATGCCATTACGTAAGTACAACAGTCTCAACGCCAATATCTTTAAAAACTAAGGATTAACTGATGATATGAGTCATACGATCAAATGAAACTCCATGTAATTCACAGTACATTTCCCAACATCTACTAAAGACATCGAAAAAGTCCATATCTCCTTTCAGGTGGGAATTCGATGAAAGCCTCCCTCCACGTGACACTAATGCATGCTCATTCCATTACTTTGTTGTAAAGATCTTGCTCTAACTCATGCATACTAATTAGAACATCAATCACAGCATATACCATGCACAAATTTATTTAACAAACAAAACAGAGAGAGAAAAGGGACTTTCTGATCTTTTGTTCCCCCTGAACTATCATTTGCAATAAAGCCAGAAGATTAGCAAAAAACTCCATTTCACCGACGCCTGATGGAGTGACGCGAGTCTTCTGTAGTTTTTGGGTTGCAAGCCAAATTATCTAACTAAAAGCATTTAACTAAAGGCACCGGGGCAGAGACAAACTATCTCACGGAGTCGACTTGCCGTTTCAATGTTTCACCAACGGGTCGCTCGAGCGCGTGCAGCGAATGACGAGGGCTGCGCTCGCCGAAGCGAATCGTCGCCTCGCCCCACTCGCTCGAGCGGGCCCTCACCTCACCGCGCTCGCTCGAGCGAGCAGCGCTGGGTCGGGGCTCGGGGCTCGAACGCGAGGGCTGACTCGCTCGAGTGAGCGCGGCCCTCACAGATCGCGCCCAGTCGCGCTTGCTCGTGCGACCCATCGCCTAGATCGACGAGGGCCGCGCTCGCCGAAGCGAGCCCTCGCCTCGCCTAGGTCGGCGACGGCTGCACTCACTCGACCAAGCCCTCGCCAAAGGCATCCCTCCCATAGTGCGCAAGTCAGCGAGATGGGTATAACTTACCTCGAACGAGAAGCTTGAGTCGGTGAAGGAGCAGCACTTGTCGGCGCCGGAGGGAATGAGCAGTGGAGAGGCGCCGGATGACGGAGAGAATGGCAGAGACGATTGCAGTTGAGAGGCGCCGGAGAGAATCACCAGAGAGAGAGAGAGAGAGAGAGAGAGAGAGGTAAGAAGTGAGACGGTGAGGCAGAGAGAGGGACTCACGACAGAGTGAGAAAACGCCTTGAAAAATGAAACAACTTTTTGTTTTTTTTATCCTTATTTTTGTTTCCGGAGCAGTACTTCTTATTTCAAATCTACTGTCGAAACAACTTTTCAGAAATAAAAATTTTATCAAATGTATTTCTATTTATTTTTTATTTTTATTTCGAAGAATAAAATAATACAATCGATATAATCTGGAGTAAAATCAAACAAACAGGCCCTTAAACACAGCTCGAGAATGGAGCTGACAGTGACGGCGAGCGGCGAGCCCCGTTCATCCTCCTGCCCTTTATCGTACGCCGTGACGGTGGCCACTTCCTAACCTCTTGCGCTCGGTGCGTCCCCAGCCGTATCTCCGGACCCGACCCGAATCTGCCCCGGACCCTCCGATTCCGCCCCTTTTTTTCGCCGAAGCCTTCGCCTACCGCGGCGTCTCTGTTTCGAAAGCATAGCCTTCCCCATAGGCTCGTCGATCGAAGGGAAGAGGAAAAATGGTGTGGGGACTTTTCCCCGCGGATTCGCTCTCAGGTAAGACGTTCTAGTTCGTGCATGGAGGCTCTCGCGGCGCGTGAACCTCGGAGACAGAGTCACTCTCTGTTAAAGTAGACAGTCGCCCGCGCTATTAGCGATGTGTTTTCGAGCTTTGGTTTGCATTTTGATGGCCGAATTGTTTCTGACGTGCGCTGCGTGTGTGTGTGTCTGATCGCGTGGCAGGTGAAGAGAAGTACTATATTTTCAGCAAGGGGACTTATAAAGTGGGCCGGAAAGGTATGTGCTGTGCATCTAATTCTTGAAAACGCCTCTGGGTATGTTGGTTTGGTTTCGATTGATGTTGCGTGCGATCTGCATAGCCGTGTCGGTTTCTCGAGGGGTACTGTTTGGTTTGTTGAGAAACATGAACTTACATTCAGCTAAGCTGCGTAGCATTCGCAATCACGCATATATATAAGCATCGCCGTCTGAACCGTCTTCGAATGGGCCATAGCTCTGAATGTGTCTGTTGGCTGTCTCTGAGATATGGGGTTGCGATTTTTGCCTGTTGCTGTAATTACAGGTTGCGACATAATTCTCAATAAAGACAAAGGAGTTTCGAGGATTCATGCAGAGATAGCTGTTGCCGCAATGACTAACACCAGTCCCTTGGCAATCGAGTCTTCCACCTCTTCTGCCAAGGTCCTGATAAGAGATTGCTCAAAATATGGTACATTTGTCAACAAAAATCTTGGATCCCAAGAAAAGGTTCATGAGTTCCCTAACAAGGAAGCCACTTTAAAAGATGGCGATACGGTTTCTTTTGGAACTGGTAATGCAACCTACAGGTAACTTCATTCTTGTTTGCCTGTAAGAAAATTTGGTCCGTTAACATTTCTAACGAGTAGCCTTCGCTTTTGAATAATCTTTTACATTAAGATTAAGGATTAGGGTTTGAAAGTTCAAGATTGGCGTTAGCATTGAAAGTGATGATTTCTTCATTGACATTTACCTGATTATGTCTTTTGAAATCTGGCAGGTTTTGTTTTGTCCCGCTTGTATTTTATGTCGTCTGCACGGACTCTCGCTCGTCATTTCATAGTCTTGAAGAAAAAGTATCATCAATTGGTCAGTTTTCTTTTTTCTTACTAAATCCCATAAGCTAGTTGGCTTGCTTTATGATGTAGGCTTGTGCATCATATTGATTTGCTTTCTGAATAAATGAATGTTATGATTTCTTTTGGATGCTTTATTAACTTCTTTTGAATTGGCAAAAGGTTGAGGTGTGATAAAAAGTATCCACTGTGCATTTAGAATTGTCGTCATTGCTTTTGTTTGGGGGCAAAACTCATGCATAATTTTAGCTGCAAGGGAATGTAATGCAGCAATCAAGTCATGAATAATGAGACATCATTTGGTCAACTTGGTAACTTGTCGAAATGCTAGGTCTTTCTATCTCTTCTTTTCTGTTATAATTTTCTTGCGTGTGTTTGTACTTGGGATAGTGTCATATTATCAACTTGAGAGATAGTGGTGAATCCAGCATTCTTGGATGGTCCCTTGCTCTTAGTATGCTGTGTTTCTATTGGTGCATATCTGGACTGAACAAATAGCACTGAAGCTCCTGTCGTTACTGAAGTACCTAGCTGACTGGTGAATTCATAACCTGGGGAACTTATAAAAATTTTCTTTTGAAGAAGTTTTGAGAGTCTCACTGCCTTCTTATTTTGTGGTTTCACTTTTCATATATTCAGATTATTAAGTGAGAAAGTGGCCCTTTCCAGTTTATAATCGTGTACAGGTCTCTTGGGTGCCTCTGCCTCATAGATCATTTACTGCCTGCACTTCTCTTTAAATAGATCCGATCACGTCAATAAGAATGAGACCTATTTCATTCTGCATATGGTTTGGACTTTAGTGATTGCTTATATAGATGGTTTTTTGCCTTCTACTACATTAATTTAAAATAGGAGGGTTTTTGGCTGCACTGAGACGTTTAATCGGTTACCATGGTATTTCATATAGATCTATAGCCTCATGGTTAACTATTTTCTCAAGTAGGTGGTCTGGTAACTGAGAATTGTAGAGATTGCACACATGTCCTTGTTGATCAAAGCATACAATTTGAGGAAAGCCTGCTTGATGCAGTTGTGGCCAAGAAACATGTTGTGCTTAGTAGCTGGCTTGAGGTAAAGTAATATTGAACATCTCCCTGGACTTCTTTCTTCTTGTCACTTGGCAATCTAGTTAGACATTATAATTAATGATTTTCCTTTTTCTTTATAAATTTAATTTGACAAGCCTACTTGGCATTCAGATAAGGTCTTCTAAATAGTTTTACTAATTTTGATCAGTCTCATGTATGCATTCACATATTTCTCATGCTATCATTGTCCATTATTGGTAAGATAAATTTAGGTATTGATTTAAGGTACAATAGTGTTCTGTGGGATTGGTGGAGCAGATTCCCCCTTTTTAAGGGAACTTCTCTTTTTTGAAAATCAGTTTTTGTTCTGTTAATTATCATTAAATTTTCTTCTGTCCCTCTCCTTTCTTTTATGTGCTTTCTGGCTTGATTTTTATGGTTATTTGCATGGCTGTTAGGGAACTGGTCAAGTTTCCTAGAGTGATGTAATATGTGTTTTGGAGGGAAATGGGGCTTCACCTTGTCAGGATTATAAAAGCACATATATCATGTCACTGAGTGCTGAAGGCTTTCAGATATCACTTTTCATCCTGACCCAGAACTGCTTTTCTTTTTCTTCTCTTTTTTTATTTTCCAGTCCCACAGCCCTGTGAAATATGACTATAGTCATTAATTACATATGCTTTTCTTTGGGAAAACGAAGGCTTTAATCTTTTTCCGACCTTTCTTGCCTAAGTGCATTTTCTTGCTTTTGGCATGTAGCATCACTGTATTTGAATAATGCAAAATCTTTTGTTGAGACATTGACAGTCAAATGTAATCCAGATTTGAAAACTGGTCTGCATTTATTCATACAAGTGCCAATGCCATAGGATAGATAATGGACTGGATAATCTTTATCAGTGCTCGACATGTCTTAGATACATTACCAGTGAAAATTGTTTCCACAAGTATCTGATTGATGCTTTATTCTAGTATCTTGCAGGAAGAAATGTCTTGAATGAGATACCTAGCTACACTTCGTAAGTTTATTCCATTCTAGCTTGATTGCACCTGGTTTTTCTCAACAAAATACTATATATATGCATCTCATTTGAATAACTGCAATGTTCATTTCCGATCAGCCACCTTCCAACAATAGTAGCTGAAGGAGTATCAGTCAAAATTGCTGAACCTAAAACTCGCGATACTTGTTTGGGGGGATATACTTTCTTATTGGAACCATTGCAGATGGTAATCCACTATCCTTTAATCAGTTAAAAATACTTTCAAGTCTTGATCACAATTTATTTGTCTCTTCAACTGTCACTTGCTATTGTTCCATTGCAATATATGGTGCATAATTTCATTTGTAGTTTGGACTTAGAAAGAGGGATGGCACCTAACGTTCTCAGTGGGGCACCTGCCACCACTGGCTTTTAATTTCTTTAAGGAGTTTGTGTATTTTTACGAAAAGAAAAGGTTGGTTGCATGTGTTTTTTACCTTTGGCCCCATAAAAAATTATACTCGTTAAGTTTTACCTATATATCTCTCATTATTTTTCACTTACGTATCTTGCTTCTTAATTTTGCTTTAGAATTTGACATAGTTGTTGTAGTATTATGCTTTTTCAATATATGAAAGAAATAAATAAATTTACTGCAGTTAAGATTAATTAACATCATTATATTGTTGCACCAACTGTCAAGATGGTCGAGTTCCATCCGTGCATATAAATGCTCACATAGTTCTGCCAACTCATGCTTATAGGCATTGATAAACTCCAAGGCTTGAAATAGAGGAGGCAACTTTGACCTAGGAATACAACATGAAATTGACTTTAATTAATGTTTCAGCTTCTTTGTCTATTGTGATTGTTCTGCTTTTAATATGATAGGCGAAGAAGGCAAGTCTTATATTATGCAATTTGTAAGCTGAGATGTTTGAGCCACTATTTCATCTATTGATGCCATTCCATTTGAAAATGCACCGTTTGAATATTCTAGCAATTGGATTATCTAATGTCCATTAATTGTTTTAACCTGGAAAGAGGAGTTATCTCTCTTGTGTTTCCTGTTCATACAAATGGGTCTAGATTTATGGTTGGAGTTCATATAGTTAGTTAACGCTTTTGTATCTGGTTGGCATATCTAGGCATTTGCCAACTCGTACTAGTAAAAAGCATGACCGTGAATGTGTTAAGGGATGCAAACGACAGCTTTACCAGATGTATCTATTGAGAACCTTATCTGATCTTAATGCAATATTGAAATTATCTTTTATTTCTTGACATGCAGTATAAATTTGGAGATAGACTGCAGATGCTTTTGGGCATAGGTGGTGCAAAGATCCTCTCGGCCAATGAATTTCATTTTAATAGCCAAGTATGTATTTCATTCAGTAGGTAATGTCACCTTGTTTGTAAACCAAAAACTTCTAATCATCTGCTTGAGGTTAGTGAATGAACTACATTGGTGGCATTCCATCTCTAATGCTATTGATTCTGTTTGTGCAACCATTACACTTAAAATGCTGTCGTTATCATAGTCACAGTATTGTTAAGTTGAATGGAACTTGTCTAGTCTTTTACAAACAAATACATCTCATAGTAGTGATTACTTTTGGAAGTTCAAGCTTTCTGTGAATATATAGCTTCTGTACCTGCTGTTAACTTTTCCTTTAAAAGATCTACAAAGCATTTAATCATCAACTCAGTAAGGATGGAGCTGGGACATCCTGCCAGATTATGCGCTAAATTAATTAGCAGAAAATATTTTTGATGTGGATATTTTGTTATTTGTGTTTTGCACTAAAGATATTTAAGGCTGCAAGATTACATATTTGAGATCATAAAAAAATCAGCAACATAATATGTATGCAAGTTTGAAACCTTCTTAGTGTTGCATTTTTGACTTTTCAAATTTTGCTATGCATGGAATTTTTGGATCAAATTAGGGGAAGTCATAGTTAAATGGTATCAAAGCCTACAAAGCAATAAATTATTAATTCCTTGCCACAAAAGCTAATGATATGCAATTAAGGGAGTTCAGCTTCAGTTGGGGCAGGAATAAGATGTTGTTTGTTCTGTGATTGTTGTACTTGCTGTTTTTTGTACTATACATGTGTGAGTTCCTGCTGACATGTATCATGCACACTGTTTGCTTGTACTATAGGCATCGGAGTTTGAGAATAATCGAGTTGTGTATGTCATGCCTAGAAGAACTGTTGATAGTCGCTCCAGCAAAGTCAGTTTATTGTTTCAAGTTAATGAACTGGATTTGGTATGCGCTGTTTTGTCTGCGCATCTGGACACTTCCTCACTTATATCTCCATCTGGTAAGGTCCTTGAATAGTAATATGACCATATGATGTCAATTCAGATGCACTTTTACACACTCAAACTACTTTTTCTTCTATATTTTATATATGTTTGCATAATTTATTCACATCAGCTGAGACCCTTACCAGCAAGCATTTCTTCAGTGTATATTCTTTTCCTGGAAAATTTTGGTCTAAGCCTAAACATAAGAAGGAGGTTGGTGGGCCAAATTTAATGTTGCCAATGGCTATAAATACCAATTGTGTGATTTTAATAACATAGATTTCAGCAGGCTGAATCTTGTGAGCTACTGGGCTCTTGATGAGAGCTGAGAATAAAGAGAAAGCGATTGAACAGATTTTTAAAATTCTGTCTATATTCTTTGGTTGAATCTGCTTGTTGATCTTCAGAGTTGAGCAAACTGCTAGAAAGTATCAAATTGATGTTTCCTATAAAATCCAGGGTTTCCTTGGCTGTCTGATCTACTATGTCAAGCCATCCCAAGCAGTTGAAAAGATTCCTGATAAGATGGGTCAACAATAACCTAAAAGAGTAAATCTGAGATATGGCTAGAAACTTAGGAGGAACCATCTGTTCCATGCGAAAGAAGTTAAGACATTTTCTATGCCATTTAGTGGATAAAGTTTTACTGCTGCTTGGAAAAGCCATTTGCAAATTTTGGAGAGCTTTCAACTTGAAAATAATCCAATCTTCTTCCTCTTTGAAGATGGTGAAGAAAAGATAAATATGAAATATCTATAATTGCGGGGAAGTTTTCTACTTTTTTGTTGATAAGCTACTTGAATGATAAAAGATCTTCTGCCGAACTCAATATGTTGGTGCATTCAATTTTATGCTTTCCACAGTACTTTGCAATTGTGATAGTCAAGTCCATTCTGCTGTTTGCTGTGCCTATTAGTTAACGTTTCATCCGAACAATATTAAGAGGTACAGGACTTTGTTTCCATGTACTATGACCCTGTTGTGTGAGATTTGAGATAGGAGACTGACAGCTATATTTGTATCCATGCAATTGTGCTTGGTCCTGCAGCAACATTATGTCTGAGGAGAGTTTGTATGCTGCTATATGGAAGAACTAGTCAATACTTTTATTTAGTGTGAGATTCTTTGCCAATTTTTAGTCAGAGTATGCATTAATAATCAATTCCATCCTTTTTTCCAGTAATCGTTTCGTCTTCCTGCTCTACGGATGAGACAGTGGTAGCTGACTCAGAGGCAGAAGATGAAACTGCAACATCGATGCATGCAGCTTCTCCTGTTCATCTAGAAAAACCCACTGTGCCTAACCATTCAGGAAAAGCTTCCCGAAATGGTGTTGTAGCCGACTCAGAAAATGACCTTGCTGTGAGCAACAAGTACAGCTGCGATGACGTTGTGGTTAGAAGTGACAGAATTGCCACATCAAAGCGTGCAACTTCCCCTGTTCATCTAGAAAAGCTAACCATGACTGAAGATTCAAAAAAAGCTTCCACAGATTTTGTTGTAGTTCAATCAGAAAATGACTATGCTATTAGCAAGATCAAAAGTGACAGAACCGATGAGTCTGCTGAAGGATCTTCAGATATTATCTACAGCCAGAATTTAATAGCGAGGCGCCCTACTTTATCTGCGATGAGCTCTGCAGATAGCTCTGGAGTCAACTTTAAACGCTTTAAAAAGGTATTGGTTCTCTGATTCTTTATGCCTCCGCTACTTAATTTTCAAGTTAGGTATGGTTCCCAGAAAGCAGAGATCCTAAGTTGTGTATGTATTTCTTGCCATTTATGTCCACCGTGTTCTATTTGTTATTGATCTTAATTACAATCTGATGGAATAAAAGTTTGTTGGCCTACTCTCCTTATGAAAAGGACAATATCTGTAGTTGCTGGTAGTATTTTTTTCCTTCCTGCAGTAAGTTGCCTGTTAGGCATATATAATGGCATTTTGTGGCAGATTCAATTGGCTGAATTTTGGGTATACACGTGCCTAATTTTGTGTTGCAATTCAATTCTAGAAAAATACTCCATCAGGGAATAGCTTTGCCAATCTTGTTCCATTTTCAAAATTTCCTTACAAGTAAGTTTGTTGTCCTTAATTCGTTTTAGCCTCTTCCCTTGTTAAGGCTTTGGTTAGATTAATCTTCACATGATTAATACTTTGTGTAGGGAATCAGACTACAGAAATGAGCAACTGGAGGAATCAGTCAGGGAAGAAAAGAAGAGGAAACAAGTGGAAGCCATGGCAGAAGACCTATTTAATACTGATAAGGTGATCTGTTTATGCTGAAGATGAATGAGGGAGATGGCTGATAACTGACCATTTTCTAATTTTGCAGGGAAGAAGGCGTGGAAATGCGGGTTCGCTTCGCGGGCTTCTTATGCGCAGTTGACCTGGGTAGGTATTACTTGTGCTAATTTCAAGGACGCTGTGGACATTAAGGAAAAAACTTGAAAAAGACTTTAAGCACGAGGATCGCGTAGGTCATCATGGCTTATACTTTTGGGCCATGTTCTAGATGCCAATGTTTTTTGCGTCTCAAACTCCCACATTGTCTTAGACCTGCATGTGCGGACACAAAAAATTAACTCGATGCTACTATGCACTTTCATGCAGGCAATATAAACAAACAATCGTGGCAGCTACAGTTCACATCCGGAGATTATATCGAGCTGGGAAAACTGTCAGCTGCTCGTGCAACATTTTCTACTACTCGAATTCAGAGCTTCCTCTTCTGCATATGAGCAATTTTGGTGTACAATGGAAAAGTTGGCTGCCACACCATTTGGTTCTTCAAGTTTGGAACCACAACCTGTGAGGGAAACTTTAGTGAACAGATGAGCTGACCAACTCTTCAGTCTTGGAGGCTTGGAGAGGTCCCTTTCGTCACTTGGGAGCTCTGTCACGTTGGCCATCTGTGTTCTCTTCCGAATGGTGGTATGCATTTTCTTGGTGTAAAGACCGGTGAATATCTATCTATGCGGATCTGTTTCCCAGGAACCTCGGTCGCATTAGCCACTCATTTTCACCCTTGTAAATTGTCTTCGATGGCAAACGTCAAATATAGCTCTTTAGCGAAGTTGACTATCAGGATTCCCTTTCTTTCCTTTTGTTTCTGTAGAAAATAATTGTCTATGACCACTTACATGCCTCTAGTTTTGAAAATACCATATCCATAACCGAACTTTACTTTTAGAGATCGCGTTGCACCTTCATATCAATTATCCCGGTGCCTCTATATTTACAAAAACGTCATTTTTATCTTAATAGAATGTTCATTCCTAAATTCTAAATTCTAGCATTTGTGCAGAACACTTGAAATCAAGTGAAAACCAAATAGCCAAAGATCCTAAATAATGTGCTAAAATGAAGGGAGATATAATCTTTTTTAATACGGGGTTATGATTAGAGGTATGTAAATGGTATTTGCAAAGATAGGGATACATGTTCACTGGTGAAAAAATGAGTTCTAATGCCTTTTTTTTTTTGTTTGCGGTAATTTTCCCATCCTTCTTACCCCTTCTATTCTCTCTCTGTCTCTCTCTCTCTCTTAATATGGGAATATGTTTGGATGACTTGTGGCTTTTCGCTGGTCTCATGCGAACGCTCAAGGAAATTTGAGACGAATGCCGATGATAGAACACCGATCCATGTAAAAACACAGCCCCATTAAGGCTCTCCTTGTTATGCCTTTCCTGGCAAATTTGTTTTTGCACTTTGTATCACTTGATATTCGGAATTGGAATAATGAGATAGCTTTTACTTATGCACGCGAGAAGATGATGATTGGAATATAACTATATTTCGGATATGATGCAAGGTTTTTACTACGAAAGAACAAGCATTTGAAGGCCGAAACTTTGTCCAACCTACGTATTCATGAAGATCTCATCGCTCGATGGGATCAAGATTGGATTTCGGTACTTTCCCCTTCCTTCGGGGCTCTAGCTTCGTCAGTATCAATCTTGCGGAGGTTTGACTTGCGAGTTCGCCTGTTTTTCTTCCCGAGCGTTTTGGATCTCCTCTTGCTTATGTCGGGAACTTCAATCTCGCAATCAGGTAGAATCTTTCCACATTGCGAGCACTCCCTACGACAATAATGCAACTGCCTTAGCGAGAAAAACAAGTCAAGGCTCTGTTTGAGTGATGCATCGAATAAAGATGGAGAGAAAATGGTGGGATGATAATGGTCGATCGGGCTTCTAGCCATCATTAGATATCGGAGTTGATGTCTCTATCGACGTCGACAGAAAAACAAAAATTCGCGATTTTAACTCTGCACTTAAAAAATATGAATGTGAAGATTAGACTCACCAGAGGATATGCTTCATGCTCTTGGTTACAATATGTTTCGGGTCAACATAGCACAAGCAATGGCTGCACCATTCCATGACTTCGAAGTGTAGAACAAAGACAAGATTAACGTATATAAGCCATGTATCCATTTAAAGATTGAATATATTTTCATATTACCGATTAGGTATTCATAGATTTTGCTCTAAATTTTCACAATATATACCGATTAGGTATTCATAGATTTTGCTCTAAGTTTCCACAATATATATGGCCTTCACTATTTTCACCTTTTATTGGCTCATGACATCTCCTATCACATTAAATTGATTACATCATTTCTTGTGGGTCTCATTGTTGACTTAAGTTGATTTCTTACCTTTTTTTCTTCTTTTTCTATTGTTTCAATTTTACTACCTATGCTCCTTCCATACAATATTTATTAAGATTAAATGTGGGGCCAACTCTTGAATTAAGATTATTGTTTATTTTTGCCTTTTCGTTCTCCATTGGAAACAAAATTGGTGTCCCTCTTTTCCAGAAAGATAGTTTATTTAGTAGATAACTAACTAATTATTATATTTCTGAGTTGTATATTCCCTTTTATACTAAAAAGCTATTATTTAAAATATAACCCAAGCACAAGTAAAAGTACAAAGAATCATCTACTAGTTTTATTATGTATTTTGTTTAATTATAATTTTAATATGCGTCATTAGATTGTAGTTTGCATACTTTAACTTCTTTTCTTCGTTTTAAAAATGAATCTAATAGCTCAATTTTTAATTACTTTTCATGCAATCATTGAATAACGTTAAAAATATAACAAAGTTAATACATCAAAAATTCTAAACATAATGCTCCCTAAAACATTACCACATATAATACTGTCTTTGTCTTGATTACATAGTATAATTATTTATTGGCAATAAACTATGACAATTGTAAATTTGTAATGACATTATAAGACAACCCAATTGCAAACACTTTTTTTTTTTTTTTGTCAATTCTAAATGCATTAGAATTTTTATAGAATCCTCAATGAAAAAAAAAACTATCATCAAAATACAAATGTACTGCAATAATAACAAGTTGTACATAATAGTTAACAAAAAATATTGTCCGTTCAACTGGTTGGCTACCCTAAAGAATTTATCCTCTCAAAAAAAAAAAATCTACCTGAATCAAATTTTTTTCTTTTTAAATTACATCAATAAGACAGTCTTTATTCACTTAAAAAGTGCCAAGTTTTTACAATGAAAGAACGAGTACACGAAGGCCGGAATTTTGTTAAAATCAACATGTTCACATAAATCTCATCGCTCGATGGGATCAAGAATGGATTTTTATTATTTCCCCCTTCCTTTGGGGCTAGGATCCCTTGTCAGCATCAATCTGGCGAAGGTTTGGCTTGCGAGTTCGCTTGTTTTTATTCCCGATCGATCTGGATCTCCTCTTGTTTGTGTTGGGAACTTCAATCTTGCAATCAGGTAGAATCTTTCCACAGTGCGGACACTCCCTGAAACGGTGATGCAACTACCTTAGCAAGAAAAACAAGACACGAGGTCTGCTTGAATGATGCATCGATGGAAGATAGAGAGAAAACTATGGACCGATAATGATTGATTAGGCTTCTAGCCATTATTAAATATCGAATGTCTCTATTAATGTTTGACAGAACAACGTACAATCGCGATTTCGAGTGAAGGATCACAAGATGTGAAGATTGTCCATACATAAAAGATATGAGTGTAAAGATTAGACTTACCGGAGTACATGCTTCGTGCTCTTGATGACAGTATAATTTGGGTCGACATAGCTCGAGCAATGGCTGCACCATTCCATGACTTTAAAGCGAAGAAGAAAAGACTGGGGATTGATGTATATAGCTAAGTCATGCAACTTTCTAAAGCTTGAATTTGCTTTTATATTACCTATTAGGTTTCACGGATTCTGTCCTAAGTTTCCATAAATATGTATTTCCTTATCTTGGGACCCAGGTATTTCAAACCTTGACCATTACTGTTTAGTTTGACATAGTTATATGAGGGCCGACCAAAAAAATAAAGACATAGTTATATGAGGAAACTTCATACTTGCTCATCAAGTTTCCTTAGAAGTTTCCTTAGAAGAGAGTATAAAAATCGTTGATGGGGGCTGGTCCGGAAAATAGGAGGGGCGAATGAAAGTGGCCTTCGAAAATAGAGAAAAAATATTTTTTTCTTCTTCCTTTTTGTTTTTATGAGAAGAAGAAGATGGAGAACCATGTTGATGGGTCAACACATAAACATATTAGATATATGGACTTATATTTCTAAAGATTAGAGGATGAGATGATTAAAAGTGATGGAACATCGTTTGTCGATGGGGGCTATTTAGGTCCGGAAAATACGAGGGGTGAATGAAAGTGGGCCTTTGAAAATAGAGATTTTTTTTTTTTTTTTTTTTTATGAGAAGAAGAAGATGGAGAACCAAGTTGATGGGTCAACATATAAACATATCCAATATGGAGAATTACATCTCTAAAGATTAGAGGATGAGATGATTAATTGATAAGTCGTTTAAAGAATTGATGTTTAGAGGAGGAATTTTTTTTTATATATATTTGATAATAGAATGATTATTGGAGATGGGAGTGAAAATTACGAGAAATCTCCATCAAGATATATTTCACAATTTTCTCCAATTTGTTGGATGAATATGAAATGTTCCTATATTTTTGATTCACATTGGTAATATTTTTTTGTTAAGGACATCTTTGGAAATAAACGTAGCTCTCAATTTTACTCGCCACGTGGAATTTTCGGTATTCCAGAATTATGAAAATCTCTGTCTTTCGTTTTGCTTTTTACTTTTCCCCTTTTACCCGGATTTCCCTTTGCTAATTCAATTTCTTATTTCCCGGCTCTAAAAACTGCGAGGTTTCATCGCCATCAGAAACCTCGCTTCCTTTTCAAAAAACTTTTGCCTCCATCTTCCTGAATTCCTTCGTCTCCATCGACCTCGATCTTCTTGCATTCCTCATTCGAATCCGAACACGAACTCGGGGGAAGTAAGCGGCTCTCGCTGGTGGGAAGCATGCGCACGGCGTCCTCGCCGGCGAACCGGACGTCGATTGAGTGAAGAAATCCGATCCGCAGGCGTCGGAGCATCGCAGTCGGCGGCGAACTCTTTCGGAAATGGCCGTGGACGCGAGCTTGGCCTCGCTGTACGAGAAGCTCAGAGTAGAAGATCCGTGGCTTCCTCCGAGGACCTGGGAATCCATCCCTTCGCAGAGCGGGCGCAATCTTCAGTCTCGCGCCGGCGATGACTCCCCTCGCCGGAGCCTCTTTGATGTCAAAACCGTCTCCGTGAGTTCACCTGTCCCGATCTCTTCGCCTTTAAAAAAAAAAAAAAAATTGAAGTGCATTCTTCGGAACGTGTTGTTGAGACGCTTTTCGACAGGAGGCGAGTTTGGTGAGGCTGGCGATGAATGCGCTGCAAGGGGTGCAATCAGCGGTCGTCAGTATCGAGAAGCTATCGGCTTCCTTTTGTTCCGATCCAGCCGACCGGTCCTTCCACCGGATTACCAGTCTCTGGAGCCGGACTTCGAGCACTCATTCGCTGGGGATGATTCTGAAATCGATCGGTCATTCGGGCTGTCTGGTTTTCCTCCTCAGGGAGTTTGTGGAGTATTTCGCGAATTTGCAACCGGATGTTGGGCCGACAAGAAGTAGGGGTGAAATTGAAGGAGAATCGGAGGGCCGAGATAAATGCCATATCGATGTTGAGAAGGAGGAGCATCTTCCGGGCAGTCTTGTAAATCAGGCATTCGCAGTGGCCTTAGGAAAAATCTTAGAGGGATACACGTGCTCTCTTGACACTTTATGTGCCTCGATACATTTGAGGCGGTCAACTGAGGATGCTCAGTTTCCTGCTGATCCATCTTCTGGAGTTGGATGTCTGACAAATGTGGTGCTGTCGGATATCTCACTGTTGGAGGTGCATTGTCACACAAAGGAACTGAGGACTAGAATAGAGGCTCTTGGAAATATATGTAAGCTGCACAATGTTGCTCTTTACTTCTCAGAATTGCCCCTTGAAGATCTACTTACTAAAACAACAGCAGAATTTCGCAAGTTCCCCAGAGGTGGTGAACTGCTTTCTTATTTGCATGAACAGTTGCAGGTATGGTCATGCCGATGTGTGGTGCTCTTGCGTCATCTTCTCATACTACACATATTGAGGGTCTTTTGAATGACTCAAGCAATCTGTTTCAATAAGCAAGGATAAGCATTTTTTAGCGCTGCGAAGGTCTATAGTAAAGCAAAAACCCAATATAGATGGAAAGATGTAGCCAAAAAGAAAACATATTTAATTCCTATTATTCCTGCCATTTCCCCTGAATATGCAGTTGTGGCATATTGTTGTATTTCTCTCTAGCTCATAGTGACAGAATCTGATGTTTGCCGCATTGTCCTTAGTCATGAACCTTATATCCTTGTTTTTTACCTGTATCTGTTGTCCATTTCATTTTACCCAGTTTTGAAATTATTAAATGATTTTATGATCATCTCCTAATAGGAATGTAGTTTCCTATTGGCTGTAAGCTCTCTCATCCTTGCTGGGAGTACCTGTTCTCTTACTGATGCTTTGTCGATCTTCTTAGATTTACTTTGTTTTGCTGCTTAACTTCCCTTAGTTTATCAATCACCAGGTGATGCAATCATATGGAATAAATTATATCGGAGGAGTACATGCTCCACTGTTCTCTAAAATATAGGATTTTTTGAATTTTCAGTCTCTCTTTGATATTGTACTTTTGCCTCTGTGAGTGAGCATATCTAAGAGATTAGTTCTTTATTGTAGGTTGCGGATCCTGCTCATTATATGTTACTTAAGTTTCTATTTGTACGTTCTTGTGCTCCGTACCTTGGGTTTGTCAGATCATGGATTTACCAAGCAGAAATTAATGACCCTTTCAAGGAGTTTGTTGTGGAATATGTATCTGATCCTGCATTACATCCACCATGTAAGGCTGGAGATACGCATGTGGCTTGTATACAGGTAATCCCTTGGCATCTATAAGGCTTCAAATTCGAACATTGATTTGTATGCCTTTGTGGTTAGTGTGCTCTGGCTTTTGATAGTGATTTACAGCCATGCTCTACAGGTGCAAGAAAAAGTTGCTGTTCCTTGTTTCTTAAGGAAATCATTGGTTCCACTTGTTCGAGCTGGGCAGCAGCTTCAAGTTGTAATGAAACTATTTGAATTATGTAATTATGTTTCTCCTGGAAGCTACACCTTTGAGGAATTTTTGCCCAATTGGAAAGATTTTTCGAGCAGCCATTCATCCCATGCATCTGCTCTGACCTTCGCGAAAGAAAACATAGAGGATCTTGTGAATGTGAGGAACAGTTATTACATCGGGATGCATGAAAAACTCGAGAAATTCTTGACAAAGTTACAAGTCAGTTATAAGCAGGTAAAGCTGTGTAATTGACTTATGTATGTTCTATTTGAGCATTTTTCATATAATTGCTGTCTAAGGATAGCTCAGTCAAGGTATGAGCAAAGTTACACCTATGTTCATGCTGGTATATTAACTTAGTGAAAAGAGGAACTATGAGACCTGAACTTTGAAACTTGTCTAGTATCCTTTTGCTTGTTGCATAGTGTAGATATAGATATCCATGTTTGGGAACTTTGTTTCACTGGAGAGGTGTTACATCCATTTCTTTAAAAGTTTAAGACATTGGAAACGAGCCCAATGTATCTTAAGCATGTCAGCTTGGTCTTTCCAGGTTGCTGCATTCAACACTGTACCTTTTGTCTCTTTAAGCAGTTGGGCAAGTTCAAATGCTGCGGTTTCACTGTTGCTGAACAACAGCCCTGGAGCTCCTGCCATACCAGTCGAAGAGGGATCGGCTCTGTAATCTCTCTCTCTCTCTCTCTCTCTCTCTCTCTGCGCATGTGATCTCTCTACAGGTGTTTCATGGCATATGCACGTGCTTCTGTGCCTTTCTTTGGAAGCAGGAGTAGGGAAGGCCAGTACACATATAAGCCTGTTAATTTCAGCTCTTTCCTCATTGCCCAACTTCTCACTTGTAAACTTGAAATTAATTCGTGAAGAGAAGGCTTTGGCTTATAAATATCGGTGGAGTATTCCACCATAATAATTCTTGAATCATGTACGTTAAAATTAGTATATAATTTGCTTTGTACCTTCTAGAGTAACAATTGGAGTTTAACATCACAGAGACTTTACCTGTCGACTTGAGCTCCAGCTGAGTGAAAATCAAATCTTTATGGAAACAAATAAGCTTCTTTTGATGTTAAGGTCTCTTAAGCAATGTGAGATTGTGTTTTAAGCATGTCTGTCCATCTGAGATTGCATGGTATGTTGAGAGCCTTATTCGGCTCTGGAATTTCTGCCACTTATGATTTATTACATGGTTATCTCATAACATGTGTAAATGTTCTAGGATCGTCAAGAAAGAGGAAGAGAGAAAATACCCAAAAGCTACAATTTTACTCAATAATTTAATGAGATAGTACATAAGATGACTCTGTATATAGAGCATGAGAGACACCAACTTCCTTATTTATGACCATCTACTAACTACTGACTAATGTCTATAATTATACTTTTAAGAACACACTCCTCATTTGGTGCATAAGTAAATTCTAGAATCCACTCTTCCTTTTTTGGTTTGTCAGCTTCTAGATATTTCTCCTATCTGTTTTCCATTCAAATGTTATATTTTCTTTATTGTGGTTCGACTTCTTCTTGCAGAGTTAATCGCCACAACAATTCCGATGAGGAGGTATGTGAGTCACTTGATTGCTTCTCTTCAGATAGCTCGGAAGAGATGTCTGAGAGTGAGGAGCTGATTGAACAGCCAAATAATACATCTCATTCTGAACAGAAGTATTTATCTGCTCTAAGATTCTTGTCAAGTACTCTAGCTGCTAGTTCACTGCGGGAAGACAAAGATCCTAATGAGAAGAAGATTGATTTGGGAAGAGATTTTCAAGAAGCAGATCTGCCATTGGGTGTTGTCTCTTCAATTAGTAAATCATATCATGTTGAGTTTGGGGACTGTGATCGGTCAAATTTATGTCCAGATCAGATCACATATTCTCCACCTGAGGGTGATTTTTCAGTTAGTGGCGTTTTAGAGCATCCTAGTGTCATTCATCAAGGATATCCACAGGAAGATAGATTAAATGCACCAGGCTGTTTTGTAGGTTTAAGCAAAAGAAGGTTGGAATTTGCAGAAGTTTTCACAGGAAATGTTGCCATCAGCACTGGTTTAACTGACAGAACCTTATGCACGGAAGAGAATGTTATTGGGACTCATTCTTCTTCCATACTATGCATGCTGCAGCCTTTAGAAAGTATCAGTCATCGTAATTTTTTCAGCATGAATCCTGTGCTGACCCATACTCCCTTGAAAAATAAGTCTGGAGTGAAGGACAGCATATATGGTGGACAATCATTGCCTTGCTTTGACTTCACTTCAGTAGAAGACCCTTTTAAAGTATGTCTTGAGAAGTTAGACACCATTTCTAGACATCAATGTGGTTCTGAGCCACCATTTTTCGGGAATTTTGGTGCTTCGACAATTGGTATTAAGAAACATCGCCATGGTGAAGAAGAGCATGGTCTTGATAGCTTAGCCATTACTAATAAGAAAGGGTCATCCATATCCTCACCTCTGGTTTCAAAGGGCCAATATCATCATGCGGTTTTGACGAATGTTTCGGGTGGAAGTAGTTGGGAGACTATGCTGGGCAGTTGCAGAAACAATGGCACTACTGGTGTCAGAGACCAAGGAGAACATTTGTCTGCCAGTTTCAAAATACCACTTGAGATGGTCATTGAAAAATGCATATTGCGGGAAATCTTGCTCCAGTATCCTTTTTTCTATGCTTGCTAGGTAATATTGATTTCTCTTTGTTTTGAGTTTTCAACCATCTGGAGTTTTCATTCCACGGTAAAAGTGCTCCACTATTCACATTCTTTCTCACTCGTTGAGCATATCTTAATTTGTACAGTTGTCATGTTTTAAGAAGAAATTTAAAATTTGCCCAGATGCACGATATAAATTAATGATCTGTTTAACAGACAATAGATGCCTGATCCCTTGTTGGAACTCTGTGTGGTCAAATTTGCCGCACTGGAAGATGGAACAATAAATGACGTTAACGCTGACGCCCTCCTGATTTAGTATTTTAGATAAATTTTATTAATGAATCCACCAAGCAACCAGAAATTATGTTTGACATGATCATGTAGAAAGTAGTTGGAATCACCGGTTTGAAGAAATTTGAGGCAATAGTCTGGAATATTTTCGCCACATTTTGATTTATATTTTGTAGTAACATATTACGGCTCATGTCAATCTTAATTGCGGGAACACAATATTTTTTCCTGGTACATGGAAGTGAATGCCTTTAAAGTTCCATATTGTCTCGATTGTTCTGGTTTGCATGTAGATTCTGCTTTCCTCAATGACTTTAGATACAGGTATGTAAGCAGATTAACAATCAAGCTGCTTGAAGAAGGTTTTGACCTGCATGAACATTTGCTTTCTTTACGGCGCTATCATTTCATGGAAAGAGCAGATTGGGCAGATCTTTTCATCATGTCACTTTGGCAACATGTACTTCTTTCCGAGAATTTAAATGATATTATTGTTTTTCTTTATTGCTGAAATTTTGTGATTGTCTTTTATTCAATTTCTTCATTTTTTTTATTTTTTATTTTTTTTTTAATTTTTTTATTTTGACTGCAGAAGCAGTTCTCTACTGGCATAGGTCAAAGCGTTTCAGATGTTCAAGAGCTTCTTGAGATGTCAATTCAGAGGTCTTCATGTGAAGGAGAAAACAATAAAGATAGGTTATTCGTTTATAGTAAAGAAAATGACAGATTGCCTCGGTCAACTGCATTTGGTACCTTTTTGTTGTATCTTATAAGCAACTCATTCCTATTTCATCAACAGCGAACTTTTCTGTTCTTTCATCTGGATGCAGTAAAGTAACTTTGTGAAACTTGACTAACCTTGGGTTATCAACTATCACAGGAGTCCATTCTTTTGACTTTTTGGGATTAGGATATCGTGTGGATTGGCCCGTCAGCATCATTTTGACTCCTGCCGCACTGAATATATATGCTCAGATATTCAATTTTCTAATAAAAGTGAAGCTTGCTGCATTCTCATTAAGTAATGTGTGGTGCTTGTTGAAGGTATTTGTTCTTGGCTTTGGCTTCTGTGTTTGAGTCTTTTTCCATGTGTAAAAGATTGTACTGAGTGCTTCTTCTGCTGTATTCATGGAAATGCAATTGACGCTACAACACATGTTCTATTAATTCACAAACTGAACTGTTGATTGGTTGAGCTTTAGGCAGAATAAACTGTTCTAGGAGGATCATTTTTTTGGCTATGTAGTTCTAGGAGAATTGACCTGCCTCTCATACGTTTCACTGATAGTATTCGTGTTTTGGTCCAGATTTTAGCCTTTTGCACTCTCTTCTTTTTCCTGTGCTTCCAATTGTAAAACTAGAATTTTTGAAATTGCTGGAACCTCATAAAAGTGCCTTATTGATCAACTCTGTAATATGCAATATAGCTCTATGTTTTGATATGCAGTTCATGTCTGCCTTTTACTTCTCCAAATTTACTTCCTATTGTTTGTTCAAACTCATAAATTTTCTTCACTACTCTAAAATGCAATGTTATTGAAAAAGGAGCTAACTATCTATTACTTTTAATGGAGGCAACAGAAGCAGTTTGAGTTTTTGTGGTAGTCATTCTTGTTGCTAAAGTTGAGATATGATTGTTAAAGGGTCTAGGAATTAAAGATCTTGTCAAGATCACTCAATATGATTTGTTTTTGAAATTTTAATAGGGTGCAAAGCATATCAGTCAAAGTGGTAAATGTGAACTGCAAGCCGGGGAAGTTAATCGTCTTACTATCTTGATGAATATGAGGTAACCTACACTATTTTTTTTTCATTTTTTTTTTTTTTTTTTTTTTTTTTTTGCATCTTTCATTAAATCAGTTTGCCAAGTTGTTGTGTTTAGTGAGGTGAACAAAAGCATTTCCCTGTATGCCCTCTGGCATATGTCCTCTATTTTCATTTTCTTTAAGATATAGAGCAAATGAAACACTTCGGGCTTTTGGAAGTTTCTTGTAAGAAAACTGATACGCTAACTGGCTGTTACTGTTGATGAGTTTCTTTTATCTTATCAAAACCAATTAAGCTACTCACCTTCACTGATTTCATGTGTTTCTTTCAAATGCACAGGTCTTCTGTTACTTTCAGATGCCCAAAAAGATAGTACACCATTAACTGTATTGTTTAATAGGCATAGACCTGTCTCAGGATGTCAGGAAGTTGATTGCAACAAGATTGACGTCAGATCTCCTACTCGAACAGGGTTTTTTATAGGCACGAAAAATGTCTCTTTTTGTTCTCCTTTAACCCATCTGATAAGTTCAGTAGACTTCCAATGACCCCTATTTCTGAGGCCGAGAAAATTAAAATTTAAGTAATACCAGGGGTGGCTTTGGTTAGTATGCCCAGCGAGATAGAGGCTTTGAGGCCAATTCATTGAGTTTGCTTCCAAGGTCTCTTACCTCTGGGAATGATCTGGTTTGGCATTCTGTGCGAATTATGCACCATGGGTTTCTAACTCTGCATCCTCCTGTCATGTGGTTGATTAATGCTTAGAGATAGCTGCACCCACCTTGTATTTGGTGGAAAGATTTGATCACTGTTTATTTCTTTGTTTTATGTCGTCTGGAAAAACAAATGCTGCCTAACAGCATTTCTTCCTGAGTATATACAAGACCTCATTTCTGATCTCTAGGTAATCATATTCAACCACTACCATACTTCATTGAGATTGACAATTGAGGAAACATTTGATTATTGCAGATGATGCATGATAATATAGAAGTTGGTCACAACATGTTCATGTTTTAAGAGACTTCATAATTGCAATAATTACAATTTAGATCTCTCGCTTGTTAATTTTTGTTCGTTAGTCTATTAGTGGCGTCATTTTCTATTTGATAGAATGTCTCTCATGTTGTGGAAGTTCTCTGTTTGAAACTCATAAAGGGAGTTTTCTTCTCTCTGTGCTGACAGGCACCAGTTAAATCATTTCCTATCCATGTTACAACAATATGTGCAGTCCCAGTTATCTCATGTTTCGTGGGCTGGTTTTCTCCATTCCCTTCAACACAAGGTCCTCACTAATATTCCAAGAAGTGCATTTTTTGCTGCAAATTTTTGAGAAATAATTTTTAATTCATCATATCTCTGTCCAGCTGGTGCATGGGGATCCTATGCTGAAGTTTGCTTTGTGCAGCCCAACTGATATTTAAGATGTTATTCTTTGGCATGTTTCTGTCCAATCTTTTTCTGGATTTTTCCTGTATATGTTTAATGCATGGCTGAGTGGAGGAATCTAAGTTTTTCCTTTATAATAGATATCAAATAATGGAATCTGAGAGTACTAGGGAACCTCTTAATATGAAGCATAAGAAAGTGGTCTTGTATGTTGTAACCCTGTCTTTCTCCTCTTTGAGTGAGAAAGATTAGCAATGATGGTTTGTAGCCTGGACCTGTACCTGCTGTCTTATTTCATTGTACCTGTGTTTGCGTTTAAATTGCTTGGTGTATGTTAGGTTAGCTTACTCTAATTTTTCACTTAGCTTTTGTGAGAGATTTGCAAAGGCATCTACCCTTTTAGTGAATGTGTTATCTTTTTTCCCTTATGCCATCAATCCTCTTGATTTTTTATGACCTGCAGAAACTGAGCTGTACATGGAAGAGTTGCTGGGCATGCATCTTTGTCATGTAGATTACGCATGTCAGCTTAAATGAACATGCATATCTGCTTTATCTGCCTCTTTCTCTCGAATTACTTCCTATCTGTATTATTTTCGTTAGCTTGAAATTTCCCATGGTCAATGTAGGTCAAAGACATGATGGATCTTGAGTCAGTGCATATGGAATATCTTGCCGAATCACTTGACATGTGAGTTTGCATTTCACTTTGGTTCGATGTTATTAGACTTTTACTTCTGAAAGATCGTCATAATTGGTCATTGTTGACCTCATTCCAGTCATGCTAGTTAAGCCTTGCAGGGTTTAGGAAGGGAATGAAATACAAATACTTCACTGACTTCTTTTTGCTTAGCTCACAAGCAGTAACCAGACTGCCTAACATTTGCGGTAATATCATTAGGTCCAAAGTGATATTTAGTTGTTTCATCCACCTGGTATAGGCCACTGATGTCAAATTGAATAAAAATGAAATAGCTGAGTTGAACTAATAGTTGATGCCTAGCTATCATGGCAGTTGAAATGGCGAGATTGATACTTGTTCTACAGATTTACAACAGCACTCTTCCTTTTTAATCTCTCTCTCTCTCTCTCTCTCTCTTCTCTTTAATCTGTCGAAATGCAAATATCTATGGCAGTGGACATGGGAAGACGTGACTATTATTTTAATTATCTTAATGAATGTGATCTTTCTGCAGCTGTTTTCTATCTGAAGAGACACAGGATATTGGTGGCAAAATACGAAATATTTTACAGTGTGCTGTGGACTTTCGGGGTACCGTGTACGGGGGTGCATGGAGTACGGGAGAACAAGGAGACCTATCAGTTAATGAACCTATCATTAATTTTTCCCAGGTAATGGTCCCTGTTAGATAAAAGAAGTTAATCTCCTATATTCCCTCTGTAAGATCGTGCATGAGTGCTCTTGAATGCACTGCATCTGTATGAGTATAAGCATCCTTGTCTGTGATGATGAATTTTAGATGATGATCTTGTTTGTTGATTTTCTTTTCACCTTTTATTGGGTGTTCGCTTGTACAGGTGCGTGCTACAAAGGAAACTTTTGAGAAAAACCTGAAGGAATTACACCTTATATATCTTAGGTCAGCCAAACACGGGAAGTTCGGGCTCTCTAAGCTATGGAGCTATCTTAATTACAATGACTATTTCACGAACTCCAGTACGCAACAAACTTTCTTTTGGTAATCTCTGTGCCGAGCCAATCCCAATGGTGGGCAACTGAGCATCCTAAGATACGTCCATTGATATCACAGAAAAAAATTGTGTTCACCCAAATGCCTTGCGTAAAGCATGTGCCGTTTGTATCTTCCAATATCGTGAAGCATTTTAATCTTCCAATACCGTCAGATACAATGGAAGATCGAAGATGTATCATTCACAAATTATACGAACTCTTCATCATCAATGCCAGTGCTCGCATGCAGAGGGGGTGCCGGGGGCGTGCATGTTGGCTTCTATGTACATTCTGTCTATGACCTGCAGTCACTCATAAGGACAGAATCATTCATGACATCACCAAAATAGCTTTCTTTAACCGTCAATTGATCACGCATCGAGGGAGATGCACATTCTAACTATGGGAAAGGGTCATCTCCTCTCTACATCTTGCAACATATTACCTAAATAGAATTTATCTATGCATATGGTAACTTTCCAAGTTTAACAATTATTTACACCTATTAGACATTAGAAACTTTTGAGCTATAGTTGATTGTCGGTAATTCTGCGAATGAGAAGTAAAAGGTTTCAATGTTGGTTAATGACTTCATTCAAAATGTCAGTTCTCTATCAATATGTAATTAATATATTTTTTTGAAGTGTTATGGTAGCACTTTATTATAAAAACTAATTTTAAACCATTAAAATTTAATAAAGTTGAAACCTTATTGGTAATTTACATCCATTAGTAGTATCTTCATGTGCCTGGCAAGCTGGTGATGTCGAATCATTGAGGAAGAGTTATCTCTCTGGGTAAAAAGACTGGTCTTCAGTTTATAGTCTTACTACTAGAATGAAGTTCGACGTTGACCTTGCCTTCTCACAATAATATAGTCGCAAGCGGGAAAACATGTCAGAACGTATTGATGCTTTCTCTAGACTTTGAAAACGGTGCACTCAGATTATATTCCCACGGTGGCATTCCATTGTCAGAAAGATCAACAAACGTGACAAAGGGAGTGGATATACAAGGACGTAATTTCAAGAACAGAACAATTTATCAGACTCCGTGATTTCCAGGGTGGAACTAAAGCAATGACTTTGCCTCCTGAATCAATGCCATGGCATTTCGAAGCTCCAATTGCATCTTCCCTGATAAACAGGAAGGCCCGTTAATCTCCCCTAGCAATTGCACGTTTCGCTGTGAAGTCATGGCTCTAATTTCCTTGAGTTCTTCTAGTCTTCTGAGACTCTCGTGCGTTTCCTCTTGCAAAATCTCTACTTCTTTTGCCCTCAAATCTACTTCACATACATGTTGGTGGTAGGAAAGAATCAGACTCTGAGTTTCATGCTGCGCATTCTCTATAGTCTCTGACAAACTCTCTCTCTCCTTGATGACTCCATGAAGTGCAATTTTCATCTCCTCCACCGCCCTTGAAGCTTTGGTTATTTCCATTCGCATAGCTCGGATCTCGTCATTGACCTTCCCATGCTTCCCGCTCAATTCCACATATTCCTTCTTTATGTCCCCAAGTCTTTCTCGGCAGCAGTTAATCTCAGTTTGTAGCTTGGTTTTTTCTTCCTCAGAGTAAAGTAAATCTGTGGCTTTACTACCCCAGTTCCTCTTTGCGAGATCAACTTTCTCAACATTATCTATGGCAAGAAGAACCTTTTCATTTTCTTGTTTTCGCTTCTCTTCTTCAAGTTTTGATTTTAAGCACGCCAGCTCTCTCCTTAGTTCTTCGTCGGATTGTTGATTCCTCCCCAGCAGTACCTCAAGGTCATCCTTGCAGGCCTGAAGATGGGCCATTTCTTTATTCTTTTGGTCTAGGTATGACGTTGAAGCATTAACCTTTGCCTTGGCCCGAGCTTCTCGTTGCTCAAAATACTCCATGGATAAAGAGAAACTTGATAGAGAATGCTTAAGAGCAGAGAACTTATTATCAGTGAGCGATACTCTTTCTTGCGCTTCAGATAAAAGGCATTCACATGACTCAAGATTTTGCTGATCGACTTGTATGCTGGCTTCCATTTCTTCAATTTGTCTCAAGAGTTGACCAGCCTCAAAGATTGATTTCTCAACCAAGTGAAGGGTATTGGCAGTTCTAGAAGAAAAACTGAGCTTTTCCTCTGCACTTGCAAGATTCAATTTGACCAGATTTATTTCTTGTGGTTGTGGTATATGAACAGCAGAGAAAGTTGATGGATCAATTTCCATGCAGCAACGTGAATCTGCTTGATAGTCCTCAGAGCATTGTTTAGATCCAAGCTCAGCTTTTGACACGGAGAAACCAAAATTTTCATTTAGTATATCTGATCCATCAAACATGAAAGGCATCATTAACTGAGTAGCTTCTTCCATGGAGATACTGACATTAGAATTACTTGGAGGTTCATCTGCCCCATGTCCACCATTTACTTTTTGATCCCCTGTTTCCTCAGAACATTGTTTAGATCCGACCTCAGCATTTAACACAGAGAAACCAGAATTTTCATTTAGTATATCTGATCCATCAAACACAAAAGGCTTCATTAACTGAGTAGCTTCCTCCATGGAGATACTGATATTGGCATTACTTGGAGGTTCATCTGCCCCAGGTCCACCATTCACTTTTCGATCGCCTGTTTCCTCCCTGACAACTTCTGAATTATCATTGTTGGTGCAATAAATTGCCTCTGAATTTTTCCTTGCTTCCGGGGCAAACACTCCAGCAACATGGGTATCCTCAGTAGACATGGTTACCTGATTTGCTGGATAGTTATTGCCTGCATCAACTTCAACAAGTTTTTCCGGACAATCAAATTCTCCTTTAGTTCCAGATTTGACCTGCTCATTTGCATAAAGCATCCTTTTGAAGTCATCCCTCTCCTTCATTGCTTTTTCATACAAACCCATCAATTCTTCATTTTCTTCATGCATTTCCACAAGCTGACGCTCCAGATTCTCAACAGCCTTTTTCATCTCAATCAGTTTCCCTTCTTCTGGCTCAGGGATAGCATCACTTTTGCAGACTCCTGTTCTCTCTTTGAGAGTACAATCAAGAGAACACAAATGCGATTCACTCCTTTCAGCAGTTGCCTTCTCGTACAATTCAATGAGCTTGTTGTTATCCTCAATCAACACCTTCAGCTTCATCCGAAGCTCGTCATTCTCTTTAGACAGGATCATTGCACTCTCATGAGCTTTTGCCTCCCTTTGACTTGCAACAGCGATAGCATCCACCATAGTTTTCAGCTCTATCTGATCATCAAAATTGACAATGTTGACACCAGTTGAGGACGATGGAAGCTCAAGTGGCTGGTTTCCACCAATAGCTCTCAAAGATCTATTCTCTTCAAGCTCTCTTGACAGATCATTTACATGCCTGGAACAATCAAGTGCAAAATGTGAGGAAGGGCATTGACACCAGCATGCTGTTTGCTAAATAAAGTTTAAAACCTCATAAGAGTGTGTGTTTGTTTAGTACCTCTCTAACTTTTCCTTTTCCTCAAGGCAGAAATTTAGTTTCTTGCGGAGTGCTTCCAATTCTGCCTGGTTTTGGATTGCCTGATATAAAACATAGTTTCCGCAAACATTATTTTTTCATTTCTGATCATGCAGTTTTTTATGACATGGAGAACCTTGAAACTATAAGTGGCTACCTGCAAACGAAGGAACTCATTTTCATCATTAACAGATGCAAGCCATGGGGACCCTCCTTCCTGTACAAAAAGAATAAGTATGAGGAAAGAATGCTTAAATGTCAGGCAGCTACAACAATTTATTATTGAATGAAATTGCAACGAAAATTTATGGGGAGAATCTGAAACTTGAAGCGGAGACGAGAAAGTAAGCAGCAGAAAGTGCACTGATTTGAAATCCGAACCTTCGTAGAAAGAAGTAGGGTTTCATCACCAAGTATGTCTGTTGCTGCATCTGAATTGGGCTTCTGTCTCCAAGTATTTTATAGTTAGATCAACAGGACAACATTCCCCACATTGCAATTTGTTTAAATTTTAAGAAGAGATGTTTAACCTGGACTGCAGAGGCATCTGACTCATGCATAAGTTTCCAGTCCAGTGCTTCTAGCAACTGCAGTAGGTGTAAACTATAAGCTTATAATCCCACAGATAACTAATAAACTGTTGCAAGCAACTGCCCACCTTATTTTGTAACACCCTGATTTGTTCATTCATCATCTCTCGTTCTCCGCTCTCACAAAATGACTTCAACCTGTCCGATGGAGTACATGAAAGCCATGATAAGACAAAAATACAAAAACAAAAAATATTTTACTGCACAAACCTTCTCAAACAATTCTTTTTGCAAAAAGCGAGTTTGTTTTGTCATCTTAGAATAGGCCATGGAAATCGAGAAGAGAGGCTAATAAAGTTTGGGATAGGTATATCGCACTGGAACCAAATTAATCATACCTTCTGATTTCTTCTTTCAACTGTAGATTTTCCATGGCAAATCTGGTCACTTCTGGGTTCCTGTCAAGCTGAGTTTTTAAAACTTCAATTTCCTTCAGATGTTCTTCCTTTTCTTTCAGCAAATGTGTCTCAGCTGGGATTTTTCCCGCAGCAACGGCCTCTAACCTCTTAAGGCCAGCTTCACGAAATCTTAACCTCATTTTCAGGCCTTGAATTTCATCTTCTCTTTGCTTGGCCTGATCCACCAAAAATTCATAACATTTAACAGTAAATCCTGAAATGTCATATTTGCTCCAGTATAAAGCCAAGAGAGGGAACATAAAAGTATATAAAATATTCGATGAACATTTTATATAGAAAAACCAATTTTGCAAAAAGAAAAAGGAAATAAAAGAAAAGAAAAGGCCATTCTTTCTCTCTTTCATCTTAAATTGTTTTAGAAGTAACCAAATTTTTCAACATGTCACTTTTCATTCCTCAGATTGAAGAAAGATGACATATAAGCAAGTTTAAAAGTTTGTAGAATCATATCATATATGTTGTCCGTATATGTAGACAAAAGGTCAGATAATGGTACAAAAACATTTTTCTGCTCTCATACCAGTTGCAAAGCTGCCTGACTCTCAGAAGCCAGTGCCTGTAATGCAATTTCTTTGTCGTTTTCTCTTCTAAATGCTCCAACAAGAGCCACTTCATAGTCCTTCTGAACAATCAAAGGATGAGAAATGATGAGGAAAAAAATATTAAACAAAGAAAAAAGGCCAAAGAAAGACAGTTCTTACTATTGTTGTCCTTTTATTGGATGTGAGTGGAGTAGATGACCCATGAAACCCTTCCCACTTAAAAAATCCTGGAGACCCTGGAAAGGTTGTTGATAGACCATCACTTTCAAAGTTCTCACCTCCTCCATTTTGCAAACTCCTTAGACGGGAAACCTCTTTCTAAAAAGATATAGAAGAGAATATATGAGAAATTGCACAAGTTGGAAAGTACCCATGTTCTAGGAGATATGGGACTGTAAAGTATGCGAACTAGTGAAAGTTATATTGTGATTACAATAAGCAAGACCGTGTTAGCAACGAGTCATCCAATTCCACTGTACCTTTAGCTGTTGGATTTGCATACGCATAGCAATTACATCCCCGGATGCATCTTCATTGATAATTGCCTGAAAAGCAACACCACTATGACTTTCTGGTAGCACCGGCGAAAATAATGAAGAACAAAAAAACTCAATGAACCTACTAAAAAATCTCATAGGTCAGATAAATCCCAAATATTGAACTACCCACTTAAAATTTAAGCAATAATTGGGAAATATAAGGACTCGATCATTTTCGAAGAAACATGCCTTTGAAAAAGGCAATTGATAGCACTCTTTTCCTAGAGGCCATTAATTAATTAAACACAAGCCTCAAGTAAAGAACACATACGTTATTTTTTATAAATTTAGCCCGTTGCGCAAACTTCAGAGTGCTCAGAGTCTCCAAGGAACAGCTGCAACAATCAAGAATTATAAAATTAGTTATCGATATGTACCATCTCGAGACAGAAATATGTGTGCACCAAATTCACTAACCAGTTGGATGGACTGATATTTGCAATTATAATTGTCTTTGAATTTCCTCCAAGTGAATCCTGAAATATTAAAAGCAAAATTCTTTTTGTGAAAATTCATTCATCAAGACTCATAAGGCAACAGAAAAAATCTGTCAAGGAGTACTTGCACAGGATGAAGCATGGTTTTTCCTCAACTTGCAAGGACTAAATAATAGTTTTAACTGCTGAAGTTTTTTTCCTGATCGCACCAAGTTTTGATTAACATCCTTTTAGATCAATGCTAAATTTAATAAGCCTTGAACTCTAGCACATAAAGTAAATCTGCATGGACACAGTTGAATGCACAAAGATATGATGCATCATCCCAACAAAAAGTTCCATATAACAAAAATCTACAACTTGACTAAACGGAAGCACAAAAGTCTGGAACCTCAAATTCTCAAAGAGCTTTGTGCTGTAAACTGGACGATACAATATCCTAACAATTCGGTAAATTTCTCTCAAAATCTACTACTTTAAGATAAGACATTTTATTGTGAGGGAAGCGTGCATCTAAACTTTATATTATCATGTAACTAAATTAGTTTTGAAACATTGTCAAACCATAATGGGAAATCAACTCATAGATAAGTTCATAGCGATAGAGTTTCTCAGAAGTCAACTGGCCTGAAGCAAAAATGTGAGTTTTGAATCTCGGTAAGGGACATGGAGTGACTTCCCATTGGATATGCTCACAAGATTCATGATCACAAGTCTGCAGAACACAATTATCATAAAAAGTGAGATGCCATGTATATTAGAATGGCCTGAATACATGATCAAGAAAATCTTAAGACGTATTTCATGAGGATATGGGACTACCCACCCCAAGGTTGAAAGAGATTTGTTAATATTTGTGGCTTCCTTAAGACGTTCCCCCTCAGCACCAGAACTTTTTTGCCTGTGAGAAAATTGTAACATAGCCTCACACTCACATAACTTTGTGAAAAAGTATCAACTCTTAATGGAGAAGTGTTAGCATTCTCAGGTACCTTTCTGACCCTGCTAGATCAACAAGATTGAGCCGAGCAAACCTGTGGTGAGTAACACCTTGGGACTCCCACTAAAATTAAAGGCTCAATTAGAACACTTGACTTAGTACATAACCAAGAGAATGGAATGGAACATCCGAAACACTATCTTAAGTAGGAAACCATTCAGTTGAGATTGGAGGCAAATAAAGATATAAAAAAAACCCTAACCTTGCTTTCAATGGCACATGTAAAGACACTATGAGAACGACTGCTTGCACGGTTCATGTTGGTCGCAGCAACCTTTCTATTGGCAGCTCCCTGCAAAAGGAGTTCATATTGAAGTACATCAAACAACCTTCAATGCAGTGTTTAATACACTTGCCCCTCTATCCAGTTGAAAAGAACGCCTAAAATCACCACGGGTAATCTCTAAAAACATAGAATTGCTTGGTAGCAGTTGACACTTCCGAGAGCATTAATTTCTTCTAGTTCTTTTCTTGCAAAAGATGATCACCCATCATGATTAGCTCCAACTTCCCCAACATTAAAGCATGTTTCCCAGATAACTCAATTTGAAAGGCCTTAGTTTATCAGCATATTCTTAAATAACAACAATCAACTTAGTTGACCTTGAGCCACACAAAAGATAAGTCCTTGAAAATGTTTCGAAGTACCGACTAGCAATAAAAGAACTAAGTAATAATATAGCACAAAATTTCCTTCCACTAGGCAATGCAAACATTGAACTACATTAACAGCTCACGTACTTGAATCAGCTGAAGTATCACTTCTCGTGCACTCGTAACTTCTATCTCCTTTAGATTCTCAACATGAATCCCTTTCTTGATGTCCTCCCTTATCTGTAAATTGCAGGTATTGACATTTAGTTTCACAAAGCGCAAATAAAGTACCTCCAGTGATATTGGAATTCTTTAGTCGTTTTAGGGAAAAATTTGGCAACGCAAATGAAAAGCCTGAAACCAATCCATACCTGTAAATTACTACTAGAAGGATCCAGAAGATCTAGAATCTGTTCATTGTATATTTCCAAGAATGAACATTTACAAGTAAATCGTAATTTTTCCTCTTTTCGAGCCTCTTTTTCCTGTCACAAGAGGGGGAATAACTTTCATCAGATATATGTAAAATGGCGCATGATGTTACTTTATAGATTTATGAGAATAACCCTCTCAAACATAGAAAGAGAAGAAAGCAACCCCATTGACTACTCTGTGTTGATTCAACAAATCGCAAGAAAGATAGCGAGATCTTGGTCATAATACTACCAAGCAACAACTCCCAAACAAGTTTTTTTTCCTTGTTTTCTCCTCAGCCAAATAAAAGGTTTCTTTTTTCAAGATGAACATCATGCATTGTGTGATATCAGCGAAGGGCACGAACCTTTTGAATCCGTGAAAATAAATATTCAAAGACTCGAGGTGTCATCCCACAGTTAACACTATGTCTACGAGTCCCTCCTTCGATGTCTCCAAGCATTGTGTGAGTCTTCCCACTTCCAGTCTACACACGGAAAAGCAAAGCTATTTAGTATCATAAACACAACCAAACAAACTAGTGAAAAAATAGGCTAATCGAATCCTCACAATTGCAATGGTGGATGTTCAGTCTAAGAAAACCATCAATAATTGAGAGACTCAAAAGGATCACATTAAGGGTATTGTTGTCATATTATACTTACTTGACCATACGCGAACATGCAACTGTTGTATCCTCCCACGCAATTTTCAACCATAGGTACTCCAGCCACTTTGAATAACTTCTCCTGTAACGTTACTCGTTTAATTTAGCGCATCTCAGGATAGAATTGCAAAAGATATGAAAAACGATACTGTTACCTGGCTAACGGTCTCGTCTGCGACCACATCAAAAGTAAAACGTGACTCGGGATGCCCCGTCCAGGTAAGAGTTTGGCCGCTCTCTTGCCTAACGCATTTGCCGTAGCCTTGCAGCGATATCTCACTGCTACTAAGCGGTCGAATTCTGATGATTACCTATAAAACCAGCGTGCATGAGTCGTCATTCCTTTCTCTTTCATAGTAGAGAGCATGCTGTCTGAAATAAGAGTTTCGATTTCAAATTTTTCGAGCCAGAGCTGCTGTGCCTAACCCAGCCTAGCTCGCGGCCCAGACGCAGAGCAAAACCACAGCTAAACAGATCGGCCAATCTAGGCTAGAAAAATCGATATCTGAAGAAACGCAAGTGACTCAAATGGACACGGACCTGCACATTGTGGTCTTTCCAGAACGAAGGATCCTCGCGGAGCTCGAAGCCCCGGGCCGACGATCCCGAGCCGCCGCCGCCGCCGTCGGCTCCGCCGTCGTCCGGCTCCCGAGAGTGCGCGAGGTTTTCCCCGGACGCGGACTTCGCAGTGAGGTCGGAGAGCGCGGGATCCGAAGAGCGGTCGTGGAAGCCGAACCGGCTCTTGGTGGCGCTCGCGGTGTCCGAGATGATCACCATTGTCGGCCCAACGGATCGCGACGGGGGACGTGAGGAAGGAGGAGCGGGAGAGTCGCTCGTTTAGGGTTCGTCGGGAGGATCTTCAGTGGCGGAATTTAGTGGGGGGAAGAGAGTTGCAGGGAAGAAGAAGGAGAGGAGTGAGGAGAAAGTTTAAAGCGTCGTTGCGAGAGGGAAGAGGATGGAACAGGGAGATCGGACGGTGAAGAGCGATTGGAATGGACGGTGGGATGGAGTCGCGGATTTTGAATTCAACGGACCGTTTGGCTCTTTGGGTACTTTATTTTTGGAAAGAGAACCTGGATGGCATGGGGGCGAATTTACCGTTACGTCCCTGAGGCAAAGCAGTTGCAACGCACCGCATTTGTATTCTTAAGGGGCTGCGGTGCAGAGACGAGAGACGAACGCGTGTGCGTGTTAAGTATCGTTTACCCACGGCGCGTGCAAATGGATTATTTTCGATTTTAAAATGTGAATATAAAAAAAATTTGTTGGCCGATCTAAGAGCCAGCGATCTGTGCTTGCGTGTCATTGTTATACTATGAATTCGTTGTGAGATTTTGATTTGCGTTGACATGTCAAAGAATTCGATTGTTAATTTAAAATGAGTCTAATCGTGCTGGCCTTTCATTTAAAATAAGTTTACTGTTTGGATTTTAGAAAAAAAATATCTTACCAGATCACCGTTGAATTTAACATGATTTATTATTAACTTGCTTGTAATTTATCTACACTTTTATAAGAGTTGGTAAGTTTAAGATGTAATTAAGAAAGGTAAATGAAAGTTGGTAATTGAAAACCAGTTAGAAACTTGATTATAGAAAAGTCGATAAGCTGCTTTAAATAAGATTGGTAATTTCTAAAATAAAGTTACTATTTCATGACATTGCTAATAAATTAGAGAAATGAAGTTTGTAAATGATTAGAGTAGTTGGAAAAATAAGAAGGAACCCATAGATGTTAGTGAATAAATCCAATGAAAGACAGTGAGTTACTTCAATTTAGGTAGGTAATCTTTTAAAAGAATTCATAATCATAAGGGGTTGATACCAATACAAACAAAAATTAGTACTCAATTAAAAAGTTAGTGAATTAGTAAACAAAATCAAAAATTTGTAAGCGACTCAAATGGGAGTAAGCAATATAAAAATGGTTTAGTTTGTAGTTTAACACGGAAAAAAATTTGATAAATTACTCCGATTGATGTTGTTGATTTCATATAATAATTAGTAAATTCGAAACCGGTAATTAGTATAACTAAAAAATTCGGTACAGACTAATTTCCAAACTATCGAAAGAGTTAATAATTTCATAGAGGCGTCCGACCTGAAAGAAAACATATCCAATGATTTTATTTAACCAACAATTTTTTGACAATTATCAACATTTATTTGGGCCTGATGCATTAGAGCTCCCAGGGACAGTACGACAACTAACAGAGAACTTCCACCCACCAAAATACAACAGAAAGAAAACAAAAAAAACACCAAATCGCAAATGTAAGAACGGACTAGACGTCAAATTGGTGCATCAGGTAGAGTTGTCGGCCATGAAGCGCTTGATGATGAGCATCAGGCGTTTCGAATCCTCCGAGTTGGGATCGATGGTGAAGAATCCGTGTTGCAGCCCTTGGAACTCCACGTATTCCACCTTCTTTCCCCAAGCCTTGAGCTTCGTCGCGTACTCCTCCGCCCTGTCTTTGAGAAGGTCGGCGCCGCCGACCACCACGAGGATGGGGTCCAGGTCGAGGGGTCGAAGGTCGAGGCTCGATGGCCCAAAGGGGTTCACCAACGGGTGGTCGGTCGAGTCTCCGGTCGGTACTGACAACCTCCAAAACCTGACCAAGCCAAAGATCACATGAACACTCGGCATGACAATGAGTAAGTCCAGCATTCAAATGTAAATGTAAATTTCAGTATGCTTCTCTATGAAAACAGCTACAATCACTTGGACCCAGAAAAGAAAAATACTGATGGAACGATTATCGTTGTTGTTTTGTACCTGTCAATGAGTTCCAAATTGAGGAAAGCATCCTTAGGACCCTCGGCCTCCGACTTGCTCCGCACAGTTCCCCCAAAGAAGGGCGCCAAGAGCACGTAACCCCTCACCACAACCGGAGCCAGCTCCGGAGCTCCGGCTCCCAGCCGAGCCGCCAAGTTATGAGCTATGTTCCCGCCGGCCGAGTCGCCCGATATGAACACCCTTCCGAAGTCGGCCACATCGGCCAGCCACGCGTCCCCAGCCTCCAGGGCCTGAGCCTGGAGCCACTTCACGGCCGTGTAGCCGTCCTCGATGGCGGCCGGGAGCCGGTTCTCCGGGGCCAGCCGGTAGTCGGGGGATACGACCACGGCGTGGAGGTCGGAGGCGAGTTTGAAGCAGTAGTTCTGGCAGTTGGGCCAGGTGCGGGAGCCGATGCAGAAGCCGCCGCCGTGGATGTAGTAGAAGATGGGGAGCTTGGCGGACGAAGCCGAGGCAGAGGCTGGCTTGTAGAGGCGGAGGCGGAGGTCGTGGGCCGGGTCGAAGAGGACGTCCTTCCAGAGGACGGAGCCGTCATCATGGACGGGGACATCGAAGCTCGGCTTGGAGGAGCGAACGATGGAGCCGTCGCTGTAGACTCGAAGGACGCCACGACATTCGTCAACCTCGTAGGGAGCGGCAGTGTCAGTACTCGAACCGGTGGTTCCCGCCATCTCTCTCTCTCTCTCTAGTGTTGGGTGCGTGCGTGTGTTGAGTGTGCGGAGGTTATGAAGGGGAGGAGAGAGAGAGAGAGAGAGAGAGAGAGAGAGAAAGAGAACGAGGGAAGAGTCGGGCGTTAGGTTGAAGTTGGAAGCATGTGATGGTGGCATTTAGCTTCTTGTCATCTTGCTTTTGCACGAGCCTAGCTTCTTGTCATCTTGCTTTTGCACGAGCACATTCGTAAGGAAATTGAAGTGGCGTGGAATATAGTTATCGCTTTCCAATTTGGCACTACCTTTGTTTAAGTGCCGTTTTCCTGTCCATGACTCGGCCGTCCTACCTTGCAATGGATTTTTATGTATTTCTTTTTCTAAGATGACGTATCATATGAGATTTCAAGCCGGACGTTTCTTCTCTGATGTTGATGTGCTGCAGGCTCTAAAAAAGTGATTGAAAAGGCCTTTGAGACCCTCTGAATTTAGACAACATCAAGTGTCAGTAGCATCTGAATAATTCCCCGCAAGAGTCATCTAATCTAAGATGACACGGCTTATCGAATCTAAAATGACACGACGGGTTGTCATGGACCGACTGATCTAAACCGTTGGATCTTCTGAATAATTCCCCGCAAGAGTTAATCTGATCTGAGATGACGCGATGGATCGTCATGGACCGAGTGACCTAAACCGTCGGATCTTCTGAATAATTCACCGCAAGAGTTATCTAATCTAAGATGACGCGACCAGTCGTCATGGACCGAGTGATCTAAACCATTGGATCCAACGATCTCACGAGAAGATCACATATCTAACGGCTCATATCACATGAATCACAGTGGACTGAATCTGGGCAAGAATTTGCGGCTATTCACCACCATGAAGAAGCCTTGCCCAAATCATCAACGAAGCAGGCGACACAAAGGTGCAGAGATTCTTCCTTGCTTTTGGGGCCGACAAAGTCTGAGATTCAACGAAGGGCCTTTCTTGCGAAAATCCAAAATGATTCCTCCACGCCGAAAATAGGCCAGAGGAGACTAAAAATTAAGAGTCCATCAATGTAAGTACAGCATCTTTCAAATTTCCTTTACAAATCAAGAAAGATGCAAAGAGTACCTAAAAGCCACTACAGAATCCCCATCTTTTCTAGACATAACTCAAGTAAACAAAAATCGAAGAAGCAGATGAAGCAAAAGATAAAGACTAAGGCAACCTACTATACCATGTATACAATAACCAGTCCAAAATCTTTCGTTTATATACCGTTAAAATACACTACCAGTGACTGCTCACCGGAGATCGCCCAAGACTCCATCTCAAGAAATGGAAGCAGTATGTGCGCTCAGAATATGTAATTTGCTTCAGGCTAAACTTCTCCATCCACACTAGGAACAAACGAGCCAACAAAAACATCAGATCAACTGAAATCACCTTGACCATAACCACCTTGCTGATTTTCCACAAACAAACGGTGCGTCTTGTATTGAGCTCAACAATACAGTTAAAGAAGATCCATCCGTCGAATTTTAATTATATATTTTCACTGGCTTCTCAAATGTGTGGCGATTCTGCAATACGCAAAACAGCATCAGCATTAGTTATGCCCACTTATACTTAAAGGATGTCAGTGATTAGACACATGTGGCAGGTGGCCATTATAGAAATAAATATTTGGCTAGTATAAACAGACTATGGACAGACATGATACAATAGCACCCCATTCACCTGATTAGCTGCATAAGCTCTTTTAGGAGCAGTGTCGGAGTGCTCCAATCCGAGATATTGCTCCCAAGCACCATAAACATCTCGTCTCTAGAGCAGACCATGAAAGTCAGTACACATTATCCAGAACATTGCTTTTTAATGAAAACGTGCAATAATAGACACATTAACTTCTTAAGTTCAGACCTGAAAACGATTTGACACTATATCTTGATCCTGAAGGTACTCTGGACGACCTAATGAGAGGAACGCAAACTTCCACTGCAGAAATCGAGACAGTAAAATCAGATTTAATGATATGTAATTGATACATCATATTATAGACGGTTAACACACACAATTAGCACGCATATGACATCTAATAGCAAGCAGTATTGACAAAAACCATCTGAAATAGAAAATCGCTTAAATAGAACTCAACAAACCTTAGCAAACTCCTCATCTGGCACTTGCAATTTCTTCTGTACTCGTACCTTTATTTCAGCCAATGTCTCACCTTCACGAATTACTAAAAAAAAGGGTTCTCCAAAATTCTGAATTTGCTGTTTAAGTATGAAAAGGAAAACAAGAAACGTCAAAATTAAAACCTTTAGAAAACCAGAAGTTCTAAATGCAATATCATCTACCAATGCGCAGGCACCAATTGACTATGTAATCAAGTAATTACCATCTGGTTCTGAGCAGTCTCCTTTGTGAAATGGTATACATGGATTAGACGATCAGTTTGACCAAGATTTTTCTCTTCTTCCGGAATCTTCAAAATTATAACAGGAGAAGAAATTAATATACATAAATCAATATAAAAAATGAAACCAAACCAAAGAGTTAATGCTGTCTTATGGCACCCGATTCTAAAATCCACATTCAAAACAAAAGCAGCAAAGCCTTACAGCTAATCATCAAAACGAAATAAATGTTTTAAACCTAAATGCTATACCAACCACGCTTGACAAAGCATAATCAAGAGGATATTAGAAACTACACACAAAGATACTGCTCGCCACAATGCATCAAATCAGATAATAGCCTAGAACCGCATGCAAAATACCCATACCGTAGCTTCATTTCATTTTAAGATTACTAAAAATGCTTTTCCATAGCAGCTTCTAGGACTCATTAAAGGATACATGTTAATATTTACCATATAGAGAAACACTGTCTAGGACTTCAAAAAGTACAGTAATTTCACAATTGTAAGACACTAAAATTACCTATTTACAGTTGCAATATAGCTTTTTAAAATTTCCTGAAGAGCACTAATTAACCTTTTCCATGAAGGAAAGCAACAATTAACTGCTTACCAGATCTCAGAGATCACCCTAGAAAGGTTATATCTCTAGATTTACATTTACAACACAAGGTCATATACAATGCATACAATTGCAAGCCAGGAAGTCACCCACCTCTTCTGCACGTAATGTCCAATACTGATCATTTATGTTCTCAATTTTCTCGTTGAGGGGAAAGATCTGCATATATGAGACAGAAATCTAGTGAGACCCCTTAGTTATTTCAAATACAAGAGACTAAAGAGAGGGGAGATGATATTCACATGATAGTACAACAGAAGAGTCAAAACTTTCTATGGGATTGATAACACTCAAGCATTAACGCCCCAACTACCAGCCAAATTATGCCAAAGTCAATGTTACATCATCTGGAAAAATTCATGACATCACGTGCAACTGCAAAAATTAGAAATTATTGACAAGAGAACTTGCATTTTTCACACAAACCCTAACTTCCACACATGGTATCACACATAGAAAGACCTATTGGTGTTGATATCGTCAGCAACAGCATCTTATCAAGATATTCCTGCAGAAAACAAGCAAACCTTGTAGATCTTGTGGTAGAAAACTTCAAGCAACCTAAGTTCTGCATTAGGATCAGATAACTCAACCTGGTATAGATTGCAACAGACAGTGTAAGAGAAAAAGAAAAGAAAAGAAAAGATAAAAAGGCACACAAGCCAGTAGATATTTCCTAAACAAAAAAATTAGTGCACTTACCTACCATTTACCACAAGTATAGGTGCTATTGAAGTTAAGGAAAGAAAGGCAAGAAATAGCACCAAGACACCCAAAATTACCTTTGTCTTGAGATCACTAAGCACATCTCCAACAGTACTCTGCTTTGGCAGTCTGATTGTATGGATGACCACCTACAAGATACAGAAGCAGAAGCAACAAAAATCAGCAGCAAATCTACATGCAGTGACAAGCATCAATCAAATACTTACTTCATCCTTAGTAGCATGATGAAATGCTACTTTTAAAGTTTTTAAACCTTGTAGTTCTGGAAGAGGTATATCTAGCACTTCATAGTACAATATATCCGAACTCTGCACGAAAGTGGAAGTGGAAGAAGACATTTCAGCTCCTTAAATTTCAATCCATTAGAAGTCTCCAATGGATAAGATTACTCTACCTGGTTATAGTGAACCAACATATCAGACAAATGGTCCACCCCACGATACTTTATAGGATGGGGCTTGGGTTGCTGAGAGTAACAGTTGTGAGATGTGAGCCTGATCTTTGATGGATCATCCGAACCAAGCTGCTGAGCAACTCTTTCCACAACATCATCATAGGTATACAGCTTAGACCTTGAATACAAAATTGCAAACATCAATAATTTTGATTTTAACAGCAATATATGTGCAAGCAGCGCAGAAAGGCTAAATAAGAACTGTGTCCATACTCACATCTCCAAAGAGAAATCATCCTCCTTGGGTTTTTCAAGAGAACGGAAGTGGACAATCTACAATACATGAAGTTGCAGGGGCATTAATCCATGCCTTTGGAGAGAGCAATATCATGAACCCCATAAAAGAACAACCCCAGGATACATACTTGACGATTGTGCACATACTCCAGAAAGGAAGGGACATCTGGATAGGCAAACTGTTCAACATTTTCAGTTGGAAAAGATTTCTGGAAGCATAGGATATCTCCATCTTCAAGCTGCAGGCAATTCAACAATTAATTCGGAGACTAACTCAGGCAACCCTGCATTAGAAGGCAATCAACTGTACCTGGCTAGCTCGAAATGTCACTTTCTTGTCAACAGCTTCACACATGACATTAGGCTCAAACTTTATTTCCTGAACAAGAAAGCACAAAAAAGATACTCCATATCATATTGCACATCCATAAACAAAATAGAGCTTGTCAACAAAATCGAGTCCCCATCAAACATGTCAACATTAATAGGATGTCAAGTGTCAACACAGGCCTTAAAATTAATAGAACCCCTGGGTTTTCTCAATATGACTAGCTGAATAGGTATGAATTACGTAAATGATGTAAATCCATCAATGAAAACAAACCTCATAAAGCTCGATTTCTTGGTCAGGAGAATAGCCAGCCATTTCATTTAACTTGGTCAAGATTTCTGCAGGTTTACCAGTACCCTTCACGAAAAGCCTTCCAACATATCTGTATCAGAACAAAGCGACGAGTGATTTAAGTTTCAGATTTATGTGCTACAATAGAATGTTCACAGAGGCAATAAGTTACCGCAGCTCTCCCTTCTCGGGATCATAAAGCTTAAAGAACAATAATATATCTTCCTTTGACTTGTCAGGTGGGGCAATGGGGTGCATATCCTGAAAAAATACAGTTCAACCAAATGAGTGTTGCCACCTAGCATGTGAAAGCCTTCTATTGACCAAGATGCAACAAGAAAATTTACCAGCCCAAGTTCTACTTCCAAGAACAACTTCAATTCGGCATTCGGAACTTTATTTGACACTTCTCTCAACTGTCCTACCTACAGTACATCGAAAAGGAAAACCAATACAGTGGGAAAGAAAGCAAAGACCCAAACCAAAAGCATTAAAACAGTGGATAGAGAATGACAAAATGAACATAAGCATTATGGAAAAATTACAAAGAAAACATAAGAACGAAATGCAAAAATAGAAAAAAAGGAAGCATCTCTGCCAATAAAATGCAGAATCAAACGATATCCTTCCAACGCAGGTAATTGAAAATTAAAATATCACTCTAAAGAACAATTAACTCCCTGCATGAATAAGCTGAACAAGCATCTTCCCCGTTATTTTCCACTCATACACAAAAATAATCAACCAAGTGATAACAAAAACTCAAGTACCAGATAATAGAAAGTAAATAGTGCAGCAGATTAACACCACATTACGTGGACTAAAAAGGCTAAATGATTACCCAACTGAAGCTAACAGAAATTAAACCCCCCCCAAAAAAAAAAAAAAAAAAAAAAAAAAAATGTGAGAAACAGTTCTGAGAAATTGTACTCACAGATTGCATTTCCTCTGCCGGAGTCAATGGCCGATTAGGACGATAAGTGTGGTTCTGGCGTTTTGCCCATAGCCAGAACCGCTGAAATTGCACCGGAACGCCGAATTCTTTAGCAACCTCCTCCTGCATGCACCATTTAGACCAGTTCATTTAAAAATTTTGATGACAGAAGCCAGAGAAATTTTATAAGATGACCAAGAACAAGTCAGGCATGGAAAAGGGTGAATAAGGTTTCAGATAATTTTCCGTTTTTGGTCGAAAAAAGTTTCGGATAATTATTCAGTATAGAATAGCGTTAGAAACATAACGCAGCATCACATTCCCATTTCCCAGTGCATTCTGACTATTTTTAGCATCGCTTGTGCACAATAGTTGGATCTACAGAGAAGCTAACATACAGGACAGTAAACAAATTCTACTACGGCAAATATACTGATGGTCTGATGAAGTTTTTTTCTTGGCCTTCAAAGCCATGCCACTAATTCAATTTAATTCTGAAAATTTAAGCCAAAAGAACCTTATCGATGACTCTCCCTTTATTGACCCCAATGTTGTGAAAGAGATGCTCTCATTCATCTCTTAAGCTCAAGCACTGGATCTTCATTCTTTTGCTCAAAGTGGCTAGTGAAGTTCTTAATGCGATTCATCGGAGCAAATTAAAGCAACCAGAATCTGAAATTGCACCTTGAAGATGTTAAAAGGCATCTGCTTTTGAATGCGGAAACTTTTAACTTTGTCATGATCCACCAGGTCAAAATAAATATCCCTGCCAATCTGTTCAGCGAGGTCTTCATCCCGCGCAACCTATAAGCACCATGTGCCAAGCTCAAAAAGGCATCCCAGATAACCACAATCAAAGCAGGTGCCCCAAGGCTTGAGAAATGCTCACCTTAATGATTGTGTACAAGTGTGCCTCGGCCTTCTCTTTCTTCTTATGTTCCTTTTCTTCTTGTTCTTTTTTCAATCTCTCCTAAGACATATAAGGAGTATCCTCGTTTGTAATCTTGCATTAGAAAACTTCAGTAGACAATAAATCTATAATAAGCTATACTCTGAGTGAGACAAGGCAAGAGACCTTGACTTTACATCAATCCCAACTCTGCAAGGGCTCACTCTATTCTACATGAAGAGGAAATGAGACAAGCGCAACAATAAGGTAGGCCAATAGATTTCTTTTAACAACCTCAAGCAATATAATACTCAATCCAAAAAGATTACAACATCTTGTGATTAACTACTTATATGGGATCTATATGAGATACTTTGTCCATCAAGCATCTTATCACCTAATTACTTAATACTTGTGATCTACAAGGTATCTGAACTTCCAATTATCGTAAAAGCAGCATCTTACCCTCAGATGTTCGGCAATGTCCTTCTCATCCACATCACAGATGATCTTGTCCTTGTCACTCTCACGTATATACACCAGCATGTATGCATTTGAGTATTTAGTAAACTTAAATGGAGTGTTGTTAAATCCAGGATTTGTTGGCGGCAGCTGTCAAGTCAAATGAGGTTAAAAGGTGAAAAGGAGGCAAGACTAAACATCTAATCAAGAAAGCAAACGGAATATATGGCTGCAAGCAATGCTCCCTCTAATTACCTCTTCCTCTCCACCGTATTGCTCCTCTAGAGCTCTCTTTACATCTTCTTTTGTTACTCTCTCATCATCAAATTTATACCTGATCAGAAGTCCAAACGAAGAACATGAGCAATAGAAGACTCCCCGGAAATGAGATATTACACATTCATCCATCCAGTAAGACAGAAATAACATATTGCCCATAAAATCCTTATGACAATTTTAATCACCAATTTAGATACCAAGAAACAACCAAAAAACCCAATCCTATTTAGTCCATCATTCTAAAAAATAACTAGACCCACATGCATCATTTTTTTATTTTTTTAATCTTTGTAAGGACACTGACGAATAAATCTAGAATACTTAAATAAGTGTAAGGATACGTGAACAACAGGACAGAAAAAAGGCAAGCAATTCTAGGAAAAACTATGCATAGCACTTGAATCATGACTTTGGAGAGCAATCATTTGGGGCAGCAGGGGTAGTGATGAGTGATGACCAGCCAGTTGAAGTGGTAATGATAGTGGTGATGTTGATAGACATAGAGATGACAACTCAACCAGCTAGTTGGGATATAACAAGTAGTAGGGAGGATAGGCAGAGACCACTGATCAACACATCAACAGCTCATAATAGAATATGTTGTTTGAGAAAACAACTAATACTCTAAAGAAAGTGCTCCAGTTTTCATTTGATTAGTTGTGGAAAGTCTCTCTTACAGAGTCCTCATCGGCAGCATCAACACAGTAAAATGAGAAAAGCTTCCCTAGTTTCTAACAATTGTTTATTTTGAAGCAAATAGAGCCTAAATGGGAGTAACCCTCAGAGATTATGGAAATCTCCACACCCCTGCAAACATTTATTATTTTCACTCAAACACTTCAATCTTTAAAAAAATTAAATGGAGTATTCTGCTGACTGAAAGTTCCCTCAAGCGTTTGGAAAGGACAAGTTAAAAATAGTGGCAAAATTTACAGCTTCAAAATTTTCACAGCTTCAAAATTTTCAAGTGAAGAGAAAAATGACATCACTCTGTTGACAAATGCAAAGGATCCCAGGAGATGTGTGACCAATTATCCATACTCCATAGAATAAAGGAAGTGAGCCAAACAAGTGTTCAAAAGCACAGCACCTCCAAACCACACACCATATTTTAATGCAACAACTGCAACTCTGACACATACAACTTGATCTCAGCAATATCCAACAAAAAATGTAAACCATAAACAAAGGAAAACAGAAGAAATGAAATAGCAGATTCAAATTGAAAGCACAAGAGATGAGTTGCAATATGATAGTTTTTCATGATACAAAGACAGACAGTTTTCAATTATCAAGTGAACAAATGAAAAGGAGAAAGAGCATACCATTGGTCAGAAAGAGTAGGTCTAATAAATGCATAATAATGTCCACCATGCACCCCACCACTGTGAACCAGAACACTGAAAAAAAAAATGGAGTAGTCAATAGTAGCACAGTGACAACAGCTAAATAGCAGCACAAACTCTCCAAAAATGACTTCTTCAAATTGAAATTATCCTTCACTATAAAGGTAAATAACGCGAGAAATCTGGCAATACCATCTGTCTTAAAAGGTTTGTTTTCAAATGTCTTCCAGGTCAAAAGCATCAGGCTGATCTATTGTGGAACACTAAGAGAGAACAATCCAGGAAAAAGAGGGAGAGAAGACCAATGAAGAATGGTCAGGACAAAGCTGCATCCCGTAGCCTGACTACAACGGTATCTTGTAACAAAGTGTCACAGAAAGACAGTGTGCAAATCATTACAGAACTTCTGACAATCATTGAAACTGTGCTTATCATGAGTAAAAGCAGCAGCTTAGATAAGCAAAGCTTGCAGCATATCCAAGAAAACATCACTCGTCACTTCAGCCACCTAAAGGCATTTCAAGATCCAGATGTACGACTGACAGACTTCAGACTACATATCACGAGGCACCAATCAGAAACCTAAATACACCACAAGTTGCAAGACACCCCTTGATTTGTGGAAAGATCACCCTTCCAAGGCTCAATATGGTGATATGATCGAATGTCAAGTCATCAATTGATATAAATACAACATAGTGGCACATGAACAATACTTGTACCTGTGGAGTGTGTAGAGATTGCGAACGCTCCTATCAGCATCAGGAGACAAATATTTACCATCCTCGCGGTCAAGATCAAGTTGCAGAGGAAACTCATAGCGATCATTGATCTAAAAAGTGAAAGCATGAAGATCCTCAATTACAACGATAAAACAATATCGACCTAAACTGGAATGGTACTGCTAACACATAAAAATAAAAATTTGGAATCAAGCAAAATCCTGTAACAGTATTTTGCCTAAAATAAATCCAGACGATACTTAAACACATCAAAAACTAGCCAGTGCTTCCGCCTGTAACTTAGGAGTCAGCTGATATAGGTGTACACCTCGCAGTTTTGCAGAAGCTGAGGTGCCACAAATCATTACCATATACAAAATGAAGTACAATGCAAACCAGAAAAATAAAAGAACCCAAAACTCCAATATAAGTTGAAAGCAGTCACAGCAATCATGAAGGCAGCACATAATTTCAAAGGAATCAACCCCCCACAATACCAACCAAATAAAAGAGTTATTCAGTGTTTAACTTAACGGCTGACCTTCACCATAGTGTCCCGCATAAAATCATATTCAAATCGTTTCAATTGGAGTTGAAGAACAGGGGGGAAGTCAATGAACAGAACCCCCTTTTTTGCATCCTGAAATGAAATAAAAATCAAAACAGACATTATCAAGTAAAAGCCAGAAGAATGCAATATTTGAACTAACAATTCAAAAAATTGAGGAAGCGTTGATAATAATAGCAAGCCTAGAATTGATAGACCATTTCAGTTCTGGATTTTCTGATCAAATTTCCTCCTGATCATGCAATAAAAACGCCATACTGTAGCCTATGAGCATAACCTAGAGTCAATCCTGTTAATGCTTCTGTCATTTTTTGGTGACTGCCTCTGTGGCAGTTAGATTGTGCACAACACACATCTGAATGAACAAATAGCATCATTGTCTATGATTAAATAACTCCACATAGCAAGTCAACTGAATTCTGCAGGCAGTCATACTTGTGAGAACTTAAATTTAGGTCACAACTCCAAAAGTGAATTAATTCATCATCCAACCACCCATCAGACAATTATTTAGGCAGATACCCAGAATGCGGCACACATACATAATTTAGTGGTCCTTGGTTTAAGAGACTAAAAAGCAAGAGTGGAAACAGCCAGAACTACATAAGACAACCATCTTGAGCCTTTCAGCCATCATTAAAGCAAGAATGGAAACAGCAAGGAACCCAAATCACAAGAGAGGACACCATGGAAATTCTAATTTCAGGTCTGATAAGAGAAATCAAAGAAACCTGTAACTCGGAACAGGACAAAGAATATTATGTAATAACTGAGTAAGAGGTCTCATTACAGAAGAAGGAGAAGGGTGATCAGCTAATACTGACTTTAGAAGCCATTTGATCAGCTAATACTGGCTTTAGAGAGAGACTACAGACTTAACATTCTGTTTATATGAAATATCTACCTCTAAAGCAAATTATCGTGAAACAAATGCAGTGGAAAATCGAAGGCACAACTCTCAGCTAAACTCTAAGAACTCCATTTAAAATTAATGATTCTGAAGGTTTGCTCCGAATTAACATTTTCATGATTACACATTTTGACCCAAAGCTGGCAATGAAAATATTAAGGTTTGACAGGTGAATAAACAACGCAAGATTCAGCAGTCTCAAAAACCAGAAAACCTTACAAGAGATGTAACTGATCAGAGTTAAACAAGCATGATCACCTAATGATTGATCTAAAAAACGTAAACCTTGACAAAGCATCTCCAGAAAAATTGACATAAATAAAGACCGTCAATGTATGCCTTCCAGTGATTGCTTGCATGCCTAATACTTAAAGCAGGAGCAAGTGAAGAAAAAAGAGGGTTTGTGTCTGCTCAAGCGTGTTCACAAAGTGAACCATCAGTAATTACCAAGATTTCCTGCAATAGAATGACTAACCTGCAAGCCATATTGCTCAGCATGGTACTTATTATCACCCTCGAGGCGTTCAACTTCGACATACTTATCAAACGAAGCATAAACATCTCGACAGCCCTTGACATCAAGCTGAAGGTCTTCATAATCATATGTGAACAGATTAGCATAAGCAAAAGAAAAGCCCTAAACAATTGCTATGGTCAAATGTGAAAATTGTACCATAAAATGACTCCTTTCTCGTGGATTTGTAGTCTACATTAATGCATTCAATGTAATTCATATGATGTCCTTCAAATAATTTCTGTATAGTCCCCTCAACGACGGTACCCTGTAGACAATGGTTCCCATGGATTAGTACATATCAAGAGAAGTTCCATACTTCTAAGAAGTTTACTTTTTTCACCTTCATTTTGTCTTCAAGCTTTTCGCATAGAACCCTATTTAGTTCCTGCACATCATGCTGCATGAAAGAATCATACGTGTCCCATCCAAATGACTTGGTCAACTCTTTCGTCGCTACACTGCTGTCGCTGTACTGGAGCTTATAAAATAAACTCTGGAGAGCCAAAGGGATGCTTGCAGATGGCATGTCATTCTCAGTAGTAGGCATATGGTACACAGCCTGTAACAGATGGTCCGACCATTCAAATCAATACAAAGTGCCACAGCTTCATGTTTGAATGCAAGCCAGAGTAAGCAATCAGCCCAGCTTTACCTTCCTGAAGTAAGGAATATGGTATAGTGTCTGGAGGAGAGAGTTCATATAACACGTCGCTCCTTGGTTCTTGAGACCAACATAACCAGTCTCTTTTTTGGAGTCATATGTCCAGTAATCTACAACTCTACGAACAATAACCTCAGCTTCCACTATAAGAGTATCATGCACTAGATAACCTCTAGTAGGATCATAAAGTTCACTGAGAGGCATGAACGATGTGAAACCCCAATCACTTTCCCGGGCATTGAACTGGTGTTGCGTATCTGGCCAAAAAAACATGGAAAATATCCCATGAGCTGAAGTAAAATTTAGGCACAAGTTCCCAGCATTTTATGGTTATACAAGGATCCATTGCATGTCAAACTGCAAACCATAAGGTGCATTACGTTCATGGCAAAGATTGATGGCTGCTCAAATATTTCCTTACTCCTTTTAAATGAGAAGCAACATAGCAAAGCTAGCAAAATCACCGAGTAAAATGTAATGTCTTAAAATGAAGGGCAAGATTAAGCATGTATCTTTTGAATGGAGTATTCAACTACGAGAAGAGGGATTTCCTAAGCATAATAAGAAATCCTCCATAGCTGGTCCTCGTCCAGTAACATATGCATAGCCCACAAGATATAATTAGACATGTAGCTGAAATCATAACATTTTTAAAATTTTCTTACATTAAAGTTCTCTAAAGCGCATGAAGAGGAGCATTCATGGATCACAATCCATATTAGAATATGCTAGCACCAAAGTTACAATATTAAAGAAATGATCAAAACTAGAATTTACACTTGTAAAACTTTCAAATAGAAATTAATTGTCACATTGCAAAGGAAAAAACCCACCACTGAGAGGTCGATACAATCTAATAGCCAAGAAAATCTATGAGCATAAACAAAACGCCCAAGCCTATTTCATTTTACCAAGTTTAAATTATATGATCATCTGTACCTCAAGAGACACGTAAAAAGGTAATGAAGTTTCATGAGTAACTTGCTCTTATCATACAAGATTGAAGCGGGTGTCCTTTCAGTGAGAAGATGAAGTGTAGGGGAACAAAGAAGGAGGCAGACGAGGAGAAAAGGGCATACTTAGGAAACAAAGAAAGAACTGTATACAAAATTGAGCGTGAGAATACTGAAAATATAGCATCTTTCGCAGTGAAATCCAGAAGGATCAAGAGTGTGCTGTCCATTTAAAACGGTATGCTCTTTTTTTAAACAGTGTGCTTTCTATTCATAAGAGCATCTGCCACCGATGGCACAAGTTGGTCAGCAAAAGAAGCAAAAATTAGTTGGTCAGCAAAAGAAGCAAAAATTATGTGCTTTAATAGACAAAAAAAAAAAAAGTACATAAGCTTTCTATTTTTTTTTTTTGGACGAAAAAAATTCATCTTGGGGGTGCCACCATGCAAGATGAGTCATGCGTAAGCTATCGGACCCAAAAGATCCGCATGCTAACAGTAGCTTGTATAATCAACCATAGACGATATTTCAATAGCACCCACTGTCTATCTGCGAGAATTTCTTTGCCTGATGTCTCCTATTTTTCACATAAAAGACTACGAAAGGGGCTAACAAGCTATACCCTTGTCGTCGCCCAGATTATCTAGCTGCCAAGAAGCTCATCAAAATGAATATTTTCTGTATCTATCGTCATCGGATAAAATAATACTGCATTGTCTCATCAAACATATAAGTTTCCTCATATACAGCCAATACATTGCAGACAAATACAAAACGGACGTTCATAATTGAAATTATCATGTCCGCTGTTTTTATGACAAATATCTCAATGACTTCCAGATGTCAGTTCATCAGCAAGCACATTTGGCAACTATGTAAGATATCAACATATATAAATTCATCCACGTGTTAACAAATGTACCTTTTCTGACAGTATATTTGTTATGCATTTGATTTAAAACCCCTAAACTGAACTGTGCGTATCTACTCCATCCATATGGCAAGCTTGCTGAATCAGCAACATCCAAGTACATAGACAAGTAGTCCACGTTGTTTCCTTTTGGGAAAACAAGTACCCGCCTGAAATAAGCAAGCAAAGAAATGTTCAATCCAAATTAAACCACTTGTGAATCAAGACATCAGAACGTGCATTATAGAAAAATACCATTTATAACCACCAACTATGAATATTTCAGAGTAAAGCTTCTTGGTGTTCAGCCTAGAGAAGTTGTCAATTCGCCATGTGAATCTTGATGGTGGAGGATCATCCACTGGCTGATTTTCTGCTGGGTTAGGGGCTTCAGCGGGCGCTGCCACTGGTAATCGTCACGAAGAGAAATGGAACAATTAGAACCCAAACTGACATTAGAATGAGGTAAGGCATCCACCCGACGGCAACCGAAACTAAAGCTTCATTAAACTACCATCACAGAAAACTATAAGAGAAAAATTCTCGATCTCGCATGCTCCCAACAGGCAAATTCTGTTCCCCTAATAATCAAAGTTCATTTGCGATGGAATACTGGGATAATTGCAATATTACCGAGTTAAGGGCACGAAATTAGCAAAGCAAAGACGCATTTGGGGGCACAATAACAAAGGTCAATGGCCCGTACGACTGGAGGGGGGAACCACTGAAATCAACAGTACTCGATTACGGATCCAAAAGGGCTCACCTTCCATGGGCTGGTGATTGTTCTCGGCCAAATCCGGGTGGGGAACGAGCATCTCCTCATCCTCCTGTTGCTGCGACCACAAAGCAAAGACGAAGTGACCATCCCCGCGGATCCACCAAACGCATTAAAAACCCTACGGATTCCCCTCAAAAACCCTACAAAATCGACGAGCCACCGGCCAAATGGCATCGAGATTAACCCGGCCCACACCGCAACAGAATCGACGCGGGAAGCCCTAGCCCGGGGACCGACGGCGCGCGGGCCAATCCCTCGCCATCGGCACCCCCCCGCGTCGCCGCCGGCAGCAGGGGCGGCCGAATGTCGGGGGGGGCGACGCGGGCATTTCCGAGTCGCGAGGACGCGGAGAGAAACGAAATTGCGGGAGGGAAAGAGCGAGTGAGTGGAGGAAGGGGACGTACATCGATGGGGGCAGGAGTCATGACGGTCATGAGTGGAGGATACCGAGAATCGGGGGCGGCGTCGCGGGCGGGCGCTTCCTCTTCGTCTCGCTCGCTCTCGCTGGGGTTCCCTGGACACGGAGGCGATTGAGAAACCAGGATAGCAGCAGCTGCTTTGACTGCGCGATACGCACACAGAGACGCACGCGCAAGCGTGCAGAAGAGAGAGAAAGGGGAAGGGGGAGAAGGGGGAGAAGGGGGAAGAGGCGAAGGGGGAGGGGAAGGGGGAGTGCGGAGGAGAAGATCACCAGAAGCTGGGTCGCGGTCGAACTATGGAGGAGAGAGAGAGGGGAAGGGTCGTGGCCTTTATGGCGAGGAATGGACATTTCGGGGATTTCGTCATTTATATTGCCTTTTTACTTACGACGAGCAGCGGAGAAATCCATTTTTCTTCTTCTTTTTTCGCTCCCTGGAATTTTGAAAACCCATTAGAAAAACGTTAGTAATGTGCAGAAACTCTCTTTTTTTTTTTTAAATAAAGTAACGATGGGCAAAAGCTTATTTTCAGTTCCATTTAGCTACCAAAATATATACATGCATCTTGAATTTTGATTTATCATGTGAAACAAGCGAAAGGGATTGAATAAATCATAGCTGCCCTTAATTAGATAATTAGATTTTTATCATATATATGTGATGTTTTCTAACATTTTTGTTTTATAACTCGTCAAGAGTTCTCTTGTCCACTCTCTTAGACTAAAAATTTCTTTATTACCATGATCCAACAAAAAAAATAGATGTATTTATCGATCGGTTCTAATCAAGTAAGTAATGAACTGTATAGAAATAAAATCCAAATACCCATTTAGTAACGTTATGGATTTTTACTTTTTAAAGCATGTTCTATATTTTTTCTTGAACATGGTGAATATCAAGAAAGATTAATATATAAAAAAGAGACCATATTGTAATTAATTAGTGCACATTATCTTGTCTTTATGCATTTCATTTAGAAGTTTTTTTTTTTTTTTTATATCGATTGTTAGATACGGTGGATTTCAAACTTTATCTAGGTTGGGATTTGAGAATAAAGTTGTTTTATGCATGTTCATGTCATTAAACTTCAAATATCTTAGTTGTTAGACATTTTTGTTATCATAGCTGACTTGCATTTTGAATGAGAATATCTTGATAAATGAATCAATCACAATCCATTTTTTCCCAAAATACCCCAACTTAGTTCATTTATAGATATTTTATCACTAAACGGAATCTAAATTAGAATTCTACATAGTTTCTAGCTTATTTAAATTTTATAAAATGAGTCTTTTCTATTTTACAAATAACCTTACATATAAGTGTATAATCCCTTCATATCATGTCAGTAAATTATTGCCATAAATAAACAATGCGAACATTTAGTAATAAGGCGATTTTGCATAATGAGGAAAAGAAAGAAAGAAATCGAGATTTGACTCCTTTGTGAACTAATCCATTTATAAATAATAGAGAAAGACGGACTTCTAAACGTCAAAAAGCACAAATTTGAAGGGAAGGGGTCTTTTCCTTTTTCAAATGATATTAAGTTTGCCAAAAAAGCGAAAACTACAGAAAAATAGACTTTTCGACATTAAATGCACTAAATTTTACCAAAGTAATAATTTTATATAAAGAAAAAAATTAAAAGTTTTGCTAAGAAAGTGAAAACTAAAGGAGATTCTTTTGAAATATCAATCTACATACAGATTATTAATTATATAGTATTTCCATATATGCAGTAGAATTAGCTATGAACAATAGTTATTAAAGTAGAGAGAAATACTTTACGACTCCGTTTGTTTTACAAAAAATTAATATTTTGGAAAATATTTTCCTAAAAATAATTACTTTTATTACTTGAAATAATTAGTTAACGAAAATATTTTCATCATCGATAATAATTAATATTTAAACACTTTTTATGGATGGTGAAAAAAGAAATTCGTTTATTTGTTTTTGTAAACCATGACACAAGTAATCATGGGACGATGTTTTTCAAATCATCAATTTTTCGTGAAACAAACCAAACTTACGCGTTTAACTATATTCGATTCATATACACATAAGATGCTAGCACATTGATAGCTTAAAGGCATCGGTTGTTCACCTCTACTCACACAGCTCGCCATCTTGCCATGAGTGGCTCACGGCTTGCTTGTCAACATTCTAAACAATGCTTGATTCTATCATGTTATCCTCCATAATTAAAAAAAAAAAAAAATCTATATGGTAAATTCTTTGTTAGGAATAGATTTAGCATTGAATCGAACTAGAAAAAGTTGTTTATTGTTCTCAAGAACAACTCCAAAATCAAGGCAACCCATCTTCTTCTTTTTCTCTCTTTTCTTCTCTCTTTTCCTTTTTCTTTACTTTTCTCTTATTCTTCCTCATTGCCAACCACCGGCCATAGTAGTGGCCGGCGATCAGCTAGAGAAGAAAGGGAAGGAAAATGAAAACGAAAAAAGAGAAAAATATTAAAAAATTAAAATAAATTATAAGTCACAAAAGGATTTAAATGTTGTACAAAATGCATTTTTGTTTCGGGAATATAAATTTTGGGCAATTAAAAAACATTGCAAAATATTCGTAAATTTATCCAGGGAATAAAACAAAAAAAATAATTTTCAAGCAAAAATTATTCCCAAAAATATAATTATTATCAAACACATTCTTAAAGATCGAATCACCATACGTATCAGTTCGAGAGTGATTGCCGACGGCATTTCTTTTCTTCTATCTGCAAATCCCGACAGCGCTGGATGCAGCGGACAAAGCGACGTCCGGAGAGGTCGTGATTGTTGCTCGAGGAGAAAGCTTCTTGCAACTGCAGTGCATGTTCCAAGGTCCACAAACGCATCTCCTGCGGCAGGCCTATCACTCCAGTCTCCGCAGCATTGGCGAAACGGTTTCAAGATTGACAGAGCCTTGAAGGTGCGGGTCAATGATCCTACCGAGCAGCCCCCTTCTCTTCCGCTGCATTGCTTATTCCGCCAGCTTCACTTGCTCTCACTAGAGCGCGCAGGGTTAAGAGCTGGCCTCGCACATAATACCTAAAGTAAAACCACCCCAACCGAGGGAACATCGGGCTAGCCTGTCAATTGCGGCCTTATAATATACTCGGTGTCCAGATATCCGAAGCCCCCCTTTACCACTGTGCTCACGCAACTCACCCCTCGGCGCATCCTTCAATAGGCCAACATCTGCAACCTTGGCAATGAAGCTGTTGACTAGCAAATTGTCGGTTTTCTTGACGTCACCGTGGATAATACCTCGAGCCACGCCGGTATGGAGATAGGGAAGCTCGTGAGCAGCTCTTATACGAATCTCTAGCCTATGTTTCCATTGCGAAGGTAGCAAGTTTTTGCCATATAAATGGACTCTCAGAGGAGCATTAGACATGTACTCTTAGATCAACATCATCTTATCGTTCTCGTCCACTAACTGATTAGAGATCCCAAATGTCTGTGCCTAAGCTTGGATAGCATCTAAATTTCCCGTCTAGAATTCCGTAATGCATTGTTCTGATCGCAGGGTTTCCTATCTTAACAGCCACTTTAGTCCCATCATTGATCGTTACAGAATAAACATTGCCAAAAACCCGATGCCAATCACTGCATCGGAGTCGAAGTTCTTGGTCGCTTCTTGTAACTCCGTGAAGGAGAAGTGAGGACCTATCAAGGTCTCGCTGTTCGCGAAGCTCATGTCACTAGCGTGGGTCAGAAGCAACCAAGGCCAGAAGCTGTTCCTATTCTGTCGGTCTCGAGGCCTCTTATGCCATTTGATCACCAATGCGCCCAGGCCTCCAAAGGCTTCGTACGTCATGGCCAATCCAACTGTGGCAAGCGTGTTGTGAGCAGCTGGTGTAGCTTTCTTCCCATCAACCCCGAATTCACCATCCAGAGCATTCACAGAGTTGCTTATTATCAAGATCTCCACACCATTCAAGATGGCACTCGCCAGGCCGATGTCCCAAACCCATCAGACCAACTCGAGGTTTTAGCCCGTTGGTCATCCGGGTAGAATTCACCACAATATCTTTCCAGAAAGGCACCTTCCGGGCTGTTAGTCAACCTCAACAAGTCCAAACTGGATGTCGCCATCTTGAACGACTCGCTTGCCGTATAGCAGAAGTCTAGCCTGACCACGAAGTTAAAAGTTCACGTCGTTATCGAAGCTCCCCGTCACGTTGAAGTTCGATCTTTGAACTCTTGCATCGACCATCTTGAGTGGCGTATGCGCGCACACAATGGCCGGCCCAGTCAACTCGTGCATTTCCTTTGGATATTTAATGACTTCGGAAGGGATAGAAGCGCTTTTAGCCAAGAATTCGCCCTTGACATGCTTGACATCGTTCACCCAACATCTCCCCAACGTGTTGTTCCCGCAAAAAGGACGACGGATCTAGGGTTGTGCAAAATGGACCAACCGAACTAAAAATTACCCAATCCGGTGCAATCCCCTAGAGAGATCTGCCCATGTTGATCCTATAAACACATTAGTAATTGAAAGCATCGAGACCGTCGTAATCTGTGATGGGAAAGAGCATTGTGCCCTTGCGTTGGCAATCAATAAATGTGGAACCGAAACCATCTCTATAGAGTTGAATGTGAAGGAGGCCTTCACAGGACTTAAATTTGATAGTAAAATGAGGATTAATCACGTAGATACTTCTTGACCTTATTTTAGATGGTGCTATAAGAAATGATTATGTGATGGTTTTTAATCTACTATTAAAATAACAGTCTATTCTAGACAAATAAAATAAAATAATAAATAATTATAAATTATTGTGAGATTTATTCCTTCAAAAATTTGCTGCTGTTAATCAAATATCTACATAGAAGCACCGCATCTCTCATCTTTATTGCGAACATTGCGGGTTGGTGGTTGAACCGGGTATTGGCCTATTGGAAAGGCGATCCATTTTCGTAGAAATTGCTGCAAGCATCTAGTCTCATGGTGGGAAGTTGAGTTTAACGGTGTTCGAGTCTTTTAAGGAGTGGTTAGACTTTATGGTAAAGAGAAGCCCACATCGGCGTGTGTAGAAAGATCCAACAAAAATCTCCGCAACTATAAAAAGAGCTTTATGGTCATTCATGAAGAAGTGCCACATCCGGAGTTTTGCAGTTGAACCCGATGCCACCCCGCACTATACAATCGAAGGAATACGTGGCGTTCGGCATCAAAGATCCTAGCCGTCACATAAATAGGTGAGGGAACATGTGCGGATCCGATCGAAACGTGAGTACGTTGTCCTTGGCTTACAAGTACTAGCAAAATTAACGTCGGTCTTGAATATCCTTGTACCTAGGAAGGATACTAAAGAATTAGCTCGCAGTCGAAGATGATGTCCTCCTCCGGTGAAAACGGGACCCATCGATGTAATGCAGACGTTGGGTTGAGTTCAGAAGCGCTGAGAAAAAGACCAAGCGGGTAGTCATCATTGATTGCGATGGTGATGTTGAGGAGGCTAGAAAAGGGTTTGAGCCTTGGCTTCGTGGGTTTTTCATTTTTTTTCCATCTCCTCCCGGAGAAGCAGGAGAAGAGAACTTCGACCAACGAGGATTTTCCCATAAATTGCAAGAAAAATATTGCCTGTAGGTGTTTCTACGTTCCTATACGTTGGTTACATCTTGTTCATAGCATGGGTAGATGTAGGAAGGTGAGATTGAACTTCATGCACTAAATCTCCTCCTTTTTTTTTTTTTTTTTTTTTTAATGATCGAGGACTCCACCACGAGCCTCTTGTGTCCGGACGGCATCGCAGAGCCAGGCCCTTATATCTTGAGGAAGACTAGCACAAACCCCAACACCATGACCCCCACTTACAATGCTAGTAATTGCGGGTTTCAAATTCTCAACCTCGACGATGAATAAGAGATCCCCAATCAATACAACTACTCACAGTTGGGTTGCACTAAATCTTTTTGTAGCTTATTATCGTGAAGAATCTTTAATAGAGACCGACCTCAATTGTCATGTCGCTTTTATAATGAGATCCACTTTGGACAAACGCTAACCCATAGACTAGTGACGAGCCAAGCAATCGACAGCGTTCTCGCCCCTTTCATCTCTCCAGTGTTGCTTGTCTTTTTCGACTCTTTTGCAACGTGAATGGCAGCTCTTTTCGGCGATGCCAGTCTTAAGCTTCCTGCAAATGCAGCCAATGAGCAGCCCTTCATTTTACCATGGTGTCAACCATAGCCAACAAGGCTTCGTCTGATAAAAGGCCATTCTCCTCTGTTTATCGAATGCAAACATCACGCATAAAACGACAAGTCACAGAAAATGCCGGGTCGGACCACAATTTCGGTTCTTTCTGGTAATCATTGGGAATGTTTGATGCTGATACCTGCGGTCCACCCGCACATGCAAGTTGAAACTCCACGTCATAGAGCTGACACTTCCTTTTCCTTCTTCCGTTTCCAGTCAAATCAAAGATCTTCTTCTTGCTCTGCTATGCCTGTCACGAGCGTTGAACCTCGAGATTCACAACATGTGACGGCCACAGCAGGCGTAGCACCATTTCCTGTGTAGCGACAGTGATTACACCAAGATCCACCTCCTTGTCGTCCAGTAATAACCATTCCGAAAGTGCCAATGTGTATTCTCAGTCTTTGCCGGTAGGCGTAATGACGTCAATTATGTCTTGAAATTACTCAGCACTGGTAATCTAAGAACTTCGATTTTTAGTAGCGCTGGTTATTAATAACAGAAAGAAGAGTATAGCAATCACATAAAAAATGATTGCATAGTATATGATTACGATTAACAATTGATGGAGTAATTTGATATTATTTTAGTTACCCTATTTTGAAAATATTATTATCATAATGATTGGTTACTGGTTTGAATATTATTGAGAACTACATGCGAAAGGTGGTATTTAATTCATTTAGCAATGCAATCATTAGATAGTGATTGAGTAATTCATCATGATATTGTGTATAACAATATAAAAGTTGATGACTTACGATATAATAATAAAACTAAAAGAAGAAGAAAAAAGATTATACTCTGTCACGGATATTATGATGAAAAAAGTATAATGTGACTGACAATATAACTCTAATCCGTAAAGATTTAAACTATCATTGTAAGTTCAATGCGGTCAATAAAGTTCAAATCGTCCATTAAAGAAGCCCCGATTATAGAAAAGACCTCTCGATGCTGAGATGTATTTTTAGAAAGTGAATGTTAATCGATATTACAACAGAATCGATCTGAGTTGTCGCTCCATGAGATTAGTCGGGCACTCTGATCGATGCCTGTGCCCTATGTCATAAGGGCCAGATGCGGAGAAAAGAGACTCTGATCGATTCATGCAGCGAAGCCTGTGTGCCTCGTGACTCTGTTAAAGGCCTGAATCTACATCGTGGGCCGCGGCCTCGTGCAATATGTATTTTGTCAGGCCCATTAAAAAGTATCGAAATTTCTAATGGGCCCACCTTTACCTTTCCAAGCCCGAACATTGTCTTTTTTCTTTCCCTTTTTTTTAAAAAAAAAAAAGGAAACCCACCTTAGACATATAATTCATGGGCTGAATCTACGCCAAGGCCTGGTGCGAGATCGATTGGGTGAGGCCTATGATAAGTAGCGAAATTTCTTGTGAGCCCACTTTGCCTTTCCAAGCCCAAACATTGTCTCTTTTTTTTTTTTTTTTAAGAGGAAGCCCGCCTCATATGTATAATTCACGAGCCCATCAAATACTATACTGACTTTGGGTGCATTTGGGAACTGCCTTCCCAAAGCCCCTTGGGCGTTTAAAGGCCTTTGGGCCATATATTTGGTGTTTGGCAAAATTTTTTTTGACTTGCCTTTGCCAAATGTAAGCTTTCAAAAGGCTGACGCTCAAAGCAGGTTAAGAGTTACCTTGGGCTTTTTCAGCATGCTGGCTTTCAAGCTAGCAAAATTTTTCTCCCGAAATTGTTCTCGCTAATTTTTTGTTTTTCTAGTTTTACCGCAATATCTGTTCATCATTTTCATCTTCTTCCCTTCTCTCTACTGAATACCCCTAGCATCTATGTGTGGTCACTATTGAAGGGTAGGCAGTCTAGCGAAGGGCAGGTGGTCCAGCTATGGTCGCCGCGTGAAGGACGTGTCATGGTGAGGGTCACGGCAACCCAGATCGCACGCAAATCTAGTCATGCGATTTGGGTCGCGGTGCGGTGGGTTGCGCGACCATTCATCGACCGCCTCCTTTGCACACCAACCCTAGTCAAACGCTTGCCCTTCGCCACATCGCCTAACCCTTGTCAAACCACCTATCCTTCATTGGCAACTATTAGCTCTTCGTCGGCAGTAACCGGCCAAGCCCTTAGTCGACCAACTCTCCTTTTTTGTTTTTTTTTTTTCTAATAACAAAAGTCTTTTGCAAATTTAATTTATTCAAACACTATTTTCCTCAACATATTTCACAATGGACTTTAACAAGTACGATTTACCAAGCACAATTTGCATTTTAAAAAAACTCATTTAACTTAAAAGCCTTTACATTTTCTCAATCAATTTCCCCGAAAACCTTTCCAAACGCACTATTTATGGATTAGTTCCCAATTGGCGTGGGAGATCAAATTGCGTCATGCACAGGCCGGATCCTAAGCCACTAAAACCAATCCAAGGAGTTAATAAGAGAAACACATGCCATCAGATATGCTAAGCATATTATCGTCGTCATTTGACAATTTAACTCTCAATTTGGATGCAGTGATGAGGAAGGAAAAGAAGGGATTCAGAAAGATATGAGGGAACAAAAAATAAGTGATTTGAAGGGATTGAGATGAAAAGTTGTTTGGAGGTTGGCGACCAAAAAGAAATAAAAAAGAATGCATTATGACATTAATATTATCTAATGTACTGATAAATAGATAAGAAATAAGAGCATAGGTGAAAAAAAAATAAAATCTGATCCGACAAATCCACCCTATTCTCTTTTAATCTTGCCCTTTTTCATTATTTTCCCTTCATCCAGAAGCAATTGTATATTTAGAACCCTTTCCTTCACTCTCTCTTTTTTTTTTTTTTTTTTTGGGCGAACTTTGCATTACTTCACAGTCCCCCTTAACCAGCATAGGGTAAGTTCTCATCATAAGGGACCGCATAGCGAAGCTGAATGGGATTTAGAGACAGAATTTTTGAATTCAGGTTGATTTTGTTTCACGAGAAATAAATGATTTTACAAATATATTTTCTAAATATGATCATATATATTATTTATAGAAATAAACGAATAAAAAATATTTTCATCACACTAAATACTGTTTAAATATAACTTATTGTTGATAATATGAATATTTTTTATTGAAAAATTATTTCATGTGATATAATAACTATTTGGAAAAAATAATTTTGAATTTGTTTATTTTTTACGAAACGACAGAATCTCGATTTTCCACGCTTCGCTTCTAGCTCGCTTTCTTTCTTTCGTTTTTTCTTGTCGGTGGATTCTTGCTCGCCAGGCCTTCTTTATCCCGCGCATGCATCCACGGCCCAACTTGCCTAAAAAGTAGGCCCATTAGAATTTGTGTGGGGCCATTGTCTCGAATGATCATGCCATTTTAAAAGGATAATCAATTGATTAGTCGCGGTCATGAACAGACAATTAGACCCGTACTAGATAAAAATGAAGATATAAAAGTGCTACATTTTCATCCATGTACTTTCACCAATTTTTTAATCAACTCCACATGCTACTCACTAAGAAAAAGTAATCACATCTTTAATCCGATTCCATCAATCATATCATCCCTTTAATCCGATTTACGGCTTTGTAATTGCCCGTCAGTTTTGTTATCCATCACGCCCTCTCGAATCAAATTAATGAATGCGTCATTGCTCGAAAGAGAATGCAAAACTATTCCCTTCTCGACATATGCATTATGTATATCCACAACATCTCTGCGTTTATACATTATATATCCAATCCGGAGTTTATACCCGTTGAATACCGAAACCACAACATCTCTGCGTTGACCCCACCGCAAAGGCTGCTTTCGCAAAAGGGAGGAATTCTCCAACGTGAAGCGCAACGTGCACCAAGATGTGGACCGGTCATATAAAAAAATACAAATAAAAAAGGAGAAATGCCAAAACAGGAGAGAGAAAATGAGGTGCCACCGACAATCCCGCGGGGCCCATTCGGGAGTGTCCGAAGGCCCCCACTCTTGTTCGCAACGCCGCTGCAAAATCATGCGAATCCAATTCACCTAAACCTGCCCTCCCCTTTTTTTTATAATATTTGCTGCCCCAGGCTTCTTCCGTTTGATTTCGCTTCGGCGAAGACAAAATCACGATTCGATGCGTTCGATTCCCCCCCGTCGGACGCCCATAATTGCACGCGTCACCTAACCCCGGGAGCGCATCCGACGGTCGGCATGGAGCCCCGGAAGTAGAAGAAAATAAATGGGCTCGAGAACGACCCGCGGCCCTCCGGCAGGAGAGACGTCCCCGTCGGGGAAAGTCCCTGTTTCGGACCCCCCCCCCTTTTCTCTTCTAATATGTTCCCATGACATTCTCTCGCACACACGATATACTATTTCCAAATCTCCTAATGATGATATCTGCCCAAATAGCGTCGCCCCATGACACTCGTTCGTCACCCGACCACGACAATGATCTGAGCAAGTAGTATCCATCTACCTTCTTAGGTTAAATGAGTCAAACGATCGATCAACACAAGCCTATTGAAATATTTAAATAGCGAGTCATGCATTTTATGTCTTGTATTTTTAGGACAATTGACAATAAACATCTCATCACAATTATAAGATTATGAGTTCAAATAATCCGGTATCTTATTTGACTCTCCAATTGTATATATCCGTACTTTAAGTTAAAGTAAATATGAGTGTTATAAAATGTTTTATGCGAAGAATGAATATTGTGCCGAACGTCTGTCTTGATTTTTTCTTCGAGGCAAATATGGTGACGATTCTTCCGATTTATTGGGGTGGTAATTTCTCCTCTCTCGTTATTATTTGAGAATATTGTACTCGACCACATTTTTGTTCCTAATTAGTGAATGCCCCATTCCCTCTTCACGGCGCGAAATATCTTTATTCAGACGACGACGTCGGATGAATCAGAAACACGCTTCGGCGGGGGGATATTCCCCCGTGAATGTACTGCGGAAATAATCCCCCCAAAAAATACGAATAAAATCGAATAAAATGATATCTGTGGGGGGATGGGGGGACAACGACAGCTCAGCTTCTGCTCGGAAAATAAAGGCAGCGGCACCCGTCCATCTGTTGCGTTAAATTTGCGGACTCCCCTTTTCAATGGCCTGGCCTCTCCGCGTATCGTCTTCGCCATTGCCATTTGCCAGCTCCTCAACGTTAATCATCCACATTTTCAACTCCCGCATGCCCATTCTAAAAAATAAATAAATTAGTGGACGAAATATAAATTAGCATAAATTATATGAAAGACGAAAAAAATGTGAATAATTTATTGGTCTCTAGTGTCCATATGGCGACGCTCGAAATAATTGGCGGGTCCCCCACCTAGGAGTTTAGTGTCGGTCGGGCATTGATTCGGTCAATAGAAGGGAGCTACAGAAAAAGAAAAGAGCATAGGATGCTTACGGTAGATTCTTATCAGCAGCAGCTTGGGAAAATGTCTTCTAAACTACCGAGCGGTGTGTTGACATGGACTCCCTACAAACGCGATTGAATGTGTTTTAGATTGGCCAAAAAAGGTCATAACTAGGGGTGTACAACTAGATCAGATATGCTCGGGAACCGGACCGGCCAACCCAGAAAACAGGGTCGAGAACTAGTTTCTGTTGAAACCGGTCCAGGAATAGGGTTCGATTGATTATCTACCCATAAATTGGTTCCTGGACCAGTTTTGGAATCAGTTCTGTAAATATAAATCTAAAACCCTATTTTTTCCTCTTATTTATATTCTTATTTCCATAATCACATGACGTTTTTCTCTTTTGGGGCTCTTAAGCACACACGACACTCCTCCTTCGTCATTCCTCTTCCTCACTTGCTTCCCTCCCTCATCGACTCTCTCTTGCACCGTTCAACGGATGGAGGATGTTCATCGCCGCCAAATTCTTTTGTATCATGTGGATTAGCTAGCCTAATTTCTTTTTTGTATGAGGAGTTATGCTTGCATAAATGAGTAATTCCATATAATAGTTGTGGGAATAAGACTAATATTATATCCATGTTTGTTGCTAATTATTTGCCTTATGATTTTATTTATTATAATTAACCCTGTAGATCTTTAATTTTTCATTTAATCAAAAATTAATGTATTTATTTATTACAAGTACTTAATGTTTCGATATAAATTAGGAGAATTACATTATCACGTATTAATATAAAATTCGAAGTCGTATAAGATATTGAAAGATTGCAAAATAGGTTCCAATAAAAACAGGGTTAACCCCTTGAATCAGATCAGAAAAAATGCGGTGGATCGGATACAAGGTCCAATATAAATAGGGTCGAGTACAGGGTTAAAAAAACGAGAACTGGTTATAACATAGTCGGGCATAGGGTCTAGGTCTAGACTTTACCTACTCTGGACCCGATCACCTCTAGTTATAACTCATAAGTCTATTTCTTAACTCATATTTAATGGACCGAGTTGTTATATATATATATATTAGTTATACTCACTAAATAAATCGTAAATGAGTTTGAATAGTAGAATCTAATATAGTATAAGTGTCAAATAAATTCACAGCTTACTTTAGACCAATTCACTTCTATATCTTTATTGCCCTCTCCCTTGCATTCATTTAGACATGGATTTTCCTAAATTTAGTTAAATACGGAGGTGTTTTAGCAATATTAATTATGCATGGATTAGGTCGAGTATGATTAATTAGATTTTTTTGTTTGTATATGATTAAGTAGATTGAATTGTATAGAAATGAGTGATTATATGGTTAAATTAGGTTGGATCGTTTTTTTTTACTAGACCTTCACTGATTGATAGGTGTAAATGTGATTAATGATCATTATAGGTTCGGTCTACTTCAAATAGGGGTTAAAAAGGGAGGAGACCAAATCAAATATTTGCGTACAAGGGTTTTGTCAAAAGAAATATAATATCAAATAGGAAAATTGCCATCTCAATACATAAAATCAATGTTTTGAAAATTAAATATTTGATTAACGTAAATGGGGTGGTCGTTGATAAGATCATAACGTTAAACTATAAAATTGTGACGCGTTGAATGAAATGATTTAATTGGTTGATTTCTAAGTGAAATGGTAACAATTTCAAGCTCTAAGGGTCAATGTGAGAAAAAAATGTCAGGCAACAGTCACATCGTGTGGCATCGAAAGTAAGACGACGCTTGTGATACGGTGGCACAGCCACCGTCGGCTGGTCATTTTGTACGAAAGTCGCTCGACCATGGAGTCCTTTGCTTAATATTTAAAAAAAAACACCAAAGGCACGAGGAAATAAAAAACAGAAGAAAGAAAAGGGAGAGATATAAAAACCACGTGAACCGGAAAAGCCTGGATTGAAGCCCAAGGCTCGAACCACCAAAATAAAAAGAAGAAAAAAAGCCCAAGAGAAGAGGGAATGAATGGACGTGCTTAGACGCCAAGGCAAGGTGAGGTTCTTTTCGCCGGCCAGTAAGGCGGGGGTCCCACTCCCCAGCCAACTTAACCTTCTCAGCCGGTAGCCTGTCGGAGCGACTCGCCCTTGATAGGGAAGTCATCGGCACATTCACATCAACAACACCAGACCACATTAACGACCAATAATTAATCCCAGTGGTCACGTATTAATCTCAAGCGTTTATCGTGTCCACAACCATACGTACGCAATGATTAACTTTGACATCATTTTATTTTTTTATTGTTTATGAGCGTTTAGTTAATATAAAATTAATACTTTGAAAAATCACATTTATATTTAATTTATCTAAAATTAATTTTTAAGTTATGAAAATTTCTAAATTGATCACCCCTCAACTGGATAGGCGTTAGACTTCTATCGAGAAGGTCTAGTGTTCGAAACTCTTGCAACGTAAGTTGCAGGAAAGTTGGCTTTGAGTCACTTATCTGGTGGCATGTGTGTAGTGATTAGCACGTGTCGCCCCTAGTGATTTATCTCATTTATAATAAATTTATCTATAATTAATTTTTCAATCAGTAAAAATTTCAAATCGACACACTCGTAACATATTTATTATTTTATTAAATTTTACAATGAAATTTTTGCATTAGATGTAGCAAGTTCATGTAGGAATAGTATAAGTACATTGGTTCGATGGTAAGTTCATGTGGGAATAGTATAAGTACATTGGTTCGATGGTTTTGACGACATAAAAATTAATTTGGAATAAATTTAAAATGAATATATTCATTTATAGTATTTCGTAATATTAACCTTTTAATGTATTTGTTTTCGGTCGGAAACTCTTCAATGTATTCAGGAATTCGAAAAATGAACAGAAAAAGAGAAGCGTCCCGCGGTAACCTTTTCGCGGTAAAACCCCGGCGTCGAAGTTAGCGAAAGCCGTGAGGACCCGAAAACGACACGCCTTAAAACAGCAAACGGCATAAACAAACGGACCAAAAACGCAAAAAAGAAAAAAAGAAAAAAGCCCGCATGAACAATAGCCCTTTAGACAGCACAACACTTCCCCAACTGTAACCCCTACACCAACCACGAAGTCCCGGCGAAAGTAAAAAAGTGCAGAAAACAAAACGAAGAAGACCCAGACACAACTCTCTCTCTCTCACTCTCTTTCTCGATCGCACACCCCTTGACTTTCTCTCTCTACTGCGGTCCCTTTGTTCCCTCCTCCCTCCGCCCTGAATCTGCATTCCGCCCTCCGTCATGGATGTTCCCATCTATGGCGTCCCCGCCCTGCCCGCCTTATTCCTCGCATCCCTCCTCTTCCTCGCCGGCACTTGCCCCGCATTGCCCGACCACCCCCGCCCCCACGCCCGCCCGTCCTCCCCCGCCGGCGGCGGCGGCTCCGGGCCTGGCCAGATAAACTCCAACTCCATCCTCGTGGCATTGCTGGATTCGCATTACACCGAGCTGGCCGAGCTGGTGGAGAAGGCGCTGCTCCTCCAGACCCTCGAGGAGACTGTCGGCAGGCAGAACATCACCATCTTCGCGCCCAAGAACGAGGCCCTGGAGCGAGATCTCGACCCGGAGTTCAAGCGGTTCCTGCTCGAGCCCCGGAACCTCAAGTCCCTCCAGACCCTGCTCATGTTCCACATTGTGCCGTCCCGGATCGACTCCGCCGACTGGCCCGAGCCGGCCCCGTCGCCGACGGGGCACCGCGAGGAGCTCTCCCTGTCCAGCCACCGGCTGCGCCTGGCGAAGCGGGAGTCCGGGGAGAGGGAAGTGGATCGGGCGCGTGTGATCCACGCCGACGCCGTGGCCCGGCCCGACGGCGTGATCCACGGCATCGAGCGGCTGTTGATCCCGCAGTCCGTACAGGACGACTTCAACCGGCGCAGGAGCCTGCGCTCCATCACCGCCGTGAAGCCGGAGGGAGCTCCGGAGGTCGACCCGAGGACTCACCGGCTCAAGAAGCCAGCGCCGCCGGCGAAGGCTGGCTCGGCGCCGGCGCTCCCGATATACGACGCGATGGCGCCGGGGCCCTCCCTCGCGCCTGCGCCGGCGCCTGGACCGGGAGGGCCGCACCACCACTTCGACGGCGAGGCGCAGGTGAAGGACTTCATCCACACCCTGCTTCACTACGGGGGTTACAACGAAATGGCGGACATTCTGGTCAACTTGACTTCTCTAGCTTCGGAGATGGGGAGATTAGTGTCGGAAGGGTATGTGTTGACCGTCCTGGCCCCGAACGACGAAGCCATGGCCAAGCTCACGACGGACCAGCTCAGCGAGCCCGGTGCGCCGGAGCAGATCATGTACTATCACCTGATACCGGAGTACCAGACCGAAGAGAGCATGTATAACGCGGTGCGGAGGTTCGGGAAGGTGAAATACGACACCTTGAGGTTGCCTCACAAGATGGTGGCTCAGGAGGCGGACGGTTCGGTCAAGTTCGGGCAGGGCGAGGGTTCGGCCTACTTGTTCGACCCGGATATCTACACGGACGGGCGGATTTCCGTGCAGGGGATCGATGGTGTCTTGTTTCCACCGGAGGAGGAGACGGAGGTTAAGGTCGAGAAGAAAACGTCTACCAAGGTTGCGGCCAAGCCCCGGAGAGGTATGTTGCTTTCACCTTGTATGGTGCGAACTGGTTGTTGATGGTCGTTTAAGGATCTTGTCTCATATAGCCTGTAATTTTACCGCCGAAGTTCATGCCGATTTGTGCTAGAGATTATCTATTGGGATGACGTTGTTCTGTTTCCGCGCTGACCTCCAATAAGGAAAATGGAGCAGTGTCGGTGGAGTTATTGGTTTGAGGTTGCGGCTGGATACAGTGACTGGGATGTTGATATTGTGAACTGTGTGACCTGGAGGTTCTGAGTAACTAATATTAGAGGAAAGTTGGAACTTAATCATTGTTATGTGCGTTATATCATGATAAAATTGGGCTTCGGTTCTTTTTGGACAAGAGAGGTGTCGGAAATTATGGAGCGGGGTTTCTAGGGTCATTCCTTATATAAACTATCCTATTAGCCCATTACAGTGGAATTTTCGAAAACCCCAATTAATAAAGAAGTAGTCCTTCACTGTTTGATCATTCACACCACATCGTGCCGAGGAAGATTTTACATTTATATGGACAGAGATTATCCTGTCCTGCATCCTTGTCACAGATTTGCAACAATTCACAGTTTCACAATGATGTGTAGCTAGATTCTGTAGAATTTCTTATCCCTCTCTAGGTTACCAAGAGGTTTCTTGGGCTATGTGTTCATTTTGTTGGAAAAAGGGTTAAAAGAGGCATAGGCATGGCATGATTAACATAAAAATTAGAGTTTCTAATTTTGTTATTACCATGAATGTTTAAGCTGTTGAACGTAAAGTTGCTGTAGGTCAAAAGGAAATGAGGAATAGGACTTGGGTAGTTTCTGAAGTCTTCATGATTTCCTAGAGAAATCGGACTGTCAGTATAAAATGCCAGTAGCCTGCTAGCTGATAATAAGCCTTCTCCTTTACCTTGATTAACTCTTATGCACGAGCAAAGAGGTTGTCAAGGGAAAGACAATATCATGTCAGAACTGATGGACCAGGTCATTATCTTATAAACTTATTAATTACTAGGGGAGATGCAGATTACTTACCAAGCTATTCGATGTCTATGCTACACTACAGGAGTTTATTGTTTCCAATGCCACCGCCATTAATTTTTGGTAGCCTGGTTTAGAAAGCTTTTGGTAAATTTTGTGCTAAGATATAGACTTTTTTCTGCTTCATCTGTGGTGATATGCTTCATTGCATTTAAGATCAACTAGGCTATGTCTTCTGCATATTCTTCAGATGATTTCCATAGACTTAATTCTTTTTTGGCTAAATTTTAATAAATGTGATTTGGCAGGAAAATTGCTGGAATTAACATGCCAAATGTTAACTGCCTTCGGACAGCATTCTCGATTCAGCAGTTGCCGATGAAAGTCAACCCCTGGTTTTGCACACAGGCTTCACAACAAGCAATTAAGGTTTACTTTTTGAGTTGCTCGACTTATTCTAGCTCTTCTTTAGATCCCATTTCTTTCAGCCCCCATAGTCAGTAAACAAGTTGAAAACTCAGACCTAGTCAGATACAATTTTTGAAACTAAACTAGCTCAACACTTCTGCTTGATCTCTTATGTAACAAATGGTCCTGAAAAGAGGTGCTCAAGATATTATATGCATCTGAGCTCCTGTGGTTTTGCTTTTACTCTTCATGTTAATGGGTGGTGGTTCTAAGTAAATTTTAATGCTGCTTTAAACTCGTGTTACAACAATGAAAACAACAGAAGGATTGAATTCTCATGCAACAGAAGGATCAAATTCTCACATCCTAAAAGTTGTTTAAGATGTAAGAGAGCAAACGGTAGTTAGGGTATCCCTTTACACACCAAACATGGAACTATAAATGGTTCATTTACCATCAACTATAACAGTCGTTCATTATGCAAAAAATACTTGGCATCATTTATCAAAATTTGGCATATGATAAGTATCTTACATCTACTCATGGTGTAGTGGGTTAGATAGATGGTAAGAAGTATCACCTAAACTTTGGCAGTCTCCAAGCTGCTTCTGCTCGCTTTACCTGCTCTGATGATTCTAAATGGCTTTCTCTTGATGCAGATGCGATGTGAATGACTGGCTGAGGATGTAAAGAAAAAAACAGTTCTGGAACAAGTGGCTGCATGTCTGAGTCAAATCCATTTCTTTATTTTCATTTCGGTCTCGTCTTCTTTCTTTTGTCCTTTTTTTTTTGGGTGGCTGGCTCTCGAGAGAGGGAAGGACTCCTAGCATATATACTACTTAGTACATAGTACTTCTTTTTAGGTGGTTGTGAAGGTGGGTGTTTTTTGGAAATGTGTGTATTCAAGAACGAACAGGGCATCGCCTTGCACGATGTGATCTGCCCTTCTCAATAAAACGTTTACAGAAATTTGTGGAACTCAATAAAATGATTCTTTTCTGTAATAACATACCCAGTAGAGAATCTTTTTCCCTTCATTATTTTTTTTCCGGTCCTTAGATGAAATGATTTTGTACTGTGCTTCCCGTGGATGCTAGACTTGGCAATGTCAGACCATTTGGAGAAGATGCAATCGGCCTTGATCGGAATTTAATAATGCACCTTTGAGAGAGTCTTACCTTATAAGCAGCTATTTTAACGACTACATCATGTTCTTTCTGGTATCTTCCAAACTGGCAAGTGTTCAGAAATCTAGCAGAGCAGAAGTTATTAAATTACTCGAGAATGATCTGCTTCTTTGTTTTTAACATGATCGTGGGTTTGACATGAAAGAGAATCTACATATTTTAAGAGAGGCAAGGAGTATACTGGCGCAGGAATTAACACTGCTTAATTGGTGAGAGAAACGTGGGGAATAAAAATAGGGAAGCAGAGTTAGGGAGGCATGAACTCAATTTAACTCCCGAGTCCGGAGAGTTGACCAACTGCTGCAGTTGAACTCGTCTTCTGCTAACTAAAGCTGTTCAGAGAGGTCCAAAGAAAGCTGTTCATGCTTTGACAGAGATGGGACGACAGTTTCTTTGCTCAGTTCAGGAAAGGCATGAAGCCAAGAAAAAAGAGTTTTGGGCATATATATGTTCGTTTTATCACCCAATATAAGTCTCGAAAGCTCAGGTGGGAGGGTCCCTACGACCGCAATTCGTGCATTGTTTCTGTAAAACGCACCATGGTTTTCTAGCTAACCTGTGTGTACACTTTCTAGCTAACCTGTGCGTACACTAGTGTGAATTCTGGAGAAGGAGAATATACTTTCGAGATCGATTAAACACCATGCAATGCTCGATGCCAGCCTCATTCCAAGCATCACTGCTCATAATTCAACTGCCACTTCTGAGTAACTTGCCCAAGAAACAAGAGAAACCTCCCACACAACCCCAATAAAAGTTCCCGGCAAATTCTAGCTATTTAAGTTATTTTGTAGGGATCTCAAGAATTCGAGAATGGAGGTGATATCATTTGGCTTCAGAGAATAAAAGATGAATCTAACTGCATAAATGTTTCGGAAGTTGATACCTGAAAACCGAACTTCAGTCTATAATCAAATTGTCATTTATCCCAATTTCAGTTTAGGGCTAGTGGCTATATATTTTCCTGATAGAAATGCTGTGTGTCACCAGGCACTGCATGAAGCATCAAGGGGAAACTTGAAAAAAATTCATACACGAAAATGTCCTCAATTATGAGTCAAGTGTAAACACCCTTCTATGTCAAACAAACTCAATCGATTGTAAGTTAATCTGAGTAAAGGAACAGAACAGAAAGAAAGCATCAAGTATGAGCTGTTATGCCTTTAGGAATGAGCCTATAATGGTTTATTTTGGTCATAAGAGTAAGAGCTAAACAGTTTTTGCCTCAAGCTAAACTGTAAACAGCAACAAAAGGCATGAGAACACTGCCCATCCACAGCTTCCCATCCTTCTCTTCCACTTCACTAACTGATCTGACGATCTTCCCTTCGCTGTCCTCCAGAATTTGCACGAGCTTACCCTCCGGGCTGTACTTCACGACCACGGCATGGGGTCGGCCACCAATTTGGAGTTGGAACTGTGTCATTGCTGAGATGGGGAGCTTGAGCCAAAGTTTTCTGAGTTTTGGGTAGAGACCAGAGTAATGAGAGTACATGCTTCGACGACAGTGGATCGCCACCCAAAAGTCGCCATCCTTGTTAGTTCTGACATTGTCAGGAAACCCGGGTAGAACGGCAAATACTTCAGAAGTCCCTGCCTTCTCGCCTTTCAACCAGAACTTCCTCAATCTACAACAGTCGATAGAGAATGAGGCCTTGCAAAATATAAAGGATAAAAATTTCAGGAAATCCCATGCTAATAGTCCTTTCGCTTTTTTCACCGTTCAGTGGATTGGATACCCATCACATCCTAACATCGCGACTAGTTCCAAACTTTCAGAAACTGGAAGTCCCACAGTTTTGTGGAATTTCTTCCCAATTTTTAAGAGGGATAAGGCCCTGTTTGGTAACCATCCCAGCAATATCAGATTCTGATTTTTTGTTCCTAGAATCAGTTTGGGACGAGAATCGTGTTTGGTAAAATTTTTGTTCCCGGGACAAATACGTTCCTGGAATCAGTTTGGGACGAGATTTAAGAATAAAAAAAAAATTGCTTCTGCGTCTGAGAATCAAAAAAAGAATCAACACGTTAAAACTCTTTTCTTCCTTTCCGGCATCCCGCGACCACCGCCCGCCGCCGTCTGCTACCACCCTCCGCCGCCCGCCGCCGTTCGCCGGCCAAACACGTTACCAAACGCAATTTTATTCCAGAATCAGAAATTTTGAACAGTTACCAAACACGTTTTTTTACTCAGAATCAGTTCTGGGAACAGAATCAAAAATAATCAATTCTTGTCAGAATCAGTTCCCGGGAACAGAATCGTTGCCAAACGCGCCCTAAGTGTCTCAAAGTTGAAAAACAACTCATTCTTGGATGCGCATTGACAATGGGCAAATGAGAAAAAGGAGGAAGTGTGGCATCAAACAGATGCACTCTTCGGAAGATATGGATTTTGACTGACCTGCCAACGGCGCCTTCAGAAAACACCAAGAAGGATCCATCCTTGCTTAATGAAACGCCATTTGGAAACTGGAGGTTTCTAATTAGGATCATGGTCTCCTTCGTGGTTGGATTGTACTTCAGAAGCCTTCCACTATCTTCTGCTGAAAAAACCAACTGCAGGAAGTTCCTGATGAATAAGTTACTAGGTCAGACCGCCAAGTTCAATGCCATCTTATTAACAATGCAAACAGAGAAAATAACGGATGACTCAGTTTCTGGCCAGAATTAATGTGTCGCTCCTCTGGGAGTTCACTGGTTCACATGATCTGATCCTCCTCATCAGATCAAACCCAACTGAATAGTGACCTAATTACTTCACCCGCATTTGATATCTTTGCTACAATAAGATAAGAATAGAGTCCAGGACATATCAACAAAAAGGTCCCAAGAAAACAGATGACATTGGTGGACCCCAAACTTTTTTCAATGTTCAGTGTGGTGCCTGAACCAATTTTTCATTTGAGTCCTTCAACTTTTAAAATTAATGTAATCCGTTAAATATTTTGACCATTAGCTGATGCGACCATAATTTCTATTACTTGACATTAGATTTGCCATGTAGGCATCCACGTTACGTTATATCTTTCTGCCTCTCTTTATTTTGCCCAAAATAAACGAAAATAAGGATTTGATGACTCAGGAAGACAATGTAGCACTCCACATCATTATTTGGCCCATTGAACACCAATGTGGCAGTCCACGTCAAAAAAAATGTACATGACATGGTGATAAACTTCATGAAGGGACTACGTTGAGCGGATTTTCGACAGTTTAGGGATTTGATTGAACCAAAAAAAAAAAAAATTCAGGGACCACATTGAATATTGAAGAAAAGTTTAGGCACCACCAAAGTCATTACCCCAAAATAGAACTATCACGACACCTTCTCAACAATCTACAGGAATTTGAGAAGTCATTTAAGATGTTTGCTTGAGCATTTTGTTCTCTAACCGATACTGTTTAGACCAGAGTCAATGAAACATTGAGTTTGAGTTTAAGGTCATCAGGGATCTAAGAAAAGAGAGACCTGATTATAAAACAGAGAAATCATTTGCAAACCAGGTAGGTGGTCGAAATAATAAGAGCTGACCTAAGACCATACACCAAAGTGGAATTAGTGAATAGCTGATTATCAAGTCACATCCACCGTTCCTCTCTTACAATCCAAATTTTAGCATCAATGCTTAATCCAGGTTCTCCAAACTCAACTAATGGGCATGCCAATCAGATTATGTTGAGTTCTTCAGAAAATAAGGAATCATCCACCTTTGCAGGTGGCAGTTTCCATCAGCTCATGTAAAACAGATGAGAAGCAATGGGGAGGTGTAATCCAAGATTGGGAAAGGTTGAGGGATGGTCATTCTTACCTCCTTTGGTACTTGGTACTGCTATCTGTGAAGTAGACATTCCCTTCTTCATCAATGTCAAGATCGTTTGTGAACCTCAGAGGAACTCCTTCGGCTTCAGTTGCAAGTGAGGTTGCCAATCCACCTTCAGGACCTACTTTCATCAACCCAAAGTATGCATCTGCAATGTATAAATCACCAGTTCTCTTGTCGAATCTGAGACCCAAGGGCCTTCCACAAATGTGCTCATTTTTCAAGTAACTCAAAGGAGATGGCTTTGGATCACACAGGCCTGACCTGAAAATAAAGGCAGATTTGTTAGAAGATAGGATGTATCCGGAGACAGATCTATGATAACCACAATACATGAATGTAGTGTATTTAGTCAAACAACTGTGCCCGATTTATGCCAGTAGTCAAGTGCTTCAGGCATGAGACTAAACTAAACCTGGAACATTTCTGACTGATCATGACCTACTAATACTTAATTCCAAAAGATAGCATCTTGAAGAAAGATCAAAATCACGCGACACGTTAAAACTAAAATGGTTTCAACTAGAATGAGTAGCTCATGAAACTTCATTAGACATTCTGATATGTGCCGGCAGCTATCAAAGAGACAAATAACAACAGTTCTGATGTGCGCCGGCAGCTATCAAATAGACAAATAACAACAGTCTGGTTCAGATTCATATTCACAAATACGGGACTTGGCATTCCTTAGTAAATATAGGAACTATCAAGCGATGGCTTCATAGACCAAGGGACTGACGATTGCCAATTACTTGTGAAGTGATCAGAATATTGCGCGCAATAAGCATGTTAATATGTTCATCCAGATTCAGTTCAAACTAACGAGTTCAATCATTCTGGCTTCAACATATGATCATGGCGAGAAATTGCATCCTACACAATATTGCAATCATACCACATGGAATGTTCCTTGGGTGACATCATCATCACTTGATCCACAATTTTTATACATGTCATACTCGTCCTCTTGCTGGGAATAATTTCGAGTAACCATACTTATGACTAAGAGCACAAGTAACCAACTTGTTCAAGTAAAAGTAGATATGGAGTCGGATGACCCAAACCATGTTAAATGATAAATGGTGAAATGGGGGCAGAACATAGTCACGACCCCTAACTTCTATATAACAACAACTGCAATAGATAATGGTTGAGCCCGCTTTGGGCGGCCATAGCCTTTTGGTTTTTACTTTTAGCTCCTCAAGCTCTTCGCTTCTGTAGCTTTTATAACTTTTTCAATGATTGTCTGATCCGAAAGCATTATGCATATGGTAAACACGAGGACTAAGTATCCCTCCAAGTCCATGTATCATCTTCGAAGGATAAACTTAACCTTCATAGATTAGCTCTGTGGGAAGTAGACGCTTCACTGGAAAGGAAAAATATTTGAACTTTGAGCCCTCTTTCCCTCTCTTTCTCGTCAAAGATCAAAACTTGCATAGTTCATGGTTCATGGTACAAGCAATGCCATCGACACGCCCTCAAGCGCCTCAATTTGCGAAATGCTCAAAAAGAACCGAGAGGGACGGACCTGTTCCCCGAAGTGTAGGCGAAGTCCTTCCAAGACTCGCCGTCCCAGAACAGGACTCGGCCGTCGGCGACGCCGGTGTAGGGCCCGCGACCCGCCGGGTCGAAGGCGATGCTCTCGGGCCCTTGTATTTGGTTCAGAAACTTAACCTCCGACCTCTGCAACAGGTTCTCGGCGTCCCTCTCGGTGGGCACGTCCGACCAAGGAGGCATGTCGACCTTGTACGCCTCGAAGTCCGGGAAGTTCGCCACCGCGCTCCGCCCGAGCGGGTCGAGCCCGCAGTACAGGGCCGCGAGGAGGCATATCCCGGCGAGTATTCCGGCCGGCGACATTGGAAGGCGTATGGGTAGAGAGAGAGAGAGAGAGTGAGAGAGGAGGTGTGGTCTGGTCTTATCAGCAGACCAAAAGGTTTGTTTTTGGAGAGGAGTTCAAGGTTTTGATGGGAGTTGGGCTAGGTGGGTTGGTAGGTGAGAGCGTGGGGGCTAAGTGGTAGATGGGCAGAGAAGAGTTTGGTGAGTGGTAGAGGCTACGGCACATTGTCATAGATGAGTTTTGAGTCCCAAGATCATCTGGACACCATTGCCATGGAAGCATAAATTCTCAGGAGAAGAAGAAGGGAGGAGGAGGTTCGAATTACAGTGGAGGGAATTTGGAAATCCGGAGGGAATGATGATGGGCTGGTAGTTGGTGGAGCACCGTCCATGAGGAGGGACAGTTATTGCTGACTTTGACAAGCATATGAAGTGTGCCTCTTCGCAAATTCCACCTTCCCTTTCCGGCGAAATTGCGGAGATCGCTGAATCTGTACTTAACGGGCAAATGATATTGGTGACAGAAAAGTGATTTACAACTTTGTTATTTGATCCTGTGCTAGTAACTCGTCCATAGATTTTCGTGAGTAGCATGTTCCAATAGATGCGGGAGGTATGAAATATTCATTGAAAATCACCGTTCTTAATTTATTTGAAATGTTAAAATTCATCGAGTAAAGATATTTAATTTTAATCATTCACCAACTTTTTTACTTCTCTTTATTCCGGAATGTGTCAAACATTTCTTTATGCTTCATAACTTATTTGAAGTGTTAAAATTCATCAAGTAAAGATATTTGATTTTAATCATTCATCAACTTTGAATGTGTCAACATTTCTTTATGCTTCAAATATTACCGATTATTTTAATAACCTAATGTGTGAACGTTTTAGATTCGTCTAAATTGATACAATTGCCAAGGTATTTGTAAGTTGTAAAACTGAATATCCTTATATTATTACAATAGTCTGTAGTTTTCTAAGTATACATAAATATCAGTACCTGTCAAATTTATTGTTTGCCAGCTACCAACGCTAAACTGGGTTCCACTTTTTAGCGCACGGAACGCCAGCAACGTCTACTAAACCAGGAAAAAGCAAATTTACTCTCAAAAGGCAGGTTCTCCAAAATTTCTCGAGAAAAATCGATTTTGATAAAACTCAAATCATCACAACTCCATACTTCAACCGAAGAAACACACAAGGCAAACACGCAATCTGGTGAAAGATCTTACATCGTTGGAATAAAGCAATAATCGATCACCAACTCTCGGCCCCAATCATCCCATAGTCTGAATGCATGAACGACCCACGTACCGATTCATGATCATTGTAGTGAAGTCATATCAGTATTGTGCTGCGCGGGTACGAAAGAACTGAAATCTCACGCCAGAAGAAAATCGATGATGGCCACGAATTCATCTTCAAGGGATTTAGGTTATAAACAAGGATAGCGAGATGTAAAGTTCCACTGAATCTAGAGCAGATTAAAATGTCCAAGAATCATGTGTCTCGATTCTTAGGATACAATACAAAAATTAACCCAAAAAATTAAAAAGCACCATAAAGAACTTCAACTATTGTGACGACCATGCTACGGCCACAGGACATCATCGTTTCCACCGTGCTATGGGATGACAATGCTTTAAGATCCAGTGTCAAGATCCGACTTAATGAAGTTCGGAGGATGATGTTAACAAAGAAATTAGTTCTAAGACTAGCAAAATCTCTATAGATAACTTCACGACCTAAGCCTCATATTAAATATCCCTGGAGGTCAGAGTGATAATCTGGAAAGCATTTTCCATCTCAACTCGCCTTATTTCCGTCGACACTGACTTCTTCTGGATGAAGGTCCTTGCAAGCCTTGTTAGCAGCATCAGGAAGTCCATCTTTCGGACATTCTGGAGTCTCGCTTTCCTTTTGTACAGATGGTGCTTCAGATTCTGCTGGCTTGTCCTCGGGTCCTTCCTTTTTATCCTCAGAACCTACACATATGGGCGCTTCACTCCCCACGTGCTCTTCCTTTGCATCAGAAGTGGTCTTACCTTCAAACTCAGGCTCTGCTAAGTTCTCTTCAGGATTGTCCTTGGTTGACTCTACTTTGGGTGCTTGCGACTCATGGTCAAGCTGCTCTTTCTCAGCTTCACCAGCAGCTCCCGGTTTCTCTATCTTCTCACTGTTTGCCTCATGCACTCTTTCCTCAGATTCTTTATCAGGAACATCTCCTTTGCTCTTTGCCAGGTCATCCTCAGCTGCATCTTTCATTTCCACTTGCTCGCTTGCTTTAGTTTCTTCACCAGCTGCAGCATCTTCTTTCTCTTCAGCATCCTCATGCCCTTCTTCAGCATCTTGTTTTTTAGCTTTTGCCCCCTTCTTTCCGCTGGACCGCTTCAGAGGGGGCTCATTTTCAGGGGTCTCTGTTGCTTTCACTTTCTCACTAATCCTCGTAGAACGCCTCGGAGTTTCACCTGATTCCCACAGCATTGAAAATGCATGAAAAATACAAACGAAACACATATCCACCCTCTGTGTGTGTGTGTGTGTGTGTGTGAGAGAGAGAGAGAGAGAGAGAGGGAAGGGGGGGGGAACCTGTGCTCCACTCGAATTCAGAAGCTGATGGTCCTCCAGGATGGGATTTGAGATACTGATCCAACTGCCTCTTACTCTTGATCTCCTCACCAGTAGGTGAAATGAAGACTATCTCGTTCCTCCGAGGCGTCCCACTTTTCTTTGGAGTGAGCTGCTGGTACGAGGAAAAAAGAGTAGATGAAAAAGGATTGCTAGCTGTGGTTGGTAAGGTTCATCATGTTGCAACAAAGTATAGGGAAACACAACCCGCTTTTCTTTTCGAAAAAACCAGAAAAGAGAAGGACGTAACACGAGAACAATAGACAAGACACATATTCCTCTTCTTACTTATGTAATTGCAGAGGAGAGACAAGACATTTATATGAAACCAGTGAAAAGATGGACCTTTCACATTAGGGAAAAGAGAAGGATGAACTCAACTGTCATCAGAAAACACATGTACTACACTAAGGGCAAAATCACTTTGTTTTGTGCTTACTTTCTATTACTCTTACTTATTCATCCTTTCGGGGGCTATCAAATATTCATGCCTGATCAACCCTAGAGACCTCAAGTCTACAACATAAGAAGTCTGTCCTGAAAATTTAGGGTGGTTTTCAGCAGAGCAAAGAGAGCAAAGGGAACTGTTCACAATCAAAGCAGTATCATGACAATGTTCATAGAAAACTTAGCTGTTTGGCTTCAACCTTACCTCACTTCGGGTTCTACCAGCTTGAATTTTTCTTCACATCTAAAGGCATGTCATTTATCTTGAGAAGGTGCCAGTATCACTTCTCACACATGTATCAGGCCTTTAGAAAAGCAGGGAAGTTCAATTTTAAATGGGAGACTACTTTTAAGTTCTTTGCATGCAGACCACTAAGGACATTCCCTTCCATGAAATTCAGACAATATCCTTATATTCCTTGTACAAATAAAACATTGTGAATAGTCAATAACTGAATAATACCACTACCCAATATAATATCTTCAAAAGCATAATCAATCAAAACCATCAAATTTAAACAAACAAAAAGTTGATCATGTTTTTTGATCACAAATTTTGGTTTACTAGGAATATGATGCTAAAGATAGTCCAACTTTCACACTTAAATGTGGTTTTGATTTAATCCTGCAGCTAAGACTCCATGAATAATTTTTCAGTACTTTTCTGCACTGTCGAGAAAAATACCTAAAACATAGTAGGTTAACAAGTACATTTTTCAGGTTGAGACGAGCTATTGCATGTTTGTTCCACTCTTGCATGACTACGAAATAGACCCACAAAAGAGGCATAAAAAAAACATACAGGGTCGGTGGAAGAAAAGAACGTACAATTGTTTCCAATATCATGATATGGAATTTGAGGCAGCTTAACTGTTTAATCATTTGAGATTCAGGAAATTTGTGCCATCTCGAAAATGATGAAGTCAAGCAGTACATAAAGGTATTTACATTACAAGAATTACAAATCCTTATGGGCAACCTAATATTCTTGCAGAATTTATAGCCGGACAATTAAAGAATAGAGTTTCATTTTGCAAAGCAATAAAAAGGCTATTGAATTAACCAAACAAGCAGATACAAAAGGAATTCAAGTACAAATTGCAGGTTGCCTTGACGGAAAAGAAATTGCACGTGTCGAATGGACATGAGAATGTAGGGTTCCTCTACAAACCAATCGAGCTAAAATTGATTATTGTTGTATATGTTTACATATGTGCATCATTTCGTACTCTTCCCTCAAGTAGACTATTCATATGCAGCCCACGATTCATAATCCACAGTTACATTCAGTGAAAGCAATGTAGCATAAGAAATACACAACATCGATGGTGCAAAAGATGGTACCCATTTCCATTCCTTCTAGATTAACATTCCATATAGACAACCATCTTCATGGTGAACATGGAAAGAGCAGGAAACAAGCATGTGCTGTGACGAGTTGGAGATAAAGAACATGTACAGGAAAAAGAACATCAAAGTCCCTAAGAAAAACACATCTATCTTTAAGTAAGTTACTAAAAGTAAACATCGAAGTCCCTAAAAGAAAAAAAACACATCTATCTTTAAGTTACTAAAGGTAAACCAGCCACTGAACAATGTACCAAGTTATAGTGCTCCAGACCAGCAGTGAACAGAAAAAAGATACCAAATTAGCCAAGAAAAGATTGAAATGATGACTTAAAATTATTCTTTTTATTTGCTTTTAGGAGAAAAGAAAAAGAGCAGTTCTTAATGATGGACAAATCCCAAATCCTCCCCCCCCCCCCTCTCGATTCAATACAAGGCAATTGAATATGGGTACCACACCGACCCCACACAGCCCACCAAAAATCCGGAAAAAAAAAAAAAAAAGATAGACAAAGAAGGAAAGAGATCAAGCAAAAGAAACAACAGCAGCTGCATTACCGATTGCGCAGCTACAGTAGCTGCAGAGCTAATCAAAAGGAAACATTCTTTAATTTCCATGCTTCTAAAATTCCACAGATATCTCAGAAATTGAGCTCAACAGAGAATGCAAAAATAGAATTGCGTAACTTCATCAACCGACAGACGCCCAGCCTCATCCGCACACGAAGAACAGCAAGGTAACCGACCACGCTCGCCCTCTCGATTTTGCAAAAGAGGAAATCGCTATCACTAGCACAGTCACCCGCATTTTCAAGGAAACCATCGAAAACCAGCTTCCTCATAAACGAAAACCTAACACGAGGAAAATCCAGAAAAAAGCCAGCACTCGCGGCGGAACAAAATTAGGGCTCCGACCGAACGAAATCGAAAAAAAGGGGGCAAAAGGGGGGCAGAAAAGCAAGAGGCTGCACCTTCTTCTTCCAGCCCGAGGGAGCCGGGAGCTCGACGCCGCCCTCCTCCTGCCGCTCCGCCGCATTCAGTTCGCCGCTCGCCATTTCCGCCGGAGCTCCACTCTCTCTCCTCTCTCTCTCTCTCTATCTCTTCGTCCCCGCTCCGCGAACTCTGCACAAAGAACCCCGCAAAAAAACCAAAAAAAAAAAAAAAAAGAAAGGAGAGAAAAAAAAGGTAAAAAAAAAGCCCGAAATCCAACGAACGAAAAATCGAGAAATTGCAAGACGCGACGACCGAGGGTGCGCGACTGCTGCTGTTATGTTATCCCGATGAACTTCGCGGGGGCCACACTGTCGATTTCTCGCGTCCGTTTGATTTCGGAGCTGCGAGGGGAGGGTGGGGTGGGCAGGCCGGCGTACACGTGGCGGTTTCGGTTTTGTCTGGACGTCAAGCGAGCCTACCAACTGTTTTGGAAACTCGGAGCTCGCGTCCGGTGAGTTTTCAACGGTTTCTCGGGGCCCGCGTCGAGGTTTAACGAGGCGCGATCCCGGCCGTCTAATTTTTGATTCCCCCCCGCGGGGGTTCCATCCGGTTCCCCACCGTCCCCACCACCCACCGTCGGTTTACGCTCCGCCGGGCGCTCGCCCCGGTGGGGGGGCCGAGATTGTGAATTTGCGACCGTGCCCCCTATGATAGTGTCACCTGGATTTTCGTTTTCCTGTATTTTTGCGTAATTTATTATTGCCGGTCTTTTTTTTTTTTTTTGAGGGGGGGGTGGGGACCACGTGTGCCATGACTAACTTCCGATGATTTTAAAGTCGCGATCTCGAAAATTACTGAGCAGTGGCACGTGGCAGAATTAAAGGGGAACTTATGTAGCTGGTCTCATTCTTCGGCTTCCTAAATTGGCCCCTTATAAATGGAAAACATCAATGATAAATGAGGATAGAATTGTAATATTAAACTAAGAGTGTTCTCACAGGCCATATTTTCTTACAATTACATCCGAGGAACTACGGCCGACGATTTTTAATTTGTCATCTCGGTTTGGTGGTGGGGAATCGAGGGGAAAAAAGATGGGCTCAAGAGAGGAGAGAACGATAAGGCATAAGGAGATGATTTCGGCTGAAATCCATTATATAAAATTGCCACTTTCTATCTTTAATTTTTCGCAACCGTCTTTTTGCTACCATGGTGCCCAAGTTATACTCATGGATTGTGTTATATATTTCGTATGCTACATAATAAGTTGATGCCGAATTTAATAAATTAGTTTCTATATCAGCACCAAAATTGTGTTCTTTTTGCTATGTAAATGCCCATATAAGTTATGATTGTGCACAAGTTTCTTATAAAAAATTGCCTTGCTATGTTATTCTACATTCATTATAACTTATAGTTCTTTTCCAAATTTTTCTCGTTTTTTTTTTTTTCTAGGAAAATGGCCACATGGATTCGACCAAATAAATTGTCACATAGTGGGGTGAATAATAACTTCGCTCCACCTCGCCATGTGTCAATATTGTCTTTTCAAAACATGCAACTTCAGTGCATTCACATATTAAACAAAAGATCCAAACGTTCCAATGGGATGAAAATTGAGTTGATTGGATGTCGGTTGAGGAAATTATCGGCGATCAAACTTTTTGATGCCAAAATTAGGTCATGATAACTATGAATCATGTCTAGAGGTCTCGAAATTGAACAAAACTAATTGGGCCTTTTTATCATTGTGATTTGGAATGATAATTAGGTCATTCCAGTAGCTTGCATCCTGTGTGACAAATGGCGATTTAAATCGATTGAAATGTTTTTGACTATCGTAACATGCTATGCAATTATCCATGTTCAATTTCAAAAATTCAATAAATTATTATTATCTATATATATATTTTTTGTGACTCAGGAATCTCGTAAGCCAGCAGCCCGAGAAGTAAACCTTTGAGGTGACACGTGGAAACCACCACCACGTGCCACCTCTTCGTGAGAGGGAGAGAGCCCGAAGTCAGCGACGCTACTGCGACGGGGGTGGTGTTATCTATCTATATTTATCTCTACTATATATAACAAATTTTCAAACGATCAAAATATTCTTATCTCATCTCCATATAAAAAAATAAAAATAAAGAGGACATCCGACATTATTTGCAATTAAAATTTGATATCCATACTTCACAAATCTCCTATTTAGATTTTGATGAACACATATACTTAGATTTAAATTCATATTTGTCTCTTCTGCTTAAAATATTTAAAATTAAAATCTAGACAAGTGGTTACCAAGCCAATTATGCACATCTTTCCGCATGATTGTTCTTTTAATCCAATGACATAGTACCTGAAAATGATAAATGCCAATGTCGGGTAGGACTTGCATTAGGCTAAAGATCTTTATGGACCTAAAGTCCTTTGATATAGCTGTGCCAAATGCACCAAAGTATCAAACCAAGTCATTTTAATTTAAATAACTAATTACTAATCAGTAAAAGTTACTTATTGGCTGGAAGTTCGCCTACTTTTCATGGGCTTAATCTAATCCGACCATCGGCATTCGTTGAACGAAGATCGAAAGGAGCACAACGGGGCATGACCACAAACTGAAATTTCAAATTTTCATTCTTAAATTGACAACAAAAGACAAAAGGAACACGTAAGTAAGCTGCTGCACGAAGGTAGAACGTAACCCGAATTGGAATTTAATCAATACTGAACTTGAATTAATGTAAAACTGTACTGAAAAACAAACCTACCCTTGACCTGAATTTGACATCAAAATCTTTGTTAGCACAAAATTTTTTGGGTTTCCATAATAATAACGGTTTGTTATGAACCATAAATTCTTGAAGAAATAAACCTTAAAATAATTTATAAAATAATTTATTTAATTTTTGTGATTTAGAATATATTATTATTCTCATAGTAAATTAAAGGCTTTTCTCTAATTATATCTCAATCTCTGTACAGAGGTAGAGGGAAAAAAAAATTCAGAAATCAGGTTGGAACCATTGGCCTGCATGACGGTGACCAATTGCACCGGAGTATGTCTCGACCTTTCCGTTTTGTCCGTTTTGCATGCTGTAAACCTTCTTCTTCTCATCTGCGTAATCTGTGAAATATACGTGGTTCGGCTTGAATCCGGGAACGCAAGGCGTGGCGTCGAACCCCATGGAGAAAGAAGAGTTATCGTTCAAGAAGAGAGACGCCTTCCCCAAGCTCTCGACCTCTTCCTGAGTCCCCTTCTCCAAATCCACTTTGAAAACTCGGAATCTATTCCCCCGGCGCCCCTCGTCTCCCAGGTCACCAGCAAGGAGCCCGAACATTCGACGAGATATGGCCGACCTTCGAATTTCTGCCCTAGAACTAGCCGCGATTCCATGTGGCTCTCTCTCTCGTTAAGAGTCGTTATATGATTTTCCGCATCCAAGGCCACAAATAGCCCGTCGTAGTAAATCAGCTGGAGGACTTCGATCGGACGAAGATGCGTCGCTGGGCTCACTCCCCTCAACGCATCTTCTCCCGATGTGTGCAGGGCAAGCCATGGTACTCCAAAAGCGAAATGATAAGCGATCATGACAGCATAGCTCCTGGACAGAGAAGGGCTCGAGGACAACGCGATCTTGTCGATCCTCTGTCCTTGCTGTTCCAGACTCAGAAACGACTCCCTGAAGATCTGTTACATGGCGGGGAATTTGATGGTGATGCGCAACGGTTTCAGACCGATAAATGACTTGCTGAAGAGCTGCTCCATGGCGGGGCGGATTGAATATACGGTATCCATGGTCCCAGTTTGACAGGAGCATACATCCCCGTAGAGACAAGGTCTGGGCTCGAGTTCCCGGCGACTTCACTGGGTAAATTCTCCCTCTAGAGGGGTTGCAGAACTCGGGCGTTTGTTTGTACACATTAGTCACGAGCCATGGGCTTTTGACTTCGCGTCGTATGTCTCCTTGGTGGCGGCAGACAGCCATGAGGTACACACCACTCCGAAAGCTACAAAGTCTTCTAAGGCTAGCCGTTGAGCAATGAGCTTTAGGAGCTCTTGTGGGAGTTCTTCCCAATTCGCCATTTACTTCGTGGCAGATTGAATGATAAGACTTTTCTGGTTTGCAACTTTGCTTTGATGAATTCATTCCTCAAGCGGGTCCTTTCTTCTTATACGAGGAAAGACAACTTCTGGGGATTCTGCTACCTTTACGGTGCAGAGTTTACCCAAATCTAAAATTACCTCTTGCGACAAATCCCTTCGCAAATCTTGTGGCTTTCTTTTCACATTCTTGAATGAATATTCCTTTGTCGGCAAGATACACTTTCCCCCTTGGTCTGATGTTTCAATGTTTAAATCTTTATATAAGCTGCAACAACTCCAAAAGTTAGTTTCTTTTTTGAGCTTTCATGAATAAAATCCCTAAGAAGATCTTTCATGAATAAAATCCCTAAGAAGATCCATACATATCGTTTAATTGAGCAATAACCACACCTGTTTCATAGGAATGAAATCCTGCAACAAAAGACCTTTCACCGAAAGTCCTCTCTTGGCTTTTAATGAGAGGAGAGGGGTTCCATTGTGATTCTGAATAGATATTGGCTGCTTTTGGAAAGCCTTTTGGGGAAAGTCCTTAGCAAAATGTATAGATGTTTAGCAAAATGCAAATTGTGTTTGGTAAATTGTAACTTAGAAGCCCTTTGCGAAGTACCTTTGGACAAAATAGTGTTTGGGGGGGACAAAGGGCTTTTGTGAAAATAAAAAAAAAAAAAAAAAAAAAGAAAAAATCGGCAAGGGCGGCTCCAACCGGCGACCTCCGGCGACCTCGGATCTGGGCCGCTAGAGGTCGCGCCTGGGTCGCGCGCGTCTCGGCGAGGGCGGCGCCTGGGTCGCGCGACCTCGGCGAGGGCCGCGCCTGGGTCGCGCGACCTCGGCGAGGGCGGCGCGTGGGTCGTGCGACCTCGGCGAGGCGGGTCACGCGACCTCGACGAGGGCGGCGCTGATCTGGTCGCGACTCCTCCGCGAAGGTCGCGGGCGCGGCGACGCAGATCCGGTGGCTACCAATCTGCGTTGCGGGCGGCGCGCGAGGTCACGGCCGGCGACCAAATGGGTCGCGGTCGCGACCTCCGCGAGGTCGCCCGAAAGTCGCAACCGGCGACCACATCGGTCGCGCGACCCTCGCCGAAGGGTCGCGCGGCCACGGTGAGGTCGTGGCGCGGCGGGTTGGCGTGGCGGTCGCGCGGTCGGTCCCTTCGTCGGCGATCGCTCAAGAAGAAGAAGATCGAAGAAGATGAACAATGAGGGCAAGGTCGGGAAAACGAAAAATGAACGGGGACAATTTGGGAATTTTTTTTTTTTTTTTTAAGGGGGCTCAGCATGCCGAGAGTGGCTGAATGCCCAAGACAGCCCCCCACCTGCCTTGGGCTTTCAGCTTTGGGAATACTTGGCCTTCCCCAAATGGGGTTTTAAAATTTTTGCCAAACACTCCAAACTTGGGCTAAGGGGCTTTGGGGGTGGAAGTGGCTTGGCAAAGCCACTCCCAAACGCAGCCATTATCTCATGCAAAGGGAAAATCAACTTTTATTACTTGAACGGTAATGTACAAACTTAACCTAAACCGGAATTTAATCAACAGCAAGGGTTTAGAAATTACAGACTCGATCATGCAACAAGTTAAGATCAGACTATGAAATGGACTTTGAGGCAGCTTAACTATTTAATCATTTGAGATCTGGAAAATTTGTGCCATCTCGAAAATGACGAAGTCAAGCAGTACATGAAGGTATTTACATAATTGTATATGTTTACATATATGCATCATTTCGTACTCTTCCCTTAAGCCCGACGGAGCCGGGAGCTCGACGCTGCCCTCCTCCTGCCGCGCTCCGCCGTAATTCAGCTCGCCGCTCGCGATTTCCGCTGGAGCTCCTCCATCTCTCTCTCTCTCTCTCTTCGTTCCCGCTCCGCGAACTCCACACAAAGAACCCGCACCAACAAAAAAAAAAAAAAGAGAAAAAAGAAAAAACCTGAAATCCAACAAACGAAAAATCGAAAAATCGAAAAATCGCAAGACGCGACGACCGAGCGCGCGAGTGCTGCCGTTGTGTTATCCTGATGATCTTGGGGGGCCACTGTTGGTCTCTGGCGTCCGTTTGATTTCGGAGCGCGAGGGAGGGGGACGGCCGGGCGACGGACACGTGGCGGTTTCGGTTTTCTCTGGACGTCACGCGAGCCTACCAACTGTTTTGGAAACTCGGAGCTCGCGTCCGGTGGGTTTTCAACGGTTTCTCAGGGCCGAGATTAACGAGGCGCGATCCCGGCCGTCCAATTTTCGATGCACCCCGGCGGGGGTTCCATCTGGTTCCCCGCCGTCCCCGCCACCGACCGTCGGTTTACGCTTCCTCCTCCGGCGGGCGCTCACTCGGTGAGGGCGAGAATGTGAATTTACGACCGCGCCCCCCATGATAATGTCACCTGGATTTTCGTTTCCTATATTTTTGCATAATATTTTATAGCCGGCGTTTTTTCTTTTTTTTTTTGGGGAGGGGGAGGGTTCGGAACCACGCATGCAATGACTGACTTCCGGTGATTTTAAGTTGCAATCTTTGGATATTACTGAGCAGCGACGCGTGGCGGAATTGAGGGAAACTTGTGTAGCTGGTCTCATTCTTCGGCTTCCCAAATTGGTCCTCTATTAATGGAAAACATCAATGATAAATGAAGACAGAATTGTAAGATTAAACTAAGTGTGTTCTTACGGGCCTTGTTTTTTTTATAATTACATCAGAGGAGCTACAGCCGACGATTTTTTCATTTGTCATTCCGATTTGGGTGGTAGCGTTTAAGAGAGAAAACGTTTTTTTTTTTTAAAGTCTATTATACTTTAACTCTCACGTTACCCTTGAAGTTTTACTTTACCTTTTTTTGAGTGCATAAAAATCAAACCCTAAACAAAACTGGACCTTCTCACTCTAAGAAAGTTGGGAATCGAACTCCATTGGTTGACTAGAGGAGAGAATGATGAGGCGAATTAGCACGTTTCTCTTAATCTCAGCTGTCATTTTTGTCCTTCTAACATGATTTGATTATGATTTCCCCTTCTTACCCAGATTTTTCAGTTCTTATCTCAAAATTCACAAAACCGAACAATTCGCAGGTTTGGCAAATCATTTGAGATTTTCTACAAATGCATATATAATATAAATAGGAAAAAAAAAGGGCCTTATGTTTAATCTCAACTGTTAATTTGTCCATGACTACAGAGATTAGGCCAAACGAGAGCATCCTAAATAGAGTCACGATAAGCCATTTTCTCGGCACCCCAAAAAAAAAAAAAAAAAAAAAAAAAACAGAAGTACCAAGCTCTATTACATACAAAGAGTCAGAATTGTGCATTCTAATAGTTAGAATTTCTTACCATGTGAATTTCATGCACATTAAATCAAATCCAAGACTTCTTATATATATGTGATGCCTGTTTCTTAATTATAAGAAAATGGTTAATTGTTAATATCACAAAAAAACTCCAAATTAATACATTTACAATAAATTTATCTTCATCAATTTTTTTTTTTTAAATTTGCTTAATACCACAAAGAACCACAAATTGATATACCTGCCATAAATAAAAGGTAAAACCCTAAAGTAGTACATTCGTTAATTGTCACATGTCATCTAATTTAGCAATTAGACGATAAAATATACTTAAAACTAATAGAGCGTAAATTTATCACAGTGTATCGATTTGAGATTTTTCATTGCACTACTAACCCTTCAAGAAATGAACATTCTAGTAATATTGCAAGTTGGCGGGACAAGGGTCCTGAAGTAATTGAGGAGATGGCGAAGGAAGGGTTCTGGAGCAAAAGCACTAGGCGTTTACAGGAAATCTGAGTAAAAAATCACTGCACTCTCAGTTTGGTTCTGGCATGACCCTGTGAGATTTGAAACTGCTGAGATATGCCGAGATGCGTCATGAGAATCCACACGTGAGTGAGTAGCTCTCCTCCCCTTCTAAGTCGCTGAGCATGATGATTCCACCGGCAATGACACGCGGCGTAACACAACATTTCTATCCACACCTCCATCATCACTTCCCACTTGTTTTGGTTTCCCATCGTCTCCGGTGATAGCAGATATTTCGCAAGCCTGCACGCATCGAACAGCACGGACTTGCTCCGATCTCCTTTTACGTGGATCGGCGAAATCCGGGTATCCACCTCAAGCAGTTTCTCGCAAGCGAGGCTCTTGTTTCGTATATATTTCCTTTCTTGGATGAAAGCCTCGGCCTCGGCACGGGTGTCTTGGAGCCTGATTTGCCCGATTCCATCGGGCAACATGAAAGGACGCTTCATTAATAAGAACAACATGTAATTCGATATTACTCTGATTGCTTCACGTCGTGAGTTATTCGCATTATCTGAATTCTGGTTACCACTATCATCGTGGAGACAGAGATCAGTTGCAATGTGCCAGAGGATGATGCTCTGATCAAACTCCACCTCGATGCTCCATTCAAGCTTCTCGATGCAGTTATATTTTTTTAGCACCCCTTCGCCTCTATAAGAGCATAACTCCTTGCAGAGTCCGAAATCCACAGTGTTTACCGACCTAAAATAATCCGCAGCTTTATTAGACTTCTCCAAGAGCTGTTCGAAGATTGACTTCTTTAAATATTCAGAAACTGGCTCCATCTGATCGTCTTGGTAGTCTTCTAGCTGTTTGTGTATCCAATTTAGGAGTACACAGCACCTGACCCTCCGATCCTCCAAGCAAGAGGATAACATGTTGAATTGCGCGACAGAGTTGGACCACCTTTTGTTGATAGACAAAGAATGAAGGCGTGAAATCAACCCCCTCATTTCTGCTCGTAAATTGTCATGCCTGCTCATCCAGAGCATTGTCCAGTCGGATGAAAGGAGCCCAAAAATCGCATATAGCTCAAGACCAATAGCTCCGCCCAGCAAGATTAGACTGATTCCCACGGTCGCAGAAGAGTAGCCAGACAAATCAATCAGGCAGAAGGCTATTAAAGCAGCAGCAGTAGATGAAAAGCTGATTGATCGGAGAACACCACCCCAGATATGATGTACAATCGTGGCTTTGGTGAAGAGCACATCATACATGAATCCGAGTTCCATTTCAATCACTTCGAAAGCATCTTCCCAGTTGCTTCCCAGGAAGAATGGTTGGGTCTTCTGGAGATCCTGGAAGCTAAGGATGAGATCCGCGAAGAGGCGCTTGGAGATCAAGAAAAAGTCATAAGCAATGATCAATGCATCGCCCTCTTGCATTAAGTGGCTATGTGGCACGACCTTGTGGTCAAGAGGAGCAAATCTAGGAGGTGGTATATCATTCAGAGACAGCTCGTACCCCTCGATTTCTTTCAATGTGTATTCCTCCATGAATTTTGAATAATTAGGGCCAGGGTCAGGATGTGGAAGGAGTGATCTTCGGAGTTGCTTACTGCTGGCCGATCTGAGAACCCAAGTCCTTTCACCATACTTGATCAACCCTGCAACGAATATCGGAATGGCTAAGAAATTTAGCTGAGTAGGCTTCATGGACCTGACAAAGATGTACAATGCCACCGCAACCTCAACAATTAGCCCGAGCAAGTGCCGAAGCCATAATTCATTATCTTCCAATGAGTATGCAGTAATTGTATCAGGGCCACCAAGGTGAAGGAGCAAAAATGGAGCCCAGAAGGCCATTATTACGTACTCAAGATCTACGAAAGCATCGCTGCATTTGCCTTGGCTGCGTGAGAGGATGCCAAGGGAAATGATTGCTATCGAGTCTGCACATAAATAGGCGAGCCATAAGACGAATGCAATTTTGTTCCCAGCCGAGTACTTTCTTCTGTTGCCTAAACCAACCAGGATAATCTGTAAAATGAGACTCATCAAAACGAGCAACCGCAACTCCCATTCCTCCCAGAGTAAGATCAAGCTTTCAAAGAAGCTTTTAGACGCCATTCCCTCTGTGAAGATCAAAACCTTGACAGTTGAAGATTTCAGATCAGATATACGAAAAATCTTATGGATATTATGGTTAACCATACAAATCAAACCGCAGATAAGGTCCTCACTCAACCTAGACATTATATTTTTGGAAGTCAGGGCTGTTATCAACTGAGGATTTCATGTGCCAAACTTTTGATGAGAACATAATTTCTGATATATGTATTAAAAAACTGACCTTGGGTAAATAACATTAGGGCAGTATCGAGCCCATTGAACTGTCTGTCAGTCTTGATTCGCTGGGTCACTGGCATTCGATAGCCCCTTGCAAATTTATGGTTATGCCACTAAAGCGTCACCAAGCCGAAACAAGGAAGCTTATGGAGCTTTTCATCTTCCGGATTGGACTGGATAAATTCTCCTTCATAGCTCATTCTTGTGGCTCAAAGCTTCATCGCTTCTCAATTGCAGAAGCTTTCAGAAAACCAACGGTAACAGTACCCTGACCCTCTCTTTTAACGCATGTGCAGAACTCATCTTGGCACTTAGACTGATAGCTGCAACAAGCTCTGTGAGAATGGCAGCTGCAAAAAGAAAGTTCAAATATCGTGTTTTGATTTAAATGTCAATTCAGACGGTATAGCCACTTAATTTAGATATATTTTGATAAAATCCGGAGCCAAGTTGTTGGATTCTTATAGAATTGACAGCTGCAAGGAGAACAATTATTATGTTTGACTCAAAGTCAACACAGACGGCATAACAACTCAAATTATCTAAAGCCCACAGTCTATTATGATAAAATACAAAGTGGGGTTTTTGGTTTCTTATCTTCATCATTCTTTGCTTATCATCTTCATTTCTGGGTGGAAAATCTTTCGCTTCATACACTGTCACCATAATTGTTCTTTTTCTCATACTTGGTTTTTTAAACTTCTTCGAACATCTTTTGGTGATAGCAAATGAGCAATCTGCACAGCAAGAGGAAAAACGTAACCACCAGAACAAGTGCAGCCATGGAGCCCCTGATGCCCAAAAGAGGCGCAATAACGCGTCTTATCTTAAGAGAAACCCTCGGAGTTATCCCAGACCTTACACCCCTCAGACAAAAGGTCGCAAATATCACAGACCTTATAGTCCGTGAATCGGCTCTGCTTAGAGGATCTGAAGATCAGTTCATAGAAACAGAAAAAGACCTGAGGGAATTGCATTCGATGCTGACACTTGCAGAAGGCATGCGAAAATCAGATGCAGAAGGCACGGGAGAATCAGATGCATCAGATGCAGAAGGCATGGGAGAATCAGATGCAGAAGGCGTGGAATCGCATTTGATGCCGACAGTTGCAGAAGGCACGGGAGGATCAGATCAAAAGCTGCTGACTCTAGTGGAAGACATACGGCAGCTTCTTGTCCATGCTGAAGACGTTGTTAGTGCTTTTGTCAATGAAAGGCGAAGACATAGCAATTGGGGTTGCTTCAGGAGGACAATTTTCTTCTTCAGAGATATGATTGCCAGGCATAAATTTCAAGATGAAATAGAGAAGATCCGGCTCAGGAAGAATAGTATCAAGTTACAAGGAACCTCAATTGGCATTGGACCAATTGACGCCAGTGAAGACACCCAGTCAGCAGCTCTGTGGGGACCTTCTGGGAGTTACGTCGAAGAGAGTAAGGATATTATAGGTCTAGAGCTCCATTGCAAGGTCATAAAATCAAGGCTGATGGACACAGCCGGCTCCGGCGAAAAGCAAAGTGTGATCTCAATAGTAGGCAAGAGAGGAGCAGGCAAGACAACTCTCGCTCACAAGATATACAATGACAGTGAGATTAAAAAACATTTCACTTGTCGCGCTTGGATCACTTGTTCTCCGAAATTGGAACCTGAATTGAGGGATATAAGCACTCAAGTTCAGGCAAGCCTTCAGGTGACAGATCAACGGACTCGTGGTTTTCATGAGTTAACTGAGATTCTATCTGATTTCTTAAGCTCTAAGAGGTATCTTGTAGTCCTGGATGATGTGTGGATGACTGAAGATTGGGACAAGTTGCGCGTGGCTTTTCCAAAGACTGACAAAGGGAGTGGGATAATAGTCACTACTCGCGTGAGAAAAGTGGCTTTACATACTAATCCAAAGAGCCCTCCCTATGAACTGCAGTTGAGCGATGAAGACGGCTGGATACTACTCAATTCCAAGATTGACGTACCTGCTGAACTAGAGGAAGTTGGACGGGCGATTGTGAGAAGATGCATGGGCTCTGCTCTAATGATTTCCACTGTGGGAACTCGTTTGTCGGAGACAAAAGCAACTAAGGAGCAATGGACGTCGATGCTGGAAGAGCTAAAAAATGATTGCACATCTGAATATGAATCCTTAAGAGACACCGCTGATTTTTTGCCATCATACCTTATGCAATGCCTATACTATTTTGGGCTTTTTCCAGAAGACTATGACATCCCTGCGAGGAGGTTGATTATTTTGTGGGTGGCAGAGGGATTGGCCCGGAAAGATGAGGGTTCTGATGAATCTCCTGAAGCCGTTGCTGCGAAGTACTTGTCCAAGTTGATAGAACGGAACATGATCCAAGTAGTGAAGAGGAAGCCCGACGGGAGGGTCAAAACGTGTAGGATGCATGATGTTTTGAGGGATGAGTGGGTAGGGAAAGCAAAAGCAGCCAATTTCCTGCCAGCACAAAATAGAGCCCAGGTTAGCTCTTCTTCTGGTGTGGTTACGATAAGTCGACTTGCAGACCATCTCGATCAAAGGGATGATAGCTACCGTCACATTCACGGAGATAACAGCTCCAATAGTTCGCTCTTCCGTTCTCATTACAAAAATGTCCTCACTTTACTGTCCTTTGATTCGAGGGAAGGAACCGCCCCTGGAAAAGAAATAGGAGACTTTCTTCGAAGAGGCATTATAAACAGGTGCTTCCAAGGAATGCGCGTGCTCGATCTGGAAGGGGTATTTCGACCTAAATTGCCAGAATCGCTGGGGGAACTGATCTACTTGAGATATCTAGGGTTAAGGTGGACTTACCTGGAGAACCTCCCGTCATCCATAGACAAGCTGTTCAATTTGCAAATTCTCGATCTGAAGCACACTTACATAAGTACACTTCCTAGATCCTTTTGGAAGATGCAGCAACTGAGGCACCTGTACCTGAGTGAGAGTTACCGAACGAGATTCGTGCCTCCCCGGGGCACGGGCTCTTTGACTGACTTACAAACACTATGGGGCGCATTTGTAGACGAGGAGAGTACATTGGACAATAGCCTCTACAGGTTGACCAAGCTTAGGAAGCTGGCGCTTACATGTCGGCTAACCTCTGAGCAACAACAAAAGGCAACAGCTAGGTGGATTTCAAGTCTTGAACGACTCGAGTGGTTGAGATTGATCTCGATTGACATCTCGGTGAAACCTTCCGATCTATATCTGGAGCTTTTATCAGGACTGAAGAATCTCTCTAGCATATATTTGCTGGGAACATTGACCAAACCGGTCGTGGTGGACGAATTTCCTGAAAAGCTCACCGAGCTGACCTTGTCATCGTCTGGACTAAGGAAAGATCCCATGCCCATGTTGGAGAAACTTCCAAATCTGAAGATCCTTCAGTTATTAAGCGACGCGTTCGTGGGGAAATTCATGGTCTGCTCCCCAGGTGGATTCCCACTGCTTCAGGTGCTGAAGCTCTGGAAGCTAAAGCAACTAGAGGGATGGGTGGTCGGGAAGGGATCGCTGCCGATCCTCGAGGAATTAGAAATCAGAGCGTGCACGGCTCTTCAAACGATCCCAGAAGGATTGGAGCACCTAGAATTTCTCCGCAAATTGAAACTCAAAGATATGCCTGAGGAATTCACAAGAAGGGTCAGAAAAAGCCAGGGAGAGGACTGGGGCATCCCAGAAGGATTGGAGCACCTAGAATTTCTCCACGAATTGAAACTCAAAGATATGCCTGAGGAATTCACAAGAAGGGTCAGAGAAGGCCAGGGAGAGGACTGGGGCATAATTGCGCATGTTCGTGACGTGGACATCACACCTTCCATGGACCAGCAATCTCAAAACGAGCGCCAACATTTTGTATGCAAGACCGTCGATCTTCCCCGTTCCTTTTCGCTCCCGTAGTGTCTAAAAGTACCTCATGTTGTTTGTTCCGAGGATTTAGGAATGCTTTTAATATTTGTTTGAGATCATATTCAGGGAATTCTGCATAATTTCCTTAATTGGTTCCGATTGATTATATTAAGTCCTCTTTTTCGTCACAATTCCTTATTGTTACGCCTATTTGAGTCTGCTCGTAATAACGCCACCCACATTGGCCATGTTTCTCCGCCAATCCACAGCCTCTCAAAGCTGTCCGACATTCTTCCGTTGCTCTTTTTAGAAAACGAAGATCACCACCGAACTTGCTGTTCTCAGAAGAACTAGATCCTGAAATTTCATTGCGAATGGCCGTCGGAAGACGCCCTGAGGTGCCTGTTTTGGAAAAAAACACCACCATCAGCACTACCGTCCATAGGTGAGACGGTCCCCGGCCACCGAGTCATCGTCCGCTATTCCACGCACCCCCAACACGTAAGATCAATGCGCGCCCTGATTGGGCACGCACCAGCTGCTCCACCGTCGCAGACGTGACCTCGTCTGCACGTGTTAGCCACGTGCCACAAGACACCGTTTAAGCTGTCATCAGCTCACCACTTCAGCCTGCCAGGTCACCTCTACCACGTCCGCATATCACCATATGACAGTCCACGTCAGTATATAACCGTTGACCAGCGTTGACTTTGTTTACATATTATAATTTTTACATTTTTTATATTCTTGTTATTTCTTTTTCAGTCCTTCCTCTTCCAGATTACCAATGCCTCTCTAAGCTCTTCATCTTCTTTTGAACCTTCGTTCACTGTTCACCGTGTGTATCCATTAATTCAACCGGTGAGAACTTCAGGCTACCCAGAGAATTAACTCCGACAAATCCAGCTTCTTTTCTCAGTGATTACCCCCCGTCGCGATCTTCTTATAGGTGAAGCACTAAGGGGAAACTGATAAATGACCAAGTTTGCTCTCTCAAGCCTTATCACTCTCAACTTGATTTCTCAATTTAAACATGCAATTAAAAGTACACTAACTGGTTATAGGTTGATTAAATACCCAAGTAAAATATGGTGATTGCTACCCACCGACAAAAAGAAAAGGAAAAAAAAAAAATGTCAACCGATGCCTACGTCAGTAATTTCGAGTCTAAATTGACCGGATAATATTACTAATATGAAAATGTTAAAAATTAAATTGGTCAAATTGAAAGGTTTAATACTGAATAGGTAGTACTGCAATACATTTGGGAATTGTTCTTTTTTTGCACTTTTTCTACGAGATGCGTCATTAGAATTCACATATGAGTGGGCAACTCTCCTCCGCTTGAGCATGATGATTCCACCGGCAACAACTTGTGGCGTAACACAGAATCTCCATCCACACCTCGCTTATCATCGCTTCCCACTTGTTTTGGTTTGCCGTCTCTAGCGGCTGCGGCAATTTCGCGAGCCTGCAGGCATCGAGCAGCCCAGACGTGCTCTGGTCTCCTTTTACATAGATAGATGAAACCCGGATATCCGCCTCAAGCAGTTTCTTGCAAGCGAGGCTTTTGTTTAGTATATCTTTCCTTTCTTGGATGAAAGCCTCTGCCTTGGCCTGATCGTCTTGGTGGTCTTCAAGCCGTTTATGTATCCAATTTAGGAGGCCATGGCACTCGACTGTGCGATGAAGCAAGAGGATAACATGTTGTATTGTGCGACACCGTCGGTACCACCTTTTGTTGACAGACAAAGAATGAAGGCGGAAAATCAACCCCCTCGTTTCTTCTACTCTTACAAAGTCTTGCCTACTCATCCAGAGCATTATCCGGCCAGACGAAGGAGCACATAAATCGCATATACCTCATGACCGATCGCTCTGACCATCTAGATTAGACTTATTATCACGCTCACAGGAGAGTAGCCAGACAAATCAGTCAGGCAGAAGCTGATAAAGCAGTGGCGGGTAGATGAAAAGCTGATCGGTCGGAGAACGCCCCACCAGAAATGATGTACAATCGCAGCTTTGGTGAAGAGCACGTCACACATGAATCCGAGTTCCATTTCAATCACTTTGAAAGCATCTTCCCAGGAACTTCTCTGGGAAGAATGGTCTGCTCTTCCGAAGATCCTGGAAGCTAAGGATGAGGATCGGGGAGCAGGCGCTTGCAGATCAAGAGAAGGTCATAAGCAACGATCAGTGCATCACTCTCTTGCATTAGGCGGCTATCAAGTGCTGTCGGGCGGTCAAGAGGCGCAACTCTAGGAGGTGGCATGTAAGTCAGAGACAGCTCGTATCCCTGGATTTCTTTCGAAGTGTATTCCTCCATGAATTTCGCTTAATTAAGGCCAGGGATCTTTGGAATTGCTTACTGCCGGTTTATCTGAGAACCCAAGTCCTTTCAGCATCCTTGATCAACCCGACAACAAAAAGATCGGAACTGCTAAGAAATTTAGATGTGCTGTGCAGGCTCCATGGACCTGCAATGATGTATAATGCCACCGCAACCTCGATAATTAGCCCAAGCAAGTGCCGAAGCCATAATTCATTATCTCCTATTCTTGGCTCTTCTTCTTTCTGCAAGTTGTGTGTACAGGATCCCTTCACACAAACACCAATATGTCTATAATTTCGCCATGCATACTGCTCACCGGTCGTCTACATCAGCAAGCACCTCTATTCCACCAGTGGACCATCACTGGACGTCCGCCACTGGCCGTCCATCATCTTTCATTCGCGACCATAGCTCCACCGAAGTGTGGGGAATACGTGAACAGAAAAGAAATCGCAAGGGTGGAACCAATACAAAAGTCACCAGAGGTCATCGCATATCAGTGATTTAGAATCTAAAATGGAAGATGACATCTCCGTTTTACATTCCTCATGACAGAGTGAAATAGAGTTGCGACATTACCTGGTCATTGAAGCTGATTAAAAGGAGATGATTTCGGCTGAAATCCATTATAAGTTGCCACTTCTTGTTTTGAATCTTTTGTAATTCTGTTTTTACCGCCGTGGTGCTTGAGTTATAAATGTGGATCGTGACATATATTTCGTATACTACATAATACATTGACGCCGAATTTAATAAATCATTTTCTATATCAGAACCAAATTTGTGATATTTTTGCTATGTAAACGCCCACAAGTTCTGATTGTGCGCAAGTTTCGCATAAAAAAAATGCCTCGCTACATTATTCTACCTTCGTAATAACTTTTATAGATCTTTTACAAATTTTCTTCGGTTTTCTTTTTCTTCTAGTAAAATAAAATTAAGATTGCATAACATTTAGTTTAGAAACATTTATTTTATTTTATTCTATTTCATTTCATTCCATTTTTCATCGGACCGACAGTGAGCGTTGATACGACGTTAAATTTTTCACATATTCAGATGAAATTTTTCACATATTCGGATAATATACATCGATGGATATACTTTTGGATAGAAAGAAAATTTTTGAATGGAATATTTGAAAAAAATACAAAAGAAAATATTATGCGAGGTGCGTATATATCACACAAGCAAAATTGGAAGAAAAATGTTCCAACAAAATTTGATTCATTCTTCTATATAACGTGTTATGTGTACGGCGAAAGGGAGTCTTTTTCTTTGGGTTTATTAGAGGGAAAATTCAAGAGAAAAAAAATTGCTGCGAGTGAGGGAGACGTGAGAGGACGTTCGACCAGAGAGAGAGAGAGAAAAAAAAAAGCGGTGACTGTTCATCTTCCTCGCGAGGGTACCCTGTTCGCGCCGGCCCTTCGCCGGCCGGAGGCCGCCGCAGCGCCGCGCCTCCGCCCCCGCCGGCCATCGCCGCTCCTCCTGCTCCGCCACTGCCCGGTCTGCAGCTGCCTCGCCGACGCCTCCGCTCACCCGTCCGCGACCGCCCAGCGCCGACCTGCTTCTGCTCCGCCTCACCTGCGACTTGCAGATCCCGCGTTCGCCGAGCCCCTCGCCGCGGTGCCGAGACTCCTGCAAAAACCGAGGCTCCGCCCCTCGCCGAGCCCCCTTGCTGCTGGGTCTTCCTCTGCCGGCCCGTACCCTGTTTCTCCGAGCCTCTGCTTGATCACGAGCACCACCCCGTCGCTGCTGGTCTCGCCCCCACGGACCCGCAGCCGCGCTTCCTCCCCCGGCCGCGGCGAAGCCCCTGCAACGCCTCTACCCGCAACCCAGGACTGGTCGCCGAGGTCCGACGCCCTGCAGCTCCCTCTCCGAGTGACGCCCGCTGCAACCCGAGCCTCCGCCCGCCTGCTGGTCCCCTTCGCCGGAGCTCGACGCCCGCCGCCGCCCCTCACCGGAACGCCGGCGACCAACCCCCTTGGCGACCCAACCGACGGCGCACCCACCACGAAGCAGCCAAGCATCGTTGGAAAGCAAAAGCAAGAAAAGGAAAAAAAAAAAAAGAAAATTACATTAGGTAGTTTTTTTCTATTTACTTTATTTTATTTTATTTTATTTTATTTTACTTTATTTGTTCCTTTTTAGTATAATTATTCCTTAATCTAAAATTGAGATTTCCCGACATGAAATTGCCTCTGAATTTTGGGATTGACGGTCCGATTTTCGCGTCCAAAATTCGACTCGCAAACGCTTGAATCCGATTTCACGCCCGAAATTCGATATGCGACTTATTTAAAATTGGCCAAAACCCTCATGCACGAGACATGATATTCGTCAATTTTTGGATATCAATCTTATCTTACTCGATTTCGTCGTGTCGTTTGAGTTTATTTGCGCGAGTTATGATTCGTCAATGCTCCAATGCGGGAGGCCGATGGCCGATAACTGGCCAAAGAGAAAAAGGAAAAGAAAAAGAAAATATATATTAAAGATATTTAAAAATTAAAATAAAAAAATTATATAAGTTTACTAAAACGTGTTTTTTCTTTTTCTACTTCAAGAACAGAAATTTTGTACAATTACCAAACGCGTTCTTCCGTTTGAAAATTATTCTTCGGAACAAAAATAAAAAAGAGTTACCAAATGCATTCTTCTATTCAAAAATTATTTTCGGGAACATAAGGTAGTGTTTGTTTATGTTCTTTTTTTCTATTTATAAACAAAATTTCTTTTTTTTTTTTTGGTTCCAAGGAGCAAAAAAAAGAACAAAAACACGTTTATTTGCCTTTTTGTTCCAAATCTATTTTTTTGTTCCTAGAACACATTTGGAATGAAATAAGAAATAAGAAAAACATATTTCTTGTTTCTAGAACAATTTTAAACGAATTTTCTCTCTCCTCCATTCTCTTCTCTGTTTTTTTCTTCTTCTTTTTTTCTTTCTTTATTCTTTGGTCGGTCGCCGACCTCGGCCATGGCCGACGACGCCGAGCCTCGTCGGTGGCTTGATGAGCTCGGCCACGCCGGATCGGCGAGGCTCGGCGCCTTGGTTGGGCGAGCTCGAGATCCGCTAAATCTAGTGAGGCCGAACTCGCCTAGCCACCGGTGAGGCTCGGCGTCGCTGGTGGCTAGGCAAACTCAGCCTCACTGGGGGCTGGCGAGCCTCGTCGTGGCTGGGCGAGGCTGCTAGCCCTCGTCGGCCAGCCACCGGCCCTCATCGGCCGGTCGTCGGCCATGGTCGAGGCCGGCGACCGACCAAAAGAAGAAAAAAAGAAAATATAAAAAATAAGAAAGAAAATAAGAAAAATAAAATAAAAATATTTAAAATTTAAAAGAAATAAAAAAAAGGGAAAATGCCACCAAAAATTCCAAACTTTGCCCAAAGTAACAAATTTATCAAAAAAATTTTTGTGATACAAAAAATCCCAAACTTTACAAACCGTGACACATTTACCCCATTAAAGGCAATTTCGTCTTATTCTTTCTATTTTTCTTCTTCTTCTTTTTCTTTCTTTTTTTTTTTCTCTTCCCTTCGCCAGCTCCGGTGAAGGGAAGCTAACGTTCGGCGAGGGCAGCCCCTCGCCGGCGTCGGCCCAAGCGAGGGCGACCCTTGCTCAACGCCGGCTAGGGCGAGAGCACCCTCGCTCGACACCGGCGAGGGGTGCCCTTGCTAGGCACTCGACGTAGCGAGGGCGGTCCTCACCCGACGCCGACGAGGACCGCCCTTGCTTGCGTCGGGCGAGGGTGCCCTCGCCGGCATCGGCGAGGGCCGCCCGACTCGGGCGAGGGAGGCCCTCGCCCCACCCGGCCGAGGGCCGCCCTCGCCCGACGCCGGCGAGGGCGGCCCTAGCCAACGTCGGGCGAGGGTCGCCCTCGCTTGGGCTGATGCTAGCGAGGGCAACTCTTGTCGGATGCTAGCTTCCCTCTGCCGGCTCCAACAGAGGGAAGAGAGAAGAAAAAAAAAAAGAAAAATGTTTTTAAAAGCAAAAAGACCAAAATACCCCTATGATTTAGGGTAAATGTGTCACATAAATGAAAGTTCGAGGTTTTTGTCTCGCAAAAAATAGTTTGGAGTAAATGTGTTACGCTTTGCAAAGTTTTGGGTTTTTCATGTCACAAAAAAAGTTTAGGATAAATTTGTCACTTTTGGCAAAGTTTGGGATTTTTGGTGGCATTTTCCTTAAAAAAATTTATACAAGTTTACCAAACGTGTTTCTGTTCTTTTTCTCTTTTTGGAACATATTTACCAAACGCGTTTTTCTGTTCAAAAATTGTTTCCCGGAACAAAAATAATTTTTTTCTATTTCTGTTCCCTAGAATAATTTTTAAACAAAAATACAAACAAACGTACTCTAAATAATTTTTTATATTTCTGTTCCCAATAATAATTTTTGAATAAAAACATTACTAAACGCATCCTATGTGAGATTTTGTGAGACCATTATTAATTTCTAAAATCTTAAACTATTAAAAGAAGATATGGTTTGATATTTAATTATTTCAACACTCCCCCTCATGCTTAATTTGATCTTTTTGCCTAGTACTAAGCATGAACATATGGGAGAAAGCGCGAAACCATCGCGGCTGCCACAGGCGGTTGGGTCTGTGGTGGTGGCCCAGTTCGCCTCAGGTTTACCCCACTGGCTGCCGGTTGTTCGGGGGTTCCCGAGTTACCAAAAAAAAATTATTAATATTTTTACCACCGCCTGCGGTGGTCGCGATGGTTTGAGCTCTCTCCCCCTAACGCAAGGGGAGGAGTTCAAATCCTCTCACGGTCGCTAGGGATTCTTAAGTGTGGCGTCGGGGTGGTGGGTCCTCCGCTAGCGTCACTCCAGGGTTTACTCTCCGGCTGTCGGCCGTGCGGGGGTTCCCTGGATCACCAAAAAAAAAAAAAAACATATTTAATTAAGAAAACAAATGGGGCTTGGGCTTGGAAAATTTTAATTCGGGACGTCTAGCTCTAATACCATGAAATAAATTGTAATTCACTTGTATTGCGTACATATATTTGTGCAACATATTGCTTAACTAAAAAGAGAGGAAAAGATCTACGCAATATCCCCAGCTAATTCTAAGAGATACACCAAATGGTATGCTAACTAAAAGTGAAAACTAAATCCCAATCGATAATAAGAGATACGCCAAATATTAGAAAAGAAAAACAGAATGTTCCGTAATATAATCCAATGACATGGTACCTGAAGCTTAGAATTCCGAAGAGGGAAAAAAATTCAGAAATCAGGTTGGAAACATTGGCGTTCATGACGGCACCATTGGCCTGCATGACCGTGATCAGTTGCATCGGAGAATGTCTCGACGTTTCCGTTATCCATGCTGTAAATCTTCTCCTTCTTTTCTTCTACGTAATAGACGTGGTTTGGCTTGATTCCGGGAAGGCAAGACCCAGCGTTAAACTCCATGCAGAAGGAAGAGTTGTCATTTAAGAAGAGAGACGTGTTTCCCAAGCTCTTCACCTCTTCCTGAGTTCCCTTCTCCAAATCCACTTCGAAAACTCGGAATCTATTCCCCTCGCCACCCCTTGTCTTCCAAGCCACCAGCAATGAACCCGAACATTCGACGAGATACGGCCAACCGTTGAAGTTCTGCCCTAGAACTAGTCGCGATTCCATTCGTCTCTCTCTCTCGTTGAGAGTCGTAATGCGATTTTCCGCATCCAAGGCCACGAATAGCCCATCGTAATAAATCAGTTGGAGGACTTTAGGCCAAGGAGGACCCGTCTCCGCCGGGCGACTCACTACCGTCCACTTATCTTCTCCTGATCTGTGGAAGGCAAGGCGTCCTCGTCCAAGATCCCAATTCACAGTGATCATGACAGCGTAGCTCCTGGACAAAGAAGGGCTCGAGGACAACGCTATCCTGTCGATTCTCAAGCAGACGCAAATGCGCTGCATCAGCCTGTCGAGTTCCACGTGGAGACGTGACGTGCGGAGAAGCTTGTCCAAGGCAGGGAGTTCGATGCTGACGCTCGAAACCGGATTGAAGATACGGTATCTATGGTCCCAGTTTGACAGGAGCATCCATCCCCGTGGAGACAAGGTCTGGGCTCGAGTTTTCGGCGACTTCACTGGGTAAATTCTCCCTCTAGAGGGGCTGCAGAATTCAGCCATTTTTTTGTACGCACAAGTCACGAGCCACGGGGCTTTCGACTTCGCGTCGTACATCTCCTTGGGGGCGACGGACCGCCATGTGGTGCACACCGCTCCAAAGGCTAGAAAGTCTTCCATGGCTAGCCGTTGAGCGATGAGCTCTAGGAGCTCTCGTGGGAGTTCTTCCCAATTCGCCATTAGTGCAACTTCTTTGATGAATTTACTCCTCAAATAAGGTCCTTTCTTATGCGAGGAAAGACGAATTTTTAGAATTCGGTTTACCTTTTCCGCATAGGATTACCCCAATCTAGATTACCTTTTTCAACAAGTCAGCTTCGCAAAAATCTTAAAAGTTAGTTTCATTTTCAAGCTTTCACGAATAAAATCTATAAAAGAATCTATACATATCATTTAATCAAGTGATAGCCACACCATAGTGAATGATGCATGAAATTGTAATTTAAAGGTAAATTGACCTTTAACACTTAAATAATAATTTTTTAGGTATTTTACACTTTTAATTTAAATTTAGATTTTGTCGTGTTTCGATCAGTTGAATCCTACAATTTGTTAGTGAGAGAATGGGTTTATTTTCCTAAATAGACAACACTTCATATTTATATTTTTTATTTTTCTTTCGACATGCAGAACCTCTTTTCCTAGGCAATTGAAAAGGAATGCTTCAAATTACATAATTCTTTATCAAAACAAGATGAAGACCGCCAAAAAAAGAAAGAGTAAACAAAGAAGAAGTTATGAGCTGCTGTTGGACCATAACATCTATTATAGCGGGGCGATGTTTATCCACCAGTTACATTGTCTTTTTAAGGGAATAATGATACTAATAGTCTTCAAATTCTAGTCTTGTGTATAATATCATCATTTAATAATGTGTTTAACGTTATCCATAACAAATAATCAATTAATAACTTCATATCAATAACGCATCTTTTCTCTATACTTACGTCCCCCAAAAGAAAAAGAAAAAATCGGTGGCTCAGATAGAGAGGCGGCGAAAGTAATCCATGAATAGTTGACAAGGGGAAAAGTGAAGTTCTGGGCGTGCGGGAGAGTGGGGAAACCGAGGGAAAAGAAAATCGACAACAATAACCTTCAATTAATTATGTTTATCTTTTTTTACAAAGAGCCTAACACGGAATGTTATTTTATTTTTTAATAGAACTCGCTACCTATTGTTTAAAATAAAAAAAAAAAGAGGAAAAATATAATGATTTCATTAATAAATAAATTGAACTGCCACGTCTCATTTTAATTCGCTTTGTATTTATGTAATCTTACAACCTTTTTTTTTTTTTTTTTTTGAAAAAATTCCAAATAAGGACCTGAAGTTGATTAATTTTCTCAAATAAGGACTCGAAATGAGCTTTGTGTCGGATGAAGACCTAAAATGGACTCGTTGTCTCAAATAAAGACCCCAAGTAGTTGAATCAATTTCAAATAAGAACCTAAGTTTGCTGGTCAGTCAAATATTCGCTAGTTATCAAGCATGTGACATTTCTGACGATCGTAGTTTGGGCAGTTTTGTCCAAAAAAAAATATAGGGAAAATTAACAATTCCTAAAACAAAAAAAAAAAAAAAAAAAAAAAAAAAACCTTAGGTTTTCTACGGTCTCCTCGTTCCTTGTACCCATCATTTGCAAAGTCAAAGACTGAAGTTCTCCCCATTCCTTGTATCCATCCTCCGCAAAGTCGAAGACCTAAATTCTCTGTCGATTGAGGCACGAATTAAAAAACAAGAAAACCAAATGCTTCTTTCTATGTTTGCAGAGACCCAAATTCTTCGCCGGTCGAGCAAAGCGAGGAGCAACAAAAATTGAGTCGTGATGATGACCGTGTAGCGATTTGGTTGAGAAGTAGTGGGGGAGAAGAAGGAAAAAAAATAAACATCTAAATGAATAACCTAACTTAATTAATTTAGAATTTTTGCTTTTTTCAAATCACAAATTTCTGACAAAATTGCTCCCATTTTAATCACTTAGAAAATGTCTTGCTAGCAAACTAAGGTTCTCTATAGAGATTAACTTGATCACTTTGGGTTCTTATTTGACACAAAATTCACTTCGGATCCTTATTTGAAACAATTGGTCCACTTCAGGTCCTTATTTAACACAAAGTTCATTTTGGGTCATTATTTGAGAAAATAAATTCACTTCGGGTCCTTATTTGGAATTTTCCCCTTTTTTTTTTTTAACTTGATTACCACAGGTACACATAACATTGATACGTGAATTATAATCAATTCAATAAATATGTCACCATTATAGATTTGGCATTATGTACATTAAAGCCATGTTTATTCCAATGCAGCTCATTTATAGTAGGTTAGTTATTATCTTAATATGCTTGATTTAAATAAGAAATTGTTGACATTGATTTAACTTTAAATATTTTAAATTTTAAATTATATATATATATATATATATATATATATATATATATATATATATCTTGAAGATGACAAGTTTTTTGTATTAAGATGCAAGGTTTAGTTTTTGTAAAATTTATTCAAAGTTAATCTATCGCTTTTCAATCTACCTAATAAAAGTTAGCACTGGACCTGCCTAATGTGCCTGCCACAAAAACTCCTAAAATCATTATATCAAAGTTTAAAGGGAACAAATTATTTACTTTTGTTAAAAAAAAATAATGTTTAATATAACGGCCTAAATAGAAAAGGATCATTACCAAAACAGTGGTTACTTCTACACAATCTTGAGTTTATAAGGCAGTAATTGTTAATATAGACGGATGCGTATTGTAAAGACAATTAGGCTTTCAAGGCAAATCTTGGTTGAATTTCGATTAATCAAGATCAATGTTCTCTTATTTAATTCAAATTGACGGTGAGAAGTGGTCTTAAAATACAAAAGTTGCTGATTTTCTTTTATCTCTTGGGCACGGAGGATTTGTTTTTTCTGTTGGAGAAGATAAACATCTACGTTTTGACTAACACCTGAGCGTGTGAGCGATTGTAATTATTTAATTCTCATAGTTCTCTCTCTAGAGCAAATAATGACCCTTAGATCGAACCTCGTAAATCTCACGTGTTTCTTATTATTCAGCGTTTCGGTTTATTTAATTGCAAGATCCAATAACTCCCGCATGCAATTACCATAGTAATTAATATCAAAACAACACGTGAGTGGAAGGTTTTTACTATTCTTTGTTGTTTTAAATTCATAAATCCATAGAAAAATTGAATGAAAAAGATTGAGATATTGAGTTATCTAAACTAAACATAATCTTTATATTTTTGCTTTAAATTGAGGTACATGCAGAAGTTGGTTTGTCAGTCATCTTTACTATAGCATTCTAGGTCATCGCTTGAGGTATTACTGTAATGGAGATAGAGGCCTTTGCTATATTAAGTGCTCGCAATCTTGACAGGTAAGTATTGATGAGACTTTCGTTTCTATTTATATGCTTGAGTCATCTTTTTGTAGTATGATAAATTATAACATCTTGGATACGACATTTTGAAATTTATTAATAAAAGTGGCATGATAACTTGTGATAATCTTGACAAAAAATGACGATGGATATGAGTTGCTAAGAAAGAATTCTTAATACTCTGCCAGATCATTTATATGAAATTCTTCAATCTTACACAACTCCTAGAAGTATTTGGAATGCCTTGAAGACCAAATATGATACTAACAAACAAGGTACGGATAGATTTACCGTTTTGAAATATTTTGAATGGGAAAATTACCAAAAAAATCATAAACTTATTGTAATTATGTCAATTCGGTCCTAAACTTATTTTTTTCTTACCAATTGAGTCATAAACCTTTTACAATTATTCACGATCAGTCCATCCGGCCAAAATTGACCGGCTGGCGCTAACGTGGCTGGGCGCGAGCTCGCCTCACGGTCGCCATGCGAGGCGAGCCCTCGTCAGATTCGGTGAGAAGGGCCTCGCCAAACACGACGGCACCTCGCCGGATATGGCGAGGGCTCGCCTCGCCCAGCAACCACGAGGCGAGCCCTCACCAGATCCAGCGGGGGCTCGTCCCGCCGTCGCTAGGTGCGAGCTCGCCAGATCGCCTTAGTCCGGCAATTGGCCAGCCTGGCTGATCGCCAAAGCCAAGGGAAGGAGGAGGGAGGAAGAGGGAGAAGGGAAAAAAAGATTAAAAAATTAATAAAAAATTTTCAAAAAATAAAATATTATTAAAGAAAAGCTTGCCGGCCATTTCACCGCCATGTCGGGCCCGCCGGCCAATTTTAGCCAAATGGACTGATCGGGAATAATTGTAAAAGGTTTAGGATTCAATTGGTTAAAAAAATAAGTTTATAACTAAATTGGCATAATTGCAATAGGTGTAAGACTTTTTTTGGTAATTTTTCCTGTTACCATAATTAATGAAAAATGTGTTTCTAAATTAATGACTATGTAGAAAGAACCACTCATCTTAATAATTATCTCTTTCTTATGTAATTACAAGCTTTGCTCACGATAAGAGATCTAACGGTCAAGATGATTGTCGGTGATGTAATGATTATTAAAATTTGAAAGGTTTAATGCCTCAACCACTTAGCATGCGTTTGGGAGAGTTTTGGCATTGTATCTAGATAAAGTACTTTGCCTCTAAAGATTTTCTTCTAATGCAAATATTATTTGGTAATCAATGGGAGACACACTTTAGAAAGCAATTGGTAAAATTGAAAAACACTTTAGCCGAACTTCTTTCTATGAAGTAGCAACTCAGAGCATGCTACTGCGGGTAGGGGTGGCAAATGGGTGGGTCGAGTCTAAAATGGATCGACTCATATTTGACCCATTTAACTCATTTTGATCCATATTCTTGTAATATAAATCTAGTGACCTATACCCGACCCGACTCGTATCCGACCCATATCCGACCCAACTCGTATTGTTAAAACCTATTAATATTCTAGGAAAACCCACTTATACTATATGTTAATTGGATTAAAACTTCAAATTAAATTAAAAATAGTAAATAAAATTTTAAAAAAAGTTTTAAAAAAAACCTATAAATTGAAATATTTATAAAAAAGAAAGAAAAAAAGAAAAGAAAAAATTGAAATATGATAAATAATTATAATTTCGATTTTTTATTAAAAAAGTATTTTTATAAAGTTAAAAAATGCCATGGGTTTAAATTTTAAAATGTGTTTCCTAATAACCCATTTAGACCTATTTCTTTTTGTGTTTTACTTTTTCAAACCCATTTCGACCCATATTTAACTTTCAGTTGATCATATTTGACCCATTTAACTAAAAATGGGTCATAATATAGGTTTATGACATATTGTGCCAGCTTTACTGTCGAGACCTTATAGGAGTTTCGTCAAAGAGAACTTCTTATAAGAGTAACGTCAAAGATCAAGAGCACCATTACAAGGTCGTGAAATCAAGGCTGATGGACACAAACAAATCCGGCGCAAGGCAAAGTGTCAAAGAGAATGTTATGATAGATCAAGAGCACCATTTCTTGTCATGCTTGGATCACCGTGTCTCGGGCATTTGTAGCTCGTACCACGTTCATCGATATGAGCGTGTTCAAGAAATTCACGCGGGACTTCAGCTGACAGATCAAGAGATATCGAGTTAGCCAATAGTCTAAATGATTTCTTAAGCTCTGTGAGGTATCTCATAGTCTTGGATGATGTATGGATGACTGAACATTGGGACATTTTACGAAGGCTTTGCCAAAGACCGGTATCAGAAGGCAGGACATCAAGAACAAACCAAACCATAGAGACTCTCCACGTCTGCAAGTTGGTGATCTGCGTATGCACAAACCAAACCATATGCTGAGAATATTACCCATGAGCACCGAGACGAATCATCTCTAAAGAAGCTACTTCATGTTGTTTTAAGGACATCAAGAATGAGTGACACTTGCTACCAGGTTGAGTTGGCTTGATGATTCTACATTTCATCGGTTTCAGTGGCCAAAAATTGAATGCTGCATACCTGTGGAGAAAAAAAGAACAAGGGAAAAACAAGTGATCTTAGGCTAGGGAGTGTGACCGACGCATAACGAGAGCACGGGAAATGGAGGCCCGTCCCAAAAGAACTAAACCAGAAGAGAATCAATTAAAACTGATCATGTTCGACCATCGAAACCCATGAAATGGAGGACTGTGCCACCATGCCGACTCCCCTTCGTTCGCAATGTGTGAGATTGATCGCCTGGATAGACAACTACATAGAGAGTCTCTATATTCTTTGATTTCGTTTCCCATAAGATCAGTATCACAACCAATCGAATGAGGTCTACAAGTTTAAGTAATATCCAATCTGATAGTTTACTAAATAGTTAGATAATTATTTAACAACATTTTGAGGAAAGATATTAATAGATATGTGTAGTTGCCATGTCGTGCCTAAACAATAAAATGTGATCGGGAAATGCACCTAAGATCAAATATTACGAATGGGAAGTTCAAACTTTCCTTTTGATGCTGCGATCACATAAAAACATAAGTTTTGAGGTTCAATAGCTAAATACATGGCAATTAGATCATGAGCCGCGATCATAAAGAGCTTAACGCTAGAATAGAAAATCGAATTAATATAATGAATTCAGAAGCATCAAAACACATCAAAATGATATCAGCCATACTTAATAATAGAAGTATTACGCAAAAATATGTGAAATTGTTCCTCCTAAAAAGATTATTCCATAATAAATGGGCAATAGTTAGGAGAGCCCGACCAGCAGAAGCAAGTTATTAGGTATCTAAGGAGAGTCCAGCCAAAACCACACATGCAAGTTTCCCTGTGGATGGCTCATATGTGATGACTTCTCCGAATTTGCATGATCCAGCAGACCGATCGTTAAGTGGGGATGCTCCCTCCAGCATGAGCAGACTTTTTTTGGAACTAGCTAGGGATGGGCACCACTATTCCAGCCCAAATCTAGCTAGGACCTTGGGATGCATTTAGTTGTCTTAAATAAGACTCGGAGATCTTCCTCAGCCCATGTCACCCTTCGCTCATTCATTCGGTGCCCTTCCAGATGGGGCATCCTCTTACACTATCACTCTGGCTATTCTCATGAAGATCGTCATATGTGTCCTCAACTTCGGTTGCCACTTGCTAGTGTTATAGAGCAAAGAAAAAGCCCATCTAAACTTTTGTTTATTGGCTATCACAATGTACAAAGTCACATCACATGTATATGGGCTTGTGAGACGGGTGGATCGAATCGAAAAGGGTTCAACCCAAATTCACCCATTAAACTCTTAATGACTCATTAAAAATCCATTTAAGACTCATTAAGTTCTTAAATAAACCCATTTAAACTTATCTTTAAGATCTAAGCGACTCATTGATGACCCAAACCATTAAATAGGACTTAAAATATGGATTTTAGATTCATTTCATCACTTGGACATGTATATAAAAAGTATATAAACTTTACTATCGAATATTTAAAGGCGAGACGAAATCTAATTTCAATATTATGCGAGACTTCATAGAATCGAGTAAAATCTCGAAGATAGATCTCTTATAACTTATGAAATTGATCGTCGTTATTTTCTTCTGCGACAATTCTTTCTTGTTCTTTTTTCACGATTGCCAACAAGCTCAGGAATATTGGGTCAGTTTTTACTGAGAACTTGGGGGTTTTTTTTTTTTTTTTTTTTTTCCTATTTTTAACCAAAAGCGAACCCGGGGTAAACGGGAGGCGCGCATCTCCTTTTACCGAGCCGGCACTCTCGCGCACGTAATACTCTCTCTCTAGCTCGCTCGCAGATTCGCGCCCGCGAGGAGGAGGAGGAGGAGGAGGTTAAAAAAAAGGTCGGCCGGTGACAAGGACAACATGGGGGGGGACGTCTGATTAAAGCAACACACCCCAAGATTTGATTAAAGCAAAACACGGGAAGAGAGAGAAGAGACGACGCGATGAGAAAGGAGAACCTTCTTCGCTGCCACTTGTGCTGTTCCACCTTTTGCGCGCTTCCCCGTCTTCTTCCTCCGGACCGGCAGAGGCACCACATCGCCGCGAGCTCATGGCGGCCGGCTCCGGCGCCGATCGCCTGATCCGTAAGATCCACGGCTGCTTCCGCCCGCCTCCTCCTCCTCCAGGTCGGTGCTCCCTCTTCTCTCTCTCTCTCTGAGTGGCGTGTTCCGCGATCCGGAACTGAAGAGCTCGCCGCGCTCGGTTTTGTCGCGTGACGTTTTCTGATTCGGGAGCAGTCCGTTGTGGTTCTCGCGTTGGAGAGTTCTTCGAGTGACGAGCAATTGGAGCGGAGGTGAGACTGCTCGTGGCCTCTGCTTTCCGGAATTTGTGCGTTCGGAGCCTGTTGCGTGCCTGATCCTCTTGGATAGTTCGCGTGATTAGTTAGTACTGAGCGTGAAATCGCCAATCTCTGGTGGGAGATGAGAACTTACTAGTGCGGTAATTCGTGAGAGTTCGAAGAGCAGTGAAGGTTTATGATGTGGAGTTCGATGTGGATCTGGATGTCACGAGCTGTTTGTTAGTTCTCTTCGTGTTAATTGCGATGGTTGTCCTTCGTGTCGGCTTTCGAGTACTTGAATTTGATCGCTTCCAGAGAGGTCGAATGATGTGCCGGTTCTTTTCCTTGTGACTATGTTCGAGTGAAAGTAGGAAACGCTTTACCTACAAAACTTTTTCGACCTGTGTTGTATGGCAATGGTTTCGTTGAAATGATCACTGGTTCAGGCTTCTTCACCTGCAGTTTGCCTGGAGAAGTCCTTCTTACTATCTCCGTGCACGCTGTTCATTGCCATCTTATACTTACAGGTCCAGTTTCTTTTGTGAGGCACTTCTCGTACAAGGACATAAAGAAGGCAACGGACAGTTTTTGCAGGATCATCTATAGCGATTCTCATGGGGCGGCTTACAGAGCCAACTTCGATGATGCTGGGCTTGCTTTGGTTAAGGAGGTTAAGGAATTTGATCAGAGTAAAGAGGTCTTCTACAGAGAAGTGCAGCTCTTAGGCCGTTTGCATCACCGCCACCTCCTTGCACTTAGAGGGTTCTGTATGGGGCAAAAAAGGTGGGCCCTCATCATTTGGGCGAATTTTGAAAACTTTTGTGCTGTACTTCATTACAAGATTTTGTCTATGAATGTGGGCAACTGCTTTTTTAAATTTCTCTCCTGTTGGTCATCTTGCTTGTTCATCCAATTTACCTTAATTTAGCAAGTATCCCTTTTCCTGTGATTTAGAAAAAACGATATCTATTCTACATAGTGGCTTATCTTCTACTGAATGAGAAATTGAACCCTCTCTGTTTAGCTGGAATCCTCACAATTGGATAACAAATGGTTCTACACCTTGCAGTTTGTTAGTGTTTGACAATGTCGAGAACGGAAGCTTGAAGGATCATCTCAATGGTAATTGTCAGTTAAAACATTTTCTATGTATTGGCTTGATAAAATTTGGTCTAAAGAGGGGTGTTCTTTGCAGATCCTCTTAGGACTCCTTTGAATTGGAGAACGAGATTACAGATAGCCAATGGTGTAGCTGCTGCATTGGTAAGTCAAGGAATTATTGTAACTTTAAACTTTAATTTTCATTTCTTACGTGGGAAAAGAGACAAATCAAATTGGGAGGCTTTCCTAAAATATGAAACTGCTCAATTAGTGTACCCTGCAATCTTGAATGGTCTATGGTAGACATGATCAAAAACCTTACGTGAATCTCGCCGGAGAGCTAGTTACTAGAAGACCTGAGACATTGACCATATGTTTAGAACTTGTCCTTGGTAAAAGTATCATAATCCTGGATGATCGCAAAATCATGAATGGACATATTGACATTATCAAGCTTTTGGTCTGCATGTTTTTTTATCTGTTGAATCAAATGACTTACAAGTCTTAGCACTACAAGATGCATTAGGCCAATCCTTCTGTCATGCTGAATTTGCTGGGAGGAAACTAGCTCCGTCTTATGCGTACACAAGATAGTAGTTTGTTTTTTCACGGAAAGTCTGATTTCAAGTTGACAGAGTCTCAATCTGTCTGCAGGAATATTTGCTCCTATTTAATGATCCCCCAGTATATCATGTATCTGTCAACTCAAGCAATGTCATGTTGGATGAGAACTTCATTGCCAAGGTAGGGAATTGTTTCATTTCTTTCATAGTTTTAGTCCAGCATCTTCTTTGCCTTTTCTGAATCAGACTAGAGTTAATCTCAATTTACAAGTTTTTGGAATTCAATCAAGTTGATACACTGTTGCCGTGTAGTCAAAAGCAAAAATGACATTTTCCTTGATTATCTCAGCTATCAGACGTTGGTTTTCTTGGTTACTCTGGGAATCACACAGGAACTCCTCATCCAAAAGGTGATCTGTCGTCACCATACACATTGTCCTTGCAATGATATGAATGCGCATCCAATTCCCTTAAATTAATATTTTTCAAATCCCTCATTCTCGTTGCAGATTGTATTGAGGCGGAATCCAGAAACATCATTTTCCAGCTCGGCGTGCTGATGCTGGAACTCATCACTGGGCAATCATCAGAAGATGGAGGCGCCAATCTGATCCAGTGGGTTCATGAATATCATTTGGGTAGCTCCATTTATAAGCTGATAGACCCAGATCTTGGAAATGACTATGATTCAAGGGAGCTAAGAAATCTCCTGGAGGTAGCGAGACTATGTATCAAATCGAGGGACAAACCGGTGCTGTCGGCTGCTAGACTGTTTCGGTATCTCCAGAAGAAGATAGATAATCCAGTCAGCTAGTCCTTGAAGCCATTCGTTTACACTATTTTATTGGCTGTGTAAATTCATGCCTATAATCTCTATAATAGCTGTATCTTCTCTTCTTTCGTTTTTCCCGTTTAATTTCTTTTCATTTGAGAATCAGATGATGATAAAACACATGCGAGGGCATGGTGCTGGGTATCTGATGTTACGCAGGTTATAGCAAATAATGAAAATCTCTAGCACTTGATAATTGTCTTTGAAACGCCAAAACCCAAGGTGTCCCTCTGAATCATCTACCCTGCTCTTCACTATCAGATGCGACTTGCGATTCACCGGTTCTATAATGCGAAAACGCAATGGAATCGTTCACTTTTACGGCACCGAAAGAAGGATTTTTTTATGACTATATTTCTTTTTGTAGTCCAATCGATTCTGTAGATCCTATACCCAGTTAAATTTATCCATTAAAAAAACGTACATTTTTTTTTTATCTTTTTGTGGGGTGACGGATGAAATTGCTAATTTAGACAAAGGAAAGCATCCGATGCTTAGGAAGGAATCTTAATCATACAACATGCAATTGACTAGTTTTGTTGCTTTGTTGCATGTCCACCCGACAGCAAGTCGACGTCGCCGACGCTACTTACCCATTTTTCATCATCGGTTTCTTTTGTCCTTTGTCCTCGCTCGTTCTTTAATTCCATCACCTCCACCTTCTCACGTAATCCCCAGAGAGAGACACACACACCGATATCGCCTTGAAAATTGAATTTTCTTTTCCTTGGTTCGATAAACCTTTCCCCACAGAGACAGAGAGAGATTCCTTCGCCTCGTAATCGATTGGGAAGATGGAGGACGAAGAAGGGTATCGGCGATGCGCTCCTGTGCTCGTTGCTGGCAATCGTCGGCTTTGATTCGGGAGAATTGAGCTTCGTGAGCTCTGTGTGCTTGATGATGTCTTTATTTTCTTTCAGCACTCGTTCTCCGTGTGGCATTTGTGTTGAGTTGTTAGGATTCAGCTTGCTTCGTTTGCGTTCTTTCCTTTTGTGGGAAATTTAAACCTAGCAGGGAGAGCGAGCGGGAGTTTGTTGTTTCGGTTGCGGCTGATGAATGCTGGCTTTTTTATTTCTTTGGGTCTACTTGCATGTGGTGGGCTAGCTGCTTCTTGATGGCTTTATATTAAACCTCGTTCTGATCATGGAGTGGAAATTTCTTCTCGTGCCAATCGAGTCCTTGTGGTCATATGTACATGTGTGAGGACTGTAAGGACGGTGGTTGTGCAGCAGCCTGTGCAGCATTGTATTTGCTGCATTGCAGTTCATAATCGATTTGTTGATCCCTATTGTTTGTGCATTGTAACTGATCGTTTTGATGGCTCTGACAGTTCTGCGGTGAGTGTTGATTTCATCGCGCAGGCTGTCCGTGTCCTCCTTTGCAACTATTTTCTTAGCATTACTTGGATCGAGCAATTGGATATGTGCTCTGTAGTTTATGCAGATGCAGCCTATTGGCTATTTCATCGGATGAGGACCAGTTTATTTTTTTCCTTGTGGTAGAGCTAGATGAGAATTGTACACTGTTGAGATGACATTCGATCTGCAAAGCCATCCTGATTTTTCTATGCTCCTGCTTCAGGTCAGGAGTATCTGTAAATGTTCCGACAATGAGAGGCTGTTGATTGCATTACTGAAGTTTGCTGTAATTTAACTTCCAGGAAAGGATGGTGGATTTCCCTTAAGAGGTAATGCCAGGTTGGACTTGTAAAACAATTTACTAACTTGTAAAAGTTGGCTCATGATTGCTGCGAAATGTTCATGGCCTGAAATTGGAAGCAATTTGTGTGTAGTTCAAGATATAACAACTTTCTTTTGGACTATTTTGTTTTTTTTATTTCCTTCCACCCTTTGTTTCTACTATGAGGTGCAAGAACGTGGTAGCAATGGTCACAACCATCTTTTACTGGCAGGTTCTATTGATTGACACGATCCAACAGGCAGAATGGGCATCTCTGGGAAATGGATCAAAGGCTTGGTTGGTTTGAAAAAATCACAAAAATCACCTTCAAATAAGGATGAAGAGGTGGGTGTAAGGCTGGGTTCGTGCTACCCTACTGTTGAAGTTTGTATGTGCATCGTTGTGAGCATGGTGGGCTAGGGGCTCCTGACTGAGCTAATTCAGTGTGAAACAGTCTCATTATGGGTGAATGAGCGAAGTATAGGTAGTACCTTGTAACACCCTTCAACAGAGCCACAAAATGAAATGTAGAGCTTTTCCTGGAGGGACTCCTCTTTCACTGGATTTTATGTAGGATGTGTGGTGCTCTGCGAAGTCAATAAGTTATCCAGACCTTTGTCAAAGTGGAAAGGTCTGAATACTGAGAAGATACTGTTCAAGTCTGCAATATATGAAGTAAACCTCTGGACGAGTATTGCCTAAAGACAGACTATGACTGCATGATATTCACATGCTGAGCAATAATCTCTTCTTTTCTTTGAAGTCATGTTGTCCTAGCTTGAATATCACTCCTTTTATGATCTTTGTAGGGTTTTTGAATTTCAGCCTCTTAATAACTACAGCATGATTTTGTACCCTTTACAGAAGGTGAATGGTAGCCAATCACATTCCAAGTCTCTGTGCTCTGCTAACTGTTCAGTTGGTACGGAGACCGAAAACATCCACGACCAGCTTAATTGCACTTATGCTTCTCATGTTGGGGCTGCAAATAAACATTTCATCTCTGATGCTGCTTGTAGTCTTTCCACCTGCTTTGATGTACAGAAAACTGATCATCACCAGCAAATTTTAAGAGAAAAGTTGGCTGCAACTCGCATCCAAACAGCTTTCCGGGGTTTCCTGGTATTGATTTTTGCAGCCAGTTCGATCTACATATGATCTTCAGTCTTTATTGACCTGATGAGAGTCTCTTGAATAGAAGATTTTAGTAATTCCCAAGATGATTGATGGCATGCTCGGTCAGGTCAAAAGAAGTCGCTTCAGGAAGTTAGCAAAGCTCCTTTGTTCTGCTCAGTTATTTTATCAATTTCATTTTCCCACTTGTCATATATTTAATTGACAACCAAGGAATAGTATGGAAATGTCAAGGCATTTCAAGTGAATGAAAGTTCACGTGGAATGATCATGGCAAACAGTGAATTGAGAGCATGTTATGGATTTGTCTTGTAAGTGGTTGGCAAAGTTATGCTGGATAAGTATTTCATGGGTTCAACATATTCATGAAATGATCATCATGACATGACAATTACTTCACCAGTTAATGTATTCGGTATCTGAGTCAAAATTCTTAAGGGCATTTCTCTTACAATCTTTTGAAACAGCATAAATGGTATCATGATATCTGACAGAACATATGAAGGTACCTCTACTTACAAATATCTCTTCTTCCATAAGGTTTTTCTTTATGATCACCCGCTGCTACTGCAGAGTATCCTAGTCAGTCACATCTTTCTCTTTCTATGAAACTAAATGACAAGCCAATTTAATCGATCAGGATGTCAACGGGAACTTGTAAAAATGGCTGTCTAATAGATGTTTTACTAAGAGCTTTTGATGAACTGAAAGTATTGGCAGAGTTATGGTTATATCTCACACAACTGAGTCTCATTGGTCAGTTTCATGGCTTCTGCACCAGGCAAGAAGAGCTTTAAGTGCTTTGAAAGGGTTGGTGAGGCTTCAGGCCCTTATCAGAGGTCATTCTGTGAGAAAGCAAGCTGCAATGACACTGCGTTGCATGCAAGCTTTAGTCAGAGTTCAAGCCCATGTACGGGCAAGGCGGGTGCGACTAGCATTGGAAAGTCAAACAGCAGAACAGAAATTTAAGCAACAAACTGCAAAGGAGGCTCAAGCTCAGCAAATTGAAGTATGCTGCTTTTATTGCAATTCTCATATTGACGGGTCTGCATTTTCTTCCACCTCATTCATCATAGACGAGGAACTTTCATTTTTTTAATGTATATCAATGACACAAATATATAACCAGTGCAATGTCAGCAGTACAAAGCTGCATCTTCAAGGTCTAGTTCTTGTGTTAATCCATTTAGAAATTATAATGATTACAGAACATCATGCTTAACCACAGAGGGACCACATATGCAGCAAAGGGAATCATTCAAGTACTGCGACTTCTTAAATTAGTTTGATGCAACTACCACAGTAACTGATGGGAGATAACAACTTATCAGATTTTCTCTAGATAGTTCCGATTATTTCACTTTATTTGCTGTCTTAAGGAGTCAGTCACACTCTCCACATGTTGAATGGATGCCACCGGATGTAGGTCCTGGACAACATCAATAGTGGTTGAAACCGTTTGGGAGGGATGAAGTTTTAGAACTTCTACTTAATGGCTTTCCCTCCTAACAATGAAAATGAAAAACATAATGTATAAAAATCATGAAATGTTTATATATTTTGGAATGTTTAAGATGCTTCGTGTTAATTTTATTTCCTCATCTTCACCGGCGGTGCTATTTTGTTTGAGAACAGAATGCCTCTAATTATGGTCTCAGTGTTAAATTGTTAAATGATGAACAAAATTCTGCCACATGAACGTAGGAATAACTATTTACATGGTTATGCGCTTGTTTTAATGAGTGTTTTCGTTTCTCGCATTTGAACAGGAAGGTTGGTGTGACCGCATAGGATCTGCAGAAGAAATTCAAGCCAAGTTAGTGAAGAGGCAGGAAGCTGCAGCTAAGCGCGGAAGAGCCATGGCTTATGCTTTAGCTCATCAGGTTAGCTATATTTGATATTACCATGGATGTGTCTGTGAACTATGCTTTTCCTCCTTCTCTGGTGATATCAGATTTTAAACTCAGTTTGATTAGAGCATGTCAGATTTTAAACTCCGTTTTAGGCTACCAATTTAAGTGTGTAGACTCAACAGAAAGGTAAATTTTAGACGGAATAATTAATCTAAGAGCCCAATTAAATTCAATACGTTACAGTTCAGCCTTCACCTAAAATGGATTTGTTCTTCGTAGCTTATAGTAGTTTCAACTTTCAGTGCAAAAATTTGCATTATTGTTTAGTTTCCACATGAATGTGGTACAGGATGCATCTTCTCTGGTTAGCTTGATATTTGCATCATCAAACAATGAAGTGCACCAGGATTGTCTATGCCTTAAAATGTATGTTCACATCACTAAGTTGCATGCTAAATGCGAAATGAACGAAATTAATTTTGTCTTACAGGGTGCATGAATACATAAATACCCATTTTCTTACTCACAATTTACTGTAAACTAAGCAGATTTCATGAATACATAAATACCCATTTTCTTACTCACAATTTACTGTAAACTAAGCAGATTCTATAATATGTGCTTAGGGAAGTGGACTTTATGCACAATCGCCATCTTGTCTCAACTATGCTGTGTCATTTTCTGCATGGTTAGAACCTGAGACCATCACTACAATCAAAATACAATCACAATGTAGCACTGAGTTTCATGAACCTAAAACTCTCTTATGCAGTGGCAATTACAATTTCCTTGTTTTCACTTCACATTGGCCTTCTGTTTTTTTTTTCCCCCTCAATGCAGTGGCAAGCAGGATCAAAACAGCAGGCAGCACCTACAGGGTTTGAACCCGACAAAAGCAGCTGGGGATGGACCTGGTTGGAGAGATGGATGGCAGTTCGTCCGTGGGAGAACCGAGATGGAGTGACAATTCAAGAAAGTGGCTCAGCGCAGAGTGCGGATGACACTAGAGCCCAGTGGAAGTCTGCCAGCAAGAAACCGGGTTTGACAAATCTTTGCAATCAGAAAAGAGAGTCTTCTCAGACTAACGATGTTGTCCCTTCACCTAATAAGTCATTGAATACGATGCCCTCTGATCAGGCAGTCCCTTCCAAGCCAGAGTCAAAGCCTGTCAATGATGGAATTCAATTGACCAAAGCCAGGCCTGGTCGTAGTTCAAGATCGCAAAGTAATCCTAAAGAGAGATCAGTGCCATCTGATAAACAGGCAAAGAAGCGATTCTCTCTGCCTAATTCTGGTAAACTCCCTTGCTCTCCCTCTGTCTCTATCACAGATCCACACACGGACGTGTTCATGCGAATAGAGGGATGTATGAATTGCATTGAACAACTGCTGTGGTTGTTAAAAAAATTTCCGCTTACAAACGTCAGGCTTGCAGTGCACATCCTCTACCTATGATGCTGTGTTCGCATGTCTAATATGCCTGGTGGCCAGTCTTGCTTATAAACTCGAATTACTGTGATCACAGTCCATCATCGGGAATTAAGCTCATCTTTCAGTTAAATTGATTTTATCAGGATCGGCTGTCGGGGCACCAACTGCTAAAAACCCTAGCAGAACTGCTGCATCGAGAAAATCGGATCCACCGGCAAGACGTGTTTCCGAGGCGAACTGATTGGTAACCTCTCAAATTATGAAGAACAAAATGTCCAACCCTCATTCCCACTTTGAGGCTTTGTACATGATGCCCGAATTGCAACAGACGCAAGCAATTGCTTTCAACCACGCACACCTTCCTCTCCCGTGACTTGTCAAGACTTTTTTGGCAAAAGGTGGCAGAGCAGAAGAGATTGATTGGGCTTCTTGGCGTCCGCAGCTCTCGCTCTAGTACCTGTCAAGAATGCATCTCATCTTTTCCTTTTCCAGTTTTGGTTTTTACTCGCCCGTGTACTCGTTGAGACGACGTAGTCGCTGTTTTCGGATCTATTTGGTTGCTGAAGGGATCGAAATTTCCTAGAGTCGTGACTTCTCTTTTGGGTCCGTCCAATTCCTACACTGCCCCCTCCTCTCCGTCCTGGAAAAAGGAAAAAAAAAAAAAAAAAAAAAAAGAGAGAACGAACGACTTGATGTGAATTCCTCCGTCGCGGTCGATGACCGGGGGGGTGGGGCTTCGAATCACGACGACCTTATCTTCGGATTCCTTTCGCGGGGCTACGTGCTACGTATCAATACCCCCGCTCTGAAGCAGCGGCCGAGCGGGGACAGGCAGCGCAACAGGACAGCCACTTGCCTCCCTTTTCACGCACGCGGGGTGTCCCAGATCTCCGATCTGTCCGATCTGTCAGTAAGCGAAGGCAATTTCCCCTCACCCATCCCACGACCAAAATTAATGGGGGTCAAATTTGACCATTACGTAATTATGAATTTATCCGAAAATCTATTTCCATAATCAGGAGATTAGAAAATTCAGCCTTTGCGATTGTTTTTTTTTGAAGTAAATTGCAGTCCATTCTTTTTACAAGAGCGGGGGGGAGAATTCCCAGCAGTATAAAGCAAAGAAATAAGAAAAACAGTCCAAGAAAAGGAAGAAAAAGAACCAAATCCCCAACCCCCCTCCCCCCCCTTCCGTCACGCCGTCAGGGGGAGAGAGAGAGAGAGAAAGGGGCCCTCCTCCGTACCCACCCTCAACCCCTCCTCAAACTCTCTCCATCGCCATCACTCCCCTCCTCCTCCTCCTCCTCCTCCCTGCCTTTCCCTCCATCTTCCTCCATCCCATCCCTTCCGTCTCCATCATCTCCATCTTCCCCACCACCAAAACCTCTCTCTCTCTCCATCTCTATACCCTTATGCCCTCCCACCACCTCCAAATCCAAACCCAAACCCTAACCCCAACCCCCCACCAATCTCGGATCTCCGTCTGCAATTTCTCTTCATCGTCGCCGTCGTCGTCGTCGTCGTCGTCACCATCATCATCCGCATCTTGTTCGGCATTGATCGGGATCTTCTAAATGTACAGATCTCCATACATTCTGTCCCTCACCCTCCTCCTCTCCCTCTCCCTCCTCTTCTTCCTCGGGCCCCGCCTCCTCGGCCCCGCGCCGCCCCTCCCCCTCCCCATCTCCGCCTCCGACGAGCGCGACGACCTCTCCCTCCTCCGCCGCGCCTCCTCCCCGACCTCCCCCTCCCGCCTCTCCTCCGCCTCCCGCCGCCCCAAGATCGCCTTCCTCTTCCTCACCAACACGCCGCTCCACTTCGCCCCGCTCTGGCAGCGCTTCTTCTCCGGGTCCCCGCGCCACCGCCGCCTCTTCAACGTCTACGTCCACGCCGAACCCTCCTCCAACGTCTCCGCCCCCGCCGACGGCGTCTTCGCCGGCCGCTTCATCGCCGCCAAGCACACCGCCCGCGCCTCCCCGACCCTCATCTCCGCCACCCGCCGCCTCCTCGCCACCGCCATCCTCGACGACCCCGCCAACACCTACTTCGCCCTCGTCTCCCAGTACTGCGTCCCGCTCCACTCCTTGGCCTACGTCTACCGGTCCCTCTTCGAGTCCCCCCGCTTCGACCTCACCGACCCCGATGCCTCCCGCAGCCACGGCGTCCTCCTCCGCTTCCGCAGCTACATCGAGATCCTCTCCCGGTCCAAGAGCCTCTGGACGCGGTACACGGCCCGAGGGCGGTACGCGATGCTCCCCGAGGTCCCGTACGAGCAGTTCCGGGTCGGATCCCAGTTCTTCGTCCTCACGCGCCGCCACGCCCGGGCCGTCGTGAGGGACCGCAAGCTCTGGAAGAAGTTCCGGCTGCCCTGCTACCGGCAGAACTCGTGCTATCCCGAGGAGCATTACTTCCCGACCCTCCTGTCCATGGAGGACCCGGGCGGCTGCACGCATTACACGCTGACCCGGGTCAATTGGACGGGCACCGTCAATGGGCACCCCTACACCTACCGGCCCCCGGAGGTCTCCCCCGACCTGATCCACCGGCTCCGCTCGTCCAATTACTCGGAGTCGTACCTTTTCGCGAGGAAGTTCTCGCCGGATTGCTTGGAGCCGTTGATGAGCATCGCCGACAAGGTCATTTTCCGCGACTGATCTCTTTTGCTGCTCAGGTGAGTGAGTAAGAATCGATCCAAGTTTCCAACTTTTCCTTCTCCTTTTCCGATCGGTGTCTTTACCGAGTCTGCTGCGAGTTGACCCGAGTCGGGGGTTTGGCGGGTTGGGTCCGACTCAGCGAGTCCTGTCGGTGACTCGGTTGTTGGTGGCTTTTCTTGAGTAGGCGATGGGTGGTTCTAGCTAACCCTGGAAAGTTTGGATCTTTTGGCGATTCTTGGCCTGGTCAATCGGCATTTGTTGGTTGTTTGATTTTTGGCAGGATTCGTTTGATTAGAAGCTGTCTAGCGAATATTTTAGGTCGGATGATCCTCTCTCTTTTTTTTTCTGAATAATTTTTGGACGTATGATCGCTTGATCTCTTCCCTTTTACTTAGCTGGTGTTCATTACTTAGATGCATCTTTTGTAAGTAGTTGTCCAATTCCCAGAATGTGCAGTGCACCACCGAAGGTAAATCATCTATGATGGTGCATTATTTGCTAGAAATTGCCCTTTATAAGATGGGGCCTAACAGCTGTCATGGGGATAGATTTTGATAGATCAATCTTTTCTCTTATTTGAAAGTCCTCCGTCGAAGCCTTCTTCTGTGTCTCTTTCCTCTTCTTCAGAGGTTTAAACCGTATTTGCAGGCCTTCTTGTGTGGGCAACTGGTGTTAGATTCGAGCAAGAGAGCATCCGCAGGAGAATGCATTCTGAAAATTTTGACAAATGGGTTTGAAAATAAACATGAGCTTGTTAAATTGTGTGATGATTCAGTGTGGGTGGTAGCTTTTTTGGGGGGTAATGTGCCTACATAATAGTCTGGCAGATGCCAAAGATGTTTAAACACTATATCCCAAGTATAATGCTAATAATGCTGTGTAATCTTTCGCTGTGGGAGCGTGTAAATCATGCTATTCTGTTCAATGTTCTCACTTCTTTATGATCTGCTGTCCAGTATACATTTCCCTATGGCTTGGTCCTTCTGTTGCATTTTAAAGTAAATATCCTGATTAAATGTCTTGGAACAGGTTTACAAAGATCAGGGGAAGAATTTTGTGCCCCAAAGGCTCCGAGAACAATGTTGGAGAGAATACATGGGGAAAAATGGTTTGAAGCGGCATCAACGTGCCCACGACCGAGAAAGCCTACGTACCTCCAACTTGAGCTTCTCGCATCGAAGAGACAAAAATGTAGATTATCGGATTTAAGATGTCCGAGCAGGTACTTCTATTAGAGTTTAGAGAGTGCAAAAAAAGAATTTTATGATGACAAGTGCCATGGTATGCCAGTATTGTAATTAGGCTCTTTAGAGGTAAATTACCTCCCTTTTTTGTACATAGCGTATGGGGGGAAGAATAATCCTCCTTGGTACTCTCTCTTACTCATTCAAGATGAGAGGTGAGCAAGAAAGATGGTGTAATGGGAAATTGGGAAGAGAAAAAAGCCAGACCCGATGGGGCTTTAGAGTGCAAAAGGTGAAAAGGGCGACTCCCCGAAGCTTTTTTGTTGCCTGGTGCTTTCCTTCTGCTGTTGGATAAATCTTCTTCCTAAAGTTTATTCCTGATTCCAGTTCTCTCTCTCTCTCCTCTTTGATGTGTTTGCCCTTCGGAGGTACTAGCCCGACAGGTTCCATGGGAGATTGGTCGTAGTAAGCTTTCGGATAGGTTGCGGTGTCTTGCATCAGGTGTTTTTGAATAATGCGGTAGTTTGTTGGCTAGTCTTCGTAGATTAGGACTAAAAGAACATCGTATCTCCATGCTGGAGGAGTCTAGGTTGGTGCATTCTCGCTTTCGCATTCGATTTATAATTTTATTTGCAAGTGCGGTGTTTTTAGACTGGTAAAGGGATTTTTGTTTCTGCATGGAGAGTATGTTTAACGGGTGCTCGAAGGGTACTCAGATACCGCCGTGATATTCGTCGTCTTTCTTGGGTTTTTTCTTGTCTTTCCTGGGTTTTAGAGTAATTAAATTTGCGGGCGAGGTTGTGATTTGTGGTCACCAGTTGGTGGCTGGGGAACTTAAAGAATGGTAGATGCACCGGTCTTGGAGAATTTAGTCGTACCGACATGCTGGTCGCGACGTCGCTTGGTGGCAACATCAAAGCCGTAAGCTTTGTGGGGGAAGCTCTTTGCTTCTAGATGAGGGCTCGTTTTTCTCCTTTTGACTATTGCGTTTTTTTGTTTATTTGGGAGATGATGTGCGACAGTGGAAAGAGGAAGAAACGTAACCTGTCGGTGGTGGCTTTGCTCTGTCCTTCTCCTCCTTTGTTTAATCCACCATAATAATAATGCTGGACACGGGTTTCTTTTCATTAGCCCGCTTGCTTGGACGAAGGATGAAAGGATGTTTGCTCTCTCTCTCTCTCTCTCTCTCCACTCCTTCAACACCTTTGACTTTTCGGGCGGGGTTTTGTGCTCCTTTTGGCTTTTGTCCCTTCTTTGCTTTTTTCTTTAATTATTTCAAGACGTGGGGTAGTGGGGGGGAAATCTTGAGCGTGATTTTTCAATGGACGAGATCTTGGCGTTGGGCAGGATCGGCCGAGTTGCAGATCTGGGTGAAATTAGAGCTCCGGCCATCTAGGCCGAGCTCCGCTTACGGCAAGGTGGGAACGGGCGGCGGCTCCTTCGACCATCTGCAGTCTCTCTCCTCTGGTTTGATATTTTTTGGTCTTTTTAAGTTTTTCTTCCTTTGATTTCTTTGCTGATGTGACAGTTGCGGCCCCACTCCAGCTCACATCGTCCTTGAAAAGTATAAATAATGCCAGGTCAATCGCGGCCTCAAATGTTTGATGGTGCTTATCAATGACATCTTAATAAATATTAAATGTGTCATGAAGATCAAGTTTAGAACTCTTGTGTTATTAAAAAAAAATTTATGTGAATGTTTTACGGGATCATATAAATTTTGGGTTTTATGTCTTTTGCCTTCAATGTTTGTCTATTCGAGGTCGGTGGTAGATGGCATGCGTTAGAACTGACAAAAGAACCTTGCCCCTTCTTTATTGTAATTTCCTACCATCTCAGTCCGTTTCTGTACTGACCCAAAAAAAAAAACCGAAAAGAAAACATATGTTTCTGTTCTCTTTACCTGGGATCGGATCCAACATAAATTTTGGCTTTAATTAATGTCCATGTTGGGTCCCGAAAATTTCAGCACCCAACTATGGGTAAATTCTCGAGGGTCTTGACTTCTGGTTGACCTGGGGGGCACCGACCGCGACCGTTCGATCTGGTGAGTTCTCCACCGGAACGGCTGGGATCGGCTCGCCCGAGTCGCCAGGCGACGACTAGGTGTCTGCGCCAGATGACGTCATTTTACCCTTTTGGGGAATAAATTCCACGCGGTGCTGTGTAAAGAGCGCGTCCGATGTGACGTACAATTGCGCCTTTAATTTTTTTGGTCGGATGTGACGTAATTATTGTCCTTTGCTTGGACAGATCTGGCACGTACGACTTCGTTCTAGCGTTAGGAAGTCACGTCGGTGGGCGAGCCAACCCCTCTCTCTCTCTCTCTCTCTCTCTCGCTGACTCAGCTCGCCGAACTGAGTCGGGGACTCGGAAGGGCTGGGGTGGGGCCCGGGAAGGGGGAACCCCGCCTCGGAATGCGCGCGCACTTGTGGGGTTTTTGCCAGTGCCGAGGCGGACAGGATCACCGTCAAAAGCGGGCCCCACCCCCCCGCTTGTTGTCGCGTAGCGAGGATAATAAAATAAAAAAATGAAAAATTCGAGCGGGAAAATTGTGGGAAATTTCGCAAAATCGGAGTGGTGAGTAGTGATCGGGCGGTGGAGATGAAATGGGGGTTTTGAGGTGGCGGAAAACGATGGTCAAAGATGGAGGATGGTCCTCTCCTTGTCTTGGTATGACAACTGTCATGCCAAATCCTGGTCTTCTACATCAAGCCCCGTCCACTTCTACACCCCCTTTTTTTTTCATTATCCCTATTTTTTTCTCCAATTGATTCAATATAAAAAGTCCAAATCGATTTGGTCATAACACGTTTATTCTAAATTATTTCAAACTAGTATCTCCACGACACTTTTCTCTCGAAAAAAAATTAATCCTTATCTTGCGAAAAAAAAAATCTAAAGTGATTTTCCTAATTCAGATCTACCCTTCAACAGCATTCCTTCCATTATCCTGTTTACAATGCAACATGCACCAGATAACTACAAAATAGATCGGACAAAAAGAATAACATATTCAATATGGAAAATCCGAGTGCATTGATACATGTGTTCTAGTGGAGGTGGTGGATTTGGGTTGGTGATACTAGTTTAAGATTTTTTGCAAAATAGAAATCGGTTTGAGATAAATATATTGAATAATATTAAATTTGAGATTTAATATGAGACAAAAATTACCTTTGAAGTAAATGTGTTGTAAACGTATTAACTTTTTTACATTTTTAATGATTTTAATCCTTCTTTCTTTCTTCTTCCTTTGCTTGTGCATGATATGGGCACACCTCCGGACATGAAATCCGAAGTTGACGAGAAGAAAATAAGTCGCATATTTTTCCCCCTCTTCTTTAAAGAAAATTAAATCGATGACCTTGGGGGCGAGTTCTTTATAGGACGGTTTCCATCTTGAAATTAAGAATTGGAATGGACAAGTCAAGACCAGTTTTTTTTATCTTGAAACTGTACAAGACCTAATTGGCCAATACTTATATGGTTATCAGGAGAATGGGGAATTGATAGTGTTATCGTTATGATTATTAATCTATGGTTATGTTATAAATGCTTTGCCTTCAATTGTTTTTTGGGATTTATGCTATGAAAAAAAATAAACATATATACATATCCCGTGTTGATTTCACCTATTTAATCTAGTCGACGAGATTTGCACCAATTGTTCTTGATTCCATTTTGGGACCAAGAACCAACTGCCCACATTGGAACTAGACTAGCCGATCCCAATATAGTCATGGGTTGACGTAGGGACAGGTGATGTTATTGTTACTATTATTTTATGGTTTATTCTATAAATAAATTATCTTCATTTTTCGTTCTACTATAATATATACTATCAAAGTGGATGATAATCCCATTTCTTAATCCATATCTAAAGGTATTAGTTTTTGCTACAATGAGTTTAATATTAATGTTAAATGAGTCCACAATTTTCTCTTGGTATCACTAGATCTCGTGTTCTTTTATTTTGTGCTTTCACATCAGTTAGGATATCAATTTCCACGTATTGGGTTAAATACATAAAGTAATATGCTTTGGATTGGATATTAATCATTATAGTTGCATTGTGTGAAAATGAGTCAAAACGGCTTAAATAAATTAAATTGGGTTTGATAGGTCACACACACACACACACATATATGTAGACTCTAGATCGGTTAAGTTTAGTCTATACAGATAATTTCCAGGGCTATGAATCAAACAGATTATTTCATATATCAAAATTTTAGAGTTGGGAACCATACCAATCGAGAACCACTTAGAACCGGGCGATCTAATCCTACTCCTGGATTGAGGAGCCGGATTGGACCGGGACCAACGCACGTTGCTCTCTCTTCCAAATTGACACTTCGCATAGGACGTTCCCAATAGATCCACCGTCTCTAAAAGGCCGTACAGCGGAGTTTCTGTACTTCGCATTCTACTTCTTTATACCGAATGACTCGATTTTCAAAACCTCTCGTAAGTGCGAAACGAAATGGAGCAGTCATTAGAGAAGTCGATTTGAGATGCGATGCGCCCTTCGACTCTTAGACACGCAGAGTTCCGCTGGCTTTCCTTTTTGCCGAATTGTGAAGCAATTGTGGCTCAGACGAAGGGCACAACAGATGAGTGGGCCGTGAGCTTTGGAGCTCATCGAGCATACAAATGGGCCGGGCCTAAAAGCCCATTCTAAATTCCCCGGTTCCTACAGGAGGAAGAGACATTCTGCTTCTTCTTCTTCCTGTATTTACGACGTCACGTTTGTTTGAAACAGAGCCCGCACGGTTTCTCGTTGATGGTGCGAAACAAAATGCATTCTGATTTCGTGAAAAATTGACATTTTTCGAGCGAAAAAATGTTAGATAACCCTGGTACTATCAAGCAACTCTGTTTTGGTGGAGAGTTGGGAGGCCCTTTTCTAATTCCTTATTATTATTATTATTATTATTATTATCTTTTGGCTGGGTCAAGCTAAATTCCTTATTGTTGAGTAGCAGGAAAACGAAAACAAGAAAAGCTGACTGGTTTTTAAGGAGGGAAAGGAATAATCACATGCGCAATGCTAGCTCGAGAACGCAATTATACGCATAAGAAGATTTAGACACTGTACGCTCTCGTCGAGCCCATGTCAGGAAATTGGTGTTAGTCCATTTGGAAGGTCGATTTGATTACGTCACCTAGGAACGGTCAATTGAGTTGAATTGAATTCGATTTCCAAATTCACTCTCCATAACAAATAATGGAATCTCAAAACTTTTTTCACCACTTTAATTCATCAGAATCCGATAGTTGGACCCATCTAATCATGTCTTTAAAGTATCAATATTCTTATAAATTGCTTTGCATTATCCGGAGGGATTACAGTGGTTGTTATCATGGTAACATGGGTATTTATTCAAAATATAGAAACAACTATATCTAGCTGAGTCTCGAGTTTTGAGTATGTAATGAGGGCCAAGAGTAGCAATTGACTATATCTAGCAATTGACCATGGGGTAGGGAAAAAGCTCACCTGGGTGAGAGCATGTCTGGTTGTGGAAAATTGTCGTTGGAATTGTATGTCATATCTAGGTAATTGGCTAGTAACTTAACAAGACAGATTATTCGATGAAATTGTCTCCAGCTACGTATGTGACGAGGCAAATCCCACTTTATCGATCTTGAATTACTAGAAGGCTTATGACCTGTGGATTTTTCATAGGAAATTGAGTTATTCTGTAATATCAACCGAAGCAAAAGTCTCTTCGCTTTGTCTCCAATCAAAGAACGAGGAATAGAAATCCTTTTTGAACCGACTTGAAAATAAAATACTTCACGTGGGTCGCAAGTCAAATAAGATCTTCCCGGTCAATAGTCATGCCCGGCTCGAGCTACACGTGTCGGGAAATTCTACCTCATAATCATGGGAGTTTTGGTTGAAATTGATGCTTCTTCAATTCCAAAATAAATTATTCATTTCTTCTAGAGAGGCCCTAAATAAGGATCCGTAGTGTCCTTACTTTGCCCGTCTCAAATAAGAATTTAGAATATTCTTATTTTCTCAAATAAGGAAATGAAGTAAACTTTGTTTCAAATTAGGTCATTTTCAAATAATGAGTTGATCTCACCAATTAATTAAGGATATTTCCAACCCTTTGCTTTTTTTTTTTTTTTCCCTTATTTTCTTCTTGTCAATGACATTCTTTTGCTTTTTCCTATTTTCTTCCCTTATTTCTTCCATTTTTCCCTTTTCTTTTTTTTTTTTTTTTTTTGCATAAAAAGACAAACTAAAAATGAAAAAGAAAAGCCGAAACTTAAAAAGAAAGCCCAAATTGAAAAAAAAAATAAAAAAAAACTACACATCATTGATGGGGTGTCTAAGGCCTGTGCGAGGGCCAATAACCTTGCCAACCAAAGGGCTTCCCTAGACCAAGGGGAAAAAAGCAAAAGGACGGAAATATCCGTGATCAGTTGGCAATATCATATCCTTCTTTAAAACTGACATGTCTCTTATTTGAAATAATATGTATTTCAAATCATTGTCGACAAAAAAATAGCACTTTAAGTTTTTATTTAAGATAATATTTACTTTAGATCCTTATTTAAAATATTTATAATATGTCGAGCCTTTATTTGAAAGTTTTTCTTCTAAAGGAAAAGGGAAAAGAAAAAGAGGGGCATTCAAGAGCGCAGCAAAACGAGAGCAGTGCTTTTGCTCCGGATCGTCTTTTATATTTTCCAGGCCCATGCCGAGATTCCTTATCTATCATGAAGTGTTTGAATAATGAAAACTTGTCCACCTAAGTTTCTTATCTAGGCCAGGGTCGAAGTACCAAAATCGAAAGTGGTCGTGCTCTCGCTGCGTGATGCCACGTGTCTCGAGAGCCCACCACGCCCATGAACGATTTCACATTGTCCCATCGTGTGCTGTTGCGTGACCTGTTTAGATGGGATGGAGGATTTGGTGATATTCTTGTTGAGCACACTGAGTTTGTTTTCGGCACTCGGAATTGGAGGCGCCGAAATTGGTCGAAGACCCGAACCGCTTTTTAGCTCTTATTTTGGTAGGCTGAATTGGATACGATTAGCTAAGATTTTAAAAGTTAGATAATTATGGGTTTAGAATAACAAAGTTCGGTTATATATGAATTTCAATAAGTCTATATCATACTCATTTGCGACCCATGCTAATTATAAAGGAAAAATCGAATGCTATTCTCCCTCTATACAAAAACGAGAGAGAATGCCTGCACATCTGGTGCGTCGAAGCCGCCAAGTTGAGACTCGACCATGAACAATTGCGCCGAGCTAAACCCTGCTCTTTGTTCCGGCCATCGAGCCCAAGCCTCATTTCTAGATCTAACGGCGGTGGCTCGTCGATGGTTGCAGGATTCGATTATAAGGCCAAAATCTTGAAGACCATGGACGAACCACCGAGATTGTGGCAAGTCTTTAGGTGCAACGTCAGCGGCTTGGCTGATGATGACATTTTAGAAACCATTGTCGGTATTTAATACATATTTCCTTATTTTCATTATTACGAAATTTAATGGGTTACGACATCTTTTTGTTTTTTAGTATTTTCCAATCTCTCCGTGCTTACGGGAATAGAAGTTTACATTATATGTATCTTCTCACACATAATCTCATCTGCTAAATTAGATCAAATTTTTTATGACTAGGAAAAATAACAAGCGATACGTTCAATTGGCTAGATTTGACAAAATTTTTAATAAATTGTTTCATGTCAATTCTTATTTCAAGTTGTTTCTAATTGGTTATCTTTGAATATGCTAATTTCCTTCATTAAGGATAAATTTTGCTCAGAATTTAAGCCTAATTTGAGTTGAACATAGGCTAGGTTCAAATTGATTGGATATGAATCACTAAAATCATATCACGTAAATATTTATTAGTACAATCGCACTAACTTTTAGACCAATCTAATCCGTCATTGATGGGATGTTTGACCAAGTGAACCTTGCAATGTGTTTATGAGGCGAAGTTTGTTTGATCTCACGTAACTCGAGCTCATGCACAATGTGACAAATTTCCACGATTGCAATTCCAATCGAAGCTCAAACCTACATTTAGATTTGAAGAATGACTCAATTCAATTCAATAATTGTGGGTAATTGACTATAAGTTGCATTTTTCAAAATTAGGTTGGCAATGCATTGACAAGTTTACAAAAATGATAATCTCTTTGAAACGTTGGATTTACTTGCATGATTAATACTTCGTTGCCTTTCATTACCCTCGACATGTCGACGAAACGAGAAGCGCTTACTGATCATTAAATACAACTTACTTGGTTACTTGTCAGTTGTCTATAGCTTGCTACATCACCTGCCATAAAAAATTTTATTTAATAGACCTAGAATCATTTGTTAACCACTTCCAAAATGATATTATAAACTAATTTCACTGAATTTACATACTAGAGTTGCTCTAAAAAACAAGAAAAGAAATACCATACGTAAAAGGAATAGTTAAAGAGACAAATTTATTTTAGCCATCGAAATAATATTGATGCTCGTGAAAAGCAAGATTGCCTAGGCAAAAGGTGATTTGTACATTAAAATAATATATAATTGTTTTTTCCTCGATAAATTGTAAATTGTGATAATCGTAAAAGGTAATCATTGAAAATAGAAAGCGAGATAAAATATATCCCAACTTGCTAATTTAAGCCTGTCTTAATCACCCGATCCCGTCAGGGGGAGCGGTAGGTTAGCCGCTAATCATCTCATCAAAATCGTCACCCAATAAGATAGCAGCGCGGAAAAGAAAATCGAGTCCTCCTAGCGTTGACGCATTTCCAAATAGGAACCAACATCCCCCCCCGGCGCGTGCGCCGCACCCCGCCCGCCCGAGCGTGGCTCCCGCGACCTCCCCTCCCGTAGGAGGCTACCGGCCCCATGCAAAGTAGGAACCGGTGGATACCGTTACCGTTAAGCGCCCCCGGGCGCTCGTCCCGGTTCGTTCGTCCGGCCAAGCGCCGCCGGCCCGGTTTCCGTACGCTCGTCGACCGGTTCGGCCGGACCTGAACTTTGCAGCTTTGCCACTCTGGACTGACGAGAGACCACGCCCCCAGTGTGCGCCAATCACTGACCGCGCGAAGAGAGAGAGAAGACCGAAGAGAGAAAAACGCGGCGTTTGAATATTATTTATTTTTTGTAGAAATTCGGCAAAAAAATAAGGCGGACTTTAGAAAAATCAGAAGATTATTTAATTATGTCAATGATGCGCATCACTGTATCGACTAACTACTGTGGTTTTTTCAGTTAAGAGAGAGAGAGGGGGGGAAATAGGAATAATAAAAAACGCAGCGCATTTTTATTTTTCCGAAGAGAGAGAAAGTGATTTGGGTGTGTGTCTTCTCTTTCTCTTCTTCGTGATTGTTTCCGTCCCGGTTCCCATTCCTCGTCTTGCCTCGAGGTTCTCTAGAGAGAGAAAGAAGAGAGAGAGAGAGACAGAGAGAGAGGGAATTAGAATCCTAAAACCTAAGGACCGGCGATTTTCTCTCTCTTCACTTCCTTCCCCATTTTCTTTCTTTTCCTTTTTCCCGGAAAAGTTTATTTTCCCACAACCCCGACGCTCTCATCGGATTCTGCATCGGCCCCCGACGAGGAGTTGTGCTTAGGGTTTGGTTTGGCTTTTTTTTTTTTTTTTTTTGGATTGGCGGAGGCGATTGGGGAATGTCGATCGGGAGCTCCAATTCGGGGAGCTGGTGAGTTCCGATCTCGAAGCTAGGGCTTGGAATCCGGAGGGTTTGCCGAATCCGATGGAGGTCGATTCCTCGATGGTGACCGATGCCGATCACGATCCGGCGGTCCAGAACCACAACAACGGCCCGTCCCCTCCGCCCGCCGAGCCGCCTCCGGCCGGGGGCGGATCCCCGGCGGCGGCCGCGGCGGCGCCCCCGCAGCAGCCGCCGCCGTCGCAGCAGCAGGCGGCCGTGCAGCAGAGCCCCGTGGTCGGGCCGCGGCCGGCGCCGACGTACTCGGTGGTGAACGCGATATTGGAGAAGAAGGAGGACGGCCCCGGGCCGAGGTGTGGGCACACGTTAACCGCGGTGGCCGCGGTCGGGGAGGAGGGGACTCCCGGTTACATTGGGCCGAGGCTGATTCTGTTCGGCGGCGCAACTGCTCTCGAGGGCAATTCTGCTGCTTCAGGGGCTCCGTCGTCAGCTGGGAACGCTGGAATCAGTATGCTGTGACTTTCTGTGTGGCTTTTGTCGCATCTCTTTCGCCTGTTTGATCTAATGTTGAGAATGCCTCCTAGCTGCGGGAAGCAATGAGCTTGTTGGCGTATGGATGCCATATTTATTTCCGTTCGAACTCTAGTTTAGCGTTTGATGAAAGTTAATTAGTTTTGCTTGCCTTCACGGTCATGAGTGAAAGTTTTCGTTGTGTTTGTCATCGACGCAGCAGGCTTGAGCATTGGCATTTTGACTTTATTTGTTTTTTTTGTTTTTTTTGAAATCATCGCTAATGCTAAATCTTCATGTTCTATGTGCCTGGGACTTTTTTTTTTTCCAGATTAGTTATGACTGAATATCATATGCAACTCATGTTATGTCGTAATATAGCAGTTGATGTGTTACTGCATTCTGAGCTCTCCATGACATCCTTGCGCATAGTCATTCCATTTCTCTTAGGATCCAAGAATATCATGTCACATCTCCATTCTTTTTGTTAACTTCCTTTGGTTTCTTCATATCACCACCTGTGTTCATGTGCTCATTCAAAAGTGCTTTGTGGTTATGTTACTTATGACTCTTTGAGATGCCTATGTACTGAAATTTGACTAGTTATGGAAAGAAATGTGCACGACCTTTTGGTTCTGTATAAGGACAATTGATTTTTGTTGAGTCCTTATTGGTTATAGTCAAAAAAAGAAACCAGATGAAATTGAGGATCTGCATGCTAATAATCTTGTAATTTCATGTTTAAGTTATATTGTCTATTAATGCATTGGTAAGCAATATGCTATAGCGTCTTATGGGCGAGACAGTTATTCGTGAGAAATTTCTTAATCCAATTTCGTAGAAATGTTTGTCCTGTGAAATGTAATGACCATTTCTGGGTGGGTTGCAGGACTTGCTGGTGCCACTGCTGATGTGCACTGTTATGATGTGTTGACAAATAAATGGTCTAGGTAAACCCATGGGATAATATCTTCTTAACATACTCTGGGATTTCTATTTTTCAAGATTTTAGTGTTTACTTGATGCTATTTTGCAGGATTACTCCATTTGGAGAACCACCCACACCAAGAGCAGCCCATGTGGCTTGTGCCGTGGGAACTATGGTTGTCATTCAGGTTAGCATATGATTCATCCCTTGAAGTTCATTTGTCTTCCTTAATGTTGACGAAATCTCTGCTTGATATATCTGTTTGTTAAATCTTTTGTCTGCTGAGTTGCATTTAGAAGTCTAAGGACTTGCTTCAAGAGAACACTGTTTGTGCTGCAAAGTGCTGTTTATAGAGTACAACCCATTCATTTTAGTCTTCTTGGATGTGTTTGCCATGCTCAACCCTTCTCTACCTTTTAGGCGAAAGACCTTTATGCTTCTTCCACTTGGACGATGAAGAATTATTAACCTTTTTTCTTCCACTTCATAATTTTCTAGTTCACTAGCATGTTATCAATCAGTGCCTTAGGTTCAGCAATGTTAAACAGAGAAATTCGCCATTCACATGCATTCTAATTAGGCCTCTTATGAGGATAGCACGGATAGTGAAAACTGTGTTTTGATTTCGACCCTGCCAAAAAGAAAGCTATTCTCTTATATGAAAGGATTCAATTGATGCAATAACAGGCTCCTAATATCTATGAAATCATTTGACATATCCTAGTGCCATAGGAATTGACAGTAACAAATAACTTAATCGTTTTGGAATTCTCAAATTGAAGTGTTTCATCGAACACAGGGTGGAATTGGTCCTGCTGGCTTGTCTGCTGAGGATCTTCATGTGCTCGATCTCACACAGCAAAGACCAAGATGGCATAGGTTGGATGCAGAGTGCTTTCATTTACGAAATTTCTTTTTCTGATATAAGTCGTCCCCTTATGTAGCTGTTGGTTCTATCCAGAGTTGTTGTTCAAGGTCCTGGCCCAGGGCCACGGTATGGACATGTTATGGCCCTGGTGGGGCAAAGATATCTCATGGCAATTGGTGGAAATGATGGTAAGTCTTTTTATTGGATGGCAGTTATGTTGTTTGGCGTAGGTCAGTTACTTATATGTTTCTGTGGATTCAAATAACATTGTGGTGGTTTTTTCATTTTTTCCTTTGCCAGGAAAGCGGCCTTTGGCTGATGTATGGGCCCTGGATACTGCTGCCAAACCCTATGAATGGAGGAAGTTAGAACCAGAAGGCGAGGGACCACCTCCTTGCATGTACATATGCTCAACCCTTCTGCTCCCCCCTCCTCACCCACCCTCGTTTGCATGGATTATCCACATGTGCATATTATGACAATAAATTATCCTCAGTTGCCTGTATATTCACTCTTTTTTCCCTCGTGGAGCTAAGAATGCACATCATGACAATATATTAGTATGTTCTTTAACTTCTCAATTTCACATGTTTGTCCCAATGATAAAGCACTGTCCCGGCGTTCGGTTGCAATGGTATTACAAACCCTTAAATTGTTGTTACAGTTAAACAGTTTGTAATACGGTCATTTCCTTAGTTCTTGCTGTTACCAGAGATTGTTTCCATCTTTATAAAATGATTTTTTTTTATTATTCTGCTATTGGTTGCAACTTCCTGGGTAAATTTTCATTTCTGTGAACTGTTGTTGGAGCTCTAATTGCTTATGTCTTGTCATCCTTATTGGACTATGGCATGATATGTCTCTGTACTTGTGCTTAGGTATGCAACTGCTAGTGCACGTTCCGATGGTCTTCTTCTGCTTTGTGGAGGGAGGGATGCGAGTAGCGTGGTGAGTGCAAAATATCTTGCATCTCTCAGCTTTAGTGAAGGGCTCTTAAACTGCAACTTTTCCTCTTTGCAACCTTCTTTTGACTTGCTATCCTTCTCTCTCTCTCTCTCTCTCTCTCTCTCTCTCTCTCTCTATATATATATATATATATATACACGCATCTGGATGTGTATATTTATTCATCAGTTCGCATTTGCTTTAGCATGCTGACTGACCAGAGCCTGAAATACTTGCTTCAACTAACTAATATAACTATAATGGTCCGCTTAGTATTTATCTCCAGGAATAGAGTTGACTTTTTCTCCTTTGGTGTTTTTCTTACTTTTGCAGCCCCTGGCAAGTGCATATGGACTCGCCAAACATAGGGATGGACGATGGGAATGGGCCATTGCCCCTGGTGTTTCCCCATCTCCAAGATACCAGCATGCAGCGGTGGGTTTTTCATGCATTTGTATATGTTTTTCTTAATTTAGGGGTAAAGCTTCTCATTTTGATCTGACCAATAATTTAGGTCTTCGTTAATGCTCGTCTCCATGTATCTGGAGGTGCACTTGGCGGTGGACGAATGGTAGAGGACTCGTCAAGTGTGGCTGGTACTTGATTATTGCGTCTCTAATTTAAGAATTCCTTGCCTTTGGTATTGAAAATTTGCATTTGAAGGATTTACGCTTCAAATAATATCCTAGAGTTAAAGCAGAAAGAGATAATTTGCATGTAGTTTGGCATTTCCATTTCTAGTGCATGCAATATAATTGCATTTCCTCAGGTTTGCAGTTCTTTAATTGCTGCTTTCTTGCAGCAAATCTGAATCCCTTAGGGTTCGTTTGTTTTGCAGAAAATGAATGAGTCAGAAAATATTTTCCTGAAATTAATTGTTTGTATCGCTTGAAATAATTAGTCAATGGAAAATTGTTTTCATTATGGATGGCAATTTTTGTCTAAATATTCTCATGGATGATGAACATATTTTTCATTCATTCTTTTTTTTTTCTTTTGGGTAAGGGATACAAGCGATTGTTTTAGGGAAGTATCTTCCAAATCATTCATTTTTTGGCAAAACAAATGGATCTTTAGTTCGATTGTTTTTTCCTGGTTAGAATGAAAATGAAGATTTACATACATAGGTTATTTTGATGAAACTTTTCAGGTTGTAGTTAGTCATAGAGAAGTGACTTATGGCGTTGTTCACTTGCTCACTCTGAGATTTTTATTTTGGTTTGACATTCACTTGCTTTTTATTGGACATGACTTGCATTCTGGAGAAAAGGTCAACAAAAGAGTTAGTTAAGTCTTATATGATTCACTTTGGGATCATTATATCCTGTTGTTTCTCTGATGTCTCAATGGTAGTTAATCTTCCATTATGAAAAATTGGAAGAGTAGTAGCATTTACAAAATATCTGCAATGGTCAGTTTATTCTGTTTTGTTATAGCTGTATATTCTCAGTTATAGTTTTACATCTTAATTGTCTCCCATTTTACAACTCATGCTTATTATTTAGTTGCTTCCTTGTGTTTGTAGTGTTGGATACTGCAGCTGGTGTTTGGTGTGATACCAAGTCCGTTGTTACTAGTCCTAGAACAGGCAGATACAGTGCTGACGCAGCTGGTGGCGATGCTGCAGTTGAGCTGACAAGGCGCTGCAGGCATGCAGCTGCCGCTGTTGGCGATCTAATATTTATTTATGGTGGCTTACGTGGTGGTAAGAGATCATTTTGCACATTGAGTTATTTCTGCCAATTTTGCTCTTTATTTGCACTAATTGGGATGTTATAGGAATAACGATCTGATAATGTCATGACTCATGGGTCAATTGGCTTGCGCAAAACTAGATGATATGTCTTCTGGCTAGAATGAGCCCAAGGCCGGGCCTAAAAGTATTTGTCCAAGCCTGCCTAGCATGATGAAATCAAAGCCCCATTAGTGGACCTTAGTGGGCCTTTGAGACGATAACTTGCGTAGCTGTCTTCATTTTTTCATATGGCCTTGGTGTTCTCTGTTTTACGGGGCATAATCATGTCCAAGCCCAAACCAACATATTGGATGAGTCTAACAGACTGTTGGTATTGGAGGCCTATTATGATGTCTACTGTTTGTTTGTACCTCTTAGCTTCTCTTGTTTGCTCTGGTTTATAAGCATAGAAAAATCTGAAGATTATATTGTTCCTGGATCATGGTAAATGTTCTGTTGCATGTGTGTATTTTAACAACAGTTTTCTGGAAGTCGAGACCAATGATCTTAGGGTTTGGTTTTGGCGTATAGCACGTGTTAGGGCGTAATCGCAGACTATAAATCATTTACTTGCATTGACTTGGAAAAGTGTTCTTTGCATGAGTTAGCGATGCACATGTTAGATGAAATGTAATAGGAAACAGTTGATGCTACTCTTAACTAAAAGTGAAGATAGAAAGTCTGAAGATTCTGCAAGTCGACCTTAGGGGAGCCCCCTGCCGCTTTGGTAGGTGATACTGAGTTTTCCCTTCCTGTATTTAGGAGGGAGAGAATTCTCATCCCTGCAAAAGTGTGTTGTATAGACAATTCTACGCATGCATCAAAACTTGAGCAGATATCATATCATAGAATGCAGATAAATAAGATAGTTGTATCCATTCTCTTTAAAGATCCTGACTCACTTTTCAATTTCGATCAATTGTCTCTCTCTCATGGAGATAACAGTTCTGTGTACTCAACAGGATTCTTGGGTAAAGATCTTGTTTGGTGCTTGGTGTAGTCTGTCAAATCATGATCTGAAACTGCAATTTGTTCTTCTGCTACAGTTTGTATCGTGATATATCATACAGTAGCATTGTAATGCGTGGTATTGTGATAGGTGTCTTGCTGGATGACCTGCTTGTTGCTGAAGATCTGGCTGCCGCAGAAACGACTACTGCAGCTTCACATGCTGCTGCTGCAGCTGCTTCATCGAATTCTCAATCACCCCGGCTAGCAGGAAGATATGGTTATGTTGATGAAAGAACAAGGCAGATGATTGAGGCAGTCCCAGATGGTGCAGTTGTGCTCGGAAACCCAGTTGCTCCCCCTCTAAATGGTGACATGTATACTGACATAAGCACTGAAAATGCTATGCTTCAGGGGTCACGGTAAAGTAGCATTCTGCCTTTTGTGGCATGACATAAAACTCACATTGCTTTTGTTCTTCAATTAATTCAGGGAACTAATGGTTGGTGATGCTCTGCAGGAGAATGGCTAAGGGTGTTGAAGACTTGGTTAAAGCATCAGCTGCTGAAGCTGAGGCTATCAGTGCTACTTTAGCAGCTGCAAAGGCCCGGCAAATTAATGGAGAAGTTGAATCGCCGGATAGGGATCGTGGTGCAGAGGCTACTCCCAGTGGGAAGCAATTATCTTCTTCTGTTAAAATACCTGATTCTGCTGGACCAAATAATATTGCCCCAGCTGGAGTGCGGCTGCATCATAGAGCTGTTAGTATCTGCCATTTCTCATTGTATCAGTGGCTATTATAGGTTTATTATCTCTGAAATTAATTTGCATGTTTCTTTATGTTGTTTTCTCTATAAATTTTCAGGTGGTTGTAGCTGCAGAAACTGGTGGAGCTTTAGGTGGCATGGTCAGACAACTTTCAATAGATCAGTTCGAAAATGAAGGCAGGCGGGTCAGCTATGGAACGCCGGAGAGTGCTTCTGCAGCAAGAAAGTTGCTAGATCGACAAATGTCGATTAACAATGTGCCCAAGAAGGTAGTGAGGATCCTTATAATAATTTGTATGACATTTGATAGGCTGTGGCAAAGTTATCCATGAATTGGTCGTAGTAGCTAGGTTTGCGTCAATGGACATTTGAAACATCTTTAGGGAAGTGATCCATGCAATGACTGCAATTAGTTATACTTACTAGGTTGATCTTTTCATCATACTCCATGAGATAACTCCTCTTATTTGTACTTCACTTTATTTAAATTCTTCAGCATCAGACTTGTTGAATAATAATCTTCTCGTGGGTACTTGCTTTAGCATTTTGGGTTGCACGTTTTGGTCTCATTGATCCTATGATATTTCGTCTCCAATTATCGCATGATCTTTTGTGATTCAGTCATCTATTCCTGAATGAATATAAGCTGGTATTACTGTTGCTTTTGTATTTATAGATGCACAATTTTGAAAATTGCACCTGTGAAGTATGCATAGAGAAGACTGCTTGGATACATTTGAGTGGCCATGGTTAAATTTTCCTTTTGTTAATCTGAGGGTCAAGGCAGTGTGCATGGTCCATATTGGACAGATGCGTTTGATTGATAATGGTTATAGTTTTCATTGAGAATGTTATTCAAGTTTGGAACTAAGTTTGTGCGTTTTTCTTGCTGCATCAATTAAGGTCATTGCACATCTTTTAAAGCCTCGTGGATGGAAGCCTCCAGTGCGCCGGCAGTTTTTCTTAGATTGCAATGAAATTGCTGATCTTTGCGACAGTGCCGAGAAGATATTCTCTAGTGAACCTAGTGTGTTACAGCTTAAGGCTCCTATAAAAATTTTTGGTGATTTGCATGGCCAATTTGGAGATCTCATGCGTCTTTTTGATGAGTATGGGGCACCTTCAACTGCTGGGGATATTGCGTAAGTTTTTCTTCATAGATTATATCCCTGTTCTGAATCTGGATGTCTAAATTTTATCCAGAGATGTTATTAAGTAAATAATGTGTCACTTGCTAAGTTTCGTATGGTCTGATCTCTGATCTGTTCATTATATACATTAATTTACCCACAAACTGCACATTGCCCACTGAAGTTTTCTTCCTTGTTGATTGATCCAATTTAAATTATGTTACAAGTATGATGGGACCCGTCATTGTGCAGAGTGCACAAGCTTGTGAAAAGTCTATGTAGATACTAAATACTTGGGATTAGTGGCATTTGGAGCAACTTTGTACTGATATTTGCTGCTGCATATCTTTGCAATGATGTCATGAGTTTGTCTATTCTCTGGTTTCATCATTCGATTCTTTCTTGTTCCTTTGACTATTTTTATCCCATGCTCAGACACTCCTTTAAATCTATGCATGAAATACATACATGATTTTACTTATTATTCTCAGAGTCTGAAAAGTGTTAAATAATTTCATGGTCACCATGAAGGTTAAACACTACACTCCCCCTTTAAGCTTCGCTATCAATATTTTTGACTGGCTGAAAGTGTGTGATCCTGCGAGAACTATATGAGAAGATATTCATGAAAGCAATATGAAATTGTGAATCCATCTTTATTTCACGGCATTAGTTATAATGGTATCCCTGTTGCACTTGCAATAAATTCTCTTTGAGACTTCTTAATTGAACATTTTTCAGAATAGGCAATGCAGTAGGCATCCTAGTTTTGGACGCACCCTCATGTACGAGTGATCTTATGTGGCTTCTACTTCTTGAGTAACGATTTATTTATTCATGCCTGCTGGCTTAACTGCACCAAATATTTATGAATATCAATGTGTCTCTGCCTATCAGTTGTGCCTATGGAAGAAATGCTTCATTTCCTAACCAATGCAATCCATGTTAACACCTGGTTGTTCTTTGTCAACGTGATTTTTAGACTTTGGAATTAATATCTTAGAAAATGTTGGTGAATGTATGCAGATATATTGATTATCTCTTCTTAGGAGATTATGTTGACCGCGGCCAACATAGTTTGGAAACCATCACTCTTCTGCTTGCTTTGAAGGTAATTCCTTGGAATAGATGATGATCTCCATAATATTGTCTATATAACATCATAAAGTCATTAATGCACTTTCATTATTTAATATGGGGCATATTTTTCGAGGGGGGGGGGGGAGATTGATCCTCACCTTGAAGAAAAATAAGATGGGGAGTCGGACCTTTTTAACTACTATGATAAAGTGTACTAATCAGAGAAGGTTTCTGAACCCAAAAAGAAATCAGAAGATTTTTAGAAAGAAGAAAAATTGAAGCGGATCTTTCTTAATAAAGTTAAGTTAAATAAAATGATGAAAATAACAATTTCTTTTTCTAAGAAGAAAGATCAACTAAGATGCAAACAAATGACAAAGTACATTTAAGTAAACTAAAAACTGAACTGAGTTATTCTGGTATGAAAATGAAGAAAAATAGTAACTCAAATATAAACAATATGATATGAGAAAATGTAAGTTAATTAGATTTTGAATTCTCATTTTTCTTATATCATTATTATTATTATTATTTTTTGAGAATTATGTATCATGCATTGCCAGCCCATGCTATTAGCCTACTTATATTTTATTATCGTTTAGCTGAATGGCACAAGAGTCACCCCTTGGTTCGTTGTCTCAGGTCGAATATCCTAGTAATGTGCATTTAATTCGAGGGAACCATGAAGCTGCAGATATCAATGCCCTCTTTGGCTTCAGGATCGAGTGCATTGAGCGCATGGTACAGGATATTATGCACTGGAGGTTGTCTCTTGTCCATAATAGAGTAAATATCTCACGGCTATTAATTTTTGTAACTTGTTGAACAGGGTGAGAGAGATGGCATCTGGGCATGGCATCGGATAAATCGTCTGTTTAATTGGCTTCCTCTAGCTGCCCTAATTGAGAAGAAGATCATTTGCATGCATGGTGGTATTGGACGGTCCATAAATCATGTGGAGCAGATTGAAAGTATCCAACGTCCTATTACCATGGAGGCTGGGTCTATTGTTCTCATGGATTTGTTATGGTAAGTGGCTGCCTATTGTGTTTTCTTGTCAAAACAAGGTTTGTTGTCCTGTGATTCACCTGCAACCTGTCATTTCTCTTCAGGTCTGACCCAACTGAAAATGACAGCGTAGAAGGTCTTAGGCCAAATGCCAGAGGTCCAGGGTTGGTTACTTTTGGGGTGAGTGTCAACTTGTTGATCATCATGCATAGATCTCTCTTTTAGTACAAGATGGAGGTGAATACTCCACTATTGGAATTTCCAATGTTACCTTAATAGATGTCCGTTGCCCTACATCACAAGCAGCTTTATTGTCCTTTGAGCTGAATATCATGCTTCATTGTATGATGGTAATGTCAGTTTAGTCTTTTATCTTTTCACATCACCTAATGGAACTTTGTTTGCAGCCTGATCGAGTGATGGAATTCTGCAACATCAATGATCTGCAGTTGATTGTGCGTGCTCACGAATGTGTGATGGATGGTTTTGAGCGTTTTGCTCAGGGACATTTAATTACTCTATTCTCGGCAACAAATTACTGCGGTATGGTCCTAATAGATATTTTAGTCTATCCAAAGCTGCACATGGAATGATTTTTACTTATTATTATTATTATTATTATTATTATTATTACTTCAAAAAAAAAAAAAGTTTTTTGCTTATGTAACTTCTTTTCGATAGTGAAGGCTTTGAATTTTTAACCCTACAGCTTTTGATATTTAAGTCATCTGAAGTCATGTAGAGATATTTCACATTCTTTAGAATTTAAAGACACTATTTTGTTTCTGTGGGGAAGTCAAGATGTGCTTTTCTGCTGATAATAAGCTGACCCAAACAGCTCACCTCCTGTTCATAATGTGTCCTATGCTAACAGGTACTGCGAATAATGCCGGGGCAATATTGGTTTTGGGAAGAGATCTTGTTGTCGTGCCTAAACTCATTCATCCTTTGCCACCAGCCATCTCATCACCAGAAACATCACCTGAACGCCACATAGAAGACACATGGATGCAGGTACTGCCATCTCTATAGCTTTTGTTCTAGTCATAATCTCTCTCTCTCTCTCTCTCTCTCTCATATTTCATGTTTTAACTAGTTTGTTGGTTTCTTGATGAGACACAGGAGCTCAATGCAAATAGACCTCCGACACCAACCAGAGGACGCCCTCAAGTCGCAAATGATCGGGGTTCTCTTGCTTGGATTTAACAACAGATGCTCTAGGTTGTCATTGTATACTCAAATCTGGCCTGCACTCCCAGCTGTGGTCCACTGTGTCTGGAGCACGATGACCATATTATTGAGAACACGACTTGTATTTTCAGTCGATGGCAGGAAGTTCTGGCTTGGCTGAATTGAAATTTTGCCGTGATGGGTGGTGCATCGACATGAGAATACAAGCTCGTGGACGAGTTGCAGGCGGAGGATTAGATTTTTGTATGTTTGATGTGCCAGGAGCTGCAGTTTGGGTCTGCCAGCCACACTGTAAATTGAGCCACAGAGTAGAAGTTACAGTCTTGGTTGTTCATGGGGTTTATATTGGGGGCGATATTCTTCCCCGTCAGTTTTATAATTTTTTTTGGGGTTTTTGTTCTCGGTTTTCCTCGTTTAGGCCTATTATTATTCTTATAATTTTTTTTTCACAAACGTTCAAGAGGACGTGGGTTGTCTTGATGAAATATAATTATAGTTACCGTGGGAGTCTTTATGTATCATATGATGGGTATTGCTTCGTGTAATTTGTACAATGTAACTTAGTGTGAAGGACAAGGAATTGCTTTTGTCGGCATCGTTTTGGAAGCTCCGTTTTTTTTCTCGTCCGGATTGTTCGTTTTCAAAATCGATTGATGAAGTTGTATGGTTTGCTCCCTTGCGATGGTTTCGGTAACGTGAGAATCTTGCGGTGTGGATTCTTCGCGATGTAACTCCCTAACTCAATAGAGTGCGGTTCAATGTGAAACGAAGCAGCAAATGTTTCCCAGGTGGCGACGTTGTAAAAGTTGGAGCCTACGCTGAAGCATTAAATTTAAAGGGGCATTCTCTGTTAAGTTTCGTGAGCTAAAGGTGTCCGTCACCATTCCTCGTAAGATAATTGCGAAGGGACTGGAACGGGGTTCCTCGCGCTGGTCGCACCATCTCGGGTCTGGACAGTGATACTTTGCGCTATCTACGGATTGATGCAAGGACTACCTAGTTCGATGGAATGTTCGTGGTTAAAGCCCGTCTAGGGGAGGTAGGCCTCAGATAAGGAGCAGGCGCTTTTCTCGACTGGTCAATGATTATATATCCAAGTTGTTGCGTTGGGCCACCTCCTTGGGATGGAGAGGACCTCAAGAGCGCATTTTTGACCAGGCCTTGCAAGGAAAACATTAATTGGCCTCGCAAAGTAAAACCAGCGACTCCCGTGTTGGGTCTAAACCAAACCCAACGCATCGCACGCTGGCAAGCTCCCTTCTTTTTGGGAGTAAAAAGGTTGAGTCAACCCTCAACATCTCTTCCTTTTTGAGAAGGTTGTCTTGAGATGATGGACTGGGTGAGTTGCACACGGCGAGTGTCGTTGGGTTTTTTTTGAATTTTTTTCCTAAAATCAAGGATATAAGTCGTATGAAGACAAAGGACATTACTATTCTGAGCCGAATAAGGGGACTGAAACATTTAAAGACTAATAATACGATGTGAGGGCACGGTTGCAATTGAGCTTAGTGACAAGCCTCCCAACCAACGCCCGGGAAACATGCTCATTGTTCAATCTCATATGGGCTCTTGGGATTTGGAGCGTCATTTATCAAGTTGATCCAAGGAACCATTCTTCCTAAGTTGATCGTTGTTAGATCATAAGAGAAATTACGTGACTCAGCACTGTAATTATAATCAAACTGACTAGATCACAAACGGTTGTTGCATGAGAGATCGGTCCCTTATGAAGAAGCCCGATATTTTCTCATTATCTTCACTAATAGCCGATATAAATCCCGTGTTGATATGTATTTCCCTGTGCTAATGTTTCCTATTCATCCATGGAGAACTTTTCGGATATGGACTGAATGAGGGACGGTGTCACATCAGATGAGTGATTTCTGTGCATGATTTAGGACCAAACGCAACCTTCACGAACATCATTTCTGTACATGATTTGGGACCAACGCAACCTTCATTAACAGCTTGGGCGCACAATGACCCAACGTTCGTGTAAGTTTGAGTAGCGATGATTGAGGGAACAAAATGCCAAGTTTTCAGAACAAGAATTTAGCAGAGATTTGGATAATGATCACGTTCCCAACTTGAAAGATGATTGGGGGAATTTGAGGATTGGGCATGGCCTTGCAATTTGCGTGGCGTGGTCCTTGACGTGAAGGCACCGCTCCTCATTCATGAACCAACGAGAGAGAGAGAGAGAGAGAGACCGTCTTAAATGGAATCACGCCATAAGAGTGACATACAGAGAGCTGTACCCACGTCAAGAAATAAAGAGAAGCCGAATCCTTCAGAGACCTCAGCATGTAGTAATACGATTGCATGTGACTGGCCTGGTCCTTGGATGAGATTGTCCTTTATACCATCGCAAAAGCTTGAAAAATGTGAAATGGATGAAGGTCTTCCAATTCGCAAACCATCTCTATACCATACCTTCTCTACAATTAACATTAAAACCTTAGCTTTGAATAAGGATTTTTTAGATTTTTCGCAAGGATTACGACCACTCCAAGCGCTCGGAGCCAATCTTACGAAATTTATATCCCACAACTCTATAATATGTGTTGCTAGACGTGGGCGCGAGACATATCGTATTTGCAACTCCAACTTTGCCGAACGGATCTAAGTACACAATTATTCAAGATTTCATCGATTTCCCCTCTCTTTTTCCCCTCCTTTTCGAAGGAAATTTTGACGTGGAAGGGGATATGCACAAACCAAGGCATAGCTGTGATTCAGGTAACATGATTATCCATTTAAATTTGTACCAATCTGTTAGTTGACCAATATGCTCCGAAAGCAAATGCCTCTTAAGAGTAAACGACTAAACCTGTCAAAATATGTTATAAACTCATTTCTTAACTTATATTTGATGGACCGAGTTATTGTATGAATTAATTATATTTAATAAATGAGTCATAAATGAATTTAGAACAGTAAAATCCAAATAATATGCGTGTTGAATGGATTCATAATTTACGTAGACCAAACTCATTTTTATGACTTTCATTTTACTCTCTCACCCTTACTTAATTTTGTGCTCGCTCCCTTCACACCCTCATCTCAATTTGAGTAAGAATTTTTTTAGATTTGCTTCAATATGGAAGTGTTTTAGCAATATAGATAGGATCGAATCGGGTATGAGTCATTAGATTTACATTGCATTGAAGATAAGTTAAAACGGATTAAGTAAGTCAATTTGAATTAGATCACTTTCAATCCGATCTACCCATTTGATGAACTTAAAATTAACTTCTGACCTTCCATGAAAGATGCAATGAACCACAAAAGTTCCCAGATCTTGAGGAGACAAAGGCGAACGGGAACGCCCGAATCGATTAGACTCGGATCACCCCTGGCGGGCGGCTCTAAATCCGAGTACTTACGCACCCAGTGATCAAAAAAAGACGTCAGAAATGTCAGATGAGAAGAAGAGCTTAATCCATCAAAGAGACGGCAGGCGAGAGAGATGCGGTGGCGAAGACACGCGAGCCCCATGAGACGCTGTCGGCGACAGGGCATCGCCGCTCTCGCACATCCCCCCCGTCATTCATTCAATATTCAGGCCCGCAGAAAGTCAAAACGTGCAGATGATCTGCAGATGCACGAGAGATCTCTCAATCTCTCTCCCTCCTTCGAGTTATCGTTCGTCCAGCGCTTATTTTAATGCCATAAAGAACGGTCGTCGCAGCACTGCTAGCAACGCCGACGCTCCTCCCTATTCGTCCAATTAATTGCCCCCAGCCAGCTCTTCCGAAAAAAAAAAAGTCTTCGAGTCAGAGTTTTTCTCCTTCCGAAACCTTGGAATTGGTCCCCAATTAATTCCCTCTCTTCTCTCTCTTCCCTGTTTTTTCCGTGTGTTGACTTTATCGTTTTGAACAACTGGGCGCCACCTTTTGCTTCGCCTGCAATATATATAAAAAAGTTATATACAGAGAGGGAAAGCTCAAGTTCTGGGTCAGATATCCACTCTTCAAGCCCTCCCTCGGAGAGAGAACCAGGCATTTATCACCGGTCAAGCCTTATTGCAGTTCTTGAGAAACCCAGCGGAGGCCATCACGTTTTCATCACCTCTCTCTCTCTGTCCGATGCGTGCTTCGACCACGAGCGCATCAATGGAGGGCGACGGCAACGGTAAAGATGTCGATGTGCCTATCCATTTCTATGCCCCATCTCCTTGCAGCTCATGAGAGATCCCGTCACCGCCTCCACCGGCATAACCTACGACCGGGAGAGCATCGAGCGGTGGCTGTTCGCCTTCAAGAGCAGCACTTGCCCCGTCACCAAGCAGCCGTTGAGCTCCGACGCCGACCTCACCCCGAACCACACCCTCCGCCGCCTTATCCAGGCCTGGTGCACCCTCAACGCCTTCGAGCGCATCCCCACCCCGAAGCCGCCCCTCGACAAGGCGGCCGTTGTCAAGATCCTCGACGACGCCAAGAAGACCCCACGCGCGAGGCTCGCGTGCCTCCAGCGGCTCCGGTCCATCGCCCTTGGGGGTGACGGCGCGAGGAATAAGAAGTGCTTGGACCAAGTCTCGGCTGGGGTCGTTGAATTCTTGGCTTCGATCATCAAGAACGACGAGTCAACGCTCGTCGAGGTCATTGACTCGAGCGATGGTACCGAGCTGGCGCGAGCGAGCGATGAGGCGCTCAACGTCCTATGCCATCTGAATGTCTCCGGATCGGATCTCAAGAGGCTGATGTTCAGTGACGATCTCACGGGATCGCTGATGCGTGTGCTCAGAAGCGGAAGCTATCAATCTAGGGCATACGCGACGATGATCCTGAAGTCGGCCTATGAGGCGGCGGATCCGATCCAACTGATGAACGTAGGATCCGAATTCTTCGGCGAGCTGGTCAGAGTGCTCAAGGACCAGATCTCACAGCAGGCATCGAAGGCCGCACTGAAGCTATTGGTGGAGCTCTGCCCGTGGGGGAGGAACCGGATCAAGGCGGTCGAGGGCGGTGCGGTCCCGGTCCTCGTCGAGCTCCTGCTCGACACAAACAGCGCATCGGCAGACTCGAAGCGGGCCTGCGAGCTGATCCTGATGGTGCTGGACCTGCTGTGTGGGTCCGCAGAGGGGAGAGCGGAGCTGGTGGCGCATGGGGCGGGGCTTGCGGTGGTGGCAAAGAAGGTGCTGAGGGTGTCGCATGCGGCGAGCGACCGCGCGGTGAGGATATTGGCATCGGTGTCGAGGTTCTCGGCGAGCGCTCGGGTGCTGCAGGAGATGTTGCAGGTCGGGGCCGTGGCGAAGCTGTGCCTGGTTTTGCAGGTGGACAGCGGGTCGAGGACGAAGGAGAGGGCGAGGGACATTCTCAGGTGGCACTCTAGGGTTTGGAGGAGCTCTCCCTGCATTCCTCCTCACTTGGTCTCGTCTTTTCCGACGCCATCTTCTTGAGAAAAAAAGAGAAAAAAGAATGATCAAGCCATGTGTACAGATTCATATACGGTGGTTGAAATTTTGGTGCTTGTTTTCTTTCATCGTTATCAGAGCCTCTTTGGAATTCTGTTCCAATGCGATAGACGGACTGAAAGTCTACTGAAAGCTTCGTTTTCCTTTTCCTTCAATGACATAAAACCCACCTTCGGTGGAATATCTGGGGAGCTGGAAATGTCATAAATGGCAATAGAGAGTTGATCTTGTTGCTGTCCTTTTCTTCTTCTTCATCTCCTCTCTCTCTCTCTCTCTACCCTTACTTTTTTATTTCCTCCGGTGATGATAGTACAAGTTGCAGCTACAAGGATGTGCTTGTTTAAGAGTGCGTGGATACTTGTTTAGCTGTCTCTTCGAACTGGTAGAATGATTAAACTAGAGCAATTCTGATTAGTCCGATCTCAACTCCTTGCTGAGCTAGCGAGGGATGTAAATCAAAGTCAACCTTGAGCACAAGTATTTGATAGAAGGGAAAAAACCACGAAAAACCCTAAAGTTTGCTCCGTGTGACACATTTACCCCAAACTTTTTTTTGCGCCGTGAAAACCCCAAACTTTCTAAACCGTGACACATTTACCCCATAAGGGCATTTTTGTCTTTTTAGTTTTTTTTTTTTTTTTCTTCCTTCTTCTTCCCATCCGCCCGACGCCGGCTCCGGCCCTCGTCGGCGGGAGGGCCGCCCGCCCCGATCCGCGAGGGTGGCCCGACGCGTCGGCGAGGGCGAGGGAACCCCTCGCCCGACGCAGGCCCTCGCCCTCGCCCTCGCCGGCCATGGCGGGCCGGCGGAGGGAAGAAGAAGAAAAAAAAAAATTTTAAAATGAAAAGACCAAAATACCCTTCAATTTTGGGGTAAATGTGTCACACTTGAAAAGTTCGGGGTTTTTGATGTCACAAAAAAAGTTTGGGGTAAATGTGTCACGGTTTGAAAAGTTTGGGGTTTTTCACGGCGCAAAAAAAGTTTGGGGTAAATGTGTCACACGGAGCAAACTTTGGGGTTTTTCATGATTTTTTCCTTGATAGAAAGAGAAACCCACGTAATAATCGAAATGGTTATGAGATATTGAATTCGACACTTGCAACTCGGATATATCAAGATAAAATTAAGCATGCCAAGCAAACCAAAAAACCGAAGGAGGTAAAGTCAAGTATGTAACCTTTCATTTTAAAAGTTTAAAGTGTACAAAATCATGAGTCATTTAGGGCCTCCATGACAAAATTTCCGAAACAGAAATTGATTTTTGATCAGAAATTAATTTCTCAATTTTTATTCCCCGGACAAGTTTCTTAGTAAAGAAACTCATTTGATAACGACTTAAAATTTCTATTTCTGAAACAGAAATCCGTTTGATAATAGAATAAAATTTTTATTTCATGATGGTCAGTTTTATTCCTTTTCAAAACAAATCCAAATCAAGTTGTTTCTCAAAGAAAGTCGAACACAAGTACTTAAAACACATGAAAAAGAAAAAATTGCGGAATCGAGAGCAGAAAGGGGACACGGACAGAGGAGGCGGGTCCAACGGGACGACAGGACGGCCACGGCGAGATAAGTGACGATCTGACCGGCAAGAGGATGGCGACGGCATCAGAGTCGACGGCGAAGATGGACAGCTTTGGAGTTAACGGCGCTAGGGTTTTTGGTTGAAGTGAGGAGAAGGAAGAAAAGCAAGGGTAAGAAGTGAGGAGAAGGAGTCAGTGTATGTGAACGAAGAAGGATGGAGAAAGAGAAATAATTTCTATTTCTATTTCTATTTTAAAAACTGAGAAGCTAAAATTTTTCACTTATGATTTCTCCTTCAAATCAAATTTTGGAATAGAAATCTGTTGCAGAAATAGAAAAATCAAATTACATTATCAAACGGATTTCTGTTGCAAACCTGTTTTGGGAAATAGAGAAATAGAGAAATCAAGAAACATAAATTTTATTATGCGCAGCATTATATTTTGTAGCGAAACATTAAGTTTACAATCCACGACTATTGTAGAGTACTTTCTAAATCCCATACTTAAGCCGAAGCTCAACTAGGGTTTTAATATGATAAGTGAAGATCTTTATAGGAAAATGAGGACAATGAATTTGACTTGAAAATATGTCAAGATTCTATTTTGAAGAGGTGTGGGATATGTGAGAAAGGTCTTCAGAATCTAAATTTGAATCAGTTTCATTGGAAGCTCTCAAACAATTATGTTTTCTTATCAAGATCTAAGTGTTGCTATTTGAGTCTACTCAAATAGATTTCCAAGGATGACTTTTTCCTCTTTTTTGTCCCCACACTTTTAAAATCTCGTACCAAGAACATGAAGCCCAAATGGGAACGATCTCTCTTGCTATTGCTAATTCCCCATAAGTTTCTGTATCGAAAGAAGTTAAAGTTTTCTTTCCTCTTTTTTGCCAAAGTCGAGGCGAATTAATGAAGTTTTGACTTTGTGGGAAGCTTCGAAAGGAGCATCATGGACTTTTTCCCCATTTCGTGGACGAAAGAGTGGGCGGAAAAAGAGAAAAGAACCATTGACGTTTTACAAAATTGAATTGTTTAGGTAAATCTCTAAGATGATTCTCTGTTTCTCGAGGATCAAATTGTCAAGAAAAACCCCATTCAATGGTGCGGCGATGAACGAAAGGAATGCGGTCAGATCCATTCAATGGCTTTATTACAAAGCTTCGAGATTTCACTGGCGAGCCAAAACCGGACGAATTCTTTTGAACCGGGTCAATTGCAGAGAGAATCGGTTAGGGAAATATCAGATTATTATATAATAATGAGAGACATTTAATAATAATAATACACGACTCGAGGACCCTCTTTTTTGAGCTTTTCACTCCTAAAACCCGTTCAAAAAGATATTCAAAAAGATGGTCAGCACCCCCTACACTTCCCAACTTCTTTTTTTAGCACCGAGGCTTTTTTTTTTTTTTTTTTTTTTTGAGCTAATTGGTATTGACATTTCGAGAACGCGGAAGATTCTACTCTCTCCCGAGCCGTCCTTCACTTTGCCGTCCATACAAAGCACGAGTGATCCAGCATGACAACGACACTCGACGAAATAAAATTTACATATAAATCGAGCTCTTCGGAACTTAATCATTTTAAGATTGTTTGGAATTTATATTACGTAGGCATTATCATTGATTCAATATGTTGATGATTCAAAAAGATGGGTCAGCACTTCCTATACTTCTCAATTTTTTTAGCCCTAAGTTTTTTTTTTTTTTTTTTGGCTAATTGATTATGACATTTCGACTTTCGAGAACGTGAAAGATCTTCACTTTGCCGGCCAAACATAGCACGAGCAACAACATGTGAATAAATAAAATTCACATATAAATAGAGCTCTTCAGAACTTAATTATGCATGGAATTGATTGGGATTTGTATTACGCAAGCATTGCCACTGACTTGATATATCGATAATTTGCCTTTGACATCGCCAATAATGGGTGGATCATGGACTAAGGCTGCGTTTGGCAGTTAAAATAAAATTCGGGATAAGATATGATTTATCCTATCCTACGTTTGGTGCTCACTTAGAATAGGATAAAGTCGGATATAAGATAAGCATGTTAAAATTATCCTATGGGAGATGTGGGATAAAGGTGGATAGGATTTATAATGTCCATAATAGAAACTTTATTTTTCTTAAATAACAAACTTATTAAATTAAAAAATTGAAATTATATTTCAATATAAAAATATTTGAATTCTAAATTAATAAATTAATAAATAAAAATAAAAATAAAAAAAGTAGAAATTTATTTTTAATTAATCATATTTTAATTTATATATTCAACTTTAATTCTATCTTATAATAAAAATTCAATCTATAAATTAAATATTTATATTTATTATATATTTTTAGGTATTTTCGTATTTTTAGTATGTTAGTACAGTTTACTATTTGATAAAATTTTATTAAAGAATGATGAAATGGGAAAAAGAAATAATAAATAAAATAATATAAAAAGATGAAAATAAAATAAAAATAAATTAAGGAATAATTAGATGAGACTTTCACCATCTCCGTTTCTAAACATTTAGGTTCATTTGTAATGATATGTCGTTTATATTAAAAAATATATATGATATGATGCGAATATATTCGACTTTAATATCATGATTCACCAAATAATGAATAAGATATAAAAATCCTAAGATTTCATATCATATCCTATCCATTCTATTTCGATTAAAAATTCAGACGATCAAACGTAGCCTAAGGATAAGCATGACGATGTATTTTGAGGCCAAGAAGGCATTTGACAAAAAGTCCATATTTTTTTGGTAAAAGTAAACGCAAAACCCATTGGTCCAATTCACTGCATTTAAATGGAGTTTGTCTCAACTTGCCTTCAGCTTCAATGATTTTATTTTTTTTCCTATTATATTCTCATGCAATAATTGCAATTCCACTTTTACCCTTTTAACATAAAAAAAAAAGCTCTAATTCCAATCTATTTTGTATTGTAAAGGAACATACACTGAACCCTCCCTCGTTTTTCCTTTCTTCTACCCCATCGGGCTCAACTGTTGCATCTTTGCACTGTCGAAGAATGTTGTTGGCTTCCTGACATCAGCTTCAATCGTCAATTCATTTGTCAAAGGTGAAAATATTTCTCTCTAACTGTCTCAAATAAGTTTAGATGTTCAGATTTAAGCTGATGATGATTTAAAAGGTGATTTCTCATGCTTGGCATCTAAGTCAAATCAACCCAGGCACCCCCCATTTATCTCTTGGGGAGAGAAAGAGCACGTGTAGAGGAAAATAATATGCAAATGACCTTCACGTAAAAAGGCAAAATTTACCTTAACGCATCATGGTAATATATTTTGAAAAGAAGGGTATTTTAGGGATTTCATGCGAAACTGGCCATTTTCTTCTTAAGGATAAGTGTATTGGAAGTCCCATGAAAATGCAAGATTTTAGGACTTTATTGAACCTTTTGAAAGTTTTAGAATTTGATTGAACTTTTGTAATAAGTTTTAGGATTTAATTGCACTTTTTGAAAATTTTAGAACTCATTTATATCTTCATGATAAGTTTTAGGACTTATAATGTATTGGGATAAGTGCATTGAAGTTCTAAAATTTGTTATGAAAATGCAATTAAGTCAAAAATTTTCAAAAAGTTTAATTAAGTCTAAAACTTTCAAAAGTGCAATCAAATCATAAAACTTATCAAAATTGTTCAATCTAAGTCCTTTCCATTGATTGCACTTTTATAAAGTTTTAGGACTTGATTGCACTTTCGAGATAAGTTTTAAGACTTTATTTCAACATTTTTAAAGTTTTATTAAACCTTTTGAAAGTTTTAACTTTTATTGAACTTTCGGTTTTTAGGATTTAATTGCACTTTTTGAAAATTTTAGAATTCATTTATATATTCATAATAAGTTTTAGGATTTCCCTAATGTATTTATTCATTCTTTTTATATAGTAAAAGAAAGCTGTGAATTGGGCCATCCATTTGAGGACCAAGCCCAAAATCCGATCGGGCTTACTTGGGCTCGACCGGTCTCCAGTTCAATTTAGGGTTTTAAGCTAAACCTGCATGGCTGCACTCTGCAAAACCCCGAACACCGAACCAGAAGAAGAAGAAGAAGAAGAAGAAGAAGAGGAGGAAGGACGAAGGAGGAGGAGGAGGAATCGATGGGGAAGACGACGTACAAGAGGGTGAAAGGGAGCCAGAGCCTGAGGCAGAGGCTGCTCCTCTCCACCCTCGCCTCCACCGCCGTCATCGTCGAGGACATCCGCTCCGACCACACGTGGCCCGGCCTCCGCCCTCACGAGGTCTCCCTCCTCCGCCTCCTCGAGAAGGTCTGCGACGACTGCGTCGTCGAGATCAACGAGACGGGTACGTCCTTCCGGCCATGTACCTGCTCTTCGAAAGCGCCTTTTTTTTTTTTTTTAACCTAGTTTTTTGCTCGTTCCAACTTTAGAGCTGTAGGCCGGGTTTAGGAGAAGGATGTCGTGCCGGAAAGTTGGAATTGTTGCTGAAAAAATTGCCAGGATTGGCAATTGAGCCATGCGAGGGGAAAGGGAATACTGATTGATTGAGTTAGTTGAAACTTTGAACAGTGAGCTTTTCTATATGGGGCTTGGGTCGGTTGGCTCCGTGAGTTTGCTATGAGGAGTCTTCAGTGATGAAGAACTGATTTTGATTGTGTTCAGTTCTAAGAGGTAGCTTATGAGAAGCATCCTCTTAAGAAACTAGTTACTAGTTTAAATTTTTAAAAAAATGCCAAAATTGCAGTACTAGCATTTGTCTCGAGTTTGACATGTCGTCTCCATTTTGTCGCCCGTCTATACAGGATTTAGCTTTCCTGGTTAACTGATAGAGAGAAAATGTGCTAGACTCATGGCCTATGATATTGTTCATTGTCATATATATGAGGGATATCCCGGCATGAAGGATCTTTGCCTTGTTAGAATGTTTCAATCAGTTGGATGAAGGCCCTCCCTCTGAGAGGCTCTTCTAGAAGCTGCAACTGTTATTAATAAATGACCTCAATTCTGTTTGTTTTAATTAATGACATGCTCCAATTCCTGTTGCAGGAACGAAGCTTAAGTATAAGCCTGGTATCATAATGGGCGGGAAACATCTTGTTCATGATTGTGGCGTCAGCCGTTCTATTGGTTATTTTTTGGAGCCTTTGATTGTACTCGGCTTGTTCGCGAAGAAACCTCTCTCCATAAGGCTCAAAGGTACATATTTCACCACACTTTTGAAGACGCTGCACTGCTGCAATTCCGACGTGTTACAGGACTCAATGGATGTCGTAGATTTTCAATTTTTTCTTACTTCTTCAATACTTTTGCGAAGGTTTAAGCATTTGTATCTGTTGCCATGACAGGAATCACGAATGACTCTAAGGACCCATCTGTCGATACATTTCGCTCCACTACCTTACCCATCCTGAAGCGTTTTGGAGTTCCTGCTGAAGCTTTGGAGTTAAAGATAGAGAGCCGTGGAGTGCCTCCTCAGGGTGGTGGAGAAATTTTCTTGTCAGTTCCCAGTGTCCAGAGTCTAGCAGTGAGTAACTTCATCAACCTCGTGTGCATTTTATGTAATAAAATATTTGGCACATCATATTTCTAAAGCTCCTCAATTAACAGGCTGTCACATGGATCGATGAAGGAATGGTCAAGAGGATTAGAGGGGTCACTTTCTCTACACGTGTTTCTGCACAATTTGAGAATACCATGATACATGCAGCTCGTGGAATATTCAATCGTTTACTTCCGGATGTTCACATCTTTACTGATCACAGAGCTGGCCCACAGGCCGGAAAGTATGTCTTCTATTTTTTCTTTTTCTTTTTTTGAATTATGCAGAGCCATCATTTTCTACTCATGCAATTTGGAGTGCCACTTGATTGTCCGTATTTTTCTCGCCTGTTTTGTCATTTTCTAGTGTACTCTGATATATTGAAGTGATCTCGTGGCAGATCTCCTGGCTATGGAATTTCATTGGTCGCAGAAAGTACTTCTGGTTGCTGCATATCTTGTGATGCTACGGTATCTCACGGACTAGAAGAAGGGAATGAGATTGAAGGGGAGGAGAAAAAGCAGTTGACGCCCCCAGAGGATGTTGGTGAACAAACTGCATCTGTTCTGCTCAGTGAAATTGAGCAAGGCGGAGTTGTGGATTCAACACACCAGGTGTGTTTTCTCTGCTCACTATACTCCTATACCATTTGTTTTCTGGAATAAATTACAGTAGAAAATTACTTTCAATGCTCAATGTACTTGTCATTCTGTGATTACAGTAATTGTTTTTTCTTGTTTCTGTAAGATGAGGGGCTAACTTTGATTATATTGGATATATAAGAAATCATGCTGCAGTGAAGAATATGCCATTTTGCCTGTGTACCCTTCCTTTACCTACCGTGTCCATTCTGTTTCATCCCCTGCTGTGTTGTGTTTTATTGAAATTTACATGTGCTGGTGAAAGGGGAGATGGTTAGCATCTTCCCTGATGGGGAAAAAAACAGCATAGAGCTTACATGTTGGCTGCACATGCAGAAATTCAGATGTCGATAACTTTAACCAGTTCATCTTTTTTTATGCTCTCATCTGTTAAGTGTGTTGATGAGTTTCCAAACCCCCATCACCCCCTCCCACCACAAACACATGGTGCGCGCACCCACTCACATAGAGAACCTTTGGACTCTATTATTACATCCTGAGATTTTCAGTAAATAAATTACTTTTTTCGGGGGAAAAAGGCCAAAAAAAAAAACTCTGGATTTGAAAGGAACACATCTTTGATGTATAAGCTAATCAGTGGCTATCCCTGGCAATAAGTTACTTTCTTGAAGAAGACACGGTATAATCTGAAAGAAATGTATGAATTTACTTTCAGTGATCACATTCGGCCTCATTTCCCATTACCCCTGAAAACAGAACCAGTGGACATCTAGTTTATAATGCCTACGAATTAATCCGTGCTTATGTGTGTGGTACTGGTGAAACTGAGTTTCTCTAAGATTAGAATTACTTTATCTTGGCTCTCCCTTATCTTCAGTTCTATGCCCATACCAGTCTCTGAGAATCTTTGCTGGCTCCATTTCATTAGTGAATCTTTTCACACAAAGAATCACCTGGTTAGATGTAACTTGTATGTACAACTGATCATCTTGAAACTAGTTTCAGACCAGGTTTTTAGATAATTTCATACAAAACCGTTGGATTTTCTAACAGCTGTTATGAGTATGTAATTCCTAGTTTATACATTAATTGTACTATATAAGCAAATTTGTGAGCTGCAGCAGCTGGCTTCCTCATCTTCATTCCACTTATTTTTTTATGGAGGTTTTTTGAATGAGATTCTTTTAGCTTCATTAATTGCTAAGGTGTGGGTTCTGTCCCAGATAAATCGTATGTTCAATTGTGAAATTGAGCATGTGGCAATGGTGACAATGCCGCATGATGAAGATGCAATATATGCTTTCAGCCACTTACAATGCGTTTATCATTCTTAATATATTTTCTCTCCTCTTCAGGGTCTATTGTTTCTTTTGTGTGCATTGAGCCCACAAGATGTTTCGAAGGTTCGCGTTGGCAAGCTTTCACCATATGGAATAGAAACTCTCAGGAACATCAGAGATTTCCTTGGGGTCAAATTTGTTATCAAGCCAGATCCTTCAACAGAGACAGTTATACTTAAATGTGTTGGATGTGGAATGAAGAACCTGTCAAGGAAGGTTTCTTGACGACGATTTGGAAGAATCTTGTATCTAAGGCATGCATTGGGGTCTTGCTTGATGGCATGGTGCGAGGCCTCTGGTGGTTCTCCTGTCAAGCGGAATTTATCTTCCTTGGTCCCATGCAGAGAAGAATTGCAATGATCATTGCACCATAGGGTGGACCGCAGCAATCGTTCACCTATGGGATCTGAAATTGAGTCAGTGGGAGCCATGCTCATGTTATATTTTTGTGTTGGATCAGAGCGCTGGCTGCGATGCAATTGAGTTATAGCCCATGCACGCAAAAATTTTGTTCGCTGATTTTATTTTATTTTTATTTTTTTTATTTGAACACGTATAAACATCTCAGACGTAAAATGCGATCTTGAAATACATACTCTGGAGAAAGAAGATTGGTGGCTGTTTCGGCTTCACGTTGTATTTCTCTCCTTTTATGTCATCGTTAGTCAGGCCCAGAGCTCCCCTACCTCATGATGAATGATGAGATTGAGGCCCTGTTTGGTTTAGCTTAGCTTTGGGACTCTAAAATTCATTGGCTAAATAACGTACTCCAAAGATCCCTAGTTCAAAGCAGTTCTAGATGTCCTTTGGGAATTTGCATTTTCGGAATGCAAGTTTTAGTTACTGTTTATCACTGTTCATGTTCATCACTGTTCATTTTCTCTGGTGGAGAAGCTGATCGAAGGTCGATGACCGCCTGGCGACCCTCAGGTGAGGGTCGCCAAGCCTCAAGTGACGTTTGGGTCGTGCAACCTAGGTGATCGATGGCTTGAGTCGCACGATCCCAACGACTATCTAAGGGCCAAATTCGATCATCCGGCTACTAGATTTGACAATTTAGTGGTCGAACTTAAAAAAAAAAATACAAATATTTTTTGTTTTTTTAATTTAAAAAAGTCTTTACAAAAAGAAAAAAGCCATTTACAAATGCAAATTTTATCAAACGATATTTAGCCAAAGTTGTTTCTCAATGCAAATTTTAACAAATGTTATTTACATTTCGGAAACCCCATTCATTCAAAGGTATTTGTATTTTTGCAAATGTATTTTCCAAAAGCCAAACCAAACGGCTGAGTTACTATCTAATGAAGCAACATAGTAAATCAAGGTTCTTGGTCTACTCCTAAACTGCAGAAATAGAATAGGATAAATGGAAATATAGAGATGGGCATTACGAAATTGGCTCTAGGAAGGATATGTATTGACGCTAGGTGATGAAAATGCCTTTGTGATTCAGCTGGCAAAACGAGTCCAGAGATGCACCAAGCACCTTCGACCTGCCAAATGTAGGATCTGTTCAGGCGAGTGCTATATGATGTAGGTAAACATGTGTTTTCACGTCTTTAGAAAATTCATCGATCACTTGAAATCTCAATTGTCAGTCTTCACCCCAAGCATCATCCCTCAGTTGATGCCTCCTCACAATGCGGTCCTTTCTGGCTTCTTCCTGTTTCCTAAATTCTGTTGAACCAAAGGATGAGAGAGGCAACTTCAACCCCATTCCCTGAGCAATGAGCCTCTGAGCAGTCCGGGCAGATGTTTGTGGCCTTGGCTTTGGAGGTTCCAAGTCTGAAACACGAGACCAAAATGAAAAGACTGTTGTGATGAAGATCTACTTCACAACGTGTGACACTCTTCAAAACCAGTATAAAACATGCGATTCAAGGTCTGACTAAAAAATTCAATGAAGTGGAACCTATCACCGGTTGGTGCAGTCAATGAGTTTGTAACAGAGGCATCACAGCAAACAGAATGGTTCTTCCAAGCATGCAAAGCATATAATGCAGAATTCCAACTTTCAAATGGAACTTCTTGAAAAAAGCAGATCAAAAGAGTAAATTACCCATTGCTGGAATTGAACTCAAGAGGGAATCGTCCTCCTTCAGTATTCGTACAGTGAATGGAAATTGAATACTGCTAAGAGCCTCAAGTGCTGCATTAGATGATTGGCATTTCAAAGAAGGTTAGAAGGAATCACATCTTTTAAACATTAGCAAATAGAGACTATAGTTTTTCCATCAGATTTGTTAGAAACAAAATAAGACAAAAAATAATGGAAAATGGATGTGTGGAGCTTGCAACAATTCTGGACTTTCCACTGTATGTTCCAAAGTTATCACATTCTACTTGGTAGTCAATGCAACAAGGTGTCAACAAATCATGCTATCTAACACCGAGAACAGAATTGAAAAGATACCAAAACATAATTACCAATTGCTGGTGTTCGAAATACTGCAAGAGCGGTAGTATCATTGACCCAACGAATCACTACCCCTTGATTTCTGAAGGCCTCGAAAAGTTTCTCTAGCTCTGTTGTTCTAGTGCTTGGAGGAAACCCAGCGAGAACAAGAACATGACTAGTGCCATATTTAGCTGCGCAGACATGGAAAATTTTTATTTTCTTAAGCCCATCAAGCTCCCAGCTCATTAAAGGAAAAGGAATGAGAAATTGATCGATAATTTATGTCCTACAACAATCTTAAACAATCCAGGTATTGGCACTAGACTCCATATATTAAGAATGTTTCCCAATAAAGATGCACCACAAAATACCTGCACAACATTTCCTGATATGCGCAGATAGAAGATGTAGTTATCCAATAAGAGACTTCAATCTATCTCTATTTTCGCCTTAGAAAAACAAACTCAATTACAACTGAGACAGGTGTCATAACATACTCTAGCAAAGAGAAGAAACAAACATTACACAACTTCAGCTGAATGGGCGACACTGACTTACAGGGTCTCAATATGGGCTTTTCTTCTGAATTATGAGATTGACCTTCATCATCCACTTCATCAATGGTCAAATCATTTGATACCCGATCACTATACAATTCATCTTTCTTATAAGTAAAAGTGCCCCTCCCACGCCTTTTAGGGGCTTTAGTATTTTTGCCATCTTCCAGAGAAAGCTTTGACACTTCAGGTAAGGATTCCGCAGGGAGTAACTCGTTTGGAGAACGATCTGCCATAGCTTCCCAGTCTGCCATTTTTGTAAACGAAGCACAACAATAAGCATCTTGAAACCATATGGATATAACTTAGAAAAAGCATACAACGGCTGACATTGGCTTTTATCTAGGCAAAGAAGTAACAAAAATTTTGACTTCATGTAAGTATAGAAGTTCCTCAAATATCATTGCTCATGCTCACTTCTTAAGCTTGTGAGACAGATCATCAATCTATATATACCATTATCTAACATCATACAAACTTATAGCTGCAACTGGTTTATCCATTCAATTCTCAGTGGATATTGCATTGTGGTGTTATTAACCCCTCGAGAATCACCGCAAGTATTTTGAGGTGGAGGTGCCGTGTAAAACAACTGTATGAAAATCATATCTAAGCGTGAAGAAAAATACCATCACCATCTCGTTCCATTATGATATCCCTCAAAAACCTCGCTTACAAGCCTAAAGGCCCCAAATTTGAAAAGCACTTCTGCCATAGAATCGCCCTTTTGCCCCGTAATCTTGCCTAAAGCAAAGGCTTTTAGCCTCAAAGAAAGACAGAATCTCTTCAAGATGCCACATCCGATCGACATGAATAAATGCAAATGATGAGTGGAACAGTAAATCAGCTTGAGAAAACGAACCATCCTCTGAAGTTGCATCGCAAGCTGCTTCATCATCAGGCGCGATTGTCGGATGCTGAACGTGCCCTTCGGGGAAAAGAAATTACAACAAGTTAATTAATAAAGTCGACTCTTGGACAAGCGATCACTTAAAGAAATCAGAAAAACAGGCATCGACTTGATTCACACAAAACGAAATGACTTTCGACAAACGACTGGAAAACGTAAAAATGCACCTTCGGCGGAAGATCCCAAGGAGTCAATGCAGGTCAGGGCAGCACTCGGCGATGCGCCTCGATCGTCCTTCAAATCCTCCGCTGCGATCTCTGCATCACTGAAAAGCGGCGAGAGGATCAAGAAACAACGCTCAAGGCAGTACACAGAGCGCGCGCGCACTCAAGAAAACCACGCAGTCAATATAACCGTCGAGAGAAAGAGCGATTTCCGCGAGCCGCCCCCGTGGACGGAATCAGCATCATCGGGGGTGGGGGGACAAGAGGAGGAGGAGGAGGCGACGTGTACCGAGAGGGAGAGCCGCGGCGGCCGCGTTCTTTGAGGGCCGAGGATCGAGCGAGGAGCTGATCGGACTTGAGAGAGAAGCCCTGGGAAGAGTAGAGGCGGGCCAATTCGGCGAGGGCGGAGGCCAATTGGAGATTGGCGGAGGACGGGTCCTCCTCTTGCTGCGGCCGCGATTCGAGTTTGGAGATGAGGGACTCGAGGAAGGCGATGGCCGAGGAGACCTCGCCGGCCGACACCAGGTCCTCCACTTCTTCGCTCCAGTTGGTGGCGGTGGCGGTGGCGGTTGTGGCGGAGGAGGTGGTGACGATGGTGTGGTGTTCTTCTCTTTCAGTCTCCATTTTCGCTCGGAGTACGATAAACAGAGAGTCGCTTCCTGTTTGATCTTTGGGAGTGGGCTCCTTTTATTTCGTCTCCCATTCATGTTCGTGTGGATACGTCGCCGTTTCGAACGCGGCCCAAGATTTACTCTTCTAAATTTCTAATGGCATAAATAGTCCATAAATTTTAGTGAAATGCACAATGTGATTCCTGAAATTTTAATTCATTCAATATCTTCCTTGAAATTTTGATGCATGTTTAATTTAGTCTCTACACTTAATAATAATGTCCATTGTTGTTATTTTGTTAATTTAAGTTCGAGGATAATATTAATTTTTTTTTAATTTAGAGACTAAATTAAATTCGTATCAAAAGTTCAAGAATTACATTAAATAAATTAAAATTTTAGGGGCGACATTACATACTGGGCTAGAGTTTAGGGATCATATTGAAGAAATTTCAAATTTAGGAACTACATTGCACATTAGACCAACGTTCATGATTAGCCAATAATTTTGTGATGTTGAATAATACCTTACAGCAAGTCTCATTCCCAAACATAGTTAGTAATAATTGATTAGTCGCTATCAAATAATCGATATGCCATGCTTGATATCAAATGGTCCACCCCACGAGAAACTTGTCAAGTACTCTACCCTATTCCTTCATCTCTCTCTAATGTTTCGGATGCAACCAAAAAAAAAAAAGATATTAATTTGAGTTTATAGGCTAAAATTAGTATAACTCGCCGTTCCTAATCGATTCCCCATCTAGGTCTAGGTGCATAATATAAATTATGTTAAACGTGAATTTCGATCGATGTTTTTTAAATTATCTATGTAGTCATTCCTATCAATTACCCTAAACCATTAGCTCTCATCATTTCTCATTACTCCATGCAATGATTCCCATGGTTATTATTCCCGGGGAGTGATAAGGCCCATTGCACATCGTGTGAAAGAGAGCATATTAGGCCGCGACTGCCTCCAATGCCGACATCGATGGGCCACATGAAGCCCAATACATTCTGGTTCTCGGCTCGAGCTTCGCTTTGTCCCCGAGTCCCATTGAAAGCTGCATCTTCCCTAGAGCTTGTCCCTCTCCTTATTTTTCTACCTTGCCAATGACTTGGATTTTTTCGATCGGATTTAAAGCACGACGTCGGATTCCGGTCCCCATCTCCCATGTGGCTCACCCGACGTTTCATTTCCTGTGCGGTCCTTCTTTTTTTTGTCTTGTCTAATAGGATGCTCCCACTTCTAGAGACAACAAAATCTTTTGGCGTAAATAAATTTGAATAGTTAGTGATTAGTGTGATATTTCTGAATTAACTCACTCGAGACATTACTTGTTTCATACTAAACTTCACGATTTTGTCATTTGGTATATGTGTTGGTACTTTCTCAAGAAGTCACTCATCCTTCTAGTGCTCTAATTCGAGCTCGCTCGCTTAACTTTTAGAGTTTCAAAACAAAATTTACTGTTATATAAAAAAGTGTTTCCATGAATTAATTTCAGTTTCGCATATATATTTCAGAATGGTTTCCCCCCTATTCACAGGTCAATTCATTTCTATCCCTTTCGCCATCGTAAAAGCTTGTCAGGAGTTATGCCCTATCTAAGTTCTCTAATCCTGGCGACTACTGATCAGACCGGGTCGTGATAATTAGATCCAGTGGATAGGTTCTCCCTGCAAAAGACATCATTCGCAATTACAATGGCCCTGATTCGACTCCATACCATGTACCGCAGTACACGGTCTATCGATTTCTCGAGTGCGGATCTCAGTTACACAAAAGGTCAAACATGGTGAGAAAATGATGAACATGCGCTTATAGCAGCACCCTACAAATGGAGACAGAAGTGCAGCGACCATACGATGCAAAAAATGCAATGATAGTTCAGCGCAGACGTGCGATGCACGGAAGCAGTCCCCCTCACTCCTTCACTTTTTGAGTGCCCTCCCCACTATCTCCTTCCCCCCACCTTTCCTTCCGTCCCTTCTTTTCTCTTCTCTTCTTCTCGTTTCCACCTTAGTGAAAAGGCCGGTCGGAATAGAATGGTCCAATCCCACATCCGACGCCTTCGAGCCCGGGCCCTACTGCCCCTTCCTTTTTCTTCGAGCAGCTCATTGCCATTTCCCATTTTCGAACACATGGCGCTAGAGAAGTGGAAAAGCTTGGTTTGTCAAGTCGAGTCGAGTGGTGATCGGTCCGGCTCCTATTGGTTGCCGAAGGCTAACTCGCTCACGCTTTGGATACTCGTGATTAGCCCCGAGGGCCCGTCTGTCTCGACTTTCTTGCGAAGATAAAGATCACAGAGCTTTTACTTTGGCAAGTCTTTCTCCTAATTGAGAAGTTCCGTCTCATTTTGCCCGACCTTGAAAGTCGCCGCAAATGCCCTAATAGATTTCGAACATTCACCATCGGATAAAAGCCGAACATCATAAGCGAAAACGAGAACGAATAGTCGAAATCAAAAGTTACCCCGAACGCCTGTATAACGGGGAAAAAAACCATGTTGGTCGTGACTTATGGAGTTCGCGGCGACGAATCTTTTAAACCAAAGTAGGGTTATGATCTGAAGCTAGGCTCGCTTGGATGGCGATGGTTGCGGTAAAGAGACGTTGTCGGAAAGGCCCTGTTAGCTTTTTCCTCATGGCTAATCTCTGCATGCATGGCGAAACACAATCATACGCCATCACCTCCCCCTTTCTTTATGACTTTGCTTGAATGCGATGAGAACGTAGCAAAAGGAGGAGCGAAGATCTACCTTCTTAGCTACTCGAAAAGCGAAAAAGTAACTTAAAAAAGGCAGAAAAATGTCTCAAGACCGATGCTGGATGCACATTTCACAGTATTTCCAAGGGCATAATTTGACAACGAAAGTAAAGATAAAAAAAGAAAAAAGAAAAAAAGTGGAGTGTGTGGAAGAGAAACAGTGCAAGAATTCAACCCCCTTACCCCATTACCTAGAGCGTTACAACAATAAAGAGATATATATCATGCTTGGGTCCACTTCCAAATCAAAGATGATGGTGTATCATTCTCATTTTTGGCGGTTTCATTTTCCCTATGCTTTTCTCCCCCATCATTTGTCGCCCTACATCAAGTTGTCAAACCCTAGAAATGTCAGATTCAAATATCTAAACTCATAAATGAAAAGAGATCGCAAGTATATTAAAAGCACATAAATGCCGCTCTTGCAATATGAATTGAAACGGGATATGACTTCAATACCATGTTAGAATATCCAATCCAAAAGTTTAAACTTATGGGTGGTATAAGTAAATGAAGATTATATATAAAGGAATCATATACATAAATGGTTGTGAACAAGCAATATGGAATACTTTAACACTAAAAATTCAAACTAGCACCAACAAATGCTTTTGTCAAAAAAAAAAAAAAAAAAAAATCCAATCAATCCCAAGTACCCTAGCCTTTCTTTCTTTCTTTCTTTTTTTTTTTTTTTTTTTTTTTTTTTTCATTCTTGGTTCCTACCCTTTATAATGAAGCATGTTGCAAGACCATCCATCAAATAAGATTTGGAATATATTGCTGGATATATCGATTATCTCGGATATCAGCTAACCACACATATTTCTAATTTTGTCTTGACTTTTGGGATGTGATAACGTGGGGCCTTTGGAATACACAAAAGGAATGATCACTTACGCATTGGATGAACATTAGAGGAAAAGATAACCCAGTCAACTCAAGCAACAGATAACACCATTAAGAGAGTGGTGATAATGATTTTTTGCAAGTTTTATTCCTCGTCAAGAAGTTCTATACGATCTTACACGACCTCGGTTGTCATTGTGCATGTCTTTATAGATTTCGAACATTCGAAACCGAATCAAAGTCGGAAAAGGAAGTGGAAAGTTGAAATTGAGAGCAACTCGAAACGCTCGTGTGACCGGAAATTATGTTAGTTAGGAATTGAAATTAAGCCGATTCAGAGATAGGCTATGGCACATGCGCATGCGCTGACTGATGGAGTCCATGGTAATGAATCTTTGAACCGAGCAGGTTATGATTTGAACCTACAGTTAGATGGCGATGGCTGGGGTAAAGAGGCGTTGTCGGAAAGGCCTTTAGCTTCTTTTCTTCTCATGGCGATTTCTGCATGCATGGCGGAGCACCATCATGCGCCATCACCTTCCCTTTCTTTACACTTGTTCAAATGCGATGAGAACGTAGCAAAAGAAGGAACAGAAATCTACTTTGTTTGCTACTTGGAAAAGTAACTAACTTGAAAAGAGCAGAAAACATCTCTTAGACCACATAAGATGTACATTGCACACTATCTCCAAAGCCATAATAATTCAACAAAAAAGAGATTAAAAAAAGAGGGAAAAGGTATAGTCCGTGGAAGAAAAACAGTGCGGGAATTTACCCCTTTACCCCATCAACCATCATTATAAAAAAATATATAAAAAAAAATACACTTTGGTCCACTTCCAAATGAACGATAATGGCATATCATTCTCTTTTCTGTAGTGTCATTTTCACTATGTCTGCCCCATCATTTGTCGGCTCTGTCTTGTTACTATCTTATAGGAGGAGGAAGATCACATATATATAAAAAGCACATAAATTCTAAATACACAAAATAAATTAAGACATAATCTGATTCTGATATCATATTAAAACGTTTAACGCAAGACATTAAACTTACGGGATATAAGTGAAAGGAGACCACACACATATACTTGACATGGGATACTCAAACTGACATTAACATGTGCTTTTGTCGAGAAATCTGATTAGTTTTAAGCATCCTAGCCTCTTTTTTTTTTTGGGTGCATATCCTTTAGATTGAAACAATGTCACAAGATCATCATCCATCAAAACCTCAGATACGATCAACCACACATATCTCCAATTTTGTCTTGACTCTTGGAACATAATAAGGTGGGGGACCCTTTTCGGATTTACCCAAAAGGAAATAAACCATTGCACAACGGATGAACATTAGAGGGGGAAAAAAAGAAAGGATAAAAGCTAAAGCGCCAAATCAACTCAAATCACAGAAGATCTCCCATGAAAGAATGCGCAGACGATAGCTATCGAAGATTCAGTCCCAACTTGCAAATGCCGTGGTTCACGAGCCCTTCTTGCGGCTCTTGGGGCTCCATGCAAGGCACTTCTGTACAACGAGATAAGGGCAAAGGCCAGGGGCATCTTTCGACATTTGCTTTCACTGGCCATTTTGCGGCTACACATCACATGTTCACGTCTATTTGGGGGCTGAAAATGAGGATGTGTGCTACCATGCTCATCTCTCGAAGCATTAGTTTCGTCTTTCCTTTCAAAGTGTAAATCGTCAGGCCATGTCGTTGTCACTGATTAACATTGATTAAACAATGAAATTATACTATCGCGTCTCGTGTGCGCCTTTGCACGAGCTTTGATTACACAGCTAGTAAGCATGGGGAGGCAGGCATTGCGAGTGATTAAGCTTTGAGCACGTAAGAAAAGAAAAATAGGAAAGAAATGGGATGGATGGGAAGGGAGTAGAAGAAAAGGAAGTTAAGGACCTCTCTTATCATGAATCAACTGCGTTAGATGTATAAGTTCCAACATCTTTTTTCAGAGAGGGAGAGAGGGAGATTTGCGCGAAGAGGGAAGAGCGTCCTTGATAGCGCCGTGCAATGCGGGACGAGAGGAGATCGTCGTGACTGTGTGGTCAAAGACTCGACTCTGGTGGCCAATCGTGAATTGGTAGATGGGCGATTGAAGATTAAGAGGGGGAGTAGGGAAGAAGAACCGTCTCGTTTTCTGTTGAAACACGTGATGCGATGAATCGAACTGATAATTATAACACTGATTGAACACGAGTCTTCGCTCGCTTTGCAATTAAAAGCCGTCTTTGAAATTTTCAGAGAAACTGACGCTTTTCTTTGTCGAAATGCTATTATCGTGCACAAAATCGACCTTGCCAAAAGCCCCAAGAGAATAGGAAAGAAACATACGGGGTGGGGGCGTGTCCTGGAGACAAGCTGCCAGCCCCCACCCACCTAGTCAGTAGCTATCACACAACAGGCCTCGGCAAAGGAGGTGTGGCGCCGAGGAGGCTCGTGTTTCTGGCTCGACGCGAACGTGGAATCCGCCACGACACTGACACGAGAAGGGAGCCGCCGGTACATCCCCCAAAAACGACACGAGACGAGCGATCCAAGAATGACGGCAGATGTGATATCTTGGACGGACGCAGAGGCGCGATCCGACCCGTCAAATCCGCCATTAACGGATCCCAAAGCTTCCTTGGGCCCGTCCCCTCCGCCTAGACCCGGACCCCACTTCACTGACGACGGGACACCGTCCCCATTCGACGACCAATCCACGACGCTGCGATGTCGCGATTTAAAACGTGTCCGATCGGTCATCTCTCTCTCTCTTTCCTCCTTCCAATGTATTTTTTTCTTTTTTGGGTGGGTGGGCGTCAACAAAGCAATAAGAACAGCGGCCCGAGTGTGGAGACAGAATTGAAGATGCAAGATCCGAATTGGATTTCGGGGGGGGAGATGACGCGTCCGTCGTGGCCCGATCTATAGCTCGAACGGAGTCAAGATTCTCAGGCTAGCCTTGTCCTTTTGTGCGTCAAAGGAGATATCTCTCTCTCTCTCTCTCTCCCCCACCTACATTCTCTCTTCTCTACGCAATTACCTTTTGCTTCCCTTCTTTGATTCCTCCATCATAAGCCTTTTTCCGTCATATAGATTTACCTTCAAAGCATACATTGCACCTAATTATGCCGAGATTTTGGAAGATCGAAAGTAATCATCATTCAAGAAAAATTGAAACTATACACCAAATTGTTCATCCACTTATCAGCTTCAGTGCGAAATAATAGTGTCGAGACATGAAAAATACGGACTTTGGCAAAAATGGGTTTTTTGAGTACAAATGATTACGCGATATATTTTGAGAAATTGTAAGCTGAAGTCACTCTCTTTATTTATTTATTAATTTGTGTGTTCTTTAATCTTCTGCTAGACTATGAGGGATTTGACTTTGCTGGGCTATGTGGGTCATGGACTATTCGCCTTCCATCCTATTTGTGGACCTTCTTTCGTGGCTGTGGGTCAAGGGGATCGGCTAAGGGAAATTTTTTTTAAGACTAACTGGGACTCCATTATCATTGTACCAACACCTAAATCCGACATGGCATAGCGATTCTGTACCGAAAAAAAAAAAAAAAAAAAAAAGGAACAAGGTCATCTAGAAATTCAACCAACTTTATTTCCCCCTTTTTCCCTAATCGAATCTCTGTTCAAGGATCGATCTTTCAATCGATCGCTACATGGGGTCAAAGGATTGATTTAGATTGAAAGTAAAGGGATATGATCTGACTGTGGACATGAGAATCCACATGATTAGTCTTTTCCCCACTCTTTTCTAGCTTAATCAATTTAATAATTCGAGCATAAATCGCAAATGATTATCTCCCAAATTGCGTGGCGGTGGACAAGGGCGAACTTATCTTTATGCACTACCTTGCCACGAGCACTTAAAAAACTTTTATTTTATGTTTTGTTTAGTAACGAAAATGACCGAGTCCCCGCCCTTCAGTGGTCAAATCCACCTCAGAAAAAAAATAACTGTTTCGAGAGTATCGTGTTTTTTTTTTTTTTTTTTGCCTCTTTTTATACCGAGGAGTGGAATATGTAATCTTACAAATGATCTTTCATGAGAAGTTATTCTGACGAAATAAAACTAGTTTCAAGGACTAAAGACAGCATTCATGATCAGATGAAAAATTTTCGAAACAGGTCCAATTCACCTATTAGCTAGTGCACCAATTGAGAAAGTTAACGAACTTGATTGCACAAAAATAAGACTTAGATGATTGAACTTAATGATTCCAAAAATTAGTGGGGTTGATTCAACAGAATCAAAGTCCGAGTATTGAATTGTGCAGAATCATACATCTATACTCAATTCTATAATTTACTAGGATAAGTAGATTCAAGTCAATTCGAAGTTAAGAGAATCCTACTCACATTTGGATATGTTGAAATCTCGCACAAAATCTTGCAAAGCATGTGATTCCGAACAAATAGCCCGAAGGGATTGTGAAAATTTGGGGAACAGAACAACAAACAAGAGGACAAAGCAAATGCGATTGGCATGGAAAAAAATGATCTTGTGAAGAAAACGGGTTTGCAAATCGGTGGAATTAAATACGGCTTTATGTACGAAGGTTGATTGACATTTTGTCTATAGAAAGGACAACGGCAAAGATTCGATTCGATTTGTTGAACATATCTCAACGGGTGAAGTCAACATTCGATTAGAACACTTTTTATTCAGCACTAATCTATATGCGTGTTCAATCAATTAGTCCCTTCACCCTAATTTCGAAAATTCCTAAATTAATCGTACTTGTGTCAATTTAATCTTTTATCTTTTAACGGTTTGTCAATTTAATTTTCTTAACAAATTTTAATTGGAAATCACTAATGTGGATGCTAATTATTCTATATGGCACGATGGACATTGATGTAGATAAATTTTGCAAATTTTGTAATTTTTTTTTGGTGATATTTTATTTATTTGTTATTATTTTTTTCTTTCCTAGATTGGATTAGTGTGCCTTAATTTTTAGTAACTTTTTCTTCTTCCATCTAGCACCGAAACTCTTTAAGAGTTGGGAGCTGTCTGTGGGCCTTTAGGGCCTGTTTGGGAACATTTTTGTTTCTTTGTATTTTTAATCTCCGAACAAAAAAAAAAAAAATGAAAATTCGTTTGATAATGCTAACTTATTTTTCTATTCCCCGAAATAGAAAAGTAGTTAGTGAATAGATTTGGAACAAAAAAAAAATAGTTTCTTGTTCTCAGAAACAATTTATAGAAATAAACCAGTTTTCTTTTTTATTTTTCTTTTGTTCTTCTCTCTTGTCGTGGCCATCGCAAGCCACCTCCAGCCACTCGGGGCCATCGCCAATCGTCGCCGGCCACCATTGTCCTTTGACCGTCGGCCGCCTTTGTTGCTTGCTGACTGCCGTTGCCGCCGCTGGCTATTGCCTGTTGCTGCCGCCCGACCACTGCCCACAGCCCATTGGCCGTAGCTTGCTCCTACGGCCAGTGGACTGTGGGTGGCGGTCGGGCGGCGATCGAGCGAAAGTGGGTGGTGGTCAACGGTCGACGTTTGGCCATTTGTGAGTAAGAAGGAAAAACGAAAAAATATAAAAAATTGTAGATCGTACCAAACACATTCCTATTCTTTTTATATTCAAAGAATATAAATTTTTTATAGTGACCAAACACCTTATTTTATTCAAAATTTGTTCCCGAGAATAGAAATAGAAAAAAACTATTTCTAAAAAGAAATTATTCCCCGGAACAGAAGTGTTTACCAAATGGACCCTTAATTACTAGCAAAGGCTAAGTCCCTTCCCCTCTAGTCTAGAGCTCTCCATGAGCCCTCAGCAAGCTTGACTCCTCAAAGAGTCTAGAGCTCCCTGTGAGCGTGGCTCCTCGAGGGTAGAACTCCACGCAAGTGCATGCTTTGGGAGCATGAATCCCTTGTGCCTACTTAGAAATCCAGTGTAGGGTGAATAGAGTTGGTTTCAAGGTGGGAGTTAATCTAAAATGAAATGCATCATCCCTAAAGTCAGCGTTGATTGTGATATGTATAGGATGGCTGGTGTCCACATATAGGCCGGAAGAATTAAATTAGTCAAATTAAAAAATTAAAGACTAAATTGATGTAAATTTAATATGTTCAAATTTTTTTAGTAATTTTTTGTTACCAATGAGCCACCAAAGCTAATTGTTACGTAATTGATCTTGAAAGCAAACATTTTTTTTTTTTTTTTTTTTGTGCGGTAGGGGGGGAGGAGGGCGTTTGATGTTGGAATGTGTTGAGCGCCAACTCTGTTCCATAATTACATCCCCATCGAGCGCTGAGAAACCCAGCCTGCCAAACGAATATAATACCTCAAACTTCGAGTTCACACTCCTTTGAAGAGGAATCTTCACCCGCTTCCCCAAAAACCAAAATTAATTAATTAATAAATAAACAAAGGGATGAGATAAAAAGCAAAGAAACATTAAAAAGAATCGTTCTCATGTGCCACCAACTGGGGTTTCATCTTTTCATGTGCCCCACTTTGTTTTTTTCAACTGTTGCTGGAGTGGCAGACGCTCAGCAGAATATTATGAACGAGTTTGTTAACTTATCATTTTTCAGCTAAAATAAACTAATGATTAGAGAAGAAAATGAATTTGGTGGCTTATACATACATACATACATACATACATATATATATATATATATATATATATAATATATATAAAGACACTTTGAATGGAATCATCAGTTCTCGACCACCTAATAGAATTTTTAAAACCTGTAAAATACATTATCTAGTAATACAGTGACGAGGAATCAAGGGTGTCTGGTATGTGAGCCAACATGATAGGATACAAGAAGAGAATGAAACCATGCACACAGATACAGAACTAGAGGAGCAACCCAACAAAAATAATAAAGTTTTGGTGGACAGTGTGAAATGAATTGCTGTCTTGAGAGTAGACATGCCAAATGGGATTAGTTTTGGTTCGAAAATAATCTAACTCAAATCATGCAATACAATTCAAGTGACCTGTGCCTATAAGAAAACTCATACTAAAACTAGTGAGGGTTAAATAGTGATGAGAGAGTCATAGGAATAGGTTGAGTATAAATAAGTCGTGAGCCTATTTAATACCCATATTAAACCTATTTATTGACCTATAGAATTGGGTTCAAATCCATTTATCGAATATAATTAATTCATATAATAATTCAGTCCATCGAACACGAATTGAGAAATAATAAACTAATGACAACTCCAGAGTTAGATATTCTAAAAAAGTATTTTCATATATATATGTGTGTATTTATGCGTGTACATATGTGTTCGTCCCTCGTAAAGAAGGACAAGAAAGGGATAGATTGCCACCCCGATGTGCGGTCTTTTGGGAGCAACCCCTATAGCTCTTTTCCCCCTACTCTATGCCGTAACTTGGAAGCATGTGTCCCGAAAATTTGCTTTTGTTCACACGTTGATAGGATAATGCGAGATATACTAAGGTTCAAGACTGCCTTTTATTAAAATTGGTCGGTTACCAGATGGCCACGTGGCGCAATCATATTGGGCGCCGATGGATGCTTGCTTTCTCAAGGGAGAGATTAATCTTAATCTCCACACACGTCTGATTATTGATTTCGGCGAAAAGCCAAACGCGACGTGCCTTCGAGTTCAAGGGAGCACGTATAGTATTTGCCTGCTCCGGTATAGAAAGAGGGAGTGCTAAAAGAATGTTTATCCTTTGCCAGGAAAAATAAAATGAGGAAAAAAGCGTGAACAGATTTCTTGGGCCTTTCCCTTTATGTTGTGGCAAAGTCCAAGCATCGTGAACAGATTTCTTTGGCCTTTCCCTTTATAATGTAGCAAAGTCCAAGCATCTTTTTCCACCCCTTTAGATGGGGGAACAAAGAAGGTCATGGCCTCAACATGGTGCAACAGATCATTTGATGTTCCTTTTCCGTGGTTTCTTTTGCGGGTTCAAGCCATTCAAGGAAACATTGTATACACACACACAAATGTGGTCTATGAATTTTATCTCAATATATAGTATTGTCCAACATGCACTATCATTATTGAATTATTAGAAAAGTCTCTAAACTTTTGTCCAACGTGTAATACTGCCATTGAATTTTTAATTTGTTAAATGTGATTCTTGAAAATATTGATTACTGTTCAATGTAACTCTAAAATGTATGAAAATCTTTAAAAATTTAAGTATTATGTCGAATATTAGATTTAAGTTCAAGAACTATATCGAAGAAATTAAAAAGTTTATGAAAGATGTTATACATTAAATCAAAATTCATGAACTATTCATATCATTTTCCTTAATTTTTTTTCATGAGTCAAAGAGCTATCCTTCGCTAGTGCCAAAGACCTACTACCTTAAGTGGAGTGGAATTATTAAGAAAAGTAAAATAGGTCACTGTAATAGAGAGAGAGAGAGAGAGGTACACTTAACAGACAGTAAAGAGCTAATCTCAACGAGTCAAATGAACCCCACTTTTGTTACAAGTCACAACCCTTTTCTTAAATCGGTTTAGGTGACCCATCGCGTTCTCCCAGTGAACAGTCTTGTGCATTAAGGTTACAGCGCAGGTAACTCCTAAAGTTGGCTTGGCATGCGTTTACGAGAATAAAAAAATCGGAGTGCCTGAGCCCGCCGTAATATTTAAATTAACTGAAAGAAAACGAAAAAAAAGAAAGAAAATAACAAATCAATCGTCCTCCGGAGACGCTAGTGGGCGGGGCACCGCGGTGAATACCGCGAAAAGGAGACGCGTCAATCATCAACGGGTCGTCGTCAACGACGGTCCTCATCATCAGCACCGGACGGACCAACGCCGCTCGTACACCTCGCCCGCACCGGAGCAAAGCCCCCCATAACCGACAAAACGGGCGGATCGACGAAAAACTGCCAAACAAAAATTTGAAAAAATAAGAAGAAAGGGAAATTAGGAGGCGCCCACCCACGGATTTCGCTTTCACACAGTGGCATCGCCCGCAATTTCCCCCGAAAACTCGGGGCTCTCTCCCAGCCCTCGCCTCCTACCCCCACCAGGCCCCCACCTTCGCTTGCCTCCCTCGTTAAATACGGCGCACTTTAGCGCGGAGAGCAACTTTCACGCTCCCATACGCACACGCACACGCACAGTCGCGGCCGATTGCGAAAGCTGAGAGGCGAGGCAGCGAGGCGGAGGAGGAGCCAGTGAAGTGTGGCCAAACTCGCCTTTTTTGGCCTTCTTCCCCCTTCCTCGTCGTCATTTTCTTCGTCTTCGAGCTCGCGCTTTCTCTCCGTGCGAACGCCGCGCTCGCTCCGCTCCGCCGCCGTGCATTCCCTGCCTGCGGCGCGCCTCCGCTCCAGCTTCCGCTGCTCTTTCTTCTCTCGGGGAGGCCGGGAAATGGAGCTGATCCGGGAAGCGTACGGCCCCCGGGCTTTCGGCTTCGTGTAGAGCCTTCCACCGAGCGCCTCCTCTCGTTCGAGTTGTCGGCGCTCTCTCTCTCTCTCTCTCTGTCTCGTTAAGTTTTTTTGCTTTCCCCTTCCCTCGGAGAGCTCGGGTTATGGCTTTCCGGAGACTGATGGCTGTGAACCTGGATCCCGAACGGAAGAGGAGCGGCGGACTGAGGACGAAGCAGGCCGGGAGAGGATCGTGTCGCGGGAGTTAGGCTCGTCGCCCCCCCGCGGAAATGGGCAGTGGCGACCGCCAGCACGGATAGTTTCGTTCGCGTGTCTTTTTCCCCTCTCCTCTTTGCCCTAGTTGTGCCGGTGCATGGTCGTCGTGGATTTGTCGAGTTTGCGTTATTGCGAGTTTCTCGAGTTTGAAGGCTTTTTTTCCCCACTATTTTTGAGGGGCTCGACGCGATGGGCTACCTGTTGAAAGAGGCTCTGAAGACCTTGTGCGGCGTGAATCAGTGGTCGTACGCCGTGTTCTGGAAGATCGGCCACCAAAATCCCAAGTGAGTTCGGTTGTTATGGAAATTTTCCGTTTACTTTCCTTGCTTGTCCTGCGAGAAAGCAGAGGAAGCCAAAAGCCACTGAAAATCCTGTTTCAGTAATTTAATGCTTTTTTTAGGAATATTTGTTAATGCATGTATGTTTGCTGGTAGGTGAGCCCCTGGAGGACAAGACATTCCATTCCTCGCATCCTTTTTAATAGATGGGATGAATTGCAATTTCAATCTGTGTTGGCTTAGATAGATCGTAGATGGAATGGTTTTTGGCTTGTTTGAGAAACCCTCATAGACTTTGAAATGTTGCTCCTTTTGTGTTCTTAGCCGAAGTAGGCTCTAGGATGCTTTTTGATGCCACACGTGATTTTTCTTCGGCGAGTTTTGTCCGGACCCTTGTTTGTTCGCCATTGATGTTTGTTGTTTTGTTTCCTGTGCTTCCTCCTATGTTTGACTATTTCAGTTCATTTCTTTTGTGCCGCGCCCACCGAATTAGTCTCCCCCCCTGCTCGGCAACGCAATTCCCATGCTCCCATTCAGTTAGAGGTGAATCAACTCAAAGAAGCGAGAACGACCTTGAAAAGCATTAGACAAATGGCAGCTTGTGATTTTTGGCAAGAACTAAATGTTTCACTGGATGATTCCTGCACCATCCCTTCCCTCTGCACAAATACGTATCTTGCCAATCTGTGTCGGATGTTCAATGTTAGCTCATGCTTACCCTCTTGAGATGAGACCTGCTGCACCTCAAGAGCAACCTTCACACGATATTTGATTTCTTCTTTCATCGCTGCTGCTGCTAAGAAAAATGAAGCAAAGTCAAAGTCAATCGTCCTTTCCTTTCTCCTTTCCTTGTTGACATATAGATGGTCTATAATCCTTTCAGCTGAACCTTCCACAAGCTGCTCTCCACTCTGTTTGGCTCTTTTAGCAAAAGAAGGTCCTTGGCTGTAGCATTACGTTTTGGAGCTCTTTGGTGTCATCCATGTTAAAATTCATAATGTTGCCATGGCAGGCTGTTGATCTGGGAAGAGTGTTACTATGAGCCCATGACATTTTCTCTTCCTCCCCAAGTTTCTGGCTCTGGTCCTTCTGAAGCGCCACCCGGAGGCTGGGAAGCTAAAGATAGAGTTCAAATGCTTATCGAAAGAATGATGGCCAAAGCTCAAATTAGTGTCGTTGGTGAAGGGTACAAAACTATTTTTTTTTCCTTTCTTTTTGCCCTTTCTAATTTTGAGTAGCCTATTGCATGAAATGCAATTCCTTTTCTCTTGCTCCAGAGTAATTGGCCGGGCTGCATTCACAGGAGATCATGAGTGGATTGTTTCAACAAGTTACGGTGGACATGCCCATCCACCTGAGGTATCTTTTCCATCTTTGCTGGGGCAAAAACGTATTCCAGTGTGTCCACGGAGTTTTACCTATAAATTCTCTGGTCTAATTTGTAAAACCACTTGAAGAGGGAAATCCTGGTTTTTTCAGTATTTCACCAAGTTCTTCAGCTTTGCATATATGGTCTTAAAATAGGATGAGTGAAGATATTATTAGATGAGATATAGATGCTTATATATCACATCTATTCAGTAGTTAAGACTTGAGGGACAAAGTGACATCAGTGTTCATAGTGCTGACTGACATTTGAGCCTTTTTTTATCTGATCTGTTGTTTGTATGCACACTTTTAGGTTGTAAACGAGGTCCATCACCAATTCTCTGCTGGCATACAGGTTTCCAACATCCTTATTTGTTTGCTTTCATTTGTATCTGATGCTCTTGTTTCATGTGATTGATCTCACGGTTTTTGCAGACAGTTGCAGTTATTCCTGTTCCACTTCATGGTGTTGTGCAACTTGGCTCTTCCATAGCTGTAAGTGATTCCTTTTCAGATCATCTAATCTTGCTGGAATGTCGGAAGTATAGTCAAAATTAGTCTCTTTGCCAGTTAAAATTGGAGTTCTATATTGGTGTTGCTTTGCATGCAATTTGCATCATATTTTATTATGCTCTAGAGATTAAGTTAGATTCTAATGAAAAATCATAACATATATGCATTTTGATCAGCTTAGGTTTAATTAGATACACCCACCATCAGCTTGAGCATCTTTTGTTTGTCTTGTCTTATAGCAAGAGTACTGTACTATGCAATGTATTCATGTAACTTCTTGTTCCTGCTGCTGCAGATCATGGAGCACATGGGGTTTGTAAATGATGTAAAGAGCTTGATCCTGCAAGTGGCCTGTATCCCTGGTGCTCTATTTTCTAGTAGTTCTGCTGGAAAAGCTGGGATGTTAGGCTATCCTGGAACCCTCACTGCTGATGCTCCTGGCAATTGTCAAGTGATTGGCTCAGAATCTTTGATGACTAAAAGCTGCAAAGATACAAGCAACTCTTCTCGCACTCCAGGGTTTGTTGGACAATCGTCTCCACTAATTACTAATACGGTGGATAATCTGCAACCTGCTGCATCCACATCACTTACACTTGAAAAGGCCACGTCCCTAGCTGAACTTTGTACTCACCCCCTAAATCTAGTTGTGCATCGCTCATGAAGACTAGCCTTTCTCCGAGGGGCGGAGTAGATTCGGGGCTAGCCAGAGCTGAAGTTATTCCTGCAAATCTTGATGCGTGGCTGAACCAGCATGCTGTTGCTTGCAATTTGGGGAATGACAATAGAGGTCAAACTGCTTTGGGTCCAACACATGGTACATGCAGCATCTTCGAGCCTATCAAGAAGAAGATATCACCAGGTGTTGTGCTTGAGAAACCTGAGAATAAATGGACTAGTTTTATAAATGGCACCATCACAGCTCAACCTGGAAGAAATCAATGTTCAATCATCAACCAGTGCAAAACTTCTGATGCCACTCAGTTTCTTCAAAATGCTAAGCTGCTTCATGGAGTAACTCGTCCTCCTAGATCAATTTCTGTTTCATGCTCTCATTCTGAATCTGTCTCTAGGAACCTGGTTGCAAATGCATCATTTCACGATGTTGATTCTACTAAATTAGAGGGCATTCCACTGTTTAATTTGTCAGAACAATTGCTTTCTGGAGCCTCTGGTCAGAGAAATCATCTAATGAGCATGAAGTGTGCTCAGACTGAATTGCCTTCTAAGAAACAGAGAGTGGTCGATAATTTTTCCCGACAAGTCATGCCACCAGATTATTCAAACATATCTTCGATTGAGCAGAAGCCTGAGTGGGTTCTTTCTTCTGAGAAGCTTGAGGGTGGAAGTCAAAAAGCGTTTTCAACATGTGACACATATGAAAATGCGTCTGTCCAACAATTAGTAAGGAATGATCTTTTTGATATTTTGGGTGCAGACATGACAAATGTAATTGACGGTAACTTAGAAAGTTTGCTGACTGATGGGCCCTATTTTGATGCACATAAATCAGGTGCAGAAGCTTCATCTGTTGTGAACTTGCAGGCAACGCAGACAGATTTAGGTTCACTTAGTGAAGGTGTCTCAGAAAGCGGAATCTTCTCCATGACAGCTGTTGATAATCTTTTAGATGCTGTTGTTTCTGGGACTCGACCTACTTCAAAGCCAATCTCTGATGACAATATTTCATGTAGGACATCAGTGACAAGAATCAGTAGCTCCTCCGTTCCCAGTAGCTCTTCCTTGAATAAAAATTTCAATATGCTAAATCAAGAGCACAAGGACTCCTGTGGCATTCGGAAGTCTCTTGTAAAGGCTGGAGTGTCTGATTCTGGTTCTTTAAGGTCTGGCTGTAGCAAGAATGCAGTGGATATGTGCTCTGTGAGTAACTCCTTTTATGGATCACATATTAGCTCTTGGGTTGACCAAGGTCACGGTATAAAACAAGATGATAATGTTTCGACTGGGTATTCCAAAAGGCAGGATGGGATGATCAAATCAAATCGGAAGAGGCTAAAACCTGGTGAAAATCCAAGACCAAGGCCAAAGGACCGGCAGATGATCCAAGATCGGGTGAAAGAGCTGCGTGAAATTGTGCCGAATGGAGCAAAAGTAATTTCCTTTCTTCTGTTATCTCATTTGCCATCTTAACTAACATTAAATATTGATGACTTGTTTTTCTTTTCCCTTTTGTGTTCAACAGTGTAGCATTGATGCGCTGTTAGAACGTACTATCAAGCACATGTTGTTCTTGCAAAGTGTCTCAAAGCATGCGGACAAGCTAAAACAAATTGGGGGATCGAAAGTATGAACTCTCTCTCTCTCACTGGTGCTTGCAAGATCATCCATACACATTTCAGAAGAACGAAATTTAGCTGAAGTTCGCTTAGTAAAGCTTGTGTTGCCATGCTTATGATAGGAGTAACATGAATGAGAGATGCTAAAATTCTGAACAAGATCAAGTCTTCTGTTGCTAGTTTTATCAGGTGGCATTTGATATCTCACATGATAGAATTGTGAATGTGATTTCAGTTCTTTTCTTATCTTGTAGATCATCAATGAGGAAGGTAGAATTCTCTTGAAAGACAATTTTGAGCGTGGAGCGACTTGGGCGTACGAAATTGGTTCACAGTCAATGGTCCACCCCATCATAGTTGAGGACCTGAATCCACCCCGTCAAATGATTGTGGAGGTAGATGTTGTGTCATGCACGTTAAGCTCAATCGTGGATTGTCCGTCCATCTTTATTGAATCTGTTTGTCTTGTCACAGATGCTTTGTGAGGAGCGAGGTTTCTTTTTAGAAATAGCTGACATGATAAGAGGATTAGGATTGACCATCTTGAAGGGGGTGATGGAAACTCGCAGCGACAGGATCTGGGCTCGTTTTGCTGTAGAGGTAACATGTGACATATTTGCATTTTTTTCAATTGGCGATAGATGAAGCCTACAATTTTCATTTTTAAGATAGTTGCTAGCTCATAGTTCGGTATTTCAGAAGGTGCTTTTTTGGTTCTGAGTACTTGGATTAATATTGGGCCAAAGAAAAAGCAAACAGGTTGGATGAACATCCCCTTGGCACATTTTGAAAATCAAATGATGCATAGCAAAGAACGAATGAAAATCAAACGAGCCATTCTTCTAGACTTTGGTTTCGAAAATTGGGGTCTGCTCCGTGTCAGGCACATGCTCAAGTGCGCAGGCTCCCGTGTTCCTGTGCGTGCGAGGGAAATTATGCTAGATATAATGACATTTTGTTTTCAATTTTATACAGGCTGACAGGGATGTTACGAGGGTGGAGATATTTATGTCACTAGTACGCCTTCTCGAGGAAACCATAGAGAGCAGCATTCCACTGGCCGCTAATGCCATTGATGGAAAAACACCGATGGCGTGCCAGCCCTCACACGAGCAACCTCCATACCTGCGACAGGCGGTCACAACGTTTTGCAGTGAAAGCCTCGCCTTGCCCTCGATTTGCCTCCTCCTGGATATGTTGAGAGCGAGCCTTGCTGTGGCTTGCTATGACTGACATAGACTCCAGTCTCAAATCGTCAGGTGGTTCTGACCTTGAGGAGCTTGTCGCGGCCTCTCGAATCACATTTCCCCAACCGAGAATCGGTTCCGTGATGATAGGAGCTCTATCCAGAGCGATCAATCGATGTTTTGATGATGTGCAAATTTAGCCAAGATAAGCCCGCGAGCTTTTTCCTTAACCTGTGGATTTGTGGAAGGTTTTGAGGAATCAAAGAGTCGTGTTCCGAGATGTATAGAGAACGAGTACTGTGACTGGTCAATGTGTGTTTCTTGCTTCTTATGGCGCTGCTTAGATTAGCACGACGACCGACCAATTCCGAGTCAAATGAGGCGCACGAGATTTGTGTCCAAATAAAAGAATTAAACCCATTCACAAGATAGCGGGGAATTGACTCATATCATATAATAAAATAAAAACAGTCCCAAACTTCCGCACGGTGATCACCGCTCGGTTGACTGCCAACCTTCTTCGAACCGGCTTCCTCCGAAGTTAATCATAGACCCTATTTTAATACCAGCGACACGACATTGACGTGCTGCAAACGGCGGCTGCGCTCGATACCTTGGAAATTTCCTGTGGAGATTCCTCCCTCCTTCCGCATTTCGTCGTCGGTCCCTCCAGCAAGATCCGTAATTCGGTTCGTTGGTACGTCGTCATCATAATTTTCAGCAAAATTAATAAAAAATTAATCGAAATAATCTAATTAAAATTTCACGTAAAAATTTAAGATTTAATTGGTAATATCAAAAAATTTAGCATTAAATTGTATGTCCGTACAATAAATTCACAAGTAAATTGACTTACAAATCACTCGCTGCCGCAGAGATTCACCATTAAATGTTCTTGTCCTCATCTTGACTTCCTTTCATGCACAAGCAGCTAGTTGGATTCTTATCCTCTTAAAGAGGTGTTCTATTGTGGCCATAGCGTATCTCGACTTGCTATGTTGGGATAGATTGTCGCTTTAATGCAGAGGAGCAACGTGACTTCGTTGAATCGTCATCATCATAACTACAAAATCCTGCACTGTTCTTCAAAGCGAAATCTACGTATCATCTGTGCAATATAAATCTCGACATACCAAAAGGGGCCTTACCTTTGTAATTTTGGGTGACCTCCTTTCCAACTAAGAAGAATCGCAAGCACATTTCAAAAAATGAAGAGAGGGAAGTACAATTCAAGCATGATGAAAAAAGGTTTTTTCTTTTTTTAATGTAAAAAAATGAGAGATTCTGATCACCGCAAAAACAAGCGAAGCATGCCGAGATAGCCAATGGAAAATAGAACAGACGATGTCCCTTCTTACATCTCGTGTGGATTGAGAAAGTCGGGTGGGGGGCCCCGTAATAATTTAAGGAGTCGCGAGAGAAGAACATGCAGACCGGGTCTTTGCTTCGGTTCCTCATGCCTTCCTCGAATCAATCCGCGCACTACTTCTCCCTCAGTCAAAAAGCCGAACGCGTCCAACTTTGACTTGACCCCTCGCTCCCTCCCCCTTTCGGACACACATTCCACACTCTTCTCCTCCGCCTCTCTCTTCTCCCCTATAAAACCCACCTCCTCGCTTCCACTCCCAAACCAAAAAAAGAAAAGCCCCCCAAAAAAAAAGGCAGAAAAAGAAAAAAGAAAAAAAAAAAAAAAAAAAGGCAATCGAGAGCAGCTCCTCCATCTCCTTTCTTCTCTTCCGCTCGATCCATTTCGAAATCCGCAGAGAATCGTCGAGAAGAGACGAGACGATGTTCCCGAGACCCAAAGTCGACCCGACCTCCGCCGGAGCCGTCGTGATCCGGGAGGTCTGGGCCCACAACCTGGAGTCCGAGTTCGACCTCATCCGCGACGTCGTCGACACCCACCCCTTCATCTCCATGGACACCGAGTTCCCGGGCGTCGTCTTCCGCCCCGCCCCTCCCCCTCCGCCGGCGGGCACTACCGCCGCCTCCGCCCCTCCGACCACTACCGCCTCCTCAAGTCCAACGTCGACGCCCTCAGCCTCATCCAGGTGGGCCTCACCTTCTCCGACTCCGACGGCAACCTCCCCGACCTCGGCTCCCCCGGCGGCCCCCGCTACATCTGGGAGTTCAACTTCCGGGACTTCGACGTCGCCCGCGACGCCCACGCCCCGGACTCCATCGAGCTCCTCCGCCGCCAGGGGATCGACTTCGAGCGGAACCGGGCGGAGGGGGTCGACTCGGCCCGGTTCGCGGAGCTGATGATGTCGTCCGGCCTGCTGTGCAACGACGCGGTCAGCTGGGTCACCTTCCACAGCGCCTACGACTTCGGGTACCTGGTCAAGATCCTGACCCGCCGGGGCCTGCCCGACCGGCTCGGCGAGTTCCTGGACGTCCTCCGGGTCTTCTTCGGGAGCCGGGTGTACGACGTGAAGCACATGACCCGCTTCTGCAACAGCCTCTACGGCGGGCTGGACCGGGTGGCCCGGACGCTCGAGGTGGACCGGGCGGTCGGCAAGTGCCACCAGGCCGGCTCCGACAGCCTGCTGACGTGGCACGCGTTCCGGAAGATGTGGGACGTGTACTTCGTGCGGGACGGGCCGGAGAAGCACGCCGGCGTCTTGTATGGGCTGGAGGCTTTTTGATGACGAATTTGACCAAAAATTAAATAAAAAAAATTCGTTTATTTATTTATTGTTCTTTCGAGATGAATTTTCCTTTTTGTGGGTCCCTTGCAAATTGGTTCTTCATTCGTATAGTGCACGACGACAATAGGAGGAATTATAGCCGAGTCCAAATATAAATCCAAATCCAAATCCAAATCCAAATCCATTCTCGAGTCCATACCCTCTTTGGGCGCCGGAGCTTGATCCTCTTATGAAGGCTCTCAACCTGTACAGATTTTTGGCCTAGACATTGGCAACTCATTTTACAATCGAGCACCTAATTTTAATTTTTAATTTTTTGTTTAGTGAAGCACCTTGACTTTTCAAATGGGGGTCGATGCGACGCTTTCTGTTAGAATTGCAGATGAAAAATGCCAGCCAGCATAGATGCTAGCGTCCACTAGATAACCATTGACCGTCCACATTGGTGTTCGATAGGGCTGCTTAGGGTCATGTTGCATCAGTAGATATGTGTTGAGCTGCTAAGTTTGTCTAAGTCAGCACACTCTCGCACGTGCACAGAACACTCTCCTCGTCACCCAACAACTCAATGTAGAGATGTTTTTGTTTTTGTTGGATAACCGAGCCATGTCTACAAAATCACATCCCATGGCAATTTATGTAATGAAGGATAGAGGTGTCAAAATGGGTAATGAACCCATTTTTTGGACTCATATTTTATTTATATGGGTTGTATATGAGTTGGAGGCTTTTGAAAACCCAATTAAAAATGGGTTAAAAAAGTGAGTCTGATTTAAATGAGTTAAAAAATTGGTCAGAACTTGTGACTCAATTTCAATCCATTTTAAATATCAAGTAAGTTGGAACCTTAGAACTCATTTCTAAATTTCCAACCCAAACCCCACACAAAATCGAAATTATAATTATTTTTCATATTTCAATTTTCTTTTCTTTTCTTTTTCTTTTTCTTTCTTTTTCCTCCTTTCTTAGCGATGGCCGGCAAGGCGACGGGCCAAGCAAGGCTCGAGCTCATCGGCATGCGAGCTCGTGGTTGTCGACAACTGGTGAGACTCAAGCTCGCCGGTGTCGGGTGGGGCTTTGGCCTCGCTAGATCGGCAAGATCAAGCCTCGCCTAGTGTTGGTGAGCTTAAGTCTTGCCAAATCCAATAAGCCTCGAGCCTCGCTGGCATCAGGTGAGGCCTCGGCTTTGAGCCTCGGCCGGCGTTGGGCGGGGCCTCGGCCTCACCAAATCGGTGAGATCAAGCCTCGCCGACGACTGGCAAGGCTCAAGCCTCGCCGAATTTGGCTAGACTTGAGTTCACTAGCGTCGGGCTTGGCCTTGGCCTCACCAGAGCCTCGCCGACGATTGGCAAGGCTCAAGCCTCACCAGATCTTAGTGAGACTCGAGCTTGCTAGCGTCGCCAAGCTCAATCTCGCCTGTGGTCGGCGGTTAGTTGAAAAAGGAGAAAGAAGAAAAGAGAAAAGTGAAAAAGAAAAAAATAATAATTAAAAATTATATTTTAAAAAATAAAAATAATTAAAAATTCGATTTTAAAAAAATATTTTTAAAAGAAAATTTCTTTTAAATTTATATTGCATAAAAGTATTTTAGCAATACTTTTTTTAATAAAAAAATCATAAAAGTGAGATTTCTTAGGTTTAGTTAGAGATTTTTCATGTTACGCTTTTCGGTTAGTCAATAGTATATTTACTTCAAACAAAAGAAGCATGTGCATGGTCTAATTCTTTATAATTATTTCAATTTATAGGTTTTTTAACCTTTTTTTTAAATTTTATTTACTATTTTTAATTTAATTTGAAGTAATCCAATTAGCATATAGCAGTTGTGGGTTTTCCTAGAATATTAATAGGTTTTAGTAATATGAATCGGGTCGGGTATGGGTTACTTGATTTATACTATATAAATATGGGTCAAAACGGGTTAAATGGGTCAGATATAGGTCAACTCATTTTCAACCCGACCCAAACTCAACCTAACCCACTCATTTGACGGGTCTAACGAAGTGCTCAAATCAAGCCTAATATGAAAAGCTTCAAAACTTAATTGGAAAAAAAAAATATTAGGTACTTATTTCTTCGAAATGTTGACAAAAACACTCAATGTGATTAATACAAATTGTGAAGAAATTGGAAACTTTGTTGATCTTGGATATGAAAGTAAATGACAAGAAATTTGAAAGTACAAAATTTGGAGGCAATCGTGGCAAGCTATTTAAATTGCATGAAAGTAAAAATAAACATAATTTTGCCAAAACTCGAAGTTCTTTGATTGAGTTAGGAGTCTTTTATGATGAACACACTTGGGCTATTTATAGCCCTTTGCATATGGTTACACATGATGGTTACTAAATTTCAATAAAAAAGAATTAACTTCTTAATCCATCCACCCAATAGTTACGTTTTGGTGTATGCTCACTATCGTTGACTTTGCCCATCAACTGGTAAGTCTTGATGAAGGATGTCATCAATTATTTTCCAGATGTTGATGACTTCCTTAGCGAGTTATCCATTTCTTTAAAATTATGCACTGTTCTGTTTATGATTGACCAAACTCCACTCTCATTGACTAAGTTTGATAGTTGTCAATAATAATCAAAAGTTTATAATTTTTTTTATGTCAACATATATCTTATTTTAAAAGAATTAGATGATTCATCAATTATTCCATTTCTTGAAATTAGACAATCAAGAGCTATTTATGCCCCCTATCATTGGCAAATATGATTTTTCCCTACCAAATTGCTTCTTAAATTGTTATCTTAAAAAACCACAATTAACTATGTTATGACTCCATGAGTGGTGCGACAAATAATGTTGTTTGTTTACTAAATCTTCTTTTCCCAAATAACTTGAGCTTTAGTTAATTTAATTAGGCCATCTTTCCAGAGTAAGTGGAAGATTTGATCTAACTTATTAATATTGAATGAGTAAACTTGAGTGTCCTTTATCCTAACCATTCTTGTGTCCTTTACTTTGGAATGCTTTTAAGGATTGACAAACGTAAGACTTCTTGAACATCATTTTAACCACGTTTATTTCAATTTTTTCATTCGGGTAATATTCATATGTTTTTCTTTTATGCTGAATTTTTCTTTTTTATGGGTCCCTTGCAAATTGGTTCTTGATTCGTGGTCCGCGAAGACAATAGGAGGAATTATAACCAAATACAAATCCATTCTCGATTCCGCACTCCTCTTTTATCGCCGGAGATTGATCCTTAATAAAGCATCTCAACCTGTATAGATATGTGGCACTATACATTAGCGTGGAAGGAAGAATTTAATCGAGACTTCAATGCATCATCATCACTCATGGCATCGTCACAACATTTAGGACTCGCTTTCGAATTGGGTAATGGCGCCGGAAGTATCTGAACAGTTGCTCGTTTTACAATCAAGCACCTAAATTTTTTCATATGTGGGTCGATGCGAGGCTTTCCGTTAGAATTGCAAAACGAAAAATGTCAGCATAGACGCCAGCCTCCGTTTAATGACCATTGGCTGTCCACGTTGGTGTCCGATAGGGCTGCTTGGGATGATGTCGCGTCGGTTCGGGATAGAATATGTATTAAGCTGCTAAGATCGTCCAAGTCAACACCCCCGCGCAAGTGGACAGACACTCCTCATCGTCCAACAACTCAATGTAGAGATGTTAGTGTTTTGGTTGGATGAGTGAGCCATGTCTACAATCATATCCCACGGCAATTTATTTAACGAAAAACTCACATCAAGCCTAATATAAAAAGCTTATAAACTTGATTGAAACAAAACAAAAGTTTAGATACTTATTTCTTCGAAATGTCAATAAAATATATTTTAAAAATATGGATAGATCGATATGAATTGATAAATGTTATGAAGATCCCTTTGTTGGTTTTGGACATGAAAGTAAGTAATAAGATATTTGAAAGTACAAGATCTAAAGGTAATCGCGACAAGCCATGTAAATTACAAAAAAGTAAAGATATAGATAATTTTGCAAGAACGTTGAATTCTTTTAAAAAAAATCGAATGATTCACCGATTTTTCTATTTTCTTAATTAGATATTCAGAGCTATCATATACTTATTGTCGCTGGCAAATTTAATTTTTCTCTGCCAAACTGCTTCTTAAATTGTTATGTTAGAAAAAAAAAAACACAATTAACTATGTTATAACTCCATGAGTGGTGCCGCGTATAATATTTTCTATTTACTAAATCTTCTTTACTCATAATAACTTGGGCTTAAGTTAATTTAATTAGGCCATCTTTCTCCAGCAAGTCAAAGATTTCATCCAGCTTATTAATGTCGAACGAGTAAACTTGAGTGTCTTTGACCCTAAATATTCTCGTTAAGGAACCCTTTTTGACAGAGTGAGCCTTTATTAATGTCAGATTTCTTGAATTAATACTCGATCCGATCCTGACCCTCAACGCTAATACTCCCAAATCCCAAAGATCTGATATGGCAACACCCTTTACAATCCCAATCCTCAAAAAACACATAAAAAGATCTTACATAGTCTAGAAATGCAGATAAATCAATGTAACTCGAGCATCACAGATGAAAGAACAAACCCTAGAACAAGCTAAAAAACGTATAAATGCAGATGAATCGATCAATTAAACAGAGATTACATATGCATCAAGGGAGGAATATGCTTTCCCAGACATGCACGTGAGAAAGGTGCATATAAAGTCATACACTTTAACTCGGTTACTTCAATCTGGAAAATAAAAGTATACATGCATTTCGATCCCAAGCCCTGAGCAAACCACGCTCGGGCTCGGGCTCACGTAAAGCAACTCACGACCCCGATCCGGGACTCGCCCTTGTCCATCTTCTTGGAGAGGACGTCGTTCCAGATCTCGGCGAAAGCCCGGGAGATGACGTCGTGGTGGGCCGGGGAGTTGAGCTGCAAGAAGCAGTTGAGGAGCTCCCGGAGGTCGCTCTTCGAGTGGATCTCCTTCTCGAACACCATCTGCAGCATGGACCGCTTGAAGTCCTCGTACGGGTCCTCCGACTCCTTCGCCATCGCCACACTGTTGGTTATCTTCCTGCACGGGCTCACCACGTACACCACGTCTGCCGCCGGCTTGTCGTCCCGATGATGATCGGCCCCAACGAAGAGGTGCGGCGGAGTCGCGGCATGGAGGGAGAACCCGGCGGACTCGTAGTCGTTTTCGGGTGTGAGGAAGCCCGGGAACTCCTGATGGGAGACGTGATCGGGCCGCAGACGGGTGGCTTCGGAGGCGCGTGGCCTGGCGCAGCTGCTGCAGGTGAGGTTGGCCAGGAAGACGGAAAAGAAGGGCTTCTTCTTCTTCCTCCTCCTCCTCCTCTGGGAAGCCATTGATGATCAGACCGGGTTGAAATGGAACTGGTTCAACGTCGAAGTATATATCTCGAATGACATTGTAGGTATATGGGAGGAGTTCGAAAGGGATTGAGATTCTTTTAAGATGGTTGTTGATACGAGTCGCTGTCTGTGTTGTTGTTGAGTTGAGACATGGAAGAGCGGCGTCCTGGCGACAAAAATGGTCGCGTAAACTCAAACATGTGCAGTAAATTCTAAGAGAATTCATGTCTGAGCGGCCGTACATGTGACGTCTCGAGAAACCAAGGATTATCAGTACTAAGAATTTCCATGATCGGGATTGATGGTTCGTCTTCGAATCAACTGCATAAACATGAGAAATTACAATTTTGAACGGTCCAAATTCAATGACGGAATAATTGTGTTGATGCTCGCGGTTCTCTAACACGACTGCTTCAAGGATTTAGTACTTTGGCTCTTGACAAATTTTCGAACCAACACGAAATTGACTATCTCTAAGAGTTTTTACACGCTCGCCTATCTCGGTTCAGATGATCCTTATCTTCTCAATGTACCGAACTAATTAACCCTATAAATGCGCCGATGGTAAACCGTTGGCCAGACATAGTATCTCAGGATCTTAGCTCTACACGAATTGTCAGGTTCGAATTGAACTCCAATCGGGTGGTCTAGATCGATGAAGTCGACCCAACCCGTTTTGGTTCGTTAGTCCGGGTTTATTTAGGATCTACGAATGGATTAGAGCAGGAGAGAAATCTAGAGACGGGGCGAGATTCGATTAGAGGGGTCTTCTAATCTTGTTCGTATTTCACTGTCTTGCTTGCAGTTGAGATTGCAATTTGAAGGAGCGATGATAGCCATGGACTGGATTTTGGGTAGGAATTAGGGACGAAGCACTTGCCCATAAAAGATGACTTCCAAGCTATGCTTTATCTCTAATCGGTGGTTACCCATTACAGGGTTTGGACTGTGACGCCTAACCCGAAGATCAAAGCCAATGATAATTCAGTAACCACACGTCACTAATTAATTCCTAGTTATATAAATTATTGAACTAGTGATTTTTTTTAATTAAATTTTGGTGTAGACCAGGCTGTGTCAACGTGCTTATGCTCTATAGACAAAGCAAAATTAATTTTCGTTTTACATGAAATTATTATGTGCAATGACCGAATATTTTGCAAATCGGATATCTAGGGTTTAGTCAAATTGGGTGCGCAGATAAGGCAAGACACCTCCCACAAAAGTCGTCTTGCCCTTGTGGAGAAGGCACTTGCTAACCGCCAATTAGGATGCGAAGTTGATTAATTTCTCGAATTTTTTTCTTAATTCTGCTAAAATACGGTATAATAATTGAGTGACTGCCTGTGCAGGTGTAACTGCGTTGTCGCCTTGATGTTCGATGTGTCAACAGTAAACTGAGTCTTTTTTTTTTGGGGGAGATTTTCTTTTGTTTTTGGCTGGGAACTCTCTTGCACAAAATTAGAAATAATATAACTTTTGTCGATCGCGAAAAACTTTGCCACGTGGGATTTTGCCGACCTGGATATGTCGTCGATAATAGAGTTTAGGGTTTGCTCGACTGAAACCGAAACCATTTGTTCGGCCACGATTAAAAACTCGATCAACTAATTGAGAACATCAGGTCTTCGATTGTACTTATAAAAACAAAACCAAAAAAAGAAAACTGTCAAAATTTAAACATCATTCAACTTGTAACAAATTATAGCAATCTTATGTGCAAACTTATAAATCAATATATATGTAATTCTGAGTATTTTTGGTTGAAAAAGTCCAGCTCTACACGGCAATAGAATAAAAAAAAAAGGATGTTACTACTTTTTAGTAAACACAGATCGAACAAATCACCACACTATATTCTATTGGTCATCTATTCAAAATATGTTTACCACCTATTCTTCTTTCTTTCGCAATGTTACATCGACAATGCTTTTTAAAATTTAGATATCATCGATTATTAATTCATTGAAATCCCCATAAAAAATGTACTAATTTGTTTTTCATTCAAAAGCAAAATGCTTTCGTCACAATGAAAGAAATAAGACCATTCAAAATCAAACTCATTCTAAACTTAGTTCGGATAGATAAACTTATCTTTGATGATAAAAACTGCTAAAGGATAAAAGATAAATTATATATATACTTATCGTTACTTTCATTCTTACACATATATGTTCGAACAGAAAAAAAAAATCGTATGAACTCCGAATTAAGAAGATTTGTTCACTTCAATTGCAAATTTCGAATTGCACGAGTGCGAGACCTCTAAAACCTATTTACACCAGATCATCTCCCCTAAGAGAATCGCCAAAATCTAAAGCTAGTAGAAACTTTAAAAAGAAAAAGAAAAATAAAAAAAGTACTTGCACTCGGTAAAAAGATCAAAAACCATGACCGAATTACCAAATTGCCCCTCCATGTCAGCCCCAAAAAGGGCAGTGTCAGAACCTATACCCTATGTACAAAACGACTACAGCCTCGCCGTCGAAGGCTTTCTCCGGCGGTCAGCACGTCAGGAACGGAAGCCGTCCGCACGGAGGCGCGTCTTCTTTTTCCTCCTCCGTCGCCTGAATCGCTTCGACTAGCCACTCGAAGGCCCGGCTTATCGCCGCCGCCACGTGCCTGTTGAGGAACTCCAGGGACGCCTCGACCGGGTTCCCCAGCCCCCGCAGGAACCGCCGGAGCATCAGCCTCTTGGACCGAAACCTCCTCGGCGGCTCCGGGAGCGGGAGCAGCATCGCGAGCGCGAGCCTCGTCACGATGCTCCCGCTGGCGAGCTCGGGTCCAGGCTCCGGCAGCCGGCCGCCGGGCTCGCGCGGCCGGCGGACGTACGTGCAGAGAGGGCACGTGCAAGGGAACTCGAGCAGGTCGTGCAGCGAGGTGTACACGTGGGGCTGCGGCGGTGGCGGCGCCCTGTTCCGCGAAGTCCCGCTCTCGGGTGTGCTCTCCGGCGACCGAGAGGACGCCGACTGATGGTCGGACGGAACGGCGTCGGTCTTGCCATTGCTCGGTGACAAGGGATCCGTCGCCATGGCTGCGCTGCTACTGAAGAAGTAGAATTATGGATTCCGAAACGTGAAGATAAAGGGCGGGCGGCGGATTTTATAATGAATCCGACGATTGGGGGAATCAGAAAATTCATAGGATAAAGGTGAGAGAGAAGGAATTCGTAAATAGATTCTCGATGGATTTTCTCTTTTCAAATCAAACATTTTTCTTTAAATTTGAATGTTTTGTGTTTTTTTTTTTTTTTTATGTTTTTGTTTGGATGTTGGATTTGTATGATCGACTGGCTTGGTTTTCCTAATTCCTACTTGACTTAGGCTGTTGAATTTCGACAGTACTTTCAATTTTTTTGAAAGTTTAATTATTTCAAAGAGTATAACTCTTATTATATATATATGATCCAAAAAGAATTAAGGATTAATTTAAATTGTTAAATATCAGTGGTACTTTTTTTAAAATATTTCACACATCTAACAAAAGATATTTGAGGGTTCTTGATGTTTATAATTTATGAATGTAAACATGAATATTTTCTTCAAAATTATTATTTTCTTTAGGAGAGAAATATGTTGAAAAAGAATTCCCTTGGCCACGAGACAAATGGCACGTGAGATGCCTGTGCTTGTTAGTTAGTGAGGATTTAGGCTGTTAGTGGGCTTGCGCCTAATTCAACACTGACTTAGTTACTTCAAATCCTTATTTAAAATAAAGTCTACTCAATCCCCAACGGTCCTACTTCAACCACTTATTATTCCTCTTTTTATTCATCATTCAATTTGATGACCTAAATCAAATAGTTGTACGAGTGAAAGGAAACGGTTTAGAAATTAGCAGTAAAAAGATTGAGTCTCGTACAAGGAAAAGAAAGAAAATATAAGCAAGACTTTTATCTCGAGATTGGTTGATTAGTCATCCTAAGTTGAAGTAGGCTCAACCCAAAGATCAATTGTATAAAATTTTCACTTTGGTTTCTATGTATTACCATAATTGTGGATTGAAAGAAAAATGAGTGGATGATTAGGAACACGGAAATAAATAAAGGATTAGTAATGAAGATTTTTTATGTGAATTATCCAAAAGGAATTTTTACATAACATAAAAGGATTAGTAACTGGGGCTTTTAAGTTTCTATCCATACAGAACGAGATCTATCCATCAGAAATTCCTCGATCTTCTCGTCGATTTCGCTTAACGGGCGTCTTATTTCGCCGTCGCCGAGGAGCTTAGCTTCTTTTTGCCTTCGAAAACCCTAACCTCAAACCCTGGCACAGAAAAGTACATTGCCGCCTTTTGTGATGTTGGGCGACGAACTGAACCTCCAATTCCGCAACTCCAAGTCTCCTATCTTCCACGAGATCGTCGAGACGCGTCGGCGTTCACCGCCAGCCGAACCGGACGCCATGGAGTCAGGTGGAAGGCATGGAGATTCGCCCCCGCCAGGCACGCGCCTCTGTAGTGCACTGAGACGGCGGCGCTGTCGCAGGAGAAACCGACGCCGCCAAGGGGAGGACTTGCACAGCAGCGAGAAATCGATGCGCCAGGTCCCGTTCACTTGACGAGACAGCAGCAACACCGCGAAGGAAGAGGAGGAACACGCCGGACACGAAAAACTCGCGAAACTCCGTCAGCGGGTCGGTAGGTCATCGCGTAGAAAACGCCAGTAAGCCGTGGCCGCAGTAGACATCGCAATTGTTCCGAAATTCAACTGCTTGAGTGGTGGCGGTTCTCGCACTTCGGGCGTCATGACGCGGAGTCGAAACCGGACTGTGGTTGTTGCCGCGGCTCGGGATGTGGGCTGCTTCGAGCAGGGGCGGCACTTCCGGGGGCGGCAGTGGTGGTGGATTCACCGGGAAACCATAGACCAAGCCGGCGGGGACAGGGTTAGGCACGGGCACGGTCAGCTTGGGAAGTAGAGGATCCTCGCTCGAGTCCCGGCTTTTTTTTTTTTTTTTAGTGGGTTAAAATTATAGATGCCTATTTTTCAATCGTAAGTAACGCCAAAAATATAGAATGTATTAGCCTTATCTAATGGTTATATTTATAGTTTTGCTAATCATTAGTAACACCAAGGATCAAATTATTTTTCATAATCTAATACTAAAGTTTTTAAGGCTCGTATTTTCCTCCATCTCTAGTTGAAAGAAGGAGGAAAATCCCTTGATAAAAAAAAAAAAAAAAGATAAAAAAGGATAAACATATAAATCCAATATTGTCCTCAATTGATTCGAATACCGACGCAACAACAACACGATGAGAAAAATGCTAAGCAAAAGAAACAAAGAAAAAGATTTTTTCTTTCTTTTGTAGTTTAAAATTTTATATGCCTATTTTTCAATCGCAAGTAACACCAAAAATATACAATGTGTTAGCCTTATGTAATGGTCACATTTATAGTTTTGCTAATCATTACTAACACCAAGGATCAAATTATTTTTCATAATCTAATACTAAAGTTTTTTAAGGCTCATATTTCCCTCCTTCTCTGGTTGAAAGAAAGAGGAAAATCCCTGATAAAAAAGGATAAAAAAGGGGTAAACATATAAATCCAATCTTGTCCTCAATCGATTCGAATACCAACGCAACAACAATGCGACGAGAAAAATGCTAAGCAAAAGAAATGAAGAAGAAGATTTTATTTTTTCTTTTGTGGGTTAAAATTCTATATGCCTATTTTTCAATCGCAAGTAACACCAAAAACATACAATGTATTAGCCTTATCTAATGGTCATATTTATATTTTTGCTAATCATTACTAACTCCAAGGATCAAATTATTTTTTATAATCTAATACTAAAGTTTTTTAAGGCTCGTATTTTCCTCCATCTCTAGTCGAAAGAAGGAGGAAAATCCCCTAATCAATTAAAAAAAAAAAGAGGATAAAAAAAGGATAAACATATAAATCCAATCTTATCCTCAATCGATTCGAATAACGACGCAACAACAACACGACGAGAAAAATGCTAAGCAAAAGAAACGAAGAAGAAGATTTTTTCTTTCTTTGGTGGGTTAAAATTCTATATGCCTATTTTTCAATTGCAAGTAACACCAAAAATATATAATGTATTAGCCTTATCTAATGGTCATATTTATAGTTTTGCTAATCATTAGTAACACCAAGGATCAAATTATTTTTCATAATCTAATACTAAAGTTTTTTAAGGCTTGTATTTTCCTCCATCTCTAGTCGAAAGAAGGAGGAAAATCCCCTAATCAATTAAAAAAAAGAGGATAAAAAAAGGATAAACATATAAATCCAATCTTGTCCTCAATCGATTCGAATACCGACCCAATAACAACGCGACAAGAAAAATGCTAAGCAAAAGAAACGAAGAAGAAGATTTGAAGATAAACATGATACCACAGCCATGGCTTTTTTCTTTCTTTTGTGGGTTAAAATTCTATATGCCTATTTTTCAATCGCAAGTAACACCAAAAATATACAATGTATTAGCCTTATCTAATGGTCAAATTTATAGTTTTGCTAATCATTAGTAACACCAAGGATTAAATTATTTTTCATAATATAATACTAAAGTTTTTTAAGGCTCGTATTTTCCTCCATCTTTGGTCAAAAGGAGGAAATCCCCTTATCAAAAAAAAAAAAAAAAAAAAAAACGGATAAACATATAAATCCAATCTTGTCCTCAATCGATTCTAATACCGACGCAACAACAACATGACGAAAAAAATGCTAAGCAAAAGAGACGAGGAAGAAGATTTGAAAATAAACATGATACCCACAGCCACGGCTTTTTTCTTTCTTCTGTGGGTTAAAATTCTATATGCCTATTTTTCAATCGCAAGTAACACCAAAAATATACAATGTATTAGCCTTATCTAATCGTCATATTTATAATTTTGCTAATCATTAGTAACACCAAGGATCAAATTATTTTTCATAATCTAATACTAAAGTTTTTTAAGGCTTGTATTTTCCTCCATCTCTGGTCGAAAGAAAAATCAACATCAGGGTCATAAACGTTAACGTCGGCTTCACCCACGTTTATTTTTAGTTGAGTGATACTCATACCTGTTTACCCCCTAATCAAAGGCATAATTGAAAGAACTTTATTATAGTCACAAACGAAGGAAAATATAGTTGACCTCCTAATACAGTATTTTCTCTAGAAGACTTTTTTAACTTTACCCAACCATTTCTCGAAATTAATTAGACACGAATGTTAGCCTTTTGGGATATGTGGCTCTTATTAAGCAAAAGTTCAAAGTCCTTTCCCTCTCATCAAATTGTTAAAAAGACATCATAGGTAATTTGATGTATAATTGTCAATGTCATGATTTAAGAATTATCAATATGAACACCAATGTTGACCATTATGCAACTATAGTTCCTAATGGTGAATGGTGAGAATAGCTAAGGAGTAAATATCGTAAGCATAGCTAGATCTATCAAATAAAATGAATCTCACATAATTTTAGCATAGCGATCGATTATATGCATCACATAACTTGTTCATTAAGTTGTGGCAATCACTCCTATGCCTTGACAATATCTCTAAGGAACAGGAATTCGATCTCGATGGATTTGCCCCCTTTCTAATATCTTCTCTAGAATCCAGATTAGCCCTAAGTTTTCGGTCTTTCTTTGCCTCGGTTGACTTATTTGACTTTTACAAATTCTATGAAGGAATCTTTGGGCGACACGGCCAATGCAAGCTCATAAAGAAATCACAAAACATAATCAAAAATTAAAGAGCGACTTTCTTTTGAGCCAAGTAGATTGGAAAATTCATTATTATAGGTACTTGAAATTGTTCGTTGGATACGCAAATAATGGAGGCACTCAAAATTGACAGAAGTTACGACATAAGAAGGTACTTGGGAAAAATGGGGGAAATTTTCTTCTATATTGATTGATTGTGTATACAGATACAAAGGATACAATTATAGTGTAACAAATGAAAGTATAAGAAAGGAAATAATATACAATGAAAAATAAATTTCCTATTTGCTAAATAAATCCCACTAATTACTTTTTCTCCAGTTCAATCAATCCCTGATTAGGATCATGACCAGCAGACCTGAAGCTCGGAATCTTCAACGCTATCTCCAACACTCCCTCTCAAGCTAGCGGCCTGTATATATCAAGGACACCTTGCTTGCTCAATAGATACTTATATTGTCTTTGACATAGCGGTTTGGTGAAGATATCTGCAGTTTGATCCATAGTTCCAATTCCATTGGTGACAAGAATTCCTTCTCTTATTTTAGCTCGGGTAAAATAGCAATCAACTTCTATATGTTTTGTTCTTTCGTGAAAAACTGGAATTGCTGCCAATTTGAGTGCAACATCGTTATCACAAAACAAATAAGTCGGTCCACTGACCTGTAACCCAAGATCTGAAAGTAATCCTCGTACCCAAACCACTTCGCAAGTAGTTTTTGCCATGGCCTGATATTCTAATTCGGCTGATGACAATGAAACAGTTGACTATTTCTTTGTTTTCCACGAGATTAATGACTTTCCCAATTTAATGCAAAATCCAGTAATAGATCTTCTAGTCATCTAGCAAGTAGCATAATCTGTGTCACAGAATGTTGTCATCTTCATGTTGAAATCACGAGATAGAAATATTCCAAGTCCTGAACATCCCTTCAGATATTTCACAACCTTCAAAGCTGCACTCATATGTGACTGCTTTGGACTATGCATAAATTGACTGAGAATTTGTACTGCATAACATATATCAAACCTTGTCATAGTAAGATATATTAATTTACCGACAAGTCGCTGATATCCAGATGGGTCCTTGAGCAATGAATCCTCAACAGATAAAGAGGAATCCAAGTCATATTCATGAGAAGTCAACTCGGTATTCTGTTCAATTGGTATGACAGCTGGTTTGCATCCAGATAATCCTGTTTCAGAAATGATCTCCAGGATAAACTTCCTTTGACTGAGGTTGATGCCCTTCTCAGATCGCGCAATCTCAATACCAAGAAAATATTTGGGAGGTCCCAAGTCCTTGATATGGAAAGTAGAGTGTAGTTATTACTTGAATTTTGCAACATAAGAGTCGTTGTTCCCCATAACAAGTATATCATCAACATATATTAACAAATAGATTGATGAATTACCTAAATTCCATGTAAACAAGGCATAGTCGTGCTTGGAATGCCGAAATCCCACACTAGTTAATGCAGTAGTGAATTTGGCATACCACTGCCTGGATGCCTGTTTTAGACCATACAGGGACTTGCGTAGATGACATACCCAAGACTCCCCCTGTCTGCGTAATCCCTATGGAAGCTCCATATAAATTTCTTCATCAAGATCACCGTGAAGGAAGGCGTTGTGGACATCCATTTGATGTAGTGACCAATTATGAATGGCTGTGATGGAGAAGAATGAACGAACAGTGACTTCTTTAGCAACGGGAGAAAAGGTCTCTTGGTAGTCAAAACCTTCTCGTTGGGTGAATCCTTTGGCCACCAGTCGAGCTTTATAGCATTCAACGGAACCGTCTGCCTTAAACTTAATTTTCTACACCCATTTACAGCCGATTGGTTTCCGATTTGGAGGAAGCTGCACAATATCCCAAGTATGATTCTCCATCAATGCTTTAAGTTCTGATTCCATGGCTTGTTGCCACCGTGGATCACGTGATGCTTCATGGAATGAGGAGGGCTCCTGTTCTTCTGAAAGGCGACTTATGCAACACATATGTCCTTGTGATAACTGATTAAAGGAGACATATGAAGAAACAGGATACTTAGTACTTGGATAACGGGATGCTGAACAAATATAGTCCTTGGTCCACGTAGGTGGGCGTGTCTGTCGTCCAGAACGTCGAGGTTGCTCGGCTACTATCTGTTCAGGTACTGGAGAAGATTCTGATGTAGGCACAGAGGATGACATGGTTAGAGAATCTTCATATATTTTTGGAGATAATTTTGTTAATTCCCCCGCAGAAATTGTGGTATCATGTGGAATAGATGCGGGTGGATCCGGGGCAACTACTAGATACTATGAAGTCATAGATAGATCTTCTTCAGTAAGAAAAGGTCGATGACTTTCCGATGATGGAGTGGATGAAGATATCATATCTTTGAATGAAAAGACATCTTCATGGAAAAGTACATCCCTGCCTATAAAAAAATGCCCCATAGAAGTTTCCATAACTCCGTATCCTTTTTGAGTCGTAGGATATCCCATGAAGACACATTGTGTGGCACGAGGACCCATTTTATCCAAATGACCCACATTTGTTACATAGTATAAACAACCAAACACTCGAAGGTGTTTATTTTCTGGTCGTCTTTTGTAAAGCATTTCAAAAGGGGTTTTCCCATCTATTATCTGACTAGGCATGCGATTAATCAAGTAGGCCGCTGTGACAGTACAATCTTCCCAAAAGGTTTCAGGAATGCAAGCTTGGTATTTTAATGCATGAGCTACTTCCAAAAGATGTCTATGCTTGCGCTCAACAATTCCATTTTGTTGTGGAGTGTAGGTGCAAGAGCTTTCATGAATTATCCCATGAGAAGATAGGAATTTTGTGCAATCAGAAGTGAAAAATTCCCGCCCATTATCTGTACGAATTCGCTGTACAAATCTTTCAAATTGTATTTCAATCAAGGAAATAAAGTTTGAAAGATGGGTAAATGTTTGACTTTTGGATTGCATAAGATACACCCAAGTTCCCCGAGTATAATCATCAACAATTGTTAGGAAGAATCAGGACCTATCACGATGAGGAGTATGATAAGGACCCCAAATATCCATAGGTAGTAAGGAAAAAGCTCTGTGTGCTTGAGACGTGCTTATTGGAAAGGACGTTCGAGACTGCTTAGCCAGAGGACATATGGAACATTTAGGATGGGGAAAACATGCATTATGACCCAATCTTTGATGGAGAAGGAGATTTTTATTTCCACTAATAGCATTACAAGAAACGCTCTTATTTAATGATTCTAAATCTCCTCGGGAATCAATCCAAAAATATAGTCCTTCTGCAACACTACCCAAGCCCATTAGTTTCCCAGTCAAATGGTCATGAAAGAAACAATTTTCGGAATTGAATATGGCATGACATGTATTATCTAGGCAGACCTTCGAAACAGAGAGTAGGTTGAATTCAAAGCTAGGAATGCACAGGACATTTCGAAGTACGAAATTTGGGCCAAGATGCACAATTCCAATCTTCATGACATGGGTGACATTTCCATTTGGAAGTCGTACCGTTATGGGAGATTGCGATTCTTCGTCAATATGAGAAAATAAATGCTCATTGCATATTATATGATCACTAGCCCCTAAGTCGATTATATCCACGTATTTACTGGAAAAGTATTCTTTTTGTAAAGAAAGGTACCTGAAAATCCTGCATTTTATCTTCAATTTTCAGTTGATTCAAAATTTTCACAATATTCTGGTACTGATCCTGAGTAATTCCCTGTTGCCCTCCATCGATCCTCTGTGTAGAAACCTGATAAGCCGAAGATTCTTTGTCTTTTTTATTTTTGTCAATGGGCTTTCCATGTAGTTTCCAGCAAGTATCAACAATATGGTGTGGACGTTTGCAAAAATCACAATATTTATTTTTGAATTTACTATTTTGCCCACTACCCTTCCCTGATGACGTGGCGCCCTGTGGGCCGTTGGATCCTTTATAAACCGGAGCAAATGTGGCCTGATATGGGCCATCCGATCCAGCGAACATGATGGCCGTTCGAGGACCGTCGGATCCTCCGTGAAGATCCCAGTCGTTTGATCCATCCTGCAAGTTCCAGCCATCAGATCTTCTTCTACAATCCTATCTGTCCACACCAGAAAACCTAGGGTTCCCTCCATTTTGTCTCGCCGCAGTAGCTATTCGCCTAGAGAAATTAGGGTTTGCAGAGAGCGAATTTGCAGAGAGCTCGAGGGTTCTGCCAGCCCCAACCGAGGCACCTTCGTTGCCAATCATCATCTTCCCGAAGCCATCACTAGTCGGAAACGCAGCAAGGCTCATGCTTTCTCCTGCTCGAGCATGTCCAGCAACCCCGAGTCGTTGATTTTCTTCCTGAACGGCCAATTGGTATATTCGGCCAGCGACGGTGGAGGCTCCATTGCAAGGATCTGCGAATGAAACGTCGAGTAAGACTCGTTGAGGATAAGTAGAAACCTTGTAGCTTTTTCTCTTTCCCTAATTTCTTTGTACTGTTTTAGGGTGCTCTCGTGTCCCTCCAATTGTTCCTCCGCCGATTCAAGTTCGTTCTAGAGGGCTGATAGACGGTTGAAGCAAGCGGCAACCAAGAGGTTCCCTTGCTTCAACTCAGTTAGATTTTGGGTGATGTTGAAGAGCCGTGCTCGATCGAGCCGGCCATACATCTCCCTAATGTTGTCCCAGATTTGTTTGGAGTTTTCAGTAGGTGGCAGCCCTGCAGCAACATCGGGGGCGAGAGTGTTCCCGATCCAAGTGCAAACCAATTGATTGCAGCGGTGCCAGTGTCTCTGCAGTCGCTCCTCCGTTGGGTAGGGCACGGTTCCCTCGATGAAGCCTTCTTTGGATTTGGTGACAAGTGCTCGTCAGAGATCCTTGGCCCAAGAATGGTAGTTTGCCGGTCCAGTGAGCTGCTGGTTGATTAGGCGTAACTCCGGCCCATCCGCCGTGTCGTGTAAAGCGGATCACCAAGTTCAGGGCGGCCGCCGTTGAACGGAAATAGGGGGAGAAGTACACTAATGGTGCTATAAGTTGTGTACGGCGCTCACTTTGATGCCAAAAATTTCCATCGAATCACTTAAGTGCCAAAAAATTTGAAAAACGCTCACTTTGGTGCCAACGCCGATCTGACCGGCCGGAAATCCACGTGGCGTTTTTTTTATTGGTTTCTTATGCTGATGTGGCTCACAGGAGTTTGAGGCCACGTCAGATTTTAGCCGGAATCTTTCGCTGGCGGCACCAAAGTGATCGTTTTTCTTCCGATTTGGCACTTAAGTGATCCGACGGAAACTTTTGGCACCAAAGTAAGCACCGTACACAATTTATGGCACCATTAGTGTACTTCTCCCGAAAACAGGTAAGGTGATCCGTGTGGAAACGGGTAGGGATAGGGCTCCATTCCTTGACCCGGCACGAATCGAGGTGTGTGACCCGCAGCTGTTTGGCTTGACTCATTAGTCGGATTGGTTTGGTTGGTCCATGTCTGTCCAGATCCAGTTGTCCATTGAGGAGGGTACCACTGGGCTGGAGACCAGTAAGTCTACATTGGCATCTGTACTGGAGCAGGGGGAGGCGCCGAGATGATGTTGGTCACTTGTCCCTCTCCAGTTGAACTAGTTTGATCAGAAGGTGGGATCATCCGATGTTGAGACGATGAGTCTTCTACTGAGGGACTCACAGCATTTTTATCTTTTGCCATGGTATCTAGATTGAATTCCTAATCGCTTTGCTAGTTTGTTCTGTAGGAAGTAAGATGCAGCCACAAACCGAAAAAAAAAAAAAAAAACGATGGCAATTCATAAGGTTGCGGAAGCAGGGCCAGGAAAGAGCTGCTCTGATACCATGACAGAAGTTACGACAGAAGAAGATACTTGGGAAAAATGGGGGAAATTTTCTTCTGTATTGATTGATTGTGTATACAGATACAAATGATACAAATATAGTGTAACAAATGAAAGTATAAGAAAGGAAATAATATACAATGAATAATAAATTTCCTATTTGCTAAATAAATCCCACTGATTACTCTTTCTCCAGTTCAATCAATCCCTGATTAGGATCATGACCAGCAGACCTGAAGCTTGGAATCTTCAACGCTATCTCCAACAAAAATCGTCACAAATAGAGAAAAAAACGGTTTTGTTCTTTGGGAGGAAGAAGAGTGCCCATACTAAAATAATAAGCTCTGAATCTGATGCGGCACGACTTTTTTTTTTTGTTCTTTTTTTTTTCAATTTAGTTTGCTATCCTCCACTGAAAATTTTCTCAAAAATAATCACACAAACAATATTAGACGTTTGTTCTAATGTGCAATTAAGTCCTGCACATTTAAAAATGTGCAATCCAATCTTGAATGTTTTCGATCCATCTCGATCAAGTTCTTCCGGTGACTGATCAAGCAAATTTATGACGCGAATTTCTCAAATTCGAGGTGGCATTTTCTGAGTAAAATTGAGCATATTTTAAGTAACTCTATGTACTTTAACACTCGGCCATCGCCTAGGAGGAGGATCGCTAACCCTCCTCAACGACGTGGGGCAGCCCCGAACCCTCAAAACACATCACCGTCGATCGGGTCCCCCCCTCTCTCTCTGATATTTGGCTCCTTTTTTTTTTCCTCCGATTTTTTGAAAGTTTTCTTTAATTTTTTATTTGACTTTTATACAAAAAAAAATCACCACAACAGATGCTAGCATATTGCGTTTGGAGATTTGCCCGAGAGATCGCCGGAAGGACCAAATTACACCGAATAAAAAACGGTTAGGACAAGATTACACAAATTCAAATAATTAGGACTCGATTAAACATCAAAGCAAATGTTTAGGACTATCACTGCAATCTCTTCCCCATATTAAAAAAAAAGAAAAATTCCTCTTCCAAAGTTCGGACCAAGAGACATGGGTGAAATAAACAGCAAAATCAGATGCTTAACCGTAGTCATAAAACTCCCGTCCTGTACGTATTTACGTTTCTGTACAAAGACGGGATGCCAATTGCTACTTCCGACAAATCTAACGCGACGCAAAGGGGGGAACGGATCGACCGGGGTACGACAAGTCAATGTACGACCGCTAGTAATAACGCGGGCCGAGAGAGACCAAAAGGCTAATCATCGACGGAGCAAATCCTCCCTCCGTCACGGAGCTTCCCCGTCTCTTCGCCAGGCGAAAACTCAACGCTCAGATCCCGACAGGACGCCGCCACCGACCTCTCCCTGGTCAGCCACCCCCAAGCTATGAACTTCACCCTCACTTTCCCCTTCACCTCAAAGCTCACCGCCCCTTTGCTCCACTCCCCTTTCATGTCCCCGAGCACCGCCCTTTCCGTCTTGTCGTTCAGCCCCTCCGCGTCCAGCTCGAGCTCGACCCCCGCGCTCCCGTTGCCCGGTATCTCCACGTGGTACGTCGGCTTGTTGACCCTCCTGAGGAGCGGGATCCCTCTGTAGGTAACGAGCAGCCCAAAATGGTCGATGACGAATGCGACCTTCCTGTTCGGATTCGTTATGGCGAGCTCGAGATCGGATCTCGGGGCGAAGTCGGGGCTCGAGGTGTTGAGGCCGGACACGGCGAGGGAGTTGACCTCGAACGCGGGAGGGTGGGGATGGAGCACGAGCCAGGCGACGAAGCACGCGCCCATGGCCAAGACGAAGAGCAGGACTAGGGAGGCGATCAGGCGGCGAACTACTTCGTGTACAGAACGAGGCGGGGGCGGCGGCGTGGGCGGGGGTGGGCGGGCGTGTTGGACGGGAGTTGTGGGGGCGCTTGAGGTTACCATGATGGAGGAGACGCGCTTTTCTCTTTTGGACGATCGAAAGGAGAGGAGAGGAGGGGAGGGAGGAGGGGGTGCGTTTGCGAGAGAAAAGCTCCATGGCACGGGGGAATTTGTAAGGAAGCGAGACGCGTTGGCGTGCGTGGGTGTCTTGTGGAAGAAGAGGGTCGGCGACTGGGAGAGACTGCCGCTGGGAGCTCTCCTTGAAATGAGGGAAGCATCTTCCTGACGACTTCCGAGAAAGTCTCTCCCGCTTCTCGTTAATGTTTCTCGCCAGGCCACGCACGCGTTCGATGCTCATGACACGAGCTGAGGTTTCGATTTTGTCAGTTCTCTGGCTAGACAGAGAGAGCACCGCGTCATGCATGAGGTCCCGGACGGTCCGCGAGCGCGATAAAATATAGAGCGGGGCGGTAGTCACATGGAAGTTTCCACCGTACCATCGATCGTCATGACAAGAGAGTTTCGAATCGAAACTGGCGTGTAATAGGCTCATGTGCCTCTCTCTCTCTCTCTCTCTACACGCACGGATGTTTAGCAATAAATACCCTACAAGAATGACAAAAGAAATATGTAAAATCAACTCGAATTCAATGCACCATCGCGTTTGCCTAATTTAAGTGCATACCGTACCCCGACAGCGGACTGATTCTTGCTAAAATTATAGCTTACTTTTAGTAGTTCTGTCCAGTGAAAACAATTGCGACAGCTACGAGACATATATACCTAGGAGACCGGAGATACTGTGAAGTGGGAAATCAGTAAACGCTACCAACACGCGTCTCCGTGATATCGTAATATAGACAAGGAATAGTTTATCAAATATTTAAAGGATCTTGAATGTACAAAAGCACAACGAGAATCAATGAATTACTAGGCCGACACCCATAATTACGATAGGAGCATGCTTACCACAATTTGATGCTTCACGAACTTCATCTGCCGTCCTCAATCTTCATGCCTATTAGACTCTTTGCTAGCCAGATAGCTGTTTCCTCTGGAGAAACCTTATCTTTCCCAAAGGGCTTCAATTCACCTGCAATATCTTCTAATCTGTTGTGCCGCAGCAATTCCACAGACAAGTCAAGCAGACCTTCCAGTGCCTCAGCCCTTTGCCTAAAGGACTTAACATCCAATGTCTCCTTTGCTGGTTGTTCCTCGTCGTTCCCAGGGGAGTTGGGTTTCGCAGTTGGCAATGAATCGGTTTTCGGAAGAGAATCAGATATCAATTGGGCCGAAACAATGTTTGCAGCATCGATTTCTTTAACAGCAGAATGATCGGGATCATTAAACTGATTTCCATGTCGTCACTGAGGACATTTTTCAGGCTGCAAGTTCTTTTGGCTAGATGATATAGGGGATTTATCAGAAGTAGTAGTTTCGGCTAACGACGACAGAAGCTCTCGTACCACATATATCTCATCACCACTGGAAGGAGATGTAGGAATTGACCGGGAGACTTTAGTGGGTGTGATACTAGGCCGGCATAGAGAGCCATTGCCTTTGCAAGTAAATATTTCTTCACAGCTATTTTGGGGAAATTCGAAATCACTGTGTCACTATCAGCAATAATTTTATGAAATTCAGCACCAGTATCAGAGATTTTCCTAGAATCTGTTGAAGATCTGCAGTTGTGTCTACGGCTTCCAGTGGCCTCCTCATCATAATTCTCACAATGTACATGAGATACAGGCGCACTCGCGCGAGATATCACCCTTTCGGCGTATGCATCTCTGTCATTGACAGGCTGTGACTGCTGTACATGTTCCACCATGACAAAAGAAGAAGTTGTAGCATCATCACAAACCTCAATTCCTTGAATGGAGAAAGAAGAAGATTCGGAATAGCTACTAGCAGTTTGCATCCCCCTGGAAGCTTCTACCTTTGGAAGCTCTCCTTTGGTCTGCCTACTGAGATGGGAAACAACACCATTGTAAGGGAACTTGAGTAACCTTTCCAGGCTCATGCATCGGCTCACTTGAACCTAACTTACCCAAATTGCCCACAGTACCATTTGCCTTGCTTGCCCAGGAAATGAAGGTCTTTTGACCTGATTTGAGGGAGGCGATATCTGCCTGGCTCTTGCCAAACGTCAAGATTTGCTGGCTTGGAATTTGTGAAGTTGACAGAAGACATTACACTTTGGTCGATGCTCAGGATTCTTTCTCAGCATTCCACTGATACGCGTTTTTCTGCATCACAATGCTAAGCAGATTACACTAGGCCACGCACTATTCTGCTATTAGACTTCTTCAAGATAATTAGCAGTGATGCTGGCATCTTTTGCAGGTGGATGGTGGATCGTTGACAGGATTATCTGGGAAAAACTTTCCCTAATCTGCTAATCCAGCCGAGATTGTTTCATCCTCCGAAAAGGAGAAATGGGGAGGGTCACTACCGCTGGCATACCAAATTCTAAATAGCGAACTAAGTTTATTTCCCTCTCAAATTGTTGAGGAGACATCATAGGTAATGCATCAATAAACTAGCTCTCAATGTCGAGATCAAGTGTCAATGTCATGATTTAAGAATTTTCCATACGAGTACCAATGTCGACTATCTCAGAGCGACGCAATTTGCTATAGGTTCCAACGGCAAACAGTGGGAGCAGCTAAGGAGCAAGTATAGTGGGCATAGCTAGATCCATCAGACAAAATGAATCTTATACAATTCTAGTATAGTGATTGATTATGTGCACCATGTAACTCGGATTGTTAAGTTGTGGCAACCACTCCTAAGCCTTGACAATATCTCTAAGAAATAGGAATTTGATCATGATGGATTTACCCCCTTTCTAATATTATCTCGAGATTCCACGTTACCCTTAAGATTTGTGGTCTTTCTTTGCCGTAGTTGATTCATGTGACACAACCAATGCTAGCTCATTAAGAAATCACATGAATATACTTGAATTTTCTTTTGACTGCGACTTTGTATCCTCGAATTTCGAAACATATATAACCTAGAACAAGAAAGTCGTCCAAAAAATTTTATAAACTTATCACACTTTTGCCAATTCAATATTAAACCATTTAATTATGTCATTGAATCCTTAACATTTTTAAGTTTTACCAATTGAGTCCATTCGATTAATTTTGGTCAAAAATCATTGACATGGATGCCAGTCATCCTATATAATACAGCTAACACTAACGTAAATAAGTTTTAATAATAATTTAATATTTTTGAATTTTTATTGATTTTTTATTTTTTTCCTTTCTTAAAATTTGGCCAGGGACCTCATTTACCAAGATTTAGGATTTAATTGGCACAATTAAAAGATTTATAACTGAATTAATAAAAATATAATAAATTTATGACTTTTTGGACAACTTTCCCGACTAACGATCTCTATTTCATTCTTCTTCTTAATTTGTGGCATGAGCATCGTATATTTAATGCCTATGCGGAAGCCATAGTGAGGATCACCGACCCTTGCCAGCAGCCCCAAACCCTCCAGCACACTTCTCTCTCTCTCTCTCTCTGATTTTTCTTCGTCTTATTATAGTTTTTGGATTTTTTTTCTCCATTTTTTAAAAGTTCGCTTTAATTTTTTTTGACATGACGTTATATATGCTAATCTAAAAATTACTACACCAGATTTTGATGTGTCATATATGCGAATCACCCATGAGATCATCGGAAGGACTAGATTGCACTGAACACAAAAGGTTTAGAACTTAATTACCCAAATTTACACGTTTAGAGCTTGATTACATAGTGAGGCAAATGTTTAAGACCATTTTCGCAATTTTTCCAAAGCTATCGTCGTCCAGAGTCCAGACCAAGAGCTCAAACGAACGTGCTTAGAAAAGGAGAAGACAAAGGTGAGATCGATAGTAACAGATACTTATAATGAAGTCAAGAATTACTATCTTATATAATTTCGGTACTGGACAAGGAGATAAACGAATTACTCCTTCCTATTGACGATCTGACTCAAAGAATGAACAAGGTGACCAGAGCTATAATAAGGCAATGAACTACCACTGGACATAATGGGCCGTTATAGAAGAAATCAGAAGGACGCCTGATGTCAATAAACAGAGCAGATTCTCCCTCCATCAGGGAGCTTCCCCGTCTCCTTGCCAGGCAAAAACTCAACGCTCAGATCCTTACAAGAGGCCTCCACCGACGTCTGCCTGCTCAGCCACCTCCCGGCTCTGAACTCCACCCTCGTATCCACCTTCACCTGAAAGCTCACCACCCTTCTGCTCCAATCCCCTCTGATGTCCCTAAGCACCTTCCGTCTCTTCTTGTCGTTCAGCTTCTCCACATCCAACTCGAACTCGACCTCTGAACTCCGGTTGCCTAGTATCTGTACGTTCGTCGAATCCATGGCCCTCCTAAGGAGCGGGATGCCTCTGTAGGAAACGAGAAAACCAAACTGGTCAATCACGAGGACCGTCTTCTTGTTCGGGTTCGTGATGACGAGCTCAAGATCATATCTGGGGGTGAACTGAGGGCTCGAGATGTTGAATCCGGACACAGCGAGAGAGTTGACTCTGAATACAGGAGGGTGGGGATGGAGCGTGAGCCAGGCGATGAGGTACAGAGCGCTGGCCAAGACGGTTAGTAGGATTAGCGAGGTGGTCAGGCAGCGAACCACATGATAGGCCCTGGAGTTGGGAGGACGTCGGGAAGGATGTATAGAACGAGATCGTGAGAGTCTGCGGGATAGGGTTGAAGATCCAGGGGCGTTTGGGTGCTCCATGATTGAGGAGATGCTATTTTTTAATGATTTCCAAACTCAAGAGGGGTCCTATAATATATATGGTCTTCCCACGGCGGGGGGAGGTAAACGAGAGGAAAGTCCATTGTGGACTTGTAGGAGGGGAAACGCGTTTGCAGTGTTTGGAGCCTTGTGAATGGAAACGAGTGCGCTTCGGAGATACTGGGGTTTTTGCGTATTGAGTTGTGTTCTCGTGGAGAAGATGAAGCATCCTGACAACTTCCAAGAAAAGTCTCAACCAAGCTCATGTTTCAGTTGGGGATGACCTACGGACTTTCTCTTATCTTTCATATCTTTTTTCCGGGAAGTAGAAGTGTTCGGAGCCTAGAAAACAGACTGCTATTTTGATTTTCGGTCTTGGTCAGTTCTATTAAAGACAGGAAAGCATTGCGTTATGCGATCACAGACTGCGCACGGATGATCAATAGACCATGGTCATAAATATACGGAAGCTTCCATCGAGTCATCGACAGCTTTGAATCCAATGCACCATCACGTTTGCCTAATTTAGTGCGTATCTTAGAATCAAATGACTACCCTACCTCGACAGTGGACTAATTCTTGCCAAATTATGGCCAGCTCTTTAGAAGTTCTGTGCAGTGAAAACAATTGTAACAGCTAAAAGACATAACTTAGAGACCAGGGACGCTGTGAAGTGGGAAATAAGTAACAGCTACCCACGCGTGTCCGTGACATCGTAATATATAAATGGAGCATGGATTTAACACAATTATTGGCCAATTATGAGCTTTATGAGGAGGGCCAGAATACAAAATAATATGAACAAGGAGGAAATACTGGTTTACTCGAGGATCTAGATTCTAGAGTCGAGTTTGCATGATCCCCTGCCCTAGCTCTCAAAGTGATAGAGCAAAAAAAAAAGGCTAGAAAGAACACAATGGTAATGAAACAGATTCTTGGCCACTATGAAATCATTCTCACCTAAATGGATCTAGGAATTATTAGTTGCTAATGCTATTTTATTTTTTCAATATATTAGTTCCCAATGCTATTATATGCTAATGAAAGTAAATAGACCGCTCTAACAGCTCAAATTATGTGATTCAACTCGCAGAGCACGCTCAAGTATCATGCTGGAATTCAATCTTTCTCATCTATACTGGTCACTATGTACAAAAAGGTTATGCATCTAATGAAAAAGGACGAACAAGAAAAAAGGAAATAGATAAGGAGTGGTTTCTCAAATATTCAAGGGATCTTGAATGTACAAATGCACAATAAAAATCAATGAATTACTAGGCTGACACCCATAATTACGATAGAAGCATGCTTACCACAATTTGCTGCTTCACGAACTTCGTCCGCTGTCCTCTATCTTCATGCCTTGTAGACTCTTGGCTAGCCAGATAGCTGTTTCCCTTGGGGAAACCTTATCTTTCCCAAAGGGCTTCAATACAACTGCAAGCTCTTCTAATCTGTTGTGCTGCAGCAATTCCGCTGACAATTCAAGAAGCCCTTCTAGTGCCTCAGCCCTCTGCCTGAAGGACTTAATATCCAATGTCTCCTTTGCTGGTACTTCCTCTTCATTCCCAGGGGAGTTGGGTATTGCTGATGGCAATGAATCAGTTTTTGGAACAGAATCGGATATCAATCCGGCCGAAACAGTGTTTGCGACATCAATTTCTTTTACAGCAGAATGATCGGAGTCATTTGACTGATATGACACTGCTTCGGAGCCACTAGAAGTTCTCATAGTCATAGGAGTAGCCATGTTTCTCATTTCCATGTCATCACTGACGACATTTATCAGCCTCCCAACATTAACATTTTGGACACCCATCTCCACAGTTTCCATAACAGGCTGCTCACTGCCGACTCGGAAACTACTGTGCCTTATAACATGTATGACATCATCGTAAGCCGAATGAAGATGAGGGGTACCTGGCTTTTCTATTGTCGGATGGTGCAGAATCATCCCTTTATCAGGCTGCAAGTTCTTTTGGCTAGATGATACAGGAGATGTACTGGAAGTAGTAGTTTCGGCTAGTGACGACAGAAGCTCTCGCACCATATATTTCTCATCACCACTTGAAGGAGATGCAGGAATTGACTGGGAGACTTTATTGGGTGCAATACTAGGCCTGCATAGAGGGCCATCACCTTTGCAAACAAATATTTCTTCACAGCTATTTTGGGGAAAATTTGTAATCACTTTGTCGCTATCAGCAATCACTGTATGAAGTTCACCTCCAGTTTCAGAGATTTTCCTGGAATCTGTTAGAGAACAGCAGTCACGTCTGTGGCTTCCAGTGGCCTCCTCATCATGATTCTCACAATGTACATGAGATACAGGCGCACTCACACAAGACATCACACTTTCAGTGTATGCATCTCCGTCATTGACAGGCTGTGGCCGCTGTACATGTTCCACCATGACAAAGGAAGAAGTTGTAGCATCATCACGAACCTCAAATCCTTGAATGGAGAAAGAAGAAGACTCAGAATTGCTACTAGCAGTTTGCATCCCTCTGGAAGCTTCTACCTTTGGAAGCTCTCCTTTGGTCTGCCTACTGAGATGGGAAACAACACCATTGTGAACTTGAGTAACCTTTTCAGGCTCATGCATCGGCTCACTTGAACCTAACTTCACTGAATTGCCCATGGTATTAGGAGTATTGACCCCCATTTGCCTGGCTGGCCCAGGAATTGAAGATCTTTTGACCTGATTTGAGGGAGGCGTTTTCTGCCTGGCTCTTGCCAAAAAAGGATCATCAGTAGCCTGTCTTATGGCACCGGAAGGAGGGACCACCTCATGCCTCGGTTTTGTCTTGGGTGAAAAATCAACTACAGGTAACTGGAATACATCGCAGAGCATTAGCAACACTCTCAATCCATATGAAAAATTTAGCAGCTATAGTAAATCCTAATACCTGATGCTTCAGCGAAAGTGTTCTTTCAACCTTCTTTTGTGGCTCATTGTCTGGCTTTGCAGGCGTTGCAGCCGAAGCGTCTGTATTATGCTTGATAGCAGGAACAGGACTGGGTTTAGGAATCTTTGGCGATACTTCCCTATTATTTCTTTGGTTAGATGTAGGTCCAGCCTTCACTCGGCTGCCTCTCATTGGGGAACCATTTTCTCGCACTTTCCCTTCTTTTAAAGCCATCATTATACTCTTGATAGTTCTTGGTTGCTTCTGTTCAGCACTTGATACCTGCACTTCATGTGAGGGTTTCACTATCTCTTGCTCTTCCTTCTTGGCAATGGGTCCATTTTGTGCTTCGTTTGATAGGGACTGCTCGGAACAATCTTCATCATCAAATGAAGCCAAATCGGCATCGGTGGCTCTGTTATTGCCATTCAGAACATCGGATAAATTTTTCTCATTGGAAAGCAAGCTGTCTTTATCACTGCAAGAGCTGCTACTATTTTGGCTCTCAGCCATACTTCTCCGAGAACTGGGAGTTTTTGTGGGCTTTTCTGGGATACATGCCGTTGGAGTGAAGGATGGACGGTACTGGTCAACATAAGGTTGCAAATAAGGATGCTTCAGGACCTCAGATGCCTGGTAAAAGAAAAATTGAATGTTAACATCAAGATTTGCTGGCTTGATATTTGTGCAGTTGACAGAAAACATTACACTTGGTCGATGCTCGGGATTCTTTCTCAGCATTCCCTTGATAAGCACTTTTCTGCATCACAATGCTAAGCAGATTATAGTAGGCCATGCACTATTCTGCTATCAGACATCAAGTACAAGATAAATACGACTTCCTCAAGATCTGAGGCACAACTTATCAAGTGAATGTAGCAAAGGGGCCAAAGGGGGAAGAAGGAGTATGGAGATGCAGGAGAGTGGCTCTTTTTTTTTTTCCCTTTTCTTGGCTTTCATTGTTTGCCCTTTTTCTTTTCTGGGTGAGGAAGAAAAATAAGAAGGGAGTGTCTCTGGGAAAGGGGAGGGCAACCCCGTGAAAAGAAGGCAGTGATCACAAGGATCAAGCAGAAGCAGAACAAGTTCCTTTCCACTACAATTATTATGCAAGATAGCAGTAATGCTGGCATCTTTTGCTGGTGGATGGTGGACCTTTGACAGGATTATCTGAAATTTTTTTTCACTAATCTGCTAGTCTAGCCGAGATCATTTCATCCTCCGAAAAGGAGAAATGGGAGGGTCACTGCCGCTGGCTTACCAAATTCTAAATAGCAAACAAAGTTTATAGCTAAAATTTTAGGTATAATCTTTTCAAAGAAATAAATACTTTATCTTTAACAAACTTGGGAACTAGCAGGCCAGGGGCCACCACTAAAACTCCCAGATCAGGCAATGGTCACTGCATAGAAGGTGGGATGGTTGTGAGAAAGCAGGTTTTTTTGGGAATAATAATCATAATGGGGCAGACCAAGAAGCATCTCACAAGTGCATCATGGTTCCACTAGCATCCTAACTTACTAAAATGAAGTCCCAAGTATCTGACACACATGGATCTGCAGCATCTCACAAGTGCATCATGGTTCCACTAGCATCCTAACTTACTAAAATGAAGTCCCGAGTATCTGACGCACATGGATCTGCTTTTCCATAAGCCACCAATTTCATCATGCACAGGAGATGAGGTGCAAGGAATTTACGGCCGTGAAATTGAGTCAAATCAATTGTCAAGACCTCCCTAGTGCATCATTACCTATATCACTCTTATATCACTGTTTAATACAAGAAAGAAACAAGAAACTGAGCATTTAAGACTCCTGATCAGGCAAGAAATGCACACTTTTAGAGTACCTTGACTCTATTCCGCAGATATACATCCAGATGAGAAAAAAATCACCCTCAAAGAAACTCAAATATTTCCTCAAAAGCATAAGGTTAGGCAACATTCAGTAGAGCAACTAAGATGCAAATGTCTAGCAGTACAAAAAACAACCAAAGAGGGAAGAACATGATGCTAGTAGGCAACTAAAAGCTCATCAACACTTACAAAGATGGGGAATAACATGAAGGCAAGGGACCGATAGAGGAACGGTTTATCTTGCTAATTAGACCAGCCATATCCTGAGACCCATCGTAAAAGCAAAGAGTTAGACATCCACATCTGCTTACTATCGAGTTGGCACACAGGAAATGTACAAGAAGAGCAGAACAAATCAGAAAAGCTTTTATAAAGCAAAATTATCAAACTTCTTCTAAATTGTAACCCAGTACCAAATTGCCGCTCATAATATAAGTTATTATGTCTAGTTATTAAAAATATTATGAACTCAAAATGGCAAGTCTAATTATAAATGTAACTTAGTCAGAACATAAACAGGAGGCTATGGGGCTATTCTTTTTTTTTTTTTTTTTTTTTTTCCCCTGAGGTAACTGCTACAATATGAACTGAATCAAGACAATGCTTGCCACGATAATGAAAAAAGTGCAATTTCTGTCTAATAAAGAGAAGAAATGACAATGAGCGCCAGATATCCAGCTTGGGGATTACAAACAAACCATGCCTTCCCACCAACACCCACACATACATATACATTCGCACTTGGATGGCAATCAGATAGTCCCCCAAATATGCAAATCACACTCACACAGAGAGAACAAAACTCGAACCAAAGATAGATCTGACAGCACCTGTCCAGTCAGTTGAAATTATGTTCTAAGTGAAAGTACACAGAAGTCTTACAAAGGCCTTAAATGCAGGTCGATGAGCAGCCATCTCATACATGCAACAGCCTGATCGGAATGAGCAAAGTCAGTAAACAAAAAGTAAAAAGAAAACTGATACACCAAAATGTATGCAGAAAGTACGGATGTACCTAGAGACCATATATCTGACTTGAAGCCATAAGGTATATCTGCAAGTAGTTCTGGGCACATGTAATTGGGTGTTCCCACAACCTACAGAGCATGTGACAGCCATTGCATTAATGTTTTGTAAAATATCAATAAACTTGTGCTAAAGACGGATGAATGCAGCACTAGAAAATCTATGCGCATGTATGCTTAAACATGATGAGTCTGAGATGATCGGGACAATTTCATCCAACTCTTTCTCTTGCTTTCCTAAACCAGCTCGTAACATTTTGTTGAGAAAAAACTTACCGATGAAGCCAAGTCATCTGCCTTCAGGGTTTTAGCAAGCCCAAAATCCCCTAGATTTAACACAGGCATGTACAAACAAAATCAGATAGCAATTTAAGAGACTTGGAAACCACTAGTAGTTAAAGTCCCACTACATATCATAACAAGTATGAACTTACCTAGGCGAACATCCTGATCTTTGGTAAGAAAGATGTTCGAACACTGTAAAGAATGTAAAATGACTTCAATATTTGGATAAACTGGCATGACACTACAAAGTTGCATGTTCACTTAAATCATTTCCTAACTACTCACTTTTAGATCCCGATGGAGCACAAAATTTGAGTGCAAGTACTCAACCGCGAGCAGTAATTGGGTAAACCACTTGCACAGTTTCTGCATAATATAGATTTCATAGTGAGCAGGATTCATTTGATTAACCCCCCAATGTGATGAGATCAATCAAGCGGATAAGTAAAAGTAGACAATACCTCCTCTGGAAAATATACCCCATTGGACTTTTTCATCAACTCCGCCCTATGAAAGTAAACAACAAAGACATTTTGATGAGACAAGATAATTTCCCATCTAGATACTAAAAAACACGGGGATTCTTCCAAATCCATCAAACTCACATGTCTCCACCTTCGCAGTAACCGGTGACGATGCAAACATAGCAACCCTGCATTTCATTTACACGGCTTCTATTTCAGGAAGGAATCTAAACAAAAGACGTATTATCATAGAAACTTGGCACATGTGCAATTCACTCGGGTCTCTCACTTTCTCGACCCATGCTTCCTTGAACTCCACTATGTAAGGATGCTGAAGACGCGCAATTAAAGCCATCTACGAGACAAGAGACGTGCCGATTTCGTGAACAACTCCAAAGAGAGGACGGGTGACAGAAACAATCAACTGATTATAGAAACCAGAGAATTAGAGATACCTCCTGATGAGCGGATCTCCTGCATCGCTCCGTTTGCCGCGCGAGCCTGATCTTCTTCAACACATATCTGTCAATGCGAATTCGATCAGATCCTAGCTCGACATACGAGATGAACTACACATTTCTAACACCAAACGCACGCGAATAAGCTGACACATCACAGGAACGAAATTCCGGGGAGCATTATAGATGACGCACTTCTTCTTCTCGGCCTTGTGAAGGACGAGAATGGCGGCGCCAAAAGCACCGCGACCGATCTGCTCCATGATCTCGTATTGATCCATCCGAGACTCCGTCGCCATCGGCTTACCGACAACCTAACGACTTCCGAGATCGGTAGCTGACGCGAGCACGCTCCGAACGAATCAATCCGCTCGAAAAAAATCTTCCTCACACCATCACGATTCCGACACCGGAACGGCGCGCCACTCTCCGGATCTAAAGGTTATGCCTCCGCAGCATTGGCCGACGAACTCAGAGCTCGGGATTTCCCAATCTGCAGAAACACACGACCGCTCGCAGCCTCGCGAAGCAAGTCATCCACCGAGGATGGCGGTCCCTCTCCACGCGCCGACGCGCCGACGCGCCGAAATGCTAAGTCCACAACCGACTCTGCTTCTCCTCCTCCCGCTTCTCCTCCTCCCTCGACGACTCCGCGGCTGGAACGGAAGGATCAATGCGGCTCGTGCTGGTTGGCAGGAGCGAGAGAAAACCGCCGCCGCCGCCGAAGACGGGCCCCCGCGCGTCTTGTGCTTCTTCTCTCTTCACTGGCCTTCCCCCACTCTCTCTCTCTCCTCTCTCTTCTTGCTCTTCACTCCACACTCTCTCTCTCTCTCTCTCTCTCTCTCTCACTTGAAGCAAAAGGCAATATTATAATGCACAAACTCTGTCTCTCTCTCCTTCTCTCTCTCTCCTTCTCTCTCTCCTCTCTCGCTATACTCGAGAGCGCTTCGAGCTCGACTGGCCTGAAAAGCTTCGAGAGAGAGAGGGGAAAAAAGGCACCGACGGAGGAGGAAGAAGATGAACCGAAGAGGAGGAAGAAGAAGCGGTTGATCGGAAATTATGCAGGCGGAGACGGACGGAGGGTGGTTGAGTTTTAATGAGTTCGCTCCGAAAGCGACCCTGTTTTCGCCGAATTAGAAGGTGCTTGCGGGGGCCACGACAATATAAAATAAGAAACGCGGTAAAAGGAGGAGCAGTAAAGCTCCTCCGCTAACTAATAAATAAATACGGAATTCGTACAAATGTATATTATTAGATCCAGTACTCTTTCTGAGGATCGCCATTTTTGGGGGATCAAGAGATTCAAGAAATGGATAAATTTTCCATTTCCCTAAAATAGAGTGAATAGTTTTCCGAAATGGTAGGAATTTTTTTTTATTAACTTTTGAAGTGATGTTAACGCTAAAAATTTTAAAAGAAATTCAATTGAGCCATGTAGATTTTGTAATTTTTCATCTACATGTCCTACATTCTCGATTAACCGCTCGAGTAACTGAAGTAATTGATTCTCGAATAAATAATTAACTGTTTTTATTGTCCAGAGGTAATAAATGATTAATATTTTTACTTGTCCGCTTGTAATGTTTGAAAATCATATATTATTATGTTTTCAATTAGAGAATCAAGGGAATCGATAATAATGAGGATTCATTTTGAGAGTGATTATAGCATATGAAATCTGCGTAATTAATTTATTATACAACTTTTTGCTATGTGGGCGATAATAATTTTAAAGATCCGTAGGATATCTAAATTGATTTTGTGTAAATAAAATACTATAGGATTGTGATTTTTTTATGACTACTAAATTTATGAATTTTGAGCTCGTTGAGCGTTGACCCCTTGGGACGAATTGCTACGGCTTGGAGGAGTTGACAACTCGAAGACAAATCATTAGTACACAGCTTGCACGCCATCCGGTGTATCGACCGACTCACCGCAAGCGAATACGCAAATACTTTAAAAAACGAGAGGGAGCGCATTCCCTCAGTACGACGCCGTTGTTGCTGCACCTTCCCAACATCACTCCTTTCCACAATGCATAGATCGTTGGATTAATAATATAAACAATCTCTGATTTTTGACTTGATATATAATATAATGTCTAAATATTTAGCTTAATATATGATATTATCCCTGAAATTTTAATTCGTACATGCTCAATTTAGTCACTTCACTGTATCAAAATATTCAATAAATTTTATAATTCATTAATTTTAACTTTATTTAATGTGATTTTTGAACTTTCAATTTAATATATAATTATGTCCCTGAACAAATTAAAGTCCGAACACAACATTGAACATCTTAGAATGTCGAACGACAAAGATAAGATGAAACACTAGTTATTCCTAAGGAGCAGCTCGAATGTAAGATCAACTTGCATTCAAAGATATGACGGATTGAATCATCTCGTGTCATTAGCAAATGCGACGTTGCTCTAATTTGCATGTGCAAACGCTCTATCTTCGTAATGCCTTTAGTTGAAAGGTATTGGCATTGTCTACGATTCCTGTGAGTCTCCACGGATTTTATCTGATCCAAATAATTTGCACAAACTTGTCTCTAATCGCCACATGTCATTAAATGAGCATTCGATAATAATCTTTTGAAGAAATTTAAATAGCAGTAAAATAAGCAACAATACCCCATGAAGCATAAGTATATTCCCCCCAAATCCTCATCTTTTCGAGGGCAAGTCAAGTCCTACATGTAGGACACGTAACTATGGACGGAACTACACAAAATATATATCCGGTTAATAAAATACTTAATAATGAAGTCTGGATTACCACGATTCAAACTTTACAACTTAGAAATTCTAACGTTCTTATTAAGTAAATGCCCCATTTCATAATTTAGACGATTAGACAAATATTTCTTTGACCTTAGTACTTGGATTTTGCTGGATTCTCAGGCCCCATTTGACAAGCCTGTCTATCCGATCACTTGCACGGCATCAAATTGCCCCTCCCAAACGTCGGTAACATGCGCACATGCGCTCTTTCCCCCTACAGAAAACGACGCAGTATCTGGGGAGACGTTTTTAATTGTCATTGGATAGACCTCGTGGCTTTGCGGGCCCCCACCTCCACTTGTCTATCTGGGCCCCGTTTCTTGGATTTTACGTAGCTTTTCCATTACAAAGTGAACTTTTCTTGGGTAACGAAACAACGCCCGGTTTTATTTTTTTTATTTTATTTCATAAATTTAGTTAACACTGGAGTGAAATTTGAATTAGGAGTTGTACCTTCTCGTGCGTTGAAACGAAGGAAAATGATCGTTGGCATCGTGAGTTTTGTTATAACATGAACACGTTAAAGAAAAAAACTAATTAAGCTTAAACGCGGGAATGATGATTGGGTGGGGAGGGCAGCTTAGATTATGGAAAGTGAGAAATAAAAGGCAATGGTTTGGTGAAGGATGGGAGATGGTTGGAAGTTTGGTAGAAGCTGGAGGGCCGAAAAGGTAAATAGTAGCTTTCCCTCTCTCATCTGTTACTGCTTTTATTGCCAAGGTGGGTGACATGGTAGCGAAGGGCATCTATCTATCTTTAACGGGATCATAAGTTTAATTCAAATTGTGAACAAATTGTGAATAAACCTCTAATTTATTCATATCACATTGCCGAGATATGTGGAGAGACTTTCTTTACTATTGATATGTTGGTAGAAGTGTGGTGACGATCTTGTCGACTAGGGGTGAGTATGATTCCAATTTAACCTAATAATTGAACCGATTCTAGACTATTCTTGGTTCCTAATTTTGGAAGTTTGCAATAAGTGGTCTGGTTCCCCATTTTGCATAGGGAACCATACTAATGGACCACTTAGATCTGTATGCCTCAGTTTTCCTTTTGTAATTATATCTTCTTTTGGTTTTCTAAACTAAAGTTGTGCAACACTAGCTTTTTGAGGCCTACTAAGAAGCAGTCTTCCAATTGTAGTACAAACTGATTAGTAATAGCAATGAGGATAGAGTCACTAGACCTAACAGCAAAATGCCAACTACCTCCCTGATGGAATTGCACCTACTTTAGAGAATAACAGTCTAGGCCAACGAAGCTAAAGGAAGGAAGGCGGAGAACACTATTATTACGGAAGAAATAATAATAATAATAATAATAATAATAATCTACACGATCGATCCTAGTCCAATTTGGGAATCATACCTGCACTGATTGATTTGGTATGATATCTATTCTCAATCATTTTTATTGTCAAATTTTAAATAGTGCGAAGTAATTACGATTCAAATTGTACAGATTACGATGAGCATAAAACTTTTATAATAATACCTATCACCCCTCCCTACCAAAGGTTTGCACAAATTGCATTCGAGGGGTTAATCAATAAAGTAGGTGGGGAGGGGCGAGAAAATCAAGAATTATTTTCTCTAACTTTCCCGTGAGTTCCACTCGAATAGCGAATCCCCAACAGTCCAAAACCCACGCAAAAGGCGAGGCGAAGGGATCGGCTTCGAGATCATGTTTTCAAGCGATGGGCCAGCCAGCGCAAATTTGGGGAAAAACAAAAAAAAAAGAAAAAGGAAAAGGATCGCCGGTGGATATTAAAGGAGAAGATGCTTTATTAACATAATCGAGTGATTACTACAGTGCTCACGACGCTTTCCAGGGCTGTCGGGCGCCACGTGTCCTCCTCTGACTTCGATGCGGAAATTTCAAAATCGGAGGTGGGGCCCGCCGCCCCTTGGCCCGACGGGCACGACCGCTGGAGAGACGCTGCGATGGTCGTGCTTGAATCTACAGCCTTTGAATTTAGCGGATTGGAAGTCACGATCGAATCACCGGAGTGAGGACGGTCGCGCGGAGAACTTTTTTTCTTTCCTTGTGCAAATTTCCTTTTGTCATTTTTCTCTCTATTTTCTATTTTTTCCGAAAAAAATTATCTAAAAAAAATCATAAATATTAACATTCACGTCAATAATTTTCAATTAAAATTAGCTAAAAGAAGTAAGTTAACAAATTATTAGAGGGTCTATGACTAAATTGACTAAACCGATTAATTTATAATTGAATTTATTGTTATATAATAAGTTAAAATGACTTTTTGAATTATATCTTTTCTTTTTTTCATTCGAGTCGTAAGTCCTCGTTTCCTTTTTGAATCATTCTCTTCTATTAATTATTTTGTGCCTTTTTCATTCTTTGTTTTTTTATAGAAATTTAATCTTGCACGCAAGTCATAATTTCTGATCAAAAATGGAAAAAAGAGAAGTCATAATGTAAAGTCAGCGGACCCCTTTTGCAGGCCAGGCCGCATTCATATAAATAAATGTTCCGTGGAATCGAGATGCAAAACCGGCGGGACATGCGCGTGGCTGACCACACCTGACCTATGCGCATTGAGTTGGACTCATTATGCGAGCGGTCCTTCTTCGTACCTTATCAATTTCGCCTGTTTCTAAAATCAAAGCCCCTTAAATGCGGACAACGTAGTTCACTCTCGACCGATCGGCGATAGTCAACCGAAAAAAAAAAAAAAAAAAAGATAAAAAAGATCAACAAAAGATGGTATTTCATTCATGAAATTATTGAAGTGATTTATATATATATTTTTAATTTGCCTACTTATTAAATTTTGAAATGGTCTCGTTCACCGTTCAAAGGAGAAAAAAAAAAAAAAAAAACCTTTTTTATTCAAGCAAGCTTCCACACATCACGATAGAGATACCGGTATTTAAAATCCTTGAGTTTATGCCAACAAAGTACTGGCTCGAGTGGCCAGGAAGTTTCTTCCCCTCCTTGCGATCTTGGATCAAATATTGTTGGGAACAGTCAAGTAGCAAAATGTGAGGAAGTGCTCTTCTGAGAGATAAACTTGTCAACGTGCACGAATGCTAGTCTTGACATGATCCGACCAATGAAGAAACGAAATCATTAATTTTAGCAATGCCATCTTTCTCAAGAGCGATCCCATATTATTTGAGAGCTATCAGACTTGATGCATAAATATACTAGATTTAAAAATAGAGGATTAACATATTCCTTGAAATTAAAATCAAGAGTGCTTTTCCATATTAATGTGTGTTCGCAACTCTCTAAGCATTGGACTAATCCCATTACGCGTGATGGTTTCCTAAGTCCACACACACATTGTCTAATTATCGAAGTTAGGCATGATTGGGTTATTAGAGTTTGCCGTATGATGATGATCCCAAGATCTTTAATAAAGGGGATAATTCCAACTCATACCTTAAATAAGGATAATACATATATTAATCATTTGAATAGATCGTCAAGTTATCAAAAGAGTTCAATAGATAAGACAATCGGGCTGGTATTGGTTTCGTCGTTTCGGCTTTCTCGAGAACTAAATTAATAACTCGAATGCAGTCACAAATTACAATCGGAGATAATTAATCACACGCTAAAGCGCATGCTAGAAAATTAGAAAAATCATTGCCTTGATTCTCCATGCAGCCGATCTCACTCCGCCAAGCACGTGGCCTCGTGGAAGTCGCACTGTCCCTTGGTCACGTGGAGTACAGATAATTATTCAATTAGGTCCCCCAAAAGAATAAAAATCAAAAAAGAAAAATCCATGTGACAACTACTGATATTTTAAGAAGATGGTGGTCAAATCGGAGAAATTCGATGCGGGCGATTAAGAAATTAGCTTTCGTTACCTGGCAATTTTAATGGCGATCGAGCTGGTCACATGGTGTTGTTAGTCCCATGCCCATAGTCATATTTATTACGCAAATCTGGAATTATTTTCTGTCTGCCGAGAAAAATTTAAATCTTCGTACGAAAAAAGACATGAGAAGTAATAGTATATTCTGTTTGATGTTTGTATATTTCCATACAAAATAAATGCACAAAAAATTAAAAAAGGAAGGAGAAACTGAAAATGGAAAGTTCGCGTTTGGGACATTCACATGGCTGAAGCCCGAACATCTGTGAAATCATTGAGGAACAGGTCCTACATGCTTAGCTGTGGGGGTGTTGCTCTTCTGCTCTCCCTCTCAATTATATATAATTATATTTATATAAATGGTCCTTGAATTTTCACTAGACATGCAATATGTTTAGAGTGGTCTATGAAGTATTGGCAACTATTTGATCTAGTCCATGAATTATGTAAAGATGTTCTTCATTGTCTTTCCATTAATTCAAATTAAGTGAAATCTGTTGATTATAACTTATCAATGACTTTTTAGGGTGGACAAGAAGGATAAAAAGTTGCACACAGTTCATTATCCACCTAAGCTATTCATTTCAATTATAAATATGATAGTTCATGTTATCAATTAACAATGGACTTGTTAATGTCTTGGTATTTCTTTTTTTCTTTTCCAAAATAGATGAATGAACCATCATTTCAAAAAAAAAAAAAAAATCCAACTCGACATATTGTTAGTAATTTTCACATCACCACATAATGGCCAATTTATTGTCAGAATAAACAAAAGGATCATATTGAATATTTATCAGTATTTCAAGGGCAGCATTAAATAAATTAAACGTCTATGGACCACGTTGAGCATTGCATGAGAGTTTAGGGCTTATGTGCATTGTTTTCCCAAAATATTAATATTCTCGATCATAACAAAATCAAACTGTGCAAAAACTGAACCGAGATTGTGTATGAACCAATTTATGCTCTAATGATAGATATAATTGCTAAGGCCATCGTCGGAGACAGGTTTCAATGGACTAGTCCGTGTTCAAATCAACAGTTAGTTCTACCTTAGTTGACATGGTGAGGTTGTGAGGTTCTTTTTACCTCTTCCGGTTAAGTGATTTGGTAGATAAGCTAATGCTTAATGACTTGTGTATTATCTACTATCCAGTCCACATTCAAGAGATCTGTGCAAAATATGATGTTGGCATGAGTAGTTAATTGCACACTATCTACGATACAAGATTCAAGATTGGCGAGCCAGTCACTGTAGCCCCATTATGATAAAAAAATCTCCCCGTGTGAAATGCGTTGCAATTAGGCAAGCGTAGTGCATGAGCTGTACATAAATTCGTTCCCGCCGTGGATTGATCTCGTGATCTCATTGAAGAGAAGTCTGCTCTTTTTTTTGGCTTTTACAAAGAATGCTTCCGTATAATCACACGCGCAAGCATAGATCATCCTTTTTATGATGGAAATGCTGATTGCTATCCGAGCAGTGAGGTGGCTAATTGGGCTGGGCTGGGATTGAAACAAAACCCCAAGCGATAACTCAACGTAGGCCCGACTACTTGTGGGCTCGGACCATGATAAAGCCCAAGAGAGACAGAGTCCTCCCTGGTCGGTCGCCATCGTGGACACTGGACAGATCCGGTCCGCATATTTTAGATTGTGGGGTAGTCCCTTTTTTGGGAGCGCACCAGGCTGTGCAACCAACTCCGTGCCCTCAACCAAGTCGACGTTGACTTTAAGCAGGAAGGAAAGTCAGCGTTGACATTCGTAGAGGCAAGGAAAGTAGACTTAGGAGTTATCAAGTCGTGAACATAATAATTTTAAGATAAGTTTTTCCATATACAAAAAGAGGCTGTGAAAATTCAAGAAGATTAGGCCAACCTCTATCCTTTAACCCAACCTCTCTCCTTTAGAATATTCTAAGTGCGGGTATTATTATAAATGTATACTATTCCAGAGGGGTAATGGATTGATGGAGAGATAAAATGTTCACGTTAAATTAATGAGAGATTTCGACCAAAAAAAAAAAAATTAATGAGAGATCTATGTTGTAATCTGATGAACACTTACATATAAAAAGTCTTCTCTTTTCATTTGTATCATCTCATAAGTAGTAGAATTTTTAGAGCTTTTCTAGCGAGTATGAACGTGTCAGACTGACTTAGAAGAAATTTCTATGCACATGGTAATGTCCATGAAGATAAGTGGAGGAACGAGATCAAGTTATGGGGGTGAAGAAAGGAAGGAATATACATTTTTGGGGTAGATTCTACCTATTTAAACGAGATCAAGTTATGCAGTGAAGAACTTGAAGCTGTTGATGGATGGAGGTGAAGAAAGGAAGATGGCGGTCTACGAGCCTCGTTCGGTAAAAGCCATCGTCTCGCTCGAAAGGAGAGAAGCACTGGCACAGTTCTCGCTCACGACCACCATTGGGAGGATTCCCGGCGCGATCAAGTCTAAGGACCTGTTCGTCGGCAAAACAAGGAAGCTGATGGGCCTAAAACCTGACATTGCCTACTCTTGAAGTTTTTGGCATTTTCAGTGTCATCTTCAGAGTGTCAACAGCGCTCACCTGTCTTCATCTTTGATTCTCTCATTTCATCACTTCCCTTGAAAGAGAACTTTCGAATTGAATGTGACGGTGCGGTATTTTTTGCGCTACGGCAGAGCAGTGTTGTGCAACACTCTTCGACATTAATCTCTGACAGAATTAATGCACAGGGTTGTTCCTGAAAAACTGCTTATATCATTCTTGAAGTTCATAGGATCAGCCAATTCTGGCATAATTTCTCTCTCTCTCTCTCTCTGTCCCTCTCAAAAAAAAAAAAAAAAAAAAAAAGAGAGAGAGAAGAAGAAACCCTCTTCCATATAAGGCCTGCTTCTAAAAGAGCCAGCGACCAAAGTTCAGGAAGTATGTACAATCATCTCGACTCTACGGAAACCACCAAGCAGATAAACAAACAATAAGACCAGGCCGATTACGATACCGTACACAAGCCACCGACTAATGATCACACGGGTTCTTCTCTCTGAGGGCCCTGAGTTTCCTGTTTGAGGTTCTGCCTTCTCTGCAGAGGAGTCATTGGCCTTCATCTCCAGCACCATCTTACTAGACCTCTCTGGTTTTTGCCGCCTCAGTCTGATTCTTCGATTCGCGGTGCCCTGGAAAGGAGGGATCGGCGACATGAAATCTTGCGCTAGCCTTTGCAAATCTTGAGACGTTAGCTCCGCCTCTAGATTATTTGGAACAGTGGGCAGGCTGTCGAGAGTTGCAGAAACAGAAGACTCATCTAATTTGACAATGTCATCTTTCAGTATGTCTGCATAAAAGTCCTCGTTGCCATCGGAATTCTGAATGGTATAACAGGGGAAATGGATTTTAATTAGTACGATATTAGCTGACTATTTTGAGACCATTTCCACCTGAAATCGACTTTAAATTCAATCCCATAATTTGGAAAGGTACTTGTGATGCGAAACGGGCGTAGATGAAAGAGGAGGTGCTATTGATGAATAAAGTAAACCACAATTCTGTAGCAAACTTTGGCATTCCAAAATATTAAACTTCTTGAAACGTGGTGAACCTTTTGATGGGAGGAATTGGAGCTGGACTCAATTTGCTCGACAGAGGGTGAATTGTAACTTCCAGAGCAATTCCTCGCACAACCTTCAGCCAAGTTGTCTCCTTCAGAGACATCCGTCCGGTCAACATCAGATGGTTGCATTAGATCAGAGGTACCCCCCATTTGGAACTGACTGCTTCTTCGCAGGCGGCAGATAACTAGAGAATCCTGCTGATTCTGAACGGACAAACACACAAAACGATTTTAGTCGTTCTTTTTAGGTATTGACCTTACCTCTACAGAATGCACACACATTTTGATGTCGGTAGCATCAGATAGACTCATAGAGGGCCAGATACAAGGAAAAGGTCGATGCATTAGGTAAAGGCTCTAAATCAAATGCTATCATCACCTGAGACTTTGCATTCGTCGAGTACTCATGCATGATCCACTCCGTCCTTTTCCCTTTCGGTGCTCGACCCAGGTGGAAGACGAGGGTTCTCTTTGTACCGATCACCGCAGAGCTGGACTTCACATTGCGCTCTTTCCCTGTGGCTTTCCAGTACCCGTGTTCGGTCGCTCTCTTACTCTGGGACCCCTTAGGATACTTCCTGCCCCGAACAGAGAAGAAGAACCACTCGCTCTCCGAGGGGACGATCGATTTGGCTGAGATCATAAAGCAACCGATTTTTAACGAAGCAAGCCTAATATAAGGGAGAACAGGCTACAAGTTTGCACTACAGAGGACCAAAATTCCCCTACAGATCAGCTCCAGTTAACTATGCACTTAACCCGTGTCAGTAAATTGTGTGCGATACATGCATCCAACCTTAGAAATCAATGGAACGCCTATATTCTCTTAATCCGATCCTTATTCAACGAAATTCTCAGATACCGCCCTGAAGAGTAGACAGTTTTTAACTCAGGAACCATTCATGTTGTCAAGGTATAAAACGAAAACCTCATCCTCTGCCGATCGAATTCTAAGTTCAGTAGGCGGCAGGACCGTTTTCTCCTAGAGTTCACGCATACGACGAGGTTCACATTGGATGCAGCTTTTTCCAGAAACAGAACCATGCCCACATACCAAGAACACGAACTACAGAACGGCCACAAGAACACCGAATCAGAACGCAGATGAAGGGGAACCGAAACACCAACCGGGCAAGTCCCAGGGCTCGTGGGCAGAGAAGTCGACCTCGGGGATGAGCTGCTCCACGCTCTTGTCGATGCCCTCGAGCTTCTTCGTCAGGTAGTGCGAGATGAGCTCGGCGTCGGACGGCGAGAACTTGAACCCCGGGTACATCGACGCCGCGTCGGCCATCGACATGATCCGCCCATCCCTTCCGTCGCCGCACGCGCCGTCCATCTTCTCCCACGTGAAGCTCGAATCGGGTCGGTTCGGTTCGCGCGGCTGATCGTCGAGACGAGAACAGGACGCGGAGGTCTCGTTCGGAGTCGCCAGTTCGCCGTCTTCATCAAGAAAGAGAGCAAGCTCTTGGGGACGCGATAGAGGCGTTTGCCTTTTTCTCCACCGGCTCGCTGGCGGAGTTGAAGCGGCGGGTGGCGCAGCGTGATGGTCACGTGGATGGCCGTCCGACGCCTTTAAATTTGGGAAAGGTATCAAATAGGAATCTTGTTAGTACGAGAATAATAATAATTTATTACCGGTCATAAATTTTTGAAGATGCGAGTTTCGTAATAATTTATAATTATATATAATTTTGAAATTCAATGTGTTATTTTCAAATTATATTAAAAATTATTATGCAATTCAGTTATAAACTTTTTAATTAGGTTAATTTAATCCTAAACTTTTTTATATTGATATTACTTTAGTTCTTCCCATCAATTCTGACCGGCTGGTGTTGAGGGGAACACCGACCGATGCTAACAAAATTCCTGCTCCTTGCTGGGTATAGTTGGGTCTGTATTCGGAGACCAAGGAGCTGGATCTTGCAGTGTCGATGAGGGTGAAGTGGCGTCCGGCTTTGCCATGGCCCAACCCTGGAGAGAGAGAGAGGATGCGATGTTGGTAAAAAATTGTCCGAGCAACAGTGTTGACGTTGCTGCAGGGAGGGGAAAAAAGGATTTTTATCTACATTAGTAGAATTTTGAAAGAATTAGTAAACCCACAAAGAATTGTCGGTTAAAATAATAGTCACTAAAACAATTTTTATCCACCAAAACTCAACGACGCATAGATTCTTATCTACACTAGTGGATTTCATGCAGGTGAATTAGAAAGTGTGTTAATCTCACTTCGAATACTTCATGTACTTGACTTTCCTTATTTAGATTCTGATTTGATAATTGGCCAATAGATGTATATCCTAATTGAAATAGGAAACTACATTAAACTTAGGATCACGCCAATTCTAATTGTCCTATATATAATCGACTAGGATCATCAACGTTTCCATCATCGATCAAAGTTTCAAGTAATTTTCCTTTCCTTTTGTCCACTATTGCCTCGTGCCATTCAAGGCTGATAATTAAAGAGACGCAATCTTTTCACGAGCCAAAATTGAGTCACGTCAACATTTGCCAAGAGCTATGGAGATCGAATCCTTTGATGTTCTTCCTCATGATATGGTGTTGGAAGTTCTCGCTTCGGTTGCCGCCAACTCCATGGACGATTTCTTCAATGCGAAAATAAGGTACCGTCTAAGCTTTCCCTTTAGAAAGTCACGGTTGATTTTTCTAATATTTAATCTCTTCATACTTTACTCATTCTGAACCCTACATAACAAAGAAATTATAATTTAGTTGTATGTAGCAGCCTTATAATATTCTGTTGTGATGTTATTTATTCAATCAATCATCCTCCTTAAATAGATGACTTTTTGTTGTAATGAAGATTTTTGAATTTGATTTTAACGGTATAAACTTAATTATGCTTTCATGATTATTGAGGCCCGACGGAATCCAACCATAGAACATGTAATGCAGTGTCAATTGTCAAGTACAAAGAACCATTGTAATTGTTATACTAACATGGGATTTATGACAGTACACTGATATATTATTTTTGTCTTTGCAGTTGCAAAATTTTTAATGAATTAGCTGAAGAAAATTACATATATCGACAAATATCACTAGATAAGATTTCAAGAATACTATGGTGGCATCCTGAAGAAGGCAAAGCCTTCATTGAGAGGTGCATCAAGTGCGACAATTTGGAGGCCTTGTATATGCAAGGACTGGTACATATTTAATTATGTGATTTCGCTCTCTAATTTATTCGCTATTGTTTTGTGCCGAGTTAGAAATTGACCATATGCAATTTGGGAATGTTGCAGTATGAGTATGTGAGTTTCCTGAAGGTTGAGCTTGGAATGGAGCTACTGAAGAGGGCGGCACAGATGGGGCACCTCGGAGCTTCCTACGTGGTCGGGGTCCTCCTCATCTGCAAAGGTAGTGAGTTGAAGAAGGAAGGAATCCAACTACTGAGAAAAGTCTATGCAAGCGGGCGAGTGGTAGAATGCCGCAAGAAGTACCTCTACATCGTGCGTGACATGTGGTGGAACAACACGACGATCTTCGAAGGAGAGCCTCCTCGCTACGACTGCCGGTTGCGGAGCAAGCATTGTAAGAGAAGGGGATGGGTGAGCGACATCGAACATTATGACGACACCGAATGCGAACAGTGCATTTGCCAAGCGGAGGTAGAGATCCTCTACAAATATGGTAGACACCCATGATCACGAGAGGTCTTTCTTTATCAATGTGATCTATATATCAAGATCCTCCCTGCCACCACAATGAAGGAAGAAACCGTATGCACCTGAAGAAAACTCTTGAAGAGATTTAAGACGGTTTGTGACCGTCGCTGCTTTATCTTTGTGTTTTACATCTGTGATAGGCTATGCTATTTCATTCAAGCATCGTGCGAGAAAATTTTCATACCGCAAGAATGTGCACTAATCAATATATATAATGACATGTTATTTGTAATTTCTGGAGTTATGTAATGGAGTTTTACGAATCTTTGTTTCCCTCATCGACACTGCAAGATCCAGTTCCTTTGGTCTCCGAATCCAAACCCAACTATACCCGGCTAGTATTGATACAGACCCAATTTTTTACCAACATCGCATCCTCTCTCTCTCTCTCTCTCTCTCTCTCTCTCTCTCTCTCCTTCCACGTCAAGCTCGAATTGGGTCGGTTCGGTTCGCGTGGCTGATTGTCGAGACGAGAACAGGACGCGGAGGCCTCGTTCGGAGTCGCCAGTTTGCCGTCTTCATCAAGAAAGAGAGCAAGCTCTTCGGGACGCGATGGGCGTTTGCCCTTTTCTCCACCAGCTTGCTGGCGGAGTTGAAGCGGCGGGTGGCGCAGCGTGATGGTCACGTGGATGGCCGTCCGACGCCTTTAAATTTGGGAAAGGTATCAAAAAGGAATTTTGTTAATATAACGTTTCCTGAGGTAGTGTGACAATAATAATAATTTATTGTGAGTTATAAATTTTTTAAGAAGTGAGTTCCATAATAATTTATAATTATAAATGATAAATTATTTATGATTCTAGAATTAAGCGTTATTTTCATATTATATTAAAAATTGTTATGCAATTCAGTCATAAATCTTTCAATTAAGCTAATTTAATTCTAAACTTTTTTATATTGATATTACTTTAGTCCTTCCAACTAATGTTGGTCGGCTAGTGTTGATGTGAACACCGACTGATACTGACCGTCCAACCAATGTTGATATAGCAATTTTAAAATATTTTTTTTTTTTTTTTTTTCTCTTCATTCCCCTGGGCTTCTTCTCCTTGTAGTGGTCGATGAGGGCTACAGGCAAGGCGACTTCGCCCAAATTTGGGCAAGGCGACTTCGCCCATATTTGGGCAAGGCTGCCTTTGCTCGCGACAAGGCCATGGTGAGGCTAGTCTCATCAACCATTGTAAGGAGAAGAAGCCCAAAGAGGAAGAAGAGAAAAAAGAAAAAAAAATGCTAGAATTAAAGTTTATTTAAAAATTGCTATGTTAGTATTGGTCGGACTGATCAATGTCCACGTCAACACTAATTGATCAATATTAGTTGGAAATATTGAATTAGTATAAATATGAAAAGGTTTATGGCTAAATTAATTCAATTGAAATATGTTCACTTCTCCCAAATTGTACAACCTCTATATACTTTTTATTTATTTTAGACTCAGGTCGCAACCAATCAATATGAGAAGTTTCATAGAACGTTGTAATTTGATTGTTCGATAACCTAACTTTCATTTCTTGATGAAAATGACAAGAAGTATCAATCTTCTTAGATCGTGTTCATAAGCAAAAGGTTGAAACAGATTGTTCGGAGCTGGGACTCGAATGATCCGATGAATCAACTGATGAATCTAAGTTCATCTTACGTCTACAAATTCCCAGTTGGAAGACTCCTTTATCTGGTGCCAGGTTTGAACTGCAATGCCCCTTCATCGGGTTCGACGTCAAGGGTAGAACCGAACATGACTAAGGAAGCAAAACCCGAATGATGGCCGCCGGTCGGTGGCGGTTCTGTCATCAGCAATATGAAAAGGGCCACAAAGAAGGAGGGCATACTACGCATATAGCTCGGAGTTAAATCAAATACGAGCAGCAGCTGTTCATCAGATACAAAAGGGTACATGGATTTCGTAGGGAGGGGGCGAAACAAGAAGAGGGATGGATTTGCTGGGAAATTTCTGGGTAATTTACAAGAGGATTACACATGAAACATGATAACGTCTATTAGCTTCTTCAGAAGTAATCCTCGGTCCTCCCCTTGAAGCCGATTTGACCGAAGGTGAGGCACAAGAACAGACCCAGGTGCCATGTGATCAGCCACAACCTGTTCATCCGTCAGATTCGCCACCAAGAATCAATCATTTTGCAGATGTTTGCGTATCGCGCGACTTAAATCGACCAAAGTTAAACTGTCAAGTGGTCCGAGTTCACGGGATTTTAACTGATCAATTGAACAGTTAAAGCTTCGGCATTTACTTGCAATGAATCGGTTGTGTGAAATCTCATGAACTCACCAGAATGGGGAAGCGAGCGGGGGAGGCGTGGGGAAGTGAGCGAGCTCGTTCCCAATGCTCTCGAAGAAGAGCCCCGTCAGGCTCTTGCCGTCAATCGCCGGAACGCTGGATGGAGCAAGCCACCCGATCAGCCCGAACCCAATCACGCTGTAGTCGGCACGCAACCAGTCTCTCTGGAAGCTTCGGAAAACATACATACCAACATTGAAATCAGCCAAACCAGATCACATCGACACGACGCAGCCAACTTGATCAGTGCTGAACAAACGCTGAAGCACTTACCATGTGAACCGTCCTCCTGAAGCGCGAACTGGCTTCATCGGGTTCCTCGCTCTCACCGGAGACCTCACAAAGTCTGCAGACAACCAATGATTCCAGATGGGACGGACGATCGAGAGAAAAAAGGGAGCATGGAACGCTAGGAGTGCTAAGAAGCAAGCGCACTTCGGGATTATGAGGTGTACCTGAGACAAGGGAGGCCTTCTTCGGCGATGTCAAGGCCGAGGAGCCGAGGCCGATGACACTCGACGTAGCCATGCTTGCTGCCATCTCCGTTCCTCTGGTTCGGGATGAGAGGCTCGAGAGTGGGTGGTGGATACGGGGGATTGAGGTTTTGTTGAGGAAGGAGATACAGATTTTTGTGGAAGACGGATTGCATGGATAACGTGGCCGCTCAATCGGAACGTGCCACGTCGGATTTGCATGGATAAGTGGTGGGGACGTCGAAAGATATGTGCAGAGAGAACTGTTCGCACTTCAGCAAGTTGGTGTGGGCCAACTTGGGCTCGTAAATGGGCCACTTGGAAAGAGCCCAAGCCATTTCTCATAGGCCCACGTGTATATTGACCATAATAGCCCCCAAGCATAGACTAAAGGGGGAAATTCTTAAAAGGAAAGAAACGACGAAAGAACACAATCCATTTGTTGATTTATTTCAATTACATTGATTACCCAATACCCAAAATCCTGACTTTGTTTTTTGTCAGAGATGAACTTTTGAGCATAAAGTCCAAAGACATCAGTACCTACTACATTTAGCTCAGAGCAAAATCCACTTTGACAGCATATACAGAACAACTCCAATTCCCAGGTTAACCAATCCTCAAACCTTGATTCACAGTCACCGAGTTGCTGCATGAAATCGAAGGGGCATCAATACCAGGGTCCGGTTCTCAGGCCGGCTCCCTTTCCCCTTGCCTCTTACGAGACTCGGTTGAAACCTCTGCACTAACTTTTCTTCTTTGAACTGATCAGTGACATTACATCTCAATGTAATTAAATACAGAACAGGTAACAAGCCATGAACCAACACAGAGGCTTTCAGACTTTTGAGCACTGATATTATCTGCACTGATATTCTTCAATGTCAAAAAGCTCTCGATATGACAACACAAATATGAAGAAAAAGATTATGTGCCTTTAGCAAATGGCATGCTTTTGAAGCAACAGGAAGTACATTTGCAAGCCACAAAGAAATGAAAAAAAGGTCAGCAAAATAGTGAACAGTATGAAACCAAGTAAAATAGAGTGTATTGACTAAATGATGCATCGGTTCTCTAACTACATCGGACATATAGACAGAGGAAGAACAGAAATTGAGTCAATCGTTAATGGGAGGTTCAGTAGGTCCCCTGGCTTTTGGAACGGAATCAGCAACATTTCTTCGGGTTCTTGCCATGTCCACAAACACTACACGCCCATCTAGCAACTGGAAGCAAAAAGAGGGTCAGAACTTCAAAGGTCTAGAATGCGTGAAGTACAAAAAGATGGCATGATTCTCACCTTCCCATTCATGTCAATCAAGGCTTTCCGGGCATCCTCCTCGACGGCGAAGGTCACATATCCAAAACCTTTTGATCTATTTTTAACTTTATCCATTATTATTTTAGCTGGAAAGAAATGTGGCTTCATGGTCAGAGACACTAATGCTTCTTGAAGCTCCAAAGGGGAAATATTGAAGCTTACCTTCTTCAACTTGGCCAAACTTTGAAAATGCTTCTGCTAGCCTGTCTTGAGTCGTGCCAAAAGCTATACCTGCTCAAAAGCAATATTTTACAATAAGTTTTGCCCTGTCATAAGATCGATATTAGAATAGACGGAGTATTGGCTCCAACCAGAAACTGCATTTTGTAGTGAGATCAACTATAATTAAAAATTTCCCCCAGAAGCAACTCTGATGATACTAAAGCTGAAGATTCAGACCTTTACCACCAATCATTAGTTCAGGAAATGAGCATCACAGTCTTACTTGAACAACACTTTCTTGGTTCCTCCCTAAAGATTAGTTATTTCTCCAGAAACAGATATTAAATCCGAGATTTGCTTGGCTTCACAGCTGACAAATTTTTGTTCTACGCTCTTACAAAGGTTTGATAATAGCTGACAATGATATTGTGCCAGCACCAGTACTGGCATCCCTAGCCGTGTTACACGGATGAACGGCTGTATCCATTGGCGAAATGATCATCTGGCGTCCTAAAAGCCAGATCCAATACATAACAAGCCACTTAACGCTCAGATGAATGTCCTATGTTTTGTCACCACATGATTTCCTTCAAACACAAAAGAGTAGCAAAATGGCTTCCCAGTTCACAGGAGGTTGAAAGAGGTCAGGGACAAAAGCCCGAACCTCAGCAGTCCTCACAAGCTCCATCATATCTAATCCAATATTCAAGACCGTGAAGCCTTAAAAGGCGGGGCACCATTTAACTAGCGACAGATGACGATGAACTAGAAGTCACATTCTGAAACACCATCACTACGGACAACCAGTTATTTCACTTTTTGGCTTTCCAGAGCAAGTGGATCATCCCTGGAATCATCCATCCTGCTGGAACAAGTACGCCCGCACTCTACTGTGAAATCTCACTGCCGACAGAGATTATGTAAAGCCATTCATTCATTCGTCCCTCCTTTTCTATCCTTATGGAGTTGCGGATCGATCAATAGTTTAACCACCATCACCGTCAGTGAACTAACATTATCTAGCTTAGCCCCATCAGCAAACCAGCAACAGAAAGAACAGATTCCAGCTTCTACTGGCGATAAGCTCGTGAAAGAAAGGACTAAAATTCGGGGATAAAAAAAACAAAAGAAGAGACTTTAGTTCGAAACAAGGAGACCCATTTCGAGCAAATGTCGTCAAAGGGTAAATAAATTCCCAATTCCTCGAGCCTAGCCAAAAAAAAAAAAAGGTTCCAATTCCTAGAGCCCACCCAAGAAATCTTCGAAGGCGCGATTAACCGAAGCGCATTCTCGGAGGTCGGTCCGACTCCGACCAAAAGGCGCCCTCATTCGATCAGGTCACTCGGAGCTGTGCCTTGTCGGAAGGCTCGGCCATGTACAGCCGCCAACAAGCGCACGCACGGGCAACACGTATCGAGAGAAGGAAAAAGAGGGGCAAAAAAAAACGTTTTTATCTTGGGATTCGGTACCTTTGACGAACAGCGTGGAAGCGAGTCCTCGATGGAAGATTAGACGAGCTGGGGAAGCGATGGGATTGGGCGACGATAGGAGCTTGACGAGCCCCCTCGAAATTCTTCCAGCAGCCGCCATGGAAGGAGAGAGAGAGAGAGAGAGAGAGAGAGAGAGAGAGAGGTGAGACTGAGCTCTTTTGAGGTTACGAGTCTTAAGATTACCTGAAGAAGAAGTGGTAGAAAAGCTGTAAGGAGCATTTCAGGTTAAATTTTTGGTTCTTAAACGAATATTTGCTTCCTATTTTTCTTTCTCTGGCTAGGTTTTGTAAATTAATAACCGAATAAGATTGGATGACGCTTTACCATTACAGTTTTCTTCTTATATCGACATTGGTCAAAATATTAAAAAAAACCAACATAAATTGCAGAAAAAGTTATAACGCACTTAGGTCTGTTTGATAACTAGTGCCAGATTTTGTTCTTTTATTTCTGGGAGTAATTTTGGAACATAATGGTATTTGATAAAATTTTTATTCCCTAAAATAAATTTCTATTTTTTTGTTTTCAAAAGTAGATTTGGAACAGAATTAAGATTAAAAAAAAATTTGATTCTTATTCGCAGGAACAAATCTAAGAATCAAGCTTATATTTTCTCATTTTCTTCCCTTTTCTTCTTCTTCATCCACTGTCATCGCCACTCGTCACCATCCGCTGCCTACCGCAACTAGTCACCGGCAACCAATTCGGCGAGCTCATCGGAGGCAAGCCCAGCCTCGACGAGGCTCACCTGTCCACTGGCGAGACTGAGCCTTGGCGAGGCTGGGTGAGCCTTGTGATCTAGCGAGCTTGAGCCTTGCTAGTGGCCAGGCGAGGCTCACCTAGCCCCGATGAGGCTTGCCCGGCCACCGGTGAGGCTTGGCTTCACCCAACTACTAGCAATGCTTGGCCGACGAGGGCCGTTGACGTTCCGATGAGGTCGCCAATGACCGCCATTTGAAGAAGAAAAATAGGAGAGAGAAAGGAAAAAAAAAAAGAAAAGAAAAAAAGTAAAACTAATTATTTAAAAATTAAAAAATATATATTTGAAGTAGAAATTTTTAGCATAGTACCAAACACAATTCTATTTCAAAATCAAAAATTTTAGACGATTACTAAACAACTTAAAATACTTAAAAATTGTTCTCGGAAACAAAATAAAAAAGAATCATTTCTGATTATAAGTTGTTTAGGAACAAAATCGTTACCAAATGCACCCTTAAGATATTCCTTGGGAACTTGAGAAAATAATAATCCATTTCTCCTTACTTACAAGTAATCATGAAATGAGACGGAGACCCATTTTAATTATTTTTTTAAACATAATTTGGTATTCCTTATTTATGAGTAATCATGAAATGAGACAAGACCCATTTTAATTATTTTTTTGGACATAATTTGGTATTCCTTATCGCTAGCAAGATATTCCACAATTAATGAAAATGATGTGGTTCTACTCAAATCCAGTTCGGGGTGCGTCAAGCATCCTCTATACAACTGCGAAGGACATCAAATTAAAACAAAAGGTAAAAATAAATAAATCCAAAAAGGATGCTGGAACAGTCACTCTCCTTTGATGGGTACCCTAAGAATTCTGGGGAATCAATCTTTTTGGCATACAATTAATATTTAATCTCCTCTCTTTCCAATACTGAGATATCTGAACTCCTAAGCAGGTAAATTCTTTCTCGACAAGGTCCGTCTCTGTCTCTCTTGTCACTCGCAGTCATATCACCATAGACGACGATCCGCTCTTTGCTTGCTTTTGCAACACAGGCTGGGCTAGGCGCAACGGAGCACAAGCTTCAATTTTTTCAGCCTGGCTAAGTTTGTTGAAAGCTCCGCGATTTCATTTCGTTGATGTACATCTTTCTCACAGACAGTTTTTGCCAATTGCGTTTGTAATTTGGCCAAATTTAACACGTAGCAACAGAAGCAGATGGAGACGGCATTCTTGGTTGTTGCTGTGAATGCCACGAACATAACATGGTTCAAATAGGCTAGGCCTACCATGCATATAAGAGTCTACATACACTTCGAATATCAAGAAGGAAGGACGTAGTCATGATTCAATAGACTAGGTCTAATTACCTTTTTGATTTCTAATTTTTAGAATAGTGCCATGATCTCAGCAGACAACGTTCACAGATGATTAACAAAGACCATAACAAAAGTTATATACCTTAGTGTAAGGTTATCAGACAACAGAGCAAAATGCTATACAAATGGAATCATACACGCGGATCTGACTGTTCGAGATGAGAAAGGAAAATGCACAAACACCAAAACCCCAACAGAGAAGAAAGTCAGGTCCCCACCATCTTTGCTGCTCATGAATTGTGTGCGTTTAGCAATGCTCGATATACCATGTCGATGAACTGATTGTCCTGCAAGAGCGACAAGGTCATTTGCAGGGTAGTCGGATTGTTAGAAGTGATTGAAAGAAATAGTTAACGGTGTCTTTGCTAAAAGTCAGAGCAGCTAGCACCAGCAGATCTTATTGATTCAACTCCAGAAAAATCTAATTCTGGCTCAGAATATGCATTGCAGAAAACACGTACGGCGGGATTAGAAAACTTTTTATGGGAAAATTTTGATTCAGACCGAGTATATCTTTATCAAGTATGGGCTTCGTGAGGAACCCGAGTTATCACCAGGAGAAACCACAAGACACCTTTATAAAACAAAGCACCCTGTACCTTAAAAGAGAAGATCCAATGATTTCTTCATTATGCTAAAGCTCAATAAACATAGATAAGGAAGAAATTTAGGAATGAAAGAAGAATCTCTGATTGTGCATCCAAAGTCCGTTTCCTCAGTAAAAGCTAGATGAGCTATGATAATGAGGACAACCTTTTTGGTTAGGTATTACCCTTAAACAAGTTGGCACGTCAGTCATTTTACTTTCTTATATCATTTAACCAGTACGACTTCCTGTAAGAGATGGCAAAAAGCACTACAAGCAAACTAACCTGAACAAGCACAGATAGTGCATCTCTGACTTTATCTCTGTTCATGACAGGTGCATAGCTGGCAGCAGGAACAGCAGCAGGCGTGAGAGATGGAGGGGGCGTTGGTGGTGGAAATGGCTGAAGAATTGGAGCACCATATGGACGTTGTAAATTGACAGGTGGATGAAGTGGAGGAGCAGTAGGCATTGACGAAGAGACAGGTGGCACAATTGCTGCAGAGGAGGATGGCGGAGGGATAAAAAATGAAGGCTTCACTAGATTAGCTGCACGATTTTTGTTGATACCAGGATCATTACTATCAAGCAAAGACCCTAGAGGGGTAGGTGCTGCCAAAGGAGGAGATGGTATTTGCAAGGTCGATACAGCCGGTGAGGAAGCCGAGACAGGACACGGAGGTGGAGCCATTGGCGAAGAAGATGGAAAAGGTTGTCCACTACCTGCTACATTTGTAGCACCACCAATATTCAAAGCTGACTGCATGCCAAAGCAAACCATTAGGGACCAAAAGGAAGCACACAGTACAATTTGGCAAAACATGTAAAATATGGCTAAAGAGAACACATGTCCTAAGCAAGATACACTGGTAGAAAGCACTCCTATCAATCTCAAAGATGATGAGCTAAAATGAACTTCCACCCCATAAATGCCTGGGCAAATGGGGAATGAGTTTGCTGCAGATTCTAACTATTTCAACAGAAACTGTGCTCCACTTTCCCCATCTTCATTGGCACTTAGTTATCTTTTTCCATATCTAAAGAGTAGAACCCTATTCATACTGCACCACCATTACAAAAGATCAACTAGTGAGGATTCCAGCTGAAAGCAACAGCTCATTGTACATGAAATGATCTTTTACGCCCTTTGAAATTATACATCATCAGATGATTTGTGACTGAATGACAAAGGTTTCTGCAGATATAGGGGAAACAAAGAGGGAAAAAAAAAAGAGAGGAGAAGGGACATCAGAACATCAGTGTGCTAAAACACTACAAAGGCATCTCTTTAGAATAACACAAATGATCCAGCTGTAGAGCAATTACTAAAAAAATGGAAATCAGAAGCTTTCCACTCTTGATGACACAAATGCAAGAATTAAACTTAGTAGAAGGAACGTGTTTCTCTACGAAACATGGACCCAACCTACGTATCAGAACAAACGAAGCAAGAGGAACTAAATAAAACTTCTTACGCGCAACTGGCCTTGAGACCCTGCAAAAAGCAGGCCACAATCCGTAGATGAGATTTCTAAACATCCAGTGGAGTAGTAATTTAATATCATACAAGAGTCTTCTGCGATTATAAAAGAGCCATCTCCTGCTATAAAAGGGGAATGCAAAAGTGCACAATCATTTTCCTTCATTGCTTCATTGCAATAGACAAACTTCAAAAGCACGCTAGTGCAATAACTCCTCCCACCATTGTAAGAGGACTTCACTTGTCCCCATGGAAAGGGAAAAGGAAGGTCATCAAGGAAGACTTCTCTTTCCCTTATGGACAAGGAAAAGGAAGGTCATCTCATAGCACCGCTAAAACCCACATTAATCAATATACCTCCTGCACAAAAGTATGTGCATAATGCAGGTGCAGGAGACGTTAAAATGCATGCTATTTTATTCACCTACAGAGTATGCAACATGTCACTTGTTTCTTCCTACCTGCATTTTCATCGTGCTGATGTACATTCTCCTTCGTCCCATCAAATAAAGTTACTTATAGAAAATTGACATTCTCTATGAGTACGTACACTGAAAAAGTTCACAAAGGCTGGATCATCGTGGACATCATTCACATTGGGTGTTGTAGATGATGGGGGCTCCAAAGGACCGTCCATCACTGCCATAGTTGGGACAGCTTCTAGTTCCTCATACTCACTGCAGAAAGCAAGAAAAATCTTCAGCAGCAAAGAACTAAAAGATAAAATTTTGAATGAACACAGCTAATTATTTGTGGGAAAAAGACATTACAGTCTTATATTGAGTGAAAGAAAACATTGTCCATTATCAATTTCCTCACCGAAAAGCACTGGTAATGCTTGAAAACTTTGGCACTTCTACGTTGAGCGCCACAACGTGACAATTGCCAAACTGATAAAATTTACTACAGTATCCATCCGATAGAGGGCATATTTTAAAAGCCAACTTTCAGTTGAAACTTGCAATTTACACTACTTTTGTAGCAAAAAAGAAAAAAAAAAGAAAAAAATTCACAGTCAAGACTGCAACATCCCCCTCAAACTCAACGGAGGTGAAAAACTTTCAAGCAAATACATTAAGATCACCATAGTTATAGCAGGTATTACAAACAGGGCTACAAATCTGTCATTTAAGTGCTTCTCTTAGAAACTCCTATAGTGAATGTTGCACTTCAACTGCTGAACATATTGCAGTCCAGGAATGCATAGAACATTGAGAAGCAGAAAACAAGGCAAGTTCCAAAAATCACAGCCTGAAGGCCAAGGTGAAGATAAGCAGCTCTACTAGTAAAAACAGCAGGAAAAACATCTATGGTGAAATAATGATTTTATGCCTTCGAACAATTTGCATATTTTGCACTAACAAAAGAAACTGCTTAGTACCTTTTAGTTGTGGGCACCTTTGACTTTTGAGGAACCTTGGAGTATGCATTAAGTATCCTAAAATGCAAAAAGTAGAAATTACTCTTAAAGAAGAATTGAATCACAAGTAAGCATATAATAGATGGAGATTCATAATACATAAACAGCAAAACTATCCAATTTTTCTAATACCTGTTAAAAAGACTCGCCACCTCTTCACACTCCCGTGCATTGTAGAACCATATACCATTTACTTCCTGAGCAGCATTCCGGTATAATAAATATGGAACCTGGACTTCAAACTCGAAATCTTCCAAAAGATTCTCTACCAGATTATCTGCATAAAACATTGCTCTCTTAAAAATGCACTGTAATAAATATTGAGCACTCCACTCATCTAAAAATTGAAGCGGTAAGATTCTGAGAGTAATGCTGCAAATAATTTGATCAACGACCATCTGAGACTTTAAAAATTACAATAACTTACTATACAGCACTTCTCACTTAGTAAATAAGATATAGAGAAGCAAAGGGTACACCATAGTTTGTAGTTAAAGTTAGTGAACCGACAAAATTGGGTAAAGTCATACTAAATTTCAGTTCCTGAAGTATGCAAAACAATAAAAAAAGGACCCCTTCTCGACTCAACTATTAAAAAGGCACAGGTGAAGTTACTGCGCTTTTCCATCTTCACTAAGTCGAGCACTTGTACCATTGGCAATCTTATTTGGGAAGTATCTCTCGCAGTTCAGACCTGAGTAAGCTTGGGAAGATCAAAATATATTAGACTATGCATGGGTATCGATGCTCATCTCAATTGGGTATCGTGTTATATCTGAATTCTTGATTTATTTAACCAGACAAAAAAGACTTCAAAGTCACATCGGGTGAAACTTCCCCAGGTTGCATAGGCTAAAAAGGAGGATGATAAATATGGAAAACAAGATGTAAACAGTTGATTCTTAACGTAAAAATAAACCAAATCTTTACAAATTAATGCCCAAAATAGCAGCAAAAGTAAGGATCATAAGCAGTCTGGAAAAAGAAAAAGGAATTTCTTCGAAAGCTTGCCTCTACACTTGAACAGTGAAACATGAAATTATCCTAATAGCCCTCTGCACGAATATCCCTAGACATGAAACTCTCATTTCCCACAGTTTGTACAAGGAAAAGCCATAAGTATTTAAACCGCAGAGAATATTCCAATAAAACTATCATCGGCTGAAACCAGCGCACATACAAAGATATGAAACAGGATTTTCTGAGATAAAGCAGCAAATAAGCAAATAATAAAGTCCACCAACCAGTGTTGCGGCGATTCATCACGATAAACTGAAACCGAGGCTGAGTGTTCCTGCAATAAAAATTTTAGGAGCGAATGATCAAGCTGCCAGAAATGCCCGTCAAGCACACTTAAACACAAAGCTCAAACACAAAAATCCGAAGCAGAATCCAGATAACAGTCCGCAAATAAATCCGACACCGAACACGACAAAATTAAAAATTTCACCAACCATAACACGGATAACAACCCGGGCATGCCCACAAATCAGTTCAATCACTCACCTCTTGACAACGAACAGAGACCCTTCCACGTCCTTCCGACTCTGCAAAAGACAAAGCAAGTGGAGAAACAGGTTCACACCCATCGAATCCGGTAGCTCCAGAGCATCTCCAACACAGCTCAAACGCGCCCGCAGGCGCGGGAACCCAGGACGAAACAATGGAAAAAGCCACGGAGGGAGAGGGAGAGAAAGAGAGAGAAAGAGAGAGAGAGAGAAGAGGAGAGGGGAACTGACCCATTGGCTGGAATCGATGTTGAATTCGTAGAAGGTGACGTGAGCGGCGGTGATGAGAATCTCCTCCACGAAGGGATCGAGGCGCTGGAGGACGGTGAGGTTGAGGAGCTTGGTGCTCTGGTGATCCAGATTCGGCATCAGCTTCCCGCTCTGCGACATTTGGGGCTCAAGCCTTCGGTTCCCCCCTTCTTCTTTGGCAATCTGGCTGCTGAATCTTTTGCTGCTTCCGATCGAATTCCCCGGATTGAGCCTTGAGGAAGAAAAACCCTAGATTTCCCTGCTTTCTCTCTACTTGTGGAGAAGGCGTCTGGGAGTTGATCTCTTCTTCTGAAGAGGAGAGAGAGAGAGAGTGGCAAGAAATTGTTACGCCGATGGAAGGAAGAAGGGAGGCGAGAGAGAGAGAGAGAGAGAGAGGATGGGGAGGGCGGTGTCGGGTTTTTGGGGCGGGCCCTTCGGGCGGGTCGGGCTCGTTGGGAGCTATCGCCTTGTCCTTTTGTAAAGACCCGCGGCCCGCTTATGGTCTCTCTCTCTCTCTCTCTCTCTCTCCCTCCCCATTCTTTTCTTGCATCTTTTCATTTTTTATTCCTTTTAATGATTGAAACTTGAAAGGGTGGGAAAACTAGATGTTCGATATGAACCATAACAACTACCAAGCTCGTAAAGTTTTGACCTCAAGTGACGAGATCAAAGTTTAGATTTCAGGCTGGCAAACCGTACCATAATTCAATCGGCATTGTCTTAAAAGAGTCTGTGCTTTCGATTTCAAGAGGAGCATGTTTTTACTCGCTTCCAACTCTAAATATGGTCAATAGTTCTTGACATGAGCTTGTTTTGCATGGCATGGTACACCAATTTGTATTTGGCATAAATGGATTCGAGTCACAAATGAGATTGTGTCGACACGCTTATAATCATGTCCTACGCTTATAATCATGTCCTACATGGTTGACCGATTAACCAATATGTTCGGATACAAATTGACAATTTTAAAGTTCATGTATTTTCATGTCGCAAACGAGATTGGAATTATTGTCGTATTATGTTGTGTCGACACTTGAATTAGTAAGATGATCAATAATAGCATGAGTCATATTATGTCATGTGACCTGTTTCAATTATTTTTATCTAAACTGTTTAATTCGAATATTTAGCATGTCATTTTTAAATTAGCCATATATTTCATGTCATTCTGCATTTAGACACAATATGATGAGACATAGATTGTCAAACCTAGTTTCAAGTTCCAAAAATAGAACCATTGATTCCTAATTGGATCAATTTCAAATCAACTTCGAACATACTTTTTCAAAAGAAGGTAGTGCATTTATCAAAATCCAAATTATGGGCTTTCAAAGGACAAACAATCCTATAACCGCTAGATCAAAATAGTTCTGTATAATTGATACAATTTACATATTATATAATACTTTCAAATATTACTAAAATGGAAAACCCAACAAACTTCCTATGTTGATTATTTAGAATGAGGATCGCAGAAACAGTTGATCCATCTTGCAATTAATCATGCTTTGACTATTTCTATTTCACTGACCGTTAATATTTGAAATATATATCCCTTCTTCTCATAATTTATCTCATTTAGAAAAAGTGATCCAATAAATATTTTTTTCATTATCAACAATAATTTACGGTCATACGTCATTGTTGATAGTGAAAAATATTTTTTATTGACTCATTTATCTAAACATAAAAAACGATCAAAACGAAAAATCTTTTTCAATGATTTGAATTCTACAGAACAATAAATATAAAACGTCCATTTCGCATCAAGATCATCACGTGATTCTGGAACATGGAGAAGCCCTCTCTTTTGAGTAATATTAAATTTCACAAGCAACCATTTAGCAAATGTGAAGGATCTCAATGCTGCAAAATTGACAGGTAAATGCACTGTTGGTGAGAAGGGTCTGATTATCTTCCGTTTTCCATTCGGTTTAGTTTTCTTCCATCTTATGTTATTAGATCACTGTGCATGTTCATCGCATCTGCACTCTGTTTTGTTCTATCATGTCGATTCAAAACCCGGGCTGTGCTTTCCAGAGAGACGTCGCAGAGTAGAACACGAGATCCATGCTGCTGAGAACCGCGAACAATCCCATGCAGCAAGCAGCAAACAGGATCCATGCCCGGGACGATACAACGCTGGAAGAAATTGCTACGTTTTCTAATACATGGTGATGAGAATACCAGTGTCCACTTGACAATTGGAACTGCAGACCGTAAAAAGCAGAAAATTGGATGGACATTACAACCACGGTACGAAAGCAATGGCTAACATTATGGTACAGGGTGAACGTCAGGGAGCGTTGCAAAGGCCAGAGATACGAGCGAACCGTTTGGCGCTCGATGTGTAGTTTGGTGGATGTTCCAGTTATCTTCCGTTCTGTAAGTGCGCCAGAGCTGCCATTGTAGCTGCTGGAAATCCTCGTCTATCGCGTTCAAAATCCTCCCTAAGTTTTGAAACTTGCGTTTCCAGCTGCACAAATTCCTGCAAGCAACTCAGAACTATCAGCAGATACAAGCTGAGTCTGAGACAATAAGCAGATTTGAGGAGAATCACCTCTCTGGTGACTGTTTTCTGTTTCTCTTCTTGAAGCTTTGCGCATTCTTCCTTCAGCTTGGTATTTTCTTCCATTAGGCGAGCCTGGAAGGACATGCTGAACATTACTTCTCCAGATAATACACCATCGTCCACTGGACAACATTCAATAACACCATAATCCCGCATCATCAAGAGATCCTACGACCTGATAAAATAAGTAGACTCTCACCCCGAAACCTGAATAGTCTTTTTGGGAGTTTGGTCTCCTTGAATCGACCCAACATGTTTGAAATGGATAATTGCATAATTACATGTGCACTCACTTTACCACATTTCCACTTAAAACAAGTCCCAAGTTTTCTCCCACCCAAGTTAGATTTCAGTGGTAAAGATCTCCTATTGAGTGTTCATCAAAACAGGCAGGCTTTTAAGTTTTTGCATTGAGTAAGTCTCTCGAAGATTAGCTCAAAGAAGGAAGAGTATAATCAGCAGATTATCCTTCTGATCTCCTCTGGTTTTCTTTTTTTCTTGGGAACATCCATCCATCCATATGATCTCATCTTGTTCAAATAATTTGTAAATACTCTTATCATCTTCAGAGAGAGAGAGAGAGAGATGGAGAGAGAATATATTCAAAGGCTACATCTTAATAACTTTATGCAACAGTAACGGCTCTATTTATAAAGCATTAGAGGCACCAACAAGTGCAACTTTCTTTCAGAGTCTGAAGTGTGACCAAAACGCCATCTAAATCAAACTTTACACTAGTCAAGGGATGTGGATTATCAGAATCCGGATTCAAAACAACGACAACTGTGTATGGCGGACCTTACACAACAAATTGAATTTAATCCATGTCATCACCGAAATTGACAAGCCCTGAAGAAACACATGGTTCAAAAGTTGATACCTCTTTCTCAACCAACCTTGATAAAACCCTGCGGAAACTCAACTTAAATTGTGGCAAACTCGATTGCATCACCCTACAAGGCTTAACTTTGGCTGTTCAATGAAGGCGTGCTCGACTTTGGCGCTCACAACTGCATCGATGCTTGCAATTGAAAGACTCCCGTAACGAATAATATCAATTGTAGGCATTGTTGAGTGTGGACCACAACTGGGAAGTTTTTGATGATGAGATGATGTAGATTGGATGACCGACGACTCCCTAGCGAGCTCTTATTTTGCTTTTCTTCTTTTGGAATTAAGAAGGACAAAAGGGAAAAGAAACTGAAGACTAAAAAAACACAAACTAACAAGGACGCTCGCTTGATTTTGATGGCAACGCATCATTGATGGCCACGATTGAAAAAGATACACGACAGAATGAAGCTAGAGAAAGAAAGGTCGACTTGTGGTAGACTTCACCAGCACAAGGATGTCCTTGACAAGACTGATGAGGTCGCAGCGAATGGCAACAGCTCATCCTGACAACAAAGGAGAAACCAGCTGCTCAACAAGATAATGTTGCTCTTAAAGAGAACATGAGCATATCTGAAACCGAGACAAGCAGACAATGATGATACAGCTCTTAAAGACAACTAATTGTGGTTGCTCTCAAGGATAAAGATTGGTGGCTGAAAAACAGAGGACTTGACAGTGGTGGGCTCAGTATCAGAATGATAATGGCAGAAATGAGTCTTATCTTTTTAGGACTAACCACAAGAAGAAAGATAAAGCTAGGGTTTTGATTTGATCCCAAGTTAGGGTTTTGGTTTGGGTCTCTCTTTCTTGGTGGCTCTAATATGAGGAGGGAGAGAGAAAAGGCTACATCTATACTCAATAACTTAATGAAAGAGTACATAAGATAGCTTTATATATAGAACAAGACAGACACTAACAAGACCCTAATTTCATTATTCATGACCACCTACCAACAATTAGCTAATATCCCTAGATATATTTCAACTAATTGAAGAGGATAATCATCCAAAAGAGCTTAACCTCTTGCCCTGCTCTTGTCTGGTAAGATTTGGGTTTATAACTCTTCCATAGGTATTCCACACGTCAACGATAAAATGTGATGAAGAATCATATTGATGAGCATGCACATCACTCTGCGAGGCTTAGGATAGTGGGAAGAGAAGATATTACCGTTTCAGTTGCCATAGTTACTATTAGTTGCTCAAGACTTGTCTTTTGGGCTGCCAAATCATCTCTTTCATGTAGAAGCTTTGTACTCTCTTCCTTCAGTTGCACTAGTTCAGATGCCAAATTTTCAGCAACTTCCTGAAAAGGGAGAAAAATTTACAAATTATACAACACCTCCAGCAAAAGCTTTCAGCCTATTACTTGAAGTTTATCTGTGTAACAACAAAATATGTGCCAAAACAACTTTCAACTAAAGAACATTAGAGAGTGACTGTGTGGTTTGCCACACCAAGCGAGACTAAATTCTTGGTGATCTCACCATATCATGCCTAAGGAAACAGCCCAAACTCTGGTCTGGGTTTTTAAAAACCAGCACATCTGATACATGGAGCACATATCATTTCCAGCACAGGCTTATTCTTGGGTGGCCTAACAAAATCTATGTGATTGTACTATGACTTTGCCCCGGGCTACTCATATCAAATTGTTGACCTCAGATTTTATAGCTGATCCTCACAGGCTTAAAAAAAGAAAAGATATCTTCAAGAACACAACAATGGAGAATATTTATTGCAATAAAAGAGCATATAGAAAACAGGAAAGCATAACTTTAGGCATGTTACAATCCAATATCAAGTGGTAAATTTGCAGAAAGTAAAACGGAGTGTAATTATAGAGTTTAGGGATGTGCACAGCATGGGGTGAGGATCATGGTCCCTGTCCCCACCCTGTGAATTACTAAGCTGCCCCGGCACTGCCCCATGCCTTGTGAGGAGCAATGCGGTTTTTCCTTTCAGGGAACTGCGAACCACCCTTGATGCAACATTTTTTACTCAAAAAATCTCCATAGCATTTTCCTTTACAAAGTCAAACAAACTCCAATCTTCATGACGTTGGATGGACAATGTGAAGATGAAAAACATTGAAAGCAGTTGTCCCATTAACTTACCTAGAGAACTTTTCAAACAATTCTCCCATGAGTTGATTTTATAAAGTCAAACAAACTGCAACCTTCATGATGTCAACATGGGACAATTTGAAGATGAAAACATCAGAAACAATTGTCCGGTTAGCCACCTAGAGAACTTTTCCAACTTGCATCTCTTACAAAAGTAAGTCCACATTTTCATAAGAAGAAAAAGTTATTCTTAGGATTCTTTTTCATATTTTTATTGCAAATACATAAATAATTAACATAAATATATTTATATATAAGATATAAACCAGACCAGTTTGCAGTGTGGAGCATTTTTGTAGGGAAAATTCCTGCAGCTCAGGTGATTTCGTGCTAGCAGGGATTCCCCTGCGCACCCTGTGCCCCTCCCTAATAAGTTACTAGCATTCACAGCATCTGTGCTAATAGAAACGCTAAACATGAGTCATTGTAACTTGAAAGCACACCCTGAAGCCACACGTCCCATAAGCAAAGTTATGAACTTGACCACAAATGCAGTGCAACAATATCCTACTTAATTCTCAGTTGATGCAAGACGAGATTGCTTCTTCAATGACGGCTTGTACTGCCAAACGCAATGCAGCACGGAAAGACTTCTACGCATTTGATATATGCCAAACAACGTCTGATGCAGCAATAAAAAGATTTACCTGTTCAGAGAAATCCCTCATACTATGCTCTGCATTAACTCTCAAAGGTGTTAGATTGTCGTCGTCATCTAAATCGTCTTTGGGATAACTAGTAAGATTTTGCGTCTCACTTAGAGTTGGCTTGTACTTGGGACATCCCCCCTCGAATATATGGCGATTTAGATGGGTTGTGCCAGACTTGCTTGAACACACATATAGATTGCCACAATAATTGCACCTGCATTCCTCTCGCTCACCTGGCCTCTTTTCAAGCTTGGTGAAATGTTGCCACACTCTTGACCTTACTCTCCCTCCTTCTCTTTTTCTCTTTTCGCCTGTAGTTATTTCAAAAGGGCTAGCATCTACAGGGACTATGATTTCCTTAGTAGTCTCCGCTGTCTGCACAAAGATTTATTGACATGAATACAAGCACATGACTAAATAGGAATGTGGCAAATAAACAGCAACATCAGAATGAAAAATCATGCCCTTTCAAAACTTGTGGCTATCATGGTACATTGCGCTATATAAATGATGTTCACCCGTCATTTCTGATTCCATGAAATGAAGCTACTCCCCACCTCAAATCACAGTGCAGCACAAGTTCGTGAATCATCTCAAAGATACAAATTTTCAGAATTGTTCAAAATTCGCAGTTGCGCTAACAACAGACTAGGATGCCTAGACATGCATTCAAGTTCGCTCTACCACAAGGAAGTTAAAGAACTCGGTCCAAATCACGTTTTGGATCTGAATGATATTCAATAAATTTTTTCCAGTGGCTGCAAGATGCATTTGATGCCTTCTTCTAAGTTTCCAACTATGTCTAACAACTTTACCATATTACATTCTTGACCAGTTATGGCAGCCAAAAAAGGCACTAATCTTTTCTACCGCAAAACCCGATACAATCGCACACACAAAGGTGTACCAAGCCAAAAATGACGCCCGTATAAGTTATAGCTTGGCTTTTCACCCGTGTAGGAATAATTGCACCAATTATATCTACATGGACCAAGGTAATCACACACATACAAGCATACATAGTCGATGCCACCGCATTTCATTGAACCGTGCCCGAAGCAATACACCAAGGATATATACTAAAGAACGAGAGAAAAACTAAAAAGCTGAAGAACGGTTCCTAGAGAAAATATTTAGTTCCAGTTTCTGGTTTAAGTTCTCACAGGCATACTTCCAGAACAGAGAATTGGGACAACAAGCTCCTATCTTTTTTTTGTTTCTTGCATTTTCACAAATGGCGGGAGGAAAAACACATCGTTTTAAGGGAGATGATGCCCAAAACAACCTAAACACATGCTTGCTGTCGGATTTCGAGCTTGTTCCTGGTAAAAAAGATGCTTTACGTGACATCACTCGCAAGACCAAATTTGACTCTGATAAGCATGACAAAAAATCTACAGGAACCAAAGCCTTCAACTGCAGGAAATGAAGAACAGAAAAGAAATCAACCCACACCTCAAGCGATGGAGCGAGTAGATCCAACGGGGAACTCATGAATCGCAACCGATCGGCGGCAGCGATTCCCCCACCTCGCGATTTGGAAACCACGGAGGAGATTCGGAATCCCCGAAGCAGCAGCCGCGCCGTCGAGCAGTCGAGCTCAGAGCCCGAAGGCGCGTCTTCGAGCGGTCCTCGGGCCGCCCGCTGCCCCGATTCAGCCCAAGGGCACCGAAGCTTCCCATTACACTTCCGAGCCGGGCGGGCCGAAGAAAGCCCGAGTTCGACGGAACCGACTCGGGCTTGGAGCGCTTCGGGCTCTCCGATTCGCGACCGTCGTCTTCGGAGATTCTGCCGGGGAGGGCTTCGGCGCCGGTCCAATCCACCGCGGAGAGTTAAAAAAAAGCTCGTGAAAATCACGCTTCACGCTCGCGACTTTCGAAAGTACTGCGAGGCTCCACGCGCGATCGCGGCCGACGCATCCATCGAATCCAATCGTTGGTTTTAATCCACTTCCAAGTGTCTGGCTTTCCCCCGTGCGTACCCCGCTCGGTCACGCATCACATGCTATGAAGCATCAACTCTCACCAGGGGCCTCCGTATGTTGTTGGATATTTGGACACGTGTCCGACACTCTCCGACACTCGATTAATATGTGTCGAGAAATCCGACAACTGATCAATTTTCTTGACATTCTTCGACACTCAAGTCGGAATTCTGATTTTGATATCGATGTCAATTTTAAAATTCAATAAATAAGATATCAATATATATATGAAAAAATAAAAAAAACGATAATAAAAATAATAAATTGAGAAAGAAGAAAAACCTAATCTTTTCTTCTCTTCTCTTCGACTTCCTCTTTTCATGATATACAATTCACCTCTTAAGTTTTTTTTTTCTCCTATTCCAACATATCTAACATGCGAGTTCAAAATATGGATCACTTGTTTTTTCTTCAAATTTTATGAATTATTGAAATAGAGTTGAATTTGTCAAATTGAACCAATTTTTTTTTTTATCAATTCTACTCTATTCCTACTGTTCATGAAATTCTAAATGCAAGTACACGTGTCGAATAAGTAATATAATGATGAGAAAAAGTATCGTCCCACGGAGATCGATGATTAATAAACCAATTAAATACTAAAATAGACTAATTCTAAAATTTATCTAACAAATCAAAATATAATTAAGAATAAATTAAAAACGACAATTGTTGACTAAATGCGTAAATCGATCGATAAATATGTTAGAGCATCCGATTTCACCATAACCACTAAATATAAATTTCAGATTATTATGAATACAAGAACGATATCAAATATATGATAGCGGAATTTCCTAACCTATTTTCTATCCTATCTCTAGGTATAGCAAACCTACTCAGCTTATTAATCCACTATATCTCTATGTGAATTAAAATAAACATGAGTGCATTAAAAATTATGAATATTTCCGGCTTACAATGAGTCTTTTGGATCACTTTATCACCGAAAGCTACACAAATAACTCGGTATATTTATATCCACGTTTAATTCATGGTTATACATTATAATGAGCAATTGCATATTATCACTTCTCGCCTCAAACATGCACATAAGATCATTCAAGTGGTGGCCGAGTCACTCAAAGGCATTAAACGCGATAATATATAACTCACATGAATGAAATCAATTATAAAATATAAAAATCATGAAATTCACATCATCATGGTTAAGCTACATCGTAGCCCTAACAAAAAAAAATTAGAACATGGTAGAATAAGAAATAAAAATATAAATCAAACCCAAAGATCTTGAATCAAAGAACAAGAATTCTATCACCACTTTGGTCTTCTCTTCAAAATACTTGAAAAGCTCTCAAGAATGAAAAACAATCTAACCCCTCTCAAAAACCTAGCTGCTCTCTCTTTCCTATTTATAAGAGATCCAAAATATCTATCTCCCAACGCTTGCAGATAACATTAGGGAACAAAATCAAGAATTTCCCGATTTGATATCCATCTTCCACTCTTTGCTTTTATTTGAATTCCCGATAGTTGCAATTCTTTTCCTTATCTTCTCAATATCTCATTATTTTGCATAAATAAGAAAAATTCAAATAATCATAAGGAAATCCAAATATTTTTTCTAAGATATTGCATTAATTGTTGCCTAAAATAGGTAAAATAACTCTATTTTTATAAAGTTATCACCTACTCTAACACTCACTCTCAAACTTTTACCCTTGACTCTTACAGGACATGGGAGTCGAAACTCACTCCTGAAATTTACTCGTCCCCACCCCATCCCTCCTGAGAAGGTAGGGATTTGAACCCCTCAACTCCGCCCTTCCAACATGCTAGGACGAATCCCGTAGTTAATTGAACTAATGACCGATACTAATAAATGGCAGATTAATATTTTTAGTGTATATTCATTTTAGTCTTTTTTTAGTTATTTATTTATTTATGAAATTGATTCAAATTAATTTGATTGAAATAACCATAAAAATGATACTTTATTATGTATATATAAAAATATATATTTAAGATGCAACATATCTCAACGTGTCGGAATTTTCTGTTTTTTGAAAAACGTGTCATGTCGTATCTTGTCTTATCGTGTCGCTCGTCAGTGTCGATGCTACTTAGACCACATCTCTTCTCCAGCTTCCCTTTTACATTTGAAATATTTTCGCGCTCATGATATATCTGATTCATGCATATTTTTTCCTCTTTTCAGATGGTAAATATTTCTTAGAACATGGAGTGTGAATCAAACCCATGTTTGAATTGAAATTGAGATACTGATACAAGTTCTTCCCTAGCATCAATTAATTAATCGCAAAGCACGACTAGGAGACTCTGAAGAGGCTAAGCCTGCGGAAGGACCGAAGTCCATGCGAGCTATCCGGTCTTATTTCATCCAACAGAAATTCATGTTCTCGCAGCGTCTATCGCATTACACCCTTGAACTAGTTCTCGGGCAAAGGCCATAGTAACCACATTGCCGGAAAGTTCAGATTTTTCAATGTCCCAAGGACTGGCTTCGAGCATGACTCAGAACCCGCGAGTAAAAGAATCAAACTTTACGTGCCAGTTAGCTTCAAGAAGATGGCCTCTCCAGGAGTCAGCGACCCCAGCATAAGGCCCCGTCGAACTAGTATTTCACTCTGACGTCTCGCCAAGTTTTGACACTAATGTCAGCGTTAGCCACGACGTGGATGGAGGTTTCATGATGTGGGTACAAATGCGTAGTTTACAGCCAGCCATGATCATGGTATAATGAGTGACTGACCCGAATATTGTTTTGCAAATTCTTATTTTAAAAATGCTTCAGGAGTTACGAGAACAATATCGATCGGAATCGAAGTCTGCGTTTCGACTGATAACATTTATTTAAGCAGCAACTAACATACGCTAAACAAAGTGTCGGCAGGTTTCTGCTCAAGGAGAACAAAAGCTTTTCCGCACCAATCAGAGCACGAACCTAAGCAATGATTAACCCTTGTGGATAACTCCTGGCACCCCAGCTCATTCCGTCGCCTTGCCCTTGCGCCTACTGCTACTAGTCTCTACGAGATAACATACCATGGAGTCCACATCATCGCCAAATATACTGTACGCCTCGATCGCCTGGAGATAACTGAATCCCATGGACAGCAAAACCTGCATACTGCTGCTCAGAACACTATCCCGGGAACCATGTTCTCTTCCACTCCCCATCCTCATCTCACTACCTGAAGGTGCTGTACCCAAATGCATATCAGTAAGTTTGTACATGTCATGTCGAACTTGAAAAAGAATTGTCAGCAGCAGACAAAAATTAAACACATCCTCACTGTAAGGCTACAGCAATAAGTTTGCTTAAAATTGGCAATGTTGGAAAGCTTTTTGACTAAGACCTATTTTAAGGGACGCAAATTGTCGTGAAATTTTCTTGGAAACAAGCCTCTTTTTCAGGTGATTCAACATTTCCAACTGGTTGCTTTGATCCATTCCAACAATTGCTACAAGATGTAGCTATATGCTGAACAGGAATTGGCAAACAATGTTAACTACTGATAGACACATCAAATGCAATATCCCAATTATACTTTTCTCTTTCCTTCAACTAACTCAGGATTTGACAGACAACATTAACCAGATAGCAACATCAAAATGCAATCTTCAAAATTATACTTTTTCTTTTCCTTCAACCAAGTCAGGATTCATTTTGTTTTAGACACACTTCCAAAAAGCTAATTTCCAATGACTGGCAGCATGTCTCTTTAGTCGATCCAAATGAGCTGATAGAAAGTACCATTTACCACAGAGAAAAAGGGGAAAGAAAGAATTCTTACTTCCACCAGAAGATGATGGTTCTGCATTAGAAGTAGAAGAGTCTTGAATACCAGGTTGTTTCCTGAGTTTGTCAACGGCGAGATACTCAGCCCGAGAAGCTTCCATAACCATGCGCTCGATTTCCTTCTCCGTCAACTCAACGTCAGACCAAAAGCGACCCTCCGCCATAAGAGCCTGCCAAAAGACATAATTAGGGGAAATGCACGATAGCATTAACTATAATCTCACAAATCACCCTACAAAGAAACCACGGCACTAACATTATCAATCTGTTGATCTTGCTGAGCTTTAATGGCTGCCTTTACTTGATCTTTGTCAACATTTGTCTGCAAAAGAATTTCCAAGTAAGATAGGGACAAAAGTGCATCGATATCAATGTGAGATTCAAAGACAACTAACTGCTACTGTGAACAGAAGGCAAATTTTGCATTTTTATCCCCTTCAAGGAAGTCATAGAACCCCAAGGGAACTTCTGATCACAGCATGATTCCACTCACTATTCACTGTGCTTAATAATTGCAGAACTACTGAAAATACGGTCTAGCTGACTATGAGACAGCAACAACCATAATTGCGGGAAATCAGAGAGTTGGAAATCCAACTACTTCACAATATGAAGACTTCAGTCCAATGCTTCAGCTAAATACAAATGGAGGAAAACCAAAACTTTTCATCTATTCACTTCACTAGGCAATTAAAAAGCTATTCCCATGTGTGAGAAAAGGAGTACTCAAAACAGTAATAAAGTTTTTCTCATAGAGATGAGAATTCAAGATATCAAAGCGAATCAGTCAATTAGGATCAATGCAAAAGATGCAATCCTCAACCTAAGCAAAGGTTAATCTAGAATATTTGGCAAGGAGAAATACAAATAAACATAATACACACCCCACGGAAAGAGCTGAATCCAAGTCCAGCACCAATTGCCAAACGACGTGGATCCACAAGAGAATTATAATGATTTCCATGATGGTAGCTAAGTCGAATGGGTGGCGTGTCAGTATTGTAGCTCCCCTGGAAAATATTGATAGGCTCTGCATTGAGAAGCACCAGTTAAAATAACAGGCCTTCAAAGTACAAAATTATGCGACGAATTAAAAGCAAAATTATGCGACGAATTAAAAGCCAGTAGCTGTACAAGAGCCGCACCTGTGCTGTAGGAATAGATGTGTATTGGTCGGTTATAAATCTCACACAGCGCTTGGATCTCAACATTGTTCCCATATACCTGACCGCAAAAAAAGCATTTCAGCAAAACAGATGAGCGAGATCATCTCCAAGTTTGAGTCAAACAGAAGGCAAAAGTGGAAACAAAAAATAATGATCACTGTCAATAGGAACATGTAATTCAGTCATAGCCAAACAGAAGGTTCATCAAATATGTCAATGGAAACAATAGTAAAAAGCAACTAATTATGAGAGGAAGATAGTAAAATCTAATGTTCATTTTAAGCATATGATTAAAAGACGCAGAAAGTCAATGAATAACACAGAAAACGCCGCCACCACAACTTCCACCCATGACTATTACTTTGAAGCTCCCATCAAGCTCGTAAGAATCCAAAGTGTTTGGAGATCAGGCAACGAGATTTGGCAACTAATTATCCACTTCTTCTAGCATATTGTCCTGCCAACTGCACCATATGACATAATTCCCTAGGATTGGCAATTCCTGCCACTGCGTCATAATTGCATTTTCAACCCTGGTCAATCAAGGTAAGCATTTGAAGCACTGTAGCTATTATAAAAGAGTTAAGCATATCATATCATTTCACATTCAGGTCTTCTGCATTTCAATTGTAACAATTGTTATTAACATTAATAATTAGATAACGGTGCAGCTGCAGATTTAGTCTGTCAAACAGTGAAACCGCCACTTGACCAGTTCTCTAATAGATCTGGTTTTGAAAAAGACTTGTTTTACTTGTATCAGCTTGCTTATAATTGCTTTCCTGTCATGTGATGTGACTTAAAAAACTTCAACAATCTCATGTTTGATCACATCCCAAGAAGAACAGTTCGATAGTATCATAAGCTAGTAGATGAGAATTGGCACCCATGGCCTGTTCCATCACAACTTATTTAACCACAAGTCACAGCAGTACCTACAGAGCAAATCCACATAAGTTCCAATTTTTGAGTTAAGGGTGTTAAAGGCCTATAACCAACAAAAGTGAATAATCTCAACATTCATGGCTCTTACAAGAAGCTCGCTCCACTTCTACCACATACTCCTACGCACAAAATCCATTGATAAAAAACAAGTTAATGCTGCAAAGGCAAATGGGACTGAAAAATGGGGAGTAAACCAAATGCTACCCAACTTGGTAGCATAAGCGGTCAACTTTGCTGGAAATGAACTACATGATGACTCGAATATATCTCCTACTCAATAAAACATGCTTGACTGCTGGTGCAAGGCACTAGAAAAATAGTTGCTTTTTCAAAATCAATATTCTTCAGAAAGATTAACAAGGATGAGCTTCCAGATATTTCAGATTTAAATTCCAAGAAAGTTATGGGAAAACTAGTGGAAGCACAATTGAAGATAAATTGGGATAAGGTTGTCTGAGGTTGTTTCCAAACATGCAACGACAACCTTTACTTCTCTGCAAGAAGATGGAGCTCTAAGATGGAGATGCATGTTAAGATGCAGATTAAGATACCAAAACACCTAAAAGGATGAGGAATAAGACTAGGGAAATATCTTGAATATCTGGAGCTTACTAAGATTTTACACATATGTCAGAGCACCGCATATAGATAACACCACTTAGCGCTAAAAGCTTATTTGTCAATGTCATATTCAAACTAAGTCTCCCAACCACTTGCACCTACTGAGCTGTCTCCAGATTTTAGCTGATGCAAACATACATTGTTTCGATTATGTGGCAGTAGATATTCTTTGGAAAGTTAAACCCCCTCCCATTCCTGCCCGCCGCCCCCCCAAAAGCTAAATTTACGTCCTAGAAACACAGCCACATCCAACACTACTCAAGCTGGCCAATCAAAAAGAAAAGTAAAATGGCCACTAAAATTTCGCATACCTTGTCTCTTCTCTTTCTGCGGCAGTATTGTGTGAAATTTTCAGTGACAAACTGAGAGAAGTGATCTCTTTCCCGCTCCTAAACAAGGACAAAAAAGGCAAGCAGAGACAAGTATTATGATAAAGCATAAGCTTTACTAATTGCTGAAAGCAGAAGCATGGCGTATATAAACGGCATGAGTATCTAAATATGTAACAGAAGATCAAATAGAAGAAGAACATACACCAAGGGAAGTGAAATAACACATGAAAGCGCAAAAACAATGATGCTGTCTGATTGGTTCAGGCATAAATCCATACCACTCATCAGTAAGATATTGGTAGACAGGTAGTCCAAGACAAAAGCAACACTATATGTAGTCCGACGTATTTGTAAAAAATTAAAAGATAAAATAAATAATAGTTGCGAGAAAGAACTGTCACACTTTCTAGCATTTATCAGCCTCTTGAAAATGCACAATCAATTCACCTCGAACCATATCAAGAAAATCACATGTCAGATGACAATGTCAATGATGATAAGAAAAATTTTTCTTTTATGCATGATTAGTGTCAGGAGATTCCTCTTTCAACTTTTCCTGCACTAGGAAGATTCCGATCTTCATCCTTTATCGCTTGAAACACCAAATCCATTTCATTACTTTCCTTTACCTTCTTTGCCTGTTCAAATTTATACTATTCTCTGGCACCATCATACCCAAAACAAAATACTGAGGAACAAATCACTTAATTGTACCTGATTAAGTATCCATTGATAACCATATGAAGAAATTATTTATGGGGAAGTAGACAAGATGCACATGATATCTTATTGGAAGACTGTTTGTATCAGACGACTAAAATAATCTCATACACCTATTCATTAAAGTGGATAACAATCAACCACCAATTAACCGTCCAAGATGGCATGTGACCACAGCACTCTAATACTCTTTTGGTCTAGGAAAGCATTGTAAACAGGACCAGAGCATGTGAGGAGATAAACATACCATATAGTCTATACACATTTGCCTGACAAGATCATGCTCATCAGAGTCCCCATAAACTTGATCTGCAACAGCACGAAAGAGACAGTTCCCATCCTCCAACATCCTCTTGACTTCCAAACCCTTATTCCTCCTAATTTCAATCTCAAATTGACGTTCTCTTTCCTAATAAAAATTTAAAGTACCAGCGAATCAGATAAATAGTTTCATACATCAAATAACTTCCTTGTAAAATAAAGCGTAACGCACAAGCCCCAACAAAACTATGAAGGCCTTATTAAATGAGTCACATGAACTATGTATTTCAATTAGGTGGCCAAAAACAAGAAGAGACAAATTCAAGAAGAAGAATCAGCCCAAAAAGTTTAACGTAAAATGACAACAGCTACAAAGATGCAAAGAAAAGGTTATTCTGGTACTAAAGACAACGAGATTAAGTTTGCACGATTGAATCCTTTTGAAAGATCATAACTCGTGTTGCCTTAAGAAGTAAAATACTCACCAAATCATCATAAGATACAAAACATGGTCCCTGCTCATCCGCGCTGTTATAACCCTCGCTTTCACAGTGAGATCTTGGAGAAGAAGGTCGTGACCCAGTAGGTGAAGTTCGAGTTGAAACAACAGGCCGGGCAACTAATCTTCTGGAAGAACCAAGTCGTGCAGAATTTGAGCTTCCCATTGGAGTTCGCTTTAAGCTTGAGTTTGCGACCGATGGCCTTGGTGGGGCTGGAGGAGGTGGCGGATGCAAACTCCCAACAGCACTTTGAAAGTTGCTTGAGCCCTCATTCTCTTTTAGATCAACAAGCTTCAGCCCGCCTAATCCTTTCGAGACTTCCTCTGAACTAGGAGGGTCATCACTAACCAAAAGCTCGCCATCAAGATTCTCATTACCCAAGTTCTCATCCTGATCACCCTGATATCCTTCCAAATGTTCGTCGCTTTTCAGCGTAGTATTGTCACCGCCACAATAAAATTCGGACAGTTCCTCCACAACAACTTGTTCTACTACCTCCTCTTCAGTTTCCTCATCTTTTGCAGCAGAAGCAACTGAAGTAGTACCAGAGGGCTGTGGCTCTGTTCTAGCTGAGGAAGAAGGCCCAGGCAAGGAAGAAGAGCGGTTCGGATTTGATGAAGAACCACCCAAGCCTCTCTGAACTAAGATCCGAGTCATCGTGCGGACGGGGTATCGTTAATTTCTCCAGCAACAACGAAAAACCTCCTTGCCCCCTCCCGGAACTCGCTCTCTTTAGAGAGCCAACACCATACCGAGAGGTTTATCACGCGCTCTGGCCTTGGGCGTGGTGATGCCGATACCACGGCTGAAGGATTTCTTCCAGCCTAACAGCGAGTCCTTCTCTGCCGCGCGAATCAGTCTCTGCATTCCCCTATCAATTCTCATGAGACCGTGACCTCCTAATTCGTTAAAAGGAAACACTCTCTATAAGTAAGAGACCAATCCCCAAAAGTCCAAAAGAACTGACCTTGATAGCCCCAAGCTGCAAATTAAAACGACCGATTCAACACACGAGCAAAACACGAAAAAAGAAAAACCAAAAAGAAAAAAAGGGGGGGGGTTCATCTACTTCCAAGATCATCCTCCGATCACATGGACGATCAAGTCATCAAATTTCACGTACGCCCAGAAGAACACAAAGAAAGAAGAAGCATAAGAAGAAGGACAGAAGAAAAGAAAACCTAAACCTAAACCTAAACCTAGAGGTGGACACCAAGGACCAACCCTCGAGGCGGGAGGGAAGAAGAACCCTAACATCCAACGCGGACCCCTCAACCGCCGCGGCCGAGAGAGATCGGCGACACCAACCAAACCCTAGAGTTGACTCGAAGGGGGGAGAGGAAGAAGTAGAGACTCACCTCGGCGAGTGGGAATCCAGGAAGAAAGCGGGAAGAGAGATTTACTGAAGCCGCCGATTCGAATGGGGAAAACAAGAGGAAGAAGTAGATGATAAAGATGGATCGGAGAGAGGAAATGGGGCGGCCAATGACTTGGAAGCGAAGGCAGGAGAAGGACAAGGAGAAAGGAGAAAGAAAGACTGATGCGGAAGGAGTCCCTTCCTTCTTTATGGAGATCAGAGAATGAAGTGCAGAGAGAGAAAGAGAGAGAGAGAGAGAGAAAGAAGATGAGAGGCTTTTATGGTGGTGGTGAGAACTGAGAAGGGGGTGGGGTGGGGACGGGGAGGGCCGGGTGACGTGGAACTTTCTGACGCCGGCGGCGTCGCCCCCTCGGCGGTTGATTCCGCACGTGCTGCAGTTCGTCCCCTGAAAGTCCAAACACGTGCGACATCATTCCTTAGTACTTACGGCAGAGTTCCATTTAAGTCCGATAACTCATCAGCCAGAAGATTTTTACCTTTTTTTTAACTCCTGTCCAATTTGATTGAGCAATATCGTCCATCGGGGCCCAATTAGGGTCGGCGGCTGCTCGCGAGACTCCGGCGATGATCTTTTAATTTTTATTATCATAAGCAGAAGATAATTTTATAGAATTTCATTACATTTTAAGAATTGGATAATAGAGTTGTTTGCTCATGATGAAAGTTTTTTAAGGTAAAAAATTGATGTTCCCCTTCCAAAACATTAAAACATTCAAATTAGCTTCTCTTAAAGTTATGAGGAGCAGTGAGAATCACAATTACTAGTGAGGCCCACGTAGTAAGGATCGACTATCTTCGCCAGCACGGTGGGAAGGCAGCAACCCCCCTTTCCAAGTTTAAACCCCTTCCATCCTTCTCATCTTTGTTCACGTTCTTACTTTCCTTCTTTTTCTTTTGAGTTTTTGGTTGTGTTTGTTTCTATTTTTTTATTATTAGGAAAAAAAAATCATAAAAATCCCTTCAAATTATGCCACTTTTCTTGCGACATAATAAATTCGAAATTATAAATTTAATCTAAATTTTTCTTGTGACATAAAAAAATTACAAATTTATACTTATGTGACACATTTAGCCTTTATTAAAGTTTTGTTAGATGATTTTTCAATTAAAATAACGTTATTTTTATTTCACTCAAGTTACATAGGCGTCATATCAATACAGTTTGCTTTCAGACATCCATAAAATTTAAAAAAAAAAAGGGTAAAATATGTTATATGGTTATAAATTATGGATTTTTTGTGTTACGGATTCTAGTAAATATATTATGATGGGTATAATTTTGAGTTTTTCTATGGAAATTAAACCTTATGCTGTTTACTCCCTTTATCGTTAGGGGAAAGATTTTTGTATGAATTGTCTCGAGCAATGTTTCCGCTTCCAAACAAAAGCACTTTTGACTTTTGTATGCATTTCTTAGCTACGAAGATGAGTTAGTACAGGTCGGTGCTCGCACCTTGGGAGAGCAGCGTGTGAAAAGAAGAAAAAATTCCTGATCCGTGTTAAATTTATCATACAAATATCAGTCATGAATTTTTTTAATTTTTTTTAATTTACTCCTAAATTTTCCGGGCAATTCCGATGAAGACTTTTTGCCTAAATTTTTATTGAAAATTACTAAGGTTGTGGCAGTGTATCATATAGGGTGAAGGCTCGAAACTGAATTAAAAAAATTAGAAAACTTAAAACTGAACTAATCCATGCATTAAATCACTGCTTCAATGCACTTCACGGGCAATTTTCACAACTGTACAACGATCCAACGAGAGCGCCGCAGTAATGTGTCCTTCAACTTTCTTTCAGAATTTCAGAGGCTGATGATGTGAGAGACAAACAACTTTCTAACTCAGTTCCTTTTGAGAGAGATGGTGGACAAAACCACCAGGAATATGAAGATCAAGGCCGCGACGAAGGAAGCCACGACGGCGCCGCTGACTTGCTGGCAGAAATCGTTGAATTGCCGGCAAATGGCAAGCCAGTTCGCGTTCACGTTCCCGTTGTGAGCCAAGTAGACGATGGCCGCCGCCGACGAGGCCGCTGCCATCGTGAGCGCCACGAATATCTGCAACGATATGGTAGATTAATTGTGTTAGGAACGGAACGCATTGCTCTTGTTTCATTTTATCAGTAGGATTGATGGATGATGATAATGAGCATGTTGTCTCATGACATAGATTAGATTACGGCGTCGAAGATGAGGAGGAGGAGCCTTGGACCGACGGCCTGGGGCCGGACGATGCACACGATAGAGAAGGGCAAGGAGAGGACGAGGTATGCGCTCGCCCCGGCATTCGCGATCACGAAAAATCTGCATTTCATGTCGGTCAAATTGAATTTAACATCATTAAGCATGAAGGATGAAGTATCACGAACAAAATCAACATGATCCCAAAATCAAATTTGCATACGTGAATGCCGGGAGATCGTCGTAGCTGGCCTGGAACTGGAAGAACTGCGTGAAGAATGGGAGTGTTTGATCGGTGGTTCCCATGGTCGTCGCGGCAGCTAAAGTGGCGCCGGTGGCCAATAGCCTGAGAAGGAAGTCGAACACCACGACGCCTTTCTTCCATCCTCCTCTTCCTGCTCTGGCGGCAGCCACCGGAGGAGGTGCCACTCCAGCAACAGCTTTCCCTTTGGCTCTCACCTTTGCTTCGGGCCTAGAAAGTGGCGTCGCGTCACCATTCTTTGATGAGTCCATGGAACTTGCAGGAGCCTGAAGACCGATGTCTTTCTGTCTGCGCAATGTGTTGGACAAGCTTTTACTGTTGTGAGGCTGTGAGATCCCCCGTTGGAGCAGACTAATATACAGTGGAACTTGGATTAGAGCCAGAATTTCGAAAATGAATGGGGTGGTTCCGGCTCTTTTTCTTATCGTGTTTTTTAATTTGTCTAGAAGTCCACAACGTCCTTATAGATTTGAAGGAGGATAGGTTGTTCCTGCTCCACTCTCTCACCTCAAAAAACCTGATGTTAGTGCCCGTTTTTTAATATAAGAACACCATGCACTGTGTAGTTGGATATGGAACTGGGATTGCTTTTGGATCATGCATGACAAGATGACTTTTGACTCTGATTATGTTAAGGGTACTTGCAAGGATTACGAAAATCGAAACACTCGACTCCGAGTCATTGCCAGAAGACATCAGCTCATATCAATGCGCGATTTCAGTGGCGATGATGTCCTTATTGAACTTTGGCGTTAAGATCAACATTGCAAATGATACAACGAAAAATGGCCTAAGCAACACATGCTTCGTAGCCAGCCAATCAACCAGCTTCACTGCTTCAACCAGATAAACTTCCAGCGTGGTCAATACGCCAAGAGACATAGCTTAAAAGCTCTCCAAAAGGGTAATGCTGATTACAGAAAGCTCAGACAAGAAAAGATGGAGAACTGACTTGAGGATGAGCACTCATTGCTGGGAAAACAAGCCATGACCCCATCGAATCATTATAATAGAATCAACTACCAACACCACAACTAAACTTTATCCCACCAAGTACGGGAGAAATTGAGAAGATGGATCAGCCAACTACCAGGATATCCTTTCGTACCGGTCAATCCCAATCCAACCAGCGGCATAGTTTCATATAACCAGATTCCCAGGAGCAAAAATAACAGATGGCATGTCAAAAAGTAGGGAAAAAGAGTCGAGGGTTCTTGATTGCATCAAGTTGAATCATCCAAGTAATGCAATTAGTTAATTGCGGTTTAAATCAAAACATGTACCCTAGTGTTCAAAACCAAATTGCCTTGCGTTACATGAACATATAGAGAACTCTCAAGGAACAGAAGACACGTTAATCTTTCCTTTGGACACACCACAAACTCCTACAGCTAGTCTTTTATTCTATTCGTATCAAAATCCACAAGGGAATACAATATTGATGCAGAAGCTGTCCAGTGATTTCAAGTAGTTCCCCTGCGTGTTGTATTGAACGGATATGCAGTGTCAAGAGGAATTCCTCTTCTGAACTCAACAAAAAGAAAATAATATGCATACACAATCGGTCATCAACATGTTTCTTATGTACGTAGTCTCCATCCCCGCTCAGCGAGCGCTTCACGCACCTGATTAGCAGCCTCAGCAGTGTCATTAAGGGGAGGATAGCTCCAACTTTCCGAAATCTGTAAAAGAAAATGGGGAATTTTTAAGAGATTGTACTGAAAGGAAGAACCAACACAAAGTGAGACCAGGACAATGCCATGGTCTGTACTTTGACATTCTTGCAAAAGTTAAATATACTTACATCCTCAGAGCCCAAGAATGGCCGAACTACACCTCGCTCCCTCAGAGACTTGTGAAAGTCTGCAAACTTCCAGGTACACCGCTCAGTTCCCATTACATACACAGGCTTCCTGGAGGTGTAAAAACAGTAAAAATTGATACAGGAATTAACAAAACAATATTCGAAGACTCAAATCTGTCAACAGATAAATTCTCCAACAGAAATTTCTACGAGTTCAAGCTTACCCAGTACTGCAGACTTCACTGATCATACTGATTGAATCTGCTGTGACAACAAAGGCATCAGCCCATGCTAGATGCCCCATGTGTGGATTAGGCTCTAACAAAAGAACATTTAGCATGTGTCAGAAAAAACATCTGCAGTTCATTAGCTAAGCTCAAACAATGGACAGTATGAAAAGCAATCATAGTTACCTTGACCATCCCAGATGAGAACTTTTGGATTATCGCCAAGTTGTTTTACTATAATACTGGATACCTAAGGGCATATGGTATATCAATCAAAACAAGAGACCTTAAAGTTTTAGAAGATTTATAACTCCAGTCTCACCTTGTCAGGTGTTCTACTAGAGAAAGAAATTCTCACGGTCCCACAGCTTGCAAGCACACTCAATAAGTTAGATATCAACTTCTTTGCAAGATCTGCTCCATATCGACATTGACCTATAACAGCGAATTGCACCATTAATTGGAGTTAGATAGGAATTAATTAAAAGTTCAAATCATCTGCAAACAGAGGAGTAGGTGAGTTCATTAATCACGGTATCACCAAGACTTGTACATACATCCAAACAAACCCAAGAACTTTCTACGATGCTTATCTCAAGATAAGACATTACACACGCCTAATCAACACCATTAGCCTATCTTGCAGTCCTGCCAAGTGCTGCTGCTGCTGCTGCTAGATCTCATACACTACGTGCTCACATTCTAGTGACTCTCAAAAGATTGATTATGTGCTCCTGAACTATATTGATGCGATTTATCAAACTTCAATCAGTTCTAATTTCCAACAGAAAATTTAAAGCTACTCTCTCAAGAATCCAATGCCTTAATGACTGATTAAACAGTCATGCCCATGGCATCACCCAAAAAGTGAGTCCACCAAGCAGGTGCAGGATGGTCCTCAACTGCGGCATCCGTTCAACCAAGAGAGAATGAAGAACCACATTCACCAATTACTTCCCACAAATAATAACCTCTATAAGCATTTTTCATGGAATGTCCCAGTTCCCTTCTGTTTTATTATCATTGATTGTAAAAGAAAAGTGTTATTATATGCATCTATTATAACAGAAAGCAGAACTTCTATGGAATCTGTGAAGAGATTCAAGTACATACGTGTAGGTCCTCCTATATTAACCACAAGTAAGGGTTTTGGCAAGGGTGCAAACTCATCATTCCAAGCACTGGCTGCATTCCGCAGTGCAGCAGAGTCAATTTGGTGCAAAGCTCCAACGGTGAGGACCTGAGACCAAGAACTCTTAGCATAGATATGATTTATGTACGCCATATGTGGAATTCCTGACAAGTACCACATGCTCATCGGGAGGTTCTTGTGGAGTTAACCATCGCTTTAGGAATCGAGGAACCTGCTCCTGTGCCTGAGGGGTCAGAGGATAGTAGTCATGTCGAGGGGTGATCACCAAATCAAACCTATTTAATTTCACCCGTGGATGTTGAATCTGCAACAGAAAGAACCAAGAAGAAACCAATCCTCTGTTACACATAAACTAAAAGAGTAACAGGTGCGCTAACACAAATTTACACACAGCAATGACTAGAACTAACCAAAAATAAAGAAAGCATTCCTACATAGGCCACCAGTTCAGTGCACAGATGAGCACGGATAAGTATAAACATACCTGAACAACAAAAACATTCTCTGAAGCTAACCGCTTAATAGAACTTGCAACAGATATTGTATCTCTGCCAGATGCAACAACTAATAGAGGCCCATCCCTGTTTTAGTTAGGACTAAATGCATTAGTAAAAGCCTCAAAGTATTAAACAATATGTGTGATAACTGAGAAAGAAGCGAAGCAATCCCATTTGTCAAAGGGAAGCATAATCAACACAAATAACGCTGGACAAAGAACTTTTAAGGGGTTAAATGCACAACCAAAAAGAGTCTACACTGGTAGCTGATAATTGTTGTTCTTTATCTATTTTAAGCTCGATAGCTCATACAATGTTGCTAACACACCACATAGTATCCATTTCACAAGTGACGAGATCTATCTGTATTAAGAATTCACCTATCATGGGACCCTAATACATACTGATATCCAATGGGACAAACAAAATGAGGGGGAACACAGGGAAAGAATGAAAAGTTTATAATATAAATTAGCAAATTCATGATACCTAAAGGATTGAACAAAGTACTTCAAAAATCCATTAACCTAGGACTACTCTGGAGGCAGGAAACAGCTCGTTACCATCATAAACGGAACTAACATAGATGTCATTGACGTTACCATGTTGATTATAACAAATAGGACAAATAAAGATATACCGATAGCAAAGCACCCAACTTACGATACAAAATAACATTAAAACATTTTGCATCCATACGTAGAGTCAACTGCACAATCATGAATGTGCTCTCTTTAGTATCTTTAGTAGGAGATCTAAATTCTCAAAACCCTACCCTAAAATTTTCATCTTTTTCTTCTTTGACATTCCTTCCCCACTTCGCTCTATTGCCCCACCATTAGTCACATCCTCCTGTAGCATCGTAAGTGCCTACACGAATCATTTAGATGAGCTTCTCTCATTGTCCCTAATTGAGATTACCTGATCTGAAGGCTATCATTTCAAGTGTCTAAAACATTTTTAAAAAAAACCCTCTATCTTCTTATCCTCAATCGGGGTTGCAGGAGTTCTTCATGAACACGCCTATCATCTTGTGCTCAATTGAGAATACTCCTTGTATATGCCTATTTCTAATTCCAAAAATCGTGAGAAAACCGATTCCCCTACATATTGCCCCCATACCCATGTCCAACTCCTTAAATATGCCTGTTTCTAATTCCAAATGGCACTTGAAACCAAGATGCTTCCTTCCATTGCACAACATGCTTTCTTTTCCATTCAATTCTGGTAATGAAGTGAGCCGAGGTCTAAACTCATATCCAGATCAAAGTATATGGGCAACAAAACCACCAACAATTTCATTAATCAATAAAAACACGAGCAAAGAAAGACAATACTTCTCGTAGGTCTCACGAGCCATCTTCACAATGTGCTTCGCATCAGCCTCTAATATAGAAGACAGTCCAACACCGCCGCCATTTTCCGGATGAACAAACACATGTTTCCTCCCTCGGGCCGTCAGCAAAAGCTGCGTGTACCCAAAGATGCGCCTCAGGACAAAATACAACTTCTGGTGAACAGATACAGGAAGCCAGTGCAGCCACTCGTTCACTCCTCCTTTCGGTCTCGTAACTCTCTGCACATAACAATCAAAACGGAAACTTGAGCAAAACGCCCATAACATACACGCACGATTTCTCGAACCAGAGAGAGAGATGTAAACGAAACAAGGCATCGGGGAAACCGCGCCGAATCGTAAAATAAAACACTGCGACGGATTGGAAATGAGGCAGCCGGGGACTCACATACAGGACATGCTTGTCGGCCAGTCCGAGGGCGCGGACCAGGCCGATGCTCTGGTTCTCGGACCCGGCCGAGCCGTTCCCGATCACGACGGCGCGCCTGACGACGCTGTAGGTCCCGCCTTCGAAGATCTCCGGCACGCCCGGCGTAGGGCCGGGAGGCTCGGGGAGCCGTATCGGCTTCATCGAGACCCCGAACGGCGCGGCGGATAGACGGCGATCGGAGCCCTAATTTGAGGACTGCGGCGCTCGATTCCGACGCGAGGAAGGCTCGCGAAGAGGCGTGCGGAGGGGATCCAATCGCAATTTCGCAGTGAAGATGCAGAGATGTACGAAGACGAAGAAGAAAGAAGGAGAAGAAAGGAAACGATCTTTGAGGATATTTTTTTCTTCTTGGGCAGTTGATGTCGGAGGAGAGTTCAAGTAGTACTTTTTTACCAGAAAGATATTTCCACTTACCCAAAAAGAAAACCCAAATTTTATTTTTTTAATAGATAAGAAAATTGACTAAATTCGTATAATGTGAAAATATTGACAAATTATTCATGGAATTTTATTTTTTTTGAGAATCCCTTTCCTCAATTAAAATAATGGGCAGAAGTTGAATAAAAATACAAGTATAGTGTACCAAAGTCTCATTGAATTTTGTGGACAAAAAAAAAATAGCATTGATTTCTCTTGATTAAAATGTGGTTTTGAGATAATGAAGATGCCATTAAGTTTTTTTGGAGTAAAATAAATTAGAAAAAGGATATTAGAAGTTTCACAGCTCTTTATTTTAAGTCGGAGAAAAAATGATTATTTAAATTTTTCAACAATAAATTTCAATCAAAAGTTCTATGTGACTTTTATAATAAAATATTTAATCTGACATTACTTTTCTATATAAAAAAAACGAGTCTAGCGAGGACTTAAACTTATGAGGTGGTTGGCTTGGCTAAATCACAGGGCACGAATCTTCTCTCAAAATAGAATTTCTCTTTGTTGGTTCAATGCTTGATGGGTTGGAGTCACCAGTCGCCATTGCTTGCTTGTGTGCCATTTCTGACTCTCACTCAGTCGCTCACTTGACTATCGTCATCCTCTCAACTCGCTTGCTCAATAGACACGGGGCCAAAAAAAAAAAAAAAAACCAATCGCCATTTGGTAGTCTTAAAAGAAAAAAAAATTAGGGCTTGGCTATAAGGGAAAAAATCAAGCCTCCATGTTAGAAGAGAAATATTGCAATCGGTAAAAGATGAGTGGTTTATCGTGTTTAGTCCATGAAATCTTCTCCCAAATTTAATTGTGTCCAAGACGTTCTTCTTCAACTTCTCAACCAACAATAATAATAATATTCACCTTCATCTTTGCTTTGTTGATATAAATTTAAGCATTTGTCCTGCTCTTGCTCTTCATGGCAAGATTTAGCAACTAATTTTGGCGATTGTTTGATTTCCGATTTATATTTGGAGTAAAACATATAGATGATGACGTCTAGGAGTATATTTAGGGCTTGTTTGTTAAAATTTCTTTATGTTCCTAAGAGCAACTATTTTTGTTATTTTGTTCCGATGAATGAAAAAAGAATAGAAACTTGTTTAGTAAAATTTTTGTTCCCGGACACAAAACATCTATTTTTTTTTTTGTTATTGGAAATAGATTTGGAACAAAAATAAGAATTAAAAAAGGGAAAAAGCCACGAAAAATCCCAAATTTTGCCCCGAATGACACATTTACCCCAAATTTTTTTGTACCGTTAAAAACCACAAACTTTCCAAACCGTGATACGTTTACCCCAAACTTTTTTTGCGATACCAAAACCCCGAACTTTCAAGTGTGACCCATTTACCCCAAAATTAGATGGCATTTTGGTCTTTTCATTTTTAAAAATTTTTTTTTTTTTTTTTTTTCTTCTTCCCTCCGCCGGCCATGGCGGAGTCGGCGAGGGAAGCCGGACCGGCGTCGGGCGAGGTTGCCCGACACCGGATCTAGCGAGGGAGGCCCTCACTCGACGTCGGCGAGGGCCACCCAACGCTAGATTTGGCGAGGGCACCCCTCGCCCAACGCAGCGAGGCCGCCGATGCCGGCGAGGGGTACCCTCGCCGGATCCGGCGTCGGGCGGCCCGACCCGGCGAGGTGCCCTCGCCGATCTGGTGTCGAGCGGCCCTCGCTCGGCGGCGGCGCCGACTTCCCTCCGCTGGCTCCACCATGGCCGGCGGAGGGAAGAAGAAGAAAAAAATAAAAATAAAAATAGAAACTAAAAAGACAAAAATGCCCTTATGGGGTAAATGTGTCACGGTTTGGAAAGTTTAGGGTTTTTCACGGACAAAAAAAAAAAAATTGGGGTAAATGTGTTACTCGGGGCAAAGTTTGAGGTTTTTCATGTCTTTTTCCTAATAAAAATATAGTTTTTTATTTTCGATAACAAGTTTTAGAATCTATTTTTCTCTCTCTTCTACTTTTTATTTTCTTCTTTTTCTTCTTCTTCTTCTTCTTTTTAACTGGTCGTTGGCCTTAGCCATGGGCGGTGCCGGTGATCGGCCAAGGTCAATGACCTCGTCGGAGCGTTGCTAGCTCTAGGAGATGCCAAGTCTCGCCCGGCTACGGCAAGGCTTGACCTCCCCAACTAGCATGAGGCTCGGCCAAAGCCGACCTTGTGCCGCCTGGGCGAATCCAAGGCTTGTGTGGCTAGGCTGGCCTTTGGCAAGCTTACCGAACCTCACCCAGTCGATTGCCAGCCATGGTGATGGCGAGCGACTAGCCAAATAGAAAAGGAAAAAGGAAAAGGAAAAAAAGAAAATCTAATAAAAGAATTTAAAAATTAATAAAAAAAATAGAAATCCTACCAAACATATTTCTATCCCGAGAGTAAAAATTTTGGAAAATTATCAAACATGTTTTTTACTTAGAAATTGTTTTCAATAATAAAATCGGAAAAAATCATTTCTCATTAAAAATTGTTTTCCGAAATGGAATGGTTACCAAACGCACCATTATTGACTAGGCATGCCACACGAGCCATGTTAGCCGGGAAATTTAATAAAATTTTGAATTTTCAATAATTGAAATTGAAGTTAGCACTTAAATGATCCAATGAAAGTTTTTGGCATTAAAGTGAGTATCGAAGGAAACATTTGGACGCTGTGGTATCATTATTTCAAAATAAGTTAGTAATTAAATATGCGCATGTCCAATTACTTTTATTGACATACTCGATAATTAAAGTGTCATTTAGATGCTGATGATTTGTGGTAGTTACGGCACTTTTTGCGGGAAGACTTTCTCAAATCACATAGTACCATAACTACTCTGACCAAAAAAAAAAAAAAAAAGGACAACAACTACCGACGGTAAATCATACATATCAAACCTTTTAAAGTACAGTCGCTTTTAATCTTACCATAATCATGTAGGGGCGCTCTGAAAAATTCAAAAAATGAGAGCAACACGATCGAGATATCGGTGCGGCTTACATGGCTAATGAGCCGTCCGTCGAAGTTTTTTTATTTCGATCGCTTTGTTATCCTAACCGACAATTCAAATTTCTAATGGAAATCTAATTGCTTTAAATTTTAACAAGTCAATTACTGTAATTGATTCTAGGTGGAGGGTATAAATCACTGGTAATGGCGATGATTGAAGTATAACTTATAAGAGGTATTGAACTGTCCAGGGTAAAATTGTCGGCTTCTTTTAAACAACAATCGCCACGATGAATTGCGTTAAATAACCACATAAGGCAATTAATCCATTGTTTGGACTTAAAAGGTTATCGCCAAGACACTTTCTGGTGAATTTGATTGGGCATGTTCGTTTAAAAACCCCTCATTTTCAATCAACGGGCTTCGATAAATTAAATCCAAGCGTTAGAATTCAAGCATTTAAAATATTTAGAGAAAAATGGAACGCTACTAATCCCATTTTAAAGAATGGCACCATCATCACCATTCTTCTGGCCCCAAAAAGAGTAAATACAAACAGAGTCATATTTCTTATTATGCACAAACAAATCACTATCAGCATAAACTCCTTTTTATTTTCTAAAAAAGACCTGATTATTTTATGTTGGGTAACAGCCTGACATGAGAGAACATTTTTTTGAGTGCTAATTATTAGGTTCCCATCAATCCCAAACTTGATCTTAGGTACCACCAAAACTTAGGAAAATATCCTTGAAATCCATATATTATATACTTTTGATGATTCAAGATATCGAATGTCTGAGCTAAACCTACCCTTATTTTTTATTTTATTTTTTTCCTAAACATAAATGTCTAAAAAAAAAACCTTTTTAAATAAAAAGGAAAATAAAGAATAAAAAAAAATTCATCGCCCACCGTGGGGCTCGAACCCACGACCACAAGGTTAAGAGCCTTGCGCTCTACCGACTGAGCTAGACGGGCTTCTTGGAATGTTCTCCCCTCAAATTTATTTTATCCGAACTATTACTCCACTACGGCTGTCTCCTATTTCTATTTCTTCGTTGGTTCGTTCACGAGCACTCCTATTCCGTACAACGCAAGCAATCTGCGGTTTTCATCCATGAAGATCTGCCTATGTTACGTACATTTTCACAGCATCAAAGTCAAATGAATGCTCTCTACAAAAGCATAACTGCCTGCCAGCTGCCATGCCAGAAGAATCAAGCCACTGCCTGACCTCAGAAATGAAAGGACGGCTTGCATAATTCTACCAGCAGAAGATCATAATGGGCAATTGCCAAACAACAAGCAAATATAGCAAGTAATCTGGAACATATGGAAATTCAACCAAAACGGTCAGCAGATTTAATGAACATGCCAAAGGCGAGTGATTTGCATGACAAACCAAGGCAGATTGACCCCTACCCAGTTTCATTAATCATGTTGCCCGTTTCGGCTAACCGTCGCCCTCATGCCGAACTTCCTCCATGTATAACACGGGGAAGCTAACCCGGAAAAAGATTCAGAAAGAGGTCGCGACATCAGATGCAGTGGACTGCATTCATATGGAGACGACTAGGAACCCCGTGCTTTAATCGACAAGGCCGAGAGAACGGAAGACAGCACAGAGCATTTTAGGGGAGGGCCGCTCCACCATTTGTCTTCCATTCGACGGAAAACTCGACACGGGTTGAAAGAAGAACCGGTTGATTCACCGAGCGTCTGGACTGGTATCGACGCGAAACCGTTACCGGCATGCCGAAAGATGCCGGCATCTCCTCCTTATATTGAGTCAAGATCTTGAAGATGGTCCTGGTCGTTGAGTTCATCCCGTCCTTTAATCATCGCCGCTTCAGTGGCATACAAAAGCTTGGCCATTTTACCTGCATTTTAGCTTCCTGCCCAGAATGAGAGTGAGTTTGAGCGTTTCATCGAAGGAAGGCATTGTTGTGTACATCCTAATCATCTTGTTCAGTGCTGTAGCGAGTGATCGGCAGGATAACAATGGACGGGCCTGCAACTCCTCCAAATCCTCAACCAGCTCATCCTTTGCATCGTATTACAGAGGCCATCCGCCACCTCCGCCAGTCCCCGTGGCTGATCCGCCTCCAACAGCAGCACCCAGATCCCCAGTACCGCCAGTATCTAGAACGCCTTATCCGGGTCATGGATCAAATCCTGTCTTACGTTCGCCGCCATCAGCTCCTCCCCAGCACGGTGCGCCGTCGCATACGGCCCAACCAGCTTCAACACCTCGAGCAGCGCCGATATATGGATCTCCTCAACGTCCATCAGCACCACCTCCGCGAGTTGCTCAACCAACTCCACCAGTATATCAACCCCCTACACCGTCACCTCCTCCATCTCCCCGGAGAGCGGTTCGCTCAGCACCGCCGGAACCTCGATGTGCTCTACCATTTCACATACAACATGTAAGTCCACCACCACCTCCTCCAAGGCGACCAAGCCCACATCCTGTGCACAGGCCTCCAGTCCCAACTCACTGTCCTCTAGTGTCTCAACCACCTCATAGAAGACCAGTTCTCAGTCCACCTACACCTCCTACTAATCAACCTCCCCTAGTTCTGATTTACCACCCTCCAGCTTCTCCATCGCTGGCGTGTCCAACACCAAGTCCACCTCCTACATATCAACCCCCATCTCCTCCAACTTTATCACCACCTCCGCCCACTTATCAACCTCCACCTTCTCCTCCTGCCCCTCCTATTTATCCACCACCAACTTCACCACCCCCACCTCCTAGCTATCAACCTCCTCCTTCTCCTCCACCTTCTCCACCAATATCGCCGCCTTCACCTTCAATTTATCATCCTCCACCTTCTCCACCACCTTCATATCCTTCACCACTACCTCCTATTTACCAACCTCCACCTTCTCCATTACCATCACCCCCTCCCCCTCCTACTTATCAACCTCCATCTTCTCCACCACCCATACATCCTTCACCTCCTCCTCCTCCTCCTTCTTATTCACCCCCACCTTCTCCACCACCTATATATCCCCCCTCTCCAACATTGCCACCATCTCCTAGTTATGGAACTCCGCTTTCTCCATCACCTACTGATCCATCACCGCCTCCACCTTCTCCACTATTAGCATCACCTCCACCTCCTGTATATCCTTCAACACCTCCCCCACCTCTTTCATCAACATCACAGCCTCCACCTATTCCACCACCACTATCTCAACCTCTGGTATCACCATCACCTCTTCCTAGTTATCAACCTCCACCACCTATATATCCTTCACCACTAGTGCCTCCACCTCTTTATCAACCCCCACCTCCTTCACCACCCCCACCTTCTCCACCAACATCACCATGTCCTCAGCCTCCAATATATCTACCTCCATCTTCACCACCCCTGCCTTTGACCTATCAATCTCCGCCTTCACCACCACCAACATATCCATCACCACCGCCTCCTACATATCAACCCCCACCTTCTCCAACACCTACATATCCACCACCAACACAACCACCCCCATCACCTACATATCAACCTCCAATATTGCTGCCGCCAAGATATCCAACACCGACCTCCCCACCCTTGCAAAGGCCATCGACACCCACACATCGACCTTCCCCATCCCCTCTTCCCACTCATACACCTCCAAGATTTCCACCCACCCAAAGGCCTCCTTCTCCTCGACACTGGCCACCAGTGCACAAACCACCACATCCAAAACATAAGCACCCAGTGTCTCCACCAAGACATGTATACCCATCCCCCCATCCACCTACAAGGACTCCAACATCTCGAAGACCACCACCACCAGTGTCAATGCAGCCATCACCAACACAGAGGCCTCCAATGTATCCAGTGCCACCTACACCAACTTATGCACAGCCACCATTACTTCCTTCTCCAACTTATAGACCTGTGTACCCATCACCACCAATGGCCTCCATCCAGTTCCTCCGCCCACAATGGAGATGCGTTCCAGCCAGCTAATGTGCAAGACTAATGTGCAACATCACCTTTTGACTGGTAAACATCAAGCAGAGTTTATCTACTCATCAGATTTAGGCAGCCTGCATGTTCTGTGTATCATCAGAATGAAGCTTGTTGTACCAACAGCTGTCGTAGTAAATAAAGTCCACCTGTTTTGGGTCATTTGTCTAAATGAATTAACCTCTTTCCTACAAATAACAGATTACAGTCAGCAGGTTCTTAATCTAACGAGACCAACCCAAATTGAGGTTGTCACATGATTGATTGGCCAGAAGAGTCTTTCTCTCTGATATTTTCTGGCCTGTGCTTTCTTTTATCATTTGAATTCATGGTTAAAAGAGAAGTATTGACACTAAACAAACAGCAACTCCAACTGCAAAGCTTGACATGTAATGTGTAACTAACAAGGACGGTACTAAAACTGATCTTAATCTTATTGAGCAATAGACACAAAAACAAGAAGATTATCTGATACGTTCTTCAGTGTAATCTCAATATACATGGCACAAAGTCCAAATAAGTCCATTGCCTCACCTGGTACAAGAAGAGTCATAAATTTGCTTCAATCCTCTGTCCTTATATTGTTTCAAGAGCTAGATTACCCACCATTTTAATCAGAGGAGCAGGACACTTTGTTATGATGTCAAACTTGGATGGGCTGGAGGCATGTCCAAACAAGGATAAACTCAACATAAAAAGCTCCCCAATGGACAACCTCGAGGAGAGAAAACCATGCCAGTAATACGGGTTCAAATCAAAGAATGCATCAAAGAACCTCCGAGTCCCATTTAAGTCGAGTTTCAACAAAGTCTCCATTCCAAAGTGGTAAAACTCTCTAGTGCACCTTCTGTCAGCTGGCCACAAGCCATTCCATACTCTATGGTGAAGTGGCCTTCCTCTAATCATCCGGGTCGAGCCAAGACACTCTGCAATTGTCTCAGCTAGAACCGGCGCTAAAGCTAATGTCCGAGCCACCATGTACCCAGTTGATGGGTGGACGATCCCGGACGTACCGCCAATAGCCATCACACTCTGAGGGATTCTCGGGAGAGGACCTCCCATGGGGATCAAGCATTTCTCATCCTCCAACACTCTTCTGACCCGAATCCCCAAGTGCCTCAACCTTGCCACCATCCTTTTTTTGACCTCAGAATAGGCTAGCACCGGTCTACTCACTAATGAAGTCTCTTCCAGAAATATTAAGCTCGAATCGAAGGGCATCGCATACAAGAAAGTAGGGAGTCTCGAGTTGTTGGCTCTCAAGTAAGGCTCATTCCCGAGATGGGAATCTCTCCAATCCATAAGCACCATCTTATCTAAATCAAAAGGGTGTTCATCTACTTCGGCCAAAACCCCATGAGCAATCTGATACCCATGGTTCCTCGGCTTATCATACTCAATGAAAGTACTCCCAAAGCCACTCGCATCTACGATCAAGTTCGCTTTCAGCTCGACGCCGTCACTGCACACAACAGACGATTCAAACTCCTCGTGCTCCACTTTCCACACCTTGGCCTTGTGGAATCTAACCCCAGTGGAGACACACCCTTCAATCAGTCTCGTCTTCAACTTCTCCCTACCGACGCGACCATAAGCCCGGTCCAAAGACTTGGCCTTCCCCTCATCAATGTAGACACAAGCCAGAGGCCACGTCTTGTCCAAGCAGTCCACGAGCCCCAACCCCTCGAACTCGTCGACCCAGACCCCATAATTGTTAGGCCACACGGAAAGAGGGGAGGGATCGACGCAACACACCCGAATCCCGCGGCGCGAGAGTTGCTCCGCCAGCCGCACCCCCGCCGGGCCGGCGCCGACGACGACCACGTCGAAGCGAGGCCGGTCGCCGGAGCCAAACCACGGGAGATCAGAATCGAACCCTTGCAGGAGCTGGGGGGCCGTCGATTCGGGTTTCAACTCGAGGAAATTTCCGAACTTGCCGACCCGGGTCGCCTGGTTGAGCCTCCGGGTCTTTGGAGGAGAGAAGAAAGGGGCGGGCGAGGTGGGGAAGTAGCTGGCTCTTGCCGGCGGCAGTGTGGGTAGTCCGAGAACCGCCGCCATTGAGAGGGAGAAAGAGATGGAAGATTGCGGCAATGGGGGAGGGGAAGGGGGAGGAGGAGGAGGGAGGGACGGAGAAAGAGAGGGGGTTGAAATACGGGAGGAAGGGAGAGGAATCTTGAGGAGCGACGCGAGACGGATGCTTCCATGATCGTTTTTTGGCGCTACAGTTTCGAACGACCGCCCGTCTCGTTCCGATATAAAAACATAAATGGGGGAAGTGGACAGAGCAATTGCCGAAAGAAGAGGAGGATGGCTAGTGGCCGCGGCACCCGGAGATTCACCTGACTGGTGCTGCTGTTGGTGGTGCGTATTGGCCCGGCGACGTGACAGGTGTTGTCCCGACGCCGGACAAGAACGTGCCCCACCGGGACCCACTTCAGGCCGCGGTGCCGACCGCACCTCTGCCTGTCCGAACGCATTCGTGAATTAATTGTGTCACGATCAAAAGCGAGACCAAACCAAGTGGAGTTGGAAATCAGACGGAACCGAATCGATTTTGGAAATTTTTTTTAATCTTTTTCTTCCTCATTTTGTATTTTCGCGAGATCAAACCCACTAGAAATAGCTTAGAAAGAGCAATATTTTCGAAAGACAGGCCAAACTCTATCTGCACAACAATTCGTAAGCTCATGCAAAATGCGTATCTAATCTACCGCTATATAAGAGGAAAGGATGACGAAGATAATTAAAACTAGTAGGCAGCACGACACATTTTCTAGGCTTGGTTCTGTTAGAATCAAACTAGAGGATCCGGTCCAATTAGTTCAGTTCGATTCGGTTGGTGGTTTGAATGGTCTTCATAACTTTTCAACATGTAACGACTACAAGCAAGCCCAGGAGCTGTGATTTCATAGTGGTGACACAAAGATATTGCGATTTTTACCATCCACGGAAAAGCAAAGCCCCGTTTAAGGAGCCATAGGGGGCCTTCACCGAGTCCTCCTCCTCTGTTATTCGTGTTATTCCTTGTCTATTGGGAAATAGATTGTCTTCGGTAGGAAGAGAACATGGACGGGGACAGAGTTGCATGATTAGGCTTTAGGCAATGTCCATGCATGTATATGCACCTGTTAGAAGAACTTTTAAAGAAAGATGCTACATAGAGTAGAGCCAGGTGACCAGCTCCTCCGATGCAATTGACAGCTTGACTCGAGTAAAAAACTAGCCAATTGCAGTAGGTGAAAGACGACATGGGGAAATCTATTATTGATAGAACTCGTTTTGCACAATCCATCTCATATATCATAAGAATGCAAAAGGCAAAAGCTCGACTGTCAGCTATAAACAAGTACATTATTTACATCAGTGTAGAGATGCCCCGTGAAAATACACAACAAACTCATCAGGAAAATGGAAGCGATGGAACCCATCAGACTCTCCAAAAACCAGAATAGCACCTCCCAACAGGCCGATATTTAGCAGAGACAGTGGCGCATCATAATTCCATTTGAGCGCTTCTCAAGTTACAAATAAGACCCTGAATGTGATCCAAATATCACCCATGGCATATATACTTACTGGAGATCAACACCAGCAACTATCGAGGTTAAGATCTGCAGTTGGGTAGTGTGATGCCTCCACAACAAGCAGCAATAATAATGTAAAGCAGCACAAGAATCAAGCATGTTAGCAGTGCCCTGCCACAAAGAGAAGCATAAATTTAATGACAATTCAAGTAGTCCAGGATATAGATCTTAAGCGCTATATTATAACCACTGCCACTGGTCCAACGTTCCCATTTAAGAATAGGGAGGTGGGGTGTTCCATCCCCACTTCTGGGACTTGGGGGGAGAAAGCAGTATAATGTTGGTGCAGCTGCCGATGAATGAGAGCATTTATATCATTTGAAAGCAAACCTATACAACCTGCATCTTTCCTAGCCTAGGAACCCAGTCCAGCATAACTATCACCTGAGAATGCTGTCAGTGCAGCAATTAATAAATTGAGTTGGACTTGCATTTGTAGTTTTTTTCCCAACCTTAAAAATGAAAACTTTCTTCTTTTGTAATAAACGGGATTCATATATTTCAACAGTTTAGAGTTGGACAACCATCTGTCTAAATATAATATGCTAAGTGAACATGTACATTCCTTCTGCTAAAATCCCCCCATCATAAATTTAATATAGAAAGTGAAAGTTCCCAGAGTATCTACTCGGACAGCGACCGGAGAGGAAAATATCGTCGAATGCACATCAAAGAACTTATCATTCGACATATGAAGCACACCCAAGTACTCACTGATATTTTTAGGACTCTTTTACGTGGCTCATATTGATGCAGCACAATTACAGAGATGATCCAGTCTTACATCAACTTCAGCACAGAATCCTTATGTTGGGATAGAGACAGTAGAATGTAGGGGTAGAGGTAGAGGTGATCATTTTCAGAGTGTGTCAGTTGAAAGACCAAAACCTAGAACCTACCCTGTAAGACCCAATTCCAAAGACTTCGAACTAGGAACCGAACCGGTTATACTTGGAACAGGCCTGGAACCAAACCGGTTGGTTTAGGCTGATTCCGTTGTACTTGAGAACGGGGTTTGTTTTTGAAAAATCAAACAATTGATATTGTGTACTATTTTTTCTAGCCCTTGACAAGTGATGTCGTGTTAGTTTAGTGGTCTTATACGCATACTTCAAACGCAAGGTTGCGGATTTCATTCTTTTTGGTTGCGCCTTACTATATATGCTAATAAGTTAGACAAAATTGGTTCTAGACAGGATAAATTGTGGAACCAGTCCGGTTCGGGTCCAAAGTTGAATCCACGGTTCTGACATAAGAACCGCAAACCAAACTGTATAAAGGCCAGTTTTAGGATTTTGAAACTGAGAACTGGACCGGTTCAGCCTGAATTCAACCTGGATCAGAACCAACTATTCCCAACTAGTTCCCAAGTTAGACCACAAACTGTACAAGGACACAAACAACCTATCATCCTGCACTCAGGGCAATGCAAGCCAAGAAAAAGAAAAACGGCCGACCTTAAATCAGACAGATTCCCACCAGGCAACCTAGTGGACATCTACTGCCCATTTATCTATAGCCATATGCATCCTATAAGCCATGCAATATGTTATGAGAAGTGATTCTAGATGCTCAAGAGTCATTAACACCTAAATCTCACCAACTACACTACAAAGCAAGGTTTATTTCAAGAAACATTTCCCAATTGTTAGAAAGGAAAACACCCCCTGACCCAAATATGGGATCTTTAACTTTTATATTTTCTTTTTCTCTTTTCTCAATTTCTCATCTTGATCAGTACTGCGTAAAGTTCATGTCAGCTTCCTGAAAATTCTATATCCAGAGTAACAGGACACTAAAGATGTATTCTAGCCCTATAAGCAGGAACGTGATTTACTTACAAAAGCTTCGCATTTTTCATCCACAAAGCTCGACGAAGGCGCTTGGACTGTTTCTTGAAGTGGAAGGCACCATCTTGCATTGTAGCAGTCTTGTCAACAAGAAGCTCAATTCGGTCACCTCTGTCTAGTATCTTCTCAATATTATCCACCATTATAGTACGCATCTGAATGCAAAATTGCAGATATACATTAAAACCCAAGACAATCCACCCACCTACCCATATGCTAACCCCAACAGCTACTAGGCTACTAGGCACATGAGCACACAAAAGAAACAGCGCCCCCCACCCCCCCCGGGCCAAAAAAAAAAAAAAAAAAGGCCTGCGGCATAAGCAACACCAGCAGCCACAGGCATGCGCTAGCACACATATAATTTGACCAATTAACATCAATTGATGGAACATGAAGAATGTAGCTTATATATTCTACAGTCAAATTATGCTACCAGCTAGAAAAGTAGCCTCCCACCCTAATACAGATGACAGTTACAAAGAATCATGTTTAGCTAGAAATTGTATCTTATGTCAATAGATGAATGGTACTTGCCTCGCTAACTTCGCCTCGGACCCGATTCAGAGTGTCTGCACTGGGGTTACTAGAGAAGAATTCCATTTGCTGATGCAGAACCCTTGAAAACTCATCATTCATGGCATATGCAGGTGCAAAGTGTGCAACTTTGCCATAATTTTTCATGAATCTCATCTGAATATCTTCCAAGTATGAAAAAGGAATCCTCCCTGAATCAGTACCAAGTGCAAGCTTCAGAAATTCATTCATATGAATGCATATGTGAATAACGCAAACTAATAATACCTAAAATAAATGACAACGCATCTATGAGTAAATCTAAAATTCAGATTTGCAAGACGCAAACGAGGAGACTACTGCAGTTTGCAGCAGCTCAGAAGATGGAAAAGAGATAATGGCTATATAAATCAGAAGTACAGACAAGTGATCGTCCAACTTACTATGTGCAACTTCGCATTTACAATCTCAACAGAGCCCCTACGAGTCCTTTAACCCACAAAAATGAAAGCCATTGCAACCTAAACTTGTACAAAAAAAAGTACAGTATCACATATACACAGTGTTCCTTATATGTGCTACAGCCCACGATGATAAAATTATATATCGTGTGGTAGTCAGCTCGAGAAAGCCACGTTCATACCACATCCAACCCAGTTGAAGAGGAAGAGCCTTTTCTTAGACTAACTTAGGTATAATTGACGAATCATCTTAAGTTAGAGGCTTAGAGCTCCCAAGATCAGTTGAAATAGGTAGATGGAAGAAGTAATTAAGCAGGTTAATCTGGTAAAACACACCAGACTGAGATCACAAGAGGAGTGTTTGATCACTGGACATATTCAGGCACAAACAAAGTAGAGACAGGTACCTCCTCTTCAAGTTCTAATTGAAGGGAAAAGTCTGAATCTAAAACTGGGATATCCCAATAGTAGCCTCTAAATGAAGATGATTATATTCTTTGGAGTTCATTCAGCAACATTGAACTAATCAATTTTGACATGAGTAACAAGAAAGCTACAATTCATTAGTCACCGTATCTCCTACCATTGCATATCTCAAGTATACTTGAATGATCATTGCTCCAGATGTTTAACATGCTAAATTTTCCCCCACGAGGAGAAACAGCAAGATTAATATGACCATTTCGGTAATCATGTTCAGCGAAACAATTAACCAAACAGATAAGCGGAGCCTCAATTTTCACAAGAGCCCTAAGGACTGAAAAGTTCAATCATCGCGGAAGTTTAACTCTTTTCCAGCAAATCATCATAAAAAAACCCGCATTTCTACGAAAGCCCGTTGCATAGCATCTAATTCTTCTCCTGCTTCTCAAACATCAACAAGCCAAAAGCCCTCCTCTATTTCCAGTTCAGACGACCGGCGACGCCTCAAGATTCCCCAATCGGACTCTCTACGCTAACCTCGACGAGCTCGAAATCGAATAAAGACAAAATTCCGCGAACGGATCATCGGACCGCGCCAATCTAAGACCGAAGAGCACGACCACAAGCAGCGAATCAAAGCGAGGAGGAGAGAGACGAATCGGATCGCAGAGGAGGAACGCACTCCCGAAGGTGTCGTTGGCCATGCACAGGAAGCTGAGGCCGTCCGATCTCAGGATGTGGAAGATGTAGCGGTCCTGCGAGAAGCAGAGCCTGGAGTCCGCCTCCGAGGGGAGCTTCTCGAGGATCCGGCGCGCCACCGCGCCGGTGTTGCCGGTGACGGCGCTGAACTCCGCCAGCACGACGGTGCCCCGGGCGACCACCGCGTACAGAATCGCCATCGCCCTCCCAAAGTTGATCAGCCGGATCTCGGAGGAAACCTCATGCGCGATCGGAAGGGGAGGACGGATGGTCGCTTCGATGATGATGCTCGGCGAACATTGGAAAGGAGACGGACGAGGAAGAGGAACGTGCCGTCGGGGTGGGGAACCTGGCGCACGTGAGGAGCACGTGCTTCCTATTTTCCGGAATTTACGGAGAAATTGGAAACAAAAATGAATAATGCTCTTGCCATTACGATTTTACTTGCTGTTTAGATATTCCTATATTCATTTTTAAGTATTATATTTTTTTTTGGCAGAATCTTGACTTTTATTAGAGAATTCATTTAAACTAACTAAAAGACAAGTATTTACCTTACTCACGACAAATAATTTCAATTAATTTTACACAATTTTAAAATCATTTATGACTATACATATAAAATATGTTGTATATCGCAATATTTTAGCTAGATAGATATGATTTTTTGCATTCATATAATGCACTAAATTCTATGATTAGTAAATTAACAATCAAATTTTAGGGATCGGTGGTTATGAATTGTGAAATAATTCACATGACAAAGACTCGACTTTGTCTAACTATAATTAACAAAGAAATTTGAGATATTTTTTTGTAGCGAACGGGCTAGAAGAACGAGATTGGGATTTGTGTCTTTATTCTATTCGTTCATTTGAGAGGATAAGATTGTATTATGTCATTGAATAGTAGGGATCTCTTTGGATAAAAAGAAGCACCAAAAGCAAGGGACAAGCGGAGGCAAACAAGAAGAGAGGGGAAGAACTAAACCCTGGACAGGAATAGCACAAACCCAGTAAACAAACACGACAGCAACGACTCACGCATCCAGCGAGAGGGACGACTTCGCTGCAAGAAGTCTCGAAATGGTGGCGCAGGGATAATAAATACGGTTCCTTTCACGACCCTCTGACCGTTTCCTGCTACGACTCTCTATTTTATCTTTGGCCCTTGGTGGGAGTGGAGCAGCCTTGGTTAATGGCAGAGGGGTTCTCACGCTTTGTGAATTTTGAGAAGGCGATCTTAAACTTATTAATGGGCATGCGCAGCTGATTCGGAGGGTATTGTGTCCTTGGTTATTTGGCGGGGATTGGTGATGAAAGGAATGCCCGAGAGGGGGTGCTGTTTCGTGCCATGAAGGAAGTTTGCTTCTTTGAAACTTGATAGCTCGAGGCAGAGGCTATCGTGTGTTGATTTTCATGCTTAGATTTAGGTCTAGTGAAGAACAAAGTTCAAATCACTTAAGAACTAATGATGGGTTTCTTGAAAATGTAGATAGGATTATAGAAGAAACTGGAAATTTGCTTCCAACTTTCTTGCCCGGCTTCGTCACTGATGGCGTCTGCTGCCAGTCTTCCATGACATCTACCTGATCATTGCGTTGCGCTATTTCACTGAGGTGATTGGTTAGCGACTGATTCCGCGCTTTAATGACCTCAAGAAGGCTATGTGGGGTTCGGTGACGATGGTTGAAAGATAGAATTCTTCTCGTTGGCCCTCGTTCAATGTCCAGATGGGCAGCGGGATTTTGGATTCTTTGGTAACATTGATGTGTAAATTGTGAGAGATCTGACCAGTTTGAGTTTTGTACTTTGAATTTTCCATGGCAGCAGTTTGAGTTTTGTACTTTGAATTTTCCATGGCAGCTCTAATCCAGGAAGCAGCAAAAGCACTGGCTAACAGCCCTTGCTCTCCTCTTGTGTCAAGATTCCATCAAATTGATCTCTTCTAGTGGCGTCTCGGATAGAGTTTGACACGAAGGCAACTTGATCCCCAAGTTCCCCATTTTGCAGGCAAAGCAAGTCAAATTTTTGCCTATAATACGCATTTGATTTTCTTGATTTCAACTGACTGGTGGAAGAGGAGAGGGAAGACCAGTTCCTCTGTCGGGAACGAATGAAAGTCCAAGCGCTAGCTAAGATCCTCAACGCGGCACGGTCGGTTTGAAAATTCAGTCACTAATATAAAGAATTTCTACAGCTTTCAAGTCAAAGGAAAAGCACGCCCTACATCTGATTATTCAATCACTACTGGTAAGAATTTCTACATCTTTCAAGTCAAAACAAAAGCCTGTCTCGCATCTTTCAGCTTCCGTTATTATTCGTCATCTGCCCATGGAAAAGGAAGGCAGAAAAAATAGTCTTGCAACCGGTTGAAGTTGAGCTGCGGATACGGCTTCTTATCATGCCCTCTCCTTGGGTCTCCTAGCCTGAGTTTCTAGCAGTTAGGCTGCCCCGCCTTGCGCGGCTTCGATCACGGCCAATTCAGTTGCTCCAAGTCCCACAGCATTTGCTGCGTTCCGCTCTCGGGTTCCCGGCGTTCGTTGGGTCGAGCCTGAGCTTCCTCCGGCAAATTGCGATTACTAGGCCCTGCAGATCTTTCCGCCACCTCGAGCGGGCGGCGATCGAATGCGCGGAAACTTCCTGATATCACGTACACTCGGCACAAGGTGAATTCATGCCGCAGCTGTGGACGGAAAGTAAAAAGCGAAGCCGTTAGTGGGGCTCGAAAGCCAGGATCTTGCCGGGAAGATGCTTCTTAGAGACTAGCGAAAACAATAAAATATTCTTTGAAAGACTGCTTTCTATTCTGTAATCCGTTCCCACTTTCGTTGACTGCTATTCGAGGAAAGCGATGCAAGAACAAAAGCACTTTGCCTTTAAAAAAAGAAATCTGAGGATTGCTTTCATATTCAGTTTTTTCAAGGAAAAGTAATTCAAGAACACTGTCACTCGGGCATCTTCGAGAGAACAGAGCACAAACAAAACGCAGACCTTAGGAATGGCAATGTTTGAAGTATTGGCCTCTTCTTGAATGGCCCTGTACTCGTTCATCTTCCATTTCGTTTTCCTCCCCGTCGGCGCTTTCCCCCTGTAGAACACCATGGTCTTCTTCACCCCGATCACCTTGTTGTCCGACGAGTACACGTACCCGGGCGACCCCGTGGCCTTCCAGTACCCGGCGGCCGTGGTCCGGTTCGGCCTCCCTCCCCGCGCCTCCCTCTCCTGCCTCGGCGCGAAGAAGAACCACTGCTCGGTGTCCCTGTGGCACAGCTGCCCCGCCAGCCCTGCAATCATCATCACCATCACGGCGAAAACCGAAATGAGCACACCCCATAACCAAAAAAAAAAAAAAAAAAAAAAAAAAAAACAGAGGCCCTCCCCCCGCCATTCTGCGAGCGAAGCAACAGATCAGAAAAGACCCCGAGGGGATGGAGCATACTGGGGAGCTGCCAGGGGTCGATGTCGTAGACGTCGAGGACGGGCACCGCGCGGTGCATGTCCTGCCTCAGCCCCTCGAGCTGGTTGCGCAGGTAGAACGAGACGAGCTCCTCCTCGGTCGGGTAGAAGCGGTAGCCCAGCGGAAGCTCCTCCATCCTGCTCATGGTTGTACTACGCCGATCGATGGTTCTGGATCAGGTACCTGCTAGACTTGCATGAAATAAAAGGAGTACGGTAACTCAAAAGGGTTCGATGCGATGAGAGAGACAGAGGGACAGTCTGCAGAGGTTATTTATATAGAGGAGGGCAAGGGGAAAGGAGGCGTTCGGGGATTGGTGGAAACTTCCACGCGGTTATGTGGAAGAAAAAGGGAACTGTGCCTCGCCCCCTTGTGCCATTTATCTGTCCTATCTATCCCGGGCCAAAAAAAGCAAAGAGGAGGGCCGTATGCAGTATGCATTACACCGGTGCCCTCCCCCACGCCTTTTGAACAAGTCAGCTTCTAGTCCTTTAGCCGGTGCTTGCGGGTGTCCCATGCTCTGCTGGGGTGAGAAATTCCCCCCAAATCTACTCATTGAAATAGATACTTTTTTTTTTTTTTTTTTTTAAGAACTCATAACGTAAATTGCATATCCTGGAATCTGGAATCTGAAATCCACCCCAATCACAAATTGCAGGATCGATTTTAGGATCTATTCAAATTTCACATGTATTATTAATTGAACAATTATAGCGAATTATCGCCTTTAATTACCACCATTTGATGCTCCAATTTACTTATTAATAAAGTAAAAGTTTCATTCATGAAATGGAAGGTTAAACTAAATACTCATGAATGAACGTCATGAAATATCGCGAGATCGCATGAAGACATAAATTAATAAAAGTGTAATTTTTTTTTTTCAAATTCTAGATTACAGGTTTCGGGTTCCATCCATCTATAATTTAGAACCTAATTGTCAAAAAGATTTCTCAATTTTTTGAACTTGAAACATATCCTGCATACCTTAGAACTTGGAATCGAACAAATTTTTATCGGTTCGGTTCTCAAGTTTTGAGTTTTACCCTTAAACCATTCTCACCTCTAATGTTCCGTCTCTGATATAACTTCCTTTTTTCGGTTGTTGAGTTAATTGAACGATAGGAAAGCTTAATAAGTGTTTAGATGCTCCTAAAGCGCGATGTTGTCATGTACTCAAGAGAATTGCCAAGAACCATGGATTCTCTTGCTTTGTCTAACGACAATGAATACGATTATTCGGGGTTGATCTCAGTGATTGATTCAATTCCATGGAATTTGTGACATGCTCTAGTATATTTCAAGGCATTCTTGATCCGAGATGGAATTACGAGACTGTGGTAGTTAGGCTTACGAGAAGGAAGGAATATTCAAAATTAGGCTTTTTGCAATATTAAGGGCATCTCATCGAGGGAAGGCTTTACGATGCAGAGTAGCTCTTTTCCTATTATTTCCTTTCCTAGTTCATTCCCTTTCGAGTACGATACTCTCTATTTTAGGTGATTCCTTCCGAAAGTGGATTATATCATGCTCTCGAGCAATTTGCTCGACGCTATATTTAGGGAATAACTCTCTCTTACTTTAAAGGGTAAGTTGATAGGCATATAAGCCCTCCTCTAAATACGCCGCGCGTGCAAAATAAATAAATTTGGATAGAGTACAAAAATCTAATACCGGAAGTGTAAATGGATAGAAAGAGATCACATTTATAAAAAGAGCATATGAAACCGAACGAGTGGCGGAGTACGTTTTAAGCTCCGATGACGATAAAAATCGCATTTTTAAGCTCTGAAGAGAGAGAGGGGTAGGCAGTAGGCAGGGCAGGAACGCGGAAACGGAGCTGAACTCTCTTTAGTATTCTGTTATGGAGGCCGTACAGAAGCCCCCACCGAAAAGGTCAAAGCACGTGTGGGTTGGGGCCCCACCATCTCCCAAGTCCCAAGAGCAAAAATCCTCGATCCCGATTCTGCCCCCGTCTTCTTGTTCTTATTTCGCGCGGAAAACACAGGAGGTCAAAATTAGAATTTGCACGATCGAGCTACACAACACATGAACAACACTGTAACGATGGTGGACCGATCCATGTAAAAAGCATAGTCGAAATCTCATTCTTCGTGTAAAGGTGCGGCCTTTGCGACTTTTGGCGACGAAATATTTAAAAGGATATGAATTAATTCGCTAAAAAAGGATTTGGAATTCCCGTTCATGAATCACGTTATGTATATTATATATTTTATTTTTTTCTTTTATAAGTAAAAAGGCATTTGAAATCTCATTATTCATATAAACGCGCGGCCTTTGTGACTTTTGGTGACGAAATATTTACAAGGATATGAATTAATTTAATAAAAAAGCGTTTGAAATTCTTGTTCATGAAACATGTTATATATATTGTATCTTTTATTTTTTTTTCTTTTATAAGTAAAAGGGCATAGATTGACAATTCCTAAACTTATTCTCGACCAGAGAATACTAAGCAAAACGAAGAAAAAATGAAAATAAAGTAAGGCTCGCTCGTCCATACTTGTACACTTTTTTTTTCCTTTGTTTTTACAAAAATCCCCTCTTATATCGACAAATGGTTGCCAGCTAATACAAAAACGACATTACCCAATTCCAAATCCAAGGCAATCCCAATCATACCCCTCTTCAAAATTCCACCAATTCATCCGCCATTACCTCGTCAAGATAAAAAAAAAGTACAAGTCTTCAAAATTTCACAATTTCACCTGTCATTATCTCGTCAAGACCATAATAAGTACAAGCGAGCACTGTCGTCATCTTCTCGTGGGCGCAGCACCGGTATTTAGAAGAGCTCGATGGGGGCGAATTCGGGAAAATCCAAGAACGTGGAGAATCTGGTGGAAAAATGGGGTTCTGTAATGATGAGGAGAGCAAGGATTTGAAGAGGAGGAAAGAATGCAATTTGGGGGAAAAGACCTCAAAAAAGGATGGTACATTCCCACAAACCCTCCGCCGGGAAAGAAATTCTTCAGTGCATTTCAGGATAATAATCATCACCCCTTGTCACTCTCACTGAGACGCCACTAAATACTGCGCTTAGGTGGAGACATATCCTTCATTATTAGCTCCCTCTACTCCTTGAGCAAGTCCAACTTGATGGTGGGCGAGGACTTAGTAAATCTCTATTATGTCTCTCGTTCGATCTCCATCTATCTTTTTGCAAAAACAGACAAAAGCTCCTAAAACATCCGCCATGACGAATTTATGGTAAACCTCATTTTTTTTCCATTAACACAAAGAATCTCAAACTATATCTATGTGACAGTGACCTTTCTCTATCAAAGTTCCGTCGATGAGAATTATTAAAAATCTACGTACATAGATATCATATTGCAAGCGGTGTCGACAAGGCGTGAAATAAAAACGACGTTATTTTGTTGGAAAAATCATATAATAGAGCCTCCTAAAACGTGTCGCGATAGGCATAGTTTGGAATTTTTTGTGACTTTTCCCCCTCAATAGATGATTTGGAAAATATTTTCCCGAAATGACCACCTATACCCCCTTAAATAATTCATCAATAAAAAATGTTTTATTTCTAATAAAATTTCGTGAACGATTGAAATACTCTTTGTTCATAAGTGATACAAATTGTCATTTAAAAAAAAAGCACTTTTTAAATCATTAATTTTTGATGAAATAAACAAAACTTTATATTTTTTTGGGTCAATATTACGAAAAATCCAAAACTTGTATAATGATGATAAGTTTACTCCAACTAATTACCTTAGACTTGTATATTCGTGACAAATTTACTTAATGTTGATTTCCTTTAAATTTTCCATCGAATTATTGAGTTGGATGATGAAAAGTCAGAGTAGTTTTCTGTTAAAAAGTTATCCCCAAAAGGCTTGAACAAGGGGTTCGCCCACTATCCGCAGGAAATTGACTCCATTTTCTCTAGTTCTAAGCCTAGGCATCTTATTACATATGTATTAATTTGATATTTTTCGTTATCTTAACTAGGTTTTCTAGATAATTAATTGGGCACGAGTCCTCTTCACCTCCACGTGGACAAGACCGAGTCACGGGGAACAGACAGATTGAAAAAGAAAAAAAAGAAGAAGAAGGAAAAAAGTGGGCATGCCGGAAGAAAAACATCGCCAGCCGTTCGTCTTTTTCTTGTCTTAATAAGGAGACGCGCATGCGCTTGGAATCGTGCATCGTGTCGGAAATCCCTTTTTATTTAGTACTATTTTCTGTGGCTGCTTTTTTATTCTAATTATTTTTGGGTTGTTAAAATGAAATTCGAGAATATCGTGGGGGATTTTACTCGTTCCTGTCCGCGTTTTGCTTCGTTTTCAGACAGCGGGAGGGAATCTTTTCATTAATTTAATATGTCTTTATTTTGTTGGTCATATTTAATATTTCTTTATTGACTTGTCCTTTGTTTAAGAGATATGTTGACCCTTGAAAGTCGCTTGACCGTAGATGTCCCAAGGGGTTGGGGGAGAATTGCGTGGATTTGGATCCCAGCCAAAATGATCCTGTCTTGTCCTCTCTACGACAAGGTCTTACTCAGATTCTATCCATTTATTTTGACAAAGGAACGCTCTTGTTTTTTTTTCCCCATATCTAAATATGGCTCTTTCTTTTCTTTTTTTTGAAAAAAATCCAAATAAAAAATTAAAATACCCCATTTTCTCCAATAAAAAATTGAAGTGGATAATATTTCGACCAAATGCCCAAAATGTTCTTTCAAATAAGGACAAAAAATGATATGAAATATCCTCATTTTATTTCAAAAATGACATAAAGTAATCATATCAATTTCAAATAAAAGCCTGAACTTATTAGCTAGTGAAGGGCAATTTCTTCTTTTTCTTGCTTACTTGTTCTTTCTTTTCTTTTTCTTTTTTTTTCATAAAAAAATATAAAAAAAACTAAAACTTTAAAAAGAAGGAGAAAAATATAGGTAAGAGGGCTTATGCCCGTGGCCTTATTGTCGGTGGGGTGACAATGATGGTTAGTGGGGTTGCCAACATGTAGGTAAGGGCTGACGACCCTCACTAGAGATAAGAGAGGGCAGCGACCCTCTCTCAATTTGGGTGAGGGTCGTCGACCCTCGCGTAGAACCCATGAGCCTATATTTTGCCTTTTTCCTTTTTTAATTTTTAATCTAGCTTAATTTAAATTTAAATTTAAATTGCATTTGGATGAAAAGATCTTTGATTGATTGGAATTTTTTGTCGACTGACAAGTCAGCAAGGTTAGATTCTTATATAAAATAATCATAATTATTTCAAGCTCTTATTTGAGATTGATATGACCATTTCAAGCTTTTATTTAAAATAAAGTCTACTTTATACCCTTATTTGATAAAATGAGACACTCATACTTTTTTTTGGAATTCTCTCTCTCTCTCTCTCTCTCTCTCTCTCTTTAATAGTAATTTTGAATTTGAATGGAGTGAAATTAAGAAAACATACTCTCTTAAAGGAAAAAATGCAGGAGAGATGGATGGATCAGTTCGTGCACAATCGGATTTGTCCCTATGTTGTGTTGTCGATGTGTATACTCACGACAAGAAAAGCATATGGATAGATTTGAATTTCTTGATAAAATGGTTTTTTTTCCTTCCATTTCGCAAGAAAGACAATGTTAAGTCATTTCTCCCTTTTCTTCAAAAATAAAAATAAAACTCGTTTGAGATTATCAATTGAACTTCTCATTGAGCGTTGTTTGGGATTAGGGACGGCTGAATGTGAATCGGGAATTACTGAGTTCCAGCCTACGTGGTTTTCGTGGATGTTCCTTTCGAACAAACACCTCTCGGGGGAGAAAGCCCTCTCGTGGTTTTCCTTGTCCAATTCGCGGTTCGGGAAGCTGTGATGACCGTTATACCCTTTCGAGTTTCCTCTTTTGGATTCGAAGGCGCGGAATCTCTTCTCCTTTGATTTCTTCAATGGCCCCCGGATATACCGTTTTAAGGATATTTACGTGGGGACACGCCCTTTTTTTGTCAATGAGCAACACATACTCTTGACGACCCCCTTTTTCAATCCGAGTGACAAAAGGGGTTTGCGAGAGAAGGGGCTTTTGGTCCTCCTTTTTCTGTTCCTCGTCGTCGCTGTTAACGCAGCGTCAACCCCGCCATCGATTCCGTGTCAAGAAACTAAGCACGCCATCATCAATTTTCTCGGCCGCGAACCGAGTCAAATCTTCGCAGAGCTGGATCCAGAGCGGATCCATGCGGCTCATTGGACGATGATGTCCGCCCCTTCCCCCCCTCCATGTAGACCAAATCCAGCCCTCGCTTTCTCTTTTCCCCCTTTTTCTTTCTTAGCATAACGACACTCCTCTTGGACGGAGGCTGGCGACGCTCGCCTAGATTTATCAAACCTGGCCCGTCATGACCATGGTCTGTGCCCCGCACGCAGGGCCCACGTGAGCAACAGCTAAGATAGACCCGATTTGGCTTTTTTCTTTTTTTTTTTTTTTAGATTCCCGTCGAGATAGAGACACGTCCTCGAGCACATCGTGCTATGTCGGGACGACACATGTGTAGAGATGTTACGCGAGAAGACGTGCGTGAACATGGCATATGCGTGAATTAATGATAAGAGGCAAAAGCTTTTAACTCTTATTATCCATCACATGGGTCTAGATGCTTTCATACAAAACACTTGCACAAGCACTAAACATACACTTACATATATATATATATATGTATGTATAATATATATTTGTTTATTTATAAAGGCTATAGGATTATATGTAGGGGATTTTAGTATAATTGGCCCTAAGGTATGCCGATGATGGGGAAGAAGGGGACGTAGTAGCTGGATGGCGCCAGGCCCCACTCTTTAGGGAGGGGGAGATCAAAGATCTTGGATGAACCGACCATGTTGTATGCCCCACACTCCTTGGTCGGCGGGCATGCGGTGGACACGGCGAGAGGAGTGGCGAGGCCGTAAGAGGTGGCGGCTCCGTCGCGGCCCTCCACCTCCACGACCTTGGCGACCACGTGATCTCTCGAGGCGTACAGCTGGTCGGGCCCTCCAAGAACCTTGGCTAGGCAGCTCGGCGTCGGAGCGGCGGTCTTGCCCTCATCAGTGGTGGCGGCAGCAGCGGCCTTTGTGGAGGGAAGCTCCGCCTCGAAGGAGCCGTCGTCCTCCGTGGTAGCCACGGATGCTTTCTTCACTCCATCGCACTTTACCATGACTTTGATCCCTGAACACGGGAGATAAAAAAAAGATTGCGTTTGCAGATTAGGTGCGCGGCACGAGTTTGTCTCCTCCCAACATTAAGGGAAAAAAGTTTCTACATTCGGCCACCTAGTAATATCCGGTCCGTGTTTCACTCGATCCATAAGATTAGCGGGTATTCCCTACCTTCGTAAAAATCAACTTTTCTTATCATTAAAAAAAAAAAAAAAAAAAAAGGTGAGGTAATCCTTTGATTGTTGTAGAGCGTGTTTCATATGATCACCTTTTTCAAAATGAAGGGTTGTGTTTGCTTTTTGTTTGGCTCTTTGTACTTTGCTGTTAGTGCTTTCTTATCAGTTGTTTGTGAAAGCACCTGGAAACTCTGAAAAGTGTTGGTGCTGCATGGATCTTTCACATTGTACCATTGGGTTTGGAAGAGGGGAAAGGATCCATATAAACAGGTTCATATAGTTCCTACATTTGCTAGGCTAACTATGTTCAAGTGACGTCTTGAGTCGCCACCAGCATGTTATCGAGGCTCGGAAGTACGCCAAACGGGACTTGACTTGTGAATCTCATGGTTTTCCAAGGCAGAATCGTGAGGTCCCGGCGCCTCCCTAGATCGAGGAAAGGGCGCGCCTACTCAAGATGATAAATTGAATGTCATGCCGTGCCATATGCGTAGACATCCACAATTTAAGGATCTGTTGTCTGTATCGTTACGCTATAAATAAGACGTGTCGTAGAGTACTCACGTTAAGAGAGACTATGACCGGTTTACAAAGGGATACGGCACCTCGTCGGGCGCACAAAGATGACCCTATATTCGGGTTTCCGGTTTCGTCCCGTCACTAGTTCGGACAAATTTCCAGAATCGTTAAAATGGAACAGGTCAAATACCACGTTCATGTTCTGCTTCTCAAGAGCTTCTGCTTGGTCCCCAATAGAATCATGCATTTAACAGACGCCGCAAAGGGAGAAAAAAGAGAGAGGGGAAGACATGCCGCGCAGCATGCAAAACATCTCGCGAAAACGAAAGGAGAGACCTGATAAGTCGTGGTCTTGCTTGCAGTCGAGGCAGGACAGTTTTCCCTTGACGACATGGCAGTCCGAGACGTCAAGGCTCGCCAGAGCGATCGCAGCCAAGAAGACCGCTGTTATCAGCAGCCGAAACCGGGCCATGGAGGATGTATCGACCATGTTTTTTCTCCAGTGCACGCAGCTTGCAACACGAGAGGAGGGGGGACGAAGCAAGTTGGGCACGGCGTGGAGAAGAGCTGGAGCAGCATATAAATGAAGGGGAGGGGCGCAAGAATTTCCGTCGCGCATTAATGGAGGAGGTCCCTCAGTTTCGGCTGGTTGTTGGAGGCTAGTGAAGAGGCAGTAAATTCCGTTCCGGCAAGGGCTTTTAATGAGAGTACCCGGCACGAGACTTTCTCTCCCTTCTCTCTTTCGGTTTCGTTCTCATCTGGGTCGCGTACAGTTCATCGGCTAGTGGAATTCAATGACGCGAAAGAGCATCAGCAACTAATTGATGCGTAGAAAGTGGAAACCACATGATGGCTCTCTTGGACTGAAATGGTTCCCCCAGTTTTGGGCCACTGGGCATTCAGGGAGCTCTGTCGTCATTGGCTTCTGCTCCTCAACCTTGTCTTTCATAAGATGAACGTATGTACTCATGTATTTCGGCTGCAAAGACGGGGGATGATCACGCATCGTATCTGATGCGGCGATCGCGACAGAGGTACTAAATCGTAACTCAAAATGGTTGAGACAGAGATGGATTTCGTAATATTGCGAAGCATCTACTATCATTCAATACAAATCACAACTGATCCTGACTTTTGAAGACGTAGATATGCCCATCTTTTGTCGCGGTGTCATTCCATCTCATTCATGGATCTAAGCGAGTTCGCTCAGACCGTCACTCCTCGAGAAATGGAGAGCCTAAGAAGCATTCATAGCACTCACAAAATCATGGGCTTTACGTTTTACTCAGTTCATAGCTTTTGGCGTAAGGTACCGGGGTCCTACCAGTTTCATTCAAAGTACAGATTCATCAAAATAACCAGGTCATATAGTCAGATTACGATTAGGTGCACGAGAAAATATAACAGAATATACGGTCACCACAGGAGAAACTAACTTTTTTCTTTTCTTTTTTTTAGTCGAAAGGAGAAACTAACTTCAAAATACACAGTTCGTATCGAGCATGGCCATGACTGCATTTTCCGCGATCAATGACTTGAACGGGTCCTTTGCTGACGATGATGCCGATCGAAGTTTTCCAGATTCTAGAACCACACCGGAAGGAGCTCTACGAAACATTGCTGGGATCTTCTAATTCTCCCGATACCAGTTTCATTCCATGATAGGAGGAAAAATCTATGACCCCATTAGAGGACAAAGCAAATGCAGGGAACATTGCCTATGTCATTCTGTACTATGTTACACGTAACATAAACTTAAATGTACCGAAAGCAAACCAGCGATAAACAATTTCCGGCTTGTATCGCAAGTGGACATATACATCAGAGGCAATTGCTAAGAACCAAAATCAAAAACCTCGAGGATGATGCACCGACAATAATATGTTAGAATAGTTAAATATTAAGTCGCGTAGAAATCTAAGAGCTTAATCTTTTAGAATAATCAGTGATAATCCCACCAAAATCTATCATGGTATTAGAGCTGAAGATCCTAAGTTCAAATCTTTACAAGCTCCATTTACTTTTCTAATTATATACTTCCACATTTTAGGCTTAAGTCAATGAGTAACTTACGTATGAGAAGTAGTGGGGATCACAATGTCATCATGTTTAAATCATGCATTGCTTATTACTAAGTGTGGAATTTAAACTCAGGATCTCTAAGCTATAATACCAGTATTTGATAGTCTTGGGCCTATGGGATGGTCTTGAGTTTCTCCCATCCCAAAAGCTAGCCTAAAGTGTAAGATTTTCCTTTATATTTATAAATTGACCATCAATCCCTTCCACAACTATGTAGAATAATCCTAATAATCTCTCCCTTACATATCGAAGCTCAACAACCCGTATCTTTTGTATGACTGTTGAATTCAGATTTATTGATAAGCCGGGTTCTAATATCGGTGTTGAGTAGTCTTGATTTTCTCTTACTCTAAAAGATAGCTTATAGGATGAAGCTTTTTCTCACACTTATAAATTAACCATTAATTCCTTTCACAATCAATACGAGATTACCTAAGCTATTAGATGAAACATAGTTTAATATTTATATATTCTAACACAATCCACCAGTCAAAACTTTTCGGGCCGCGACCGACCGTTTGCATCGCATGGGGCCAAATATTTCGGGGAGAATAGCTAAGTAGTAAGTACAAGGGAATACTACAAAATAGAGCAAGCTAAGGAGACCACTTATTACAGAGTCAGAGAGTAGGTGATGGACCCGTGACTGGGACTCAGGACCTGCAAGGTTATTAAGAAGATACAATAAAAGCTCAGATTCATTTGTTACCCCACGAGTTTGAAAGGCATTAATCTGAATGTACTTTAAAAATAATGGAAATTGATGCAAGCTAGACTATACTTGTGGAAGAAATAGTTCAAATCCGGTTCAACAGGTCACGTTTATCGGGAGTCCATGACACTTGTTATGTGTAAAGGTATAATATTCAACATCCTGATTACGCATAACACGATAAAAAGGATCGACTATTGCTGGAAAACTCATTAACAAAATCACAATTAATTCAGAGAAATTGATCTTCGTGCACCTTACCTGACTTTGTAAATACCATATCCGTTGATATATATTATTCAAACGTACTCAATGTGAATGAGAGAGAAAGTGACCACGAGTGGTTGACGGAACAACCACCTGGCCAAAAGCTTGAACCAAGGAATGACAAATACCAGCTCCCTCAACTACCGTGTGCACGGCATGTACCTGAGCCTGAAAAATGGTGTCTGCCATAGCACAGCCTACTTCTTGTCAGCGATTCACAAGTGTCCAGATTCAGAGTCTCCTCTGCACATAAGCGCGAATCCTCGTCCTCTAGGCAAATAATCCTAATCGGAGTATCAATTGCATTACATCTATTTCATCTTCTCCACTTCTCTGCGTTTCCCTAATGTCGACACCATAGAGTATTATCTAATCGATTCACATGCAAATTTCTGGAGTTTCCCCCGCAAGGAACTTCTCGGTTTTAATTTGCATATGTTCAGGACTGATTTCCTTGATATAATGGCAGAGGTGAAACAAGCAGATAATATTTGCACAGTAGTCATATTTCATGCAGGATCCATGTATATGCTGGTATCAACTGCGCATGCGTTTGTCTTTGTCACCATCGGGACAAAAGGATATCGAATCTCTTTATTTGAACTTTATGTTCAAGATGCACTTAACGGCCAATTTTGTGGAAAAAAGAAAAGGACAGATAAGAGGATCTGATATCACCGTCGGGAGTTGAACATCCATTAAAGCCGCCAAAATAGAAGAGAAATTTATTGAAGTATGCATGCCCACCTTCTTCCTACGGCTCAGTTAATCAAGAAATCGCATTCCCAGCAAATTGTCAAATCCGCTTTTCGCACCATGTGCTTCACTCTTACCGATGAATGGCCTGCAAGGAGATAATCTAAAGGGTATATACATCACAACAGAAATTTATATAGATAAACATACTCCTATGCGCTTGCATGTCATGACCACAGAGGGCACCGTAAGCTTAAACACCATTTAGCAACTGCGTCCGGTCCTTGTTCTCCATAAGTTAAATATAGGACCCACGATAGGGCAACATGATTTTTTCACAAGAAGCAAACATCATCTCATGTCATGACCACAAAGACACTGTAGAGGATCTGGTCTGGATATTTGAAATCATATAGTGAGTTGTGTCAACTCAATTCAGCCGGTCCAATCAGACACCTTATAGCTTATGTTCCATAAACCTCCATCAAGCATTAGGTTTGTGCAACATCATCAAATGGCTCATAGAACCAAACAATCTCATATTCCTCTTACATCATTTGCTCGTACATAAGACTGTTGTTGACTATGTGTTCCAGAACTAACCAGCATTAGGTTAACCAAGGACTAGGACATATAATGTTTGATGGCGATGTTGTGGGCAATTCTTACTTTCGTTTGGGAAAAAAAAGAAAAAATCCTATTTTAGCGCAGCATTAAAGAGCAAGGATATGGAAAAGATTTGCCTGAAAAAACAGAACTTTTCCTACTGACCGAGAGTGGCAACATCAAACATTAACATCTTAAATTGAAAGTTCTATAACAGCTTCACAGCCTGGGTGAAGAATCACCCATCAAGCGGCATGTAAGTTTAGGCATGGCTAGTAAGATGCCAATATGCACGGAAAATATCCACCTGATCAAAGGAAATTTGAGTACCCCAGCATTCAAGGTCAGATAAGTAAGAACCACGCATGTTCTGCAATGGGAAAGCAAGCAAATTCCTGACTTTCACAAAAGATTTGCATCATGCTAGATAACAAGAAAAGATAGAAAAAGTTGGATCACAGCATACCTAGTTCAGTGCAACCAAAGGGTTAAACCATCACCTACCATAAGGATAACAAGTGAGGGAGATTTCCCCAGAAAGTATGCTAAAATCTGCGCAATAACTCTAAGACACCAACCAACAGCGACAAGATAGATGAATGGACATCATCATTCTAGAATTTCAATGTATGACCCTATAAGCCCATATAATCAAACATAGACAAGAGAAAATGAATTCAAAACACTCGGGCCCCAACAAACAATTGAACGTAATCCTTTGTCTGGCTTTACTCAGGCCTTTCAAATCGTCCCAACTACATCATTCAATGTATTATTTAATACACTCAGGGAGACATACATTAAGAATCAAAATTTTCTACGGACAGCTTTATTTTCTTATGCAACTAAAACTAAAAGTAGAGCCGATGATTGTTGTACCTATGAATTTCCCAAAAAACCGAGCTTGCTTACATATCAATATCCACAGTTTTTTGCACAAGAACAAATACGATGACCCAAGCATTTAAGTCAACTTTCACTGGCACGACCTCACGAGATAGCAAGATTTGATCGAGCATGGAAGCATGACGACAGATATCAAGAATGGACGATATAAGTTTAAAGATATTAAGTTGACCTTATAAAAAATACCAAATTAATGAATTCTGAACAAAACGGAATTATCACAAAAGTTGAAAGGGCCGATAACACAGCTAATATGCCTTCACAGACACTCACTACCACTCTCATTTGATGTATGTTTTTTATCCCTCTCAATTAGCGACAGGTCATGTTGAATATGGAAATATGTATATTTTGGTGTAAAGTTGCACAAGAAATCTAGAAGAAGAGTCAATAGGGAAGCAAAACAGAGAAATAGAAGATAGAGGAGGAAGAAAAAATATTTGTGAAGAGGGAACTTGAAGTTCTCTTTACTATAATGCATTCAGAACATGAAACAATGGTTACACACTTGAGTTCACTAGAATGATCAGCAGATGAAATAGTAAAAACAGTTCATAAGCCAGATGCTCTACCTCTCTACAGCTCATTTCGTGCACTTCATTTCTCCCAGCTCAGATATCTCACTCGAAGTCAGCATAGACCACAATAATTCCCCATGACTATCTAAAAGAAATATCCTTGACAGACTGCAACAAATCTTCCTTGCAGTTTAAGGGCATTATAAATTTTGCGACGTGCTTGAGCAAACTACAATGATAGCAATGAATGTAAAGATAAAGAAAACCGGTTCTGCTTCAGGTACAAGCCTTTGTTCTATCATGCTTGATGTTGTGAGGATCAACCCACAAAATATTAACGTGCATAAACTCACCTGAGCTCACTTCCTCAACTCAAACAAATGGATCAGAATCCAAAACACAAAGAAACTCAAATTTAGGCCCAAAATGAAGCTCCTCAAAGCCCATAGTATTCAAGATCCTATCAATCTGCACAAATGGTCAACAAGACAATTGATTAGGTTGAAATACAGTACACAAAACATCCATTTTTTTTTTTTTTTTTTAACTAACAAAAGGAAACATCCACCGTATTATGTGACATTAACTTCTGCTGCAGTGGATTCTATTTACCCAGTAATAGCCCCTAGAAAACCAAAGTGCTCTAATGCAGAGCCCAAACTTGCCGGCAGTAAGGCATCACGGAACCAGAACAAATTGAATAGAATTGGATGGTTGTAATATCCATATATGTACTAGTCATGAACAAAATGAAGCCCACCGACTCGTTCACAGAGACGGTCTTATCCTCTGGTCAGTGCCGCTCCTGTTACCCACAAAGTCAGCATACTACCCTATCTCAGACTGTGTCGATTGTGGCCCATAAGGAAGAACCTTATTAGCTCAATTATCTACCTGGTAATGAAAGTGAAGTTTAGTGGTTATGGTTTTTAGTTGAAGCGAAGTTAGTCACTACAGATACTTCCTCCGTGATCATACAGATTGATAAGAACCTTGAGTTGGCTTATTCGACCACAAATTCAAAGATCGAAACATACATATTCCAGCATGCCAGTTCAATAATGCCAAGTCAACCAGACATCTAAATCTCTTAGGTGCAGAGCTCTTTAGAGTTATCAAAGAATCACGACTTTATAATAATCATCTAACCCGTGCAAATTCTCACAACAGTTGGAATAGAGAAATAAAAGAGCCAGACCAGGGACGATTTCAACATAACAATAGTTGAATACGTCCCTAATACTAACCTAGAATCAAAGATTATGAATGCCAAATTCTAATATACCAAACATCACAACATTCCCCCAGCTCGGTTACAGAAGCGTTCTTAATCTAGAAAACCTGTTTGCCGCCACACGGCATTGCGGACCTGACGCAGATCCCTGCCCTTGAGCGTCCGCCCGGCACCTTCGAGCACCGAGCAAGCGACGCTCTGCGAGCGGGACAACCGCCTCGCCACTATCTCGTGCGGCGGCAACATCTCCTCCCCATCAAAATCCTTTTCATCCTCGACATCGCCATTCTCGTCCTCGACTTCGACGAACTCGCGGTGCCTCCTCGCCATCAACACAGGCACGTTGACCGGCGCCGATTGGTGGTACTTCTCCGCCAACGAAAAAGAAGCCAGCGGAAATCTGTCCTGCGGGGGGCGCGGAATCGCGGGGATCATCCGCGACGACGAAATGGGCGCCGCCGCGAGGGACGAAGAAGGAGAGACCGAGGCCTTGCGGCCGAAGACGGAGCCAGCCTCGCGCTCGGGGAGCGCCGCGGCGAGTATCCCGAAGCCATCCGGCCGGCCGAAGGCGGAGTTCCTGTACGGCGGGTGGCGATCACGGGGGCGAGGAGACGCGGCGGCGGCGGCGACCTGGCCGCCGAGGTCGCCGCCGCGATGATGTTGTCGGAGGTCGGCGGCGGCGGCGGCGACGGCGGCGGCGGAGAAGTCGAAGGCGGAGAAGATGTCGTCCTCGGTGAGGAGGTCGTCGCCGTCGTCGGCGTCGGCGTCGGCGGCGGCGGCGGCGGCGTAGCTGGAGGAGGGGCTAGGGTTTTGGGGGAGAAGGTGTCGAGGAGGCGGTGGTGCGTGGCGGAGGAGGAGGAGGAGGAGGCGCGGAACCGGATCGGTCCTCCGACGTCCATGATCGAACCGGTCGAATCTGATTGGGGAATTCTTCTCACGCTTTTCGCGCACCTTCTTTACTGATCAGGAAGCGCGCCCGATGGAGAGAGTACAGAGCGCGGGTGAGATTCGCGACAGCGATGGAAGAAGCTACAAAGCTGTCGAATGGAGTCGCTTCGCTGAGAAAACCGAAGGGAGAGAGAGAGAGAGAGAGAGAGAGAGAGGGGGGGGGAGGGAGAAAAATGGACGGTGGAGATGATTGGGAGCCTTGGCCACGGATGGTCAGGATCGGTGCTGCTTTTGAAGCAGAAAATGCGCGTGCATCGGATGTAAATGCCGTCTACCCTCTGAAAAGTTAGATTTTTTTTTCTTTTTTAACTAACCCTGCTCTATTTCTACTTTTATAATTTTATCTTATCTCTTTATTAACGTAAGGGTCAAAATAGATAATCTTCTCTTCCCAAAAGAAAGTGAGAATTCAAACCGCCATCTCATCCTTTTGAGAATTAAACTCTAATGGTTTGTTAATTAAATAAAAGATCAGTATATTTTTTCTTTTTCTTTTTAAGAAAATGGGTAAAAACCAAAAATTATATATTTACTCTTCTAATAAAATATCATTCAATCCATTCCCTTAATGATAAAGGAAACAAACCTATTGATGACCTATATGATACATGATTATCACTCGCATGTTAAGTTGGATGATTTAATTTGTTAGCCAATTTGTATATACATTTCATTCCCTAAATTTATGGAGAATTTTTAACCTGTTGAAAATACTCGATTATACTTTCAATATGAGATGTCACCATCATGAAACAAAGTTGATTTCTAAAGCAATGACAACTTGCCAGTTCGCCTCCATAATAAGTTTGGTGATACCAAGGAAATTGCCAATTTCAAGCTTAAGAAAATGCCCCACGGTTCTGTTTTGAGTGAAGGACACGTTCCCATTATTTGCACAGTTCCAACAAGCCAATTACCTGAGTCATCGTGAATAAGTTTGCCTACTAAAGTCTTTACCAAAAAAAAAAAAAAAAAAAAAAAGTTTGCCTACTAAAGCTAAACCTTGGTGCCTTTAGAGGCCACGTTGGGGGTCTAACCCACAAGCTTATTTCTTTTCTCTCTTTCGACAGACAATTCATCTTACACTAATCAAGTATTACACTAATCGAGTAGATAGGATATCGTTGGCATATTCTAAGATCATATTCATAAATGTACTTAGAAAGAATAAAAAACCGTGTAGAATAATCTTTAATTCCTTCAATTTCCCGAACACCAACGGGTTACACCAAATACGAGGGGCCACTCATATTCTTTTATTGAGATTGTTGTAGCAGACGGATTTGCCAACAACCCCTTATGCAAATCAAGAGTAAAGAAATGGCCCCTTAAACTTGTAGGCAAAATCTTCCGCCAAATAACCTTTGCACACTAATAATCCAGGAGTAGTGTAAGGTGGTCTTAGGGGCAAGAAATGTAATAGAGATCCACTGTGATTTTATGATCAAACCTTTTGTGATTAGTAAGTAGACGCTGGTGTAAAACCAACCACATGAAACTTTTGATCCTTTGTGATTCATCCTATTTCAATAATAGGCTTTAAAGTTTATTTGTTGTTCCGGTGCGATTAATTCTTAAGCTTCCTTAACAGAGAAATTTCCACCGCTATTGCTACCCGAAAGCAGCAAACCATTATCATCACACTTTGTAGGTGGAAAGCTTGGACTAGAGTCTCAGCAAAATTGACTGAGGCAAGGTACCAACTAGATTGGTGAGGTTACATTGATCATGACAAACAAAATCAAGAACAACACAGTCAAGATCCTGAACAGGAGCAAATGGTAGAATCCAATAGTAAGGGGAACGATTCCATCGACCCAATCATCAGTCCAGAATCTAAATATTCTCCCATTGACCTCTCCCCATCTCGTAGCATTGACTACGTCACACCATACTTCACTAAGAGCTTTCCAAAGTAAAGTGTTGGCAGGAAGATTTGGAACAGAACCAGAGAGCAGTGCAAAAGCAGCGATATTCGTCTCCGATAAAAGTTATCGACAAGGCCCTTTTGGTTTCAAAACTAAGGACCAAGCAAGTTTGATAAGAAATGCTTGTTTTACTCGTACGTAACTTGCGAAACCCTGATTCTCCATAATTCTCCGGTTGGCAAAGTTTTTCCCATCAACATAGGTGAATTTTCTTTTTGTCATGAACATCGCCCCAAACAAAATTTCGACAATTATGTTCAACTGCTTTGCAACAGATTGAAACAAAGTTATTCTCCTTGCAAGAGTCAAATTTTCAGCTTTCATCCACTTAATTTACTAAGCACTATATCAAGAATAGGTTAGTAAGTTTTACGAGAAACTCGTTCATGGAGCAGAGGCACTCATAAATAATTGCCAAGATTACTTGCAAGAGGAAAGCCTCCTGCTGAACTAATATGGTGCATTTTGTGTCGAGGGACCTTCTTAGAACAAAAAAGTTTAGACTTTAGTGGCATTTACATTCAAAGATCAGTATTCATAAATGTTTTATGCAGCAGTTTTGAGACTCATAAAAATTCGATATTCAAATTTATTAGCCGATACTACAAGACATAAAATTCTCAAATGAAATACGAGAAACACAAAAGCCGGCAGTGTAAAATCAAACGTAATCAGAGAACAAGATAGCAAGACCATCATAGCAAGTCTTGAATTCAGTCTGAAGAGCCACGCTTCTGAATCGAAAGGGCTCTCGGGTCACGGCTCCACCGCGTCCAGCCTGTCCGGCCGATCCTCTGCTTATCTTTGGAAGTAGGCAGCTTACGAGCCGTGTTGATAGCTCTGCAGGATTGCCTCATCTCCCCAGGAGCGCCATTCTGGAGTGTGCCCAACTTGACCATTGCTTGGCCAAACCTAGTCGAGAAGTCAAGTCTGCCGGCGATCGCTCCCACAATGTCCTTGGTCTGCCTGTCCAGCGCAATCTCCTGATCGATCTGCAGAATCCCTCTACGGGCGAGTATCTGCTTGTAGAAGGAGTTGTCGACGATTGATGAGCTCAGAGGATCCTGGTCGAGATTGACAATGCTGTCGACGTTAGTCTGCTTGTTAGGGCACGTCGACCTTAGGGCGGAAGCCAAGGAAGGGTCCATGGTCGGGTCAGGTTTCCCGGTATTCTGGTAATTGTAAAGCCGGTCTTGAAAGAGCGAGCAGTGAGCAATGCCGATCGTGTGGCCACCTAGGACACAACCAGTAGCAGTTTTTTTCAAGAACAAATACTATACCAGACTACAACTTTCGAACTTATTTGCATGGATCTGGGTTTTCAATTGATCGGGGACGACAAGGCTGCATATATGTACCTAGAAGAAGGACCATGTCGGAAACGGTGAGTCCTTTCTGAGCGAATGCCGCGATGGAGTCATTGACGGAGATGGAGGGAGGGGGGAGATTGACGTTGGACGCGAGCGATACGAGCCCGTCTTTCCGTCCCGTTTCTACCCTGTACCGACCTCCTCCGCTCTGCCATATTTGAGCATGTGTCTCACGCGTACGTCATGAAATTTACTAAGCCAATGTGTATTTAAGTATAGCATATGAGAAGAGCAGAATGTCACTGGATTGAGACGCTTAGCGCATGCATCTTATCAAGAGTTATGTGGAAAATACGATTTAATTACCAGGGACACGGCATCTCTAGTTGCCATGACAATGATATCGGCGCAGGAAACAACCCCGGGGCATGTGGCCTCCACGGCAGCCTTTGCGGAGTCAATGACATCGTAGCCCTTGACACTCAAATTTGGCGGCGCAGTCTTCTCGCTCGATTTTCCGTCCAGAAGAATAGAGGCGTCACAGCCCTAATTATTTAGTCATTTTGACATTTCAACATACAAAACAAGCCGGTATTACACAACCCCATCCATCTACATAATTTCTTTATTAGTTCAATAGACTAGCTCTAAAGCACGTGCGTGGGAACCAAATTGAACATTTAAGTAGCTTTTCATGAAGTAATTTAGGCTAATTAGCTTACAGTGACGAAGCAATCATGAAACTGCATGCGCATGAGAGCGGGGGCGATGGTGGGGTCCTTGCTGAACCGGGCCGCCACGACACCGGCCACGATGGCCTCGACATCCGAGACCCCACATTTGCCATTGTAGAACCCGACCTGAAGAGCACCGTGGCAAGATCCGCTCAGGCTCGCCAACACGAGGCCGATCAGGGCCAGTCCCAAAGCAGCACCTGCTCGCAGCGTCGCCATCTTCTTCCTCAAGGCAGAGAAGGAAAACTCGCACCCGGACGGACTATGAAAAGATGGTAAGCTTGTGCGTTTGCGGATGCCGGATCATCGTGCTCTGGTTCGTTTTTATAGTGAAGTTAGCTGAAATGGGTGGTTGGCCATGGCGGACACGAAGAGAATGGGAGAGATGATGAGAACCATCGCCACCGACAAGAAGAAGAAGAAGGATGTTAATGCCCTGCACGTCGAGACCAACGCCGACGTGCATGGAGTCATCTATGGCTCCTGTCTTGTGTCCTCATCGACGATGACGTCACGTTTTCAGATACAATCTTATACCAATCCGTCAATAATCATTGTCGGTCTGATTACTAATCAGTGATTAGTGCTTAGATAATCATTTATTGTTGTTGATTTAGGCCTTTGTTGAGATTGATATTTTTTTTTTGGGTAAGGTTGTTGAGATTGATATTTTTTTTTTTGGTAAAGCTTGTTGAGATTGATATTAATGACCGTTGATTCTATCTTTCTCGATTGGGTATCTAAGAAACAGCGTGGACCATGAACCGTGCTCAGTGATCTTACATCAATTGCGTAGGATCGTGCAGTTGGTCAACGTTTGATTATTGAAATTAATCCTTTTGATACTCAAAATTAGGTGTCTGAAGTTTCACTTCTTATACCCCGACTTTTGTAGTGCCTGCGGGTGGACCTTTTTGTATAACCCAACACCTCAATATTGTAAGGAAAATCATTCAAATGATCCAATTCAGCGTTCTTCTTTAGCACTTTTGGGAAAATCTTCTGTACATCGATGATGAATGAATTCTTCAACCGGGGAAAGAAAAAGTTGTAATTCTATTACAATTTTAACAATTTAATTCTAAACCTTTTAATTTTACAGTTAAGTCCTAAACATTTCAGATTTAGCCAATTAAGTCAATTCGGTCACTTTTAACCAAAAATCACCGACATAGATAACTTTTAATAATATTTCATATTTTTTAATTTTAATTTTTTTTCCTTTTTTCCTTTTTTTTTTTTTTTTTTAAACCTTAGGCAGGCGAAGGCTAGTGACTCTTGCCTAGTTTGGGCAAGGGTCGCGACCCTCACCTATGGTCTCGCTAAACTAGGATTAGACCAAAAAAGGAAAATAATAATTAATTAATTAATTAAAAAATTTAAAATTATTAGTTTATTTTTTAAAATTATCCATGTTAGCATATGTAGGCTACAATTAGCTTAATGAACTCAATTGGCAAAACGTGAAAATGTTCATATTTTAATTAGCAAAATTGAAATGTTTATGATTGAATTAGCAAAGGTATAACAGATTTAAGACTTTTGTGACAATTTTTTCAAAGCGAGTTCACTTAACCGCATTTTTTAAATGTTTTTGTTAATCATAGTTAGTTCTAACCTATGTAGCACCGATACGGATACGCGACACGCGACACGACAAGACACGACACGCCGACACGTCATTTCTTAAAAATAGAGAATTTCGACACGTTCTGACACGTTATATATTAAATATATTTTTATATATAAGTACATAAATAAACAATAATAAAAATAAGCTAGAATTAATTTACACAAAAAATATTAAATAATATCATTCATTATTTTAATTTGTTGCAATAATACACAAAACTTAGAGGAGAAAAACATTGTTTAAAGAAAAATGCTGAAATGATATTTTTAAATTTATTTATTTATCATATATAGCATTTTTTATTACTTATTTCATAGTAAAAGACTTTAAAAAAATAATTCTAAAAAAAAAACTGAAAAAAAAAAATATTGACCCCATGCATGTATATTTATAGCAATTTTATTACTTCTTTTGTGTATATTTATATTTTGACTCCTCAAGTATTAGAAATTTTTAAAATTAACCTCGTGGATGTTGGAATCGTGTGTCGAAATTCTAGACTCGTGTGTCGGAAAGAGTTGACCATGTGTTGGATTTTTCGACACTCGTTGACCGTGTGTCGGAGCGTGTCGGGACATGTCGGAGCGTATCGAACACGTGTCGGAGTGTCGGACACGACACGAAGACTTCCGAAGAGTGTCCGTGCTACTTAGGTTCTAACATATTGATAACAAATTTCTGTAAGGACTAATTGATTCTAAAAAAGGCAACCGCCCATGATTGTTAAACTTTCATCTTGGAAGAATCATTCGAAAGTCTTCTTTTGGTCCTTGTGTCAATCTATCTAGTCATAATTAAATCAATCTTTAAATGAATTGGAAAGCATATTATTTCAAACTAGTTCCCTAAAACAGCGAAGTGCATTGTTCAATTTTCATAACCTGCACTCTTTACATTGGGGATTATGTTAATTTGTTTTATTCATTGCCAAGGCGTTGACACGAAGGCAAATTTTTTTTTTTAGGCACCGCGGATGTATGTTATACTTTCTCAATTTTTCTAATTATCCTCGAGAGCTTCATCTGCTTTAATGAAAATACCAAGTGAGATTCAATGAACAGTAGGGGCAAGCAATTCCAAATTCCATCCAGGTTTCACTTATAACGAAACATACCCGTCAGAATAGGCTCCTTAATTTTTGGAACTTGAAAACCACTCTACATATACACGAACTTGGAACCTACCCTATCATAGGTTCTTGGATTGCTTCCAAGATCTACTTAGGGCCCACATGTACTCTTAATTGAATGATTGAAATGAATTATCAAACCATCATTCACTACAATCTACTAATCACAATTTATAATTAGACAAAGAAAAATTATAAAATTATAATATTTTAATATTTTAATATTTAAACAATAAGCAATGTCTTAATCTAATAACTTAAATTTTTAGAATAATTGGTAATGATTTTATAAAATCTCATACGAAGATCGTAGCCGGAGGTTATGAGTTTGAATATTTCTAAACAAATTTGCCTCCTGAAGTAAATTTCCACACTTAATACTAAGTAAAAAGATCAAACTAAGTGTGAGGAGGGGTGTTTGAATATCTAAATAATAAATCACGTCTTCATAATAGTGCATATACGGTTCCTAATAGCTTTGGCATATTCCTCACATAAATCTAAATCATGTCCTTTGGAAGTATGTCTGGTGCTTATAAAAATATTTTAATAAAGAATATATTTTTTTCTCTGATTATGTTTGATTCTTTTTCCAACAATAGGTTGGTAAGTTTTGCGAGTAATTTGTTCATAGAGCACAGGCACTTCTAAATACTATCAAGATTAGTTGTAAGAGGAAAGCCTCCATCAAAATTAAGATGGAGCATTTTGTGTCGAGGGACGTTCTTAGTACAAAAAAAGTTAGAATTAATGACATGAGAAAGGCTTATGTAATTATTCTCAATTTATTATGAGAATAACAGTTTATTTTGAGTCACAAAAAATATATAATTAAAAATCATTGTGAGATCCTTTATTTTTAAAGAATTTGTGACACTTGATGTTATTTTCATAGTAGCCCAAAAACTATTATATTAGTGAAGCCTAATGACATTTATCTTCAAAGATCAGTATTCACAAATATTTTATGCAACTGTTTCAAGATCCATATAAAAATTTAATATCAATTATATTAGCCGACACCACATGACGTGGAATTCTCAAATGAAATATGAGAAACACAAAAGCCAAATGAGTACAAATTCAAACGTAATCAGGGAAAAAGATGGCAAGACAATAGCAAGTCTTGAATTCAGTCCGAAGATCCTCGCTTTGGAATTGAACGGGCTCTCAGGTTAACTCTCTGCTGCCTCTTGCCTGTCCTCTTCTCATCTTTGGAATTGGAAGTAGGCTGCTTACGAGCCGTGTTGATAGCTCTGCAAGATTGCCTTATCTCCCCCGGAGAGCCATTCTGGAGTGCGCCCAACTTGACCATGGCTTGGCCGAACCTAGCCGAGAAGTCGAACCCACCCGCGATCGCTCCCACAATGTCTTTGGTCTGCCCGTCCAGTGCGATCTCCTGATCGATCTGCAGTATCCCTCTACGGGCGCGTATCTGCTTGTAGAAGGAGTTGTCGACGATCGACGCACTCAGAGGGCCCTGGTCGAGATTGACAATGTTGTCGACATTAGTCTGAGGGTTAGGGCACGTCGACCTTAGGGTGGAAGCCAATGAAGGGTCCATGGTTGGGTCGGGTTTCCCGGTGTTCTGGAAATTGTACAGGCGGTCTTGGAAGAGCGAGCAGTGAGTAACGCCGATCGTGTGGCCACCTAGGACACCACCGAAAGCAGTTTTTTCAGGAACAAACACTTATACCACGCTACAACTTTCATACTTATTTACATGGATCTAGGCTATTCAACTGCCGCATATATGTACCTAGAAGAAGGACCATGTCGGAAACGTTGAGTCCCTTTTGAGCGAACGCCGCGATCGAGTCTTTGACGGAGATGGAGGGAGGGGGGAGATTGACGTTGGACGCGAGCGATACGAGCCCGTCTTTTCGTCCCGTTTCTACCTTGTACCGACCTCCTCCGCTCTGCAATATATGAGCATGTGTATATAAGTATAGCACATGAGGAGCAAAATGTCATTGGATCGAGACACTAGGTGTACACATCTTATCATGCATTATGCAGAAAGTAAGATTTAATTACCAAGGAGACGGCGTCCCTTGTGGCCATTACAATGATATCGGCACAGGAAACGACTCCGGGGCATACGGCCTCCACGGCAGCCTTCACTGCGTCAATGACATCGTAGCCTCTGACGCTAAAATTCGGCGGTGCGGTCTTCTCGCTCGATTTTCCATCCAGAAGAATGGAAGCGTCGCAACCCTAATTTTCATCGCATCAAAATGAAATGCGATTTTATTTATCTAGTCATCATAACATTTCTGTTAGAATGTTTAAAAAATAAACCACACATCCATCTAACAGCTTAAGCTTTTAGAACAGTTGGCAGTGGTTTTACAAAAATCTAACATGGTATCAAAGCAAGTAGGTCATGAGTTCAAATCTTCCAGACCTCTATTTGCCTCCCCAATTAAATTTCCACACTTAGTACTAGGCAAAAGACCAGACTAAGTGTGAGGGGGAGTGTTAGAATGTTTAAATAATAAACCACGCCTCCATCTAACAGCTTAAGCTTTTAGAACAGTTGGCAGTGGTTTCACAAAAATCTAACAATTTCAACATACAAAATGTGCTGGTATTAAACAATCCTGTCCATCTAAATAATTTCTTTATTAGTCAATAGACTAGTTCTAAAGCACCTGCGTGGGAACCGAATTAAATATTTAAGTAGCTGATTATGAAATAATTTAGGCTAATTAGCTTACAGTGACGAAGCAATCATGAAACTGCATGCGCATGAGAGCGGGGGCGATGGTAGGGTCTTTCCCGAACTGGGCCGCCACGACGCGAGCCACTATGGCCTCGACATCCGAGAACCTACATTTGCCATTGTAGAACCCAACCTGAAGCACGCCTTGGCAAGACCCGCTCAGGCTCGCCAAGACGAGGCCGATCAGGGCCAGTCCCAAAGCAGCACCTGCTCGCGCCGTCGTCATCTTCTTCCTTAAGACAGAGAAGGAAAGCTCGCAGCCGGACGGACTATGAAAAGATGGGGAGATTGTGTGTTTGCGGATGCCGAACGATCGTCCTCTGGCTCGTTTTTATAGTGAAGTTAGCCGAGATGCGTGGTTGGTCATGGCGGACATGAAGGGAGAGAGAGATGATGAGTGCCATTGTTACCGACAAGAAGAAGGAGGTTGGTAATGCTCTCCACGTCGAGACCAGCTACGACGTGCATGGAGTCATCAGGGGCTCATGTCTTCGTGTCCCTGCAATCGGCGATGACGTCACGTTTCAAGATGCAATCTTATACCAATACGTCAATAATCAAAGTCGGTCTGATTTGTGCTTAGATAATCATTTCTTGTTGATTTAGGCCTCTGTTGAGATTAAGGATAATGGCTGTTGCAGCAAAGTTGACTTGCTCATACTCTTTTATCTTTCTCAGTTGGGCATCTAAGAAATAGTTTGGACCACGAATCATCTTCCGATCTTAAATTAGTGCAACATCAGTTACCAAACAGTTGGTCAAAGTTTGATTAGTGTAATTAATTATTTTGACATTCAAAGTTATGTGTTTGAAGTTTTACTTCTGACACTCCGACTTTTGTAGCGTGTGCGGTTCAACCTTTTTGTACTACCAAACACCTTAGTGTTGGAATGAAAACCCTTCAAATGATCCAATCCAGCCCCTTTTGTTTTGTGTAAAATGTGACATTCCTTAAAAACATTTTCTGAGAAGTTATTTTTCAAGAAAATGACAATATTTTTCAATATTTGGTTGAAAACCAAAAATGAATTGAAAAATATTTCCCCGGTATGAAATTTTGATTTAATTTGTCTAAATAGATAAATATTATTCGTGGGCTATTAACTTGCATAAGGACAACCACGAAACCGTGTACAAACACTAGAGTCTTGGGGTCTGATGGCAATGGACCCCAACCTGGGCGCCAAGAATCAAGGCAAGGGCACGTGGGTCTATGGCCCGGCCTCAATGACCGAGGTCTAGGGTTTGGCCTCAATGAACATGGGCATGACCTTTGGGGACTTGAGGTTGGGAACTAGATCCCGTGCTTGGCCTCTGTGGACCAAGCCCGAGAGCAAGGCATTAGGCACAAACACCTAGGGTTCAAGCGTGGCCTCAATGGACCCAAAAGCGGGCACCTGGTCCCCAAGTTCTGCCTCGATGGACCCGAGTGAGGGCACTAGGGTCACAGCACAGCCTCAATAGGCTCAGGCCTTGGACTACTGCTCAAACACTGAAGACTTGATCTTGGATGCTGGGGCCCCAAGACTTAGCATTGGAAAGCGTAAAGTTTTGGGTTCATGCACTAATATAGTCATATTTTGGAGAATGATCTCCGATTTTTTAAAGAGAAAATTAATTTTCCTTAATTTAAGCATATATTTTTCCATTGACTTATTTTCCCAAGCAAATCAATCACCAAAAATGAGAAAAATATTTTCCGCAAAAGAAACAAAGCCTTGATGTATTGATAAGGGGCTCAAGTTTTAGGCTTCTAGAGTTTGGTACTTTTTTTAACACTTTGGGAAGATCTTTTATACATCGATTTGTACGAACTCATCCACAAGTGAACCCACTTAATCACACATTCTAATTTTTTTTTGTTAATCAAAATTGTTATTAGCATATTAGGTTGCATTTGGTAATATTTCTGTTCAAAAATTGTTCCAGCGGATAGAAATATTTGAACATAAACAAAAAAAAAAAAATTATTTCTATTCCAGGGAACAATTTTTGAATAGAAAAAAGTGTTTGGTAATTACACAAAATTTTTGTTCCTGAAATAGAAAAAAAAAATAAATACGTTTGGTAAACTTGTATAATTTTTTTGTTTCTTTTAATTTTTTAATATTTTTATTTTCTTTTTCCTTTTTATTTTTCTTTCTTTTTGGCTGGTTGACGAGGGTCGATGGCCTCGTCCAGCCACGGTGAGGCTCGCCCAACCACCACTAAGCAACACTGACCTGGCGGTGGCTAGGCGAGGCTCTTGACCTCATTGGATTTGGGCAAGCTCGAGCTCACTAGCTAAGGTGAGGTCGAGCCTTGTCGACCGACGCGAGGTTGGCCTTGCCGGTGGCTAGGCGAGCTCGGCCTCATTGGGGGTTGGCGACCAGCCAAAGAAAAAAGAAGAAGAAAAGAAAGAGAAGGAAAAAATAGGAGAGAGAAAAATTGTTTTTCGGAAGTGTTCCAAAAATAAGAAACAAGTTTTTCTTGTTTCTTATTTCCGTTCCAAATTTGTTTCCGGGAACAAAAAAATAAATAGATTTTTTGTTCTCGGGAACAAAAGTGTAAACAAACGCGTTTTTATTTTTATTTTTTGTTCCTCGGAACAAAAGAATAAAAATTGTGTTCCGAGGAACAGAAACAAATTGCAAACAAACAGGCTCTTAATACAAATTTTCTTGAACAACTCATTGGTTTAAAAAAGGCAACAATTGATAATTCTTAAATTTTCACCGCGCAAAAAAACATTAGAATCTCTTCTTTTTAGTGCTTATGTCAGTCCATCTAATCATAATTAAATCAATCTTTATGTGAATTAGAAAGCATATTGTTCTTATTTTATTCATTGCCGAAGTGTCAACACAAAGGTAATGCCTTGCATGAACAATTTATCCATGTTTTGTATATTTGAGAGGATGAGAGGTTATATTTTTCGCAAACACGAATAGATAAGGCCACTTGTGTAAAAACTTCTTTTATTTCGACAGTAAATGCTGTATTTTTTTTCAAAATATTTATTTGTTTAAGCAACCACCCGCCATGGTGGCTTAGCTGGATAGGCGCTAAACTTTCATCGAGGAAGTCTAGTGTTCGAAGTTCATTGTAAGAAGGCTGGTTTTGAGACACTTGATGACTTATCCGGTGGCACGTGTGTGGTAGCTAGCACATGTTGCCCTCAGTGGTTTACCTCCCATTTGTCGGTCGTGCGGGTTTCCCTGGGTCACCGAAAATATATATATATATTTAAGCAACCGAACCCTTCCAAAAGAAGTACATCCTTTGATGCATGATTAGGTTTGAGTGAGGATTATGCAAAAGCTATTAGGGAGCGTGTATGCAATATTTCATTGAATCTCACTTGGTACTTTCATAAGAGCAATTGAAGCTCCCAAAAATGATTTGAAAAAGGGTAAAAATCACCAAAAACTTTAAATCATGCTTACCATGACATATTTACTCTAAATTCTTTTTATGACATATTTACCTTGAACTTTTTCTTGTAATAGAAAAAACCCTAAATTTTTACTTGTGTGACATATTTATTTCAAAAATTTGGTGTCATGGAAAAAGTTTGGGATAAATGTATCATGCTGGTACAAGTTCAAAATTTTCAATATCAAAAGAAATAGGGTAAATATACCACAGCGCACAAAGTTTAACATTTTTTTTTTTGTGACTTTTTTCCTTTAGAAAATGAGTAGTTATAACATACATTGGCTAGTTATGATATTAAAAAAAAAAAGGTTTTGCATGAGCAACTTTATATAAAATTGATCAAAAAATAGATAGCCATAGATCTTCTAATATAAATGAAATCCCTTATGTTAAACATTGCATATTCACCTTTGATTATCGTTTAAACTTCGGAAGAATTACTAAAAAAGTTCTAAACCTTTTGTAGTTGTGCCAATTCAGTCATAAACTCTTTTTTTTTTTTTTTTTTTTACTAATTGAGTTCTAAACCTTATATAGTTGTACCGGTTTAGTCATTCCGACCAAAATTGGTCGATCGCCGTTGACGTGGCCGCCGACCGGTGCTAGCGACAAATTTTTTAATAATGTTTTATTTTTTTCGAATTATTTTATTAATTTTTAAATCTTTTTTACATTTCTCTCTCTCTCTCTCTCTCTCTCTCTCTCTTTCTCTTTTTCCCTCCCTCCTCCTCCCTTCTTCTTCCTTTGACTTCGGCAACTAGCTAGCCCTTACTCGTCGTCGGACTAAGGCGGCTAGGCAAGGGCGGGGCAGCCCTCGCTAGATCCGACAAGGGAGTCCTCGCCTAGCAACACTCCCTCACTGAATATGGTGAGGGCTTGCCCTGCCATCACTTGATTTGGCAAGTGTGGGCTAGTCCGAGCGGAGTGCACGGACTAGCTAGTTGGGTTGGCGAGCTACTTGCCGTACGTAGGCGGGGACACAGAGCCCCACCATCGACTACTGCACGAGGTTGAAGGCAGTGTTGTAGAAGAGTAAGAAGTGCCTGTGCATCCTCATCAAGGATTGCAACGAACCCAACCTCGGCCTCAAGATCAATGCCACCCTCGCCCTCAGCCTCTCCTCTAAGTGTGGCGCCCACACTCGCCAGATCGAGCAATGGCAAGGTCTCACTTACCTAGAGGTGTTAAATAGATCCACAATCCATTTATGGACCCATTTAAGAATAAATGGGTCGTTAATGGGTCATGTTTATTTCTCATGGCACCCATTAATGGGTATTACAAATGGGTATGTTATGTACCCATTTAAGACCCATTCCCAACCCATTGAAGATAACCCAGAAGAAACCCACGAGGGAGAAACCCACGGGGCCACGACCCACGAGTCTACCCCTTTTCGCTTTCTATTCGCCACCACCCACCACTTCCATCGCTCGTCGCCGATCGCCGCCGCCTATCGTCTCTTCGTCGCGTCTCGCCGCCGCCCATCGTCGCCTGGTCGCGGTGTCGCTCGTCCTCCGGTCAGCGGTCAGTCTCGCTTCGTCCGAATCGTTGCGGAAGGAAAGAGAGAGAGGGAGGCACGAGGGCACGAATCGGGTCGCGGGAGATGGGAGGGCAAGAGGAGGTGAAGCACCTCAAAGAGTGCTCGGTCTCCAAGTCAGTAGCTTCTCCTTCTTTTCCCCTTTCTCTCTTCTATCCGACCGTGCTGATTTGCTCGTCGATAGAATGCTTTTTTCGGCTGGGCTTGTGCTTCCGTGATGCATTATTGGATTGATGCGTGATGGGCATTCGCGCGAATTGTCGTTGAGCTTGGACTCGTTAGAGAATTCGACTGCTGAAGGGGAGATCGATTGTGGGTCGAGCTCAAAATGATAGCTTTTTTGTTACCCTCCTGCGTGAAATAGAGAATCGCTTTTCGTTGCTTCAGTTCGCTTGGTCTAGCAGTTTTCTGCGGATGGTTTTTAGCTTGTAATAGTCCCACTATGCGGCTGATGTGTTCATGGCATCGGGCGTGTTTTCTTTCCCTCTTTTCTTTTTGTTCTATGTACAGCCTGCTAACTCGATAATCATATGCTCTTTCTTGATTCAGCACAATTTGACTTGTTACTGAGAATTCTAGAGTATTTTCTCACATGATACCGGCATTGTTAGGGGATAGTGTCAGCAATTTTTTAGCATATAACCAAGAGGAGAAAGCTTCTGCAAAGCAGCAAATGGTTTGTTGCATCTTGTGGTTATGCACGGGAGCCATTGCTTTTCATAGTTCATAGGTTTGTCAAATGCGTTCCTCTCATAGGTTGAATTGAGATTTCTCAGCCATGAGACAGCCTCCATTTCATGTTTGATATTTCGAGTTTATTTGCTTATGAGGTGGACCCTGTAGAGTTTTGCTCTTGCTGGTTTCGGAATTACTTTAACAGGAATCATTGCGATGCCCCATGTCTGTGTGTTCATAATTTTGAAATTCTGTTTCTGTATGTGCATAAGTAACTTTTTGGTGCACTAGTTTTGTAAGAAACTTTTTGGTGCACTAGCTTTGGATGAGCAATACTTGTTGTATTCTCATTTTAAATCTGGCAACTGATAGAGATAGTGTCTTTAATTGATGATCCTGGTATTTTATGGAATTTTTTTGTGCTCGAGTGCCATGTTTTTCTCATTTTTGCAATGTCATGAGATGGTGAAATTGGTTGTTTGTGACAGGTGCACTTTATAAGGCAGCAGCTGGGCCAAGATCGGCAGCAATTGCGGGGGCGATCGGAGGGATTGCAGCAGTAGCGGCAGTCGCTGGAAAGCAGGCAGTGAAAAGATATGTGCCAATATGAGACATGAGGAATTTGGCGATTGTGTCCAGATTATGTTTTTCTGGTTGGATTTGCAACAGTTAAATTCATAAAATCAATGGTTACATGGTGGATGTATCCAATCTGCTGACTTGACCATTCATTGAGGGTGCTCACTAATCAATGGAAATTTTGGGAACTTGATTGTGACTTTGAATTTGTATACTTGTTCAGTTGTCTTGAATAAATAAAAATTGAAGTAAGCATCCCAGATGCATATTCTTTTGGTCTTGTGCCATGAATTGAATTTCAAGAGGGTATGGACTGTTGATAAAAACATTATTTGGTATCTCATATGCAAGTTGCTTTACCTTTTTGATCCTTGAGACATTGTTCAGATGGATTTGGCAATGGTCTTGTCCCTCTTTTATCAGAAACTGGTGTTGTAACTGTCTTCAGATGAAAAGGAAAAGAAAGAAAAGAGAAAAAACAAATTTTTGAAAATTATAAAAAAAATTGAAAAATTATTAATTAGATTTGTATTGCTTGAAAGTATTTTAGTAATATAATCTTAAAAAAAAATATAAGAATAAGTTTTCCTAAATTTAGTTAAATATGAAAATATTTTATTAATTGGGTCGGGTTGGGTATGGGTTAGGTATGGGTCGAAAAATTTGCATTAAGTATAAATGGATCATAAATGGGTTAATGGGTCAATTTGGATCGGACCATTAATGACCCAACCCAAACCCGACCCGACTCACCCATTTAACACCTCTACCCTTACCGAATCGGTGAGGGCTTGCCTTGCCCAACTGCCTCGCCTAACGACCTGAGGCTGGTCGGTCAGCGAAGCCAAAGGAAGAAGGAGGGAGGAGGAGGGAGGGAAAAAAAAAAAAAGAGAGAAAAAATGTAAAAAAGATTTAAAAATTAATAAAATAATTCAAAAAGATAAAATATTATTAAAAAAAAAAATTGTTGCTTGTGCCAACCGGTGGCCACATTAACGTTGGCCATTCAATTTTGGCCTGAATGACTTAATTGGCACAATATAAAATGTTTAGGACTTAATTGGTTAACAAAAAAAAATTTATGATTGAATTAATATAACTATAATTTGGGACTTTTTTTTTATAATTCTCCCTTTAAATTTCGTACCAAACATTGCATGTTCACCTTCGATTATCATCATTTAGATTTCCTACCAAACAAATCCTGCATTAATTAATGGGAAAGTCCGACAGGAGCTGCAAATTTCTTAACTAAAAAGGTTTCCCCCAACATCATCAAATTTCCCACCAAAAACCTCTCTTATTCTCTCTTATTCGTCTCTCTCTCTCTCTCCTACTTTTTCTCTTTTTTTATGGTCAGTCTCTCTCTCCTACTTTGCTTCCTCATCCCTCAAAAGCCAAATCAAAGCTTTTTAGCTCACTTTTCTCCACAAAACGCGCAGCGAAGACGGAAAACCGAAAAGGAACTTCGGTTGATGATGATGAGAATTCTCAAGTGCCTCTCGGACGACCTTTACTTCCACCCAACTCAACGTAAAGGTCGAACCTTTCTTCCCCAAGACACAACCTTTTCCATCATCTTGTCGCTGTAAGCGCATGAAAGCCGCGCAGCACGCTCTCGCTCGTACTTCGCCATGTGCCCATTTCGTAATTTCCTGAAAGAAGATCGGTCCTTCTCGTTGCCGGCCGTGACGGAGGTCCTCCGCTTCGCTTCGTGTCCACGCACTGACCCTTCGGCTTCCTTGTCCTGTGCACCGGCTGCGAATGATGATGATGCTGAGGAGGAGGAGGAGGAGGAGGAGGAGGAGGACGTCGAGAGCGAGGGAGAGAACGGAGAGCAGCAGCAGCCGCAGTTGTCCGTGTTGGCAGTGTTGGTGGGGATCTTTAGGAAGTCTTTGGTGGCTTGCAAGTGCGAAGTGAGCGAAGAGCTATGTGGCATGGAGATTGGTGAGCCCACTAGAGTCCGCCACGTTGCGCACGTTACATTCGACAGGTTCGATGGGTTCTTGGGCTTGCCCGTGGAGTTTGAACCTGAAGTGCCCAGGATAGCCCCCAGTGCAAGGTACATTACTGTTTTTGCACTCTTGACTGTCTTTGGTTGGAGATGTTGGGTTTGGCTGGTGTTTGTGGCAATGTTTCAGCGTTCAGAGACTTTGGGGCTTGGAATTTGTGAGGTTGAGTTCCTGATGGTGTGATTTGGTTTCTTATGCTAGTCCTATGGATGAGAATGAGATTTTGTAGAATCTTATACTGGTTTGGATCAAGAGTGTCAGGTGACTAAAATGGAATTGTATTAGTTCTGAATTGTGATCTTGCAATGACGTGTCGAGTCATTCGAGTGTTGGGTCAAATGAAATTCCAGGTAGAGAATCTGTGCAAATGAAAGAAATTTCTGTGTTCTTGTAATGATTCATTCCTGAGGTCAGCTCACTACGTATTTATTTAAATATATTTCAGTTACTCAAAAACATCCGAATCCCAGTAGTTGAGTAGTGTAAGGCCAATCATATGACAAAAAGTGGCGTCTTGTGCTCATCAGATTATGTCTTATTACAAGAAATGCAATGCTAGCTAAACTGTTCCTATTGCACAACAAATTGAAGTTCTTCTCCTTATAGCTTACAATAGTAACTCGATATCATTGGCTAACACCTTTTTGGTTGTATTTCTGTAAAAGTTTGGAATGTATCTCATTTGCTGTAGCACCATCTTTTTGTTGATTTTGTTGTTTAAACCTTGCCAACGCAGTACACATGTTTTTGGAGTCTCAACGGAGTCCATGCAGCTATCACAAGACTCCAGAGGTAACAGCATTCCCACCGTACTCTTGCTTATGCAAAGACGATTGTATACACAAGGAGGATTACAGGTATGTAATTATTTTTTTTTTATATTTATTTGACTTTGGAAAAGAAGTAAGGAATATGAAGTAAAGGCTTTTCATGATTGCTCGTGACTTTGGCTTTGGAGAAGCACGATGCTTTTCTAGCACTAACCAAAGTGGACATCTGTTCCAGAGTTGTTTGACTTCTTTATTTATTCGTGCAGGCAGAAGGGATATTCAGAATTAATGCAGAAAATAGTCAAGAAGAGTATGTGAGGGACCAGTTAAACAGGGGAAATATGCCAGAAGGTATTGATGTGCATTGCCTGGCTGGATTAATCAAGGTACTATAATCAGCTTGGTTGATCATCTGTATTTAGGTCTCCAGTTGACTGTATGTTAGCTTTCTCTTTGAAGCTACGACACTGCTAAGCCATGCCATTAATGCCCACCTTTGAGGGCCAGTATAGATGGCACGAATTATTAATAGAGAGCCTGAAATGATATATAGCTTATTTTGGAATTCCAAGAGCTGTATAAGTAACAGCATGAACCCTGATGTTATGCACGGCATCTGCAATTAAGTTGGCAAACTGTCAAAAGCAACATCATATTGCAGTTCAATCTTCAATGAGTAACATCGTGTTGATGGATTGTTGGATGACTCTACCAGCTGGACCAGCTGCCTTTCGCATGTTTCTGATGGAATTTACTTAGGCCAATCATAAGTTTTGGAACAGTATGGCATGTGCACATAGAGAAACTTAAATCCCTGGTGTCATTGATTCATGGCTACTGGATATATCTCATACCACATGACCTTGAAACTATTTGTATAGAAAATTATGTTTTTTTTTTTTTTCAAGTTAAATGCCATGTGTGTATTCTATTCGAGCCTGTGTTCTATCATTTTTTGGTTCATTAGGTGGAGGTCCTCTTTTTGGTGGAAGCAAGATGACATTTCTAATATGAACTAAAATATCATTGCTTCCTTTTTTGACTGGATCTCCTTATCAGATTTTCGCTCTCTTTCCCTTTCTAGATGGACTTTGCTGAGTGTTAATTCATTCTTGTAAAATAAAATTTATTTAGGCATGGTTTAGAGAACTCCCACGAGGTGTTCTGGATTCTCTGTCGCCTGAGCAAGTGATGCAGTGCCAGACTGAAGAAGATTGTGCTGAGCTTTTGAGGCTTCTACCACCAACAGAAGCTGCTCTATTAGACTGGGCAATTAACCTGATGTGCGATATTGCCCAGATGGAACATATAAACAAAATGAATGCACGCAATATCGCCATGGTTTTTGCCCCAAATATGACTCAGGTAAGGCTTGTGTGGTACACCTGAAGATTTTTCAACTCATTTCTAGGAAGATGAACCACATTGAGCCCTTATTTTCCTATGGATATATCCTACTAATGTTAATTCATTTCAAAAGCCTCCTAAACAAACGAATCTTAAAGTTTTTTCCAGCAGAAGTATACTTAAATTGCTCCTGATAGAACAGTTTAAACAGAATGCCATAGCTTTTCCTTTTCTCCTTTTCCTTTGGCCAGAATGCCATCAATTAGTTATTGTATTGTTTTTCACTTTTCCTCTATGATAATACAGGTCTTCCAAACTCTAGCCATGTAAAAAGCTTTCTTCATGTAGATATAGTCTGCAATAACCTTTAATTGTTCAAAATCATTGCAGATGGCAGATCCCTTGACTGCGTTAATGTATGCTGTTCAAGTAATGAACTTCCTTAAAACACTTATCATGAGGATGCTGCGAGAAAGGGAGAATTCCAATTTAGAGTCACCTCCAACTACCTATACAGAGCCTCCTGATGATAATGGACACCAGAGTCCACAGATTGGCATTGAATTTACTCCACCAGCAATTGAAGTTTCTGTCAGCTCTGACAAGAATGACGACCCAGTAGGAGAAGGAGCTCGAAGATACGAAATCAAAGCTGATAATTTTGATGGTCTTAATGCGAGAGCTCGAGTGAGCAAAGGGAAATTCGGACTTTGCCAAACCAGTAAATCAAATATTAAAAGTTTTAATAGAGAAATATATGTGCGGGAGCCTGCAGTTCAGGTATCAGGTCCTGTTGAGAAGACTGGAGGAATCAGCACTTTGAGCAGGATAAATTCAAGGGTAGAATGGATAGAAGCCTGGCGATGATGGAAGCTACCAAGTCACCAAGCCTGCAGAGATTTAACTGATGAGTACATTATCTGTTTAGGTCGAGGTTTGTGAAGGTTGGTTTTCCTTATAAATCATGTCTATCTTTTCATGATTGGTGCTTGCTTGCTAATACTCTTCATTAGAAGATGCTAATGATGGATCCTGCATAACAACTGGTTTGTACTCTCCTTTTATTATCGTTTTTCCTTTTGCTAAACTGGGTTGTTGGCTTTGGATGTTATGAATAGCTTGTGTTTGGATTCATCTAACATAGTTTCTTCTGCTTCTTGTTCCATCTGCAAATAATCTCATATTCTACACTGGCATTTAATTCATTGGATCATGGTTATGATCGCGACTTAGGTGTCATTATTTTCTTGCTTCAGTCTTCTTTAATGCTTTGTCCTTTGAAATATGTGAGAGCCGTTCACATCGTCTGCACGAAGGATCTCTTCTTTGGGCATGTCAAAAATGTTCTAATTGCTAGGCATGTTATTAAGTTAAACCTGAACTTCCTAAAAATGTGATGCACAGGACTTTGGAAAGAAGGATATTTGGCATATCTCCCTTTGTGTCCCCCGCAGTGACAAGTATAACACGCCAATGGCACATGATGGGTGCTTGGCTGTGAATCTCTCCCCTATAAGATCCTCACAATCACGTACCAGATAAAAGAGCACAATGTTCTGGAAAAAGGAAAAAGGACATTGCCGAGAAAAGATCACTCAGCATGCGCAGATTCCAGAATAATTCTAGGGATCTTCCTTTTTCCTATTGTCACGGATGGTGACATCAGTCTGTAATCTAGGCAATGTATCTGAATAATGACGGTCGAGACCCTGATCCCAGATCCCTTTTGGGTGAGGGCGGTGAGATTATGGACAACTGAAATGACAATGTTGTCGCCGAAGGTCAATGAGACAAGATCTTTTTGTGGCACCTATAAAAGCGCGTCCCAGATCAGGAAGTGCATGAACAGTAGGAGCTGGAGAGAGATAATGAGAGTGAGTGTGCGAGTCTTTGGTGGCCATTGGTTTTCCACGCAACCACGTGAATGGTCTAGGAAGCACCATGGCATGCAGCCCACGTGGCTTGTTGTCACTGGGATCAATTGAAACTCCAATTATTATTTTTTTTTTTTTTGTCGTCCTCTTTATATCTAAATACACTCACTCTTGGAAACTTTGTCCGCTTTCAGGCGTGGACATCAAACCCACTCCCGAAACTTACGCGTCTCCACCCCATCCTCCTCCTCGAGGGGGTGGGGGTTTGAACCCCTCACCTTCCCCTTCATTTTAATCGTCAGTAGAGAAAAGAAAGAAAATCTTATTCTCAGGACGGGTGTAATCTTATCTTCATCAGTTGAATATCTGAATTCTTGGGACATGTGAATCCCTGGAGCCGGAAAATAGAGCCAATCATCTGGATTCAATGGTATCGAACCCGCAAAACGATATGAAATCAGCCAAAATTATCTCTTGATCCGATTCACTCACGAGACTCGAAAAAAGGGGCGGGAAGAGACGATATGGACCGACCAATGACTATCGTCCCTATTCCACCGTTATCCGGTGCCACGATGGATGAGCACTTGACCAGGCCAGAGTACCCATCCAAGAAAGTAGGATGACCAGTAATCCTGAACGCGAAAGCTCTCCAAAAATCACAGACGCACAAGGCTGACTCTCGATTCACAGCCACAACCACAACCACAACCACAACCACCCACCCGTCCCTATTCCCCTGCTCAAAATCAGCACCACCCCAATTAATAACTCCACACCACCCCCACCTTTGATCTTTTCAACCCCCTCGCCCACGCAAAAAGATCAATATCGCAAACCCGTGCTGCAGCTCCAACCCTTTCTCTTTTTTTTTTTTTTTTTTTTTTGGTAAAGTCCAACCCTTTCTCTTTCCACCCTTCAACAACCCAAAAATTTTCCTTCTTTTTCTCTCACTGCGAAACCCTCAAAGAGAGAGAGACAGAGAGAGAGCTTGAGACTTGGAGGGCTAAATTAGGAACCACTTCTCTACACAGCTATGGCTGCCTGTGGGAGCCTCCAACACATCTTCGACAGCACATTACCTGATAGCCCGTCTATTCTCGAATCTCTTTCCTCATGGAAGAACCACCACCACCGCCATCATCATCAAAATCATGCCTTCGCACAGCAACAATGACGGCGGCAAGCGCGACCCCATTGATCACCAATCCTCCTTCACTGAGATATTCGGCGAACTTCACTTCAACGATCAAGATCCTGAACCGTTGCCGCGGTTGATGATGGAGTTGCAGAACAATGGCAATGGCAACGGCAACGGCGGGGAGAACGCAAAGAGCCCTTCTTCAATGAGCTCTCAGGGCGGCAGCGGACATGGACACCACAAGAGCAGCGAGAGCTTCTCGTCGATGAAATCGGAGAGCCTACAGCTGTGTACGGAGGGGCTAGGGTTCGAGAGCTTTGGCGAAGTGGAGGACTACAAGCTGGCCGAGGCGTCGCAGCCCAAGGAAGAGAAAGAAAGCGCCGGCACCGGTATGACTAGGAGGAACATTTACTCGGGTTCATCGTCGTTCAAGCATCGTCCTCAGTATAATCCCCATAATCATCATCATCGCCTCCGCGAGTTTCGGCGGTCGAGGTCGATAGGGAGTGGGTTCCCGCCCCCGATATCGAGCTTGAGCATGAACGGGAAGCCCTGGGTGTGCTTCAAGTCGTATCGCAACGACGGGCGATTCGTGTTGAAGGAGATTAGGTTCCCGACGCAGGAGTTCCTTCATGCGTCGAGGGAAGGCGGGCGTCTGACGTTGCAGTTCGTCCATCCAGGCGACGACATCGAGGAAGACGAAGGGTGTCCTGAAGGCGATGAAGAAGACGACCAAGATGGAGAGGGAGAAGATGGAGGGCACGGCGAGAGCGGCTCCGGCGACGTTAAACACGACGAGGAGGAGGAGCGCGAGAAAGCATGCAGGGGGATGTCGGTCTTGGTGGTATTTCATGATGAATCAGTATAAAAGATGATGTGTTCTTTAGTCTCTCTTTTCTTTGTTCTTTCTTGGGCCCGGTTGTAGTTCAAAGTCTTGAAGATTACCCATCTGGGAAAACGAAAACGGAAAGCCAGGAGAATGCTAAAACTTTGGCCTCTTGCCAGATCCTGCCAAGTTTTGAATAACCCTTCATTTTCTCCTTGGTTTCTGATTTTCTCTGTGAGTTCTCTCTCTTCCTCTCTACTGATCAATCTTTACCCATGTGAAAGTCTGGATTGGCGAAACGCTGTCCGACAATAAATGAAGGTTTGCGCTCCCATTGACGAAGAAGAAGAAAGACGAAGAAACGAGGGAGATTCGATGGTTCCTACCCAATAATTCACAGAGAGAAATTCTAGAACACTCTGCTTTCGCTGCTGTTAACGTCGAGGGACCTATTTTAGAAGTGCGGGCGTGTGAACAATCGGCCATAATAATGTCAGGAAAACGATGATGAACGCCATGCAACAAGTCGTGATCAAATGACGGGGACGCCGAGGAATCTCCACGCTAGTCAGTAATTCAAGGTCCAAGCCGAAAGGGAATTATTCCTGGATCCGTGGGCTACGGTTGCCAAGAATCAGATTTCGCGGGAACCGTAGTGGCCCTGCTCATACGTTGAACTTGAAGCAAAGGTTTCTGAATCGAATGGAGGAACACATCCCCATCAAGATTGGAAAAAATCTCTGCTTTCTATCTTTTGGGCGAGACCCATCTGCTCGTTTTGACTCGATATGGACGGAACTCCAGGGCCCAGACAAAGTGGCAAAATCCAGAGGCCAAACTCGTTTCTTAGAATGCAAAGGCGAAAAGGAATTCTAACAGAAGCCTCCCCCCCACCATCATGAAGTTTGCTTCTTGCTGACCTCCTGCGATTGATGGACCCTTTTGCGGGCTTCAATTTTTCTGTGCTTTTTCCCCCACCCCCTCGCTCTTTTTTCTGGTCCACAATGGAAGTAAACGAACGAACAGGAATTCACATGCAAAAAAGGGAGTAGGACATTGGCAGCGTGGCTTTTTCTAGATTGTCTTTGAAAAGAGATCGTGAATTTTTTTCTTTCTGGGGAGAAATTTCCAAGAAACTCAGCAGACTCTGGTGACATCTTATCTACAACATAGGATAGAGGAAGGAGAGTAGCCTTCAACGACAGGTGTTGACAATGTCCAGTCATTTATCATACCGTAGCTGGGTATTGGAGCAACATTATCTATTGATAAAAACCCTAACTTTAAGTCCTTTTTTTTAAATTGAATCGGTTGTGAAATAAAATATCACGACTTATTTATCTAGAAAACAGCCGTTGCAACGTGAATTTTCCCTAGATACATCTATTCAATGAAATTCTGGATTTATTCCGAATATATAAATTATGCTAAAGTTGAAATAAAAGCCCATTTCATCTTTCATGCATCGATCTTTTCCACATTGGTGAAAGTGAGTGTTGAAGGAAAATTAGTAAAAGAAAACGAGCAGTGGACATTTTTATGATTAGCTCGTTAGTGACTTATTAGTACTTTTTTAGAATGACTAAAATTCTTTAACGGTCTGCAAATTTTTGATTTTTGCATTACTTATGAACTTTTATTAATATATAACTAACTAGCTCTTTTATTTCACAAGTATTGTATGAAATAACCGACCTAAAATTAGAGTGACTTACTAATTTTTTTATTGGATTAAATTGCAGATTTGAGTTACTTACCAATAATTGATTTTCTTTTAATTTGCCAACTTTTATTTATCTTGATTAGCAAACTCTTCCAATTACAAACTTGATTACCAACGTGAATTGGTGTGATTCACCGATTTTTTCTTTCATTAAATTATCATTTACTAAAATTACCATCAATTTTGTCTTTTTAAGTTTTTTTATTTTTTGGTTAGTCATATTTTACTCCCATCCTAATTCTTACTCTTAGATTTTTGCCCAACTTTTTTTGCGGGACATAGGAATCGAAACCCACATTTGAAACTAAATTATCTCCCACCGAAAGTAGGAATTCGACCTCCCATCTCCCCCTTTCATGTTGAAATAGTGGTCACTGGGATTTGTTTTTTTAAATTATGGATTGATGTTTGCTTTTTTATATTTTGGGATAAGTGCATTGGAAGTCCTAAAACTTATCATGAAAATGCAATTAAGTCCTAAAACTTTCAAAAAGTGCAATTAAGTCCTAAAACTTGTTACAAAGTGCAATTAAGTCCTAAAACTTTCAAAAGTGTAATCAAGTCCTAAAACTTATCAAAATGGTTCAATCTAAGTCCTTCCATTGATTGCACTTTTAGAAAGTTTTAGGACTTAGTTGCACTTTTTGAGATAAGTTTTAGGACTTGGTTGCACTTTTTCGGATGTTTTTGGACTTTATCAACCTTTTGAAAGTTTTAGGACTTTATTGAACTTTCGTAATAAATTTTAGGACTTAATTGCACTTTTTGAAAGTTTTAGGACTTAATTGTATTTTCATGATAAGTTTTAGAACTTCTAATACACTTATCCCTTATATTCTTTTATCGTTTACAAACTTTTATTCACATTTCTTGATAACACATTAATATTATCAACCGTTTCTAGAAATTACCAACCTTAATTAGAGTGACTCACCAACTTATCTCCGATTTAAGTTACCAATTAATTTCGAGTCCCAAACTCATGTTTGGAATTACTTAACAACTTCCTTTTACCAACTTTCATTTGCTAAAAAGAGCTAACTGTTCTTCTTATTCAACATCTCGTTGCGCTTTAATGGAATAACAGAGCAAACTCTCCCATGTCGACGTCGCAACTCGAGTCCCGCATGTGCTCACCTTCGAAGCTGGACACGTAGTCGCAACGTGTCGGCTCAGCAGCGTCGCCAGATGATGATGACCCCCAACCTTCCTTGAATCGAATCATCATCCATCATCTTCTCCCCTCTCCTCCCTTTTCTTTGCTCGCTCTCGTCTCTTCTCGAGCTTTTCGGCCATTCGGTCGAGCCCGTCTCGGAGACAACGGCCATGTCGAACGCAGAGGACATCGACTCGACCTACGAGCGCCTCGACGAGGCGTTTCCGGCGCCAGAAGCCGAGGAAGAATTGGCGGCACGGGTCTCGGAGCCACCGCAGGAGTACGTCACGTCCAAGCAGCTCGAGGTAAGGCCATTGCAAATGGAGCCCCATGGTCATCTTGATTTTTCCCTCTGGTTTTCTCTTCTTGGTTCGATGAATTCTGGCGACGAGCCCTAAATTAGACAGTGATGCCACGAGCAGGAAGGAGCGAACGAAGCCCGGGATAAAGCGGGGGACGATGCGTGGGATAAAGCGGGGAAGGAGGAGAGCAAAGGGAGGAAGGGTAGAGAATTAGTGCCGGAGAGCTTGAGCTCGACCATCGTGTTCTCCGTGGCGGTCGTGGCGGTGGTCGGAGCGATAATCGCCATCGCTAGGAAATTGCGAGAAGCTTGAGTTTCTGATGTGGAGCTCGGTAGCTCGACGGTTCACTTTGCTCTCTCTCTCTCTTTTCCTTTTTTTCTTTTTCTTTTTTTTTCCTGGTGAAGCGTCATTGGGACTTGGTGCAATGTTGATTACATTAAACATGTTGAGCCCTCTAAAATAATTGAAGTTTATTTATATGTTGGGATAAATGAGTCGTCAAGAGATTTTCCAATCCTTAGAATCAAAGACAGAGAATCAGATGTCACGGAAGAGAACACTCGCTCCCTCTTCAGAGGCCCACTTTCGACTCGAGTCGAGGCTCGACCCTCGAAAGAGCCGACCGCGAACGAGACCAGTATGTAGAAGTATGAAATCGCATCGGAACCAAAGTCACCGAAACCGCCTCATTAACACGCGGGATCGCATCATTCCCAGTTGGCGATAAATCTCGGCAGCCAAACGATTGCTTGAACACTAACCCACCAAACATTGGACATCAGCCTCATGATTGTATGCACATACCGGAGAAAAAGAGAGTCCGAGTCAGCTAGAAAAGTTATAGCCAGACCTGAGACCACAGGAAAATGGGATCTGCATGAAGATAAAAGGAAACTTCTTTCAAGTATTTATTATGACCGCCGGAATCAGGCAGTACTGCGGTAAGGGGGTTGACACAGCGAAACATCAATGCCGCCGGTGGCGGGTGGGGTGCGGGACCATCGGTGCAAATCAGTCCTGCACTTCTTCGGGCTTCTTGGATCTGCCTTTGAGATACCATCCCAGAGCGCCGAGAGCTGTTATGGTACCAGCCAGGACTGCGTAGTTCCTGTCCTTGTCGGTCGACACTTTCTCAGTTGCTGAAGACCCGCTCGGTGCGGCGTCGGTAGCTGATCCCCCAGATGTTTCCCCCGGTTTTGGGCCCTAAGCACAGGAGTCGATGATGGTTGAAGCAGGACGAGAGCATGGGGGTCAGCGTAATGTGCATGCTTTAAATGGAAACAGCATACAAAGTCAAAAAGAAACAAAAGAAAAACATGCGCAGACCGTGAAGTTCATACTGCTATCCAACTAGCAACATGACCGATGAGTATGAATCGAGACCCAAGATTTTGTAATAGCAAAGAACACAGAATTACTTCCATGACCTAAAATCTGTGCTTGAATGTGGGTGCTCTGATGAAATGCACGTCTAAGTATTGTCGACTTATCCGATGATGATAGCATTCTATCGAATTCAACATGATTACCCATCAGCTGAGGCGAAAACAAAAGAAGAAGAAGAAGAAGAAGAAGAAGAAGAAGAAGAAGAAATCCATATGGTAAAGCTTTTATCAAGGGAAGTCGAACGTCAGAAACTCAAGAGGCAAAATCCAATACCTTGCGTGCAGCCTTCTCTAGCTTCTCTTGTTCCATTTTCTGTGGAGACAAATTTCGTGAAAGAATTAGCGCAGCAATGATTTAGCAAAACAGAGACAATAAGGGAAATCTCGCAGATATTTAAGACAGGAAGATGGAGAAGAAATGTTACCCAATTCAAAACTAGAATGCTGGAAACACTAGGGGACATTGGAGGAAGCGAATATGCATCAGTTTGTGCGACAAAACACCGGCAAAGCATGAACTGATGTGGATTCTATTTAAAGCTCTGCTCTAATGACCCCAATGAGATCAAAGAACACCAGGAAAACTCGGATCACTAACATATTCAGAACTGAACCAAGAAAGCTAACTCTCTGTTCACTCCAATGAGCAGATTCAGAAATTCGAAATGTAAACAGGGGGTCACAGCTTCACCCACCTCATCGATGGTGGTTGACTTATGGAAGCCAAGCACCTCGTAAGAACAAGGGCAACAAGTATAATACATAAGGTTCTGCTCAGAGCCCATAAACCCTGCTACCTAGGCCTCAACACTAGCATCGAGAGGCAATTCTCTAAAATCCGGCACTTGGAGAGAAATGGTGTGCACAGAAAACCCATTTGCCTCAGGAAGCATCGGGCATAACAGTTCTACGAACTTTGTTTTTCTTATTTCATTTCATATCACTATATGCATATCAGGTTTGGGCAATTCCAAAAATATATGTGAACATCCAAGCATGATTCTACACAAAAGCTATTTATAATCCTCCAAAGAAGAGTAGAAGATCAATCCCGACGTAGTCGGCAGCCCACCAAGATAACCAGCAAAATACAAAAGACACCTACCGAAACTACACCACCTGCATCAGGCCTAGGCACATAAACTTGTAAATCACAAAGTAATTAGAGTCGTCAATCCTAATGTGGATGATGACAGGCACTAAAATTAGGCATTCCAATTTCAGATTACTATGGAATATTTAAATTACAATGTTTCTCTGCTCCCTTCCATGTATACAACATAACAAATGCAAGATAGGGCCTCTACAGTTACCTTGATGTAGACAGTCTCCGCAGCCTTTTCCTCCTCGCTGAGCATCTTGCCACTGCTCGAGAGCCTACGAGAAACGTATCTTGCAGCAATCCTTGTCGCCATCGGGACGAAAAAACCAAGTTCCTAAAGATTAAGACCGTCAAAATCCAAGAAAAATTCCACGGATCAAAGAGAGTGCACATCATTTCGGCATTGCCAGTAAATGGAACACGAAATACAGATTGGAAACAACTCGTCGAAGAAATGGAGAACAATTTTTCCTGAGCAGATGCTCAGTCAAACGAAACATCAGTAGATTCACGACCTGCACAATCTATTCAATAATCTAAGCGAACGTAAAAACGATTCTGCGATTCAGCGATTCAGCAACCAAGACCAAGCTCCACGCGAGCACGCCGCAAGCCCGACCGCCTCGACCGATTCAAAACATCTTCTTCTTCTTCTTTTTTCTTCTTTTTTCACGGATATTCAGCCAGAATAGCTCACGCGGAGCCACCGAAACCCTTAGGAAACCTCACTCATCGGACAGAAAGAAAAATCCGCACGCAAGACGAAAGGACTAATTTCGGAGAGCGCAGAACGCCGAAATCCAAAAACTCTACCGGCGCAACTCTCTACTATGTCGAACAAGCACGGCACAGACCACTCCGAAAATCGTAACACGCGAGCACCGTCGCCGGCACACGCGCCGCCGCGTAATGCTTATGCACGAATCGGAGCGCGGCTTACCGGAGAGATGCGGGGAGCGTCCGGCAGCCTTCTTGAGCTCTTTCTGCGACTGAAGAGAGAGAGAGAGAGAGAGAGAGGAGAGAGGCGTCGAAAGCGAACTATGTGGAAGACGGAGACTCTGTAATCGCCACGGATGGGCTTGGGCCGGGATGGGCTGGGATGGGCTTGGGCCGATTTGGATTGGACCGATTCGTTAAGAGGAAGAGTGGAAGGCAAGCGAAGCACTTGTTCTGTGCTTTTTCCTTTTTCCTTTTGTCCAAGGATTTATTCCTCGCTTAAATCCTTAAACGAAGTATTCGCGAGACGATTTCTTTTATTATTATTCCAAGCCTCGGAAGATTTTGAGTTCGAATAAATGTCGCATTTCTCTTTCTTTTTGTTTTTTATTTGCCTGTTAGAGTTTGATTTGCAGGAGTGAGCGAAATGATCGCGTATCTATCACTGACCTTTTAAGCATCCCGCGGTGCTCCGTCAACAAATCACTTTAGATTTGGAAAAGGAAATGAAAGAAAGAAAATGCAGAGAGATAGACATGCGACAGACAGCACAAAGTTCAATGAGTATCAATGAGATATCCCTCCGAACATTATGAAAAATAACGCACAATTATTCTATTCTTAGTCCAATTTCTCCATCATCTAAGGAAAATCTGCATCGAGGTGCAGCCACCGGAAAAGGCAGATGCCTCGTTCCGGACACAATTCAAAAAAGAGAAGAAAGATCAAAGTTCACAATCTTGATTGATATATTCTTATTTTATCGCAGCTGAAGACAGATGTTTACAATAAGACGTCATGAATGAACACCACCAGATTCTTCTCTGTGAATAAATGATACTGCATCTCTGTGATTGTCACATAATTTAAAGTTCAAATCAATGAGAACTCACAGGCACAACTCCAATGGATGACAGACTTAAAAGCAAAAAAAAAAAAAAAAAGTTCCCTTTTGATGAGAAAAAGAGCAGCTATATCCCCACACTGTGATTGCTGAAAACCACCGAGATTGCTCTCCTACTCTATTGCTGCACACAGAGCACTGTCTAAAAGAAAGAGGCAAGCACAAGCAATGTGATAAATCGACTCTCTCGACAGTGATCTGCATAAACATCTCAAAGGCCCTTTAGCCAGAAGTTTGAGCTCTCATTTGCTGTTTGATCTATAGCCGCTTGTTGGGAGACAAAGTTTAGAATTGATGTTCCCCGGTTGCGAAGCACTGGAGGTCCATTGGCTGCTGCATTTTTTTTTTTTTATTTTACTTCAAGTACTCTAACACGCCCTGAGTGATATCCTCGAGGAAGGAAACAAACCCCATGTTGTTAGTGAGGCCACTTCCATCAACGTCCTGCTCCTCAATGAGATAGCTCTCGAAAGCCGACGCATCCTCCTGCCCTCCCCTGATAAAGAGGAGTTTGGGAGTTATGCTTCTGTCTTGCTTCAATTTGTTGATTGTAGTCCGTAATAAGCCTGAGGTGAAAAGTTTAAGCAGCAAATGAAATCAAACAAATTATCGGCATACTAAGATCGGGAAATGAAATGAAGGGAAGAAACATACAATCGTGTGGTGGAGGAAAAGGAAGTGAATGGTCTGCCGTTGAAGAATAGAACACGATAAGAGTAGTAAATGCATCAAGGAAAAATATTGGACTGCCGCTGGTAATTAGGGCTGCCCGACTCAATGAGTGGCGTGGATATGCTTGCTTGTCAGGCGTAGAATAGGATGTTAGCCTAGGATAGACAGCACGGTGAAGGGAACTTGGCTCCAGTGCACTATACCACATAATCAAAAGATACCAACTTCATTAGTTTCTGTCATGACTTTATAGCAAGATATCATAACTTCTGGCTCCTAAAGTACCATTATTTTCAATAAAAATATAAAGGAGCAAGTGTAGGAGATATGAAGTGGTCTGCGAGAAAGATAATCCTCCAAGATCTAAGTGCAAACAATAACTTTGCTGAACAACTGATATGAAAAGTTGATAAAGAACAGCAAACAATTTGGTCCATCCCATTGAGGAACCAACAGTGACGCATTCATCTTGTTTTATCCACTGCAAACATCCTACTTCAGCGCTATCCAATTATATTAGGATCAATGCAGGTTAACTTCCTTTGAAAACCCAGAGATGAGACACCAAGCGTAACACAGCACAGTGCCATTAATATGAAAGTACAAGCCAAAACCAATATAGCTCATAATCTTCCACATTAACACAGAAGCACCACTACCCTGGTTTAAATTCAATATATGTGCATAAGTTTCTACACCAGATGAAATGCCTACACATGTTACTTAAATGGCCTTCACACGTGTTACTCTTCATAGTCTTCAATATAAGTGGTTTGCAAATTTTTTATAGACAACTTTTTTCAGTATCAAAGCACCAATTACCTGAAAAGGCATTGCAAATAAATCCGGTAGTCTGGGTGGACACCTTCCTCATGGAAGCGAAGAAGAGGATTTCGCAGTAGAGCAAAAATGAGATGCGGTAATGTTTGCAATTGTGGGCATTGCGAGAATGCAACATCCACCTGAGCATTTACTGGACTCCCATTTTTGGGCTGAATGAGCTTGTAAGCATCATTATACTGCGCTGTGAGGATTACGAGCCAATCATGAAGGAGCATCCTTCCCTCCCGAACTCCTTGCTCCAAAGATGCCGATATAACCTGCAATTTGATTGTATTTGTAAGTTGTCACTAACATTAAAATTGTCAAGTCTTAGGAAGCTGGTGTGCAGCTTTCTACAAACATAAACATCGACAAGTTCAAACATCAACAACCTTAAAGTAGATAAAGGCATTAGCATACACAACAAATGACTACACAGCTTCAATGTCGGGAATTTAGGCTTTCCAAATCAGTCCCTGATCTTCTTAGTATCTCAGTCAAATTTATCATCCATAGTCAGTGAAACACTCGTGCAGAAAAAAACAGAAGTTCATGTGATGACATCTCCACATGAGGGTTTCACCTACCCTCCCGTCACTAAAGACTGGAGAAAACCCTTGCAATGAGAGAGAACCATTGAGATGGGTTGAAGAAAATACAAAATTCCTACTGTGACATTATTTAGGTAATAATATGTCCAAAAACAAGAAATCCATTGTTCAATTGAGAATAGAAACACTTTGAGAGCAGTATTCATCACGAAATTCTCTGGTTGACAACTTGAAGGCTTTACCTTTTTCAATAAGAGTGTAAAATAACCTAGACCAATGTCTCTCTGACTAACCGCGATCATTCTGAAGGATGGTCTTATAATATAAGGGCTAAAAAGATAATGCATCCAAAAACACTAAGAGATCTATGTCCAAGAGGTCATTTGTTTCATTTGAATCACACAAACATGGAAAATCATCCAAATGGCAATCACCTTGTGAACAAGTAAAGATAGAACCACTTCAGGATCAACACTGTCATAGACTTCATTCATATTATGGGCAGCAGTGTATTGCAAAGTTCGTATTCTTAGGCGACGTTTGAGGGAGTAACTGGACCTGCAGACAAATGAGTAAAATGCAATGTCAAGAGCATTCACAGTCCCATTAAATAGATCACAGTTAGAAGGTAATGAAAGTTCTACAGGTCTTTCATGACCGGTGCAAATTATATTTCATTATTTAAGAAAATGTTTAAAGCGACAAGATATTCATGAATCAAGGAAATCAGTAAAGAAATAATGCAATATAAATGAGCCCCCAACTTCTCTTGCTGAAAAGTCCTACATCTACATCTTTCTCTATTTAATCATTCTTGCAACTAATAAAATGTCATAAGAAAATCTCATTTACAACAAAAACATATGCCTCATGGATTATTCTGGAAGGGGCCCCATGCAAAAGAACGTATTCTTCAACTTCAGAGAACAATGTCAGGATGGAGAAAGAGATTGACCCATAAAGAAATAAAATCCACAGATTTCATAGAGGATATGTTTCTAGCAGGCCACTGTATCCAAACCAAACTTGGAAACACAAAGTTATCAGCAAACCATCAAGAGATTCTCTCACGAAATTGGTACCATGAAAATGTCGGACGACTGTATATACAGAACACTAAATTCACAGTAGCAGTCTCTAAAGAAACTCCATAAGAAGCATTGCTCAATGTGGCTAAGTACAATTTAAATGTATGCTCCCAAGGGCAAAAATTAAACAGTACACAAGTAGATGTTTCGTGTCAACAACAAAGTTGCTTCTTGAAATGCGATGTGACTTCAAAGGCAATGTTGTTCCTCTTAGCTTTGTCAAATTAAATGAACCTTGAAAGTGAACCATCATAAAGGATTGGCCATACCTATTACCTGAACCCTCTGATGAATCTGCAAGCTCCTGTGGTGGTACTACGACAGTGTAACGAAAAGCAATCTGTAAGACAGGAGGCTCTGACGTGTGTCTGGAATAGATAACACCATTCAATTAGACAATCTCCATATCAACAAAATAGCAGGTTTTCATTATAAATAACAATTGAGTAATTGAAGGAAGCAGCTCCAAATTAGAAAAAATCATTCCGCAATAAAGGAGAACTACTCTAACAAGAATACAATTAGGAGAAACATAAAAGATCAAAAAAAGATCAGAATCTACTGAAGAAGAAAGCTGAAGAAAGTGAATAAACTGGAGGAGAAGGTTTGAAATTTCCCTTAAAAAAAAATAAAAAATAAAAAATCATAGACTTAAAGGCGCCATGCACCTACCACATTTCAGTTAGTGGCAGTTATTACTCAATTAGATATATAAAGTAATTCCTGAAAATTCACTTGCATATAACGCCTTATACTAACCAAGAACTGTCTGACAAAAATGACAATATCAGGTCTCACAGACTGAACCACTTCAAAGGAACCGTTAGTGACCACATGTTTGCATAATATTTCTTTTCCAGCAAAGAAGAGATTCCTTTTTCTTTTGTAGCTAAATTCACACTTTCAATGAATAACACAATAGCTCGGCAAACTACGTGTGTGTGCGTGCGTGCGTGCGTGCGTGCGTGGGTGTGTGTGTGTGTGTGCGCGCGCGCGCGCGCATGCGTGTGCGTGTGTGTGCAGTTCAGACATCCAATAGTGTGCTTGAAGAAAACGACAAAACAAAGTGAAATCCGGCAGATGTCCAAAGTGAACTTATGTCGTGCATATATCAAGCTAAAGAGTTCCAAACGTATATTATTTTAGAGGTCTATTTTGGCATACATCCATCTATGCATTGATAAGAAAAATAAAGGGGAAAAGAAAGGATGATTTCCATCAGAAACTAGAGAGAAATGACAACGCTGAAATGGAGAGTATACAAACCTGGAAAAGCCAATAGTATTTGCAAATTCAAAGTCGTATGCATATGTGGCATAGGAATCACAACAAATTATGCGCTGCACGTTTTCATATTGCGGATCGGGAGAGAAATGACCATACTGCCACAGAATATAGTGCACATTGTAAGGCGACGGAAAAAAGAATTTCAATTACCTTTTTTTTTTTTTTTTTTTTTTTTTTTTTTTTTTTTTTTCAAACAGCATAATACAATCACTCACCAAGTGGCCTTGTCTAAATTCTGAAGATGTTCTCAGTCTCATTATACAACTAAAAGCATATGGCCTGCTCAACATCCGGTACCTGATCAAGAATTGATTTATTAATAACTATTGTGTAACAGAAAATAAATTGGGATTCAGCTCCCATGAAGGCCACAACACATAATTGATAATTAAAGTTAAGTGTCTGCATTCTATATCAGCTCTTATGAAAAGGTAAGATCAGGCCACTAAACCAATCTAACAGGCAACTGACATGCAAGAGTTTAATCAAGGAAGAAACTTACGTATAAAATTTTAGTTGTTCAGTTTCAGAACATTTAATTCTATTAGATGATTAATCTTATCACGCCACAATGAAGTGTATAAATCAAAAGTACTTTCCAACATCTAATACTCACATGTCCTGAGGAAGAGTTGAATCATCTGTACTTGTATACAAGAACAATGAGCCTCCACTTTCAATACTAAGAAACTTTAAGGATGCCAGATCCGTATATTCATTGGTCACAGCAAATATGTCAACACAAACACCTGCTTGAACAGCAACAGCTGCCTATAGAAGTGATGTTAAAGCTGAAACTGTTTCCATAAACATGAAGAAAAGAGAAATGATTGAACAACCAAAAATGAGAGAGCCCAAAAAATTTACCAGTTCCTTATAAAATGGGGTCTGCTCAGGTAACAAAGCCCGATCAGCATCCTCTCCTCTGCTGGCGTATTGCTCTCCATACCGCCTTGTATCCAGCTGTCCAGCTCCGTAATCAGGAGGACCAGATAAAAAGGCAAAGACCCTTGCTGCAGTTTTGACAGAAAGAAAGAAATCATTCTCAGAACCAAAGGGAATTTGGAAGATGTGCTTAAAGATGGGAATGCAGTTCTCCTCATCAAAGACATTGAAGCAATAAGCCCCCAGTTTATCAAGTGAATCCTAAACAAGATTTTGATAATCTTGTCGTTGAATAAGATGTAAAGATTAAAGCATGTCAATTGTCACATTAGTTAATCAAATGAATACCTTTGTGATAAATTTCTGCACTCATGGAGTCACAGAAATAAACCGAGATAAATGCTCACGAATGCTGATAGATACAAGCTATTTTTGTGAACAGGTGTTATATATAATTTCCATTTGTCTGCTTTTTTTTTTTTTTTTTTTTTTTTTGCTTCCATTTGTCTGCTATTTAAGGAGTTGTAAACGCTGCGTACGAGTTGTCAATGAAATTAACTATTGCCTCATGAAGTGCTCATGATCTTATTGGCAAAGTGTATATGTCATATAAACTGCGGGAATTCCCAAAAATGATTAAAACAAAGATAAACCCGAACAGTTGTCAGTATTATAGTGGAACAGGGATACTTTGCATTTGTCTGGGAGATAAAGAGGTCAGACTTTGCATATGATCTGTCAATTGGTTATTATTGCCCATGAAGATGCCATTGTCTTACTGGCTTTAGTATGCGTCTGTTGAGGAAAATGACTGAAGCAGGAACATAGAATGGCAAAGGATTCTCTCAGCATGCAGATGGCCAAAAAAAAAAAAAAAAAGGAAAGAAAGAAAGAAAAAAAAAAAAAAGAACACTTTGTAACTCATTCTCTAACTCCTTTGCTAATGTTGGCCTCACCTACTCCTTTTTATTCCTTTTTTATCTTGTCATCAAGCCTATCTGATGCGGATTTAGGAATTTGAGTTCCTCTACCACCCCTAGCCTCAAGCAATGGAGACATACCACCTACCTAAGGCAAAAGTGCTTCCATATTCTGATCCAAGGTAGTTGAAAAGAGATTCCATCGCCACCCCAAATCCTCTTCCACCCATTAAAACACCCTCAAGTCCTTGACCGGCTGCCGTACTCCTTTCCCATGAAGTAGTTGGTCTGAGCGTTTCAAGAGCAGATGCAATACGATCCTTACAGGTTTCCACCTATAACCAGAAAACTTGCATACTGTAAATTTAAGCTCATTGTCACTTAACAACACTAAGAAACCAAAGAAAGAAATCTGTAATTTCACAAGTGGCATACAGGTGCTAGAAACTGTAGCAAAGGCATGACATCTTCAAGCTCCAACGGTAGTCTGCCTTCAGAATCAGGAGGAATGAAAACATTTTTTACAACTGGTACAGGCCCTTGGACGTCATACAGTCCGATCTTATGGCTGAAGGTAGCAAGCCCAAACAATGAACCAGGCCCAAGAGCTGCAGCGGACAATGACAAATTAGTTTCTCCATAATGACAACTTTGGCAGGATAAGGAAGTTTTCAAGATCAAGATTTATTTTGAACCAGGTGCACACTACCTTCTAGAGCTGCTAGTAGTGCGCTCTTTGTAAGTTCCAAAAAATCTTCTGACGCTGCAAAAGGAAAAGCGCGAGACAAAAATTAATACTTCTTTTAACGATGATATATCCATAAACAAGTAATTCCAATTAAAAGTAATGATTTTAAAGCCAAACTCCCTATTTTTTTCCTCTGAAGATTTAAAAGGAGAGAGAAGCAGCACACCTATAAGCTAAAAAAGTTGATAAAAGGGCTTGTCACGAGGAGTGGCTAATTCTGACAGAAACCTGGCTTCAGCCAAAACACAGCAGATAAAATCAAATGTACCATTACCTACCTCTGAGCACAAGTAGTGTGCTAAATTATCTGAACAACAAAAGCTGAAGCTTCTCAAGCATGAGCATTCTCATCCAGAACAAAGAATCCTCCTTGAAAAATACATAAACTTTAAGTGCTAAGTTACTGCAGCACGAAAGCAGTGGCTACTGTCATCCACGGCTTCTAAGACTACATTATATTTATGACTAAGCTTGTACTTCTAAGGTATGCCAGCCAAGGTCAGGTTTGGCATCTATTGTGTTTTGCATCACTAAGTGGTGAGCTCCATGTACTTTCCTGATGTCTTTATCACCAGCATTCTCTTGAACAAGTTCTGTTTTCAGCACAATCTAAGGGTCTTTCCAGCAAATGGTAGTTATCAAGTCTTTTAGAATTAGCGCCAGAGTTGATGGAACTCAAATAGTTATCCATGTAGAAGGCTCATGGCATTTCCGCTTAGACAGAACAAAATTGTTTTTATCAGTCTAGATGGTGAAGACTCTAAACAAGATGATCTATAATTGTTGTCCAACACAAATATCCATCCGAGCCTTTGAGTCATCAGATTAATTGTAAAAAGACCTGCCATTCCCGGATACCAATTACAGGCCTTGATCAGTACCTGGACCAATTTGAGCTATTCTCTGACAAATTCCTCAAGCACAGACTAGTTCAAGACAGGAACTTGAAACTGTTCCTTTTCGCCTTACAAAATCATCTGCGATGGTACTCTCACACTGCTCGTTGGAAATTTCCAAACAAAAAATAAGAATGTCCTCGTTAATTACAATTCTCTTTTTATAATTATGTGACAGAAAACATGTGACATAAATTGAGTGTTGGACATTTTGACATATGACTCTTTAATTATCACAAGATAAAGATTCTTCAAAATTACTCCATTTAAACTTAAACAATTCTCAGGTCACACCATGCCAAATCTCTATTCATAATGCATTAGTATTTTCTCTTTGGACCAGAGACCTTTTAAAACAAGTTTCTCAGAACATTTCCCTCAGCCACCATGTTAAACTTTGACCATCAAAACCACCAGATAAAACCAGATGAGCAGATAAACTCAACAGCTGCGTACATCTCCTTAAACCCATCCATTCCTATCCATGAACAGCAACAAGAACCCACATCATCCTCAGTTCTTTCACATGGCTCGTGTTCATCACATATGGTCAGGTTAATTGATAGTTGGTATCATGGAAGACATCGACAAGAACAATCCCACAACAACCAAGCTTTGAAGGAGCAAACACATTTCACTTAAGCATATAGCAAAGAAAGGCCACATTAAAGGAAGGCATTTGCCACAACCAGTTCCATCTTGATCGCTCTTCAGAGACCTCCTGCGGCAGAAATTAATAAACTCTACTGTGTTCACTTCGTTAATTATCCTTTCCTAGTCAATATAAAGAACTCTAAACTTGGCATTTTGGCTCGAACTATCACTCTCTCAGTGAAGCGAGAGTAAAACGTCAACATTTGCTGCGGTCTGCGGTTGGAGATGCTGCAATTCTCCACATCTCAACCCCTTAACGCAGAATTGAGCATTCTAGAATGGAGCACGGCACATTGACAGAGCACATTTCCTCAGGACAGAGTAAAACTTACACGACAAATCAACAGCAGCGACGTAGACGGGCCGGGCTTCCACAGGCTCCTCCGATCCTTCCGCTGCAACACAACACCAAAACTAACAACAATCAGCACTTCAATCAGAGAAACTTACGACGCAGGGCAGAGAATCTCGAACTCTTATCAGCCGAGTCTCACCGGGGAGTTCGAGATCTATGAAGGAGGACGTCATCTCGGGGCAGGACTGCGAGAGCGAGTACTTCTCGATGCACTCCGAGGGGAGGCCGTTGAGGGTGCCGCAGAGCGAGCAGGTCCACGCCCACTGGTCGAGCTCGCAGTAGGTGTTGAAGTAGGCCCAGCAGTTCTCGCACCGCGGGAGCAGGTGGCCGCCCGATCCGTACGCCGGCGGGTTGCCGTTCTCGTCCTTGGCGGCGAAGGGGGTGACCGTGATCCCCCACGGCAAGCCGGAGCCCTCCTGCGCGTCCGGATCGATCGGGAACCTCGAGACGGTGGCTCGCACTGCCATCGCTTTCCTTCCCCTTTTCCTTTTCCTCTCCGTCCGGGAGCGTCTGCTTTCTCGAGAAAATTGGAGCGAGAAAAATCGGGATCGCCGGAGGGGAGAAGAGGGGAGGCTCGGCGCGGCGCGCAGGTTAGCAGCCTCCTCGCCTTGGGGGAGCGTTCCACATGCTGCCGACCCGTGAGGTGACGCCACGTCATCGTGGCGGTGAGGTGGCATTTCCACGTCAGGGGGAACCTGTTTTTTAGTTACCAAAATTTGTGCAATGCGCCGTTCTTCTTCAGATTGGGAAAATTTCTCATTTTCTTGATTTTTCTCATTTTTCTTCAAAATCTAATATCATTCCCAAATGCAAGCACTGCATTTAGATTAATTATCAGATGAAACGACCACACAAATGACTATGCGAGAAATTAAAAAGAAAAAAGAAAAAGAAAGCAATTGGTTTAATTCGTTAGTGTAATTTCAAATTAAATCTACTTTGTAATAAAGCTCGGAGACTCATTTTCTATTTTCCACGTTAGGTGAAGCACCTTTCTCCTATTGGGACATCGAGTGGTTACCAAAATTTATGCAACGTGTCATTTTTCATGAGCTGAACAAATTGAGAAATTTTCTCATTTTCTCGAATTTTCATTTTTCTTTGAAACTAAATATCATTTCCATATGCAGACACTACATTTAGATTAATTATGACATGAAATGACCACACAAACGATTATACAAGAAATTAAAAAAAAAAAAAAGAGCAATTGGGTTTTTTTGTTCGTGTTATTTTAAATTAAATCTTTTAAAATATATTGAAATAAAGCTCGAAGAAGACAGACAACTACTTATTTTTTGTTTTCCACTTTAGCTCGAAGACATCAGGTAGTTACCAAAATTTATGCAACGCGCCATTCTTCATGAGCTGAACGGATTGGGAAAGTTTATTGTTATCTCGAATTGTCATTTTCCTTTGAAATCAAATACCACCTCCAAATGCAAGCACTGCATTTCGATTAATTATCATGTGAAATGACCACACAAATGACTATGCAGGAAATTCTTTGAAAAAAAAGCAATTGGAATTTTTGCTATTGTAATTTCAAATTAACTCTTTTAAAATACTTTGTAATAAAGCTTGGAGATAAACAGTTACTCATTTTCTCTTTTTCACGTCGGCTAGAGCCTATTTCACCAGTCAAGAAATCAAGTGGTTATCAAAATTTTGAACAGATTGCGAAAGGTTTTCATTTTCTCGTATTTTAATTTTTGTTGGGAATCAAATATAAGATTAATTATTACTTTACCAAAATATATATAATTAATTATCATATGAAATGAGCACACAAACGACTACACGATAAATTAAAGAAAAAAAGTAATTATTTTAATTTGTTAGTGTAATTTCAAATTAAAACTATGTTGTAATAAGGTTCGAAGACTCATTTTCTATTTTTCACATCAGCTAGAGCCTGTTTCTCCTATCAAGGTTGCCAAAATCTATGCAACATGCTATTATTCATACACTGAATAGATTGGGAAAGTTTCTCATTCACTTAGGTCATTTAAATGCAACGCCTTAGAACGTATCGCTGAACCATTTATGTTATCGTTAATTATATGCAAGCAGAATTAGAAACAAATCACCCAACCATTTAGAACAGAGATAGTATAAAACACACTTTTATATATATAATCACAACATCAGACTTACATACATCTTATGCATCACCTACCAGTCACACCACTTTATATATATTCAAAAGCACGGCCACACACTTCCAAAAGGGTTTCGAGAGTAAACCTAACATCTCTAGTATTATGAGGGCGACTTCAAAAAGTGATGCACCTCACTACCACTTAGCACCCTAATGACTCCATGTACCACGACTCTGGATTGGTAAACCTCTAGATCAAACACAGCTTCATGAGGCACATCTAGCTCCATTGATTCTTGGGTCCACACGTAGAGACTCGTCAAAGTCTCAGATGGAGCCATACAAGTCCTCATTGACCCAGAAGTACTGGGCCATGAAACAATGAGGAACTAAGTTTTGAAGCCCCTCATCTATCCAAATGGTGGTCATGAAACATTCGTAGTAAGCGTTTGTCCTCTTGATGAGATAATTAGTCACCTCCTAACTCTGCTCGATAGAAACCTTTGACCCTAATGGGGCGAAAGGACTCAGACATGCTTGGGGCTTAAAAACATTTAAACAACAACAATGAGATAAAACTCAGTGAATTAGCTTCAACCTCGGAGTTGCCTTAAATGAGTTATCTATTGATGGTAAATCAATAACAAAACTCTTGCTTTGCCTTAACTATTAACAGGATCAATCATCTCACATTCTCAAAGCCATCATCATATAAGCACATAGGTAACTCTTACAATAAATCATACACTTTGATAAAAAATTAGGAACATGAAATTTCTTTTAATCATGCATAAATATCATTTAAGAATCTAGACATAATCAAATATCTTCCTTATGCACATATTGTTGTTGTTGTTGTTGTTGTGTGTGTGTGTCCAGATTATTACAACTGCTTAGGGCCATAGCCAACCCGAAAGTCGGCGGTCTTTTGGTATAACCAAGCATCGTCCCATTCCATCAGGCATTGCATCATCTGGTGTATATATACACCTTAGGATGGCATTCTAATTGAAGAGTTTTGTTCTAAAATCCATTCACGGACGACATCCTATTGACGTGGGGGCATTCGAACTTAATTGGTTATTGTCTTGCATAATCATACGCATCAGGATATTGAAGTGATCACACGGGCATACCAACACTCAATATCTTCCTCATTATTGGTGTGTGGGTGTGTGATATTCATACTACATGTACATGCAACCATGTCACGCTTCTATCTCATAGCATATCACATCATAACATTACTTAAACACTTCAACATATTACCTTTCCACATATTCTTAGTTGCATACTAATTAGTTACGATCATGAAATGCCATAGACATTTACCAAATTCCACTTTAAGGATTGCATGAACTTATATCTACTTAGGGTGTGCATGGCAACGTTTCTATTCCGGGGAACTATTTCTTTTCAGAAATAGTTTTTTTCTATTTTTACTCAAGGAACAATTTCCGAGTAAAATAAGGTGTTTAATAATTGTACAAATTCTATTATTGGAATAGAAAATGAATAGAAATGTGTTTGGTAAAAATTTATAAATTTTTGTATTTAGTTATTTTATTTATTTTACTCACGGATTGTTAATCGCCGACTGTCGTCGCACAACCACCGCACGACCGTCGACCGTTGCCACCGATCGTCGCCATAGGATTGCCGCCCACAACCCATCGATCGCGGGAGGGGGGGTGGCCGGTGAGTTGTGGGCGGCGATCGGCAATGACGGTTAACGGTGGTGCGGCAGCAAGTGGTGGTTATGTAGCGGTTAGCGACGGCAAGCTACCAGTGGACGGTAGCGATTGTCGATCGATGGGTTGTGGGCAGTAGCCGGTGGGCTACCGGTGGCGGCAACCGTTGCCGGCGGTCGACTACGTGGTAGAAGGTGGCCGATGGTTGGCAGGCGATCGGCAGTGACCGCAACAAGGAAGAAGAACAAAAGAAAAATAGAAAAGAAAAAAAAAAAACTTATTTCTAGAAATTATTCTCGAGAACAAAATGTTGTTTTGTTTTTTTTAATTTCTTATTTCTGTTGCAAATCTACTCCTCAGTCACTTTTCTATTCCAGGGAATAGAAAAATAAGTTGGCGTTACCAAATAGATTGCTGTTCCTTTTTTGTTTTGAGGAACAAAAGAACAGAAATTAGGAGGAATAGAAACGTTACCACGCATGCCCTTACCCTATCCACGCATTTAAATGATTGGAATATTGTCTAAATTTTTGTCAAAATCAGCACCCCACCCGCCATCTTTAACTTTTGTCTAGAAAGTCATCATGGAGAGAGAGCTGGCCTAAGGTAAATAGAAGAGTCGATGTAGTAAAGGAGCCGAATAAGACTCACAATGATCTTTATTTTGCTAACACATTTAAAAGAATTCAAACTTAACTCTCTTCTTGTTACATTTAAACTTTCGAAATAACATCTAATTACCTCCTCAAGATTAACTTTATATACAACTGAACTCATAAATTAACTTTCTCTATCTTATCAATGTTCTCAATAATCCCATTAAGCAAACTTCTTTTCAATTTATGAGTTCATTTATTTATAGGTGATCCTCTTGTGTCATTCTTCAGAGGTTGTTTTCGTGGACCGTAGTGCTGTTCATTTAGCATGCGAATGATTTCAACTAAAAAATAGAGAAGGGACGGAGATTTTTCGCGGTATGAGGAAGGAATGGACTTATTCCACACTTTGAAGTCCTTCAACAGGAAATAATCCTCTTGTTTATAAAAGGCACAACCATTGGCAGATCTCTTGCAATAGAGGCATTCCTTCTTCTAGCTGCGTCACCTCACTTGCACACAACTCAATGGCCCTACATGGTTGAATAATCCTTTCTTGTTTCCTCGCTCCTTTTCGGAGCCGCCTAGACTTCCTCCTCCTTCTACTATTTTCTCTACTAACTATCGCCAAATTCAACCTTGGACCTTCATCGATCAGTGTCCCCATCCTATGGACCGCCGGTCAATCTTACTTCAATCTAACCGATTCTGTTGACAGTTACAAGGCCGTGCTTTACAGGCTAAACTCATGCCCAAGTTTCTTTTTCGGCTTCTCATGCTCTGATGATGGTTGCTGCAGTCTTGGCCTGTATATTTTCCAACCGACGGAAGACATGAAAAACATCCATCTAGGGTCAGTTGCGATGATTTATCTTTTAAATCAGGCATCCGTTTACAGCATTGCTCAATGGCTACGCACCCAGGAGGGCGATTTATTTATTTTACTGGGTGACAATAAAAAAAAAAGATTTGGTCGGCAAATACTGCTGGCAAGTTAGTTGTAAGCTTATACTTGACTGAAGTTGGAAATCTTGTGCTCTACGACAGAAATGACGCTTACCAGTCTTTCGATCACCCTGCATACAAAATTCTTCCTAGACAAGAGCTACGTCCCGGCATGAAACTAACCAAGTGAACACATTTCTCGGATGAGATGGGGCAGTTCTACACATTCGCCATTGATGATCGCATAGGCTTTGTTGCATCTGTAATGGCAGCCTCTTCTCCCCAAATTTACTACAGAACGAGCAATGTAAGCAAAATGAAGAGCGACAGTGGACAGGTTGCAGCACTTTACAAGAATGAAAGCTTCGGTGAGTTTCATTTTCTCCCAACATCATTGGCTCAGTTTATCGGGCTAGGTTTTGATGGGCATATGACGCGTTATATTTATGATGTGTTCTCCAATGACTATGTTACGGAGGATCTTCTTAAGTATCGACTCGATGATTGCTCTTATCCACTGGCGTGTGGTAGTTATGACATTTGCTCATTTTCAGTCAGTGTCGGTGTCCAAAATAGACAAAGCAAATTGCACTGAAGTCTTCGTCCTCGAGTTGCAATCGCAGCTCACCTTTCTCATGTGATTCTCATAATAACTCTTTTGTAGAAATTGCGAATGTCACCTTCTTTATTTTGTGGGACAACAATATTAGTACTAACCTCTCAAACGCAACTGCGGAAAGTTGCAAGGAAGAGTGTTTGAGGAAAGGGTGCTCATGCTCAATGGCACTATTCCATAATCAAACCAATTTCTCTGGTGGATATTGCTATTTATCATCAGATTCATTTTCCCTCATAGACGACACGTACGGGCAGTATTCCACCTCCACATTTATCAAAGTCAACCATAGTTCAAACACGCCGATGCCATCATCAATCTTTCAAAGAAAGAAAAGGGAACAAACGATGTTAATCCACGATGTTAATCCTAGGGACTACTGTTGGAGCAGTTTCAATGTTCTCAATAAGTATATTTGGGATTCATATTTCAAGTAAGGTGAGAATAAATAATGTCGAGGATGATGATCCAGACTTACAAAGGCTTCATATATCTAGATTCCCTTATGAGGACTTAAAGGCCGTGACAGGAGATTTTAACATCAAGCTCGGGGAAGGAGGATTTGGGTCGGTGTTTCTAGGAACTTTATCCAGCGACATTAAGATTGCAGTCAAGCGTCTTGATGGTTTTGGTCAAATTGGCCAAGGCCAGAACCTTCGACACAATCCATCTTGTCAATCTGGTAAGATTACTTGGATTTGTGCAGATAAATCACATAGGTTTTAAGTCTATGAGTACATGTGGAATGGTTCTCTTGATAAGTGGATCTTCCATAATGATCAAGAGTTTGATGTCTGTTGGCAAGTGAGGAGAAAGATTATCCTCGACATTGCCAAAGGACTAGCCTATCTCCATGAGGAATGCCATCAAAAAAGGTTTATAACCCCCGGCGGTTTACCATTAGCCCTTTTCACAGGAGGGGTTGGCTCCGATAACTTGCTAGCAACTGGGGACTCTCACCCCTGGCAGGTTTTTCCTGCGTTGCTGGGAAGCCTTTTAACGTCTTGCTTAGGATGTAATCAAAAAATAATTCACTTCGACATCAAACCCCAAAATATACTTTGGATGAACATTTCAAGGCAAAGCTTGCTGATTTTGGATTGTCAAAGCTAATTGATTAAGACCAAAGCCAAGTCATGACAACCATGTGAGGAACGCCTAGTTACCTTGCTCCAGAGTGGTTGAGCTCTGTCATCACAGAAAAGATAGATGTGTACAGTTTTGGCATTGTCATGTTAGAAGTCTTATGTGGGAGGAAAAATATTGACCGCTCTTTGCCTAGTGATGAAGTGCATATGTTAACCCTTTTCAAGTGCAAAGTAGAATAAGAACGGCTATTGGAAATGGTTGATAAGTCTAGTGGTGACATGCAACTACACGGCCAAGAAGCTGTCAAGATGATGAAAATTGCAACATGGTGTTTCCAAGATGATAGTAGCAAGAGGCCCCTCATGTCGCAAGTGGTTAAATGCTTGGAGGGTTCGCCTGATATAGAAGATTGCTTGAGACACAGCTTCTTAGTTCCTTCCAGTCACAGCGATCACAGTGTTAATGATGCTACCCGGCTATTGGCCTCACAATTATCAAGTCTTAGGTGATGAACAAAACCAGCTTCGAACATGAATTCTGATGCTTAGATGGGATAACTTCTTTTGGCATTTCTGCCATATTAATTTTCTGTCTTGTAGTCGTACTCATGATCCCATAATTTTAGTGATAGTCTAGGTGGCTTGTTATTTTCGTTTAATTGATTGAAATGTCATGGTACAAATAAAGATTCTAACCATAAACCAGTTGGCAGTAGACAATGCTTGATTCCATCACTCTTTCTTGTTTCGATCCAAATAGAGGATGGACATTAAGACAACCTTTCTTGTAATAGACCTTCTGTAAATCACCAGATTGTTTCTTGCTGTCATGACTACAGTATGTGATATTTCTCATTTCCAAACAAAGCAACAGGTCAACACACAAAGCACTTTGTCCTGTTTGAAGTGTTTATGGGCGTCATCATGTCAAAGATAACGTAATATTTATTTATTTTTTCTTCTTATTCACGGACCGCCGACCTTCGCACGACCGCCGACCGTTGCCACAAGATTGCCACCCACAGCCCACTGGCCGCGGGAAGGGGCGGTGGTCGGTGAGCTGTGGGCGGCGGTCTTACGACAGCGGTTAGCAACGACGGTCGGCGGTCGTGCGGCGGCAAGCGGTGGTTGTGTAGCGGTTGGCGACAACAAGTTGTGGGCGATGGGCTGTGAGCGGTGGTCAGTGGGCTACGGGTGGCGGCAACCATCGCTGGTGGTCGGCTGCCGACAGTGGCCGCAAGCGGCAGGAGGTGGCTGATGGTTGGCAGGCGACTAACAGTGGCCGCAACAAGGAAGAAGAACAAAAGAAAAATAAAAAATAAAAAATAAACTTATTTCTAAAAATTGTTCTCGGGAACAAGAAGCTACTTTTTTTTTTCTTATTTCTGTTTTGAATCTATTCCCCAACCATAAATCCTTTTTTGTTCTGAGGAACAAAAGAACGGAAATCGAGAGAAGTAGAGACGTTACCATACATGCTCTTAAAGTCAACATTAATAGGCACCGATAGAGTTAGAATTCATAACATAGAGAACACTTATCGAAGACAAGATAGGTTATAGGATTTAAGCATAACCATCACAATAACTCATCGACGATTAAAATGACCCATCATGAGAACCTATTGAAAATCACGATAACCTATCACTTAAACCCACTTATTACATAAGCAAATCATCACTTATCCTTAATCTAATACTAATCCTAGTTATATATGCAATTGTAACCCTAAATGAGGATTAGAAAGCCACTCACTCTGAGATCTAAGCACGGCAAGTGACAACAAATGGGTAGCAAGGCTGGAGGGCAGCAGTGGTGCTTGGTGATGGCTAGTCATCCTCCAAACAGCCCGCTACAAGGTTGTGGACAGCGGCCTTGGCTGGGAATGGCGACGGCAAGGGCTAGCAAATGGCTTTTGGGCTTGTGGCAGTGCAAATCAAAGGGAAAAGAAGAGAGAGAGAGAGAGAGAGAGAGAGAGAGACGGTGGCGTGAGGGCCGGGCGATCACCACTCATGGCCCAATCTCAGCATAGCGATGAAGACGATGGTGCTAGAACGGCGACCTTAACAGTGGATAGTGGACGGTTAAGTGAGATCCAAGGGAGGAAATTAGAGAATGGGTTTGCAAAGAGAGCGAAAATAGAGGTGAGGGGTTCAACTAGCAAAAGGGAGGAGAGGGAATGAGGGAATGAGAGGAAAAATGAAAGAAGAAAGTGTGTGGCTGTGTGATCGAAAGGGAATGAAGAGGGGAGAGAGAGAGAGAGAGTGAAAGATTTTTGCCATTAATATATGTACTTGCAATCCCCAAAAATCCTCAGAACCTACTAATTGCTTGTAGGAGAAAACTCGTGAAGAAAGAAAATCCAAGGCTATTAATGCCTTAAATATGCACATAGGAAATTAGGAAAGTAGGCTAAGCTTAAGGTGATATCATTTTCTCTTTTCTTATCCTTCGTGGGCATCCCTCTCACATGCTTATTTCTCCTATCCTATTTGTCTCAAGCTTCTAAAAAGGTCAAATGGGACATACACCAATATGACACTATTCAAGCACGTGGGGAACCACTGGGATTCGCCCCAGTGGCCACTCTTCCAACATGGAAAGGGGAGGTGAGGGGTTCAAACCCCCACCTTCTCAGGAAGGGATGAGGTAGGGACGTGCAAGTTTCAGGAGTGGGTTTCGACTCCCACGCCTTGCAAGAGGCGGGGCAAAAGTCTGAGAGTGAGTGTAGAATAGATATAGAATAGGACTGACAAAAAAAAAAAAAAAGCACGTGGGGGCATTTAATGTGGAGTTTTGCATAAGCCAAAGTGGGCTTGGAGGCCCATTGGACCCGCGTGAGTGAGTGTAGAATAGATATAGAATAGGGACCGACAAAAAAAAAAAAAAAAAAAAAAAGCACGTGGGGGCATTTAATGTGGAGTTTTGCATAAGCCAAAGTGGGCTTGGAGGCCCATTGGACCCGCGTGGGTTCTCGTCCGTGGCCTATTTTCATTTTTACAAATTTTTGCGATTCACATATGAAAATTCGAGTTTTCACCCAAAAGTGACATCCTTGGCTTTTCCATGGTCTACCAATCATCATTGTAATCCCACTCCGAAGATTGGCCACCATTGTAATTTCATTCCGAAAATTAGGGTCGGATTGAGGATGTCACATGATGCATTTAGATTAATTATCATATGAAATGACCAAACAAATAATTATGCAAGAAATTAAAGAAAAAAAAGTAATTGGATTAATTTAAAAGCAATTGGATTAATTTGTTAGTGTAATTTCAAATTAAATCTATTTTTGTAATAAAGCTTGGAGACTCATTTTCTATTTTCCACATCAGCGAGAGCCTATTTCTCCTATCGAGACATTGGGGGTAGTTACCAAAATTTATGCAATGCACCATTCTTTATGAGCTGAATAGATGGAGAAAGTTTCTCATTTTCTCGAATTTTCACTTTTTTTTGAAATCAAATATCTTTTTCACATGCAGGCACTGCATTTAGATTAATTATTGTATGAAATGACCACACAAATGTCTATAGAATAAATTTAAAAAAAAAAAAGCAATTGGATTTTTTCTTTGTTAATGTAATGTTAAATTAAATCTTTTAAAATATATTGTAATAAAGCTCGGAGACAGACAATTACTCGTTTTTTATTTTCCACTTCAGCTAGAGCATGTTTCTCCTGTTGGGACATCGGGTAGTTATCAAAATTTATGCAACCGTTCTTCATGAGCTAAACAGATTGGGAAAATTTATCATTTTCTTGAATTCCCATTTTTGTTGGAAATCAAATATCATTTCCGAATGCAAGCACTGCAATTAGATTAATTATTATACGAAAGAATCACACAAATGACTATGCAATAAATAAATAATAAATTGGATTAATTTGTTAATATGGTTTCAAATTAAATCTTTTAAAATATTTTGTGAGATAGCTTGGAGACAGAGAATTACTTATTTTCTACTAGCCACATCTCAGCTTGTTTCTCTTGTCGGGATATCGAGTAGTTACCAAAATTGATGCATCGCGCCATTCTTCATGAGCTGAATAGATTGTGAAAGTTTCTCATTTTCTCAACTTTTCATTTTTCTTTAAAATCAAATATAATTTCCATATGCAAGCACTACATTTAGATTAATTATCATATAAAATGACCACACAAACGACTATGCAATAAATTAAAAAAATAATTGGATTTTTTTGTTAGTGTAATTTCAAATTAAATCTTTTTAAATATTTTGTAATAAAGCTTGGAGATAGACAATTACTCATTTTCTATTTTCCATGTCAGGTGGAGCTTGTTTCTCCTATCGGAATATCAGGTCGTTACCAAAGTTTACAAAACGCATCGCCCTTCATGAGCTGAACAAGTTGGGAAAGTTTCTCATTTTCTCAAGTTTTCATTTTGCTTTGAAATTAAATATCATTTATAGACGCAAGCACTGCATTTAGATTAACTATCATATGAAATAACCACACAAATGACTATGCAAGAAATAAAAAAGAAAAATCTATTGTGTTAATTTGTTCGTGTAATTTCAAATTGAATCTTTTTAAATATTTTGTAATAAAGCTCGGAGACAAACAATTACTCATTTTCTATTTTCCACATCACTCGGAGCTCGTTTCTCCTTTCGTGACGGTGGGTGGTTACCAAAATTTATGCAACTTGCCGTTCTTCATGAGATGGATAGATGGGGAAAGTTTCTCTTTTTTCGAAATTTCATTTTTCTTTGAAATCAAATATCATTTCCGGATGCAAGCACTGCATTTAGGTTAATTATCCGATTAGACGACTACACAACCGATCACGCAAAAAATTGAAAAAAAGAAAAAAGAAATTGGGTTATTTTGTTATTGTAATTTCAAATTAATTTTTTAAAATATTTTGTAATAAAGCTTGAGAACAGACAATTACTCGTTTCCAATGTACGTGCGTGATTCAACTGGAATTAGAACATTGTGTATTTATTTTTCTAATGGAAGTTAAGATATTAGAAGATGGAGTAAATGGATATATTTTATCTCCATGAATATGCACGTTTTTTCTTATTGGCGAGCATATTTATGTCGGGCCATTTTGTAATTTCTTGTCATGTATAGTTTTCACTTTTCCGCTCAATTTCTTGTATACTTCATTAAAACTCAAGCTATATACCGTGATGACCTAGACTAGTTGAAACGACAAAAACTTGAATTTTAATGATCATGATCGCGGTGCATTAAAGTGAATTTTAAGTAAAAACAAGCGAAAAAAACAAGTTGACGGTTCCAAAATTTATACTAGGGATAAATTAAAAAGAAGGTTCCAAAATTCTAAGGACGTGGTGGATCGAATTAATTAACGAGGCTATAAAATTGTCCTTTACTGATCATGTGCAAATGCTAAGAAATGAAAGGTTGCAAGAGCACAGGCAACTTTGGAAATTGAAATGTTGCTCGGATTGTAAGTTTTTGAAAAAAAAAAAAAAATCATAAAATTGCGTAAACAATAGAGATGAACATGGTTTTGGAGTAGTATCGGAGAATCAGGCCAATTCGATTCTAGGATAAATTTCGGATTTCAAAAATTAGAAAATCAGTTATAACAAGCAGGTTTCTGGTTTCAGGTGAAACTTATAATTTATAATAAGTTTTTGTGTTTTTCTTATTATGTGATTTTGTGCAATCCTACACTTTCCATGGCATTATCTAGAATCACTAATCTAAACTTCCATTCCAACATATCTATAATTGATTTATTATGTTAATGCTTTATGTCTTTTGCGTGTTTAAATATGAATTTTGGTCAACGGATTGTCATGACAAATGTTAGTTATTAGAAGTGATGATTCACTCTAATAATTTAATTAAGAATATAGATGGAACCTCGATAAACTTTAAAACCCGTGGCATGATTGTAAGAGTTTTCCTAATATGTGGACTAAATTAATTGATATTGTTATTTACCGTTTAACGTTTAACGTTTTACGGGGTTTGGTCTGATGTGAGATAGAAGGTTTTTTAATTAGTCTAATATGAGGCTGGCTAGTGTGAGTTGAGTTAAGCCTCGCCCGTAATGAGGGGGACTGGCTGGAAACTCTATAAATAGTGCTCAAGTCTCTCCTCTAACCCTAATTCTCACATATCCTCACCTAAGGGGCGTTATTCTAACGCTAATCGTAAGGGGCCGCCTCATTGAGCCAGTGATACGGAGGGCAATAGAGGAGAATGATTTGCGCAAGGAATATTGTGTTTCCGCTTCCGCTTAAGAACGATAAATCCTAAATCAAATGCGTCAATCTTTCGATTTACAATTGCATGTTTATGTTCTGGTTATGGAGATCTTAGGTTGTGCATAATCTGCACTCTAACATGTGATATCAGAACCTCCATAACCCTAGAACTTGAACGCAATTTATTTTGCCCTAATTTGTACGTATTTACCATAATTTGTGTGGATTTACCCTAATTAGTATGGATCTTGCCCTAATTTGTGATTTTCGAGACTTTTCGTCCAATAAAAAATTAAATTAAATCACAAATTCAGACTGGGAAAGTAGCGGTAGAGTTTGAATTTTTGTGAAGTGATTGCGACTTGGCTCAAACGTCAAGCCAAGGTGGAAATTGTTAAAATATGTCTCGAGTTTGAGTCCAATGTGAAATTTCGAATATTCTAAGTTGGATATGTTGCGAACATTTGAAATCGAGCAAAGAAGATCCGAAGATCAAGTCCTCAAAATTTGAATCTGCATTGGAGAGTCTGACCGCTAAAATAGGAAAGTCCAACTTTCACTAGGACTTGGATTTTTTCTAAACTATATAGAGATATGTTTTAGATAAAATCGTTTAATATAGGAAACTGAATCTTATGAGAAGCTGGCTTAATGAGATAGTAATTGAACTATATCTTGAGATAATGAGAAACAGTAAAAGTCATGAAATTTTTGTTGCTCATGCATACGCCTTCACACGTTGGTAACCTTTGAATGATAGATGTCTTAAGAATCTGTGACCAAACTGATTATACTGATTAACACATCTACTGAATGTGAGTAATGCATGTCAGTTAAGCTATTGCACATTGTACCTAAACTCATATGGTCATTGGCTAATATCTATCATGTTAAATATTTTATATGGTTAAGGAGTATGGCAATATTTATGCAGAGCAATTGTATCTACTGTTATAGTTTAGATATTTGGCTCCTGTGATTTGACTCAATTTATAGGCCACTGGTTGAAGTAATGATATTTGTTACCTAAAATTTATTAAGAAATCAGTTGTTGGCCTTGGAGTCATGTTTTACCTTATGAAATTCATGAGCTATAATGGATCAGCTGTCAGGCTTCTCGATATGGTGTACTATGTATTGCTATTGATGTTGATTTGTGATATATCCTCTAGATCAACATTCTTTTATATTGTTCTGATAATCAGTAATTTGGGTGTACAAGAGAAGTTTCATGTGTTGCTGTGATTGGTGATCTCATTGGAATCTGTCTTTCAGATTATATATATATGTATAATTAATTTTATTAATGAATAAGGCAATGTAATTAGCATGATATGTGATTTCAGTGATATATGTCCCTATCACTAAAGTTAAAATCACATGTATATGGTATATGTGAGATCTAGATTTTATATCCCAAGTATGGGAGAATTTCAAAGATTCAATTGAGTAGTGACCGCCAAAGTGGCACGCTTGATTGGGTTGGAGAAATTTTGGTCTCGTATGTTGATTGGGATGTCTCCTGATCTAATACGTGGTCATACTCCCAAATGAGGTGATTGTGTATTAATTCATGAAGGGATACATGATGGTGCGGTGGAGGAGTGACTGGTCCTAGTGGTTCATCTGCATAAAGGTGATGAATTCACGAAGATTAGAATATATTCTTGTGACGGCTATCATGTGGGGAGTATACAACTGCATATCATGTATTCTGCCCAAAGGTGATTATATGATTATGCGTGTAACTCTTTGGATGTGTACTTGTACGTCAAGTTACACAGTGCTCATATGATGTTAATTATATGCATTAATTGTTTTTCAGTCATCTTTTCCGTAATTAATAACTCCACTATTATTGAGGTTTTTAAGTTGTGAACATATGATTTGTTGCTTGAGAAAAGAACAAAAGAATGTGCTTATTGTCCATTAAGCATTCCATTTTGGAACACCTGAAAAGTGGTTTGCCTACTCACTGCATTGCTAAAAGATGATGAAAGCCTTAGTGTCTTGTAATTATATCTTGTCTAATATCGAAATTAGGACACATCTGCAAAGATTGCGTTTAGGTCCTAATGACATATACATCTAGTATATGGTTAAAAGGTTATCAGGCTTAATAGTGGTCGTAAGTATTTTGGCAAGTATGACAATAATAGCTTAAAGGGTCATTTGTCAAATACTTGATAGATTCTAGGGTGGTAACTTAATTATTATACCTTTAAATCTTGACAACAGATTTGGCTGAAAGGCGATATATAATCTATAAAATATATTTTGAAACTTACTGACTTGTCTAAAGATCACAAGTTTTTTAGTTGCAAATTGGCGTACAAAACTAAAAGAATTTCAAAGAAAGATTGTAGAATTTAAAGCCAAACTAGTAGCTAAAGTTTTCACTTTAAAAGAGGGGTGGATTGTTAATAGTGAATAAATAATTATTTCTTTAAAAGATTATTTCAGAGCGAATGTGACATTAATAGTTTATTTATTTTATATGGAGTTACGCCAAATGGACACAAAATCTATAAATGCAACTAGAGGATTTTACAAATGATTTAAGTAAACTTGTGTGTAGACGAAAAGTCTTATTAATAGTTTTATGTAAGTTTCCGGACAATATTAATAAAGTTTCATAGTGTTGTTATTTTGTTCAATTGGGAACAAAGTAATTTAATATACTACAAGATCAGTGGGAGGAAATTTATTTTTCTCATATTCTATGTACATGATACATATTTATGTTAGCAGGAAGTGCAGTGCAGTAAATAAAGTTCTATGTCTACTATGTAAGTAGAGTTTGTAACTTTTTTTTACGCCGTTACTTGAGCTATTATACTTCGGAACCTTATGAAGGAGTTGACTATTTTGACTTTATGAATAGACCCATACGGTTAAGTTGAGACAATAAATTTATTATATTTTTATTAATAATAAATGTCTCAAGGGGTCTAAATATATGACAGTCAAATTTTTTTGACCATAAAGAAACGGTACATAAATGTGACTTATAATATAACATATTTTCACAGATGATATGATTGCAGATCCACTAACTAAAGACCTATGCCCATGTGTATTTGAGTGATATGTCATTAGCATGGGCCTAGGAGTATCTTCGGATACTGTTGTTTAGTGGGAGCTATATTCTGATAAAGTTCACATCTGTGGTTGGTTACATTTAGTAACGGTTTGATATGTATCAACTTTTGTATTCAATAAAATATTTTTGAATGTGTTGTTATCATGTTGAATACATATTGATAAAGTCTCAAGGTATTGCTTAAACCTTGAGTGAAGATTATGGGCATTCGGTTATTAGCCTTTTGCATATGTTCTTGTGATACATAAAGAAATGTTAACCATAAGGACAAGACATATGTGGGTTCATTAGAATCATAATGTCATTCTCTTGTGACACAAACTTTTGTATCACCTAAGTAAGAGAATGATGATTGACAAATGGATCTCTCTATGAGAGATGTTAGCCATTTGCCACACTACCATATTAGATCCATATCAATAAAGTTGAAAGCACTTATGACCATGAAAGGCTCTGCGTGTATACATGCAGTTACCGCCATGATTCGGTGTTGGAGACTTTATGAGATAGGATTGACTATTAAGAATTATCTCTGGACCAATGTGCGCACATACAATACAATTTCAATTAATATAATCCAAGTGGGAGAATGTAAGAGTTTTCCTAATATGTGAACTAAATTAATTGACATTGTTATTTACCGTTTAACGTTTACTATTTTACGGGGTTTGGTCTGAGGTGAAATAGAAGGTTTCTTAATTAGTCTAATATGGGGCTGGGTAGTGTGGGCCGAGTTGAGCTTGGCCCGTAATGAGGGGGACTGGCTGGAAATTCTATAAATAGTGCTCAAGTCTCTCCTCTAACCCTAATTCTCACATATCCTCACCTAAGGGGCGTTATTCTAACGCTAATCGTAAGGGGTCGCCTCATTGAGCCAGTGATACGGAGGGCAATAGAGAAGAAGGATTTGCGCAAGAAACATTGTGTTTCCCCTTCCACTTAAGAACGATAAATCCTAAATCAGGTGCGTCAATCTTTCGATTTACAATTGCATGTTTATGTTCTGGTTATGGAGATATTGGGTTGTGTATAATCTGCACTCTAACAATGGTAAGTGTCATAACGTAAGTGTGAATGAGTTATGTTAGAGAAATATCATATTGGATAATTGATATGGTGTATAATAATTAATATATCATAGTTGGCTCATAACTAATTAGCTTAAATTTTTAAGTGAATATAGGTCAAATTGAATATGCTGACGAGCTTGGACTTGAACTCTTTTTTGACCATCTTTACAAGTGAATGTATCGGACTTCTACTGTATATCCTCAATAAAATAGTATTAGAGTTCATGGTTGTGATTTTCGGGCAAATAGTCGTTGTGGTGTAGTAATGCAAGTCTGTAGAAAGTTTTATACCCCACCAACGACAATTATTACAAACAATTATGGATTCAAAATGCATAAATAGTTCCCAAATGCATTTGCAATTTAAACACGACGTTCTATTATCCAAGTAATGATCATCTATAGGAAATTATAAATCTCGAGAATATCCCTTACATCTTTTAGAAAGGTTAGTTAGTAGAAAATATTTTCAGTAACGACATTAATTTATTCCACAAAATAATGGAATAGAAAAAACACAATCCACGGTAGTAATCACCATGATCAACTGCATCATCCGACCCTTTTCTCAAAAAAGGAAATGCGAAATTATTATTTTATCGGACGGAAAACAGCAGAGAGGGAGAGAGAGAGAGAGAGGAGAGAGAAGTCGACGCTCGCGGTCGTCTCGAACTTGAAGAGAGATAGAGATAGAGAAATAGAGAGAGAGAGAGAGAGAGCGCGAGGGTCAGGGTCGAACTTCCAGCTTCCACTCGCGTTCGCCTACCTCGAACCCTAAATCTCCCTCAGCTTTCGCCATACGGTATACTCTCCCTCTTCCTCTTTCTCTCTCTCTCTCTCTCTATTCGCATGATGTTGTGGAGTCTCTGAATCGCGGGCGCGTTTGCTTTCCGATTCGCGGATCAAAGGGAAAATGCGACTCGGTCGAGCTCGATTTGGCGCGCGCAGTCGGAGTATTTTGGGGGTTTTTCCGTGCGGATTTTGTCGGAATGATGCTTGGCCCTAACTGTTAGATCTTGGGAGCGGGTCGTTTTGTGGTGGGGAAGAACTCGTTTCCCCTTGGTAGTGACGCTTGGGCCTGTTCAATTCGAGGGCTTTATCATCAGGGAAATGGGGGGTCGGTGTTTTTTTTTTTTTTAAAAAAAAAATTGTTTTGGTGAATTCTGGCAGCATCTTTGATCGAACAACGAACCAGTGCTTGATGTTTGAGGACGATGAACATGTAATCTTGGGCTTGCGATAAAAGAGCTAACTGCCGAGTTAAGTAGGTCATTTATCGTCGCCAGGAGAAACAAGAACTCGTCCCATCCCATCCTGCTGTACGTGGGATGTTTAGATGTTCATCAATTGGAATCCTAATTACGGATACCGCCGATACTGAAAACTCATTGCTCGTCGATAAAATATGGTTACCTTATAGATTACCTAATAGAAAAGATATGGGATGAGTTACTTCGGCCTCACTTCACTTCCTCATATTCATTTCATTGAATTGTTGTGGGTCTGTCTGAATGTGGATTATTTGTTTCTTTTCTTTTGATCAGTAATTTCTTGCATGCTGTATGTTGGGTATCGCCGATAACAGTGGGTTTCAGAGGCCACTGGTTATATATTTTGGGGATTGTGTGAGCAATCTAGGTTGTTCTTCTTTTGGAAACCTTGCATAGTCAGCCTTTTTCACGGTTTCACCCAATTGTCATGTGTTGTTAAGATTCTATGAGAATTCGACCATTCTACAACGATGTTAATTATGTTGTTAAGGGGCCTTTGTATGCAATTGCTGCGATACCAAAATAATGTCACGATGCACTCCAACATGTTATATCACTTGCAAGAAATTCTGATTTCACAAAGAATATGATACTTTTTCTTTTTCTTTTTCAAACGTCGAAATTCTATCTGATAGTAACTTTGGCATATCGTGTACGCACCAATCTTAGTCCTTATCAATTTATTGCAGGAAGGTGCTCAGATTGGTACGTTTAATTTGGAACTGGTATTATTTGTGTGAGATTGGACAGTTGTTCTGGCTTGAATCTCCTAGTTGTTGGGACAGTCACTTCCTTATTATCTGAGTGGCTCTAAATAGAATCGTGGACGACTTATCTCATTAACATTGTCTCATAACCTTTTATTACCTTCAAGCACCATGGCTGTCTCCTTACAAGCTTCTGAACTCGTCTGATTCTTTGATTCTTAATTTTGTTATGGGGTTGATGCTTGCCCCTCAAATGAGTATGATGGGAACACCTAAACTTGTCATCACCTTTCTTGCAGCATTCTCATTCTGTTCAAGATTCATTTCTTGAAATTGCACCGACCTTTACCATCCATTTTTGTCATTCAGACATCAATTTTGCCTGACTCTACTGAGTCCTACTTATTTTAGCATGATCTCCAATAATAACTCTTTCACGTGGCAACACTCCCTTTCGTATCTCATAACACTGGCTCAATTGAGTTTGATGCTCTTCTGATCTTCCTTATCACCTTTATTGCTTTTCTTCTTTTCGATATTTATATTCTTCTTCCCATGGATTCTTCTGGACCCTTTGCCTTCTCCACAGTTTCCTTGCAAGCTTTTCTAGTTAGATACCTAGAATGCCAAGGGCAAAGGGAAATGCATCATCAGCTACTAAGCCAGTTGAGCCGGAAAAGCCAGTTGAATCCGATGAGAGGGTTGACCTTGAAGAAGAGAATGATCCTGAGGAGGAAATGGATGAAGAGGTTGAGTATGAGGAAGTAGAAGAAGAGGAGGAAGTGGAAGAGATAGAGGAAGAGGCAGAAGAAGAAGAGGTGGAAGTGGAAGAAGAAGAAGTGGAGGAGGAGGAGGAGGTGGAGGAGGAGGAGGATAATAATGATAATGCCAATGCCCATAAAATGCTCGATGGCAATGATACAATGGTTGTGGATGAGGACGAGAAGAAAAAACATGATGAACTTCTTGCCCTTCCTCCTCATGGTTCTGAAGTGTACATCGGCGGTATACCTCATGATGCTTCAGAGGGGGATCTGAGAACTTTCTGCGAGTCCATTGGAGAAGTTACTGAGGTGAGCCTCACCGCTCTGTTTTTCTTTTGAATAAGACGCGAACTCCACAGTTATTTACAACATATCCTTTCTGCGTCCTCTTTGAGGATAATGCAAATTTATACCTTCATCTGTGGCTGTAGGTCCGGATTATGAAAGCCAAAGATTCAGCTGAAAACAAGGGATTTGCCTTTGTTACTTTTAGAAATGTGGAATTGGCATCCAAAGCCATTGAGGAGCTGAATGAGTCTGATTTTAAGGTACTAAGACAATATGGCCGTGTTATATAGTCCCTATCTTGACAAAAGCAAACAGTAGGCATTAGGCTGAAAACCAAAATGTCTGACAAGAAAATTGAAAGAAATAATTACTGACATAGTATGGTAAACTCTTCTTTTCATTCCTTTTCATTGTTATGATTGTGAGAAGTTTGAGGACCACTCAAATACAACTTTGTTCATATGCTACTCAGGGTAAGAAAATAAAATGTTCAACGTCGCAAGCAAAGCATCGATTATTTATTGGTAATGTTCCTAGGAGCTGGGGGGATGAAGATCTGAGGAAAGTTGTCACACAGATTGGACCTGGCGTGACTGGTATAGAGTTGGTGAAGGTTAGTGAGATCTGGAGCATGACATGATAAGCTGTGCTTCCCAAGTTCTGCTTGTACCACCTTTGCTGCATGTGGAATTTTATCCCCCCTTCCTATATGAAACTTTACAATCTGGTTTATTTTTTCTTACTTTTTTCTTTGACAGGATTTGAAGAATACTAGCAATAATCGTGGCTTTGCTTTTATTGATTATCACAACCATGCGTGTGCTGAATATTCTAGACAGAAGATGATGAATCCAAAGTTTAAGCTGGACAAAAATGCTCCTACTGTTAGCTGGGCTGATCCTAAAAATTCTGATTCTTCTGCTTCTTCTCAGGTTTGCCGTGATACCAATCTAATCTATCTATATTCTGATTATATCGAGATTGAGGACATTTAATGCATTTTTAATTCTTTTACGTTCTTCTTGTGTATGATTTCATATCTAATTTATCTCTTAGAGTGTCCTACACGCATCACCATTATATATTGGCTGGAAAAGAAAGCTCCTCAGCTACTGCCCAAGTAAATCAGAGAGAGAGAGAGAGAGAGAGAGAGAGAGAGAGAGAGAGGGAGAGAGAGATATATATTTGGCCAAATGGGCTTTGGACACCCAAAGCCCCTTCCCGAAGCAGATCCCAAACGCACCCAGAGAGATGACTTCTTTTTCCTTGTTTGCTTCTTTTTTTTTTTTTTTTTTTTTTTGGGGGGGTGTGGGTGTGGGGGTGGGGAGAAGTGGTTGGATGCATCGCTGTCCAGATAAATTTGATCATATTGCCTTAATCTTTTTAAGCTCTGGGACCACCTAGTGACTAGTGAGTCACATTTTGTGTACTTCAGTAGGTATGTACTGGTGGAGCTAGTGAGACCAAATGAAAAATGAAAAGGAGGAAATGAGTTTCGGCAATGAATGAGACCAGATCTGAACAATCAACTGCACACCATCTCGTGGATAGATTTGATTATTGAAGCCTAAGTTGCTTTTGTTTATTATGTGGATTACGGTGCTGACTTGTCTATGAGTTGTGCTTCCCCACTATATGCATATTTCTCCATGTCATTCATATTATTGATTTCATCTTGAAGGGTGAATGCCTTGTAACATATAGGGGGAGAGGGAGAGAATTAAAACTTTGGCTCCAGTTGGTACGAATAGCACTTCTGACCTTATGGCATCTCATCATTCCCCTGATTATTAGTCTTGATGAGGTGCGTGGTCACGCTGTGCAAATTTTTTTGGTCTTATTGGCCATAAAGTATAGATAACAAAGCAAAGAAGCAATTACTGAGTACCTGGGGCTTGCTTATTGGATACTATCTATGGATGACAAAAGGATGAGTTGGAGGCCTTTTGTTTTAAAGTCTAGGTAGGAGAACAACAGATGATTTGGACACACTATGGTAAAGCATTGGCCCTAGTCTATCCCTTTATAAAAAGCATTAGAGATATTATTTCTTTGGCATTGGGGTTGCAACTAAGCTAGTAAGTACCTACATCTGGTGCTTGATTGTCAAATAGCTATCATCTGAAATGGGACAATGAAAAGTACATCATGTTCCATTCGTGCGCATCATGTTTCACTCATGCTGGACATTATTGGTTTAGTATCTCTTGCTGAATATTTAATTGAAGTTCAACTTTTAAGTTCATCTCTTGCAGGTGAAGGCAGTATATGTGAAGAACCTTCCCAGGAATGTGACACAAGATCAATTAAAGAAGCTATTTGAACACCATGGAAAGATAACCAAAATAGTTCTGCCACCAGCAAAAGTTGGGCAAGAGAAAAATAGGATTGGCTTTGTACACTTTGGGGAGAGGTCCAGTGCCATGAAAGCACTGAAGAACACAGAAAAATATGAACTTGAAGGTAACTTTTGCTTCCTTGTGCATACCCTTTATGTTTTTCTTGGCTAAATGATTAAGTTCGCACTTGCTTTCATACTTAATTTAGGACAAGTCCTGGAGTGTTCTCTTGCAAAGCCACAAGTAGATCAGAAGTCTGCAGCAGGACCATCTTCTCAGAAGACAGGCCTTCTTCCAAGTTACCCACTCCGTGTTGGTTATGGTCTACCTGGGGGTGCATATGGTTCTCTAGGAGGAGGCTTTGGTGCAGCAGGCTTTGCACAAGTAAGAAAACTTCTAGTTTTGTTGAGATGTTTAATTTAGTTTCGTTGGAGTAGATGATTATTAGCGAGCTTTTTTATACTATGTTTTTTCAAAGTACTTCCATTATCTTATTGAGATACTTCTGCCGGTCATGATGTGATAGTATCACACAGCTTTAACATTTGAGTGGTGACATTGCTGTTGTTTTAAAATAATTATGACACCTACTGCTGGTTAGAAACATGCCTATAGCTGGTTAGTTTTACTAATCAGTTCTCTGTCATTCTTATATTTCATTCTCAGTAGGATGATTGTGTGGTTTCTCTATTAATTTGGCTCTCTTGTGCCCAAAGTTGGGATGCCTGGCAGTTTGCTAGATTATTATTTAGTGTCTTATCATATTAAATTTTTCTTGCTGTTGAGTGATGTCAAAGTACCTCCTGCAAAGCAGCCCACCTGTGCAATCTTTCACAAAAGTTCAAGTGCGAGAGAGTCAACCAGCAGTGGCTGAAAGGATATTCATATTATCTTGGAGTTTTGCAATCCTAATTTGCATGTTGTCTATTTTTGCTTTGAAGAGTTTTATTTTTGTCCCGAACTTTCACACCAAGTCCCTGTAATGTTAATATGTCTGATCAAGTGCTTTTACTTTCACAATTTTTTCCATCAAGTCCCTCTAAAGCTAAATCTGATCAATTCACGGATGTAATTTTGCAGATAAAATATGCGGATGCCCTTTGTGTAGACAAATTTAGCCAATTTAGATGATGCCAGAGTCTGATGTGGATAACATTCAACTAATGTAGATGCTCACTGGGATGTCCATGTTGGAAAATTTTTATTCACGTTGCACTACGACATCATCTGCCACTACATCCGTCCTAGTTGGTGTAGGAGGGACTTGATTAGAAACTTTGTAAAAGTAGGACTTGGTTAGAAAATTAAAATACATATACTCGAAAAGTGAAAGTACAAGTATGAAAAAGAGAACTAGCCCCTTTTGCTTTATCCATAATTGTATGGGCTTGTTTCCTGCTTAATCCACTTATCATGAGTCACAAGCTGTAATTTTTTCTGTGGGCATTGTGCATATCATGATCTTGAGTGATGCACAATAATATAAAAATCTGTGAATGAGAGGCTTATGCTGTTTTAGAATACTCTCTTGCCTTCTCTGACTGACTATCTGTTTCAATTATTGGAATGTCACTGATGTTGAAATTCTACTTGCTGCAACACAGCCTATGATATATGGAAGAGGACCAAGCCCTGCTGGTATGGCAATGATGCCAATGTTTTTGCCTGATGGAAGGATTGGATATGTCTTGTAAGCCCATCTACACTTTTCTACTTATTGGAGGTGCTGGCTTCTAGATGTTTGTTTCTTTGGCACTGCTTTTCGTTTTGTGAGACTGATATACATTGCAGCCGATAAGTTGGTACATTGCTTACAGGGTGTTTTGTGAGGAGGGAGGGACTTAAATGCCCCTCTTTTATACACCTCTTCTCTCTATTCTGTTGCAGGGTTATATTTAAAGAAAAATTAAAGGTGGTTGTTTCCAATGAGTGGTGTCAGTCAGCTGCATTAATCCCTTCTGAGTATTGTTTGACGTGTTTACCTTGTGGAGAACCCTTTAAACTGGCCATTCTTTTGCTGTGGATAGTCTTTAAGTGAATTTGGGTCTCAGATACAATGCATTTCTGTAATCGCTTTCATTTGATCATTGGAGTTTGAGAAACTTATTTGCTGAAGGTTGGTCCAGCAATCATGATTATATGCATTTGTTGCTCAATGAAAGCTGTGAGATTTCTGAATGTCATAGTCCATGTGAAAAGGAGAGAATATTTACCTTTGTGTAATCTTAAGTATTATAGTGAAAGACAGTTTAGACTTTTAGATGAAGTGGATGCACTTAACTTGAAATTTTAGAGTATGATGGAGAAGTATTCCTAAGTTTGAGCCTTTCAAATGATTAAAGCCTTATTTTGTCCATTTGGCCAAAATAGGAAAGTCTGAATTCTCCATGACTTGTCTTCAGAATGCAGCAAATGTTTGGTCAAAGTGTTAAACTCATGCTTGTGTGTCCTTATCATGATTCTCTACATAACTAAGGGGTAAGGGGCGTGTACATAGTGTCAGTCATGCATAAGTTACATGATGCAACTAAAAGATTAGCTCGTGTTAGCTTTAATTCTTAATGGGCATTTTTCTTGGGTTATATTGCTCTGTGAGACCTTTATTCTTGCTGATTCTGTTTTTGAACGTGGAAATATTCAGGCAGCAGCCTGGAGCACAGCCTATGACTCCACCTTCACATCAAAGAAATAGCAACAGGCCTGTTGGTGGGAGTGGCAACAAGAGTGGTGGCAGTTCAAGCCGGGGAAAACATAATAATGATAGTGGCCAAGGGCGAAGGTACCGCCCTTACTAGTGCTGAAGGGAGTTTTATTAGTGTTAGATACCTTGAAAGTTGTTTGTTTATTAATTTGTATCACCCATTTTCATGTTTTTCTCTTTTTCTGGGTGCTTTTTCCTGTGACCCTTCTGTTTTCCTGAAGGTGATCATATCCATTCCTATATATTTACTCTGCTGATCAAGTTGCTGCATTAATATTATGGGTTTTCTAGGTAATCCTTGAAATGCAAAAGCTATGATTTTGCGAATGTTCCGAAAATCCAGAAAGGTTCTTTTTTTTGGTCCACGTACTATTCTACTATGTATGATGGAGGCTGTTTACTAGCATATAGAGTAAATCTCTTTTCCCACGAACCCGTACAGAGTACCAAAACATCATGACTGCTATTGGGGCATACAAAATACGGGTGCCTTCTAGAAAAATGCTGATGTGGCCCATGAAATAGGTCCCTCCCTCCCTCCTCCTTCCCCTTGCAGTTGCCATGGTTGCTTGAGATTGAGTTTGCGACTGTGGCTGCTTGAGCTCGAGCTCAATGCTGCAATGGCCAGTTGAGCATTGAGCTCAGCTCACAGCCATGGGCGGTCAGGTTTTGAGCTTGCTGAGGCAGCCAGGCTGGCTTTCTACAAGTTCCTCTCAATCAAAATTTCCATGCCAATCGAGATGGCCAGAGAGCACAGCGGATGCAAGGGCTGTGAGGACTGCCATGGATGCAAAGTTTGCGAGGTCTTCGTGAGGTTTAATGGGGAACTAGATGTTCACATGAGAGAAAAAGGGGGTGAAGACAGAAGAATATTTGATTTGGAGTTATTCTGGGAGTGAAGAGTTGATTTGAGTGCGCATATCATTTGGTTGATAAGGCCTTTTGAATTCATTCGGACCAAAGAGTGCCGCGATTGCGAAGGTTCGATTCTTCGGATTTGGGGCGGTAAAGGCTGTGAACAAGATGAGTGGCAGTCACGCATGGCGGTGGTCTCTCTGTGAGCAACTCCTCCTGTCATTACGTCCATGGCACTCGACCTGGCGATGGCTGCTAAATCCAACATCTCGCAGCCATGGTCGTTGGTGTCCGTGGCTGGGGTTTTGTGGTTTTGGTTCGTATTTTCTGTTTTGCCCCTTATAATTTTTTTTGTTTTTATGTTTTTTATTTTTTGGGTTCTATCCGTGACTTTGTGTTCTTCCCGGCAGAAGCGATCGGTTCATTAGATACTTTTTCCTGATAAGATGAGTTTGATCTTTTCTGCGCATTAATCCTCGTCAAATTTCCGGGCGCTAACTCAGATTCCCGACGGTCTACATCAGCAATAATAGATAAAAAGTATAAAGAGATTAATTGAAGAGCAAACAGCCGTCGCCATTTAGAAGGCGCCAAGGACGGTTATGCGTTTTCTCAATGTATGAAAATGACGCTTCTATTGACCTCTTCACTGTAATTTTGCTTACCGTTAGCTGCAAATTGAGACGGTCAGTAATTGATGATCGCATCGTATCAATTAAAGTTAGAAATATAAAAATGACTCATAAATTTATTTCTTAAATCTATATTTGGTACTCAATCAAGAAAAATTATATTTAATGAACTGAATTGTCATATGAATCAATTATATTTAATAAATTGATCATAAAAAGAATTTCGGCTCAACTTTTGAGTCATAAATGGATTTAATATGTATGTTAAAGGTATTCACAAATAATTTAAACTTAACCCGCTTCTTTGATTCTCTTGATCTTGCGCTCATTTACTTCGCGCTTAGTTTGGATATAAATTTTCCTGAATTGAATTAAATATATAAATGATTTAATAATATCAGTTGAGTGGGGTCAGCATAAATTTGTATGAGTTACTAATTTGCATCACATGAAAATGACTTAATTTGGATCGGATCATTTTCAATTAGAGGCAACCCTTTGATTAATCGAAGTTAAAGAAATGCAACAAGCACAAAGGAAAAATTCATCGGACTGCAGTTTTAATCACTCGACCGTCTCTTCCTCAGCCAGGAGGGTTCGCACATCATTGCTTCCCATGGAAGATGCATTTCAATGTATCATGCTCCATCAACTTTTTCCTCCGCTATCGACAATGTCCAGAAAAATTCAAGAAGGCTAATGTCTTCCGTATAATTGATTGCCTTGCATCAACGCAGCAGAGAGCCAGCATGTACAAGTAGACACCGACAGCATGCGATGCGTCGCAAAACAAAAAATTCACTAAAGACCAGGTCGGCTAAAGATGACGACACAGAGTTTCTCATATCGAACCGCAACATGTGACTCACCACTTCTTCAGCACATCAAACGTTCTTTTGTAAGTTTTACTTTCTCTGGCCAATTATCATGAAGATCTCTAATCTCTGAAGCTTTATATATATGTATTGAAACTGTCTCGCATCAATACAGCAGTGAGTGAACACAAAAATTGTGAATAGAAACTCTAAATACAAAGATGAAACATGTGATGCCCACAAAACAAAATTCACTGGAGACAAAGTTGGTTTACATATCTGGGGGATTTTCTCATATTGAACCAGAAAATAACGAATTACCGCTGCACCTGCAGCATCACATTATGCATTCTTTCCTGCTAGAGGGCTCAAGACATGATTGCCGCAGCCAGCAATCAAACTACTGCACAAACACTACGAACAGCAACCGCAATTGTCAGCGGGGTTGCTGCTGGCTTCTACCACCCGAAAATCGACCACCTCTTCCACGATATGGTTTCCTCCCACGGCCGAAGGATGGACCACGCTGCTTGAATGGCCCCGGAGCATCAGCTGGACAAGGAGTTGCAGGAGGTGGCTGTGCATAGCTAGTCTGATCAACTCGGGTTCCATTGAACTGAAACCCTTGTCCTCCGGCATTGAAAATTGGATGACTACTTTGGCCAAATGCACCAACCCCAACTGTCATTTGGTTGCAGTCATTTTGACCCATGGGATTGGGCCAAGATGCCAAACCAGGCCCTAAAGCATTTGACTGCCCCATCGGTAGGACCATGTTGGGAAGTAATCCCTGGCTCAGATCAAACTGCTGCTGAAATGGCATTTGGTTGGGAAGAGGCATTTGAAATGGAAATTGACTACCACGTGGAGGCCACGGCATTCCATTAGCAAAAATAGCACCCATTGGTTGTTGCAAGGGCAAGCCGTTCGCCCAAGCTTCATGTAGCGGTAGAATGGAGCCACTGTTCGGCTGCATAAGCGGAAATGGTGAATTTGTGCCGATTCCACCCATATTACCTGGTTGAATGGCAGAGGAAGTTGTGAAATTGCCGTAGTCCAGTGATGGTGCTCTAGGTGAGATTTGATGGTGAGTTTGATTTGATACGGGAGGAACCACTCTCGCCGGCAGTTGCTGTGGCGAAGGTTTACCATTTTTCCAGTTCGATTCCCTACTTCTGACCTTCTTTTTGTTGTTTTTCCTGTTTTCAGCTCTCTGGTCATCCATGTTGGTGCCCCTCTTTGCCATTCTCTGCATTCTCCTGTACTCAGCCTCTTTTTCATCATCTGAAAACTCTGCCTCCTCCGACAACTCTTCGTCATTCTCACCCGAGGCATCATATCCTTTCTTGTACAGATTTTTCTCATTAAGCACATAACTGGCAAATTCTGGAACAGAAGAGATCAAAGTGCCTTGGTGGATGCCAGCAGGGACTTCAGCTTCTGAATTGTATCTTACCATATAGTAAGGGTTTTTGACGGGTCCAAAAATTTCATCCACCAGCCCCAATGGGGTTCTAGTCTCAGTGATCCAAAGGATAGAGCCCTCATTAAGAGGACTGTGCTTCTCCACCCCTTCAACAATAACTTGGGCTCCTAAAATCTGTAAATTATTCCAGTAACATTATTAAACAATCTTGCCCAAAAGAAAAACAAAACAAACTTTGGCAAAATGATCCTGAATGTAGATCACTTCTAATTATACCAAAATTATGGACTTCTAACAGTAGTTGATCATACATATCATGAGGTGGCTTCAAAGAGTAAAAAAAGTATAAGGAATAGGCCTATACCGATAGAACAACTCCAACTGGCGACATCTGATGATGCGGCTGGAGTGTTGCATTTACAGGAGGAACTGGAGGGAGATCCTGCAATTCCAAAGACAGAGAATGTCTAAAAAACCACTATAGCTATATAATTTGCATCATCACTACTGACAAATTGCATACTTGTGAAATAAATTTGTGCAGACACCTAAAATTAAGAGGTGAAAAAAGGTTTGCCTGTTAAGCTTGTGAAGATCAATGAAGAATCTAAGAAACAGCTATAGTCACATCATATCCAGTAATAATTTGAATTCACGCTGATCAGTCCCCACCACTCAATCTACACAACCGAAGCTACTGACACCAGATAATGAAGATGGTAACAGCAGATTCACAAACTCAATAAACATCCACATATGAGAACAATCACACAACAAATTCAGTACCCCTACATCAATGGGAATGTCAATATGGTCTCTAATAACCACCGCACTAGTTTACCCAACAAAATCCAGCATTCATCATGATTCCAACAAAGTTGCAAAGCTAAGAGGAAAAAAGTCAGCATCAAGAAACAAAACAAATATCAGCTATAAGAATCGAAATTTACCTTGACCTCATTTTTTGACCTGATGGGTCCGCCCTTAGCACCAGTGCCAGCAACACCATCATCTTCATCTTCCACATCGCTCCAACTAACCATATTCTGTACATCCTGGACATCTTCATCACTGTCTTTATCGTCGTCACCATTCTTCTCCTCACCAGATTCCTCTCCACCATCAAGTTCCCGTATTTCACCTTCTTCCATTTCACCCGCTTCATTCACGGGTCCTTCTTCCTCCATCCTCTTCCTCTCCTCCTCCCTGCTATCGTCACCGTTGGTGTTGGTGTCGCTGTCACCACCGTCATCACTACTACTGGAGGATGACGACGAAGCCGAACTAGAGCCGTCGGACTCCAAACTCCTTCCTCTCTCATGATCACCACCACCAATCACCACCTGTTCCCCCTTCACTGCATTCACTCTGTCATCACCCTCGAAACCACCAGCAGGCACCAAACTCCTATCAACCCCACCATCATCCCTTCCCGCTTCAGTCTTCACGCAGACACCGTCAGCAACGACCGGAACGCCGGAACCGCAAGCCAAACTGACCCTCCCCATGTCGTCCTCAATCGAATCGCCCAAAGCTCCCACCTTTTCCCACTCCTCCTCCTCAGCCTTCACCGCCGCCGCCGCACCCGAAACTCCAGCCGCCGCCTCGCAAGCGCCCGGCTTTAGCTCAGACCCGGGTACCAACATCTCCTCCGCACCTTCCTCGACCTTCACGGCGTCAAAGTTCCCAGGCAGCAGGGCCACCGAATCCATCGGGAGGTCCTCGAACCAGTCCTGGATGGACTCGAAATCGAGGAACGAGTCGGCGAACGACAGGTCGCCGATCTTCTGGTCGAGGAGGGCGAGCGGGTTGCCGAGCCCCTTCGGGTCGGGAGCGGACCGATCGGGGTCCTCCTCCCGGCCTTCAACGGCGGCGCCGGAGACAAAACCGACCATTTCCGACGGAAGGGGGACTAGGGTTGTGCAGGAGGATTGAGCCGGAGCAGAATATCATGATGGAAGGAGAAGGAAGGAAGGAGGAGGAGGAGGGAGAATGGGTTTTTAAGCAACTGCAGTTTTGGAAAGGCAAAGATGATGGGCCTTCTTCTTTCCCTCCTCCTCTTGCGACGACCAGCATGTCGCTAAAACCCTAGCGCCACAGAGAAAGGGTTTTGAGCGTACCGCTATTTTATTTTATTTTATTCTTGTTTTTGTTTTTTCTTTTATTTTTCTCCAAAATTCCGGTTGACCCCCTACCCCAAAAGGTGTGCAAGACCAGATATTTTCTACAGCAATTCTATTTCATCAGCAGGAAACTAATTAATTCATATGGAGAGTTTTCCAAACCAAAATATTTGACTCGACCGTCTATGCTCTCAACTTTACATTGCATAAAGTCGAGTCGTATTGATTATTCTTACACAACTATTAATCAATCGATTTGTTAGTTGTTGATATCGATTGGTCCATTCCATATTTTTACATTATTATAGAGATAATATTTCTGAATTTTTCAAGTTGAAGATAAATATTCAGTAAAATAAAAACACAGGTCGGTGCCCATCTTTTTCAATTTTCACATTGTTAAATATTATGTAACATTTCAGCGACGAGTGGCGAGTAGAAACGTTTCAATTAACTGACTGAAATGTGAAAGGTTCAGATTTCCGCGTTGCCATACGCGTCATAAGTTGGGGGGCCATAGTGGTGGAAACTCGTGCTAGTCCCCTGATATATAGTCGGTGGTTCTTCGTGAGTCGTGAGCACCTATAAGGTGTGCCACGCCGAATCCTCAATATCCAACCAAAAAAAAGAAAAAACATTAGGTAACATTTCAAATATGACTAGGTGATTATTTTTGAAATCACTAATTTTGTAGCCATCAGATAGTTGTCCTATGCTCAGCGGACGATGGCGCAGATGATCAGTTACGGCTGAGCGACATTGACCATGCCAGGGGTTCAGCAGCCGTAAACCGGATCAGAAAAGCAACAGAGAAGGGAAAGATCGAACGCGTTGCTGATGTTTTGCCATGATATGCCGAAGCGATCGTCACAACCATATGGAAATAGGACCATCCGATCGCATCTGGAATTGGCTCGTCTCGTAGTATGTCTAGGAGCACGCTCGAGCTAAGCAAGGACATGCTGCAGCCTTCTTGCTCGTTTCATAAGAAAACGGAGATGGCCAAATCCATCAAGTGATCGGAGAAGAGAGCACAGAGTGTAAGCCTCATACGAATTTGCGAGGCAAATCGGTCTTTGGACCACCATGAGAAGATGCGAGCTCGGAGGCTTCCAGGTCCAACACTCGACGCGCCATGCAGATCATTAGTGCCTAGCCATTCCGTGTCGAAGTATCAACAGCGAATCGTTAGACACAGTGGAGCTGCGCACATGAACGCAGATTACAAGGGTTGGTGTCGAAGTTCCTTTTCCTTCTGAAATTGCACTTCCTCAATGCAAGTGGGTTTAAAGCGAAATTTTCATAGCTAATAGCATGCCAAAACTGCGATAATAATCCCTAGACGGTACCACCATCAGTTTTGGAACTCTATAATCTCCGAGAACAGATTTTCTCAACTTAGAATGGCAACTTCTACAGGTGGAAAAGCAGAATGCCTACCCTACCTGATGGGTTTTTTCTGTGTGTTAATGGGCTTAAGTAGGCTCATCCACCCATATTGAGCCTAAAAATCCGACCAGCAAGTTAAGGGCTCATGTAGGAAGAGTTGAGATATGAAAGGGTATGTTGAGGGATTACGTCTTTTGAAAGAGCCGTCTTAAGAGAAAAAACGTATTTTCAAAAGGTACGTTTTGTAAACGCACTCCCTCTCCCCAAAAAGAAAAAACAATACGCTCTCTAAAAAATAGAAGTTTTTTCCCTCTCAAAACAACAGTACGCTCTTTGGTAGAACAAGATCAGGATTCTTTCTTGAACTTTAACATTGGTGTTTAATCTGTGAAAGACAAGGTACATTCGACTTCGTAATATACTTTTTTTGATTGGTGATACTTGTACTTTTTGGACTCGTCTTCTGCGTTCGTTTTAGGGATTCGATTGAGTATTGAATCGGTTTTAGGGTATCCGTTGAACCCAACACTACCATTACCAGATTTGCTTGAAAATTCATCTGACTTTAATTTGGTACTCAAGTATCCCACTGGAAAAGCCAAGGGTCAACTGCAGCTCTATCCTGGTGAACTGCAAAAGACGAAGGCGCTCTTTTCGAGGGGCGGAGTCCCCTTATACAAGAACCCGTGAAGTAAATGAATCAAATTCAAACAGAAAGGAACTTGCCGGCCTTGTTTAGTTAGACCAGGGCCTAGAAGACGGGGGTTATCTGCTTAATTACAGCTTCTGAAGCCAGAAAGGCATGGTACTTCCTTGCCAGTTTCTTGTTCTCGTTGAGCTTCTTCAACATTTCCACATCCGTACAATCCAGTTTCTTGCTCTTGTTGAGCTTCTTCAAGGTTTCCGCATCAATAAAATCCACAGGCCTATATTCCCTGCCCGATATGAACATCTCCATATCACATTGAAAGGCCTAAAATCTCTAGATGTCACGGCAGAAACCAATACAGTCAAGAAATCAAGAAAAGGTGAAGAAGGGTTGTGAATTTGACGATCAACCGGGGCACAGTATCCGCATAAAGCATTTGACCTAACCTCATAAACAAGCAGAGCAGCTGAAGAAAAAGAAAGAAGGGCGCGACAAGCACTAGACCACTTTGGGCTCACACTTTAAGCTTATTACAACAGCATTACATGCCTAACAATCAAAGGGAAATTAAGAGACCAAGAGCAGCAATGAGGATACCTCTTCTCCATGCTGTACATCTCATCTTCCGATGAGGAATGTGCGGCAACTGATCAGAACCACCGGAACGCTCATCCTCCTGGAGATCTTAACTGTTTAAACCCAATCTGGAGTTCTTCAAGGGTCCTGGTGAACTTCCCTTTCTTCACGTCGGAATCACTAAAGATCCGCCCGAGATAGCTTCTCTAAGATCCTCGCCCTCAAGTTTACTGCGGGAGAATGAAATGTTCTCCTGGAAGCCGTAACCAGAAAATCGCACATTCTTTAGAGGGAAAAACACTCGAAAACATGGTAGCACTTTCGACTAATTCAGCATGTACTTGGCTAGCCACCGGAAATCGAACTTCTAACAATGATTATATAAACAAAATGTTCTCTGTTTGTGAAGTTGATTAGAGTAACACGCTCTCCACTTTGCATCGCCTAAGGCTGCTTAACATTGATCTTCCTTATATGTAAGCATAGACGTGATTATTTCAACAATATAAAAACATGAGTTTCCCATTTTTCCAATTTTCATTCTTACACTGAGCATGGATAACATCTCATATATAAATTGATTATCATCTAAATCACTATTTTTACTATTGGAATAATGTTACTATTTACTTTTGAAATAACGCGAGGGTTGTGTGACTTGTGTGCAACTATATATTTATATTTTGTTTGTTTTGTAAAAAATGAATAATTTGAAAAAAAAAATTCTAAAAAATGTTATTATATATCGCTTGAAATAATTAGTCAATTGAAGAATATCTTTGTTATCAATATTAATTTTACATCTAAACATTTTCTTGGACAACTAAAATACTTTACGTCCATTTCTTTTCATAAATTATATAAACACTCATTTTTTAGTAACATAAACATATACTCCAAATAATTCATTTTCACGAAGCCTAAACTCGATTACTGTTACTCATCCTATAATTTATATATTATAAATAAATATATTTATATATATCTTTTAGCCTAAAAAGGGAGCTTCCGATATTGTGAAACTTAAATTTAAGCCAGGAACTAAAAATTATTAATTATGACAATAATGTAAGAGCTCTACCTATCGAACTTTGACAAGATTCCAAACGCAACAACGTCCAACTTCGGCGAAATCTTCATCGTCTTCTATAAATATCGCAGCACACTTTTGTCTTCCTCTTCCTATATTTTCCGGCAACATCGTTGAAAGAAGGCTATTTGGGTAATAAAATGATCAGACAGGAGAGCCAGAGCAAGGTCTTCCATTATCTTCAGGGAAGGTTATTGCAGAAAGCATGCAACACAATCCGAACAAAACAAAACAAAGAGCATACACCAGAAAGACAGCCAAGAGTGTTCCATAGAGCCATCATCATGATCATCCCCTGCTGCCATACAAACGACATGAGCAAGCCCTACTTCGATCCGGACGTGAGAACATTCAGTACAGTTCACTTTCCTTGTGGGTGTGAATCACACAATCAGAAGTCGGGTACGATACGCAGGTTAGTACATAACCCTCTTTCATTTGGTTCTCGTCAAGGAAAGAGCCGTCACTCTGATCCACTGCACCGCTCACCATCTTCCCGGCGCAAGTAGAGCAAGCTCCAGCCCTGCATGAGTAAGGCAGCTCAACCCCAGCGTTTTCGGCAGAGTCAAGAATGTACGTATCATCAGGCGCTTCAAACTCATTTTCTTCGCCGTTGGGTCCAATGAGCTTAATCTTGTACACGGCCATAGATGCTCTGAAACCAGGGGACGACTTCACGCGTAACGATTTTGAGATGCTATTCACGGATCCAAGTGAAAATGGCTTCTTGATGATGGCACTGTTGATCCGCTTTGGTGGTGCGACTCTTACCATGCAGGGGGAGGACAGAGACACTGTCGACATCTTGAGCAGCTGTAAACAGAGTAATACAGCAGGTTAAGCAAGAGAGCTTTCATAGTCCAATCAGAAAAGCAACGTAAAAGAGGAAATTATATATCACATAATTTGATATTTTTTACATTAATATGTTGAAGTGATTACAAATAACAAAGTGGAAATAGGACATCATATCTGGGAGTACGTTCAAGCAAGGATACATATTACAGTTACCTTGCTCATCTATAAGAAAAAAGAGATGGCCAGTCCTTTTCATGGAAAAATCAAACGACTAATAGATTTTCTCAACGATCAAACTTATCGATGTTTTACGAAAACAATAAAAAGTGGGGGAAAAACCGAATTTTTGTAAGCAAACAGAATTTCACAAGGCAACCATCCATCAAGCGATACTAAAAGAGAGAGTAAGTGTCAGCCTTGTACAAATTCATAAGGAAATAGCTGAAAAGCTTCCCAATCCCATGCTAACAAGGCAAATCAATCTACGGAGCACTATGAGAAGACACGAGCTCAGAGGCTCCCCCGGTCCTCACTTGACGCTCCACACGAATTAACCAGCGCCTAGACATCCAATGTCGAATCATTGACAGCAAACCGTCCGATGCAGTAGCGACGGACAGACTCAGATTACACAGGGGTCGGTGTGAAATTTTTCCATAAAACAAAATCACACTACCACAGCTCAAGCGGGCAAGGCATAAAAGTTCAGAACGAAATTTCACATAGCTGCCAAAATTGTAAATGATAATCCTATTCCACAGAACAACCACCAGCAACAAATTTTCAAACTCAGTAATCTCAAAAAAAAAAAAAAAAAGACAATTTTTTTCAACGAGAAATGGCAACTTCGGCAGGCACGGACAACACATGATTACTCTCAGCAAATCAAAAGCCAGGAAGGCAAGATGCCCTCCACCCTCTTTTGCATCCGGAAGCCAGGCCGAAGAGAATTTCGACGTCCGGCGACCCCCGCGGCCCCGCATCGACCGAAAGGTGGGATCTTTCAATCCGTCCAACCAACGCAGAGAAACGCCGTCCCACCACCGTCGCGACCGACGGCGACAACCACCCACGTGCTCTAAAAGCACCAGGGAAGATCGAAACCAGAGAACACCAAAAGAGGCGGCGGCGAACTCCACCCAAAAAGCAGGCGAAGACACGGCGCTCAGCCACCGAGACAAGATCAAACACGTAACAGATGCAGAAACCAAAGTGCAGGAGGAAGATCAAAAAGATAAAGATGCACACACCCTCAAGAGACAGAGATAGAGATAGAGAGAGAGAGAGAGAGAGAGTACCGAGACGGGGAGAGGAAGAGCGCCGGTTAGAGAGAGAAAGAGGTGGAGGAGTATGGTACTGGTAGGGTTTCTAGGAGGAGCGAGGAGGGTGGCGTCCGTGTGCTTTTTATATTCTGCACCCGCGGGACAGACGCCCCGCGCTCATTACTGCCGCCTCCCCCGTCGTTCTACGTCGTTAGAAAGTCAGTCCCGACCTCAAATTCAAGGCTTGATCCACGTGTTGTGCGCCTTCCTTATTTCGTTGTACCGCTATACACACATCGTGTGTATCACGTGGATATGCGGATCCACCCTCGATGTGGAACTGGAAGGATTGAAATAGGTCGGCGCCTGTGCCGATTCAGTGACCTCGACATTTTGATTCGACCCGGGAATTGGAAAACAAAATTTGGCTTTTGGCGTCTGGCGAAAGGGCGAGAGAGTCAAGAAGATGCCCCTCCCGCGGGCCACGAAAGAGCCAACCCTACCTAACCCATTTTCAAGTCCTGCAAGTCGCTCTCATTCATTTCCTTCAGATTGGTCCAATTTTTCTTTTCCAACTCGAATGCGTTTCATCCCCTCTCCCTAAATATGCAATGCCACGTGATATATTTACATACATATAGACACAGCAATATAAAGTATAACTACACGGCAGTTTCATATAATCCTCATGCATAAACATTAGGTAATTTGGAAAAAGAAAATTCGGGAAATTTAAAGATTATAAATGCGAAAGGTCAAGATTTGGGGAGTCCTCTAAAAAGAAAAAAGAAATTAAAAGAGTCTTTCTATTGGGGGAGAGTTGTTTAGTTTAGTTGCGCAATAGCCCTGACTTTTGGACAAAAGCCCGAGTAGGGACCTGTCTTTTCAGTAGACAGTGGACCACCGTTGTTGTTGTTTCCACGTGCGCGAGGAATCAAAGGAAGGGCATCACCTACCTAACCATCAATGGAACCGACCGCACTAAATTCGTGAAAATACAAGACTGCCGGAGCACCAACTTATCTATTATAGATCCTAAGTTTAGCACAACAGCTGATGGGGGAGACCCGACTCAACTAACGGTCGTTCTTGCTTTGGAAAAAGACTAATCAGGGTAGAAACTCGAGACCCGCATGGCGACTCTGGCGAGCAGTGACGGAAAAAGCCGTTGAAGAGGCATTCCGAATGGCAAATGCACCGTAGAAGAGACCGGATCGGATTTCAAAAGAGAGGTGGGTGCATCAATACAGTTAGCAGGCTCGTCTCATGAGACGTCATCATCGTCATCCGACCGCTTTTCTATTTTCGCGATGCTCGACGTTAACTTCCATTTCCCGTTCGGAGGACATCTTATCAGCCCTCGCACTCGTTTCATGTTTACAGAGTTCGGATTAATACGACAGACATGCAAACCCACTGCATCATTGGGCTGTGATTAATTCCCGTACAAGAGCATCGTCCATTTCAATTCCTCAGTTACGCATTTCGCTCCTGTTTAGCTCTCTTCAAGAGCAGTATGACAGAATAAGCATATTCAATCCGTAAAGAGCATTCCTACATAGATTTATCGTTTACAAACCCGTGAAGCCAAGAAGAATTCAATATCTTAAAAAGAGAAATTTCCCAGTAAGATAGATGGTATTGAATAACATAATCTTTGGGGGAAAAAAACCAACCAAAAGAGACAACCATCCACATCAGCCACAGAAACTGACTGATTCTCTGCCTACAAAACTCTTCCAATGATCGAGCAAAATAGCTTAGAAAACGCGATATGGCTTTCCCATTGTGCTTTTCAAGTGCAGACACTTGACCTGGTTCCCAAAAAAAAAAAAAAAAAACACATGATTTATATCAGTACGGGAAAGGGGGAGAGAGGGAGAGAGGGAGAGAGAGGGAAAGGTACTGCGAAGGGAATTGAGGTTTTGTGAAACATTTGAGTGGAGATGAATTCAAAGAGCTGAAAAAAGTAAATAAACTCACATTTTGCCAGTTTTTCTTCAGCAAGGAAACAAGGAAATTCACGCTGAGCTGAACATTTTGGAAAACCTGTTTTTCTTCCATACTGAGGTTGCCGATGGCAACACCCATGCAAAGGACCTTCTTCAGTTGGAACTTCACCATGGCCTTTGTCTCATTGACTTTAGATTCCAGAGATTCCTGATGAGTAACCAGGGTCGGGAACTTCCCTGTGATTGCAAAGCAGAGAATGGTAGGTCAGGAGTGAATCAAGAATGGCAACCCTTCCAAATGCAAATGAAAGGTCATTCATGTATTAGCAAATACAGCAGGTCCTGCTTATCTCCCCCACACCCCCCTGAAAAAGAAAAAGGCAGGCCCAGAAGAAATCCTAGCTGTACCAAACGTACAGTGACAATGTCAACCACAGCCAAATCCCGATGAACTGCAAAAGATGAATGGCTGTATTCAAGGGGCAGGCTCTCCATATACAGGAACCCATTAAGTACAAACAAATTTAAACATAAATCCTGCTTATCTCCCCCACAACCCCCTCCCTCCCCCAAAAAGAGAGAGAGAGAGAGGGAGGCAGGCCCAGAAGAAATCTGATATGCACCAAACGTAGTGACAATGTCAACCACAGTCAAATCCCGACGAACTGCAAAAGATGAAGGGCTGCATTCGAGGGGCAGACCATAAGGAACCCATTAGGTTCAAATCATAAATCCTGCACCCCCAGCACCCAAAAAAAAAAAAAAAAAGAAGAAGAAGGCAGGCCCAAAAGAAATCTTATGTGCACCAAATCTACACTGACAATGTCAACCACAGCGAAATCCCAATGAACTGCAAAAGATGAAGGACTGTATTCAAGGGGCAGACTCTCCGTATACAGGAACCCATTAAGTACAAACAAAGTTAAACATAAAGGAACTTGCCTGCCTTGTTTAGACCAGGGCCTAGAAGACGGGGGATCTGCTTAATTACAGCTTCTGAAGCCAAAAAGGCATGGTACTTCTTTGCCAATTTCTTGACCAGTTTCTTATTTTTGTTGAGCTTCTTCAAGGCTTCCACATCCATATAATCCAGGCCTATCTTCTCTGCCTGAAATTAATATCTCCAGATCGCATCAAAAGCCCTAAAATCTCTTGATGCCTTAGTGAAAACCAATACTATCAAAAATAGGTAAAGGAGTCGTGAATCTGAGGGAGAAAATTCAGATAAAGCATTGTATTTAACCTCATAAACAAGCAGATCAGCTGAGAAAAAGAAAAACCATTGGAACAAGCATTTAACCACGTAGGCTCCCACTTTAAACTTATTATTGTTTAATAGCAAAATGTCGACAGGATTATTTAACAGCATTATATGCCCAATAATTACGGAAACTAACAGGGTGAGAGCAGTAATGAAGATACCTCTTCCACATGCTGTGCATCACCCAGCATGCAGACCTTCATCTTTGGACGAGGAATGTGTGGCAACTTAACGGAACCACTGAAACGCTTATCCTTCTGGGGATCATAATTCTTCAATCCAATCTGGAGTTCAATGGTCTCGGTGAACTTCCTTTTCTTCTCATTGCAATCACTAAAGATTCCCGAGATAGCTTCTCTAAGAGCGTCACTCTGAAGCTTACTGCAGGAGAAAAAATGTGCTCTCAGAAGCCATAACCAGAAACTCACATATTCTCTAGAGGGAAAATACTCAAACTATGGTAGCACTTTCGACTAGTTCCACACGTATTTGGGTAGGCCCCAGAAATCAAATTTTTTAATGCCGGATTAGCGGTTATCCTGAAAAATTATCGATGACTTTATACCGAAGAAACTATTTTCTCATGGCCATTAGCAGTACACTACTACAGAAGAGAAGCTCCAATAAGTCGTTACTCATGAGGGCACAAATCAAGTAAAATGCAAGGAGCTCTAGCGCAAACTTCCATCTGAGTAGCTTCTCCACACTACCAAATACGACACATGGCATTCTTGCAGATCAGAAACACTGGCGCCCAACCCAAACTATCGCCTACACCTAAATTCCAACTCAAACGATGTCAAAGGCTAGTTCATGCCCGCCGTCATACTTAATGAAATAACTCAATGGCACCAGTCGCTTAGAACGATTCAACAGAGAACCCACCATAAGGGTCCTAATCACTCGGCCATTTTTGCAAACACAACACGGGCAACGACACTCACCCACGAACCCACACAAATCACTATGCAATCACAAGCTTCAGAGCATATCCACACGTACCTCATGTTGAGGAAACTCTACGGGACCGAACACGAACGAGTCGCTCTCCTGTGAACATAAAAACCAAAAGGGGGTCAGCAAGAAACGCGGAAAACAACACGACGAAAGAAATGCGTAGGCGTGGCGTGGCGCGGCGCATCGAGCTACGTCGCCCAATCTCGCTCGATTCCCGCGGTGAACCGGAACTCACAAATTCGTCCTACTTCTTACACGCTACGGATGAACAGATGGGATCGATGCAACGGCGCGGATTCCGATTAAACTAAGCGAAAAGGCGATGAAGATGAAGATGAAAGAGAAGAGAGAGAGTAGAGTACCCGAGAGAAGATTGATGGCGCCGGTCAGGTTTCTTCGACGGCTGATGCAGCAAGCATAAATATGGAGAGCGCCAGGAACCCTAGCAGAAATAAACAGCGTGCTTGCTGGGCCCAATTCTCTGGGCCCGATTCTCTGGGCCTGGAGTTAAGAGAAGCCCCAACCCATGTCGAGAGATTTCTTGTGGCGCGCTGGGCCTGTCAAACGGGTCGGGTCGGGTCGGGTCTTGGTTTGGCCCGACCTATCTTGGCCATTTCTAGGCAATACGATTTCGGCAACTTATATTCGATCCAACCCGAACCCAATCTTGTTCTGACCTAACACGAGCTCTAATGTTCAATAAATTTTCTCCTAAAAGTGTTGCCTATAAAAATTGAGCAAGTCCTTGGACCTTCTCGTGAAGGTGGTGACGGAGGTTGGGTGCGTCATTGGGTCGTGAGCTAGGATTTCTCGTGGAACATAAGCATGGTGGAGATGCAAGTAAGTGTCGTACTAACATGAGCGTGCAGGTGGCAGTGAGGTGAAAGATGGTGGCTTTTGCCCAAGTGACAAGTAATGCCCTCATTCTTGAGTTCGCTTCTGAGCATCGACTGGAGTAAAATCGTTTTCTCTCTCACACTCGTACTAAAATGTGATTGAACAGAACTTTTTAACTTTCATTCTCACATGTAAATTTCTCTTTCTGTGACACTCGTACTAAAATGTGATTGGAGATAACTTTTTAACTTTCATTCTCACATGTAAATTGAAAATACGGTCCTCGTTAGATTGCTTAATGAATTGGAACATTCAATAATAACAAATATGGCATTGGTAGAATGCAAAAAATCTATGAAACTTGACCTAATCGGATATGAAATTAAGCAATTATCTCCATTTTACCATATCTAAAAGTAAAATTAAATGTTCTCGTTAGTAATAAAACGATGAACTTTCATCGCAAAACCTATAAAAAGTTGATGATAGATCTCTTCGAATCAAATTTCAGGGGAGGAGAGGATGCATATCTATGTTTGCTAAGTAAAGATTAAGCTCAAGATAGTACGAATGTCTTTTAAAGTCCTTTTTTTTTTCCATGAATTATTCTTCTATAATGTGGAACACCAACTTTAGATGCATGATTCGGAATCTTATCTTTCTTGCGCATCATGGACATGGAACGACGGAAAAATTACATTCGGAATCTCACGATTTTTTCATTTCCAAAAGATAAAAAAATCCCAGAAATTGGCATCAACTCATGTCCTTAAATTCTACAAGAAAGCAAATTGCCAGCGATCACAACGTTTATTACGATAGAAGGAAAAAAAAGAAGACAAAAACAAAATATGTAGTTCACTAAAGTTTAACGCCGGCACGATTCAACCGAGGTCCATGCGCGAAGATTTCTATGAACAAACAAGATCTCTCTCTCCTCATCGTCAGCATTGGTAGAATGCAAAAAATCTATGAAACTTGACCTAATCGGATATGAAATTAAGCAATTATCTCCATTTTACCATATCTAAAAGTAAAATTAAATGTTCTCGTTAGTAATAAAACGATGAACTTTCATCGCAAAACCTATAAAAAGTTGATGATAGATCTCTTCGAATCAAATTTCAGGGGAGGAGAGGATGCATATCTATGTTTGCTAAGTAAAGATTAAGCTCAAGATAGTACGAATGTCTTTTAAAGTCCTTTTTTTTTTCCATGAATTATTCTTCTATAATGTGGAACACCAACTTTAGATGCATGATTCGGAATCTTATCTTTCTTGCGCATCATGGACATGGAACGACGGAAAAATTACATTCGGAATCTCACGATTTTTTCATTTCCAAAAGATAAAAAAATCCCAGAAATTGGCATCAACTCATGTCCTTAAATTCTACAAGAAAGCAAATTGCCAGCGATCACAACGTTTATTACGATAGAAGGAAAAAAAAGAAGACAAAAACAAAATATGTAGTTCACTAAAGTTTAACGCCGGCACGATTCAACCGAGGTCCATGCGCGAAGATTTCTATGAACAAACAAGATCTCTCTCTCCTCATCGTCAGCACCTCAGCACCTGCCTTCTATTCTCAGCCTCTGATGCTGAGGAGCCGGCCCCCGCCGCCGCCGCCCCTCGGCCATCAACGCCTCACGGGCCGAGGCGATCCCCCTCGGCGCCAGCAACGCGTCGAACGCCGAGTAATCCATCCAATCTTTCAAGAAGCTCTCTTGACCCCACGAGTCGGGTATCGGGACTCGACCGGCGACCGCATCTCGGTGCCTCTTCAGCTTCTCGCGGCCGCTGCACGTGCCGTCCTGCTGAGGCTGAGGCTGAGGCTGAGGCTGAGGCTGTGCCGAGCCGGCTTTGGCCTCCCCAATATTAGCATAATGCTCCAAAAACCACAGCGTTTGTGGACGCTCTAGCGGTCGCGGAGACGGAGGAGGAGACTCCTCGCACGGCTCCCCGGCGGGTACGGCGGTCTTGCTTGCTGCCGGACGCGCACATGCAGGGACGGGGCGGCGCGGACCGTCCTCGTCCCCGACTAGGGTAGCCGCAGCCATCTTTGAATCTTCTCTAGCGGCGGACGAGAAGTCGACGTTCTTCATTCTTGCGGGCACAGCAATCATCGTGGGGCTGGAGGGAGGGGATAACGTGGATATATAAAAGGATCAGTCCGCTAGATATTGTCGAGGGAGAATGTCGAGGGGAACGGGTGGGGAGATGATGTACACGTCGCGAGCTTCTGTTTTCTGTGGTGCGCGAGGATCCTACGTTGGCTCGTTGCTTTTTCCTTCGTGGACTAGGGTTGTCGTGTGTGTGGTTTTGTGAGATTCTCGAATCGGGTCTTCCTTATTTTCTTGGTCCTTTTTCTTTTCCTTTTTTCTTTTTCATTGTTGGAAATTTGCTGTGGCTTTGTAAGGTGGCCATGCAACCGGCGGGGGGAGGGGAAAACGGTGGGTAAAATTCGCGAGGTGGAATGAGAAAGCAGGGCACACAGAAATTGATTTTCTTTCTGGAGATGCGGACGTCGGTTTAGATGTTGCCTTCGATCCATCGGGCAGCAAACACAGCCAACCAATTTTTCTGAATTTCGATGGTCGTCCTTGTTTCGGTTTGGATGGACGTACTAACTGAGCAGACACGAGAGGGAGAGAGGGAATTGGATGCAAGAAGCGGTCAAATAGTCGAACCCACCCTCGATTCTGAAGTGGCCCGACTTGTGCTCGAATTAGAAAGGTCGGTTTCTAAGTGGGTCGGTTCCCGACCTTGAATTTGGGAACTAATCCTGAGACTCCTAATTCCAAAATATTGGAATTGTGAATTGAACCGATTGGTTCTGGTTAGGTAATTAGTCTATTTTTTGTTTTGTCCAAAAAAATCAATTTTTTTACACTGGTGAAGTAGTCATATTGTTTTTCGTTGGAGTTGAAGACTATGGTAAGTAGTCATATTGTTTTTCGTTGGAGTTGAAGACTATGGTTCAATCCTCCATGTGCGCATTAGTGATTTTTTTTGTCTTTTTAAAAGATTAGTTTCAAATTGGCCGATTCTTAGGTTGAACTGAATCTGATGCTCAACCCTAACTCGTATTACAAGATTTCCCGTTTAAAATAAACAGACAATTCGGATGACGTAAATCAGCGCGATTTGCATGTGGTCATGAAAAATAGTCAAATTAAAGGTTCTAATATCTAATGCTGTGAAAGAAAAAAAGAATTAGGACAAACTAAATTGCGTTTTGATAGATTCAATGTATGCTAATGACATTTCAAATGAGTAGTTGCTTTCTGGCAGCCTTCTTTTTTATTGTCTTTTCTTTAGCCGATACGGTCATCTCATTTGTGCTTCCAGCAACTTGCCAATCTGTGATTTCTTTCAATCAGATACCCATTGCTTGGCTGCGTTTGAAAAGCCACGAGATGACTTACAGAAAAAAAAATGCTTTCTAGATATGTGCTGTGTCTCCGTAACAAATGCTCCATTTATTGATAGGGAAACGATGGCGATTAAACTCCCGCGTGGTGAATTATCGACCACTACCTTGATTGACTTGGCTACATCCACCCTTACTCTGCACACGTTTCAGTCTCTATCCACGATCGGATCCTTTCTAAACCCCCAGCTATTTAAAAGAGAAGCTTTCCTATACTCACGTTTCACATGAGTCTGTTGACATCAAAGGTTCAGTCACGGACAAAACCATCTAAGGCATCTTTCCATCTGTGTTTTAGCCAAAATATGTAATTAGTTAATAGATAAATTAGAAAAGAACGTCAATGAAGAAACAAGAACGTCTATGTTAGACCCTTTTTTTCACCATCTTTTAGTCGTTTTCTAACATTTTTTTGTGCTACTAGGAAGAATCAGGCAAAAAACATCACTTCATTACCAGCTAAGAAAGCATGATATTAACCAATATTTTGCCAGAAATAGCTGAGTCAATCACTTTAAGAACATATGCTGTTTCGCCTACAATGCATCTCTATGCTCTTCATCATCTTGATTCCTTTTTCTATGCTGAGAGCTCGTTCACTGTTTTTGCCTGACATTCTAATCTGTGACAGAATCAGAACAGCAACGTCAACTACCTTTTTGGTCGATCATACATGAAAGATGGAAGAGTTCTGGTTTCGCTTCATGATCACAGTGGTTTCCAGGAAGTGACAAGCACGGGCAACTCATATTGTACGCATTGAAGCAATGACTCATTCACTCTTCACAACTCCATGATTACGGCAGGCGAACATTAGCAAAGAAATGAAACCGACTATACCCAGTATGAGAAAAATTGTATAACACATTGAAGCATTATAGCCCAAGAAAATCGATAGCTGCAAGAAGCCACTCATGTTTGACCTAGCCACTCATGTTTTGCAAACATGAATATGGCCACCAACCCCCCACGGAACACGCACCTGCATTGCAGAAGCGGAAGTCGCGGAAATAATCACACATCCAGATGAAGAAGCACGAACACTTCACAGTTCACCAAGTAGATTTTGCAACTATTCTATTTATCCCTTTTCTAGCTCCCAAAGTTAACTATCAAAGTTACTTAAACCAAACACTAATAAAACAACCCGGCACAATACTCCTTTAATATATCCTTCTAGCATGCAGTGGAATGAAACAGAATTAAACAACTAAGTTTTAGTCTAGCAACTCCAGATTTTCTATTCCTTTTTGGAGGGACAGAGGCTCATTGACAGTGAGCCAGCAACTGAGAGAATGCACTGTGAGCTGAATACACGTGCAACATTGTAACTTTCAACACTTAATGTTCACTCCTTCAATATATAACTGATAAGTCCTATCCACTACCAACTGACTGAATTTATCTAAGATCATGTGATACTACTGAACAGGAAGAGTAATCTTAATCTAAAAAGTTTCGTTTCGCACTAGTTTTCTTTCCCTCAAAAACACCAGATTATGGGTATTTCAATCTTCGGCACTTGGGCAAAAGAGCATACCTCCACCACCAATCATGGTCTTCGGATGAAAGCTGGAAGTGTGTCAAAACAACACTAAGAACAGCTGTCACTATGGTGAATATGACCAACGTCACAAACAAAATGCGTGGAGGAACACTGATCTTGAAACCCTAAAGGTTCGAATACAGCTCGCATAACTCCAGAACAACAGAACTAAATGCTCAGAGATCTCCGAGAATCACTTGACATAGGAAATTCCCGTACCAAACTAGTGGTGGATTCTCTCTCGAATTAGAGTCGTCGGTTTCTAGGTGGGTTGATTCCAGCTTGGAATTGGAAACTAACCGTGCGACTCCTGATTTTAAAAAATTAGTATCGTGAACCAAATTGGAACTGATCTAATTTTTGTTTTGTCCAAAAAAAAAAGGGAAAATACCACCAAAAACCCTAAACTTTGCACAAAGTAACAAAAATACTCCAAACTTTTTTACACCATGAAAAACCTCAAACTTTGCAAACCGTGACACATTTACCCCCATTAAGGGCATTTTCGTCTTTTCTATTTTTTCTATTTTTTTCTTTTCTCTTCCCTCCGTCGGCTCGGCGGAGGGAAGTCGGCGTCCCGACGAGGGCTACCCTCGGCGCGTCGGATTTAGCGAGGGCGCCCTCGCCCGACTCCGCGAGGGCGCCCTCGCTCGGGCGGGCGAGGAAGAAGAGGCGGCCCTCGCCCGACGCCAAAGAGGGCCGCCCTCGCCCGACGCCCGGTTTCGTCGACGTCGGGCTAGGGCGAGCCCTCGTCGGTGTCGGTTTGAGGGCAAAAATAGCCGGGATTTTAGCGGGAGAAAAGAAAAAAAAGTGTTTTTAAAAGCAAAATGACCGAAATGCTCTTAAGAGTTAGGGTAAATGTGTCACACAAATGAAAGTTCGAGATTTTTTATGACACAAAAAATAGTTTGGGGTAAATGTGTCACGGTTTGCAAAGTTTGAGATTTTTTGTGGTGCAAAAAAAGTTTGGAGTATTTTTATCATTTTGTGCAAAATTTAGGATTTTTAGTGGCATTTTCCAAAAAAAAAAAAATCAAATAATTATAAGAACACGTGTTGCATTAGTTTATGACAAAAACATATCTTGTTCGAGTGGTTATGTTGTTTTTTGTTTGAGTTGAAGACCATGGTCCAATCCCCATGTGTGTGGGAGTGAATTTTTTTGTCTTTTCAAAAGATTGGTTCCAAATCGGCTGGTTCTTAGGTTGAACTGAAACTGGTGCTCAACCCTAACTCGTATCACAGTGTTTCCCATTTAAACCAAGCAATTCATGTGATGCAAATTGGCTAGCAACTTGCATGTAGCCATGAGAGTAGTCAAATTAAAGTTTCCAATATCTAATGCTATAAAAGAAAAAAAATAGAATCAGGACAATCTAAATTGAATTTGATAGATGACCTGTGACATTCAAAAGGAGCAATTGCTTTCTGGCCGCCTCTTTTATTGTCATTATTAAAAAAGTCCTAAACCTAATTTAGTTCTAAACTTTTTTTTGACCAATTTAGTCTTAAAGCTCGTTGAGTCCATCCGGGCAATTTTGTACAGCCGACGTTGATGTGACACTATTGGTGCTGACATGATAATTTTAAAATAGTATTTTGAATTTTTTATATTTTTTCCCCATTTTCCCTTCCCTTTCATTAGGGCTGGCAAGGGTGTCCTGGTCCTCACATGGCCACATGGCGAGATTTGGTGAAGGCGTTGCGGCCCTCGCCAGATGTGGCCCTCACCCAAACCAAGCGAGGGCCACGATGCTCTTGCTCAGTGCCGATGAGGGTGTTGTAGCCCTCGCTTGTTTGGCAAGGGTTGCCGGCCGACCAAAATTTAAAGAAAATAAGAGAAAAATATAAAAAAATTCAAAAATATTAACATATTAATTTAAAATTATCACGTCATTGCCGGTTAGTCAAAATTAGAGGATTCAATCGGCACAAATGCAAAAGATTTAAAATTAAATCGATAAAAAATTTTAAAACTAAATTAATACAATTGCAATATGTTTAGGAGTTTTTTTTGGTAATCCTAAGTTGATACGGTCATCTTATTTGTGCTTTTGGCAACGCGCGAATCTGTGGTTTCTTTCTTTCAATTGAATGCCCATTGTTTGGCTGCATTTGAATGCCTTGAGATGACTTGCAGAGAAAAAAATGCTTTCTAGATATGTCTCGTGTCTCCTTTACATATGCTCCATTTATTCATGGGCAAATGGTGGGGATTGAACTCCCACGTTGTGGATTACCAACCACTGCTCGGATCCACTTGGCAACATCCACCGGTACCGCTGCGCAGGTTTCGGTCTCTGTCTATGATGGGATCCTTTGTGAACCCGCAGCTATCAAAGAGAAGCCTTTTCCTATAATCATGTTTCACATGAGTCTTATCGACATCAAAGGTTCAGTCACAAACAAGCCATCTAAGGCATCTTTCCGTCTGTGTTTTGGCCAAAATTTGTAATTAGTCGATTGACAAATCAGAAAGGAACGTCAACTACGAAACAAGAACATCCGTGCTAGACCATTTTTTCACCATCATTTTAGTCGTCCTCTAAACATTTTTCTGTGCTATTAGGAAGAATCAGGCGAAAAACATCGCTTCTTTATCAGCAAATAAAGCATGACATTATCTAATATTTTGCCAGAAATAGCTGAGTAAATCACCCAAGAACATATACCGTTCCGCCTACGATGCATCTCTATGCTCTTCATCATCTCGATTTTTTCTTATGCTGAGAGCAACTTTACTGTTTTCGCCTGACGTTCTCGGCTGTGACACTCTCAGATCAGCGACATCAACTACCTTTTTGGTCAGTCATCCACAAAGGAAGGATGCAAGAAATGCCTTCTCTGTGTAGCTTCCAGCGTTCTGGCTTCGCTTCGTGATCTCAGTAATTTCCAATAAGTGACAAAGCACAGGGAACTCATATCGTACGTATTGAAGCAATGATTCATTCACTCTTCACAGCTTCGTAATTATGGCAGATGAACATTAGTGAAGCCATGAAACCGACTGCACCAAGGATGAGAAAAACTGTATAACACAGTAAAGCACTATAGCCCAAGAAAATCGATAGCTGCAAGAAGCCACTCATGTTTGACCTTGCGTAGAAGTACATGCAATAGGCAAACATAAATATGGCCACTGAGCCCCCACGAAACACGCACCTGCATTGCAGGAGCAGAAGTCATGAACACTTCACAGATGAAGATGAAGAAGCATGAACACTTTACAGTTCACCAAGTAGATTTTGCAAGTATTCTATTTACCCATTTTCTGGATCCAAAAGTTAACTATCGGAATTTCTTAAACCAAACACTAATCAAACAGCCCAGCACAATGAAACAGAATTAAACAACAAACTTTTAGTCTAGCAACTTTAGATTTTCTATTCCTTTTGGGAGGGACAGAGGCTCATTGATAGCAAGCCAGCAACTGAGAGAATGCACCGTGAGCTGAATACACGTGCAACATTGTAAGTTTCAATACTTAATGTTCACTCCTTCAATATGCCACGGATAAGTCTCATCCACTACCAAATGACCAAATTCATCTAAGGGCATGTGATACCACTGAACAGGAAGAGTAATCTCAATCTAAAAAGTTTCGTTTCGCACTAGTATTCTTTCCCTCCAAAACACCAAATTACGGGTATTTCAATCTTTGGCACTTGGGCAAAAGAACATACCTCCACCACCAATCATGGTCTTCAGATGAAAGCTGGATGTGTGTCAGAACAACACTTAGAACAGCTGTCACTATGGTGAGGATGACCAATGTCACAAACAAAGTGCCCGGAAGAACACTGATCTTGAAACCCCAAAGGGTCGAGTACAGCTCATATAACTCCAGAACAACAGAACTAAATGATAAGAGACCTCCGAGAATCATTTGACATGGCAAATTTTTGTACCAAGCTAGTGGTGGAATCTCTCTCAAACTTTTCCTTATCATGGAAGGTGCACGAACTTCTGTCCTGAAAAAGCGTCGTATTACCACGCCCAAGGAAAGCAACAGAACAGTAATTGGCACAAAAATGAAGGTGATTATGAAAATGGTGCCAACTGGAAGTGCAGCTGTGGCCCCATAAGCCATGGAAGTTGTATTAAGGACAAAACCTATCGCAAGTACTGGGCCCAAGTAAACTATCCCAGTAAGGGGAATGGTCCACCCCTGAAAGTTCGAATTCATTTGTATCAGATAACTGAGGAATGAAAAAAAGAAAAAAACCAGCATCACAAAATATGTTTGACTAATACAAAATCAGTAGATTCAGTACCGATCCAGTTTCAGCAAATTGACTTTGAATAGAAGTTGCGGTAAATCCACCAACCACAGATGTGAGAATATAACTCAGAACCAAAGCAGTGCATAAGGATCCACGGCTGTATGGATAGAGGACACCGAGGAATGCTAGGAGAGATAAAAAGCAAACCCTGAGCAAAGTGTATACGTGTTAGGTAAATGCTTCAGTGGACAATCTGTCTGAGTCAGCAACATATATGCAAACCAAAAGTTCTGGGTCAAGCACAGAATCGGTCCTCAATGCTTTCAACATTAGTTAATTTTGACCTTCACCTTTTCTTATGGTGAGTTAAGTCTTCAAACGTTTGAAAAAATGTCTAATCAAATCAGTGGTTTCCCGACACCGAAAATCATATTTGTCTCTTATGTGGCCTGTTTTGAATGCCACGGGGCTGAGGACCTAAGGACCACATGGGACTTCCAGAGTTCATGGCAAACTTAGGACTTAATTTGATAAAGATAACAAGTTAGGGATTCAATTGACCAACGATCAAAACTTTAAGGACTAATTCTGCACTTATTCTGAAGAGTTCCCTACAACCACTGCAGTGTGAATTAGTCTTAGGAAATTAATCTCCAGATCCCAAAGTTTGCAAATTTACAAAAGCAAGTTCCATATCGCTGCAACCATTTCTCTTGTAGTAAATCTAACTGACATTTAATGGTTATATTCTGAAAACTCAAAGATGCATAAGAAACAGTATTCAGCGATATGCAACTCGCTTTTGTAAATTTGCAAACTTTGGGATCTGGAGATTAATTTCCTAAGACTCAAGGGGCATAAGAAACACTATGCTCACAGCCAATTGAGGCAGCATATGACAAAAGATGCCGAAAGTTGGTAGCAATCAACAAATGCAATTGGTCATATGATGCTTGAAGGAGCTTACATAGTCAATAACTGCATTCCTGAGCCTAAGACTGCGCAAAACAGGGGAAAATGTGATGGAGGCCTGAATAATTCGCCACAAACATATTTCCTGGAAACACCACTTTCTTCTTCGTCGTCTGCAGCAGAGTATCTGTAGCATGTCGATACAGATGTATGTCAGGAAACAAAACTGTCACTATCAACAGTAGTATGAGAAATAATATCGGTAAAAGAGCATTACTGCCTTAGGTCATTTCTTAAGCGCCTCATGAAAATAAGTGTCAACAAACCCATCAAAAGAATCAAGATGACGGTAGAGTTGATGAGTGAGAACCAATGTATCCGGCGGTGGACTGGCAGTAATGAAGCCTTTGAATATTTGCTCATTCTTTCCTCGAAACCAATTGAGGTTGGACTCCAGAAAGCTGAATAAGTAAACTTTACATTGACCTCAACATCATCAGTTATATCAACAACATGATTTGGGTCGCTGAAAGCATTTATTTCTATAATTTGGTTGCCATTGTAAAAGGCATCAAATTGCACATGTTTGAACAAATAATATCTTGGTCCCTTTTCGACTGGACTCCAGCTACTATTTTCCACTTTCCCAATGAACCCCCACATTGGAAGATCATCATAGTACATCTGGAAGTAAAAATCTTCATTTACAGCATTCCTTAATCTTGCAACATCACTAATTTTGAGTTTTTTCTCGCACAGAATCTCCCCATCCTTAACCTCCCGAAATTTCAAATTGTACAAGGAATTGGTTAAGCGATCACCATTCAAAACTTCCCCAAGAGATCCCTTCTTCCAGATCAGTGGGTCTGCAAAGGATATAGCTAAAGATCAATAACCCGAAGCACAAGTGCCTCTATTTTCATATTTACTGGATAATGAATAAGTAACATTGATGCATGGTCTAAAATCACGAGCAATATTCCTTAAGGCAAAGGCCACAACAGAACACCGGGAAATAATGTCTCAATACATTGCTCACAAAAAATAAAAATAATAAAAATGCACGCTTTCAAACACAAAACTGCAGCTTCTAATCAGATTAACAAAAGAACAATATAATTTCAATTTGTCTCAAGTTATGTTTGATCCTTACCATTACAAACATGTATAAATTTAAAAGCTAACCTGGGCGGCAAAATGGGAGGTCATAGTATTCGTAGGTCTCACTGCAACACGAGAACACATTGGCTCAAAAGCGATTGGAAACAAGAAAAAAAGACGGAAAAAAGAAAGGCCTCATACTAACATTTTGGCAAGTTCCTTAAACTTGGGTGTTGCAAGAAAACAACAAAGCAGAAACAGTAGCGAAACTAGGCAATTCTTGACAGGACACTCGCGCACCCAACTAGAGTACCGCACAATTTTACCAAGGGAAACCTGAGTAGAACCCGACACGATACGACATGACATAAGTATGACTAACTAGAAATTGGCTAAGTTGTATCGATATCGACATTCCAGTAGCGACCCGGTGACGGCACGAATCACCGATGCTCCAAACTAAATCCACCACGCCCAATCGGATCATCGCCGCTCCAAAGAGCGACAGCAGCTAAATCCCCAGGCGCATCGCTACCTAGCCGGCGAAATCCAGGAACGAAAGAGCTTCGCGACCGACTCAAGAACAGCGGAATGGGAGGTATTCATACGCAGGACATCGAGGGCGGGCGGGCGGGCGAGATTGCTCGCGCGAAGGTACCTGGGGTTGCGGAGCGGGCCCACTCGGTTGGCGAACAGAGGGACGGGATCTCCCACATTGTAGCGGTGATCCTCCGGCGACGCCGCCGCGAGCCGATTCCCCGGCGACACGACAAGCACTAGCAGCGCGACGAGGAGATTCCGGCGGCGGGTGCCGGACGCCATGGATGCACAGTGACAGAGAGAGGGAGAGTCAAAGCGAGAATGGGTGCAACGGGACCAAGATGTCAACGCGCGATTTCGAGAGCTCTGGTACTTTGGCCCGACCCGACTTGACCCCGGGGGAGTGTAGAAGAAGATCTAAACGGATGGGGCATTTAATATTAATTTAATTAAAGTCGCAAAATTAGAAAATATTCTTTTTTTTTCCGTGACATTAGAATGAGGAGCTCGAGTAATTTTTTATATTCAGACGATATTCAATAAACCATATTGAAATGCATGTCTTTTGATTATATGAATATATCGAGCGAGATTTACTGAACTTATTAATGTGCGATTTATTAGGTTTTATAATAACTGGCAACAAATCTCGCCTTATGTCCACTTTTTTAATTTCAAAGATAATATTAGAAAATGAATAAAAAAGGTCATTCTAAACTGTACCTGATAAATTATTTGCTAAAATACAGAGTTAGAAATAGAAAAAAAAGAAGGAAAAAAAGATCAAAACAAGAGGCGCGAACGCGCTGGGGGGACCCGCGACCCGATCCGAACCGACCCGTCCCCCGTGAGCGGACTCCTTCCCCATGACCTGACATGAATGAATGAGTCCTGCCGTCTGTCCCCCTCTCTCTCTCCCTCTCGCCCCTCCGACGAGCCAGTCTCCGCATCGACGTCATCGAGCGCCGCGACGGGACGATCTTGATCGCCGCCGCCGCCGCCGCCGCCGCTCCTCCTCCCTCGAAAGGCCGAGAATCGGTCCTCCCGCGAGGCCCCTCCCCCCAACCCCATTCGCATCGAATCGCGGCGAGGATTCGTCGGTCAGTCGCGAGCGACGCGGATTCCATATTCCGTTGCGATCCTCTCGTCCCGAGAATAGCCGCGTCGTCCGCACGAGTTCATCGTCGTCATCTCGTGCGGTTTCGATTCCCCCGCGCTTTTACATGATCCGACGGATTTGACGGCGGTCGGCGTCGTCGTCGTCGTGCTGTTTGCGCACTGTTTGTATTGGGTATGAGGGCGTTCGGTTTCGAGGATTATATGTTTGTTGCTTGATCCGTTGAGGATTTTAGGTTCTGCCTGCTTGAAATGGAGTTGGTAGAGCAATCGGTTTAATTGGTATGGAGAGCCTGCCAATTGAAGTTATCGGGAGCATACTGTCGCGGCTGGCCGCCGCCAGGGACGTGGTCGTGGCCTCCGCGACGTGCCGGAAGTGGCTAGAAGCTCGCTGCAACCACCTCCGTAGCCTCTCGTTTAGTGTAGGCGATTGGTCTGGTTATCGTGACTATGGCAGCAATCAGGCAGGAATTTGGATAACCCAGACCATATTTCAGACTGCTGGATTGGAGAGTCTGTCGCTTCAACTGGACGACGTCGATGAAGAGCTTTCGGCTTCTGCGGTGGTGGCTTGGCTCTTGTACACTAGGGAGACGTTGCGCAGCTTGCGTTATAATGTCCGGACGACCGGAGATGTGAACATCCTCGAAATTTGCGGGAGGCAGAAGCTTGAGAATCTCGTCTTGTCGCATAATTCCATATCAGGGGTCGAACCGAATTATTACAGGTTTGCTGGCTTGAAGTCCCTCTCTTTGAGTCATGTCAGTATCTCGGCATTGGATTTGAGTCTTCTAGTCAGCACATGTCCGAAGCTTGAGAAATTGGATCTCATTAGTCCGGTCATTGCAATGTCAGATGCACAAGTCACGGTTGAGGTCAGTAGCGCTACGTTGAGGCACTTTTACATTGAGGCGACAAGTTTGGACAAATTTGTTTTGGAAGCAGATAGTATCGAGTCTTTGCACCTAAAAAGTTGCTCCCTTGAGCTTTTCGAACTCATTGGAAAGGGGACTTTGAAGCATTTTAAGATTGACGACGTCAGCGTGCTACATCTTGATATTGGTGACGCTGTTGATAATCTTGACACAGTGGATGTTAGGGACTTCACAATTACGTCTCCAAAGTTCTTTCAGATGATTTCGAAATCAGCAAAATTGAGGAGGCTGCGGCTTTGGGATTTAATGTTTGATGACGAGGATGAGATTGTGGAAATAGAAACCATTGCTCTTTGCTTTCCACAGCTTAGCCATCTGTCGTTGAGTTGCGACTTGACAGATGAAGTGCTTCAATATGGTCTTCATGGATGTTTTCATTTTGAAAATGTGGTTGTTTTGGAGCTTGGATGGACTTTTCTGAATGACCTCTTTTCAGACTGGGTCGAATTAATGCTAAAACGCTGCCCGAATCTTAAGAAGTTGATTATTAATGGAGTTGTCTCAGACCTCAAAACCCAGAAAGAACGTCAGTTGCTGGCCAGTTTCACCTTGGCTATTGTATGTGTCATGCGGGAATATGTCAACATAGAAGTAGTGTTTGACTACAAGTAGAGGCTGTTTGCAGAATTTCAATTTTGTGTCACATACATGTGAACAGAATCCAATTTTTCGTCATATATACAAATGAACAAGCTACAGATGACCCTGTTATACCTTTGTTTTCATTGATGTGATTTTAGAATAATTTGTTAATTGAGAGTCTTAATTATGAAATATAGCTTCATATAGTGAGCTGCAAGTCAAATTTAGGTTTCACTCAGGTTGCTTGCCAAGCTACAATATCAAGCCTGCGATGATATGTGCTGTAAGATTCTTACCAGCAACCAGGTCTATGGAATTTCTTATATATATATATAAATTGCTGGCTCTAATACAGTACTTGAATATGTAGATTTTCCTTTTGTATGAACAATCAATCAAGCGCTGCAAGATGCTTACGAGTGGCGAGATCTATGAAAATATTTATCCACCACATGTTGGCTTTAAGCCTTTTCTGCAACTTTTGAATTTTCTGACATATGTGCTTAATCAATTATTTGGGTTTGTAATGATCATTCTTCATCTTACAGGCTTCTTTAAAGAAAGCAATAAGCAGACTTCTTGGAGTGCAATGATATAGTTGTCCTTTATTGCCGACTATGTCGCAGTCAGCAATATGATTTAATTTGCCTGCAGCATTTTTCTTGATATGCTATTTCCTGCTTGCTTTTATTCTGTTGGTTCCAACTCTTTATGCTTCATGGGTTGTTCTTTTCTTTTTCTGAACTTTTTTTTTTTCTGACAACTGTGGCTAGCTTTCGCATGACCAAATGATTGCAGGTATGAGTCAGATTCGATATCTTAATTATGCATCACCTTTTTTCAACGTTTATATGTATCTACAGCGACCCTGGGAAATTTGGTTTAGTTTCTTTCAACATTTTAGTTTCCTTTTCTCTTATGATGGCTTTGCCATCATTATCCAATGTGAGGAACTATTTTACTTTGATTTGTTAATGTTTAGTCAACGCAGTTAGCTGAGCTACCTTTTCTTAATATGTACACTTGTAAAGACTACTTCAAGTGCTGTGATGGATCGCACTCGAACTATGACAGCATGAGCTATATGTACAGCTATGCTCCAGACTTGGCCAGTTAGTTGCTTGAGAAATGGGAGGCGGGTGAAGATGTAGTTACTTCATGTCAATAGTGAGACCTGGAGAAGATTGGTGATTTGATGAAATCAATTTAGGTCGTTAAGGAACTCCTTGTTCTCATTTGCAGGATCTGGATAGTCAACTTATTTGGCAGCCGAGCTAAGTATTAGAACATCAGCAGTGTGGTATCATTAATATTCAGTACTGCAGATGATTCTTTTTCAGACTCAAAATTTATGGGTATTAATTGAATTGAGACATTTGATTATAAAAGCTTAAGCCTGTTTTCAGACTGGAATATGATTATGTAGGCAATTAAGAAGTACCATGATTGTTTTTCTTTTCTTAACCCTTCTTGAATTGACCTGTAAAGATAATATAAGATGATGGCCATGGCATCTTTTTGCTTCCCATTAGATCTCTGTGCGCGGAAGGCTTATTATTCACAATGACTTAATCCCACATCATTGTCGACAGTCTAAGGGGGAGTCAAGGTGTCACAAGCACTGGGTTAAGCTCAGAAACCAAGGGACCTAATCTAGTTTTAGCTTTCCTCTGTGATTTATGTGATAGCATGATGATTCACTAATTATTACATGGACATGGTCTAATCTATAATTGTGCAAGCATAACCGCATCTGGCTCTGTCATGGCTTCCCACTCAGAGAAGGCGGTCAATTTTTTATATGTAGCATGTGATCAGACTTCGCTGAACATGTAGCCAAAGGGAGACTGTCTTCACTCTCAATGGCTGGCTGAAAACTAGTGGTAGCTTCAGTATCAGATGGGTTACTTCTATTTGCTGTAATCTGCATTTGTGTGATGAACTGGTGATGCAGTAAGAGTGTCACTTAGATATTTCAATCTTGCATTCTAAACTGTTTCATGTCAATCTCTTTAGCACGGTTATCAGTGATAGTGCCAAAATTGAAGAGAGAAATTCCTGGAACTATTTTAAACCTGCAAAGTTCCATTAGTTGTTGAGCAACAGAATGTCTCTAAGATAGTGGCAATTCCAGCCAACGCATCATTCAGGATTTATCTTGTCAATATATGTATAAACATGTAATTTTTCTGGGTAGAAACTAAGAACCTTGCATCCATTTGCGGGATTGAGGTCTAGAAGTTGCTTGGAAGGGTGAAGTCTTGTGCTACTTGGGGTGAGATTGTGGCACTGGATCTCAAAAACGCCGCCAATTTGATCAAATCGATATGATCTTCGAAAGCTTCCCAAATTATCGATTGTAGATATAACTGGCGCTTCTTAGTTTTCAGAATGATTAAATCTCGTTCGGGTGGTTGAGGGTGTGTAAACTGCAAAAGATGCTGCTTCTCATAATGACTCTGATAGGTTGCAGGTATATCTGATTATGAATCCCAAAGAGAGAACGGTCTTCTCCGTTCTTGTCCTTACGGCTAACCGTGTTTTCTCCATCATTTCTCTCAGTATAGACACTTGTAAGTTTGAAGAGGTAAAAATAAATCAAGCATCGCCCCGCCCCTTGGTTACTCGGTGCAATTTTCATGAACTTTGTATCGTATCTCAATAATTTCTCATAGAATTCCTTGATCTCTACTATGGGATTTGCAGGATAAGTATACTAGAGTGCCAAAAGTTGTGTATGACGCTCACTTTAATCTTAAAAGTTTTTTGCTAACTCGCTTAAGTACTTAATCGGAGAAAAAACAATCACAAGTGCCAACGATGAAAAGTTCTGATCAAATTTATTATATGACATTTATAGTTAAAATTATAATATGACTTGGCAAATTTTTAAAAAATTCTAAAATGATCACTTCCTAACGACGACTAATACTGAAATGATCATTCCAAACAAAAGTTGGCACTTAAATGATCACTATCTACAACTTTTAGACAACGTCATTTAGAGACTATCTGCTGATTTAGTATGCCGATGAGTCATATAAGACTGAGAAATTAATAAAATATAATCACGTCAAATTTTTGGCACTCAGATTGAAGTTGACACTTAAGTGATTGTTCTTTTAAAATTGGCTTTTAAGTAATTTAAGAAATCTTTTGGACATTACAGTGAGTGCTGTATATAATTTTTGACACTTTTCGGGGCACTTATCTTGAGATTCTGCAAATCAATCGTTCACTTCGTCTCCTCGAGTCTAAAACTCTGGGCTCGCCATCCGCGGCGGGTCAAAGAAGGAAGGGCTCTCATCAGTAATCAGCTTCTTCAGGGCACCTGTCTGCAATTTGCCAAGTTGCCATCAATTAGATTATATGGGCCCATGTTCATCTTCCATGCTTCCAACAGAAGCAAAATCGCCTCCATGCATCTTTGACCATTAGGAGATCCCGAGGGAATGATCTTGACCAATAACATCACCCCATACATGTGCACGAAACACCTGATCGATGAGACCTGACAAGTAATCGACTTCACTAAATGCCAATTCATTGCAAGATCCTCGGAGTCTATTGATTCAGATGGTCTCTCCAAACGTTGGATAAGAGAAACGGGTTGGGAGTGGGAACTTGGGAGGTCCCTTTAAACTACATTCGGAAGTAAGAATAAAGGTTGGGATATAACATGATTTATTGTTATCTCGTATTAATTTCCAATGCAAGAAAATATAAAGTTGGATATAAAATGGATATAATCTAAAAAAAAATATCCCATAGAAAGGCAGGATTAAGGTGGATGTTATATCCATGGTATAAATATTATTTTCCTCAAATAACAAAATGTTTAAATTAATAAAATTAAAAAAACAACTAAATATAAATAATATACTAATTCTACTAATGAAATTCAAAATAACAAAAAAATTCATTTTTTATTTATTCCTAATTTTATTATGTAATTGGATTTCTTTTAGTCTACAATACATATTCTATGTATATAATGTTTATGTTTATTGCATATTTTAGGCATAATAGTATAATTTATTTATTTTAAGAATTTTTTTATTAAGGAATGGGGAAGGGAATAAAAGAGAAAATAAATTGACAAAAAGAGGGAAAAAAATAAGTAGATAGAAATGAAGCAAAAGAACTAATATTTTAAATGAATCAATTCAAACTTGAAGACGATCTTTCTAATTCTCAAAAAATGAGGGGCAATGAGATTTTGATAAAAAATCCTTACCCTCTTTGTCTCCTCTAGTTCATGTTGAAGTCTCATGACTACTTTGTAGTTCTTTGATTCATGTCAAAGCTCAATGAAAGCAGCGAAAGAATCAATGCTTCTTCTCCTGCATAGCTCTCTGATTCAAATCAAAAGTCCACGTAAGCAAAGTTGAAACTCCTCCTCCACAACTCCAAGGCTCATGCTGAAACTTCACGAAAGTGACAAGAAAGTTGAGACATTATATCTTTTTGAATTGTAAAAATGATTGATCATGTTTTCTCTCTTTCTAGATTTAGCATTCATTGATTGATCTATTTCATTGATGTTGTTGGGGCTCATTCATTTCTTGTCATAGTCAAACATGTGGCGTTGGAATGCTGCAATGAGCTCTTTTGCTGTTTAAGATTTAAATCATACCATAATCATGAATTGATTGATGGAAGTTATATTAGTTTATGCATTTGTGGTTCCTAGAGCAATGAACCGTAAGAGATTCATATCATCTTCGTTTGTGTATTTTAAGGTTCTTGTACATTGATATGTCGTTCATACTAAATATTAAATTAGATTGGATAATGAAATATCTAGTTTTATATTTGCGATTTACCAAACAATAAATATGATATAACAAAATCAATGAATTTCATATCACATCCTAATTAAAAATCTAAATGACTAAACACAGTTTTATAGGACTTAAAGTGTACGTTTTTACCTGATTCACGAACCACGTCTCCGGCGGGGCAAACCCTATGTGTTGTCCAATTGATTATTGGTTTTTAGAGGGGAATTATTGGTTTGTAGGTATACTGCCCCATATGGTAGTAGATGCACCACTATTCTTGCTTTTTTAAATGTGAAAGTTGCATCCACCTCTTTATGAAAAGATCTCATGGGCCCCATTAACCTAAAAGTCTCCGTCCAAAATTGGGGAGACTAAGGCCTTTTATAGAATATATCTTCAATAATGCTAGCCATTGACATGTAAGTCCAAACAATCTCTCTCTCTCTCTCAAGTTCTCCTACACTCTTTTGGGCAGGACACTTCCCACAAGAATATGATATGTCAAGGGTCAGGCTAAGGCATCGTTTGCAATGCCACGTACATGATGGCCTCAATGTAAACAAGTGAGGGACTTACATCTCAATGGCATGCCTGGAGCATGCACCCGAAGACCTCAGGAAGAAGGAAAAAAAGAGAAAAAAGAAGAGATAATACATTTCTATTACTGGAAAGGAATCTCAATGTGGCATGGTTTTAGGTGATGACAGGGAATGGATGTTGACCCATTAACAAAGGTGATAATACCAAACAAGTCCATCTCATCTAGCAGGGTTTTTAATTGTGCAAGTGGCCATCTCTGCCTCTGCTTTGATTATTCAAATGTTTTGGTTGAAATGGGCATTGGCTCCGAAATTTGTATAGCCTTTCTCTCTCTCTCAAGGTTCTTGCATTAGGTGTCATAGTTAAACCAATCCCCTTTGACGGCATTGATAAGATTTGAGGGGGAAGTCCTTTAGTTTTAAGGATTTTGATTAAATTTCCCTCTCTTACCTTCTTCTTTTTCTGAGAGAAAGATGTTGTCTCACCTTACTAATCAGAGCATGTATATATTGTTCTTTACTCATTTTTAGGTATAACAAGTACTTGCATGCTGATGATAAATGGGCCAATGGAAAAACATAGGCGGTTGCACAGAGAGAGAGAGAGAGAAAGAGAGAGAGAGAGCGAGAAGGACCAATGGAATGACGCAGGCGGTTGCACAGAGAGAGAGAGAGAGAGAGAGAGGGAGTGGAGTAGGAGTCAGTGGTGATTCTAGTGGGTTCCTTCTAGGGACCCCACCTTCCTATTTTAAATTTCTCGCCTTTCTAAAATATTTCATCTTGTATTGCAAGAGCATATAAATAATTTTCCAAAGGGTGGCCTGCGAAAGGTCTGCGAGGACAAGATTTTCTGGACCTATGGGCCAAGTCTCAAAAAACCTGCTGAAGGCGTTCACGGCAGAGGGTAAGAGCAGTTCTCGTAAGAGCAGCACCCAAAACCCAAAAGTAGGGACCTGCCATAAAAGTTTCTTCACCTAAAAGGTAGAGAAGCTGGAGAGAGAGAGAGAGAGGTCCATGATATTTGTATGTACTCGTCTTAAAAGAAAGTTTCGATCTTGCTTGTGTTAATTCTGTACCTCTCTCAACTCCAAGTCATGTCCTGCTCAGAACATGCCATTACTTCCTCCTAGAATTTCCTGAGCCAAGGTCAACCCGCATGTTCTTCGCCACCTGCTGAGTCACAATCTCTCGGTTCTTCGAGCTCTTCGTAATCTAACGTGTTTCTTGGTTTCTAATGTCTCAGTTGCTCATGAGGAGAGAGAGGTGAGCACGCTTTGAGCTTCGGAAAGTTGCTGGCATGGCGAGTCAGAGACTCGGAGAGACCGGTTTATCAGAAGCAGGACCCTCAAGCGATCATCATCATCACCCTCACCACCATGTTCCTTATTCAGTTCTTGGAATTAACGCTCCTTCCTCCAGTTTTATGTATTAAGGAAAACCGCAACTTTTCTTTGCTTCTGAATAATGGTCAAATGACTTCTGCGTTTCGTCTTCTGACATGCACGGTTCACTGTTGGATCTCTTTTGTCTTTCCGGATCAGCAATCAAGAAGGGCCAGCTTTTGATTTCGGGGAGCTAGAACAAGCAATGGTCCTGCAGGAAGTCAGCATCAGAAATGATGAAGATCACAAAGCCGGTATATGCCATTCTCTTTGAAAACTGCAGTATTTCTTTATTTTCTTTCCCCTTCATCTGGTGACGTCTTATAAGCACAATAAATCATTTCCTAGAGAGAAAAGAAAGATGGTCTGAAAATGCTTGCAGAGCGCAGAGACCGAGAATTTCCATTTCCATTACAGCAATCATTTTTAACACAAAGGAGACTCGAATGGCGTGAAGCTACATCCATATAGAAACGAAAAGCCCCATCTTCTTTCTTTTTTCCGCTTGGTGAAACCACTGCTTTGAAGAAAAAGATTGATGTTGGTTGGAAAAAAGATTCAGAATATTTGGAGGGGGGGTGTCTTTAATGTTTGGGCGATTCTCTGAGATTTTGCTTTGGTGATATCCTGCAGCTTTTCACTCATCGGGCAGGCGTTCAGAGACCCTGGAAATGTTCCCTGCATGGCCAATGAGATTCCAGCAAACCCCAACAACAACAAGAGTAGTGTTTCAACCCCCTTCCTCTTCCTTCATTTCTCGACATGCCCTTTACTGTTTTCGTTCTTTACTATATCTTTTGGTGAATATTTTAAACGTTAAAGCACGATACCAGTCTAAATCACAAGCCCTTCCATCAATTTCCCAGGACGGTCATATGTATATCTCTTTCCCAGTTCAACAAATCTTTTAGGTCATCTTTATTATGCATTTCTTATTCTTTTTTGGTTGAGGGGTTGCTTTTTTCAAAAGACAAAACGGGGTTCATTTAATGCCCTTTTTTTTTTACCTCCCTTCCGATTCATTATATCTGTCTAATTCGTATGCAGGGAAGTTCAAGGTCGGGAGGAGAGAGCAGCGGTAACTCAGAAGGATCGGGTGCGAACACCCTCAGCACGGCACCACTTTCTTCGAGCAAAACTGAGGCGCAGGTCGAACTAGAGTCGCCCATCAGTAACAAGGCTTCTTCTTCTTCTTCTTCAGCTCATCATCAAAGGCCGCAGCAGCAAGAAATGGCGGGTGTCGTCTCCCAAGATCCGCCTGGTTCTTCAAGGTCGCCCCAAGATAACAACAAGGTTCTTCTTTTCCTCTTTTTTCTCGTCGAATGCTTCTCTGGCTGGGATCAAAGACTTTTTTCTCGTCGAATGCTTCCCTTTTCAACTACAATTCTTATTTCAATCATAGAGTCTACAGACCATTTCTTTCTCTGGACATCATGAAGCTACATGTCTCATAAAACAAATCTCTCCATATCTCACGAAACAAAAAAACTTCTTTTTTTCAATATTTTAGGCGTCTCGGATATCGTTGTGATTCTGTCTGTCCTCTAGTGTTCTCGTCCTGCGTGAGAGAGTCTTGTCTTTGTTTTAGACGGATTGCACAGATCCCAACAACTACCTGAAAACCCAACAGAAGAAGTCCTGTCCTGACAAGAAAGGTTATTGAGAGGTGAAAATCAAAGTGTTTCTGTTCCTAAGATGTGATGCCTATGAAGCAGACTCAAAGAAAAAGGCACTTTCACCGAGTGGTTATTGCCACTGTTCATCGTAGTACTAACGACCAACTCCCACTAGCTCAATGAAAATTACATCAGCAGCATAATCCCAAAAGGCAAAATTGAAAAACAAGAAAGAGAGAGAGAGAGAGAGAACCAATTTGCAAGACAACAGACTTGTATGTGATTTTTGACAAGACTTGTATGTGATTTGAGTCATGATATCATTACCTTCCCCGTGGCCATTTTGTTCGATACATTTCCTTTTGTCAAAGCTCCATTTCATACTTGTTTGGATAAGAGAGAAAGAGGAGAGAGGCCCCTTTATATTCAGTTTCTTAATGACTGACGCAATCGAAGCAACCATCATTATACAAATAGGAAATGCATCATGCTTCATAACTCTTTCTCTAGCTATTAGGATTTCTATTCTATTAGTTTTAGTCATTTCATTTATATAATATCAGTTCATTTTTGCAGAAGAAAGGATCAGCTGGTTCAACCTCCGAGAAACATCTCGATGCCAAGGTCCTTAAATCACTAATTTACTATCATATACTAGATTATGATTCTAAACGTGAAGGACAGATAGCTTGTTACATGCGTCTGTAGACAGTACAGAGTTTATATTTATCTGGGTTAAAAGAATGGCATTTTTTGGTTAATTGATTGCAGACATTAAGACGTTTGGCTCAAAATAGAGAAGCAGCAAGGAAAAGTCGTCTCAGGAAGAAGGTACATAATGCGCATTTTCTAGCAGCTCGAAAGTCATTTTCTGTCTTACATTCTGATACATATCATTATCGCACCCTCTTCAATAAGCTTTTATTGACAAAATTTTCGTCTTTTGAACAGGCTTATGTACAACAGCTTGAATCAAGCAGGATCAAGCTTACTCATATGGAGCAAGAACTTCAGCGCGCGCGATCGCAGGGCTTCCTTTTGGGCGCTTGTGGCGGCGCCAGTGGGAATATCAGCTCTGGTGAGTTTAAGAAGCAGTATGCTTTTCGTCATCTTAGTAGAAAAGCCTGAGACGGAGTTTGATATCAGTAGATATATTAGATCGTAGCTCCTCCATTTCGAGTGATGACTGAATAACTGAGGCGAATTATGTATTCATTGGTTCTGAACACCGAGCGTTTTGTTTACAGGGGCTGCGGTATTCGATGTGGAATATGCAAGGTGGGCGGACGACAATCACCGGCACATATCGGAGCTCCGGACCGCGTTGAAAGCGCATTTGTCGGACAGCGATCTAAGGATGATCGTGGACGGTTACGTTGCCCATTACGACGAGTTTTTCAGGATCAGGGGGGTCGCTGCCCGAACCGATGTCTTCCACCTCCTCACCGGCATGTGGTGTTCTCCCGCCGAGCGCTGCTTCCTCTGGATGGGCGGGTTCCGGCCCTCCGATATCATCAAGGTCGGCAATAGTATTTTGAGTTCATTTCATACCATTCTACTACATTCTTATGACTATTTATCTCGATAAGTAATGTAATATATCTTACTATCGTTTTAATATCATAATTTGAACGAGAAGCAAAGAAAAATAAAAGGGATTTAAAGAAAGTAGACTTCAGCCATCATTGTCTTATGATTTGGACGATTCAGCCGACAGCCGTTGACCGTTTTCCCCTAAAATCTATTTTATCTGTTAATTATTGTCCGAAAGAAAAGGTGTACAAACTACAAAGGCATATAAGGCTAAAGTCAATGGGCCAAATGACAATACCACCCCCAGAAAATTCAGAATTCGCCTTCAGCTTCTTCTGCATGATAGATATCATAAAACTCCAATCTTTTTTCAACTGACGAAAATAAAAATGGAACAGAACAGTTCAATGTAAATCTGAGTTTTGTTACTGATGGATTCGAGTAGTGTGTTTCAGATGTTGCGACCCCATTTGGAACTGATGACGGAACAGCAGCTGATGGGGATATACAGCCTCCAGCAATCGGTGCAGCAGGCGGAGGAGGCGCTATCGCAAGGCCTCGAACAGCTCCAAAACTCGCTTATCGACACCGTCGCCGGCGGGCCCCTGGTCGACAGCATGCAGCTGATGGCCGTTTCCCTTAGCAAACTCACCAACCTTGAAAGCTTCGTTCTCCAGGTATACGCATAAGAACTCGACACACCATCAAAATTTTGAGGCTTTTACAAGTGTTGCGTAAAATGTACACAAGGGGAATGAGTATAAAAGGATGATAAATTTTAATGATCATGTACACGCGACTGTCTTGAAAGCTGATGTGTGGTGGCCAAACTTTGGAAAAGTTCATGAGGTGACAAGTGCAAGTTCATGTCAACTGATGTTCTTGAAAAGATACTCTCAAAGCAGGTTCCTCCTTTCGAAGTACTTGGTCAGCAAGGAAAGATTAGTGTTACATCAAAAATAATTTGCATCTTTGTGATAGGAAATTTCAGTGACAAAAATGATGTCACCCTGCAGGCTGACAACTTGAGGCAGCAAACCCTTCATCAGCTGTGGCGGATATTAACGGTCAGGCAGGCGGGGCGCTCCATTCTGATTATGGGAGAGTACCATAGCCGATTACGAGCCTTAAGTTCGCTATGGTCATCTCGTCCACGAGAGTAAGATCAAATCTAGAGTTACCATCATCATTGGCAGCTTGTCTATGCATGAAGCAGTTGATTGTTGACAGATTGTTTTGCAATGAACTTAAAATACTTTTTCATACTCAATACATAGATAGTACTCACTCACGCTGCTGCAACTGCACAGGAACTCGATCAATGACGACGGGTCGTGCCAAACGTCGATGGATCTGCAAGCGTTTCAATCTGCTCACAGTCACTTCCCTCATTTTCGATAGCCTACAGCTCGCGTGGCGTATTCAAGTGCATATACGCTACAATCATGAAATGTAGGCGACGTTCCGACGCCTATGCTAATTAGAGGGGAAAAAAAAAAATACAGAGCGGTCCTTTCTTTTTTACCATTTCAGTCGCTTTAATTTTCTTGTATTAAGATCTTCCATCAGTGAATATTATGAGGTAATTATGCTGTAAATGTGAAATTCTCTGCAAATTACGTAGCTGCTACTTGCTTCAAAAGAGAAACAAGAATGATTTCTATATCAGATATATATTTCCGTAAAGAAAAGGAGAAAGAAATATCGAGTTTAGGTCGCATAGAATACGAACACTGTCGATCTCCAAGTTTAAAATGAAATGGAACTCTCATTTATTAATTAATTGAATTCAATCATCGGTATGCAAAATTGTACACATGCTGGCGACCCAATCCTGCTTATATAATCATCATTTTGGCATGGCCGGTGTAATGAAGAAAAGTTTCGAAAATATTTGAGTCCCCGTCGAGTCCCAGTCTCTTGATCATGCGCCTGTAATAATGTCAACTCATCAGTATCGGTCAAAGACCTCCTAACAATCCTGATAGGAGTCTCGAACACAAAATTGTCAAAATGGAAAAATCTTGGTCCGCGTTCGTCTGTTCGTTTCTTAGCTACCAAGTCAATTCGCCGAATGATCATTCCATCTTGTTCACCGTTGGGATCTATCAGAAGTCATGAGAGCACTGATTAGACTAGTGATGGGAGGTTGGGATTGCATCGGCGCCGTCGCTGTCGGCGTGCCTTTCGGCCTCAGCATATACGAATTCAAATTGCAACCCCCTTTCTAATCTAATTATTGCACACGTCCCTTTTCGAGATTAGGACTCCGATTTAAATAAACGATTATAAAAAGAAGGAGGGACGGAGTGACCTTCGCTTTCCAAGTCATTACCTAGCACAACCTGCAGATTTGGGAAATGACAAAATCTATTTGACCCTTTCATCGTTTGAGAGTACTTAAAAAATGATAACAAGAATCGGTGAGAAAGTTGGTGACTCGGCACTAATTGGCTCGTTTAAACAGCAATCTTCCATAATTAAAGTGGAGTTTGTGCTGGGTCGGCGCTGGCCATTGCGGCGTGGCTTGTGCTCGGCCGCAAGCACATCCTCTATGGAGCTTAGAAGCAACGATCGAGACTGGCTCGGACTTGGGTTGTCACCAGATGACTTTTCTAGATTCATGCATGACATCGATTTTGGATTTGGGAATTCTTGTCGTTTGCATTAGATATGCTAAAAAATTAGTTTTGCTAATTGGATCACACAACTTGCCAACAAACGCTAGAGATAAATTCATTCCGTGTTCAAATTCGTTTCGTGCTAGTTCGTGTCATTTTCGAATCACCGATTGAAAGAATAAGGAAATGAAAATATCATATTGAACCACTAGAGCACGTTTTGTCCGGAGTCACGTCTTGATTAGGGATGAGCATAATTCTATGGTGCGATCGGGAACTTGGAAAACCAACTTGATTTTAAATTCTATAATATATAGGGTAGGTTTTAACTTCCAAAAATTATGAATATATTTCGACAGAGCCTAATTATCGATTAAAAGATTTATCTTGAATGAATTTATATTGGTTTGTTACCAATAATGAGAGCCGTATGTTCCGGATTTTGTAAGGAATCGAGAACTTGAAACCTAGAATAAGTCAATGTGTTTCTTGTTTTAAATGTTTGCGTGTCTTGCGGCAATTCATGATATCCAATGGTGAATTTTTAATTTGAAACCACTAATCCAAGTTTCCATTTTTAGTGATATACATTATGGGACTTTTACTTTATTAATATTTTATAATCTTTGTGCGTCTAAATATGAGTTGTAATTAATGAATTATAGTAAATGGTGACGATTAAAGATGATGATTCATTTCAATTGTTCAATTAAGAATATATATAAAACTTGAGTAGATCCTAAAACCTATGTATTTGGAAACTCATGACATTGTAGGTTTCAAGTTCCTCGAAATGCATGGTAGATTCCAGGTTCTAAAAACTAGAAAATCTACTCGGACAAGTAAGTTTCAGATTTTAAATGGAATCTGAACGAAGCCTGGAACCAATTATTCTTCGTATTGATCATCCAACACCTTATCTGCTGGCTGCGGAAAAGCCACAACCGGCCCAACCTTTCTTGGGATCTTCTGGTCCAGTCCAGCCCTTTCAATGGAAGTGCCTCACGAGCTGATCTTCCAGTTCGCGTCCCTCCATTTCGAGCCCGGCCCATCATTTCCATTCGGTCCACCGACAAGATGGTGCTGCAATTATCTCTCAATACGGGCGCATGTTACACCATGGATTGGTCCTCAAATGGCCTCGTCTCGAGTTACCCAAAACTCGCTTGTGTTCCCCCTTCGAGGCAGAGAGGGTCCATTGTGCACGCACTCCTTCTGAAACTGTACGAGGGGAGCAAGGTCTTTGGCCGTTGGGTGGGGGACATCAGACATCATCATCTGTCATTCGTGGGAATCCTCTTGTTTCTCGGGATTTAGCAACGTTAGGCTCCGAGTCAAATGATTTTCCATTCGGGGTGTAACTTGTGATGGAAAATTGTCGTTGAATACGTTGAACTCGGGCTCTTTAAAGTGAGGAATGATGATGGTCTCGGAGTTAATGGGCAGAAACAGAGTTGGAAATCGAGCAAGTGAAGTCCTGCAAACCGACCAAAAAAAAAAAAAAAAAAAAAGTCCTGCAAGATTCTATCGGTAGTGCCTTTTGGGTTCATAGGGGACTGACTCGTCCTTAAAATCTTGCCCTTCTCCTGATTTTTTCTCTTCATTTGACAAAGAGCAGTCGCTAGACCTACTAGTCACGCACGGAGGAGAGAGAAAGAGAGAGAGTCTAAAAGCACCAGCTCCTATTCATTGTCTCTCTTCGGAAACTACCATAATGGGGCATTGAACTCCATTTTCTTATTGAGTAGCTTGAGGAATCAGATGGACGTAATCAGGGGAGGCCACGGAAATTCGTATAAGTCGTCTGGCTGAACACTGTTTCTCCAAATGATGGAAGCCACTTCAGCAGGCATAGGCAAGAAGCGCCATAAAATATCCACTCGGAAATGACTTTATGAGGCAGAGCATCCTGATGCGGTCTAGTCAAATTTTTCGGGCCGCCTCACATCTACAATGGCTCAAATAATCCATCTCTCGTGGAAGAAGACAATCTGGACTTCCGAAACCCATGAAAGACTGGAGCTTTCCTAGCCATCTGTTGTAGTTTCTTCAGGTAAGATGGAGTCTTGCTTCCTCTTCTTCCTCTCCTTCTCCCCCTCCTCCTTCCTTCTCCTGAGGCGCTTCTCTCTTGAATTGTAGCTAACTCATTTTGTAGACCACTAGTTTCCGGGATGATCTCGAGAGGGCTGGCAGTTTTGCTGATGGGGCTAATGGTACTTTACAAGGCCGCACAGCTTTCTCCTCCACAGGACTCTGTACTCCCTGCAGATACTGCAACTACCTGTACAAGAATCAGACTCCGCGACGGGAGGTATCTAGCTTACACAGAGAGAGGCGTCGCCAGAGAAAGATCAAGCTACAAGGTCGTTGTAGTGCACGGCTTTGGGAGCTCCAAGGAGATGAATTTCCAGGCACCCCAAGTACGAGCATGAATTCCCCTTGCATTGTATCTGATGTGATTTACCCTGTAGGTTTGCCATGCCAAATGGGCAACCATTTCAATAGCAAGATGATGTTGGATATTATCGAAGCACTGAGCCTGACGAGGGACTAAAATAGACATTGAAGCAACATCCAGAACCACTCTATATTTCTTCTTCACATATATTTCGCATCTAGGATAATGCAATAACCTGAAGATGAATTCGCCTGTATTGTGCTACTTCTCTTTTTCAGTTTATAATTTCATCCCCGACTTTAAGGAAGGAAAAACAGCAAAATTCTATTATGAAGTACGCCTAACAACTTAGTCATTTTCGCAAAGGAACATACTACCCTATCAACGGCGACATATTCTGCCCAAAAGAATGATAGTAAGGCAACACAACTAAGAAAGCCATTGAGTTCATCAGAGGACAGAGTATTTGATTGACATTCAGATATCAATGTAAGTTTCTGAGTTTTAAGTTCGCAGGAACTGATAGAGAAGTTGGGTATATACTTTCTGCTATATGATCGAGCTGGGTATGGAGACAGTGATCCTAACTTGAAGCGCTCCACAAAGAGCGAAGCTTACGATATTCAGGAACTTGCAGATCAATTAAAGCTGGGGCCGAAGTTTTACGTGATCGGGGTTTCAATGGGATCCTACCCTGCCTGGAGTTGCCTAAAGCACATGCCCCATAGGCAAGTCTTACAACCTTCAAATAACTTGTAGCCCCTTCTGGAAACAAATCTTATGGTGCAAGGTCGTGCAGACTAGAAGGCGTGGCTCTAGTCGTTCCAGTCGTAAACTATTCCTGGAAATCTCTTCCTGAGAATTTGACTAGACTGGACTTCAGGAGAAAGCTCATCCAGTGGACTCTCTGGCTTGCAAATTATACCCCCGGATTGCTCTACTGGTGGGTGACTCAAGAATGGCTCCCTTCAACTACTTTCGTGGAGAAGAACTCATTCTTTTTTAACAATCGAGATGTTGACGTCCTCAAGAAGACCCCTGGATTCCCAATGCTCACCAAGGTACTTCGTATTTCCAATGTGCATGTAAGGTTTACCTGAATGGCCCTTGTTCTGTCTATCGGCTAAGAGTAGAGTTTAAGAAAAAAGGGTGGCATCCTTACCAGTCTATGGCAAATTCTTGCTGTGGCTGTTATGATCCTCTCTTCCCATTCTCAAGGTTTCTTTCTGACTATAGAAGGCCGTTGTCAACAGGATAAACTACGGAGACGGCAGGTGTTCGACACACTCCTAAATGACTTCATGGTCAGTTTTGGCAAATGGGAATTTGATCCCCTGGATCTAAGCAATCCGTTCCCACGGAATGATAGCTTTGTTCATATCTGGCAAGGATACGAAGACAAAGTAGTGCCCTTTCAACTTCAACGATATGTCTCAGGAAAGCTACCTTGGATTAGGTATCATGAAATTACCGACGGCGGACATCTGATTGTGCATTACAAGGGAGTGTGCGAGGCAATTCTCTGGGCTCTTCTAAATGGAGAACACCTTCCGGAGAAAATGACGACAGCCATGACTTTACACTGATTGTGATTCTCGCAGCTTCTGCATCTCTTGTTGTCAATAATATATGTGCAAGTGTACTGATCTCACCCTGATGCATTTACCACTGAAATTTGGGGGCCCTTGAAATAATTCTTCTCCTCTCCATCTGTCAGGCTTATTTCTCCTCTCCATCTGTCTGGCTTAGGTGGGAAGCGACCCCTCAATAGGCCACCCGGCTACCATCCTTACCTTACCTTTCAGGAAATCCAGAATCAGTTCTGACCGAATTATTTACTATTGTCGCCCTTTTGGATTTGATGTATGAACAAAATTGCAGTACTCCAGCAAGGCAATGGCATCAAAATAACCAGCAGATTGATGATATTTCATCAGCTGATCAACTCCCAAAATTTTCCACCAACAAATAGATGAGCACAAAAATTTGGCATCGATATTAGGAAAACTATATCTAGAGCTCATGCATCACATGATTAGAACATTCAGGAGAATGAAGCCTGAAAACTTAGCACTTCCACCTTATAAAAAGAAGTTATATGTGCCTAGGAATAACTTTCTAAAATCTCTAGATTGAGTGGGGAGAGAAAGGAAAAAAGTAGTCTTCAGTTCTGCTGGGCCTTTCAAGAAATAAGTTCAAGCTCACGCGAAGCTCTGGACTTGAAGCTCTGGACTTTGAAAACTTAACAGCATTGCCTAAAAAATGCCAAAAGACATGGGCTTAAGCTAGTAGCACACCCAACTGAACATACATCTAAAGCAGTCCGAAAGCAACCAAAGAAAAGAAAAAGCAAGCAAATAGGGCCAAAAATTTGTGAAAAAGCGACGACAAAGATGTGAGAAGCATACCCAGAAGAGCTGAGTGAGAATTGCTACGGTGTCCATAATGTTTGGTTTTGACAGATGTGCAAGGAAACAGTGTTTTCGGGCTCTTCAATTAACATGTTTAGTGTCATATAGATAGGGTACAGTGTTCTTCATTCACCAGCACTACACACTTAACGAGCTAGCAATCTAAAACTCAGCACACTATGTGAGGTTTGGGTGGAGCTAGAAGAAACAAGCAAATAGTACTAAAAACTGGCAATATATTTTGAATTGGTTGTCGAGAATACCAGTGTGGTCATCATTGAGGACATAGAAACGATCCAAATTACGGACAAACTTCTATCTGCAATAGAACGGAACTTTCCTATCCTTAAAGTACCAATTCACCTTAGTTCTGATGCAGAAGAGAACATTCCTTCTCAAACAAGGTGCAAAGCCATTTTGAAATACTTCACTTCCTTCCTTCCAAAGATAGTAGATGGCACCATCCCCTGCCATTTCTTTGCCTTTTTGAAACCCGCAGCATCCAATCTGGCTCTATCTCCCAGCCATGAGCTGTTCAAGACACACCTCATAGCTGAAGAAAGTACGACCAAACTGCATTTGAGAAGGGCACTTGAGAAACGAGTTGTCTTGACACTGAAGATGATTTGCAAAGCAAGCATTAATTAACCAAAGAAACCCCCTTGCCAATTCCGTCTTGAGTAGCTTGCTTGTTAATCATGGCGAGCCAGAAGGTGAGAGCAAGTTTAAGAACTTTTAAATTAAGCCAAATGAATCGATTCAAGGGGACCTGCTGCTTCTTACTCCTCATCAGAGCCCAAGCATCAGCTTGACGTAACGTTCCAGATGTAACCCTTCAAAAACCACTCTGTCAGTCAACTCAGAACAAGAAATTGTCATTGCGCTTAAAGCAGCCTGTATATCCACTAATTGATCAGATCTTGCAGGAGGCCAAGCCCATTCATTGTCATGAATCACCTCTGCTACTTTGGTATGCAAAATAAGACCAGAATCATATGCTATTCTCGGAGAATGAGCTTCAAGAAGAATGCCATGGGATTGCCAATTATAAAACCAGAGAGGGAAGTGCTCTTACCATCACCAACAATATATCTAACATGAGGTTTTAACATTGATATCATCCTCAGCAATTTCCTCCAAGCATAGGGGTAATTTCCTTTAAGCTGAGCTGCCCATATGGACTGCCCCTTCAGCATGTAACACTTGATCCATGCCACCCAACTAGAGCAGGATTGAATCAGAATCTTCCAAGGAACAAACTATCTTCACCTTCCAAAGAGAAGCAATGCATTTACTCTAAAGCATCTTCATATTTTTTTTTTTTTTTGGCAGCACAAAGACCTGACACCAAAAGTTTACTAAAATATATATTACAGATTCAATAAGCTGGAGTCCTCCACCAAAGGAAAATGTCTCCCAGTCCGTGCATTCATCCTGGAGGTGATCTTATCCACAAAAGTACACCAAACTCCCCCCTTCCTCAAAAGCAGCTTGATTGTAACTTAAGAAGTGATGCAGAAAATGCTTAAGAATGTTAGCAAGTACCTTTATGATGCATATTATAGATGCTATAACAACATAAGATGGGTCCAAATTGTGTCAATTTAGAAGCAGTTTCCCTTTTAGGAACCAAAGAAAGGCCAGTCGCATTCACTTCCTTACAAGCTTTCCTTGTATTGAAGAAGTCCAGGTCCACATTACCAACATGTTGCCCCACAACTGACCATGCTGAATTAAAGAAATGAGCTGAAAACCCATTTAGTCCAGGTAATTTATCACCATTCGTTGACCGCGGAACTCGTTTATCTTGAGATATTATTTGTTTTTTTTCCCCATAATGCAAGAGGAGCACAGTATAAAAACGCGATTATCTCAAAGCTCATGAAATACTGTGCAGGCCATTGGCTTATATAATAGCCTTAATGAAAAATAATTTACAAACAATTGGTAGGATTTAGAGAGCATTTGGGAAAAACCTTTGCATCAAAGCACAGGACCTTAGACCAAAGGATGTTATGAAATGTAAATAGTGTGTGATAACATAATTTGCAAAAACTTGATAAAGACTTAAGTGAAAACAAGAAAAAGAAAAAGGAAAAGAAGGAAAGTGGAAGTCCAGATCAGTAGGCCCTTTGACAAAGCCTAAATGCACAGTAGCTCCGGCGAAGCTCGAGCAACAGCCCGTCGCCGAAATGGCGTGACCACAGGCGAGGGATGCCAAGATTGTGTCCTCGGGCAACCGAAATCTTGCCCTTCTACCCTTGGCGCAACCCTAGGCAGGGCGAATGATAATAATTTTGTTTCAAAAATCTACTTCTATTTTCTGAACGAGTTTTTGAGAAAAAAATGCATTTGTGAATGACATAAAATTTTTCCTTCTTGAGCGGTGGTGGATCAAATGACGACGGCAGATGTCAAATGACAGCAATTGGTGAACGGAGTGGATGGTGATGGCGGCACCGAATGGAGACCAACGAACGATGACCGACAGGGGAGAATAGTGATTGGTGGTGACAGATGATGAGCAGTGGTAGGTGGAGAGCTGACTAATAGCGAAGATAACTGATGAGAAAAGTTTTTATTTATCATTTCTATTCCAAAAATAGATAAATAGAAAATTGTTAATTCTCATCTTTATTCGAAATCTATTTCTAGACTTTTTTTTTCAAAAATAGAAAAATAAAATCGCGTTATTAGATGGATTTTTGTTCCAAATCTATTTCTAATAATAGAAAAATAATTTTGGCCAGAAATAAAATGGCTATCATATCTATTCTCGGTACCTCAAGCGAAGGCCAAGTGATGGGTGGTCGAGATGGTGTGACCACAGGTGAGGGACGCCAAGATCGTCTCCTTGGGTGACCAAAATCTAATGCTTCGACTACCAGGGAAACCCTAGGCAATTTGATGTCGAGGTCGTGCAAACCTCAGCGACAATAACCAATGTGGCGTGACCCCAAGCAAGCCTGGACCTCGATCTCTGAGGCTAGCTAACTCAACCTTAGCGACTAGTGAGCACGGATCTAGCGTATGAGAAAGAAGATGAACATTGTTTTCATGAGGGCAAGACTATAATACGAAAATAACAATAAGGGCGATATTGAAGATATAAATCTTATTAAACCTCTAAATAGCATTCCAAGAATGTTGAAATACCTATACACGATGTCACTTGCATTGGGTTGCAAATTTCAGAAATTCTAATTTTGGCTCAAAAGCCTATGTTTCCAAACACTTCAATTTTGACATAGGAGTCTTTAAGAGTCTCAAAATCCTTTGCAAATATCGAACCAAATGTACCTTGAACTTCAATTTCCTACCTAGATCTTCCCAACACCCCCAACCTTATTTTCTCGAAATTAAACACAATTGATGTAAAAACATTCAATCTTCAATATACTGACCCACGTTTGCAAGTTAAGCTTTTACACATAGGAAATTTCTTCATTTGATGCCTCAATAGCATAACCGAAGGAAGGTTGGGAAAATTATTAAAAAATTCTAAACTTATAGCGCTTTTGCCTACTTAGTTATACACCTTTTAATTTTCCAATTAAGGGTCCGTTCGTTTCACGGAAAATATCATGTTTTTGGAAAACATTTTCCTCAAGTCATTTTCCGAAAATGACTCTATTTTCCAAATGTTCGGCCAAAACCTAAAATTTGAGTGAAAAATATTTTCCATCGTTCGTTAGCTCATTTAATTGTTTGGGAAAAATTATCAAAAGTTGAATTTTAATATTTTTAATTGACCAAAAATTAATTTTATTTTTTATATTTTTAAAAAATGAAATTTTAATTATTTATATTTTTAAAAAATCGAAATTTTTATTATTTTTCTTTATTTTTCTTTTCCTCTTCCTTCCTCCCTCCTCCTTCCTCCTCCTCCTTCCTCCGTCGCCATCTCCTTCCTCCTCCTTCTTCCTCTTCCTTCCGCCGCCGCCGCCGCCGCCGCCGCCTCCTTCCCCGCCCGGCGATGGCCGGCCCGGCGGCCGACCAAGACCCCATGGCCGGATCGGCCAAGCTCGAGGCTCGTGGCGGAGCTTGGCGGCTCGCGGCGGCGGCTCGGGCGAGGCCCGAGCCCCGCCCGCCTCGGCGGAGCTCGCGGCTCGCCGGATCCCGGCGAAGCTCGCGGCGAGCTCGGGCGAGGCCCGAGCCCCGCCCGGCTCGCCGGATCCGGCGAGCCGCGAGCTCCACCTAGGCCGGCGAGAGCTTCGCCTGGCCGGACGCCGGCTTGCGGCCGGTCGCCGCCCCGCCAAAGAAGAAGATGAAAAGGAAAGAAAGAAAAGAAAAAAAGAAAAAAAGAAATTAAAAACTCAATTTAAAAAAGAGAAAAAGAAAGCAAGAAAATAAAATGAAAATGTATTGATAAAAAGAACTAAGAGAGAAGAAGCCATGGAAAACGTTTTCCACTTTTCAAAAGTGGAAAACATTTTCCACACTTTAAAGGTTGTTTTTTCCAATGATGGAAAACATTTTCCTTGATTAGTTCATTTTCCGTGAAACGAACACTCGGAAATCCGAAAACATTTTCTTGAAAGTCATTTTCCGCGAAACGAACGGACCCTAAATCTTAAATTTTTTCATATTTTACTAATTGAATCAATCCGGTCAATTTTAGTAAGAAATCATTACACGTGGACATTAGTTATCTTATGTGGCACAGTATAACTAACGTGGATAATTTTTAATAATATTTTAATATTTTTCAAATATTAACTTATTTATTTTTCATTTTTTCCTTTCTCTTGTTCTCCTCTCTTTTTTTTCCCTTTCTCTTCTTTTTCTTTTTTTCATTTTTCCTTTTCCCTTCGCCAACCATCCTAGGCCTTGTTGATGGCCTAGGCAAGGGCCCTTGCCTCGATGGGTAGATTAGGTGAGGGTAGCCCACACTCACCAGGTTAGGGCAACCTTCATCGACCATCGACGAGGCCCACCCGATGGAGGGTAAACGGGAAAAAGAAAGAAGAAAAATAAAAGAAAAAAACTCAAAAATTATTAAAAATTATTAAAAATTATCTACGTCGCCGCCAACCGTATCATATAGGAATATTGGTATTTGCAATTTCCAGTCAAAATTAGCTATATGAACTCAATCGACAAAACGTAAAAGATTCAGAATTCAATTGATAAAATTGAAAAGTTTAAAATCAAGTCGGTAAAAACACATCGACTATACCACATAGAACAATTAATATTAAAGTTAGCGATTTTTGGCCAAAATTGACCATCAATTGGCAAACATAAAAAAATTTAACAATCAATTGATAAAATTTAAAAATTTTAAATTGAATTGATAAAAATATAATAAATTTAGGAATAGTGGAATAATTTTTCCATTGAAAGTTAACACTTTCCATTTTAAGGCATTCTCCGTATTAACTTGGAAAGCAAGTCCGGCAGAAGTCTTAACCAATGCACATGGCTGGACACAATGCATGATTTCATAAGGGATTAGTCAATTCTTGTATTATAAATAGGAAAAAATTATCAAAAACTTCAAACTTTGCCCAAAATGACAAATTTATTCTAAATTTTTTTGTGACATGAAAATTTTCAAACTTTGTTAACAGTCGTACATTTATCCCAAACTTTTTTTCATGACATAAAAAGTCCCGAACTTGTATTCATGTGACATATTTGCCCTAAACTATAGGGTATTTTTTTTTAAAGATAAAGGTAATAAATAGATTAAAAAAAATGCCAAATGTACAAAAGATTAAGGTGCCAAAACTTGCACTCAAGATGAGAACTCATTATGAGTGAAAGGGTGCAACTATAGGGCATTTTCATCTTTTACTCTCTTTTTTTTAATCTTCTTCTCTCTTCCCTCTGCCATGACACAGAAAAATAAGACGTAAATGTCCTTGGTGGGATAATTGTGTCTCGATTAGTAAAATTTCAAATTTTTCATGTCACAAAAAAAATTTGGAATAAATTTGTCACTTAAGATAAAATTTAGGGTTTTAGGTGGCGTTTTCCTTTATAAATATCAATCTCTTGAAAAAATCAAATTACAGAAATACCGGGCAGTACGTCAGCACGCGGAGGCCTCGACCGCGACGAGACTATACGGTTACGGTCCAGGAAAAGACGTTGCCCAGGTTTCACGGTGCCATGCAAAGTATGCCATTGAATGCAGTCTGCGTTGACCTCTGTAAAAATTTATTATTTTCCATTTATTACAAATTACAAGATGATAAAGACACCTCACTGCATTTTACATTGGATTAGAAATTATTATTATTTTTAAAATTCTTTCCAAATTTATGACCAATTAATTTGATTTTGGAATAGTACCATAAAAACTCCAAAATAATATATATATATATATATATATATATATGACAATTTGACCAATAATATATTTATGATAAATTTAATATCTATTAGTTTCCATTAAATTAGATTAATATCATAAAAAATCACAATCGATATACATGTGAAGCCCAAACTGGTATACTTGTTAACCATCATGTGCTATTCAACTTAGTTATTTGATTGTAAAATTTAACAGAAATTAAAAGAGGGTAAAACTATCACAAATGTGTCGGTTTTGGATTTTTTACGGTAAAAAAATTAATTTGGGATAAATTTGTCACATATATATTAATTTGAAGTTTTCGTGATATTTTTAAATTAAATATGAAATTCTTGAAACTTTTGAAAAATATTTCCGTGTATGTTTAGATATTGGATCTCGTAGTTTGATCGTGGGAGTCTGGCTTGTAAGATGACGAATAACTTTTTTTTTTTCTTTAAAATAAGCCAAAACAAACAACCGTAACGGGTTTATATATATGAATTGGATGGCTCTCACTAAATTGCATAGTCCACGTAAAATCCGGGCGCGTTCATCCTATCAATGGATTTATACATATGAATCGGATTGCTCTCATAAGTTGAATAGTCCACATAAAATTCGGGAATCATAAATTGAATAGTCCACATAAAATTCGGGCGCATTCATCCTATTGATGGATTTATCTGAAATTTGAGCGATTCTGTCACTAAATGGATATCTCAAAATAGATAGGTCATATCTTTTTGTTAAGGTAGACGCTATTTTCATCCCTTATAACTTTAGGCACACCCTAAGATCTCAATGCTCTAAAAAAAAATCTCTCATTGGCACCTTATTAATGGCAAAATCGATGAAAGAGGAAAAAATCACCTTTCATGGGATCGATCAACTTAATGATTTTTTATCAATCTTGCTTAACTAGTTTGCCTTTACTTTTATGTTCAAATTGGAGAAGTTTGCATGGCCATTGCTTTTTTTTTTTTTTTTCAGAGTTGGGTAATAATAGTTTATTTTAATAAATTTAATGATTGGGATTCTAATTTAAAAATACATATACTCACAATGTCTCTTGAAAGTTCAATCTCTAATGACTTGTTGTAATATGCGATTCTAGTTCAAACTTTTTCACAAGAATTCTTTGGTTCAAGTTGCGAGATCTTTATGATTATAGTTTATTTTTAAGATGCGATAATCAATAAGGATTACCAACAAGGTTCAAGCCTATTATAAAAAAATCGAGAAAAAATCAATTTGGGCACATTAGTAAGTTGAAGATAGTAACCAAAGTTTGTACACGAGAAACAGAAATAACACAAGATGGTGAAACAAAATATCATTATTTTGATTGATATGGACACTCTGGTTTTCTTTTTCTCTGATAATGCGCAACTTTTGCATTTTCAATAGGGAAAAAACCACCAAAAACCCTAAACTATACACAAAGTGACAAAAATACCCCAAATTTTTTTTTGCACCATCAAAAACCCCAAGTTTGCCATCTCGTGACACATTTACCCCATCGAGGGTATTTTCGTCTTTTTATTTGTTTTTTTTTTTTTAATTTCTCTTCCCTCCGCCGCTCCGGCGGAGGGAAGCCGCGTCCGGCGAGGGCCGCCCTCGCGGCCTGTCGGCCGCCCTCGCGACGCCGCGAGGCGGCCCTCGCCCGGGTCGGGCGAGGGCCTCCTCGCCGGATTTGGCGAGGGCACCCTCGCCCGACACCGGCGAGGGGCGCCCGCCCGGCGGCGAGGGCGGCCCTCGCCCGACCCAGCGAGGGCCGCCCTCGCCCGACCCGGCGAGGGCCGCCCTCGCCCGACCGGACGAGGGCCGCCCTCGCCCGCGTCGGACGAGGGCGGCCCTCGCCGGACGCGGCGAGGGCCGCCCTCGCCGGATCCGGCGAGGGCCGCCCTCCCGACGCGGCGAGGGACCCTCGCCGGATCCGGCGAGGGCACCCCTCGCCGGCGTCGGGCGAGGGTGCCCTCGCCGGATCCGGCGAGGAGGCCCTCGCCCGACCAGTGAGGGCCGCCCTCGCCGACGCCGGCGAGGGCGGCCCTCGCCCGGGCCGACGCCGGCGTGGGCAGCCCTCGCCGGACGCCGCGGAGGGAAGAGAAAATTAAAAAAAAAAAGCAAAAAAAAAAAGAGAAAATGTTTTTAAAAGCAAAATGACCAAAATGCCCTTAAGATTTAGGGTAAATGTGTCACAAAAATGAAAGTTCGGGGTTTTTGTGTCACAAAAAATAGTTTGGGGTAAATGTGTCACATATGGCAAACTTGGGGGTTTTTGGTGGTGCAAAAAAAAGTTTGGGGTATTTTTGTCACTTTGTGCATAGTTTAGGGTTTTTGGTGGTTTTTTCCCTTTTCAATAAATCGCGACTTCCCCCCATTTTCTTTTGTGATTTCGATAATTTAGTACTTTTGGTGTCATCTTCGCCGGGTTATAAACATTTAGAGCGTGAAAATAGGGCACAGGCTTTTTCGCTAAAACACGAAATATTCAGGCCCCTTAAATTAGTTTTCCTTTATTAGACGGACGATCAGAATAGACCAGTTTCGGACATCCATGTCCTGGTCCCTCTCTTGAAATTCAAATTTTTTTTTTCTATGGGCAGGACCAGACTCGACAACATAGTCTCTTCTTTCGTTTGTTTTCTTGTGGGCAGGGGAGGAGCGGCACGTGTCGCGAACGTGTCGAAACTGAGTAAACCCGGGGAGGCGGGCCCACTGTTTACCCGGGCAGGAGGGAGCCGGGGCGGGCATAAGCTTGCGTGGTGCATGGGCTATTTTGCAGTTACAGAAGAACCCACCCCGCACCCCTCCCTCCCTCTCTACAAAAGCCCACCTCCCCCTCCCCCTTCTCTCTCTCTCTCTCTCTGTCCCTTCACTGCTTCCTCATCTCTCTCTCTCTCTCTCTCTAAGATCGCTTCTCAGTTCTCTGAGGAAATGCGGGTCGCGGGAGACCTTTGAAGAGAGAGAGAGAGAGAGAGAGAGAGAGAGAGAGAGAGAGAGGAGCGGGGAGGACGAATGGGCTTTTCTTGTTCAAGATTCCTCGTGCGGTTCAGCTGAGATCTCCGCTTCCCAGGTGCGTGTCCTTCGCATGCAGCTGCTTTTCTGAACCATTTCTTGTCTTCTCTTTTCCTCCTCCTTCTTCTCTTTCTGTGTGGTTTGCTTTGCGGTACCGTCTGGGGTTCTCGATCTTTCGTTGCGATGTGGCTGGAGGAGGAGGAGGAGGTGGTGGCGCGCGACCTGCATGCATGTCGCTCCTCTGCACTTGACCACGGAATGGGTCGCCGCTAAAACGCCTCGAGAAACTGAGGGAAAGCGTGAAACTCCGAGCGCGGATTTCTGGTATCGGCTTTCCCGTTTAGGTCGTCGCCATCGATCTTTTTTGTTGGGTCGGGAGCTGTCCCCTTAATCGAAGCGCTTTCGACTCGGGGCAGTCTTTCGGCCTATTTCGATTTTGGTTGGTTTCGGGCTTTTTGATTGACAGGTGCGCTAGAGAGAGATTGGACTCGGGTCTTGCGATCCATTTAATGTTGCCGCCCCACCAACTTTTCGACATTTTCAAATTACAAAACAATTTATCTTTTCTTCTTCTTTTTAATGCGACATTGACATGCATCATAGCATGGTTGTAATTTTATTTTCTTTTAATGTTTTGCGACTGTTTTTTCTCATGGAGATACGAGTATTTTACGATTTGGGTAAGGTTCTCTCACAGATAATGCATGATCAGGTGACAATTTGGGGTACACGCTCGCAAGCTAGTAATCACACCATTTGCAAATAGAAGGAAATGACAACCGGTATGATCTGATTTTTGTATACTTTCAATCAGTAATCTCTGTCTGTTGCTAGCCCAGCACTAGCATTGACCTGGCTCTTCAATCTCCTGTAATTCAATCTATAAAGCATTTTAAAAATTGAAATTGATGTTGCTATAGCTAAAGTGCTAAGATTTGTTGAAATGATGTCATGGGCGGACCGGCAAATTTGGTTTGTTCTTTCAAATAATTCTGTTGTTTACATGTACCCTCATCTTCCATGCAGATGCTGGAACCTGCCCATGTAATAATTAGCATCAGTCCCATAAAAAAGAAAAAAATTGTGCAATTGATTTAAAATGGAAGTCGCGGAATTGGAAAATGCTGGCCGCGACGACCTTAAATTGGAACCACCATTCGCAGGGCAACTGCCACCGGGCGAGCCGCTCAAGGAGCAGCCGCCGCCATCATCTCTCAGCAAACAGAACTCGATCCTCTCACTCACCCTCGAGGAAATCCAGTACCGAAGCGGCAAGAGCTTCGGCTCGATGAACATGGACGAGTTCCTAGCAAGCATATGGAGCGTCGAGGAAAACCAGTCGTTGCCCTGCCAGACTGAGCCCCCTAGTGCTAATATAAATGCGGCGGACCAGTCGTCTCTGGCGAGACAAGGCTCGTTCTCAATCCCGACTCCACTTTGCAACAAGACTGTGGACGAGGTGTGGGAGGAGATACACAAGGACCACCGCCAGTCCCCGAATAACGAGAACAACACCAACCTCGCTGATCATGAACCGCCTAGGCGACAACAAACCTTTGGCGAGATGACCTTGGAGGACTTCCTGATTAAAGCCGGGGTCGTGCAAGAGTCTCCCCTGCCTAAGGCGACTCCACCGCCGCAGCCGCCAGTTCACAAGCCACAGAGGAACTTCATGGATCCCACTCCATCTCTGGATGCAGGGCTCGGGATGAGAAGCGCGAGCACAAGCGCGAGCGGGTATGGCTACAGCAACGCTCCTCATGGCAGCGGGAACAACTTGGTGGGAAATGGGTACCCGGGGTTCCAAATGTACGCGCACAACAATCGGTACATGGGGGAATGCACAAGTGGCATCATGAACGAGCGATGCCAGAGCTTGGCAGAGGCAGTGGGGCTGAAGAGTCGAAGGATAATTGACGGCCCGCCGGAAATCGTGGTTGAGCGAAGGCAGCGACGGATGATCAAAAACCGGGAATCGGCCGCGAGATCTCGAGCCAGGAAACAGGTGACCTTTTTCTTTATCCCAAAATCCCCCACATCGAAACTATATAGGGCGAAATTGAGAAGCATGTGTCTCTGATAAATCAACGCTTTTCCTGCAGGCGTACACAGTTGAGTTAGAAGTAGAGCTCAATCAGCTTAAAGAAGAGAACGAGAAGCTCAAAAGGATTGTGGTAAAAAAAAAAAAAAAAAAAAATTCGTTCTCTCTTAAAATTGCCACTGCACTCACTTACTTCCCTGCATAATCTGACTATCCTCTTACTTTTCGCCATTTTGGGCAGGCGGAGAGCGAGCAGAAACGCAGAAAGGAGGTAAAATTTAGTCTAAACATTCATCTACAAGCATGATCTCCCATCAATTTAGACCCGACCGCGGCACATTTCATGTGAACTTTTCGAGGGCTAACGTTGTATCCATGACAGATGATGATGAAATGGAAACTGCCAACCAAGGCAGAGAAGGCAGCTGAGAAGTTCAAGTCGATGAGGAGGACGGCGAGCAATGCCTGGTGAAGGAGACGCCATGTTCGAAGCAGACCGAGTTCACAGTTCTTGTTACATATATATAAATACAGTACATATAATCTGATAGCTAGTTCTATATATGATGTCGTCGCTATTTGCATGCATGCATGCATGAGCAGATCCCAAAAAAAAAAAAAAATCAGGTAATAAGAACAATAACATGTATGTTAATAAGGTCGGCTTTCGCGTGGGTATTGAAAGGGTATGCATGTACTGTCGGGCATTTGACTTTATATATATGTATATGTCTATGTAATATACAGCTTAGCGGACAGATGTAACTTGCATTTCCTTTTTTTTCTTTCTGGGGCCCTCCTGATTGGTCTCTCTCGTTATTTACTTGTTGAATCTTTTGGAAGCTGGAACTACGTGTTGCAGTCTTGCCAAATTTTTCAGACAATTTCAATGAGAAATGAAGAGACAATGGCACTGAAGAACTGGCAGATGCAATTTCAACGCGAAAGCTACTTTGGTTTCTGGTTTCCTTTCTGAGTTTTTGAGTATTTTACTTGTTATCAATAGTAAGTTAAAAACCACAATTTGCGGTGGCCGCGATAATTTGAGCTCTCTTCTCCTAATGCAAACTCCTAATGCAAAGGAAGAAGTTTAAATTCCCTCACGGTCATTAGGGATTATTAAGTGTGGCGTCGGGGTGGTGGGTTCTCTATTAACGTCATCTCAAGGTTTGTTGCCGTGCGAGAGTTTCCTAAGTCATCCAAAAAAAAAAAAGTAAAAATAAAAAGATGTAACTTGATTTATTTATTTATTTATTTTTTATTTTTAATGTACGTTACGTTGGGACAAGGTGGGAAGCTTGCTATGATTATTTGGTTGTTATATAATGGAAAAGTGTCACAAATGGTCCTAGATTTCTACTTAATGTGCAATCTCATCTTTAAATTTTCAGTTTGGTTAATTTGGTCCGTTCAATAAATGTCCAATATAGTCCACGATTATTTGAAAATTGACCACCTTCCATCGGCGGAGGGAAGAGAGAAGAAGAAGAGGGAAGAGAGAAGGCGGAGGGAAGAGAGAAGAAGAAGAGGGAAGAGAGAAGGAGAAGGAAAAAAAAAAAACAGTAATGGAAGGACTAGATCGAACATTTATTAATAGTTCAGGATCAAATTGAGCAAATCGAAAGCTTTTGGACGAGATTGCACATAAAGTAAAAGTATAGGGACTATTTGTGATATTTTCCCTTATAAAATTATTTTGTTTTGTGACAGAAGATACGAATTCTTCTTTCTTTTTTTCTTTTTTGGATGGTGAATTTCAAGAAGTATTGCAAAGTGTAAAAGGCCCGTTGGTCCACTATTAATATATTTTATGAAATTATCCACTTTTCTTATAATTTGTAATTTAGGGGCTATTTGGTGTTTGTTTCTGTTCCTTTGTTCTCGATAATAGATTCGGAATAGAAATGTGTTTGGTAAAATTTTTATTTCCAGGAATAAATTTCTATTTTTTTGTTCCCATAAGTAAATTTAGAATAGAATCAAAAATAAAAAATAAGTTCATTCTTGTTCCGATAACAATTCTAGAATCAAGCCCATATTTCCTCTTTTTATTTTCTTTTTTCTTGTTATTCTTCCCATTTCTTCTTCTTCATCTACTATCACTGCTGTGGTTGCCGTCTACCATCCGCCCAACCATGGCTCGGCCGACAAGGGCCGGCGACACTCCGATGACCTCACTGGTCAAGAATAGGAGAAAGAAAGTTAAAAAAGAAAAGAAGAAAAAAAGAAAAAAAAAAAGGAATAAAATTACTTAAAGTTTAAAAGAAAATGATTTGGAATAGAAATTTTGAGCATAGTACCAAACACAATTCTATTTTGGGAATTAAAATTTTGGACAGTTACCAAACGGCTTAAAATACTTAAAAATTATTTGCGGGAATATAATAAAAAATAATAATTTCTAATCAGAAATTGCTTCTAAGAGCAGAGAGTTACCAAACGCGCTCTTAGTAATTTCTTTTAGTCACACTTCAAATTTGCTAAATCACATATAAATTTATCAGCCAACCTAAATTAGCACCACTCACCATTTCTTTTTTTCTTGATTACATTATCTATTGTTTTGCTAGTAATTTTCAATCGAGCTTCTTATTGACTTTCATTTGAGAAAATCGTTTACAAATTTTAATTTGTATTCTTAGCAATGCTTTAAGTTTATTGACCCTTCTGAGAGATTATAAACCTTAATTAGAATAATTTATCAACTTTCCTCCAATTAAGTGACTCTTTAATTTGGGTCATCATAGTTGCTTACTAAAATTTTTAATTCTTCTTTTATTATTATCAATATTATATGCTAACTCCATACCAAATTTACCGACTCTGATAACATAGGCAAACACAATATGATGAAAAAATATTAGAAGGGTTTATCTTGTTCCGTGAACAATAGAACATTCCATGTAGTCTTTGCCATATATCTCGGCGGGGCACACTAGCTAGTCTTTGTCGCTTTCTCCTACAACATGCACCACCCACAACAAACCCCACGACTTCCTCGTCTATATTCTCTCTCCACCACAATCGTTGACGCCTTCGACTTCCTAGACCACCTCTCTCTCTCGTTCTCGAGCTCTGCGATTGCTACACCCTCTTTGGCCTCATCACCAATCACACTCTCTCGGAGCCTGAGGCTTGCCATGTTGTCAAACGGGTGCATTGCCATTGTCCATTGTGATGTGAAGCCCGAAAACATCTCGGTCGATTGATGCAACAAACTGTAGCTTACTGACTTCGTGTCGACTTTTTCTTAGTGTTGGGAAAAATCTAGGCAACAATTCACCACTAACTAAACCCAATCTAATATCAATTCCCCCCAGGAAACTAAACCGAGCAAAATCAACTTAACTCCATCAATAACCAGTCATATATAAGTTTGAAATAAACAAATATAATGATAAAATGATAAGTAGACAAAGTTAATAACAATATTAAGATTTTAACGTGAAAACTCAATGTGGGAAAAATCACGAATCGTCCAAAAAGTTTCATTAATCACATAAAGTAGTTTTCTCCAGTTACACACTAGATGCTTTACATAAGCATTATAAGTTCATTTCCTCACCACAAAAATAGATAAATATAAATGGGGCAACCATAATTGTAATTGGAGAGTTCAAAGGTGAATCTTGACAAACAAAAATCATTAACTCGGAGCTCTTGATATCATGAACGACATACTCTAATTTGATCCGATTCGATCAATATTTGACTTTTGAATGGAAGCTCCAAAGTTCTGCCTCTTTTTTCTTTTCTTCTTGTCCACGCTCTCGGGTAACTCTCTCGGGTGGGGACACTCTCTCCTTCTCTCTCTCCTCTGGTCTTGCCCGAGGCAGCCATTTACTTTTCTTTTTGTTCTTTTCTTTGCTTTTGACTTTTCCTCCTTTTTCTCTTTTGTTTTTCTTTTGTTTTGTTTTATGTTGGCTGGGCCCCACAAGAGGTGGACCCAGCCAACACTTATTGAGTAGGGCTAGGACGATCTCGGGGATGGGGGAGGACGACAGTTCAAAGCTCCGCTGGTAGGGAGTCACGTCCAACGAAGAAAGAAATGAAACATGCCTATCAAAATCTCCCTTTAAATTCCTCACCCATTTGAGACCACAAAATATTAGATTTTTCTCACCAATTCAAAACCAGAACAAGCAAAATCCTAATAGGAAGAAACCTCTTTTAGCTCCATAAGGAAAAAAAAAAAAAAAAAAATCCAATTCACACTTGAGCAACACCAGCGCGAGGTCACTATGGTTGGCGATGGGGGTTTTGTGGGCAACACGACGGTCAAAAGGAAGAAAGGATGATGAAGAAAAGAAATGCTGCAAAAGGGACGAGAGACTAATCAGTGAGCCCTATTTAGACACGTGGCAAGTGCTGAATGAAGTATTTTATTACTTATATGGCAAGACAAGCCCATATGATATTTTCTCGGATAGCGATGGCCTTGCAAGATTTTCCCTAAATTATTATGAGACCATTACATAAATGGTTTATGAATTTATTATATGAACTTTAGCTCAATATATAGGGATAAGTGCATTAGAAATCCTAAAATTTATCATGAAAATGCAATTAAGTTCTAAAACTTTCAAAAAGTGCAATTAAGTCCTAAAATTTATTACGAAAGTTCAATAAAGTCCTAAAACTTTCAAAATGTTCAATAAAATCCTAAAACTTGTATCGAAAGTGCAACCAAGTCCTAAAACTTATCTCGAAAGTGTAATCAAATCCTAAAACTTTCTAAAAGTGTAATCAATGGAAGGGCTTAGATTGAACCATTTTAATAAGTTTTAGGACTTGATTGCACTTTTGAAAGTTTTAGGACTTAATTGCACTTTGTGACAAGTTTTAGGACTTAATTGTACTTTTTGAAAGTTTTAGGATTTAATTGCATTTTCATAACAAATTTTAGGACTTCCAATGCACTTATCCCTAAAAAATATTATCCCTTAACTTTTTTTGTGTTCAATGTAATTCATGAACTTTAGGTATATATTCAATCTAGTTCCCGAATTATATGAAAATATCCAATATCATCCGTGAAGTTGAATTAATAGAAGAATAATAAATTAAAAGTTCAAGAACTACAATACACATTAAGCTAAAGATCATATTAAATAAATTAAAATTTTAGGAATTACATTACATATTAAACTAAAATTTAACGATTAATTGTTTCATTTTCTTAATTTTTTTTTTTTTTTTTTTTTTTTTTGTGCGGGATGAAGTCAACGGCAGAGGAGGCAGCGCGGACTTCCATCTTCCCGATGATAATATTCTTGTTGGGCGGGACTTTGTGGGCAATCACGTTCCGATGACGTCAGCAATGACGTTCTTGACGCGTAGAAGGTACTTACTACATGGTCAGAGCAGCAAGGCATCGTTCTTATTCTTGATTATTTTTTTTTTTTTGGTGACCCAAGAAATCCCACACTCCAACCACACCTGGACGGCCCGAAAGGCCCGGGTGCACGAGGGAATAAACCTGGGGCGCATGGGTGAAACCACCACCCCATGCCACCCGCTAAGTCACCACACACCGCAACCTTCCCGCCTTCGCAGGGGGCCGAATCCTGGACCTCCACGGTGGAGTCCTGAGGCTCTACCATCCACGCTACAATGGCCGGTGGTGCAAGGTGTCGTTCTTATTCTTGATCATTATTTTTTATTTTATTTTATTATTTTTTTTTATTCTTGATCATTATTTTGTACCGCAGACTGTGAATATGCCACGGCCGCTAAACGCGCTGAACAACAAGCAGCTTTTTAAAATAGGTGAATCTCACTAAATTAGTTCTCTATATTTCGCATCACGTCGTATACGAAATTATAAGGGTGTGCTAAGCAATGCTCCGGAATATGCAATGAATATTTCGAGTACTGCAAAGGCAGTTGAAGTAGATAATTTATAGTAAAAATCAATGCTTATTATTCAACTTTTCCGTGAAAGTCAACTTTTTAATTGTCTCGAAGAACAAAAACTAATCATAATATGAAAAACAAAAGGAAATGGAGCGATATTCGAGCTCTACACCACATTAGTGAGCATATTATTATATTTTGTTTCTTTTAACTTTTCTGATTAGTTTTTCATCTTATTTGTAACTCCTTTACTTGGCACTTTTTCGTTTAGATTATTAATTTTTTTTTTTTTGGATTTGCATACGTGACTAAAATAGCATCATAAGTAAATCTACTTTAAATGAATTCATAGAAAATATAAATAATATAAAATATCATTTATTATTCATACAGGCATTAGTTTCTCTTATACATTGTAGAAAAAAGGGTGGGCGATGCTAGGGTATAAACCTAGCAATTTAAGATTGTAAGATACTTCCTCGTTCTCTAAGGATTGTTGCCATAAGAATTTCATTTCTTCGGAACTTTTGATAATTTATGAAAAAATGAAATTAAAAAAGAAGCCGCGAAGGATGAAGTAATTGAACTCCGCCCGCCATATTGTTTGCCTATATAAACAAATGTTTCGAGGTCCATATGCAGGCATTACCAAAATAGAAGTTGTAAGGTACGAGAAAGGAAAACATGGGGGAGACCATAGTCCTCTATCCGTCGCCATTGAGGGGTCACATCGTCTCCATGCTCGAGCTTGGACGGCTCATTCTCAAACGCCACCCTCGCTTCTCCGTCATCGTCATCCTCTCCTCCGCTTCCGCCACTGCCCCCACCCCGGTCGCCAACTCCTCTTCCATCACTGTCCTCCACCTTCCACCATCCGCCGCCGCTGCAGCCGAGGACAATCAAACGCCCTTCGATTTGGCCTGCCGCGACACCTCCAACCTCCGCCTTGCCCTCTCTGCCATCGCTGCTGCCGCGGACCTCCGAGCCCTTATCATCGATATCTTCTCAGATGCCGCCTTCCCTGTGGCGGCCGCCCTTGGCATCCCAACCTACTACTTCTTCACCTCGGGTGCCACTGCCCTCGCCGTCTTGCTCCGCCATCCAACCCTCCACGGGAGGACCACCAAGAGCTTCAAGGACCTAGGAGACGAGACCGTGAACATTCCTGGGTTGCCTCCAATCAAGGCCTCGGACATGCCGTGGGGCATGCATGACCGAAGCTGGAGAATGTACGGCTACATCTTGGATGCTTGCACGAACATGATCTCGTCGTCCGGCATCATTGTTAACACGTGCGAGTCTTTTGAGAGTCGGATCATTAGAGTCATCAAAGAAGGATTGTGCGTGCCAGACAGGCCGACTCCGCCTATTTTTGCCGTTGGGCCTTTGGTTGAGTCAAAGGTTGACGGCGACGAGGGCGGTGGCGACCCAAGAGAAAGAAGGCACGAGTGCTTGAGTTGGCTCGACTCGCAACCGAGCCAAGGCGTCGTGCTCTTGTGTTTTGGCAGCGAGGGAAACTTCTCCGCTGCGCAGCTGAAGGAGATGGCCTCAGGTAAGCTTTAGTTTCGTGCAAAAATTACTCCACGTGCCGCTGCTTAATTCAAATTCAATTGTCCTGTTTATTAGGTTTGCAGAGAAGCGGGGTGAGATTCTTGTGGGTGGTGCGGCCTCCGCCGCAGGATGCGTCCGCAAAATCAACATCGGGATCAAACGATGGCGACGGCACGAGCATAGAGAAGTTCATGCCGGAGGGATTTCTGGAGAGGACAAGAGAGAGGGGGATGGTGGTGAAGTCGTGGGCACCGCAGATACAGGTGCTGAGCCACGGCTCGGTGGGCGGGTTCGTCACTCACTGCGGCTGGAACTCGACTATCGAAGCAGTGCACGCCGGCGTGCCGATAGTGGCCTGGCCTCTCTACGCGGAGCAGAAGGTGAACAGGGCGTTTCTCGTGGAGGACGCCGCCCTGGCGCTCCCACTGAGCATGTCGAACAAGGACGGGTTCGTGAGTGCGGACGAGTTAGCCAAGCGGGTCACCCAGTTGATGGTGGGCTCGGGAGAAGGAAAAGTGGTGAGAGAGCGGGTCTTGGCCGCAAAAGACGGCGTGGTGGAGGCCTTGAGCGACGGCGGATCCTCTCAGGTTTCATTGGCCGCGGTGGCGGCACTGTGGAAACGAGGCTGAGACCCTAGCACACTCACTGTCAATTGATTAGCTGACCTCAACAGGGAGGTGTCACGACGACCAAATTAGAGTACTATGTCATAAGGGTGAGCATCCGTCGAGGATTACCCATGGACCTGGATCAGCCTAATTTGGCTAATCTTGATCCGGTTTTTAGGGGAATTAGGGCATTTCTTAATTCTAGGACCTATAGACCATGTATTGCACTCATTGATTCTCGATTTTGACATTTTAGAATTGATCCAACCCGGACCAATCATATATATATACTTCTTATGTGGTTCTACTAGATAGATTAGGAAGTAAAAACCCTTCCCTGATTCAATCAAAAAAATAATTAAAAACAACCCTTCTTCGCTCATCTCGTTACTCATCTCACGAATGCTGCTCAACTAGCGAAATCGCTCACCTCTCTTGACCCTCCTTACAAACACAGCTCGCTCACCTCTTAAATTTCACATAATTATTTTTTATGGTTTGTTTCTTTTAGCAAATGGAGAACCATGCAGTCAATCTTGCCAAATTTTTTTGACAATTTCAATGAGGAAAATATGAGACAATAGCACTAAAGAACTGGCAATTACAATCTCATGGCGAGAGCGGCTTTTGCTCGTGGTATCCTTTTTGAGTTTTAGAGTATTTATTCGGTATCACTAGTAAGTTGGAGAAAAAAGATGTAATTTGATTTATTTCCTTTTTGTATTTACATTAAGTTGGGAGAAGATGGTGAGCTTGCTATTATTATTTAGGGTTAATACCTTGAAAAACCTCAAACTAGTACACATGTGACAAGTTTATCCCAAACTATTTTTTTGACCATGAAAAACCCCAAACTAGTATACTTACGACAAATTTACTCCGATTGATCATAAAAAATCATAAACCGGTACATTTATGACAAATTTACCTTAAACTAATTTATTCGACGGTAAAAAAAACCCCAAATTGATAAATTTGTGATAAATATACCATCCGCTAAATTAGATTAATACCACAAAAAAATCACAAAAATTATAAACTGTGATAGATGAAACATAAAATTCCAAATTGGTATACTGATTAACTGTCACATATCATTTAACTTAATAATTTGACGGTAAAATTTAAGAAAAACTAACGGACAGTAATTTATCACAAGTGTATCAGTTTTTGGTAAATTTGTCAAAGGTATATACCATTTTTGGATTTTTGTGGTAAAAAAATAGTTTAGGGTAAATTTGTCACATGTATGCCGTTTGGATTTTTTTAGGATATTAACCCTATTATTTAATTGTTACAAAACTTTCTTTTGTTTCGTGGCTGGAGACTGCGAATTTTTTTTTTTTTTTGGAGTGCCGGTAAATTTCAAGAAGTATTGATGAGTGTAAAAAGCCTACTGGTGGACTATTAATATATTTATGAGATTATCAATTTTTTATAATTTTTAATTTAGTAGTTTCTTTCCGTCAAACTTCAAGTTTGCTCAATTTTATATGAAATTATCAACCAACCTAAATCAGTGCCACTCACCATTTTTTTTTCTGATTACATTATCTCTAAATGTTTTGCTAGTAACTCTCAATTGCGCTTCTTATTGACGTTTATTTGTTTATCTTTTGACTTTTCTTATTGTTTACAAATTTTTATTGGATTAATACCTTGAAAAACATTAATCTCAAACTAATTTTTTTACTATAGAAAATCCCAAACCGATATGTCTGTGACAAACTTACCTCAAACTAATTTTTTGACCATCAAAAATCCAAAACCGATATTCTTGTGATGAATTTACTCTTTATTAACTTTCGTCAAATTTTATCCTTAAATTTGCTAACTAGATGACACATGCTGACGTGGCAAGTCTATGTGAAAATCCATAGGGTTAATGTCACGAAAAATCCTGAATTTATCACGAGCATATCGCTAAATTTATTATGAGAGTACTGTTAAATTATCACATAAGTATTGTTAAATTTGTCACAGATGTACCGATTTGGGATTTTTTTTTTTATGATATTAACCATATGGATTTCCACATAGACTTGCCACATCACTACACTATGTCACCATGTGTCATCTAAGTCAGCAAATTTAACGTTTAAATTTGACGGGAGTTAACAAATGGTAAATTTGTTATAAATATACCAATTTGAGGTTTTTATTATCAAAAAGTTAGTTTGGGGTAAATTTATTATAAATCTATTAATTTGGGAATTTTAGTGGTTAAAAAAAATAGTTTTTAGTAAATTTATTACCAATGTATCATTTTGAGATTTTTTGTCATCAAAAAATTAGTTTGGAGTAAATTTATTGTAAGTCTACAAATTTAGGATTTTTCAAAATATTAACCCATATTTATTTGTGTTTCTAGTGATTCTTTAAGTCTATTGACCCTTTTAAGAGATTATTAACCTTAATTAGAATGATTTATCATCTTTTCTCTAATCAAGTTACTTTTTAATTTGGGTTATCAACTTATATCTGAGTTGCTTACTAAATTTATTAATTCTCCATCAATTATTATTAATTTTATTTGCTGTTCGTTAACTACATACCAAATTTACCGACTCCAATGACGTCGACAACCACGATTGTGTGAAAAAATGTTAGCTAGGTCTATCTTACTGTCTGGGCACTAGGACATTCCATTTCGCTTTGGCCATGTATCTAGGTTGGGCTTACTGGTTCGTCTCTTTTGTCTCTCTCTTCCACGCCTTGCACTAAACATGGCCAAGACACCAACGACAGACCGCACGACTTCTTCGTCTGCATTGTCTCCCCACCACACACCATCGATACCTTCGATTTCCCAGACTGCCTCTCTATCTTCCTCAAGCTTTGCAAGCGCTACACCCTCTGCGATTTCATCACTCACTGCCCCCTCTCAAAGCCCGAGACTTGCCATGCCGTCAAACGGGCGCGCTGCCATCGTCCCCGTGGTCGTCCATTGTAACATGAAGCCTAACCTAAATAGCACCGACACTGACACATAACACGCGACACGACACAACACGACACAACACGCTGACACGTCATTTATCAAAAAATAAAGAATTCCGACACGTTAGAATACATTGTATATTATATATATTTTTATATATACATAATAAATTATCATTTTTATGATTATTTCAATCAAATTAAGTTGAATCAAATTCATAAATAAATAAATAATTAAAAAAGCCTAGAATTATTATACACAAAAAACATTAATCCTCTATTTATTAATATCATTCATTATTTCAATTTGACAAATTCAACTTTATTTCAATAATTCATAAAATTTGGAGAAAAAACTAATGATCCATATTATGGACTTGCATGTAATTGCGTATCACGGGGAGTGGAAATCAGAAACGAAAAGAAGACTAGATTTTTCTTTTTTTTCCATTTATTATTTTTATTATTGTGTTTTATTTTTTCACATATATATATTTTAATTTCTCATTTATTGAATTTTTAAAATTTACATCGATATTGGAATCAAATGTCGGAAATTCATTTGTCGAAATTTTGATTCGAGTGTCGGAGAGTGTCGAGAAACTTGACCAGGTGTCGGATTTTCCAATACATGTTGACCGAGTGTCCGAGAGTATCAGACACGTGTCAAAGTGTCCGATACGACACGAAAGTTCTTGGAGAGTGTCGGTACTTTATAGAGCCTAACAACATTCCGATCAACCGGTGCAATGACCTAAAGCTCTCGAACTTCGGGTTGGCAATCTAGCTTGGTGTCAAGGATTAGGACGATGGTCGAGGGGATGGAAACGCAAATCTACGTTTTGCTGGAGGTGTTGCTGAAGAAGGAATCGTCATCCAACAAAGAAATCAAAATCTCCCTTTTAATTCCCTGAACATTTGAAACCCCAAAAATATCAAATTTTTCTAACCAATTCGAAACCAGAAGAAGCAAAGTCCTATTAGGAAGAAACTCAAGATGACCCCTCTTTTAACTCCATAAGACAAAAAAAAAAAAAAAAAAAAATCCAACTCATAGTTAAGTAAGGCCAGAGTTGAGGTCATGGTGGTTGGTGGTGGGGGCTTCGGGGGCATGGTTTTTGACGTTGGTTGAATGGAATTAAGGATGAGGAAGAAGAGATATGCAAGGTGCACAAAAGACGAGACTGACCAGTGAACCCCACCTAGACAAGTGACTAGCTAAATAGAGTGTCCTACGAGATAAGTCTAACTGATACTTTCTCGAATGGAGGTGGCTTTGCGAAGTCTTTTCCCCTAAATTATTATGGTATGGTTACATAAATTAGGGATGAACATGGTTACGAGATAAAACCTGGAATCGGAGAAAATCCGTCCAGTTTCAAGTTCTAAAGTATGCAGGATAAGTTTTAGGTTTCAAAAATTTGAAAACTTTTTTTGACAGGTAAGTTCCAAGTTTTAGGTCGGTGAAACTTAGAATTTAAAATCTAAAACAAGTTTTTGTATTTTTCTCAATCTATTTCTTCACGCAATCTTACGATAATCCATGATGTTGGATGATGTGTATATAATTCGAAGCCACTAGCATGAGTTTCCATTTTATAACTTAGACTTTTACTTTGTTAATGTCAGATTTTTTCATGTCTAAATATAAGTTATGATCAATGAATTGTAGTGACAAATATTGGTCATTACAATCATTTACTTTGTGTTCGGGTTGACGACCGGGTCGACCCAACTCGTGGATCCGACCCGAGTCGTTTTTTTTTTTTTTTTTTTTTAATAATTATTATTATTAATATTTTAATAAATAAAAGTAAATAAATAATTTATTTTCAAAAAATCAAAAAATGATTTATTTTCGAAAAATAATAAAAAATATTTTATTTTCCAAAAATAAAATAAAAGTAAAAAATATTTTATATTTCACCTAAAAAGTCAAAAGGCCAAAGAAAAGCCAAAAATTCATAAAAAGTCAAAAAATTTTCATAAGAAGCCAAAAAGACTTGTATTTTCTAAAAATACCAAAAAAAAATCCCTTTTATGTTCAAAAAAATAGAAAAGACCCAAAAATGTTTTTCCTCCACAAAATGCATGAAAAATCCCTCAAACATCCAAAAAAACCTTAGGGTTTAAATAATATTAGGTATCGAAAGGGCATTAGTGATTAACTAGTGTAATCAAGTCCCGGATCCTAACTTCTCTGGTTAGTCAGGAGCAAGTATTTCTCCCAATACTTCGGATGAATTTCTAATCAACACACCCCAAATTGATTAGTAGCGACTTCATTTTAAAAATTGACTTACATGTTAAAAAACTTGGACCATTAAAGTCGTGAATTAGTGGACTTGGAAGAGTCCGGGCCTAATAAATTTAGCCGAACCATTAGCCTCCACCGACGCCCACACCTAATTGTGGGCACCGAAAACAAGAGGTCATGACAGCTTGGCGACTCCGCTTGGGAAAATTTGAGAACTTAGGCCATTCTATCTTGTTTAAACACTTTATTGACTTGTTTTTGTGTCGGTCAGTAACTTAGAAATTTATTTTAATTTTACTTAAAATAGATTGTCTTGTGATTATAAACTGTTATGCATGCTTTACTGTTTTAACACTACACATGGCATACACAACCTGACCGCCGGACTTGGGCCGTTATAAGATATCTAGGATGGTGTTAAGAAAGATATGACTTTGAACGCAAGATTGCGTAGTAGAGGTTACCTTTCTTTTCCCCGAATTTCTCTAGCCGAGGTTAGGAGGTATGCCACTAACGCGAGACTGCGACAGGCGGATACCCTTTTAATTTCAACAAGCCTTCTCAGTTAGAAATCGAGCCACACATCTCATGTGTATGTCTTTGTGCTTGCCATTTTCTTTAAAAGCAAAGTGATTTCTTTATTTTTACTCAGTCTTTTATTGGCCCATGGCAATTTAGGGTAATCTTTTCAAATCCCAGTTTATATGCGATGGAAGAAGATGATATCCAGTTCATTTCCGCTCCCAAAGCAGAGCTCTTCAGATGGTGGAGTCAATTGGACCAGTTTGCCCAAGAGCGCGTGAAAGCCAAAGTTGGTCATCTCCTATCGTTGATTCGAATCACTGTTTGTCTCGAAGTCACATAAGGCATGGCACATTTCTGGTGCTCGAGGACAACTACTTTTATGTTTGGTAAGTTTGAGCTAACCCCAACTCTGGAGGAATACGGCATCATCACTAGAATGCCTCTCGAAAATAAGCTTGTCAGGTCATCAATAGGCATCATCTTGTTGCGTGGGTTAGCGCGACTTTTAAGAACTGAAGTCCATGTTATGAGGCAAATTCTTGAAAACAACCATAATACCTGCCCACTAGAATTTATAAATACCTGTTTTCAAAATCAGCCTATGACCCCAAAAAAGTGAGATTTTCCTCCTAACCTTTTTCGGGTTCATCATTTTCCCCCATCAAAGAAATGTCATAAGTCCTAAGATGGCATTGATAGTTGATCAGATCTTGAGGGGGGAAATTATGTCAACATGATTTTGACTAAAACATTCTTGTCCTTTAATTGTTGAAAAAAAAAACACGGAGAAAATCATGCAGGTCTCTCCGAAAATTTTACAAGTCTGGTTCTTTTCTCACCTAAGCGAATTCCGAGACTTCATGCGATCGTCCGAAACAAATGATTTCGAAAATCCATTACAAAAATTTATGGTTTTAGAACCATATATTCCCAATCAAAGCTATTTAAATTGGGTAAATCTCCTAAGAGACTCGGCTCCTGAGGCATTCCAATGGCGTGCTGGTTGGTTCCATGAAAAGAGAGCTCGCTTCACTTACAAACGCTGCCGCCCAATTCCATTGCTCGGCCTCACTGGCGCGGTTCCCTATTGCCCATATCGGGTGGCACAACAATATGGAGCCCTTTAGGAGATCCCACCGCCGTTCAAAAGGAGGATCCCTCCAGTCCTTTTCAACACAAGCTGTGACTACGCAGTCGAAATTTCCATTGTTGAGGAAACCTAGGACAAGTGCCATCGCAAAAGGATCGTGGTACCTAAAGGGCTTGAGGGAGAAGAAAAAGCTCACCACGTCTCTACGTCTTACATCCACAATCATCATATCCCGACAAAGTGGAAGCCATTGGTCCCTCACTCAATCGGTGGGAGCAGCCAGCACGAGCAAGTAGAGCTTATGCAGAGGATATGGGAATAGGCCGGATACTCATTTCAGAGTCAGTCCAAGAAAGCAAGCAGCCTTTGCAAGAACAAAGCTCCCCGTCGCATATAAAATAGCAGTCATGTGCCCCTTAGTATTTATTTTGTGAAAGTTTTGTCCCATTGTTTAGGGACTTTTGTTTAATACCGAGTATTTCGTTTTGTCATTTTAATTTCAAGTTTTGGATGTCAGAAGTCTGTAGTCTATAAAATCCTCTTTTGATAAATAAAAATAACTAGATAGTTGCCATGGGTCAATCTTTGTCTGCTCTGTGCTCATTCATTGTTTTCATAACAACAGGTAATTATGAATCGCCAGCTATCAGCCACTTGTGAGTGGCCCCACGTGATAGGACCCGATTAGAATGATGTACAAAATCGCCTCGCCAACATTGAAGACGATGTAGGACAAATGTTCATTGTCCTTTGACAACTCTCGAGACAAATGGAATCCACTCAAGCCGAGCCCAACTCCATAGTTGATTTAAGCACTGTCATGACACCCGCGAATTTGCCAGAAAATAACCAACACCATAGACAGTTTGAAAAGATCACGAAAAAGTTAAGTCAGCTGCAGGGGCAGAATCCCATCGACTTGTCTAATTACGCTGGTATTGAGATCCCTGAAGACCTCAAAACACCTTAATACGAAAGGTACACTGATACATCCCACCGAGAGACCTACTTGAAGGCCTACCTGGTCTAAATGATGATTCAATCGTACCAATCAAACCTGACCAACCCCGCCTTGTGATGGTACATTGTTCGGAAGATTAGTCCCCTTAAAACCTGGGGGGAACTAATTCGTGTTTTCCACCGAGAATATAATATTGACATCAGCCCTGACATCGCCTTGCCCTACGAAGAACCGATGATCGTGAAGCACAAGGAGCTGTTAGTCGCTAAGATAGGAGAAGAATATGTCAATGAAGCCTTGCATGATAAATGGGTGACTGAGCAGCATCATATTACTGAAAAGTTTCCCACTAGGAAAGATAAGGAGCCTGTGTACGAGATCAAAGACATAGAGCCTATTCAAGACCGGCGCACGACAGGACAGCTTCCCAAGCTTACTGCAAGAGCTAAGGTCCAAAGAATACCGACTCCTATCAACCCAGAAAGTGAAGCAAAGAGTGAAGCTCTAATATCTCTTACTCCCCTTTATAGAATCCAACTGGCAAAACGAAAGGTCTTACTCAAAAGGTCTGGACTAGGAGCCAAGAAAAGAAAGCCTAAACAATTCAATTCAACATCCGCCACTGAGTATAGGCAAAATCTAATAGCCAATGAGCCAGCGCACCAAAGCTTCGAGCATCCCCTAGGATACAACCTTGAAGGCCACCATCCCCTAGAGTATAATCCTGAAGACTTTCAGTCCCTAGGATACAATCCCAAAGACTACCAATGTTATACAGATGAAATCGGCCATTCATCATATAACTGTTTCCTACCCACACACAAGGTCGAAAGCCTATCAGAAGAAGGAACATTCGTCCTTATCCGTTATGATCCCAATGAACTACTAAGCTTGTCACCTGACCATGAGGATAGCTTAAATGCCTCATCCTCATTTGGTGATTTTGACCCAGAAGAAAGCAATGAGATAATCTCGATAGAGTCTAACTTCCCTGAAACAAAAAAATTCACCACTACGACGAATATGCAATGGGAAAACCAATGGCCTAACCAAGACATATCAGGCCCGTCTTGCCCTCATAGGATCATGACCCCCAGAGAAATGTAGATATCTAATCTTTGCTAGTATAACTAGGGGTGATCGGGTCCAGGGTGGGTAGGGTCTGGACCTCGACCTTGTACCCGACCCTGTTATAACCGGTTCCTCTTTTTTGGACCCTGTACCCGACCCTGTTTTCATTAGACCCTATACCCGGACCACCCCGTTTTTCCGGTCCGGGAACAGGGTCAACCCATTTTCAATTGAACCTGTTTTGTTACCGTCCGATATCTTATACAGCTTATAATTTTACGATAATTCTCGAGAAAATGACATAATCATTGGAAAATACACTTGAAAGAAGAGCAACCCTGGAAATGCATAAAGAAACACCACTTTGAAAAAAGAAGAAGAAGCAAACGAGAATGAAAATCATTCACGGTAGTTCCTCTCTAAGCATGTATTACTTGAGAATATCTTCATTGACAAAATATCAACAATATTATATAATAATGGCAATGATATTTCTGCTAACACGCTGTCATCTTCATCCAAAAAGCAACCATCCGAATTCTTGATACGTAGCTAGAGGTTCATTGCTACATCAATATCCTCATGTATTCCCTGCTTTATAAGCAACCCAACAGAAAATAAACAAAAAGATTGTTAAAGAGAGTATGATTGGGGCATGCCCAGGTGGAAACGAAGTGCTCAAAACAAGGGACTAGCCTTCCATGCATGTGCGCCTTTGATTTTGGTTGTCTCCTGAGTATAGAGAGCACGTAGAGAATATGCAAAAGCTAATAAATAACGTTCCAAGACAGCAGAGCATGATGATGATTTAATGACAAAATCCTACGTCGAGTCACATGTTCAATCGTCAATTCATCTTAATAAGAGAAAGACACAAATCCATTCAACCTAGATGCATCTTCTAGTATGAACCAGGAAGTAAAGTGAGCATACTCACTATGGTGGATATTGCTTCAGACAAACACTATATGCAAAAGTTATGATTTATCAATCTTGCTGTTTGTTGCTTAAAACGGCATCCATGATCTTTGTGCATAGTGTCTAACTTGGATGTCAACTCACCAACCTCGGAATTCAACTCAAAGTTGGTCATTATTGTGGGAGAAAGTGTACAAGCCTTCCCTCTGATACCATAATTGATGTAGGACAACAAGATCGACATCAAAGAATAAATCTTTAGGCTTCACACCTGAAGCTTCCTAAGCATCATACCTAGAGTTTCTTAAGCAGCACACCTAGGAGAAGCATTGCATCACACACTCCCAAAGTATATACTTGCAAAAACTCTATTACAAAGTTACAACAATATGAACAGACTCTCTACAGTTCTAAATAAAGTCTAGTTACTTACCTCAAAATTGGAGTTCCCACAAAATGAAGTCTATTTTCCAATGATAATGTCTTTGGTAAGACAATCCAAATCTAAAAATCAAAATATAGATTAAATAAAGCATTCACTTAATAGATAGGTATGCGGATAAATTACAAGATAGAAAAAAATACATACGACTTACCCGCCTCAAACTTTTCCACATTCTCAATGCACTCTTCAACATTGATTGGCACACGAACAGCTCTCAACCAATCTTGAGTGCAAATCAAACCTTCCACCACTTTTGGAGTCAAAGAACTTCGAAAGCCGTCAAGTACACGTCCCGATGTACTAAAAGTCGACTCGGAAGCAACAGTAGTCACCGGAATAGATAAAACATCTCGAGCCATCAAAGATAAGATTTTATACTTCGACCCAGTACTCTTCCACCACATCAAAAGGTCGAGATTAAGGACATCTTCACTTTCAGCTTCAAGATACCGATTGAGCTCAGATTTTTCTTCAACCAACACTCTTTTCTTCGCATGGAGAAAGCTTTTATGCCAATCATGGATTTCACACTCATTGTCATCAATATCGGCATTGGAAGCACTGCTACTATGACTCACACTTGAACAGCTAAAATTCTCTTTACTAGAAGAACTATCAAAAGATTGCTCATAAAATTTAAATAAACGTTCCAAGGCAACCTTCACACTATCATGCATCTCATCAATTTTTGCTTCATCATCATAAATTTGTTCAAAACAAAACTTCACATAATTCAGCTTTTCTGTAGGATCCAATGCAACCGCAATCAACACCATCATATTTACTTTATCCAGACTCCCATAATACTTGTCAAACTTCTCTTTCATTTTTATACCCATAGATTCAAGCTTTGGGTTCAAGGAATGCGCAGCACTATTCAAATATTTATACAACATAGCCATCCCCTCAAAATAATCATTTGAAGTAACATATGAACTCCCCGACATCCTTTTGGTTGCATCATAAAACCGTTTCAGAAATTTAGAAAGAACGATGGCATTTTCCCAATCTTCATCTTGAGGAGCATCATTGTCAATCTCTCTTTAGAAAAATAAATCCTCTTCTTCCATCCTTTCAAAAGCTTTCCTGAACTATATGGCGTTGTCTAACATCATGTAAATGGAGTTCCATCTAATGGCAACATCAAGACAGACCGAACCTTTATATGCAATCCTCTCGCTCTCAATACAAGACTGGAATGTCTTAGCTCTAGCAGGAGAACTCATCACATATCTAACTACGTTTCGGATACGTGCAATAGAATCACGTACCTCATTCAATCCATCTCTTACTATCAAGTTAAGTATGTGAGCAGTGCACCTCATATGAAAAGCATTGCCATTCAAAATCAAAGACCCTTCTTTTGAAAACTTTTCCTTCAAATAATCAATGGCCACATCATTTGAACTAGCATTATCCACGGTTATTGTGAATATCTTTTTTTCTATTCCCCAGTCATGAATACATCTGTCCACCATTTTCCCAATCTCTTTACCCTTGTGACTATGCATTACCACAAAATTAATGATTCGTTTATGCAGCTTCCAATTTTCATCAATAAAATGTGCAGTAAGACATAAGTAGTTCAAATTTTGAATGGAACTCCACATGTCAGTTGTGAGTGCAATCCTAGATTTAAGCTTACCAAAGGAAGCTTTCAAACAAGTTCTTTCACTCAGATACAATTTCATACAATCTCTAGCCACTGTAAATCTTGAAAGATGTTGGAAAAGAGACTGTAATTCAGTGATAAAATCACGAAAACCAACACGCTCAACTGTGGAAAACGGTTGTTCATCAATAATAATCATCCGAGCAAGCATGTGCCTACAACGTTCTTGATCAAACTTCCACGTCGTCAAGACACTATCACCACTACCAGTATTTTCCCCTTGCTCGCCAGTCACATCTCCCTTACGTGATGTAAACAACATTTGCTTTTTATCTGCACGATGATACTTTTTGCACTTTTTCAAGTGCTTCCACATAGTAGACGTTCTATGATCAATATTATACACATATTCAACCCCACAATGAATGCACTTCACCCTAACAGTTTTCTGAGTTTTCTCATCTATGATTCTCGAAAAATTATCCCAAGCCTCTGATTGATTAGCTCGTTTTTTACCCAGAGGAGGACGAGAGTTAGCTGCCCTCACCTTGTTTGTCGCATCCAAAGTTGCAAATTCTACTTCATCAGCTCCATGGAATGGCAATTCCATGAACGGAGTCATTTCATTATGTCCATCCACTTCCATTGATATATCTTTGTCTTGATCCATCAACTAAAAATAGAAAGAGGAAATCAGCCCCAGATAAGGACAACCGAGACCTGCAAGGAAATCATAAGAATCTTCACATCGGCAAAATGGAATTAATACTTATCGACAAAATCTCTAATTTTTGATACTATCCAGCTATTGGTTGGATTCAGTCGCAAGTTTACAGGACAGAGGAGGGTATATAAAATGGGAAGCCAAAGAGTGATTATATTCAAGTCAACACCATGTTAAGATCACAAAATCCATCTAATTCATGCTTATGCCACAAATTCCAGCACATATTCAGAACTATAACAAAGCATACAAGAACGCAAATCATAACAAATTTTCAACTCTCACCACGCTAAACACAAAACCCTCACCAGAACACTATAAAAACTCAAAATGCCGATAGTAATACAGCAAACAGATTTTCAGGCGATCAAAATGATGGAAGGAGCACTAGTGTAGCGAGAGGAGAGCGTGAAGACGCGCTTGCTTCTCACGTGCGAATGTAGTTGATTGCCAGGGAAGATCGAAACTAGAGAACACCAAAAGAGGCGACGGAGAACTCCACCCAAAAGCAGGCGAAGACACGGCGCGCAGCCACCGAGACAAGATCAAACACTTAAGAGATGCAGAAACCAAGTGCATGAGGAGATCAAAAAGATAAAGATGCACACAACCTCAAGAGACAGAGATAGAGATGGAGAGAGAGAGAGAGTACTGAGACGGAGAGAGGAAGAGCGCCGGTTAGAGAGAGGAAGAGGTGGCCGTCCTTCGGTCTCGGCGCTCATCGCCACTCCGAACTTGGATTGAGAGACGCTGCGAGCCTGCGATTGAGAGAGAGGGGGTGAGCAGAGAGAGGGGTGAGGAACTGAACGCGATTAGGGAGATAGAGATAGAGAGAGAGAGAGAGAGAGAGAGAGAGAGAAGATGGAGAGAGATGGAGAGAGGAAGAGCGCCGGTTAGAGAGAGGAAGAGGTGGTCGTCCTTTGGTCCCGGCGCTCGTCGCCACTCCGAACTTGGATTGAGAGACGCTACGAGTGCGAGCCTGCGAGGGTGAGCAGAGAGAGGGGTGGGGAACTGAATGCGATTAGGGTTTGAATGAGGGGTAGAATCGTAGAAGGCTATTAGGTTTTTTTTTTTTTTAGTAATTTATGAAACCGGGTCCAAAACCGGTCCGGTTCCAGGTGGGTCTTCACTCGGAACCGGGAACCGGACCGGTTCTAACCGGTTCCCAAAAAATGGAACCGGTTCTATCAAGAACCTATTCCCGGACCGATTTTCCGGGTGGTCCGGTTCAGGTTCCGGGTAAACCCGGTTCGGTTGCTCAGTCCTAAGTATAACGGCACGACCTGCCCCATGGCTCATTTGTAATATCTCCATGCTGAAATGAGTCGATATTATGGCCTGATGTCATTCACAACTCAGGCATTCCAAGAAACTCTCACGGGGTTCGCATTGCAATGGTTCGTCACAGCAATTATTTACCTCATAAAGGATTAGAATGAACTGACTTCCACATTCTTGCATCAGTACCAAAATTAGATTGGAAGTTAACTGCCTTGCGAGAGTTTGGCCCACTTCAGAAGAAGACCAATGGAAGATTTTCGAGGATACGCAAGGAGGCGGAAGGCTTTTATGATGCAAACCCACCCTCAACTGGCCGAAGAGGAGTTGATAAAGCACTTCATAGAAGCCTTGTCCTGCAAGCATCGCTATTGGTTGCATGGATTACACTTCCATAACTTCAATGAAGTAGTCATCGCATGCGAATACTTCCAGTTTATTGGACGCGAGGAATTCAAAGACACTTGACTTAAGGACCAGCACTATCAAAGCACTTCTTTTCATAGGAGTTTTCATGAATTTTGCTTGTTTTTATAATTTCATGTTTCTTATCTTGTCTAGTGTGCTATTGTATTTTCCATTCCAGTATTCTAATGTACAGTTCTAATATTTTGTTTTGAGAGCATGAGGTGGTATTCCAAACCAGCCCAGTGATGCTATCCAACCATGAAAAAAAAATATCATCCAAGGAGAATACTGAGGGCTGGGCTTCCTCATGCTTTTTCTTCCCCAAATACATATTTTGAAAATAAAATTATTTCATCGTCAAAAGCTTTCATCAAAACAAAATGTTAAATTCAATCATGTTTGTCTTTTTGACTCACTGACTTCATGTTTTAGAATATCATCCCCTTTGACTTAGTGTGACAGAAGACATTTGAAATTGGCATATCGTGTGAACAAACCAAACTTGATGACACCTTTTCAAGAAAGCAGGGGCAAACAAAAAGGAGCATCCCATTTCAAAAAGGGTAAGTCTTATTCCCTTAACGTAGTATTGGAAATGACATCCCCTCTCTTCTATTTACAGGATACGAAAGATGAGACGTAATAGGTATAGGCATATAGTTGAACTCAAAGCATGCCTCGCTCCTGTCCAACTCCCTCCTAAGCCGGAGGATTATCTTGTCGCACGACGCGCCCAAACAACTAGATGTTACAGTTTCATTGAAGGGATTTCCAACTTCGATGAGCCCAGAAGCATAAGGAAGAAATTTCTTCTCTTCCTTTAAAAGTGATTATGTCAACAGGGAGAAAATCCAGACAGTCAAGGCAATTTATAGCCCCTACTCTAGACAATAGCTTTGGAATCTAGAAGCTTCACTCCATATGCATATTCTTCCAAGGAGTAATTGCCATTAGAAAACTGGAGGTTTTTTATTATCCATCTCAGATTCCATAGAAGCTTGAGGTACATGACTTTTGCTCAATGATGCTATAGTCAAAGACAGAAGGAGAAATTCTACAAAAGAAAGGTGTTGAAGATGAATCAACGATCAGCAATCATGCATACTTGCTCACAAATGAGAAAGACCAATTGAAGGAAACATTGAACTGTGCCGAGATAAAGAGGCCCCCATCGACATTCAAATATCTTTAGGAGCTAGCACAGACAAACTCTGGGGAAAGATAATTTGGTATCTTTTCCAATACTCCCACTACCTAAACCTACTTTTGACATATTTTCCCTATTGACAGGAAACATTAGGAATCAAAAACCAAACTTAATGATCAATATTGGCCAAGTGAGGTTCATGAGAATGACTCGTATCGAATTCACCTGACTTCGTATAAAAGAACGTGTCATCCATAAGCCAGTTAAGGAGAATTATTGAACTGACGAAATGGGAGATGTGGGACTTCGTGTCATTCTCGTACCCCAGGTCCACTTATTCATTTGCAAACTAGGGAAGGGTAATGTTATATCGCTTCCAATTGTTTGACTTCTGAAAAAGTTCGTGACTAACACGCTCTCTCTTGTCTTTTACAAGATCACCTAACCATCAGAGATGCGGAAAACCAATCAATAAGAGGCATGTCAGACTTTGATAAGCTCTCCCAAACAAAATGACATATCAAGTATCACCAAAGCAAATGATAGAGATCCTGCAGGCCTCAAATCACTTAAGATCTTAACCCTACTAATTGATCTATTTCCACATCTTCTCTTCTACAAGAGGCAAAAGTAGAGATGCCTGATCAAATTCCCAACCCCCAGGCTGATCATTCATGTGTCATAACCAATAGGAGCAATCTATTGACACCCATTTATGAATAGCCCTTTGTAAATAACTCTTTTGATGTTCAAATTTCAACACATTTGTAAATACAATTCCACCAAGTGAATTTTGCATGATGATTTTGTCTGTCTAAATCTTTGATTCTATTAAGGATTATTAGAATAGATAACTAAGTGAAAAATACAAGATTAATTGAGCATACTAGATGAGGCGCGTCAGAATGATGACAGGCAAGCCATATCCTACACACAGTCCCCCATCTATACACTCGTGAGATGAGTGCAGAAAATTCCATGACCGCAGGGTAAAGAGTTCTCTCGCAAATGGTACAATGACCAAAACAATGAGAGGCATTCCATCGCTCACTTTAAGCCCCATGCACTAGCAAAATTTCTGCCCTATCCCCGTCAAAGAACCACCCCACATTGGGGCAAGTCGAAGGCAAGTCAGCATTGCGAGGTGAGAAAAGGGATAGAAATTCTCTTGCTTGCTTCGAGTGTCTTTATTGCATATGAACACTCGCATTAATTTAAGTGCCCTGGAGTCATGAAGAACAATTCTTTCTTTACGCACTTGTATCCATTGTACAACCCAATTGAGTCTGTAAATTCACCCTCACATGGAGGCAAAGCAGAAGCTACTGCCATTTGAGCAGCATAATCAAAAGTACCAACAAAAGATGAAAACTCAATAAGTCTAACAAAGGCATTTGCTTGAACTTGTCAAGATCAATTCCTCAAGTAACAAGAACAAAAAAACTTGGGGCATAAAAAAGTAGTGTACCTGATAAAAGTAAGGTCAATGCCCATGAATGAAAAAATGAAATGAGAAATAGGAGCATGAAAAAGCAATGTGCCTGGTAAAAGTAAGGCCGATGCCTCAAACAAAAAAATACAACCATTTGTATTCCCAAGAGAAATTGATGTTATGGTCCATGGAACCTTCATCGGATCGTGAGAAGAAAGACTGATGATAAATGCCAAGGCAATCACCAGCTCTCATCCTTTTACACTTGAGTCAAGCCTACATTGCGTCCCATTGTAAAAGTCTCCTCAGACTAGGGGCACTTTAATTAACGTAGGATTTCATAAACGTAGGATTTCATATGTTTACAAGCATCGCTAAAAAAAGTACGAGCAATATTATTCTATCTCTTTTCGCAGAATTCTTGACTTGCAAACCCGGAGATGATCATGCGGCATCTTTTTCACAGAGCCGTGACCATGTTGGTCCCATTTCATGAGCCGTTGACCAAGCCGTCATCACAATTTCAACAAAAACCTCTCACATTGGTAAAGTCGTACCACTCGTGAGAATACTCGAACCCTTGCTGACATAATGACAGTGAGAAGTGTGGTCCTTATAATCCTGCATCAATGGTCAGGATAGCCTTTTCCATGAGAGTGAGCGGAAAGTCCTTTAAGACTGAAAGTTCCTCATCTGCCATGCTCAGGACATCTACATTCTAAATAAAGGTTGTCTTCCAAAATCTTCCCCAGTGAAATTCGGATGATGCAAAACCAACAAGATTGTCATGCATAAATCACATTTTAATTTATGAATTTACAACATATACAATCATTGTGTACATGTGTGCATATTGTGCAAATAGCAAATATACTCTTAAAGATCAGAGGTACCGCCGGAAAAGCATATCCCCGACCCTACTCCCAGAGCTTTATGTCTAATAATCTTTGAGTACCTATCACTGTCCAAGTGCTTCCTCTTATCGACACTCACTATGTTCGAGTTGTCCCCAGAGTATTGATATTTGTGACTGACCAAGTATCCATTTATCTTTGAGTACCTACTACTGTCCAAGTGCTCCCTCTTATCGACACTCACCATGTTTGAGTTGTCCCCAGAGTATTGATACTTGTGGCTGACCAAGTATCCCTTTATTTTTTAGTACCTACCACTTTCTAAGTGCTCCCTCTTATCGACACTTAGCTTGTTCGAGTATTGATATTTGCGATTGTCCAAGCATCTCCCTGTTTTCGAGTGTTTGTCGCTACTCAAGTGCTCCCTTTGTTGACACTAAACCTATTCAAATTATCTTTAAAATTTGGATGCTTGTAATTGTCCAAGTATCCTCTTGTCTTTGAGTACCGACTACCATTTGGATATTCCCTTTTCATGACACTCGACCTGTCCGAGCGGTCCTTAAAAGTATGTCATTGAATACTAGCAGCCGTTCAAGTATTCCACCACGTTATGCGCCTGCGATTATCCAAGTATGCTTTCTTACACTTGGACCAGTTGAGTAGTCCCTGATCATATCATTAAATATTTGTGTTTATCCAAATATTCCACTACTTTATATACATGTGTGCTTGTGGCCATCCAGGTAAGCCTTATGCTACATTCAAATTCCTAATTACCAGAAGGTGGGAGATCTTCACGAATATCTAAGGTACGTCCTCGATATTCCCACTACCAGGAGGTGAGAAACCTTCACGAATATCTCAGGTATGTCCTCAATATTCCCACTACCAGGAAGTAAGAGACATTCACAAATATCTTAGGTATGTCCTCGATATTCCCATTGCCAGAAGGTGGGAGACCTTCACGAATATTCCAGGAATGCCCTCGATATTCTCTTTTTACCAGGAGGTGAGAGACCTTCACGAATATCTCAGGTATATCCTCAATATTCCCACTACCAGGAGGTGAAAAATCTTCACGAATATCTCAGGTACGTCCTCGATATTCCCTCTATCAAGAGGTAAGAGACCTTCACGAATATCTCAGGTACGTCCCCGATATTCCCATTAGCAGAAGGTGGGAGACCTTTATGAATATCTCAAGTACATCCTCGATATTCCCTTTCACCAGAGGTGAGAGACTTTCACGAATATCTCAGGTACGTCCTCGATATTCTCATTGCCAGAAAGTGGGAGACCTTCATGAATATCTTAAATACGTCCTCGATATTCCATCTACCAAGAGTTCAAGTATTCCTTTAATACCTGCGAATGTCCAAGCACCCTCCCGAATTTGTACTTGTGATTATCCAAGTACCCCTTCAGTACCTATGATCAGCCAGATACCCCATTTGACACTTGCAAAGGCCCAAATATCCTTCAAATTAGTACTTGTGAATATCCAGATGCTCTTTAAAATGCCTGTGAATGTTTAGGTATCTTCCAGAGTAGATGCCCTGAGAAAGGTCGGTGCATCCCCCGAGAAAGGTTGGATAGCAACTAGTGTCCTCGACAGAAGTCAGACACCCCACAAATCAATTCCCTGAGAAAGGTCGGCGCATCCTCCCGAGAAAGGTCGGATTCCAACTAGTGTCTTCGACAGAAGTCAGACACCCCAAATCGATGCCCTGAGAAAGGTCGACACATCCTCCTGAGAAAGGTCGGATTCCAACTGGTGTCCTCGACAGAAGTTAGACACCCCACAAATCCATGCCCTGAGAAAGGTCGGCGCATTCTCCCAAGAAAAGTCAGGTTCCAATTGGTGTCTTTGACAGAGGTCAAACATCCCCACAAAATAGATGCCCTAAGAAAGGTCGGCGCATCTCCCGAGAAAAGTCGGGTACCAACTGGTGTCCTCGATACAAATCAGGCACCCACAAATAGATGCCCTGAGAAAGGTCAGCGCATCTCCCGTCACGGCAACCGAAGAAAGGTTCGGGTCCGAGACAAACCACTTACTGCTCTAACAAGCCAACGAAGAAAGGTTCGGGCCATGGAAAAACATTTTCCCGTCAAGGCGATCGAAGAAAGGCTCGAGTCCAAGACAAACCACTGATTACTCTAACAGGTGACTAAAGAGTGGTTCGGGTCCTGAAGAAGCAGCTTTCTCATGTCATCAGGTAAGATGATGCCTTGATATTTGCCAAACTCGGAGTTCACACCCTATCTCACTTTCTCCCGGTAAGTAATTACAAATGTCTTCTTATCTATCTTAGTATATGTAAAGTTATATTACTCTTTTTCCTGCATAGGATAATAAGTCCCAAGTAAAGTATAATTTGATGCACATGCATGGATAAAATTTAGGCATCGGTTTATCTTTGAATACAACCTCTATGAACTCACCTTCAAAGAGGGGCAACAGTTGACGCCTAAATTATTAATTAGTTTTTATAATTAATTAGGTTTTTTTTTAATTTATTTATCTATTTATCTCCTCTTTTTCAAATAAAAAAACAAAACAAATAACAAAAATGAAAACAAAAAAAGAAAACAAAAAGAAAACTAGCACGTTGGGCCGGGCTTCAAGCCCAACCCGACGTTTTTCTTCCCCCCCACGTGACCAAACCGGATCCGGACCCGGCGACCCGCGCGTCTGTCTTCTTCCTCGCGTGGATAGGCTCCACGCGCCAGAGACGGCGACGCGTGCGATGCCAGAGCAGAGAGGAGGAGTAGTGATGGGACATGGAGCAGGGGCGGCTGGCGTCGAATGGGGATGCGATTCGGCCGACAGAGGCCGTTCGGCGTGAGCGGGACCGGCGGTTGAAGCTTCGTCAACCGGTCGCCCCCTCGCCTATAAATAGGCCACCATCTCCATCGACAAAAGCCACGAAATGGAGAGAGAGAGGCCAATCAAGGGCTGCACACCTCGGACTTCCCACTGAGAGACTTCAAGGGAGGCCCGAGGATGAGCGGCCGAAGATCCGAGGCTAGCCAGAGGAGAGGATCGAGAGAGAGAGAGAGAGAGAGAGAGAGAGAGAGAGAGAGAGAGAAATCGAGCACAGAGGAGGGGAAGAGGCGTTGAGCACCCTCCGCCGTCGTCGCTGTCGTTTGCCCCGGTGGCACCTTAGCCCCTCCCCGACGCCGTGAATTGGGAACCCTAGGGTTCTCGATTTTTTGCGGGTCATGGTCCGGTCATTAGGTCGAACCCGAGCCGGGAGCGGGTAAGGTTTCGCGTTTTGGGGGCGGCGGAAACCTGGTTGTGACCGGGTCAAATCCGGGTAAGGTTTCGCTAGAAAACCGGGTCGCGGACTCGGGTCGGATCTAGGTAAGGTTTCTCTAAGAAGCCGGGTCATCGGGTCGGGCCGGGTTTTTCAAACGACAAGCCGTTGGGCCGTTTTAGTAATAAAAAAAAAATGAGTCAAGCCCGCTACGCGTGCCCATTTGTGTTTCGGGTTGACGACCGGGTTGGACCCAACCCGTGGATCCGACCCTGTCGGTTTTTTAATATTATTATAAATAATTTATTTTCAAAAAAATAAAAAATGATTTATTTTCAAAAAAATAATAAAAAAATATTTTATTTTCCAAAAATAAAAAAAAAAAAAATCAAAAATATTTCATATTTTCCAAAAAAAGTCAAAAATCCAAAAGAAAAAGCCAAAAATTCATAAAAAGCCAAAAATTTTCATAAGAAGCCAAAAAGACTTGTATTTTCTAAAAATACCAAAAAAATTTAAAAAAATATCTTTTATGTTCAAAAAATAGGAAAAGACCCCCAAAAAAATGTTTTTCCTCCCCAAAATGCATGGAAAATCACTTAAACATCCAAAAAATATTAGGGTTTAAACAAGATTAGGTATCGAAAGAGCATTAGTGATTAACTAGTGTAATCAAGTCCCCGATTCTAATTTCTCTTGTTACGCAAGAGTAAGTATTTCTCCCAATACTTCGCATGGGTTTCTAATCAACCCACCCCAAATTGATTAGTGGCGACTCCATTTTAAAAATTGACTTACAGGTTAAAAAACTTAGACTATTAAAGTCGTGAATTGATGAACTTAGAAGAGTCCAGGCCTAATAAATTTAGCCGAACCATTAGCCTTCGCCGACGCCCACACCTAATTGCGGGCGCCAAAAATAAGAGGTCGCGACAGACACTGGGTCAAAGTTATGAATTTATCATGTCATTTTCTCAATTTTCATCTTTTTCTGTGTGGGATGATGTCAAAGGTAGAGGTGGCCACGCAGAATTCCATTCCCCCCAAAAGAATATACTTCGTTGACAATCATGTGCTAGGAATGACATCAGGAATGGGAAGCACTGCTTAGTGCAACCCTGTAATTTCGTATACGACGCAATGCGATGTAGCCCGTCCGATTTTAGTGAGGATATGAACCAACCACCCATGAAAATAGGTCTAATACTTAAATTCCAAATTTTTGGAATCGGTACTGTGTAGGTAGGTTTCAAATTGTGGGTGTTGAATCCATTCACCTATCAATGACCGATTAAAATCTGTTTTATAAAGTTGGAGGAAGATGATTTTATCTTTTTAAAATGAGCTCAACTTCCCTGTTGCTTTAAAGCCGTTTTCTTGTTTATATTATTTTATCATAACTGCTATTTCTCTTGGATTTTTTTACAAACAAAGTAAAAAAAAAAAAAAAAAAGAAACAATTCTCGAGTAGATCTTGGAATCAGGTAAGTTCCTAGTTGCTTTCGAAAAAAATGATAGATTCCTCGTTTCTCATACTACAGATCGGTTCTAATAGGGTAATTTCGGTTCTGTAACCTATTAATTCTGGAACTAATAATCCCCAGTTAAAACAAGTGATCGATGATCAAATGCCCAAAAAGAAAAATCTGTTTAGTATGATTCTTTTCCCTTTTTTTTAATATGACCAAGAAACCGCCGGAGATCACTCTTGGGAGATCACACGACCCTCCAGTACCGCATGCTGTTATTTAGACGCAAATCTCGGGATAGGCTAACTCAGGACCCCAACACCAGGACCCCTCACTTAAGACACTTTAGCAACGAGAGGGTTCGAATCCTCAACCTCTGCGATGAGGAAGAGAACTCACATTAACTACATTGCCCATGGTTAGGTTGTTCCGTATGGTTCTTCGATGGTCACCGATTTAGGTGGTCCGTCATGGTCCACTTTAATACTAGGTAAGGACCAGTCCTTTTTTTTTTTTTTTGTAGGTTTCGCACAATTCAAACATACAAGTAATGATTCGAAAAAAAAAAAAAACGTACAAGTAATGATAATTCTTTTTGGGGTACGAACTTCCCAATTTGCACCGCGCCGCACACGTGGTTGGAGTCGATTCTTAGAAAATATAAACAGCACGACACATTATTTAGTATTCATATGTACATTTGGACTTGAGTAAGTCCTTAAAACACTTTGTCTTATTTCAATCCAAATCTCGAGACTTCTAAGATGTAAAGCATTTAGAGGTTCAGTAACACCGACACTGACATGCAACACGCGATACGACACGACACGACACGTCGACACGTCGTTTTTAAAAAATAAAAAATTTCAACATGTTAGGATATGTTGTATATTAGATATATATTTTTATATATACATAATAAATTATCATTTTTTATGATTATTTCAATCAAATTAATTTGAATCAAATTCATAAATAAATAATTAAAAAATCCTAGAATTACTATACATAAAAAAAAATTAATCCTCCATTTATTAATATAATTCATTATTTCAATTTGACAAATTCAACTTTATTTCAATAATTCATAAAACTTAGAGAAAAAACTAGCAATCCATATTATGGACTCGCATGTAAGATATATTGGAAGAGGAGAAAAAAAAAACTTAAAGAGTGAATTGCGTATCACGGGGAGTAGGAATCAGAAGAGAAGAAAAGACTAGGTTTTTCTTCTTTTTCCATTTATTATTTTTATTATTGTGTTTTATTTTTTCACATATATATATTTTGACTTCTCATTTATTGAATTTTTAAAATTTACATCGATATTGGAATCACATGTCGGAAATTCGTCTGTCAGAATTCCGATTTGAATGTCGGAGAGTGTCGAGAAACTTGACCAGGTATCGGATTTTCCGACACGTGTAGACCGAGTGTCGAGGGTGTCGGACACGCGTTGAAGTGTCCGACACGACACGAAAGTTTTTAGGGAGTGTCGATGCTTCATAATTTAGAGGTATGCTCTTCTCTTGGGGAAGAAAAAAATACAAAGAACAATTGGGGATGATAGAATGTGCGAGCATTGATGTGTTAAAATAAAGAATGTAGCTTGGCAACTTGCCTTGTTGAAGAATAGACACAAGCAAATCATACGTATATTAGTTTCTCTAAATACTACGTTGTAAATCTATGTCTATTTATTTGGCTGTCCATAAATTGCAAGATACTTCCTCGTTATCTAGGGCTTATTGCCATCCGAAATTAATGTTTTCGGAACTTTTGATGATAATTTGTGAAAGGATGAAATTAAAAAAGAACCCGCGAAGTATGAAATAATTGAAACCCGCGGGCGGTTTTGTTTGCCTATATAAACTATTTTTCGGAGTTAAAAAGAACAGTTCCCCGACACAACGTAGGAAAACATGAAGGAGACCGTAGTCCTCTATCCGTCGCCATTGAGAGGTCACATAGCCTCCATGTTCGAGCTTGGACGGCTCCTTCGCAAACACCACCCTCGCTTCTCCATCATCATCATCCTCTCCTCCGCTTCCACCGCCGCCCCGGTTGCCAACTCCTCTTCCATCACTGTTCTCCACCTTTCATCCACCGTTGCCCCCGCAGCAGCTGAGCATGATCAAACGCCCTTCGATTTGGCCCGCCATGACACCTCCAACCTCCGCCTCGCCCTCGCCGCCATCGCCTCCGCCGCAGACCTCCGAGCCCTCATCATCGACGCCTTCTCAGATGCCGCCTTCCCTGTGGCGGCCGCCCTTGGTGTCCCCACCTACTACTACTTCACCTCGGGTGCTGCTGCCCTCGCCGTCTTCCTCCACCTTCCAACCCTCCACGGGAGCACCACCAAGAGCTTCAAGGACCTTGGAGACGAGACCGTGAACATTCCTGGGTTGCCTCCAATCAAGGCCTCGGACATGCCGTGGGGCATGCATGACCGAAGCTGGAGAATGTATGGCTACTTGTTGGATGCTTGCAGGAACATGATCTCGTCGTCCGGCATCATTGTTAACACGTGCGAGTCACTTGAGAGTCGGGTCATCAGAGTCATCAAAGAAGGATTGTGCGTGCCAGACCGGCCGACTCCGCCTATTTTTGCCGTTGGGCCTCTGGTTGAGTCAAAGGTTGACGGTGACAAGGGCGGCGGTAACAAGAGAGAAAGAGGGCACGAGTGCTTGAGTTGGCTCGACTGGCAACCGAGCCGAAGCGTCGTGTTCTTGTGTTTTGGCAGCGAGGGAAGGTTCTCCGCTGCGCAGCTGAAGGAGATGGCCTCAGGTAAGCTTTCGTTTCGTGTAAAAATTATTTCACGTGCCGCTGCTTAATTCAAATTCAATTGTCCTGTTCATTAGGTTTAGAGAGAAGCGGGGTGAGATTCTTGTGGGTGGTGCGGCCTATGCCGCAGGATGCGTCCGCAAAATCAACATCGGGGTCAAACGATGGCGACGACACGAGCATAGAGACGTTCATGCCGGAGGGATTTCTGGAGAGGACAAGAGAGAGGGGGATGCTGGTGAAGTCGTGGGCACCGCAGATACAGGTGCTGAGCCACGGCTCGGTGGGCGGGTTCGTCACTCACTGTGGCTGGAACTCGATCATCGAAGCAGTGCACGCTGGCATGCCGATGGTGGCCTGGCCTCTCTACGCGGAGCAGAAGGTGAACAGGGCGTTTCTCGTGGAGGACGCCGCCCTGGCGCTCCCACTGAGCATGTCGAACGAGGACGGGTTCGTGAGTGCGGACGAGTTAGCCAAGCGGGTCACCCAGTTGATGGTGGGCTCGGGAGAAGGAAAAGTGGTGAGAGAGCGGGTCTTGGCCGCAAGAGACAGCGTGGTGGAGGCCTTGAGCGACGGCGGATCCTCTCAGGTTTCATTGGCCGCGGTGGCGGCACTTTGGAAACGAGGCTGAGACCCTAGAGACGCTAGCGCACTCACTGTCAATTGATTGGCTGACCTCAACAGGGAGGTGTCACAATGACCAAATTAGTGTACTATGTCGAACTGTTTCCCATGAAGTACACCAAAAATAAACAAAAGACATGGAGCGGGTGTCTTAGGTTTTTTTTTTTTTTTTTTTTTTTTTTTTTTTTGGTAAGGGAGCGGGTGTCTTAGTTTGTTAGCTAGATTTTCGATAAACCAGTTTTTCCATTTGGAAGTTCTAATGCTCACATTCTGAAGGAGACGCTTGTTTTCAAGATAAACCGAGACCGATCTCGAGTTCAAAGAAAAAGGGCAAATGCATATCAGACTGATTCTGTACAGTGGATTGCTGCGTCTGAAACAGCAAGCATAGAGAACTAGTGCTAGAGATAAGGAAGAAAAGCAAGTAAGAAAGCAGAACATCGAATTAGGAAGAGACCAATCATCAAGCATATGCATAGCAAGCAACTAGAGATCTCAATCATCTTAAAGTCCAAGGCGACACTGACACATTTGTCGCTGCGGAAAATGATTAGAGAAGCTAATTCCCTCACCTACGCAGAGTGCACCAGTCCATACACAAGCCAATGATCTCCAGGAGCCTCACCGGTTACATGGAAATTGTTCAAGGCGAGGTGGGTAGGTTCCCCCGCACAAGCAAAGCTTATCCCAGTAAAAGTGCCCTTATCACAGCAACACAAAGATCGCTGTCGAAGATGCACAAGTGTCCGCCTTTGGGCACCTCGTGGTAACGAATCCATGGAAGTTTCTGTGCAATGTACTCGTTCATCTCACATGGAATTATGTGGTCTTCCATCCCTTGCCAAAGGTGGACCAAGCCCTGATTGTCGGGAAAAGGGTTTTCCAATTCCAGGGGATCAAATTCCCAGCTTGCATAACCTGCTATTAAATCCCAGTGTAGAGATTCATGAACACCTTGTTGCCGTATCTTTTCCTGAATTCCAAAACATTGCAGTTACACAAAATGATTCTAAATTTTTCACACCCTGACTTTGAGGACCCAAAAATGATCGTACTTTCCTTACTAAGTCACAGATAAGAAATGGCTCATCAATTTATTTTCAAACACTATCCATCAAACAAAATCAAGTAAAACCATGAGATGGTCGACACAAGTTTACAGATCTGAATAAGAAATATCTCAATGGGGGAAGTCATCTCTGTTGCGACAGAGGATAGTAGCATCTGTGTCGACATGTCCCGAAAAAATGGTTTTTCATCATTATGTTCTGCCAACGAAGATCTCCATCCTTTAGTGCATCTGAGCATGAAATAGCTTTGCATTTAGCTTTGCATTTGCAGCACTAAGCTTTTAAAGTGAAACATCTCTCAGCAAGGAAATACTTTTGTTTGCATCAACATAACAAAAAGCAAACTGCTCTTATAAATGCATAAGAGAAGACAACTTACCTGACAAAGGTTAATTTTGTCCCCACAGCTCTTGATAATTCCCATATCTCCTGGGTTGAAAATCTTCTTGTTTCCAGCCATGATGCTTAGCGAGGTAAACCATTTTTGGGCCATCCACCATTAAAGTAACCAAGGGGCATGATGAGCAACTTGAAATGACCACTGATCGGACACTTGCAATTTTCCAAAGGCCTCCCTTAATAGCCCAGAAGGAAATGAATGCCACCAGTAGTGCACAAAAGGGACAACAAGGGAAATTCCCGATAACTACATGTGAGGACAGGTCGATAAAAATGAGAAGTTCAAACAGCGACTTAAGCAGGCAATCAAACTTGAAAAGCTAATGGCTAGAGCAATGCCGGTGGGGTATATATCTGAGGCAATCCCAAGCCACGTAGGCGCCCATTGAGATCCCAATCACGTAAAATCTGGACCCAATCTGTAACCGGTCAGCTAATTCTTCAATATCTGATGCCTCATTTTTCACAGTGCGAGATGGATTTGGATCAGTATCCCCATAATCAGCTCTGTCGTAGAAGAGAAAGTATATTTTTAGCTCCTCCATAAGTTCCTGTAAAAGAAAACACGATGATGATTGTACCATAATCCTCAAGACTTCTACCACATTTGATAAAGATGCAGAAATGCCGGCAAGCAATCACCATTAGTAAAGGACTACATGCATCAGACTGGGAAGTCCAAAGGCATTACTGCAGAGGGCAAGCTTAAAATCCATGATGCAAAGACAAATCATATTTTTGTTCAGTGCAAAATGCCACAAACAGTTTTTAGTTTTCTTCACACAAAACGACCTCAGTTCAACATCCTCGTATCCAAAGCTGTTATGTGATAGTGCAATGACATTCTGATGCTGAATTTGCCACCTTTAACTCTGCCGGTATAGCTAAATTTTATTTTTTTCATTAACAATGAATTTTCCCCCATAAAGTACGTTTCAGGAAATAAACACACGAGAAAATGCAGTAATTGGATGCGACGCCCGCAACATGAGAAATAGGCGACAATTATTGGTCAGTCAAATCGTACGATCTACATCAGTAAAGAAAAGCAGAGACGTTCCCTACTTGCGGAATTGGTAAATTGAGATCCTTGGAGCTGTCGAACCCATGGATTACAATAACTGTGTGACCCACCAAGCTGTCGTAAAAGGAACCCGATCCACTACTTGAATGAGAACTTCCCGGGAAACCTTGCTTTTGGTCAAAAAATTGTTGCCTCTGATTGTAGCGCGAAGGTGGTGGTGGAATAACTATAGGAGACTGAGTTGTATCCCAGGGAGCTGGAGGAAGCCGATCAGCGGATCTGCTCAATGGGAGAGGCTCATCATATGCAGGCTGACGATCATAAATGGGTGAAGTTTCTGGGCTTTTGCCATATGAAAGAGGAGAGTAACTGTTGTCCAATTGATTAGGAGGTCGAAAAGGCCGCGATGCATCGACAAAGCCTTCAGATTTGTAAGCACCACCATGAGAAAGTCCACCGTGCCAGAATCTGCCGAGATTGGCTTCTTTGATGAGGGTGGAGGAGCAAGTGGATTCAGTCGAGATGGTTCCGAAAAAAACAAGAAAAAACTTCAAGAAAAAATAAGCAAGAAATAAGAAAATCAAAATTCTCAACATAGAAGGGGACAAAGGCATCCTCTAGCTATGGTTTCCCTTAATCGTCCTCTAAAGTTATATTTTGTGGATGTATTATCCCTCCCTCCTTTGTGACATCTATTAGCTGTCTCTTTGAAGAATTGGTGTTACTTTTCATGCTACTATGGTAGGCCTCCATAGAACCATTTCTTGTTTGTATTGAGCCATAGCTTGTATCATCTATTAGCTTTCTCTTTGAAGATTTGGTGTTACTTTTCATGCTGCTATAGGAGGCTCTATAGAACCATTCCTCATTTGTATTGAGCCACTTTCAACGTTAAAATTTCATCCTGTGACCATGTTTTTACCATTATGTAAAGTTTAAATTTTCTTATTTAGGAAGGTTATGATCCATGAGACGTTCATGAACATTATACATCCAAAGTTATTGCTTAGGGGTAATTCCATTTTTGGTCCTATGGCTTAGGTGGATTGTGTAATCCAAGTCCTGTAACTCTTAGTTCGTGCAATCAAGGTCCTGGAACTTCATGTTGAAGAAAAATCCTTGTATGTTTTGAAGTTAACAAAACAGCCTCATCCATAAAGTCTGAAGATTCCAAGACCCAGTCGGTTAAGTCTGAAAAGTTCAAGACCAAAGCATTTCCGTCTGAAGACAGTCAAACCCAAAGGTACGGTCTGAAATTTTCCGTCTGAAGACAAATCGGACCCGAGCTACCTTCGAAGCTCTCCGGACCCAAATCTAAGTCGAAGACAGGTTTGCGATTTTGCCGGGCGACGGCGGGTTATTTTTATGGTTAAGGAAATTAAGATTTGGATATTATATTTCCTAACTTATCCATGGAATATCTCTAGCTGTGATTGTGAGCTCGAAAGATTTATTCTTCGGATTTTATCCGTTGAAGATCAAGCAAATTTTTGGAAGGATCTAATTTTGAAAACTCAAGATCCTGATTGTATGGGAGAACAGGATTGACGAGCTATTTTCTACTTATATTTTCGACAACATGAAGATCACTTAAATTGATTCAATCCAACAGGTTGATTGGATGAATTCTTGGAAAGTGCCAACGGGTATGGAGACACAAAGGTTATTTAAGGTGGGTCGGAGTTGTTCGAAAGTAATGAGAAAACTGATAGAAAAATTTTGAAGTTAGAACCTCTGATATCTCTTGTTCTCAAAATCTCTTGTGCTTAAAGTTGTGTATTAAAGAGAGACACTTAAAGTGCGAAACAGCAAGAAGCTGTAAGAGAGACTTTCTGTTGAAGAAGTATAGTTCATGACTTGTAACAGCTCTCATTTGCTACATAGTAATTATAGCCAGTTGGCTGCCAGCGTCGAGAGTGGACGTAGGCTTGCAATAAGCCGAACCACTATAATCATTGTGTCAATTTTCTCTTACCCTATTCTACTTGTTTTATGGATGCATGATCTATTTATTTTTGATATGATTTTCATATTAAAGTATTCCTCAGTGAAAGATTCCGAAAGAATTCCATAATCACCTATTCACCCCCTCTAGGTTGATTCACTAGCCTATATCAATTGGTATCAGAGCAGGTTGCTTATTTATTAGAAGTGTTTATTATTTCTAAAGCAAAAGATCTATGGCTAGTATTTTGGCTCTAAGTTTAATTGAAGGGCAAAGTAATACCAGACCTCCCTACTTCGATGGAAAGGAATACAACGTATGGAAAAACAAGATGAAGGCATTTCTAAGATCCAAAGATCCTCAAGAGTGGGATGTAGTGGAAAATAGAATTGCTCCTAAAGCTGCATCAATCACAGGGAAAGAATTACCTGATGGAGTGGCAATGTCACAAACCGATATCTCAAAGAGACAAGCCCTTGATGCAAAAGCTATTTACTCTCTATATTGTGCATTATCTCCTACTGAGTATAATAAAATTTCATCTTATAAAACAGCTAAAGAAGTTTGGTATAGATTGCACGTCACCTATGAAGGAACAGATCGAGTCAAAGAAACCAATATCAATATCCTTCTTGGACAATATGAAGCCTTCAAAATGAAGCCAGGAGAATCCATCACGGATATGTTCAGTCGATTTACAGAAATTGTAAATGGCTTGGCATACCAAGGACAGCCAATCTCAGGACCTATGAAGGTCAATAAACTGTTGAGAGAACTCTCCAAAGATTGGAATCACGTCAAGACATCCATAAGAGAAACACAAAGGATCATGCCTCTTTTGGTAGATGAGTTGGTTGGCACACTTCAATCATATGAAGTCGAGCGATTCAATGAGGATTTTGACACCAAAGGTAAGAAGTCAATTACTTTAAAATCTAATGATGATTCTGATGTTACAGATTCAGAAGGAGACCTGGATGACGAGGAGTTGGCACTTCTGATTAGAAAGTTCAGAAGGCTAAATAGAAAAGGTAGAAGGTTCAATGGAAAGAGACAAAACAATCATAGATTTCAAAAGAAATCAAATGAAGAAGAAGACACCAATAAGGAGGTTGTTTGCTTTGAATGCAAGAAAAAGGGACACATCAGACCTAATTGTCTCTTATTAAAGAAAAAGAAAGGAAAACCAAAAAGGTTCAAGAAATCACTCAAAGCTGAAACATGGAGTGATACTGAATGTGAGGAGAGTGATGAAAAGTATGTCAATATCTGTCTTATGGCTAACTCAGACTCAGACTCAAGCTCAGACTCAAACTCAGACCCAAACAGCGGTATCAAGGTAAGAAATTTAAAAATTCCTACCAAAATATCAAATTACATTGATGAACTTTGTCTCAGTCTTAAAGGCTCTCTTAAAAGGATCTCCGAACTAAAAAGGGAGAATTCCAAATTGAAACAACAAGAAAAAACTTTGGTTGAAAAAGTTGAAAGTCTAGACAAGTGTCTTGTTGTTTCAAAAGAAAATTAGATTGTACTCTCAAAAGAAAATGCTTGCTTGAAAGAAGATTTGTTGAAAGTTACAAAGAAATTTTCAATGGGTTTTGAAAAGTTGGATAAAATTCTTTCTATTCAAAGACCCTATTTTAATAAATCTGGTCTAGGAATGACACATGAAACTATTCTTTTGATTGATTTTCCAAAGGTAAAAGAAAGAATAAAGAATAGGCCAACAAAGTCTTCTTATAAGGATCATTTTCAAAAGCTTTTTGTAAAGCCTGTTGGTAGAAATGCCCTTACATGTTCAAAATGCAAAAGTGTAGAACATTTTGAGAAGGAATGTCTCAAAGTTTGGAGACCTGTTAAGAAGAGTTAGGCAAAGACTGTTTATGGTACTAACAATGATGGACCCAAGAAAGTTTGGGTACCAAAGAAGACTTGAGTGCTTTATTTAAATGTAGGTCACTATCAAGAAGAAAATCAAGTGATATTTGAATAGTGGCTGTTCAAGACACATGACGGGAGACTCAAATTGTTTCACAAAACTCTCTCATGTAAAAGGAGGAAATGTTTCTTTTGGTGGCAACAACAAATGAAAAATTGTTGGTCAAGGAACTGTGAAGATAAGAAACCTCACAATCAACAATGTTTCTCTGGTTAAAGGGTTGAACTATAATCTATTGAGTATTAGTCAACTATGCGACACTGGATACAAGATCAACTTTCAAGAAGACACTTGTTCTGGAACAAGCAAAGATTTCTCACAATCCTTTACTGGACGAAGACATGGAAACATTTATTTGCTGGATATAAAGTCTGACAGTTCAAGCATATCAATTCAAGATGAAGCCATTCTTTGGCATAGGAAGCTTGGACATGTCAACTTGAAGTAAATTGCAAAAGTTTCATCCAAAAAGCTTATTCGGGGACTTCCTGACCTGAAGTATCAAAAGCATGATTTATGCACTCCTTGTGTACTTGGAAAACAGGTTATAAATTCTTATAAATCTATAAATCAGGTGTCCACACGTGTTTTGCAGCTATTACACATGGATTTGTTCGGTCCAACGAGACCTCAAAGCATAGGAGGTAAGAGATATTGTTTGGTAATTATTGATGATTATTCTCGTTTTACTTGGGTATTCTTTCTTGCAAATAAATCTGAAGCTTTAACTTATTTTATTAAATTTGCAAAGAAAATCCAAATTGAGAAAAGATATGCAATTTCAAGTATTTGAACTGACCATGGTGGTGAATTTGAGAATCATGATTTTACTAAATATTGTGATGACTGCGGTATTCAACATAATTTTTCATCCCCATACACTCCACAACAAAATGAAGTTGTAGAGAGGAAAAATCGTTCTTTGCAAGAAATGGCAAGAACTCTTTTGATTGAAAGTAATATTTCTCCTCATTTTTGGGCTGAAGCTACTTCAACTGCTTGCTACATTATAAGCAGAGTTTTTCTAAAATCAATTTTAGAGAAAACACCTTATGAACTGTTCAAATGTAAGAAACCTATTGTTTCTTATTTTCATGTATTTGGTTATAAATGTTTTATCTTAAAAAATTCTAGTGATTGAATTGGTAAGTTTGAAGAAAAATCAGATGAAGGAATTTTCCTTAGCTACTCTATTACAAGCAAAGTCTTCAGAGTTTTCAACAAACGGACTCAGACTGTGGAAGAATCCATGAATGTGAAGTTTGAAGACTCTGTTCAAAATCAGACTCAACCTAAAGATTATGAGTCTAGCCAAGTGTCTACAAATTCTCTTGGAGAAAATCAAATCTCAGACACTCAACTGCAAACCAATTTTATAGCTCCAACTGAAGAAGAGCTTCATCAAAGTGACAAATAAATTACAAATTGGAAACACAAATCCAGTCACCCTGCAAATCTCATCATTGGCAAGATTGATGAAGGAGTTCGTACAAGATCTAAAAGGCGTGAAGAATCTAGTGCTCTCGCACTTATTTCTGAGATTGAACCTAAAAACATAGAAGATGCATTGAAAGATGAAAGCTGATTGAAGCAATGCAAGAGGAATTGAATCAATTCAAAATCAACAATATTTGGGAGCTAGTTCCTAAACCAAAAGGTAAATCAATTATCGGTACCAAATGGGTTTTCAGGAACAAGCTTGATCAACAAGGAAAAGTGGTGAGGAACAAAGCAAGACTTGTGGCAAAAGGTTACACACAATAAGAAGGCATCGACTATGATGAAACCTATGCTCCGGTGGCAAGGTTAGAAGTTATAAGATTACTTCTTGCTTTTGCTTGTTTTAAAAATTTCAGGTTATTCCAAATGGACGTGAAAAGTGCATTCCTAAATGGAATTATCCAAGAAAAAGTCTATGTGGAACAACCGCCAGGATTTGAAGATCCTAGAAAACCAAACCTTGTTTTCAAACTGAAGAAAGCTTTATATAGGTTAAAACAAGCACCTCGAGCTTGGTATAAAATGATAAGTAATTTCTTAATTCAAAGTGATTTTTCTAAAAGTAAAATAGATACTACTTTATTTATCAAAAAGGAAGGCAAGGATTTCATACTTGTTTAAATTTATGTTGATGATATAATATTTGGTTCTTCTAATGAAAAGCTTTGCAAGAATTTTTCGAGTTGTATGCGAGAATGAATTTGAGATGAGCATGATGGGTGAATTGAACTTCTTTTGGGACTTCAAGTCAAACAATCAAGAGAATGAACTTTTATCCATCAAGAAAAGTATGCAAAAGACCTTATCAAGAAGTTTGGAATGGAGAATTGTAAGAAAATGAAAACTCCTATGTCAAGCTTATCAAAGCTGGATAAAGATGAAAAAGGAAAGAGTGTAGACCAGAAGCTATACGGGAGTATAATCGGGTCACTTCTTTACCTTACAGCATCTAGACCTGATATTCTATTTAGTATTTGCATTTGTGCTAGATTTCAATCGATCCTAAAGAATCTCACATGACTGTTGTGAAGCGCATTATTAAATATGTTGCAACTACATCTAAGCTAGATCTGTGGTATTCCAAACAATGAGACTTTACTCTCCTTGAATATTCTGATGCTGACCTTGCTGGCTGTAGAGTGGATAGAAAAAGCACTACAGGTACTTGTCAACTATTGGGAAACAGGTTGGTAGGGTACCGTAGCTTTTTCAACCGCTGAAGCAGAGTACATAACTCTTGGAAGTTGCTGCTCTCAAATTCTATGGATGCAACAACAATTAAGAGACTTTGGAGTTGAAGAAAATGTACGTAAATCAAATGTGACAACACAAGTGCAATCAACCTCACAAAGAATCCAATACTTCATTCAAGAGCAAAGTACATTGAAATCAAGCATCATTTCATTAGAGATCATGTTCAAAATAATGAAGTGATGATTCAGCACGTTGATTCAAAGAACCAATTAGCACAAATATTTACAAAGCCCCTAGAAAAGGCTCACTTTGAATCAATTCGCTCAAGACTGAATATCGCAATACTTGAAGATGTTCAGACTCAAAACTAGAGTCTTGAAAAGTTCAGACTCAACGCAAAGTCTAAAGGCGTTCAGACTCAACGTAAGGTCTGATGGCGCTCAGACTCAAAGGTAAGGTCTGATAGAGTTCAGACTCTAAGGTAAAGTCTGAACACTCTCAGACTCTGTCTTAAAGTCTTTTTACGTATTTTAATTTTTTGTATTCTATGCATTAAATTGTTTTTGGTTAATTATTTTTTTGAAATTTCGAAATCTCTTTTTATTCGAAGTCTGACATGTAATTATGGCAGTTTATATTTTCAAAATTGCAGTTTACTTTTTCAAAATTGGTAGTTTTTATTTTTCCTTTTAGGCGACGGTTCAGTATCTCGATTTTATTTTTTCCTACTATTTATACTTTCGAATCGCTACAACACTTTTGAAATCCATCTCATTTTACTCTCGCTTTCAAAACCCTAGAAAAGCTCCATTATCGTCCATGTTCCATTACCTTACTCGACAAAAATCCCATCTTTCGCTTGCGAACAAGTTGAACTTTTTGCTTGCAATCCAAGAATGTCGTCTCGAAAGTCTTCCCGAATCGCTGGTAGAGGACCACAAAGACAACAAGAGGGTCCTACAAGGGTGGACCTCACAGGCGAAGAATCTCCACAAAGGGAGACCCAAAGTCAGCATTTTGAGGAAGAGATCACTGAAACAGAGCCGGTAAGAACCCTAAAACCAAAGGTTGCTTTTGATCTTTACAATAGGCTAAAGGCTGGGGGAACAAGCCTAAAGATGACCGAGGATTTTTTAAAAGAAAGAGGATATAAGAGTGAGTATATCTTCTTGTGGGAGATGGAGGAGTTAAAAATTGTTGAAGAAGGGACAGCTCAAAGAACGCTTGAAAACATTCCGAGTAATCCGCTTTACAGTACTACAAGCCAGACTTTAGACGATGATGAGAGACTTTTCTCTCAATTCCAACCGCGAATGGATGGATGCCTCAAATGTGTTGCTGCACAAGATCATCATCAACAGTCTCAGACCCAAGACAACCTCTAAAACCGATGTCTCCAAGACTGAAGCCAAGCTAATGTTTGCCCTCAATCAAGGCATGCCCTTTTCTCTCCCTCATGTCATTCTTTTCCACATGTATTGAACTGTGGTTAAGGATAAGGGCCAACTGCCTTATTCGTCTATCATCACCAAGTTGTTCAGGCATTTCGAAATTCAGATCCCTACACATCTATGCCTGACCAATTTAAGTCTGATGCTTGTTGGTTACAAGATGGTGATGAAGATGAAGATTCCAAAGCTAAACACTGCACTGGAAAGGTTGAAGGAGAATACACCCTCAAAGGAGACCTCCACTGCTTCTACAAAGAGAAATGGCAAAAAGCCCATGGCTGAGAAAAAGCATAGAAAAGTCATCCTGCAGGACGAAGAGGATGAAGAAGATTTTGATGACGCCATGACTTTGTCTGCTCTCTCAAAATTGAGGAGCTTGGTTAGCTTGAGAACTGATTCTGGAGAGAGGGCAAGGAAAGAAGCAAAGGAGAAAGAAACAGCCGAGAAGAAGAAGATTGAAGAGGAAAAATAGAGAAAGAGAGAAGAGGAAAGGAAGAAGAAAGAAGAAGAAGAAGAAGAAAGAAGAAGAGGAGAAGAAAGAAGAGGAACGAGAGAAAAGAAGAAGAGGAACAGAGAGAAGAAGAGGAAAGACAGAGGAAAGAAGAAGAGGAAGAAAGAAGAAGAGAAGAAGAAGAGGTGAGAAGAGAAGAGGAAGAGAGAAGGAAGAAGAATGAAGAGGAGAGCAAAGCACAGGAGGATATGGCTGAAAGATTTGAGCCATCATTTGCTCAATCTGGGGAAGAGACCGAGAAACATCACAGTGCTGATATGGATTTTGGCGAGGAATATTCGACTCCATCCACTGGCATCAACACAGGGGGAGTTGCTGCAGATCAGGGAACGATATCGCCATTACATTATAATGATGTGAGTAGGTCTGGTGCAGATGCTGAGGATGTTTATGCATCACATTTCCCAGAACATGAAGAATCCTCTCCATCTGAAAGGGAAAGGGCTGAGAAGGATGCTCCAAGTTTCCAAACTCCAAGAACTGACTCTGCTGGTCCTAGTGGAGGTAATACTAACTCCATAGCTTTTACACAACTGTTGGATGTTATGCTGGACCTCAAGAAATATGTTTTTGGAATGGACTATGAGCTGAGGGATTTAAAAAAGGTAATGCTGAGTACTTCTGTGAACATGCAAGATCAAATCAACGTACTTAGACTTCAAGTGGAATCAAATGAGAAGAGTGCAGATTTGATTTCAGTGAAGGAAGCTCTTGCCAATCTCGAGAAAACTGTACAAACGCTCAGCAAATTTCAGCTTGTTCGCATCCCTGGAGAGCCCTGAATCTTTTGCAAACCATCTCTTATCCACTCTACCTCCTTTGATGGGACAAAAAGGAGGAGAGTTTTGCAGATTTGAAACTTGTTTTGTTTTGAACTTTTATTTCGTTTGAACTTTTTTTCATTATTTTTATTTGGATTTGGTTTGGGATGTCTATTTGAATTCCATGACTTTATGCTGATTTGATGTTTTGATTCTTAGACTTGTGAATTTGCAGGATCATTATATTTGTGAGGATAATTGTTATTAGACTAACATTTTCTGTTTTGCAGAAGTAATCCTCAAAATATACATAAGTTTTCTTTGCAGGTTATAATTTTACAAATCTGCCGAGGTGTTTTGTCACCATCAAAAAGGGGGAGATTGTTGAAAAAAAATCCCTTGTATGTTTTGAAGTTAACAAAACAGCCTTGTCTATAAAGTCTGAAAATTCCAAGACCCAGTCGGTTAAGTCTGAAGAGTTCAAGACCCAAGCATTTCCGTCTGAAGACAATCAGACTCAAAGGTAGAGTCTGAAGTTTTCCGTCTGAAGATAGTCGACCTAGAGTTACTTGCCCGAAGCTCTCCGGACCCAAATCTAAGTCTCGAAGACAGGTTTGCGATTTTGCCGGGCCGACGAATAGAGGTTATTATTTTTATGGTTAAGGAAATTAAGATTTGGATATTATATTTCCTAACTTATCCATGGAATATCTCTCGGCTGTGATTGTGAGCTCGAAAGATTTATTCTTCGGATTTTATCCGTTGAAGATCAAGCAAATTTTTGGAAGGATCTAATTTTAGAAACTCAAGATCCTGATTGTATGGGCGAGCAGGATTGACGAGCTATTTTCTACTTATATTTTCGACAACGTGAAGATCAATTAAATTGATTCAGTCCAACGAGTTGATTGGATGAATTCTTGGAAAGTGCCAACGGGTATGGAGGCACGAAGGTTATTTAAGGTGGGTCGGAGTTGTTCGAAAATAATGAGAGAACTGATAGAAAAATTTTGAAGTTAGAACCTCTGATATCTCTTGTTCTCAAAATCTCTTGTACTCAAAGTTGTGTATTAAAGAGAGACACTTATAGTGCGAAACAGCAAGAAGCTGTAGGAGAGACTTTCTACTGAAGAAGTCTAGTTCGTGACTTGTAACGGCTCTCATTTGCTACATAATAATTATAGCCAGTTGGCTGCTAGCGTCGAGAATGGACGTAGGCTTGCAATAAGCCGAACCACTATAATCCTTATGTCAATTTTCTTTTACCCTATTCTACTTGTTTCATGGATGCGTGATCTATTTATTTCTGATATGATTTTCATATTAAAGTATTTCTCAGTGAAAGATTCCGAAATAATTCCATAATCACCTATTCACCCCCCTCTAGGTTGATTCACTAGCCTATATCACTTCAGTCCATTTTTCAATGCAGTCCTTTGATGACGAGAGATCAAAACTCCAATCAAATCGATGACACGGGCTTATATGTACAAAAAAAAAATGATGTGGAAAGTATGATAGCAGAAGTACAATCTTTTGAGTACATTCATATGCTAACCCTGTCCGTTTGAATTTTTTGTAGTTGCCATCATGAAAAAGGTTATTAAGAAAGGTTCTTAGATGTGCCATAAGCAAGGACATGCATATGCATACCTGAGTTCTTCCAACATCAGTGACTACAAAAATTGGAAGGCCGGTGCTCTCGACAGCTTCTCTTAGTGTTTCATCCAAATTAGAGCAGATTACGTACAGACCAATCTCTGAGGTAAAATAAGTTCTCCCAATATCTCCAATTTTCATTTTCCTTCTTTAACAAACAAAAAAGAAGCAATTCCCTCGCCTCCCTCCTTAAGAATTAACTTAGGAAATTCTTCTAATGAAATAATATGTTAAAGCAACAATTCTGTATCTTTCAGTAATTCTGTATTTTATATATTTGGTGTCACATTTAGAAATTCTTGGCCAATGGGTATCATTATGTGAGTTGCATTTAAATAATTGGGTTCATTGTGGTGTTTCATTTATAGTTTGCTCTTTATTTTGAAATTTCTAATTATATTATATTATTATTTTTTGTAGTGCAAAGTCAATGTATCAAAATAACAAGTCAATGGAGGTGGAGGGATGTGAGGAGATGACTTCGATAATGGAATTGGAGTTTTATAGCGATAAAAATGAAGAAGAGGTGCCCCCTACCATGAGTGCTACAAATAAGGTACTTGGTTCTCATCTTCCTCATAATAAGAAATATACATCCGAATACTGGAATCATTATGCAAGAATTAATGATAAGGATGGAAAAACATATCAAGTGAAGTGCATTCATTGTGGGTCCGTGCGTAAGTACCGTGTTGCTAATGGTACTTCTGCAATGAGGAAGCACTTCACCACGTGCAAGAGGTTTCCCCGTAATGTAGATAAGAAGCAGAAATTCTTTGCATCATGTAATGTAGACATGGCTGGCAAGGCAGGAGGAGATTCTAGTACTGATAGCGTTTTATCGACATGATCGTTTAATCAAAAACGTTGTAGGCGAATGCTTGTTCGGTTCATCATCCTTAATGAGCAACCTTTTCCCTTGGTTGAGCGTGTTGGATTTCATAATTTTGTTAGTGAGTTACAACCTCTCTCCAAATATTTATCACATTTCACAATGGCAAAAGATTGCATGAAGTTGTATCTGTATGAAAGAACTTCTTTAAAGAATTATTTTATTAAGATTAATTCTAGGATGGCACTCACGACTGATACATGGAGTTCCATTCAAAATCTGAATTATTTATGTCTCACTGCACATTTTATTGATGAAAATTGGAAGTTGCATAAAAGAATCATCAACTTTGTGCCGATGCATAGTCATAGGGGTAAGAAGATTGAGAAAATGATGGAGAAATGTATTCAGGAGTGGAGAATAGAAAAAAAGGTGTCCACAATTACTGTGGATAATGTTAGTTCGAATGATGTTGCAATTAGTTATTTGAGGAAAAAACTTTCGAAAGAAAGGTCGTTGATATTAGATAGTAGTGTTTTACACATAAGGTGCACAGCTCATATATTAAATTTGATTGTGAGAGATGGCTTGATTATGGTACATCACTCAATTGCACATATCCAAAATGTGGTTAAGTATGCAAGGAATTCTCCCACAAGAGCCAAAGCATTTCAATATTGCATTGAAAGTGAACAAGGGTGGTCATGATTTGGGTGCAAGTAGTAGTGGTTCCAATGTCGATACGGGTGGTAATGAAGTAATAAATAAGTATGACGTCTAAGCTTCCAAGAAAATGCTTTTATACTCGAATGAACAAGAGTGCTGACAACAAATATGAGCTTGATGAGTATCTTCAAGAAAAAAATGAAAAAGTTATTGATCTTGACCTTTTGATGTGGTGGAAAATTACTAGCTCAAAATATAATATCCTTTCTTTGATGGCTCGAGATATTTCGTTTATTTCCATAACTATTGTTGCTTCAGAGTCAACTTTTAGTACATCGGGTTATGTACTTGATAGCTTTCGAAATTCTTTAACTCTCAAAGTAGTGGAAGCTTTGATTTGCACTCAAGATTGGTTGAAAACCGTTGAAGAGCGCATTAAAATTTGAGTTGGGTAAGTGATGTTTATATCTTTATATATTGTAATTATTTATGTATATCTAACAAGTGAATATTTTATTTAATATTTTCTTCTTCTTTTTGTCTTAATGAGGAGATTATCGTCGGTAAATAGAGTTTACTAATTAAAGCGGAATGAATATATGTGATAAGTCTATTAGACTTCTCCATTTTTTGCCAATGTTTAAGAGATTGCTCTCACTTGTTGGAGAGGTTGCTGAGGACAGCTCCTACTAAAATCATTTTTGCAAGTTGTCTTGTGATTTTATGATACTTATCAATCTAAGTTTCTAAGAGTTTTTTTGGCTTTTCATGAAGATCTTTACGTGTGGATTTCCTCCTTTAGAAGACCGAGATAAGTCTCTGAAAGCACTTGCTGGACTTGATTTTTTTGGAGGCGGTGCATTAACCAAAGAGGAGACTGTATCCTGAAAACTCTATGGATTAATTAGATGGTGAAATTGTACAATTAGTTTATGAAACTTCTGTTGTATTTTCATTTTCCTTTACGCGTTTTACAGCTCAGACTCGCAAAGTTAGAAAAAAGAGCGGTAGCATCAGGTGAGCATTGCATTCAATTCTTGTTATACACAAAACACAAATTTCTTATATTTTCCTCTGTACAGTGGTTTGTACTAGATGGTAACAACTATTGTGTTCGTGTACAGCGCAGTTTGGCAAGCTTGGGCAGATGATTGAATCCCACCCACGTCTCAAGAAGCATAGTCGGTTTCTATTTATTCCGAGCCTTGAGGATGCAGGTAATATATATATATATATATATATATATATATATATATATATATATATGTGTGTGTGTGTATATATATGTGTATATATATGTATATATATGTATGTATGTATATATATGTATGTATGTATGTATGTATGTATGTATGTATGTATGTATGTATGTATGTATGTATGTATATAAATGTTTGTATGTATGTATGTATGTATGTATGTATGTATGCTGTGATTTGAAGTGTGTGGACCTCATTGCTAAAGCCCTAAGAAAATCAACTTCCACTTTTTTCAGGTCCCTTAACAGTTTTACCTAGATGTGCTTTGCCAAGATATATCATAGAAGAGTTTCAAAATCGGATTCCAAATGCCATATTTTCAAGCAATCCTTGCAGATTGGTCTTAGCATAAATCCAATTATGAAAACATAAATTATCATGATGACAGTTTGAATATGTGCTGGGTTTTGTCTACTTGTGCCAACTAAAGCCTTTTGTCTTATCTTCACCGTTTCTGTCTTGTGTTCCCCGACAGAATCAAGTTTTGTCTTATGCAGCTTGCTCAACTTGCTAAGATGGAGGTAAAACATAGATGCAACCCCTAATTTAGGATCACTCAAGTGCACGACATGAAACTCATATATGCAAAAAAGAAGTCAAATGATCTTCATTAATTACTTCAATCACAATTTTGAGAAAAATGAGATTCAAAAACTAACTTTTAGCTTGCATCTTTAGTTTGCGTCCTTTGCAGAATTTGCTAGGCAAATGTGTTGCTTGCTGCATTTCACGACAAGTTTAGTATTATCAAGTAGAAGGTACCATAGAACTTGATGATGAAGCCAAGATTATGAACTTTTCATTGTAAGAATAGTAGAAAGTCATTCACGGGCAAAAGTCCACCGAGAGGAGTTTGAAGTCACATTACAGAGACTTAGAGGCAAAAGTGTCAATATTACTCAAGAAGCAGCCGATATTAGAATAATATCTCAATCTCGCTTGTCTTTCAGATAATTTGGAAGCATCTGATTTTTGCTACTGAGGTTTCTCATTTCACTTGTCACATTACAGAGACTTAGTCTAGAATTCTGGATCTGTTCCAAAGACGCTATGCTCATCCACTTATAGTGAGAATGCCCTCAAAATTATTCAATTTAGGACATGTCGTTCACCAAGGTAGGGCTGAGGAAAGTTGAGGAATTGATGACCGAAGCTTTCACAGAATTCTACCAAAAGCTTCAACTTCTAAAGAGCTACTCGTAAGGCCAATCTTCGCCAAATTTTGGATAATCGAGGATCACCCGTGTTCCTTTTCTTAATACAATGACAAGCCAGTTAACCTGACAGCTTCTTGAAACAACTCGCATTCTCCAAAATTATGAAGAAGTACGACAAGGTACACTAATTCTATCATTCTAACTACCTTCTTCAAGGTCTTTCGATGCTCAATTATGTTATGCTAATATCAAATTACGCAGATCACTCATCATAATGCTTCAAAGTCTTACTTAAAGATGGTGGATAATTCGTACCTCGGCAGCGCTGATGAGGTTGTAACTAGTGACTGAGATACTAAACTTTTTCCCAATAATGACACCCTTCTCAATAAGGGAAAATTTGGATAATCTTTTGAGCCCTAGGTTTTCAAGGCTTATGGAAAGAGTTTAAGCTGCATTTATAAAGCATTTTTCTAATACAAACAGCAATAAAGGGATGCGAACCCTAAGACCGATAACTAAGAGAGAGAAGCATAGAATTACGTTCTTTCTAGGTATACATTTTACAAGAAAAAACATTGTTAGTTCAAATAATGAACTCTTCTATGCTTTCTTTCTCTTTAAGTGCGAGACAAGGCTAACAAGCTCTCTCAATTTGTGAGACTGAGACTTGTTAGATGCAAATTGCGATCCCAAGATCTCCATAACCAGAACAAGAACATGTATAATCGAGTAGAAAGATTAACGTATCTGTTTTGGGATCCTTCGTTCTTGAAGTGGAAGCGGAAAATCAATTTTCCACACGCAAGTCCTTCTCCTCTATTGCCTCCGTATTATGAGACGATCCCCTCACCTTTTAGCGTTAGGTTAATGCTCCTTATGTAAGGATACATATGAGAATTAGGGTTAGAAGAGTGACTTGAGCACTATTTATAGAGTTTCCAACCAGGCCCCTTCATTACGGACCAAGCTCAACTCGACCTACACTAGCCAGCTTCATATTAGACTAATTAAGAAACCTTCTATCTCACCTTAAACCAACCCCGTTTTACAATAACCATAAAACGGTAAATTACAATATCAATTAATATAGTCTATATTAGGAAAACTCTTACATTCTCCCACTTTGACTATATTTATTGAAATTGTACCGTATGTCCATACCTTGGTCTAGAGATAATTCTTAATAGTCAATCCTATCCCATAAAGTTTCAAACACCGAATCATGACGGTAACTACATGTATACATACAAAGCCTTCCATGGTCACGAATGTTATCAACTTTATTGATATGGATTCAATATGGTAATGTGGCAAATAGATAACATCTCTCATAAAGAGATCTCATTTGTCAGTCACCATTCTCTTACCTTAAGCGTAAAAAAACTTGTGCCACTAGAGAATGTATTTATGGTTTCAATGAACCCACATATGCCTTATCCTTACGGTTAACTTTTCTTTATGTATAACAAGACACATGCACAAGGCTAATAACCGGATGCCCCTAGCCTTCACTCAAGGTTTATACAGTACCTTGAGACTTTTATCCATATGTTCAACATAATAATAACACATTCAAAAATATTTTATTGAATGTAAAAGTTGATACATATCAAATCGTTACTAAATGTAACGAATACAGATGTGACTTTATCAGAGTAAAACCAAAATAGTTCCCACTAAACAACAGCATCTCATGATGCTCTTAAGCTCATATTAATGACATGTCATTCAAGAATAAAAGAATAAAATCATTTAGTTAGTGGATCTACAACCATATCATTTGTGGAAATATGCTATATTATAACGTCATCTTTCTGTACTATTTCTTTATTGTCAAAAATTTTGACCGCCATATATTTAGACCCCTTGAGACCTCTATTATTAATAGTATTATAATTTATTATCTCAATACAACCGTATGAGTCTATCCATAAAGTTAAAAACGGTCGACTCCTTAATGAGGTTCCGAAGCCTATTAGCCCAAGTAACAGCTTAAAGGAATGTTACAAACTCTGCTTCTATAATAGAAGATAACATAGAACTTTATTTACTACACTTCCTACTAACATAAATATGTATTCTGTTATTGATCAAATGTCATCCTTACAGTTAGCAAAGTTTACATCTGAATACCCTATTAGCTGCAAGAATTAAACATGTCTGTAAATTAGCATATAATCTCTTATCCTCTTTAAGTACCTTAAAACCTTCTTGGTAGCAACCCAGTGATTGCGTCATGGATTTGACTGATATCTGCCTAGAAGTTCCATCGCAAAAACGATATTTATTCTAGTGCAAATTCGAGTATACATTATACTTTTAAGTGTACTAACACAAGATACACCATTTAACTAGATTTTCTCAATATCTAAATAAGGACAATGTAATGGATTCAATCCATCACCCTTAACAACAGGAACAATTCATGGCTTACAATGATGTATATAGAATATTTTCAAAATACAATCAGCAAATGTCCTCTGAGATAAATCCAATAAAATCTATTATATATTGCAAGAACAATCCTTACGGACCATAATGTAAAGAACAAAAGATGTCTCAAGGTCACTATTTGTAAACAAAATATCATATATATAGAGTATAAGAAAAATAAATTTCCTCTCACTGACCTTACAGTATATTGAATTACTTTTTCAACACTAGGAAACTTTAATAATATTGTCTGGAAACTTATATGAAACTATGAATAAAACTTTTTCGTCTACACACAAGTTTACTTGAATCATCTGCTACAAAATCCTCCCATTACACTATATAGATTTTGTATCTATTTGGCGTAATTCTATATGAAAAATAAACTATTAATGTCACATTCACTCTGAAAGAATCTTTAAAAATATTATAAAGAAATAATTATTTCTTCACTATTAACTATCCACCCTTTCAAAGTCAAAGCTTTAATTACCAATTTGGTTTTAAACTCCACAATATTTCTTTAAAATCTTTTTAATTTTGTAAGCCAATTTGTAATTAATGAACTTGTGATCTTTAGGTAAGTCAATAAATTTCCAAACACTATAATGTTTCATAGATTGCATATCGCATTTTATGGCATATAATCACATACTTGATTAAGGATAAGAAATAACATTTATATATGTTGATAAATCAACTATGTAGTGGATATTATAGTCATGCTCTCACAAATAAACTATATAGTCTGATGGTATAACTGATCGTCTTTCCCTAACAAATCTCCTGAGTAAAGCTACAACTATTTTATTATGCACTTAAGAGGTTTGAGAATTTTTTATCATAAACTATATCAAGAATAGTACCTTAAACCTCAATAAGTTTAGTATAAGGTACAGGAGATTTCACAATTGTCTGTATAGGTAAAGACAAAGACACAATACCCTCAATCGTACGATTATCCTTAATAGTCTGAGGCAGCTATCCTCTACAATTACATCGAACTCTAGAAATTTTACTGTATGTGATTCCATGATTCTTGTACCTTCTTTAGGGTCATAAAATCAATACCCTTTTGAACAATTTATATAAGAAACACGTTTTTGTATGTGGAAAGAGTTGCTTTCAAAATATCAGCCCATAGTAGATCGGATAAATTAGTCTTACTCATCACCATGTTAATTATAGTGCAATTATGCCTTTTGGTCAAATCAATTTGTTAGGATTTTCAGTCAAAGTAAATTAAGTTACCACCCCAGAATTTACCAAGTACTTGACCCTTTAAGCTATTCCATAGTGTCATACTTGCCAAAATGCTCACGTCACTATTAAGCCTGACAGCCTTTAATACTAATTATAATTGATTTATTCTTTACCTTGGTCATTTTACTTCCATAATAATCAATAGAAGTCTTTAAATAATCGTTAAGAGTAAATAGAACATCAACATTATCACATTTTCTACTCTTTCTTTAGACATGTGTGAGATTATTCCTTAGACAGAAAACTTTTGAAAACAACCTTTTCAACCTTATAAGAGATGCATATATCATTAGGACTTAAATATAATCTTTGCAGATGTATCCTAATTTCGATATTACATAAAACATAACTTCAAGCCATTAAGGCTTTCATTATCTTTTAGCAGTACAGTTAGTAGGCAAACTACTTTTCAAGTGTTCTTGAATGAAACGCTTCATGGACAGTAAGCAAATTCGATTGCTATTTCCCAAGCAGCAAGTCATATGTCCACAACTTAAAATTTGCAGCAATAAAAATCTCAATAATAGTGGAATTATTAATTGCAGAAAAAGTGACTAAAAAAATAAGCAATGTATATAATTAGCATCATATGAGCATTGTATGACTTGACGTACAAATACACATCTAAAGAGTTACAAACATAATCATATAATCATTTTTGGGCAGAATACATGACATACAGTTGTACACTCCCCACATGATAGCAGCTATGAGAATATATTTCAATCTTCGTGAATTCATCACCGTTAGGCATATGAACCACTAAGATTAGTCACTCCTCCACCACACCATCATATATCCTTCCATGAACTAATACATAATCACCTCATTTGGGAGTATGACTACGCATTAGACTAGGAGATATCCTAATGAATATACGAGATTGAAATTTCTCAAACCCAATCAAGTGTGCCACTTTGGCGGTCACTACTCAATTGGATCCTTGAAACTCTCTTATACCAGAGATATCAACTTTACTTCTCACATGCACTATATATGTGTGATTTTGACTTTAGTGATAGGGGCAGTAAATCACCAATATCATGCTAATTACATTTGCTTTATTCATTGATAATATCGTTATTAATTAATAAATATTAAACTTTATATATATTATCAATGGATCACACTTTTAATATTTATGTGATAACATATCTGTAACCTAACACTTGTATTTTCAAAATCACAAGAAAAATACAAGAAAAGATACACTCAAAATACACGTATTTAGGGTTCCGTATGTATTTTCACATCTATAAAATCATCAAACATATAAAATAAATACATCACAAGATAGAGAACATTCATGAACGAAAATCATTAACTTGTAGCTCTCGATTTCATGAACGACATATTCTAATTTGACCTGATTTGGTCAATATTTAACTTTCGAATGGAAGCTCCAAAGTTAGTTCGGCCTCCTTTTCTTTTCTTCTTGTCCACGCTCTCGGGTGGGGACACGCTCTCCTTCTCTCTCTCTCCTCTGGTCTTGCCCGAGGCTAACACCTACTTTTCTTTTTGTTCTTTTCTTTCCTTTTGACTTTTCTTCCTTTTTCTCTTTTGTTCTTCTTTTGTTTTGTTTTATGTTAGCTGGGCCCCACAAGAGCTGGGACCCAGCCAACACTTATTGACGAGGGCTAGGACGATGGTGGAGGGCGAGATGGGGACCCAGTTCTACGCTCCGCCGGAAGTGCTGCTTGTGAGGGAATCACCGTCCAACAAATAAAGAAATCGAACATGCCTATCAAAATCTCCCTTCAAATTCCTCAACCATTTGAGACCACAAAAATATTAGATTTTTCTGACCAATTCAAAACCAGAACAAGCAAAATCGTAATACGAATAAACCTCTTTCAACTCCATAAGGAAAAAAAAATCAAATTCACACTTGAGCAATGCCAGCGCGAGGTCGCTGTGGTTGTGGTGGGAGTTTCGTGGGCAACGCCATGGTTGAAAGGAAGAAAGGATAATGAAGAAAAGAAATGCAATGTGCAAAAGGGACAAGAGACTAATCAGCGAGCCCCACTTAGACATGTGGCAAGTGCTGAATGGAGTATTTTACTACTTATATGGCAAAGCAAACCTACCTAATATATTCTTGAGTAGCAATGACTTTGCAAGATCTTTTGTAAATTATTATGAGATCATTACCCAAATGATTCATGAATTTATTTAATATAATTCATAAACTTTAACTTAATATATGATATCATTCCTTAACTTTCTTGTGTTCAATATGATTCATGAACTTTTGAAATATATTTAATTTAATTCCCAAATTATATAAAAATATCGGATATCGTCCATGAAGTTGAATTAATAAAAGAACAATAAATTAAAAGTTTAAGGACTACAATACATATTAAGCTAAAGATAATATCAAATAAATTAGAACTTTAGGGATTGCATTACACATTAAACTAAAATTTAAGGATTGATTATGTCATTTTCTCAAACTTTTATCTTTTTTTCCGTGCGGGATGAAGTCAACGGTAGAGGAGGCAGCGCGGACTTCCATCTTCCCTAAAATAATATTCTTGTGGGGGCGGGACTTCGTGGGCAATCCCGTTCCGATAACGTCAGCAATGACGTTCTTGACGCGGAGAAGATACTTACTTGATCATTATTTTGACAAGGATAAAATAATATTCTTCGTGGCACATTGTTTGCCTATATAAACAAATGTTTCGACGTTCAAAAATGGGCATTACCAAAATAGAAGTTGTAAGGTACGACAAAGGAAAACATGGGGGAGACCATAGTCCTCTATCCGTCGCCATTGAGGGGTCACATCGTCTCCATGCTCGAGCTTGGACGGCTTATTCGCCACCGCCACCCTCGCTTCTCCGTCATCGTCATCCTCTCCTCCTCTTCCGCTGCCGCCCCCACCCCAGTCGCCAACCCCTCTTCCATCACTGTCCTCCACCTTCCACCATCCGCTGCCGCCACAGCCGAGGGCAATCAAACGCCCTTCGATTTGGCCCGCGGCGACACCTCCAACCTCCACCTTGCCCTCGCCGCCATCGCCGCCGCCGCGGACCTCCGATCCCTCATCATCGATGTTTTCTCAGATGCCGCCTTCCCTGTGGCGGCCGCCCTTGGCGTCCCGACCTACTACTACTTCACCTCAGGTGCCGCTGCCCTCGCTGTCTTCCTCCACCTTCCAACCCTCCACGGGAGCACCACCAAGAGCTTCAAGGACCTTGGAGACGAGACCGTGAACATTCCTGGGTTGCCTCCAATCAAGGCCTCGGACATGCCGAGGGGCATGGATGACCGAAGCGGGAGAATGTACGGCTACTTCTTGGATGCTTGCATGAACATGATCTCGTCGTCCGGCATCATTGTTAACACGTGCGAGTCGCTTGAGAGTCGGATCATCAGAGTCATCAAAGAAGGATTGTGCGTGCCAGACAGGCCGACTCCGCCTATTTTTGCCGTTGGGCCTTTGGTTGAGTCAAAGGCTGACGGCGACGAGGGCGGTGGCGACGAGAGAGAAAGGAGGCACGAGTGCTTGAGTTGGCTCGACTCGCAACCGAGCCGAAGCGTCGTGTTCTTGTGTTTTGGCAGCCAGGGAAGGTTCTCCGCTGCGCAGCTGAAGGAGATGGCCTCAGGTAAGCTTTCGTTTCGTGCAAAAATTACTTCACGTGCCGCTGCTTAATTCAAATTCAATTGTCCTGTTCAATAGGTTTGGAGAGAAGCGGGGTGAGATTCTTGTGGGTGGTGCGGCCTCCGCCGCAGGATGCGTCCGCAAATCAACATCGGGGTCAAACGATGGCGACGACACGAGCATAGAGAAGTTCATGCCGGAGGGATTTCTGGAGAGGACAAGAGAGAGGGGGATGGTGGTGAAGTCGTGGGCACCGCAGACACAGGTGCTGAGCCACGGCTCGGTGGGCGGGTTCGTCACTCATTGCGGCTGGAACTCGATCATCGAAGCGGTGCACGCCGGCGTGCCCATGGTGGCCTGGCCTCTCTATGCGGAGCAGAAGGTGAACAGGGCGTTTCTCGTGGAGGACGCCGCTCTGGCGCTCCCACTGAGCATGTCGGACGAGGACGGGTTCGTGAGTGCGGACGAGTTAGCCAAGCGGGTCACCGAGCTGATGGTGGGCTCGGGAGAAGGAAAAGTGGTGAGAGAGCAGGTCTTGGCCGCAAGAGACGGCGTGGTGGAGGCCTTGAGCGATGGCGGATCCTCGCAGGTTTCATTGGCCGCGGTAGCGGCACCATGGAAACGAGGCTGAGACCCTAGCGCACTCGCTGTCAATTGATTAGGGGAATTAGGGCATTTCTTAATCCGGAGACCATGGACCATGTACTGTACGCATTGATTCTCGATTTTGACATTTTAGAACTAATCCAACCCGAACCAATATATATATATATACACTTTCTCTATTCTTTTTTTGTAGTTCTACTAGGTAGATTAGGAAGTAAAAACCCATCCCTGATTCAATCAAAAAAATAACTTAAAAAAACCCCTCTTCGATCACGTCGCTACTCATCTCACGAATGCTACTCAATTAGTGAAATCGCTCACCTCTCTCGGCCCGCCTTACAAACACAGCTCGCTCACCTCTTAAATTTCACATAATTATTTTTTATGGTTTGTTGCTTTTAGCAAATGAAGAATTATGCGGTGCAATCTTGCCAAATTTTTTAGACAATTTCAATGAGGAAAAGATGAGACAATAGCACTAAAGAACTGGCAATTACAATCTCATGGCGAGAGCAGCTTTTGCTCGTGGTATCCTTTTTGAGTTTTAGAGTATTTATTTGGTATCACTAGTAAGTTGGAGAAAAAAGATGTAATTTAATTTATTTCCTTTTTGTATTTACATTAAGTTGGGAGAAGATGGTGAGCTTGCTATTATTAGTTAATTGTTACAGAACTTTCTTTTGTTTCGTGGCGGGAGATTGCGAATTCTTTTCTTTCTTTTTTTTGGGGTGCCGTTAAATTTCAAGAAGTATTGATGAGTGTAAAAAGCCTATTGGTGGTGGACTATTAATATATTTATGAGATTATCAATTTTTTATAATTTTTATTTCTTTTTGTCACACTTCAAGTTTGCTAAATTTTATATGAAATTATCAACCAACCTAAATCAGTGCCACTCACCAATTTTTTTTTTTCTGATTACATTATCTCTAAATGTTTTGCTGGTAACTCTCGGTCGCGCTTCTTATTGATGTTAATTTGGTTCTCTTTTGACTTTTCTTATTGTTTACAAATTTTTATTTGATTAATACCTTGAAAAACATTTATCTCAAACCGATACACCTGTAACAAACTTACCCCAAACCAATTTTTTGATCATCAAAAATCTCAAACTGGTACGCTTATAATAAATTTACTCTTTATTAACTTTCGTCAAGATTTACCCTTAAATTTGCTAACTGGATAACACATGCTGACGTGGCAAGTCCACGTGAAAATCCATAGGATTAATGTCACGAAAAATCCCAAATTTGTCACAAGCATATCGTTAAATTTATTATGAGAGTGCTGTTAAATTATTACAGAAGTATTGTTAAATTTGTCACGAGATATACCGATTTGAGATTTTTTGAATTTCCACGTAGACTTGCCACATCACTACACTACGTCACCATGTGTCATCTAAGTCATCAAATTTAACGTTTAAATTTGAGGGAAGCTAACAAATGGTAAATTTGTCATAAGTATATAAATTTGAGGTTTTTTATGGTCAAAAAGTTAGTTTTGGGTAAATTTATCATAGATCTATTAATTTGGAGTTTTTAGTGATAAAAAAAAAATTAGTTTTTGGTAAATTTATTAGCAATGTATCAGTTTGAGATTTTTTGTCTTCAAAAAATTAATTTTGAGTGAATTTATCATAAGTCTACAAATTTAGGATTTTTCAAAATATTAACCCATTTTTATTTGTGTTTCTAGTGATTCTTTAAATCTATTGACCCTTTTCAGAGATTATTAACCTTAATTAGAATAATTTATCATCTTTTCTCCAATCAAGTTACTTTTTAATTTGGGTTATCAACTTATATCTGAGTTGCTTACTAAATTTATTAATTCTCCATCAATTATTATCAATTGTATTTGCTTTTCGTTAATTACATACCAAATTTACCGACTCCAATGACGTCGACAACCACAATGGTGTGAAAAAATATTTGCTAGGTCTATCCTACTGTTTGGGCACTAGGACATTCCATTTAGCTTTGGCCATGTATCTAGGATGGGGTCACTGGTTAGTCTCTTTTGTCTCCCTCTTCCACACCTTGCACTAAACATGGCCAAGACACCCACGATAGACCGCACGACTTCTTCGTCTGCATTATCTCCCCACCACACACCGTCGATGCCTTCGATTTCCCAGACTGCCTGTCTATCTTCCTCAAGCTTTGCAAGCGCTGCACCCTCTGCGATTTCATCACTCACTGCCCCCTCTCAGAGCCCGAGACTCGCCATGCCGTCAAACGGGCGCGCTGCCACCGTCTCCGTGGTCGTCCGCTGTAACGTGGAGCCGAATAGCATTCCGATCAACTGGTGCAATGACCTGAAGCTCTCGGACTTCGGGTTGGCAATCTAGCTTGGTGTCAATGATTAGGGCGATGGTCGAGGGCGTGATGGAAACGCAACTCTACGTTTTGCTGGAGGTGTTGCTGAAGAGGGAATCACCATCCAACAAAAGAAATCAAAATCTTCCTTTTAATTCCACGAACATATGAAACCCCAAAAATATCAAATTTTTCTCGCCAATTCGAAACCAGAACAAGCAAAGTCCTATTAGGAAGAAACTCAAGACGACCCCTCTTTTAACCTCATAAGAAAAATAAAAAAATAAAACAAAACAAAATCCAACTCATAGTTAAGTAAGGCCAGAGTGAGGTCATCATGATTGGTGGTGGGGGCTTCGTGGGTATGGTTATTGATGTTGGTGGTGGTTGAATGGAATAAAGGAGGAAGAAGAGAAATGCAAGGTGCACAAAAGACTATAGAGACTGACCAGTGAACCCCACCTGGACAAGTGGCTAGCTAAATAGTGATAGGCCTACCTGATATTTTCTCAGATAGAGGTGGCTCTACGAAGTCTCATTATGGTACGATTACACAAATTAGGGGCGAACGTGATTACAAGATAGAACCTGGAACCAGTGAAAATCCATATGGTTTCAGGCTCTAAAGTATGCAAGATAGGTTCTGAATTTCAAAAATTTGAAAATTTATTTCGACAGGTAAATTCCAAGTTCTAAGTTAGTGAAACTTAGAACTTAAAACCTAAAGTAAGTTCTTGTGTTTTTCTCAATTTATTTCTTCACGCGATCTTATAGTATTCCATGACGTTGGATGATGGATATATAATCTGAAGCCACTAGCATGAATTTCCATTTTATGACTTAGACTTTTACTTTGTTAATGTTGGATTTTTTTACGTCCAAATATAAGTTATGGTCAATGAATTATAGTAGCGAATGATAGTTACTACAATCATTTAATTAATGGTTTACCTTGGAACTTGTAATGGAGTAGGTTCTAAGTTATAGAGTATGCAAGGTAGATTCCGGGTTCTAGATTCTACATTCCAGGTGGAAGTTGTACAGAACCTAGACTACTCACTCCTAACACAGATGGTCCATGAACTTTCTTTTATGTGCAATGTAGTCTATGAACTTTTAATTTGTTTCATGTGATCCTTGAAATCTAACCAAATGTGCAATATCATTCTTCAACTTTTGTGTGTTCAATGTAATTCATAAATTTTTGGTATATATTCAATATAATTTCCGAATGATATGAAAAATGTCCGATATTAATAGAATAACAATATTGAACTACATTTCACATTGAGTTAAAGTTTATAAACAATATTGAACAAATTAAAAATTATGGATTATATTACATATTGGGTCAAAATTTAGAGATTAATCATGTCATTTTCTCAATTTTCATTTTTTTTCTGTGTGGGATGACATCAAAGGTAGAGGTGGCAACGCGGAGTTCCATTCCCCCTAAAAGAATATACTTGTCGGCAATCATGTGTTGGGGATGACATTAGGAATGGAAAGCATTGCTTAGTGTACCCTTGTAATTTTGTATACGACACGACATGAGATAGCATGTCCAATTTTAGTGAGGATATGAATCGACCACTCATGGAAACAGGTCTAATTCTTGATTCCAATTTTTGGAATTGGTACTGTACAAGGAGGTTTTAGATTGTGGGTGTTGAATCCATCCACCATTCAATGACCAATTAAAACCTATTTTATAAAGTTGAAGGAAGATGATTTTATCTTTTTAAAATGAGCTTAACTTCCCTGTTGCTTTAAAGTCGTTTTCTTGTTTATATTATTATCATAACTACCATTTCTCTTGGATTTCTTTACAAACAAAGTGAAAAAAAAAAAATTTCTCAAGTAGATCTTGGAATCAGATCATGGAAATAAGGTAATTTTTTTTTTAATTGAGGAACCGTCAGAGCCCCCTTTTACTTACGCTAATCGAAGTCACACAACCCTCCAGTGTTCAATAGTACCGTTGAGTCTCGCCGCAAGTCACTATTTGGACGTAAAACCTCGGAGAGAGACTAACCCAGCATCCCACTGCCAAGGCCCTCACTTAAATCACGATAGCAATGCGGAGATTCGAACTCTCGACTGCAACGTTGCAAAAGAAAACGAACATCAACGCAGCTATTCGTGGTTGGTGCAAATAAGGTAAGTTTTTAGGTTGTTTTAAAAAAAAAAAAAAATGATAGATTCCATGTTTTACAAACTACATATCGGTTCTAATAGGATAGTTTTGGTTCTGTAACCTATTCTCTCTGGAACAATAATCCCTAGTTAAAACAAGCGATCGATGATCAAGTGCCCAGAAAGGAAAAATCTGTTCCGTGTGGTTCTTAATTAGTAGACGGTCACCGATTTAGGTGGCCCGTCATGGGTCACTCACTTTAATGCTCCATAAGGACAGGTCCTTTTTAGCAAGTTTCGTCCAAGTAGTGAGAATCTTTTTGTTTTTTTGTCCTTTATTTGTGTAAGAACTTCCCAATTTGCCCTGCACTGCACAGGCGGTTGGAGTAGATTCTTAGAAAATATAAAGAGCACGAAACATTATTTAGTATTTATACGCATATTTAGACTTAAGCAAATCCTTAAAATACTTTGTCCTGATTCAATCCAAATCTCGAGACTTCCAAGATGTAAAGCACTCAGAGATATGCTCTGATCGTTGATACGTTAAAATAAGGAATGCAGCCTGGCAACCTGTCTTGTCGAAGAATAGACACAAATAAATCCTATGTATATTAGTTTCTTGGGTTAATACCTTGAAAAACCCCAAACTGGTACACTTGTGACAAATTTACCCCAAACTATTTTTTTGACCATGAAAAACCCCAAACTGGTACACCTGTGACAAATTTACCCCGACTAACTATAAAAACCCTAAACCGTATATTTATGACAAATTTACCCCAAACTAATTTATTCGACCAAAAAAACCCTAAACCAGTAAATTTGTGACTAATATATCCCTGCTAAATTAGATTAATACCACAAAAAAATTACAAAAATTGTAAACTGTGACAAATAGAGTGTAAAATCCCAAATTGGTATATCGGTCAATTGTCACGTGTTATTTAACTTTATAATTTAATAAGAAAATTTAACTAAAATTAATAGAGAGTAAATTTGTCACAAGTGTACCAGTTTATGGTAAATTTGTCAAAGGTATACAAGTTTGAGGTTTTTGGTGGTCAAAAAAAATAGTTTGGGGTAGATTTGTCGCGGGTGTCTGGGTTTGGGGTTTTTCGGGATATTAACCCTAGTTTCTTTAAATACTACGTCATAAATCTATACCTATTTATTGTTACCAAAAAAAAAATCTATACCTATTTATTTGGCTGTCCTTGGATTGCAAGATACTTCCTCTTTGCCCAGGGCTTGTCGCCGTCTGGAATTAATATTTTCGGAACTTTTGATGATAATTTATGAATGAAATTAAAAAAGAACTCGCGAAGTATGAAACAATTGAACCGCGCGGACGGTATTTTTTGCCTATATAAACTATTTTTCGATGTTCATAAGAACAGTTGCGAGACACAACATCGGAAAACATGAAGGAGACCATAGTCCTCTACCCGTCGCCATTGAGAGGTCACATAGGGTGCGCGTGTAACGTTTCTACTTCTCCCATTTATATTTTTTTTTTGTTAGGAATAAAAAAGAACGTAAACTCCGTTTGGTAACGTCGAGTTGTTTTTTTTATTCCCTAACAAAAAGTTAGTCCGGAATAGTTTTGGAACAAAAAACCGGAAGTAAAAAAGTTCTTTCCGGTTCCTAACAAGTTTAAGAAATAAGTGAAATTTTTTTTTTTATTCTTCTCTTGCACACGGCCCATTGACCGCCGTTGACCGCCACTCGCCGCCGCACGCCGCCGCCGCCGCCCGCCGCCGCCGCCGCCGGCCGGCCGCCGCCCGCCGCCGCCGCCGGCGGTCGACCGCCGCCGCCGCCGCCGCCGGCCCGCCCGCCCGCCCGCCGCCGCATGTCGCCGCCGGCCGGGAGGTCGATCAACCGCCGCCGCCGACCGCCGCCGCCGCCGCCGCCGTCGTCGGCCGGCGGCGGCGGCGGCGTCCGCGGCGATCGGCCAACAAAAATAAAAAACAAATAAATATAAAAAAAAAAAAAAAAACTGTTTTTTACCAAACGCATTTCTATTCTTTTTCTATTTCTAGAGTAGAAATTTTGTGTAGTTACCAAACGGGTTTTTTTACCCGTAAATTATCCCCGAATAGAAATAGAAAAGAAGCATTTAAAAAAAAAACTACTCCCTCACCCCCGTAAGCGTTGCCATGCGCACCCATAGTCTCCATGCTCGAGCTTGGACGGCTCCTTGGCAAACATCACCCTCGCTTCTCTATCATCATCATCCTCTCCTCCGCTTCCACCGCCGCCCCAGTCACCAACTCCTCTTCCATCACTGTCCTCCACCTTTCATCCACCGCCGCCCCCGCAGCAGCTGAGCATGATCAAACGCCCTTCGATTTGGCCCGCCACGACACCTCCAACCTCCGCCTCGCCCTCGCCGCCATCGCCTCCGCCGCAGACCTCCGAGCCCTCATCATCGATGGCTTCTCAGATGCCGCCTTCCCTGTGGCAGCCGCCCTTGGCGTCCCGACCTACTACTACTTCACCTCGGGTGCCGCTGCCCTCGCCGTCTTCCTCCACCTTCCAACCCTCCACGGGAGCACCACCAAGAGCTTCAAGGACCTTGGAGACGAGACCGTAAACATTCCTGGGTTGCCCCCAATCAAGGCCTCGGACATGCCGTGGGGCATGCATGACCGAAGCTGGAGAATGTACGGCTACATCTTGGATGCTTGCAGGAACATGATCTCGTCGTCCGGCATCATTGTTAACACGTGCGAGTCGCTTGAGAGTCGGATCATCAGAGTCATCAAAGAAGGATTGTGCGTGCCAGACAGACCGACTCCGCCTATTTTTGCTGTTGGGCCTTTGGTTTAGTCAAAGGCTGACGGCGACGAGGGCGGTGGCGACAAGAGAGAAAGAAGGCACGAGTGCTTGAGTTGGCTCGACTCGCAACCGAACCGAAGCGTCGTGTTCTTGTGTTTTGGCAGCCAGGGAAGGTTCTCCGCTGCGCAGCTGAAGGAGATGGCCTCAGGTAAGCTTTCGTTTCGTGCAAAAAGTACTTCACGTGCCGCTGCTTAATTCAAATTCAATTGTCCTGTTCATTAGGTTTGGAGAGAAGCGGGGTGAGATTCTTGTGGGTGGTGCGGCCTCCGCCGCAGGATGCGTCCGCAAAATCAACATCGGGGTCAAACGATGGCGACGACACGAGCATAGAGAAATTCATGCCGGAGGGATTTCTGGAGAGGACAAGAGAGAGGGGGATGGTGGTGAAGTCGTGGGCACCGCAGATACAGGTGCTGAGCCACGGCTCGGTGGGTGGGTTCGTCACTCACTGCGGCTGGAACTCGATCATCAAAGCAGTGCACGCCGGCGTGCCGATGGTGGCCTGGCCTCTCTACGCGGAGCAGAAGGTGAACAGGGCGTTTCTCGTGGAGGACGCCGCCCTGGCGCTCCCACTGAGCATGTCGGACGAGGACGGGTTCGTGAGTGCGGACGAGTTAGCCAAGCGGGTCACCGAGTTGATGGTGGGCTTGAGAGAAGGAAAAGTGGTCAGAGAGCGGGTCTTGGCCGCAAGAGACGGCGTGGTGGAGGCCTTGAGCGACGGCGGATCCTCTCAGGTTTCATTGGCCGCGGTGGCGGCACTATGGAAACGAGGCTGAGACCCAAGTGCAATCACTGTCAATTGATTAGCTGACCTCAACAGGGAGGTGTCACGATGACCAAATTAGAGTACTATGTCGAATTGTTTCCCATGAAGTACACCAAAAATAAACAAAAAACATGGAGTGGGTGTCTTAGTTTGTTAGCTAGATTTTCGATAAACCAGTTTTTCCACTTGGAAGTTCTAATGCTCACATTCTGAAGGAGACGCTTGTTTTCAAGATAAACCGAGATCCATCTCGAGTTCAAAGAAAAAGTGACATCTTTGAACATGTTCTACAAATGCATATCAGACTGATTCTGTACAGTGGATTGCTGCGTCTGAAACAGCAAGCATAGAGAACTAGTGCTAGAGATAAGGAAGAAAAGCAAGTAAGAAAGCAGAACATCGATTTAGGAAGAGACCAATCATCAAGCATATGCATAGCAAGCAACTGGAGATCTCAATCATCTTAAAGTCCAAGGCGACACTGACACACTTGTTGCCGGAAAATGATTAGAGAAGCTAATTCCCTCACCTACGCAGGGTGCACCAGTCCATACGCAAGCCAATGATCTCCAGGAGCCTCACCGGTTACTTGGAAATTGTTCAAGGCGAGGTGGGTAGGTTCCCCCGCACAAGCAAAGCTTATCCCAGTAAAAGTGCCCTTATCACAGCAACACAAAGATCACTCTCGAAGATGCACATGTGTCCGCCGTTGGGCACCTCGTGGTAACGAATCCATGGAAGTTTCTGTGCAATGTACTGGTTAATCTCACATGGAATTATGCGATCTTCCATCCCTTGCCAAAGGTGGACCGAGCCCTGATTGTCGGGAAAAGGGTTTTCCAGTTCCAGGGGATCAAATTCCCAGCTTGCGTAACTTGCTATTAAATCCCGGTGTAGAGATTCATGAACACCTTGGTGCTGTATCTTTTCCTGAATTCCAAAACATTGCAGTTACACAAAATGTTTCTAAATTTTTCACACCCTGACTTTGATGACCCAAAAATGATCGTACTTTCCTTACTAAGTCACAGATAAGAAATGGCTCATCAATTCATTTTCAAACACTATCCATCAAACAAAATCAAGTAAAACCATGAGATGGTCGACACAAGTTTACAGATCTGAATAAGAAATATCTCAATGAGGGAAGTCATCTCTGTTGCGACAGAGGATAGTAGCATCTGTGTCCACATGTTCCGAAAAAATGGTTTTTCATCATTATGTTCCACCAACAAAGATCTCCAGCCTTTAGTGCATCTGAGCATGAAATAGCTTTGCATTTAGCTTTGCATTTGCAGCACTAGCTTTTAAAGTGAAACATCTCTCAGCAAGGAAATACTTCTGTTTGCATCAACATAACAAAAAGCAAACTGCTCTTATAAATGCATAAGAGAAGACAACTTACCTGACAAAGGTTAATTTTGTCCCCACGGCTCTTGATAATTTCCATATCTTCTGGGCTGAAAATCTTCATGTTTCCGGCCATGATGCTTAGCGAGGTAAACCATTTTTGGGTCATCCACCCGTAAAGTAACCAAGGGGCATGATGAGCAACTCGAAATGTCCATTGATCGGACACTTGCAATTTTCCAAAGGCCTCCCTTAATAGCCTTGAAGGAAATGAATGCCACCAGTAGTGCACAAAAGGGACAACAAGGGAAATTCCCGATAACCTACATGTGAGGACAGGTCGATAAACATGAGAAGTTCAAACAGCAACTTAAGCAGGCAATCAAACTTGAAAAGCTAATGGCTAGAACAATGCCGGCGGGGTATATATCTGAGGCAACCCCAAGCCACGTAGGCGCCCATTGAGATCCCAATCACGTAAAATCTGGACCCAATCTGTAACTGGTCAGCTAATTCTTCAATATCTGATGCCTCATTCTTCACAGTGCGAGATGGATTTGGATCACTATCCCCATAACCAGCTCTGTCGTAGAAGAGAAAGTATATTTTTAGCTCCTCTATAAGTTCCTGTAAAAGAAAACATGATGATGATTGTACCATAATCCTCAAGACTTCTACCATATTTGATAAAGATGCATAAATGCCGGCAATCAATCACCATTAGTAAAGGACTACATGCATCAGATTGAGAAGTCAAAAGGCATTACTGCAGAGGGCAAGCTGAAAATCCATGATGCAAAGACAAATCATATTTTTGTTCAGTGCAAAATGCCACAAACAGTTTTTAGTTTTCTTCACCTGAAACGACCTCAGTTCAACATCCTCGTATCCAAAGCTGTTATGTGATAGTGCAATGACATTCTGATGCCAAATTTGCCACCTTTAACTCTGCCAGTATTGCTAAATTTTATTTTTTTCATTAACAATGAATTTTCTCCCATAAAGTACGTTTCAGGAAATAAACGCACAAGAAAATGCAGTAATTGGATGCGACGCCCGCAACATGAGAAATGGGCGACAATTATTGGTCAGTCAAATCGTACAATCTACATCAGTAAAGAAAAGCAGAGACGTTCCCTACTTGCGGAATTGGTAAATTGAGATCCTTGGAGCTGTCGAACCCATGGATTACAATAACTTTGTACTTAGCCTCTTCTTTTGGAGTGCCGATCTCCCTGTAAGCTACATATCTCCCATCACTGAGTTTGACTCTGGGGGAGGTGACTGGAGGACCATTTCTCGAGCCACATATCTTTGGAGGCGGGGGCTTCAATGCCTGGTATGCCCATCCAAGAACACCTACCACCACTGCCACCACAATAGGCCCCAACATCACTGGAAACGAGAGGAGTGGCCATTGAGTAATTTTCCAGCTTAGAAAGAGACAATGTTTAATATGCCCTAGAAGCCACATACAGATATGCATGTATCAACAGCCCAGAGTATAACAGCAACCAGCATTCTCCACCAGGATCGAGATGATGTTTCAATCCTAGTTAAAATGATCAATCCTCTGATAGTTCTATAATCACTTCTATATCCTGTCCTTTTTTATTGTTAATATATTTGGCCATGGCAAATTAGACATTCATTCGAGCTCAGTCACTAATCATCAACGATCGTTAAGAAAACCCGTCGCAAAATGACTCAGATGAGCAGAACAAGACTCGCAGAATGCCTGTGGAAATCTCATCCCGGGATTGTAACCAATTAAAAAAGTAAAGGCAACATAACATAGCCTGTGATACACAGTAAAGATGGTCGGAGAGCTTTATGTGAATCATATTGAAGCATCCTTCATGCATTTATGTCGATCCGATTCACTTAAATCAACAATCGACCGCCATAAATCGGACTCAAACTCTTACGTTTCACTCTTTAAAATTCCAGAAGCAGCCACCCACTTAGGACCTGCTAACCAATTACTCAAAAAAATTTCTTTTTTTTTCCTTTTTTTTTTCTTCAATCTTCTGCTACTAAATAAGGAATTCCTGGACTCTGCAATCCAAACCGAGAATGACCCCTCACAACAAAAACGTAGCGGCTCGATCACATCCCTAAACTCAGGAGCGTTTCGCTAATCACCATAGCGAAAATGCGAACTTTCCCAATTATATCATCACCCCACTCGAGCACAGCATCCTCTGAAAATCATAGAAGGAGAGCGAGCGATGCAACAAATTCATGTAATAGACAGACAAGAAGAAACCTCAAAGTCGAATCGACTTCTCTCTGGATTGAAGTCCCGCGCCGTCGAACCAGAGCGAACCCGAAGCCGTCAGGGTCTCGCCAGTGGATTTTGTAGTACAGCTCGTCACTGAACTGGAGAAGCGAAACCGAAAGAGACCCACAGGAGAACGTGAGACGCGGGGCGGTCGGAAGAGAAGAACAAAACGAGGGTCTTGGCGTCTCGCACCGGAATGTCTTGAGTGTTAGGTGCAGATTATACACAACCCAACATCTCACCAGAACATAAGAAGAAGCAATTGTAAATAGAAGGATTGATGCACCTGATGACTTAAGATCTATTATTTTTGAGCAGAAGCGGAGGAAACACAATCTTCCTTACGCAAATCCTTCTCCTCTATTACCCTCCGAATCACTGGAGGTGGCCTCTATTACCCTCCGAATCACTGGAGGTGACCTCTCTCACGATTGACGCTAGAGCAACCTCCCTTAAGTGAGAATATATGAGATTAGGGTTAGAGAAGAGACTTGGACACTATTTATAGAGTTTCCAACCAGTCCCCCTCATTACGGGCCAGGCCCAACTTGGCCCATACTAGCCAGTCCCATATTACGCGCCCCCACGCGCGGCGTCCCACGGCGACGCGCCGCCGACGGTTTTCACCGTCTCGTCAAGCCGAGTCCCAATTTGCAATTTAATTTGATTTTTATTAATTAGGGCAAGAATTTAGTAATCAGTATAATTTAGGGCAAATTCGTACAGATTAGGGTAGAACCAATTGCATTCATGTTCTAGGGTTATGGGGCTCTGATACCACATGTTGGGTGCAGATTATGCACAACCCAAGATCTCCATAACTAGAACATAAGAAGAAACAATTGTAAATAGAAGAATTGACGCACCTGATTTAAGATCCATTGTTCTTGAGCGGAAGCGGAGGAAACACAATGTTCCTTGCGCAAATCCTTAAAAATGTAAGAGTTTTCCTAATTTGTGGACTAAATTATTTTGACATTGTTATTGTAATTTACCATTTAACGTTTATCATTTTACGGGGTTTGGTCTTAGGTGAGATAGAAGGTTTCTTAATTAGTCTAATATGGGACTGCTTAGTGTGGTAGAGTTGAGCTGACCCGTAATGAGGGACTAGCTAGAAACTCTATAAATAGTGCTTCAAGTCTCTCCTCTAGTCTCTCACATATTCTCACCTAAGGGACGTTGCTCTAACGTCAATCGTGAGAGGCCGCCTCATGAGCCATGATCCGGAGGGTAATAGAAGAGAAGGATTTGCGCAATGAATATTGTGTTTCTCCGCTTCCGCCAACAATGGATCCTAAATCAGGTGCGTCAATCCTTCACTTTACAATTGCTTCTTCTTATGTTCTGGTTATGGAGATATTGAGTTGTGCATAATCTGCACCCAACATGGAGTGCACGAGACCAGAAAGAAAGGCGCATGGAGACAAAAGGATGGCGGCCTTTGACGCCATGAATGGTAGTTGAGCGTCACCTTCTTCGCTCGCATGCACGCCTTCTGCACTTGGCTTTCGGTGCCAAACCCATTTCGGACCCCTTACCTAATCACTGGGTTCAATTATTATTCGATTGACATCGACCGGTGACTCCTTGGCTAATCGTCGAGTCGCGTCCCCCAATAGAAGATTAGCCAAAGAGAAAGACTTCTTTTGCCCAAAATTACTTAGAAAATTTCGGAAAACTCCAAGGTTGCGCACGATTCGACGACGGATCTTCCTTGTTTACCCTCCGACCGGAGCGATGCTCGTGACAGGGAGGCCTTTCGAATCGCCCTCAAACCGACCCATCAATCAGTTCATCACGCTCAGGCCCGAAGCCTTTCGTAGACGACTCGTTCAGGAGGCCCATCAGGCCGGTTCTGGTTTTGCTCTGTTGGAGCCTGAGGAACCCATTTTGCAGAATTGGATCGGTCCAGAGCACGACGGATCTACTGATCCTGACCCCTTGTCCATCTGCACGCTCTCGTCATTGATCTCAGCCACGAAATGGATTCGATTCAAGCTTTCAATCCAATGCACACGTGTGACCGAACAACCGCGGTTTCGCTCTTTATAATGGGTGGTGCAATCCGTAGGGGCAATCCCCGTTATTGGTTTTCCGCCGAGGCGCGTGTCCTCAAATTGAGTTGAGAATTAACTCAAGGGGAAGCAAATGAGCTGGTGCACAAGAAACAATATAACACTTACCAAGAAAGGCCTACACTTATTGGCTTGACGAGGGACGAAACTACTTTGTACAACCACCTTGTAGTTTCACTAGCCAATTTGTCGTCTTCTTCTTTTTTTCGTTGGTTTAGTACGGATCGATGTGCATACATCACGTGCATGACATCGGTTCAGTTTTGTCCACTCTATCGATTGCAAATAATTCCATGTTTTGGCCATCTAATTGGATATTTAAGATGTTTCATCAACTTGAGATTTATCTTTTACTGTAGGTTCAATTCATCTAGGATAGAAATAGGAGAGGAGAAAGTATCCATTTTTATATGGGCATGTGATATCTGATGGGGCTGAAACAGATGAAGGAATGACTGGACACAAGGAAAAGAAGCCACAGAATCTAGGGAGGCACTAAGTAACGTTATCGAGGGGAATAATGTTGAAAAATAGTGACTCAATTCTTTTTCCAAATATGGCAGTCCACTCCCTCCCATCACCAATTTAGGCCTGCCTAGGTTAGAATCTACTTTACTGCAAAATGTGCCTAACACCACAAACTTTGCCTCTGATCATGGCGATTTTTTAATGGTGGAGTCTCTTGAACTTAAGCATGTCCTCTTGCATACCCTGCCACAGAAGACTAATTTAATAATATGTTATGGACAGATGTCCTCATGGCAACGATCACAAGGGAACCATCTCCTTTTTTTACCTGATATACAAAAGGGCCTCGAGTCTCTCCCAGTTAGAGAATGTCTATGCAGGATCTGCCGAAATACTTCCTGTCTTGTTCTTTTGCCTTTTTTTTTTCCTTGTGGAAAGAAGCAAGTTGAGGTTGAACTTAGAGGACTGATCTTGGTGGACACCCCACGCTTTAAAAAGCTTAAGCCTTTTTCACGTCTCCTTGCACGGTTAAAGTACACTTTCATCTATAAAATAAGAATGTCATTTCGATTCAAGCGAGCTGAGAAAAAAGAGCTGCATGTTAATACTGTTAGAACGTGTGATTCTCTTTCTGCCCTTACAGTGATTTGCATTGATATGATTCTTCTGCCAAAGCCCCCACCATGTCTGATCAAAGTTTGCTGTGTAACATGACCATGAATAGAAGATCGCTGAACTTTATTTTGTAAACTCGAGCCAATCACATTTTAAAAGATCACATGATTTGGCGAATGCACATATCACATGATGGGCAGTACGAATTATTGCAAAGCGCTTTGTACAATTTGAATAGACATCACGATGCGATATTTAAGTGTAAGCCTAACTAATTGTCCAGCACTTCCCTCAAAAATAACAAAATTTTACTGCATCAGTAAATGATTCTTGCACAAATCAAGTGAATTACCAATATCAAAAGCGTAAAATGTAAAATTTGGTATGAACTCAACCTATGCAAGTGGGATTCAAGCAACCGATCCTTATCCTTTATAGGTGGAGCTGTTTCTTATTGTATTCTTCCCCTTTTTTACCCTGTTTCTGAAATTGTACTTTGCTTTTCCTCTTTTGTTTGTTATGCTCCCTTTGCTTTATTTCCCAATTCCCATTTCTGGACTTTCTGGAATTATGTGCTATGCACATGCTCGAGACACAGAGGGAGAGAGACAGAGAAAGAGAGAGAGAGAGAGAGAGAGAGGGAGGGAGGGAGAGGGAGAGAGAGAGAGCGCACCAGTTTGAGTCTTGATCTCAACACTATAAAAAGGGGTACTTCCCCATCGGTGCCCAATGAGAAGCCTCCAAAGGACACCACATATTCAGCTGATTATCCAATCCTCAAACACTTGCCTCTCTCTCTCTCTCTCTCTCTCTCTCTCTCTCTCTCTCTCTCGTTTTTTCGGTTGTGTGCTATATTAATTTCTCATGGCAAGAATGTCTGATCCACTCGTGGTTGGTCGAGTGATCGGGGATGTGATCGACTGTTTTGCAACCAGTGTCAAAATGACGGTCACTTACAACTCCAACAAGCATGTGTTCAATGGCCATGAGCTCTTCCCTTCCACTGTTACCGCTAAGCCTAGGGTTGAGGTTCATGGCGGTGACATGAGGTCCTTCTTCACACTGGTAATACTTGAACCATTACACCTCCCGGGGTTGCTTTCTTCCTTACATTTCGGGCTTCAAAGTTGACTCATCATAAGGTGCCAATTCTAATGCATGTCTGCAGGTAATGACAGACCCAGATGTTCCTGGTCCTAGCGATCCATATTTAAGGGAGCACTTGCACTGGTAATCACTGATAATCACCCATTCTCCAAGCTCGGATCAAGATGAAATGTTCCTATTACTTTTGTAAAGATCATCAATCCACAATAAAATGTCAAGAGGAGTTTCCCTAGTCTTCTGCTTCGACATACATACATATGTGTGTATGAGGGCTCACTGTATAAATTTAACTTCCCATCTCACAAAGTGCAAAGCATATATGTTTGGGCACGGTCACCTAGATTTCGACTCGTTTCTTATTTTGGTCTTTCATGTTCATCAACCGGATACTCCATGAGCTAGTTTCCATTCTAACTAGACTTACCATTATTCTTTTTAGGACTAGACCACGGTTCATGATACATTTGTGAAAGACCCAATGTCCTTGTTAGTCTTGAGTGTGAGTCCCATCTGTTTTTAGGCTGTTAATTGGTAATGGATTTTGTGCTAAGATAAATATTGTTGATATGAGAAACGAACTTCAACAAGACATGAAAGTAGATCACTCCCAAGTTCAAAGCATTTACATGTTGGTTGTGACTCAACAGTAACCGGAGAATACAGAAAGAGCCGAGCCCTATATATCATGTAAAGAAAAATTGGCATCGCGCCTATTGCTTAAATATGTGTTAGTGATACGATTGTATTACTTACAGGATGGTTACGGACATCCCAGGAACAACAGATGCCACGTTCGGTAAGTCTCTCTCTCTCTCTCTCTCTCTCTCTCTCTCTCTTCTCTCTTTTGGTCAGAGAAGGTATTTCCTGTAGATCTAACGCATGCAAGTCCATCTTCCATGCATTCTTGGATTGGGTATGCCCAGCATGAATCCGGCCGATTCATGAATATTGGATTCATATGATTCGGGTGCAATTTCGACACAATCTCACTTATGCGCATGCATAAACACGAATGCACAATCATTAGACATAATGTCAATGTTTCTTTTAAAATGTAATGAGTTTTAAACTTTTCATCCGAACCAATCGATACGGATCAACATAAAATGTCAAACATCCGAACCAAGCACGCTTAACCGGCTACCTTTGTCAATATTTCGGGGTTGACAATATCGATATAAAAAAGCAAGTTGCACAAGCTGCTTTATAGGAAATTGTCAACCTCTCAATCGACCGTCATGAAAGCTACTTTTTCCCGCTTACCGTCAGCGGAATAAAGACCATAATCAAAATCCTGCGCTTTTTTTAACTTCTTTTCGGTGTGGTGTGCATCATCACCCGTTGGACAACGCAGGAAAAGAGGTGGTAGAGTACGAGATGCCGAGGCCCAACATCGGAATACACAGGTTCGTCTTCATCCTGTTCAAGCAGAAGAGGAGGGACATGGTGAGCGGCCCTTCGTCGAGGGATCGCTTCAACACCCGGCGATTTGCCGAAGACAACGAGCTTGGCCTTCCCGTTGCGGCCGTCTACTTCAACGCTCAGAGGGAAACAGCCGCCAGGAGACGTTGAAAGACTGACACGGCCGTGACTGCAACGGCAATGAAACTGTGTGTGCAAGATAAATGGATAGGTTCATGCATCTGGATGGAACCCTAGATTACTATGATGTGATATAGCTTTAAGAGAAAGAAAGCTTTCTATAACGCGTGAAGTGTGTCGAGCGACTTGTGCCGGTGGTCAGAATAATGGATATTACTGTCAAGTTCAGCGTGGAGTCCGAAATGGACTTTGATGTAACGCAATAGTGTGCGTTTCATCTTGTACCTTACGTCTTGCAATAATAACGAGCTAGGATGCGAAATGTTTGCCCGGCAAGATGACCCGAAAGAGCAATCACTAATTTCACTTGAAAAATATAATGAACCAAGTCATTTTATCAACAAATTAATTCATCGTTTGGTTGACATTTTCTCGTCTAGCTAATTTTTCTCGACTTCAATTTGATAAAATGAACTAATTAGATAAGAAAAAAACCAACTCCATATAAATAGAACTAATTTCTACCAAAAAAAAAAAAAAAAGAAGCCTTCTCGTCATGTTTAGACAATATAACAAAAGATTAACAATCCATAAAAGTATAGTTAATTAGCTATCTATGCTAGGAGAAATAAAATTTTAATACATAACACGATATATATAGCGATAAAGTTTTAAGATATAATCACATAAATTGTAAATTACAAATATATATCTATATGTGTTTCCTCTTATTATCTCACACATCTAAGTATGAAACATTTGTAAAGATAAGTTTTCAAAAATTATCACAAGGAGTTGGTATATGTGTATTTGAGTAAATATGATTTAAGGGTATTGTGTTCTTTCTACATAGTACCCTGCGCCCTGGATGAGTGCAGGGTGGATATGACCTTGAGCCCCCGGAAGCTATCAAAAAACTTTGGAATCCGAAATCTACCGTACATCCTCATCTGCTTTTCTCGAAACCCACTCTATTATACCAGTTTTGCACGTGTCTCGCGCACCCTAGTGCACACAAAGGCAGAAGCAATAGATCATAGATCAGAGAAGTACCTGCAAGTTGGCACTGTCACCTCACAAGTCTCCACCGTCGGAAGAACTCTTTTGTCTTGCTCAAAAAAAAAAAAAAAAAAAAGAACTCTTTTGTCTATGTACTGGTTTCTTCCTAGCCTTTTGCAGCTCACGTTTGACAACTTTATATCCCCGGGCATAGAGCTCCTCCATAAATGCATCACATGTGCATGATCGTACCCAGTTTTTCAGGATCCACTGAGACGGGCGAACCCCACTGCAAGAGCCACCGCAGAACTCGCGCCTGACGACCCGTGAGGCTCCTAGCTGCTGCAGTTTTTTTGCGCCTGCACTTGAAATGGGTCCGTTGCTTTTTCTGCAGTCCGCTCTGTTCCTCCCCCTTTTTGACTCGGTTTCTTGTTGGAAATAGCATGTTTTTGACATTGGGTTTTGGCACTGTTTGGGGAAAGATGCTTTGGTTGCTTAAGTCAAGAGATGATGATGGGCCGAAAATCAATGGTGATGGATGAATTCTGGCAAGCTGGTTTCTTCTTTCTTGACCCAGCGATTAAGATAGTACCATCAATGTTGTTCTTGTGGATGAACATGTGCTGCTTATTTGGGTTTTGCGTGTTATTCTCAAGTATATGCGCGTGATAAAGAGAAAAGTAGTCTCATGTTAAAGGTTTGTTCGTTTAATGAAAAATAAATAATTTGAAAAATATTTTTTTAAATGATTTCTTATATCACTGACAAAAGTGAATAAATGAAAATTATTTTCATTGCCTACTCAAATAATTAGACATAAATTGTTATCCAGAGTGAAAATATTTTTCATTAATCAATTATTTCAAACGATAGAAGCGATCATTTTTAAAAATATATATTTCAAAATATTTATTTTTCGCGAAACAAACGGAATACATGATAAACCTTCTTTTTTAATGGAAGATAATGGGACTTTACTTGGTAGTAAAATGGGAAAATAAATCGAACTAAATATGGATTATACAACAATTCTTTTCAAAATAATGATATATGCGTGATCAAAACAATAGAAGCAAAGTGACAAGCGATAACAAGAAATGTGCGCTGTGGTGGAAAAATATGAGCACATATATTTCCAAACAAACCAATTACGTTAAGACCTATGGAAACATGTGTGAGTTTGGGTATGGGATCTCCTGAATATTGGATAGCTGTCAATTAAACCAAGCAAAATACTTTATGAAATGGGCGAAGTAGCAGAAAATATAGCCAAAAAGGCTATTTCAATAGTGGCATCCAAAATACCTATATGAACTCAATTTATTATTTAGGGATAGGAACGTAGGAAGTCCAAAATGCTTTTAATTTATCAAATAAAGGTATGAGGTAAATTTTGTTTCAAAAAAAGGTTTGAAGTAGCCATCCAGTTTCAAATAAGGATATAACCTCGTTAGCTAGCTGAATATTCCAGCTAATCAAGGGCATTTTCGTCCAAAGACAATTTTAACCTAAAGTTTAGTTATATTAGATCGAAAACTAAGAAAGTTAAAAAAAAAATTCAAAAAAATTAATAAATACATGCGATAAAGAGTCACCCCATCGTCAATAGGGCATTAAGCGATGGTTGATGAGGTTGCTCGTGCCTCGATAAGGGCTAGGTTTGGTTGGCAAAGGTCGCCAGCCCTTGCAAAGGCACCATCGACCCTATCAGCCATCGCCGACACTCCACTAGTGATGGGGCAGTGGCCAAAGGCAAAGGTTCTAGGTTTTTTTCATTTTTTACATGTTTTTATTTTGTTTTAGCCTTTTTTAGTTCATCCTTTTTATGGAAATTTTTGGATTTTTTAAAAATTAGGATTTGGATTTCCTTGTTTTAATAATTTAATTGATTTTTACATCGCATAAGACGCCACGTGAGAGAAATAAAATATTAGAAAACCATTTCAACATTTTTTATTAATTAAATTGGACAAAATTAACGGAAGAACTCAATTTTTATGAAGCATCGAGTCATGGCCAAGGCTTGCAAGTCCTCGCTGGCCGCTGGTAAGGGTTGCCTCACCCAAGTCCTAACTAGTCGTAAGCGAGTTGACCCTCATCCATATTTTTCGGAGGTCGGCCTCACCTGTGGTCAGCGAGACTGATCCTCACTTATGGCTTTCGAGGCAGCTTGACTTAGGTAACACAAGGGTGACCATTGCTTGGCTCTCTTGAAGCATTGTTAGTCGTTAGCCATCGCTTGAGATTGGCCATCGGCAAAAAGGAAAGAAGAAAATGACGAAAATGTTCTTAACCAGCATTAATGTTGAGTCCTTTTTTAGATTAACATAACTATTTCAAACTATTACTTGAAATAAGTGTGCTTCATATTTTTATTTGAGAATATGATTGCATTTCAAATCCTTATGTTGAATTTTCTTTTAAAAACTGCTAGGTTAGTTGCTTTGAAATTCTGTCCAAATGATGAATCATGATAACTTGTTCTATTAAATAGAATTGTTTTGTATTTTTGTGCATCCTATTAAATAGAATTGAAAAAGTAGAAGAATTAAGAAAAGTCACATCTTTATAGTACATAAATATTCTAAAGTAGAAAAAGTCAGAAAAAGCGCAGTCTACTATAAATGCACTTATTTGATGATTTGTGACCATGCCTAAAAAGTCTAGGTGTCAAATCATAAGAAAGTTATTGTAAAAAAAAAAAATCATAAGAAAGTTATTTTATTTTAGTAAATTAAGAAACACATATTGGTTAGATGATATGGAGGAATTACATTTTCTCTTCGGTATTTTAAAATAAAACAGATGAAACGGGTGGTGTTTGGTAAAAAAATTTCTTCCTATTTACCCTTTATAGATCAATTACCAATTTAAAATTACAGCAAATATCACAAAAAATTCAAAATTAATACATTTATAATAAATTTTATCATTCGTTAATTTCTGTTAAATTTTACCATTCAAATTATTAAATGAAATGACACAAGTTGATAATTTGGGGTTTTATATTTCGCTAGTCATAGGTATCTAATATAGTAATTGAAAACTAATGGAAAATAAATTTATCAAAAATATACTAGTTCGGAGTTATTGATTGTTAAAAAAATTAGTTTATGATAAAGTTGTCACAAATGTAATATTTTGATATTTTTCATGATATAAATCTTTAAAATCTAAGTATAATTTTTTTTTCTATTTTCTCTAAACATGACTATTCCTTCTTTTCTCTCTCTCCCATTTTTTTCTTGACCTAAAACAGTTTTTGCATGGAGCAACCGCAAAATTATGAAAGTCAATATCCCTCAACTACTTCGCTAACTTTGTAGTTAATTACAGATGAAGATAATTGTATATTAATTCAAAATTTTACTTATATAAGTTTTATTTTACAAAAACGAAAATTTATCCTCTTAAGTAGAACTTTTTAACAGAAATAGTAGACAAAACTTCTTTAGTTTTAAATAATAACTACAACCATCCTATTAAATATTTTCAACTCATAGTGAAAATACTTTATTTTTGCAAGAAACGCGGGCCGATTACTAATGGTACATCATGAAACTATATGCCAGAACAAGCTTGAAGCCTATGATGAAGAGACGACAGTGGTAAATCTGCAACTTGCATTTTCATGTCCTTAAGAAAAATTTGACGGCGCTTGATGATTTGGGCTTGTACCAGATGCTTATTGCTTTAGGTCTGAAGTGAAATCCGTCGACTGTCTCGCCGACCAAAACTTCAGAGCGTACTACAGATTCTCTAGATCATGGTGTGATAGAAATCTCAAGGGCTTTGAGGAGAATTATTCATCAAAACTTTCCAGTTTGAAAGCCTCTTCGGTGGAGTTCTGTCTGGACCATGCCATTGGCTGCAGTAAAGAGATGCAACATGAGACCTCTTCTTAAGCATCTCATGTAGGTGAAGATACAGGAACGCTTTGCTGTTTAATGAAGCTATAACGGTATCTGCAGAAGATTTTTCTTCCCAACCGAGTATCTATCTGCATCAGATTTAGAGATCGGAAGGCATCATCACGAGGCGTGCAAGCTCACAGCTCGACTTTTTAGCAGCTTATTGGGTTAGCAGAACATGTAAACTTGTAAATTGTCATCCTGAAGAGTTTGTTCAGCATTATAAAGAACACGCTCTTTCCATCCGAAGATGATAGGACCAAACGTTCTTCAGTAGCATTAGCGCTGTATTCTTGAAGGATGCAGAAGATGCCAATACCCAACAAGTGCTGAGAAGACAAACTTCATGCTGTCTCGATTTTCTTGTATGCTCGATCTTTTTTAAGCCAAAAGTTAACTACTAATGAGTCAATGATGATCTACAGCCACAAACAAAAATGCACGTCTGACGGTTAGATTGCCAATAAAAACATAATCACCAATAATGGTTGTAAAAAGGAAAGAAGAAACGAGATACCTGGGTTATGTGTGCTGCTACACAAGGGAGCACTAGCAGCCCAGGCTCGCCAAGTGCACCATTCAGCTGCTCCACCACTGCTACTACAATCAGCAGTGCTTTCTGTAAAATTAGAAAGATTCATGAGCTCGATGCCAACGTTTGCACCTTTTGAGCTAGATGAGACAATCCTACAACTGAAAGAATCAGCTATTAACAGATAAAATAGAAAATGATAGGAAAGGATGTCAAAACTGAGTAATGGATGTTGCTAATGGACAAAAGTACTTATTATTCTTTTTTTGCTGGATATTCACAAACTTCTGAAGGTATGGAGATGAATTAGAATATATTTTGCTTTAGCATGGTAATTCCTCATATTGAACAAAAATAACTGGCATGATACTTCGTTAATCACCTTTCGGTGCACAAGATAAGAATCCATTCATGATCTGAGTACAATATGAATTCATCCATTGGAAACCCACCTGACTACAGACTATCATAAGGGCACGGGCATTCTTTTTGTTCACTAGAGAAGACATCCTTGAACCAGAGGCAGCTGAGAAAATCTTCAAGGCAACAGCATTGAAACCTAGAAAGAGAAGGTGCACCACTCTGCGAGATATTGGATACATCAGTTGGAACAAGATTGAAAATTAGGAAAACCCCAAATCGTGAAATTCCAGAGGAACCATGAACTCACATTCCTAGCCCAATAGCTTTGAGAAAAACAAGTGGCTTCACCATTAAGAGCAATTCTCTTGATTTACTCACTTGCATCCATGGCGTCTAAAGCAAGAAAGAAACAATTTAATTCAAGTAACAATGAAGAAGAATCCATCAAGAGCATCTCCCAGGCCAAAGCTCGATGCACCATGCACCACGTCGTGTACTTTTTCAGATCAAGATTTGGTTCCTTGTGCATGTATGTGTGAGAAGGCGCTTAAATGCAAATATTTAGATAACATTCTCTTCACAAATGATAGAAGCATACATATCAGCCTAATTAACCGAATAAATCGGTCAGCAGCAAGCACCCATCTCATTTTCAGTCTATTAGCATCTTTGGCATTTTAAGGAGGTTAGGAATATAGAGAAAGGAAAACATTATATAGTCGGTGGGATCGAGTTTTCTGAAATTCTCTGAATAGCACTTGAAAGATTTTCAAAGCTTACAAGGCTTAGAAGGATCGTAGAAATCATTGTCAAAACCCTTTTGTTCTGATCAGCATAGGTTGCCAGACCTGCAAACTAGAGACAAGCTGTCTCATAGTGAAAGGAAATGATGGAAACATATGATCCAGGGACAGTCAAAATAAGTACGAATTGCCATTCATCTATTCATTTCTGAAGAACAATGAAAAGGTCATCTTTCACAAAATCTGATGCATGACATAGTCTCTGGAAGTGGGACAAGAAGCAGCACAGGTTGGTAAAGTTCAAGAATGCATGACATAGTCTCTGTAAGTAAGGAACAGTCAAGAAACTTACCTCGGAAGGAATACCGTGCTACCTGTTAATGAAAAGTCTCGTCAAAATTATGATGTAGAGAAGATGCACAAACACATGCTTTAAGAGGCAGAAAATCCCTCAAATTGTGCTAGACAGCTCCAGAAAGAACTTCAATAAAAGCTGTATTCAAAATACTGCTAATGTAATAACAACAACAAGAAACAAGAAGCCTTTTCCCACTAAATGGAATCGCCTATATGAACTCTACTATGCCATTGCACTAGATCCTGTATTGGATCCTCTATAAGCTCTAAATGCTGTAAGAACCATGACTATACTAGGCAATATAGACTGCAGGTACGTGGCACAGATATCCAGTCCAGGTAGCAGGCAGAAATTGTAACGATGCACAATCAAGTATTCATGCAGTTGAAAGACATTTCATATATAGGAATTTATGTCAGAGACATGACCTAGGCTCAGAAAAATGGGTTGCATCCATCACAGCAAATGCAGAAGATCCTTGAAAGTTCCCAGCTTAAACTGCCTTCAAGAGACCAAGACCTAAGTTCTGTCCACCCAGTTGTTTGTATTCCTTGGAATTCAAAGACCCGCAGACCCACCAAACTTTTTTTTAGAACAAATTTCATTTTACCTAAAAGCTAAGTGAACTGGTCGGCAGCAAACAACAATTTGCTCTGGATAAGTAACTGACAATTGAATTGATTTCATGGATAACAAGCACCCAACAGAAAAACGATCTGATGGAGTCTTTTAAACCAAAACTAGAGAAGCTGTTGATAGGAAATTGGGGGATAGAGTAAGCCAACAGTAAAATTGTGCATTTTTCCTGAATTGTCTCGCTGCATGAAATTTGCAATTACAAATTGTGCAGTTCATAAAGATTGAAGTTGAATGCTCAGTCTTAATATATTAATTTCATCTGTTTACTGGAAATAAATTTCAAAATTCTCACTTGCTCAGCATCTCAACACAGGACACCTATTTCAAAATCAAGACTTTAAACCTGAGAATCTACTGTAGTGTGGCAGATAAACGTTAGCAATTTCAGTGAGACACCATGTCCAGTTTTTACTTAGCTCTAGTCGAAAGGCATTTAATCTCACAAGGCTGATAGCAGTAACTAATCCACAAAGTTAGGGAGTAAAATCCTTTAGATAGGAACTGAACCTTTCCCAGAACCAAAGGGGCAAGGAGTGTATACATAAGGCTCCAAAAAAGCTTCTCGGTAGGGATGGATACACCAAAACCATCAGCGAAGAACTTTGATACCCAAAATGGCACCTAGAAGATGAGAACTCATAAGCATAGTATTCTATTCCCTGAATAATGAAAAACAGAGTCCAAGTTGGCTGCATGAAAGATGGTTCTGAATTTTGATAAGACTTGGCACGTAAGAATTGCAAAGTGCCGTGGCAGGTTCAGAAGTCGTGCAGCCTAGTCACTTGTGGCAGAATCACTATGTACTATTCACAAACAGATTATTTAGATTGCTTATCAAACAAAGCTTGATCTAGCTAAATCGTTTAATACAACTGAGCCTGCCACTTGTCAATAGCTTCAATGAGAAAATGCACTAATATTGATGAGAGAAAGATGGAAGCTCATGAGTATTAGTAAGCTTGGATAATTTGAAGACTGTGAATGGTGGCAAGATGAGAGTTTAACTGCTAATTAAAATATCACAAACAACAAAAATAACAGAAAAGCATAAGTGTTATGTTTTCTTCAGCTTTGATTCCAAAGAGGATAATAGCAGCATCTCTGCAGCAAATCCCAGAAAGAAATCAGGTCCAACAATAGGATGACGACAGACAATCAACCTGCTTAAGACATGTTGCTGCTGTTCTTTTTCACTAATTATATTATCCAATGGAAAGAAGGAAAGCAGAAATAGCTTAGGAACTCAAGACTTACAGCAGCAGTGCCTAATAAATTAGACATTACAGTCAATACAAGTGCCAGAGTAGAATTTCCACCAGCAAGCTGCAAAAATGCAATCTTTTAAGTCAAACAATGAAAATTCAAGGAACCTTTACCTAAACCGAGAGAGACACAGAAGAAACAAAAAGACACTGGAGAAACATTGTAGTAAAGATGCAGAACTGATTTATGAAAACATAGAAAGAACATACTTGAGTTAGAGCAACTCCACTAGATAGAGTTGTCGGCATACAAGTAAAAATGGCCAACCCTGTTCCAACAACTTTCAAATTAGAGAAGTAACTTTTGCAGATAAAAGAAACCAAAAACGACCATGTTTAAAATTGAGCCACTAGCCTGTAACAAATTCCTGAGGTGTGAGCTGACATTGCAAAATTAGTTTGGACAAGAAGGGACTGATCAGAAGTATAGAAGCCTGAATAAAGAATAATAACATTAGATGGAAACAGTCCCAGCAAATTTCCTCTTCAGAAAGCAAAACACAGACGATTTACTCTTAGCAAAGGAGAAAACATAAACTGAAATTAAAAACAGATACATGTTTTTCGTCCGTTTCAAGGTTTTAAGAAAAGTGCATTAGAAATCAGGCATCACATTTGTCAGTGCAGAAGTCAACATGTCATTTTTGCATTTAATAATAGTCAGAAGAGAATAAAAGACTCGTCCCATGATTTATCTACAGAACAAGTACAAAAATTGACCAAATTTTATTCAATATAGAAGGCTTTTGCTTTCAGATCTAAGTTTGAGTAAACGTTAGGCATGGCCAGAAGTGATGCATACACGAATCAATGAGAAAGAATGGAGAAAGGAAGTTTTCACCATATGGTCAAAAAAGAAAAAAAGCGGAGGTCATACTAGCCCATATAATCCTAAAGGCCATGCTTGTGCGGCAGCTCCTATTTCCCTGTCCTGCAACTTCAGACCTGCAAACTTAAAACAGATATAGACGTTGACAACAAAAGCCTGCAAACGACATGCATCAGACCAAAGTCTCACCTGATATAAAGAATATTCCTGAAGTGGCAAATTGTGTCAATGAACGTTTGTGTGCTATACAACCGAGAGTAGGATCTGCTAATCCCAAAGCTACTCCACTGAGAAGAGCTGCGAATTCAACATGTTTAGTTACAACATTTGTCACGTATTCTTAAACATTAAGCTACTAAGTTCTGTGGGAGTTTAAATGCTCAAGCATCTGAAGCCACGACAATGCAGTGAGGATCAACTCATCAAATTAGAGAAACCTACAGTGTGCATTATGAACTGATGCCAGCCAATACTGGAGCATTACCTATTGGAAGGAAGTTAGTCAGTGCAAAATTTGTTATTGATTTCATCAACTGAAATGACTCTGGTATCTCTTCTTCCTGACTCCAGTCAGCTCTTCCCTGCAAGCAAGCAATCCGAGAAATCTTGAGAGAGGTATGAGAGAATGCGAAGAGTGGTGTCCAACAGAAGAAAGGAACAATAAAACAGAAATGAATATGTATTCTTAATCTCGCTAAACCTGCTTTTAATCATCCAGTTTAGGACAAATAAAAACAGCAAGCAACAGGCAAAGTCTTTTTTCCACTTAATTGTGTCAACCACAATGATTATCTTATACCATTGGATCGTCCATATCCCCCTCTGCTCCAAAACAATTCAAGACCCTAACTCCTTGAACATGATCTCTTTCCGCAACATCACATCTTTCCAGGATAAGACACATGCATATACTCAAAATACACTCATAAAAGCGCTTCGATGTGCTTGCATCGTCATCAAGAAAATCCTATGGTACGTGTACGTCTTACTCCCAATCCCCTCGTTCAGCTAAAAAATTATCTCTCAGGCATGAAAAATTGTCAACTTGAGACAGGGAACCCTTCAAGTGAAGTGAAGAGAAACCTCAGCTACCTGGTCAGATTTTTCCATGGCTCGACAAATAGCGGGTGAAAACGTCCTCAAATTAAGCGTGGAGACCAGAGATACCCCAGAAACCAGAGCATTGCTGGTGGGAGGGACAATCTTGTAGCGACGGGAAGCTGCACAAGGAGGTCTGATACGTGGAGACCAGACAGTTCGCGCCTCCATGATCGAACCAGCAACGCGCATGCAAGAAAAAAGAAAAAGAAAAAGAAGCCTGACCCAGAAGCAGGAGCAACACGAGAAACAACGTATGACTGATAATTGCCCAAATGGGTACAAGAAAAACGATCACTTTCAAGACCCGAGCGCCTCGTTCGCTTTACTCTCATCTCTTTTGAGACATGTGATGCAAAAAAAAAAAAAAAAAAATCAGGAGGAGCCAAAAGTTTCGGTGACTGGGACGAGTTTGGCTCGGCGTGGAGGCGGTGAAGGCACTTGTATGGTGAGCACCGAGTACTGGTCCCATCCATCGCCCCATTCCGACAAGTCGCTGTACCATCATCGACTGTGCCCTCCAAATTACTTGGGGCCGTTCTTGAAAGGAGACCAACCAATTTCCTCCGCATGCATTATGTTATCTTCGTATTATTCAGACAATTTCTGCAGATTTTTTTGTCGGGTCATCTACGGTTCCGATCATTGAATCTCTCGCTTTCACCCACTGGGATGATGATCGACACTGAATCTGCCTTCTCCTTAGAGGAAGAATCCAGGCCGAATTCCATCTGGGCTCCTCAAGCTCCATCATAGACTCGCCGCTCCATATTTGATGGGAGTTCTTGAACAGAGCCAGGAAGCTGCAGCAGCGGAGCTAAGGGCAATAAACAAGTCAAACGGATTCGTAAAATGTCATCCGTTCGACGCTGTTAATTGCTGCCACGAGTTTCAGATGTTTCATCCGGATTAGCTTTTCACCGACTATATTGAGATTATGACGAATTATTGGGCACATGAACTGCCGGAGTTAAGCCTCGACCATAGAAATTTACTGAGGAAAAAGGTCCCCGACCAGAATCTAGTTGATGCACGCTTCTATTCGTCTCTATTCACACGAGTTAGTTTCCCATTTTGCATATACATGCCAAGTCGAGGCCTCTTCGGAGACACAAATGACGAAATTCAGGGTTGCGAGATTGACATCAATATCGTGGCAACTTGTTGCATTGTGTCCATAGAAATTGAACTCATAATCAGATCACATGAACAATTTCTTTCGCAACAAGAGCACTAACAAGCCTTGGCTTTCACGCAACACTCATTGTCATTGCTTTTTAAACGATTATTCTAGTGTTTCTAGAAGCCATATGACTTATGTGAGATTGGCGATGTAAGGTTTTGCAGGACTGCTATCAACTATTCTGAAAATTTGAACAGGAATGGGTTTGATATTTTAATATTCCATCGCTTCTCCCTCGTGTTTAATCTGATCATTTTCCTATATTTAATTGAGAAGGTAATTGTAACTTAAAAAGATTTAAACTCGAGATCTCCTGCTGTCATACCAAATAAAATTAACGGATGCCATCTTCTTGTTGGAAAATCCTACATGCCATTAACCCCAACAAGCCGTGTCCAATGATTTATTAAATTATTGCCGCATAAGTTGTTTAGGCAAGGAAAATTGCGGATGCCCATAAGTGATCGATTTCCTAATTACTCGCTTAGAAAAAGAGCGCCGTGTCAAAATTATGAGATTGTTCGTGTTTTTTTTTAGGCTCAACCACTATTGTTCCATTGCACTTGCTCCTTGAAATAATTAAGAACAACGGTTCTTTATTTATTTATTGGGAAAAAACCACCAAAAACCCTAAACTATGTACAAAGTGACAAAAATACCCCAAACTTTTTTTTGTACCACCAAAAACCCCAAACTTTGCCATCCGTGACACATTTACCCCAAACTATTTTTTTGTGACACAAAAACCCCGAACTTTCATTTCGTGACACATTTACCCTAAATCTTAGGGGCATTTTGGTCATTTTGCTTTTAAAAACATTTTTCTCTTTTTTTTTTTTTGCTTTTTTTTTTTTAATTTTCGCTTCCCTCCGCCGGCCGGCGGAGGGAAGAGAAAAAAAAAAAAAAAAAAAAAAAAAAAAGACGAAAATACCCTCGATGGGGTAAATGTGTCACAGATGGCAAACTTGTGAGTTTTTGGTGGTGCAAAAAAAAGTTTGGGGTATTTTTGTCACTTTGTGCATAGTTTAGGGTTTTTGGTGATTTTTTCCCTTATTTATTTGGTAAACAGGTTTAAGACGCAGGTGTTCCCGAAGAGAGCTGTCGATGCACGGGCGTTTGGGCCCAATTGGGCTGTCTCCAACTACCGGCGGTTTGGGCCCAACTGGACACCACCAATAAAAAGAAGTCTCATGGGCTTGGCCTCAAGAGAGCCCATCAATACTTTAAGCGCGAACAAGGAATAAGTAGTTAAAAGAGAGAATATAGAGAGGAAAAAAAAATCGATACTGGTTTAGATATCCGTGGACTATGCTGCCAGTTCATATATCTCGATTTATACCGCATCTTAGCGCCTTGGCCTTTTCCCAATCAAACGCATTGGCTAATATCTATGGATCAGCGGCCTGATTATCCATCCCGAGCGCATAATGATTCCCTAATGGTCATGCAATTTTTTGTTACACGTTATTCTGGTGATGAATCGAATTTTATACGTATAATCTCACCTGTTTAGTAAAAATGGCGATGCGAATAGTCAATGCCACCATGCTTTAGGGAAATGGGTCTTGGGGAAATGCAAATATCTTTGGCCTAAAAGGCTTTAAGGAAATGAAAATTGTGTTTGGTAAAAAATTCTTTGCAAAGCTATTTTGGCGTAAAGAGTGTTTGGCAAATCTTTTTTTATAAAGGGCTTTTGGATTTCATTTTTTCTTTTTTATTTAAAAAATATTAAACTTTTTGTCAACTTTAGTGAAAGTAAGGGTAGTTTTAGAAAGATGAGAAGTAAAATTGAAAAACTAAAATATTTACAATTGTAGTTTTGAAAAAAAATTAAGTAGTTTCAAAGATTTGATTAAATGCTGAAAGCCCAAAACTTATTTCTATTAGCATTGGGCTTTCCGCTTTCCCAAACACCAACATTTAACTGAAAGCTCCTTGAACAGGCTTGCCAAACACTCCGAAATTTCCCTAAGGGGCTTTGGAAGTTGAAAGCCCATTGAGAAAGTCGAACCAAACGCACCCTATTGCTATGTTGGATTGGATTCATTCTCAAGTCAATTTTTTGGCCCACTATGATTCTAGATGGCCCAATTTCCTTTGAGCCTCAAACCCATCATCCTAATGGGCCAATTTCGCCAGGACATGATTGCAGTCCTACCCAATCTTCCTTCTCTTTTCCAAAAAAGGAAAAAAAAAATAGAGACAAAATCAAAATTTAAGTACTGAATGACAAGTGCCGAAGCCTTTAACTGCTAAAAATGGAAATAAAATATCGTGCAATAACATATGAAAATAAAGTGGCAGTTTTCTTATCAATTGAGGAAATTGTAAGGTTTTTGTCTTCCTTGTACATTTTATCATTTAACCAATTAAGCATGTCATTCTTACTTATTACATTAAGTGATTTTTTCACTTAAACCAATCAATTAAGTTGTGAATAGTTATTGAACACACTTAACATGGTCATCAAACATGCTTTTAAGCAATCCAAGGCGCACCATATCCCAAGTATAAAGAGAATAATGCCAAGATAATTGCACAGTAGCATATGAAGAGAGTGAATATATCTTTCTAGAGGAAAGATGAAAAAGATGTGTGCATTACTATTACCTACTTTATAAATATAATATTCGTGCTGAAAGTGCTTCATATCTATAAATGCATGAACTTAGAAGAAGTCACGTGAAAACTCATCAGGTGTAGTATATTTATTTTTTGGACGAAAAAAAAGAGTGACTTTAAGTAGCGATAGACTTCTAGGGTTTAATAATGTTCATGTGAAGACAAATGTATGGTACATCTTTTTGTTCAACTCGGATTATATGATGCAAGCGAAGCCCGGTCTCTGCACAACAAAGTTGACTCTCCCACTTCAAGATTTCAAATCTCGAATGAGTAGTGAATTAGAGATTAGAGAGAAAATTTTAAATACACAGCGTATGTACTCTTCTTTAGTACATAATTCACGCCCATCAACATCGATTTGGATGGTCAGTCCACTTTTCGAATCACAACTACCCAATTGACGGGTGACAAAAATGAGTCGTGTATAAAAGGAGTATACGAGTTGCACACCATATAAAAGCTCTTTATCTTTAACTATTTTATTTATGAGCAGTAGGATCAAACGGCATATATCATAAACCGGCTTTTATGGGTCCTATCAAAGACGGGTCGTTCTTATCTAAATTGAACAGAAAGAAAAACATGTGAAAATTTACTTTCTTGTGAGATAAAAGTCAACAAATCAAATCGAGATAAGACAGGTGTAATGTGACATTTTCACTTCGATGACACATATAATGTGAAGTGTTGAGCCACTTTGACTGAATTCTCATATAAGATTTGATCGAGTCCCATAAATAGGTCGGATCCTTTCTCCACGCAAAGGCTTTTGGGTAGTGCATCGGAACTTCTTGGAACGAGGATCACCACGTTTTTAAATTCCAGTCTTCTTTTCGGGTCAAATCAGTATGCAATTGACATATTGGACCGAGGGGGGTGATTACTGATTGGGCCTCGACGAACCCTTGCGTGGTCCATTTGATTTAGTGGTCTAATCCCCCCCATCTCTCGGTTTAAAATTAGGTTAAGATAGAGGGTTACCAAGAAAAAAAAAAGTTGAAAAATCGGTACGACATTTTATAGGGATCAATGTAAATCTTTTCTATACTATCATAACAGCATTATTATTCATATACGCGTGTTCTATACTTAAAGTGGAATAGGTAGGTGTTTTCTATTTTTGGTACACGCAATTTCTCATTGGAAGAGCATGCCGTGAATGGAGGTTTTAGAAAAGGCATCATTCCGATGTTGCATATTCAAAATGGGACTCCATGTAAAAGTGGAGAGATAACCAAAACAAAAACCACCAATCCACAAGCTCCCTTCACAAGGTAAAGCCGTTTGCGTGTCGGCAAGGCTAGCAACATCGCACTTCCAAAAATAGGAGCGTTTGCAAATCGATTCTAAAACTAAATCGCGATCGACACTATTCATTTCATCACTCCTAGACAATCATTTTCTTTGAAAGAAAAGTCGCGACCCTTTTTTTTTATAGCGCAGCGTAAAGACTCGACTATGTGGAACTCATAAATATTCTATAAATCTTACGTACTCATTAAGTTTAAACCCCGGCCCTAGGCTGGCGGCCCCGATCCGGAACGCTTTTCGCACGCAGGGGGCGGCCGAGTTGATTTGCCCGATTCCCCGCCGGGTTCAATGGTGGTCATCGTCACTCCCCCTCCCCCCCGGTACCTCAACCGTTTACTTGGAAAAATAATGGAGAAAGAAAGGCAAACGCTGCCGCCCGATTCAAGACGCAAGGAATGCAATGATGAGTCGAGGTGGCGAGAGTCCAGCAAAGCACTCCGCCACCCACGCGACGGGCGACCGATTCGCATGGCCAAAGGGAAACGACCGGAAAATCCTTTCGAAAAAAAAAAACACCGCACGACTCTCTCTCTTTCTCTCTCTCTCGAGTTCGGAGTCTCTGCATTTCGTGGGACGGTTCGGTCGTGTTCCACCCATTTGCGAAAACCTGTCAACCGCTCAAACTGCCGTACTGAGAGAGAGAGAGAGAGAGAGAGAGAGAGAGGGGAGGGAGAGACTGGAGTCAACGTCAACCGACGCTGCAGCAGGAGGAAAAAGGGGGAGGGGGGGGGTCAGCTTCGGGGAATCGATGTTTTTTTCATCATTTTTACCTAAATTACCTACCGTGCGAATCCCTGCTAACCACATCACTCCCGCCAATCAAGACAACAATGGGTACCCATGACGTCGGCGTGACAGCGTGTTGACGTGCGGCGGAGGCGCTCGATCCGGCTCCCGAGAGGAGGTCAATGTGAAAAGGGACAGCCGGGACTTCCAGGGTAACATTCAAAGTACTGACTATATTGCTTTCTTCACGCATGCAATAAAACTTTGACTCTGTAAATTTTATTTTCTTTTATTATGTAGAGAAGGATATTTCGATACCGTCTAGCTCTACCGTCATCGGCATACACATAATAGAGTCAAATAAATTTTCTTTCGGTCCTATAATTGAGTCAAATTCGACTGAACAAAAATAATTGTCATCGTTATTATACGGATATTTGTTAAGTCTATCGTCGATATTTAAAGAAGATTACTTGTTCACTATTGGATGGTTGATGCATGAATGAAACTACAAACACGCATGTCGATCATCCATTGGTAAATATAAATGAATTTTCCTATATTGATAGTGAAACGAATAATGATCCTCATCATAATGTATAAGAGTGTAATGCAAGTTTATTCGTCATTAATGAATATCAAAGAATGTTTAGGGGTAAAACCCTTACCAAACAACAGCAAGAATGTTCTTAATTAGTGCCTTTTCGTACTTGTTTTTGCAAACAATAACATCATATCATCTCTCGTTTCAAGTGATGTGGGCCATTCGAATCTTTAAACTTGCGTGAATACTCCGATAGATAAAAAAAAATACAGAAAAACTCATTCAAGTTTATAATAAGGAGGGTTGCCGATAAATTTCGCCATTTGTTAAGTAAGTAGACGTGATCGACTGATACCAAACATTTTGCGCTGTAAAAAAAAAAAAAAAAAAAAAAAAAAAGAACAGATTATTTAAATTTGAGCCCAATAAGCCAGAAGATCATAGGTCGCGTGATTACTTCTTGCTGCATTGCAATTAGTTGGAGAAGATGACCAAACGAAAGTCCAAGAAAACCAAGAAAACGACGACACGTGCTTGCGGAAGTGCAATTTGGAATCGACCCTGCTTAATACTTTTTTGGGGGGGTAGATTTTCTTTCTATGGATTCGTCTTTGATTTGGATGGTTTGCCCTTTTAACTTGACCGCTACAGGCAACAATCATTTGGGCAGGTGGCTTCTTTTGAGGGGGGGGGTTGGTTTTGATCCTGGAATTAGTGGCAAGGAAAATTAATTAAGACATGGTCAAGGGCCCTTTTGTCCAGTTAAATTTAAATATTAATGAAATGAAGTTGCTCAGGATTACCAGATGATGATGACAAAAATAAACCCAAAAAAGTAAAATTATATGTTCAAAAGTTGTTTTTTAATATTTGTCGAATTAGCATGTGTGTCCTGGATTAGCATCTTCTCTTTTTCTCATTTTTCCATTTGATTGCGATGCATGGTTTAGTGAAGATAGACTGTATGGCACATCATTTCCTGGATTAAATTACTCTCCTAGCACGATAATAAAAGGTTCGCATCCTGATCGTTGTTCGTTTATTTTCTATTCACATTTTATGACCTCATACTACTAAATTGAGAGGGTCTCGTTAAATAGTCTTCTATGATACATCTTAGAAGTACATGGTGTATTTAAAAAAAAGAGTGAAAATTATTTTCTTTTTTTTTTTAGTAATGGGGCGTCTGAGACTCTTCAAGTGCTTACTCGCTTCTCATTAAAAGTACGATAACACAGCAAATGAATGTTAAGGTGCAAGAGTTCAGGAATCATGAAATGGCCATAAGAAAATACGCAAATTAAGTCTTTTGAAACCAAATTTTAAAGCTTCCAACCAAAAAAAAAAAAAAAAAAAAACAAATTTTAAAGCGTGGAAAATGAATATCTGTACACCGGTTGATGACGAAACAAACCCAAGTTGATTACGTAAAACGATTAATTTCTCCTCATTGCCCCCGGGGGGAAAGTAGGTCCTGATTTTAGGCGACATTTTTCCATTTTTTTTCACTAACACGCTTTAAAAAAGTCAAATCCAATTGAGAGCGCCATTTCTTGGGGAGTTTCCAGATTTCTTCTCTAATCCTCATTTTGATGATAGTGCATAAATAACCAGCAGTATAGCAGGTCCAAATTCATACAGTAGAACCTTAACACGATATCCAACCAAAAAAAAGATCTTAACACGATACATTCACCTATCTCAATTTCAATCGAATTTTCACATAAATAATATTATCGAATTAACTTTTGGATACCATAAAATTATGATGCTGACATTTCTTCAACTCATATTACCTAAATAAACCCTAAGTTTCTTCTTTCAGCCGCCATAATTAACCTCTAGAAGTTCACATTCAAGAAAATTTATGGGAGAACACAAACATATGATATTAATTAGAGAAGTATGTCCAAAGAAAAAACAAAAAAACGTGAATGGACAGTCCAAACTGAAAGAACCTCACGGCAATTGGGAGCCTTAAAATGAGAGAAACCGATGAATGTGGCGACCTATTTGGTCAAGGAAAAACATCTGGGTCTCTTCTTCAAAACGACCATGGAAAAAAGAAAAAACTCCGAAGTTGGCAATGATGTCAGAGTTGAATCGAATGAGCATGACAAAGTTCAACAATCAACATCGGCGAAATTTCAATATTCCACCATTTCGGCCCGATCAACCCTAGGTAGCCCGGAAATGGCATTTCACTGTTTCAATTGAAAGACCTAGCGAATGGTTGACCCCGACTTTGATCATGAATAAGGCCAGAGATAGAGATGAAGACTAAATATTGACATGATGCGCTATTGTCGGCAATTCGAACGCGGTCCGTCAATAGTTCATCATGCCATTTCATGAATCAGCTCAAACATTCTGGGTTTACATTTCGATAAGTCTAGAGAACTTTCTTATGTTGCGTGGAAACGCTAATCGAAATTATTCACGTGTCATCTCTACTTATGTGGCGAAGTTGCTGTGCCGAGCTCGGCGTGCACTGGTACAAATTTGTACCAATTAATAAGGAGAATTGTACTTTTTTCATTTTTTGCATATTTAGAGAATGAAATCAAATATGGTAAGGGAGACTAAAGGGTGGACATCAATAATTGCTAAAGAAAGTGAACTTTTTGAAAAATGAATTATTATTATTATTATTTTTTAATTTTTGGTTCGGTTTGAGAGATGAATTGGAAAGCTGGTAAAGTTAGCCTATAAGCCCATTTTATCTATCCTTCACTAATTAGGTTAGAATAAACAAAGGTAGCAACTGCAGATGGTACACTTTTAGATCATGAGAGCTTGGACCACGAAACGCCTCCCTAATTAAAATTGATGAATCAAGTAATACAAGACATGATCACAACCTTGATTGGTGGCCTTAACGTGAAATGAAATTGTCTGCAAATAATAATAAAAGGAACCACACTAGGGTTTGTGCATCTAAACAACCGCACATTCGGATCAATTCCTTAACTATTAATTAAGTCAAACATCTGGCAACAATCGCATATAATCTCATAAATATGGAGTGAGTTATTATTGGCTGTTGTGAAGTTAGAATAGCTCGTGTAAAAGTTCCATGTAATTAGAATTAGAAGATCGCCTAGCTGATAAACCTCCCAAAGATTAGCACCAACGTTCCAAGACAGTGACAAAAAGTGATCCTTGACACCACCTCATGTTATCAGGACCAGACTTCTCAATAATCACGGGGTGAATCGAAAAAAGTTCTGTATAAATGAGTGTGATTGATTCGATCCATCGAATTACGCCAAAAATTTAAGGAAATGAGGACCTGTTACCTTCTAGAATTTAGGACACAGTGAGAGTCCGCACTAGAAAAGGTGGAAAGAGGAAAGGGGAGGGTGTCTTCCTGGGAAGAGAATAAAGGGGGGTGGGGATAGAAAACAATAGGAAAGGGCTAAAAAGAGAGACTGTAGTTTTGTCTCCTGAAAATCCGGTCATTATATCTTGTCGGCTGTTTTCTATGGATTTGGCTTTGCCTCCTTCCTTCGTGTGTTCACGTTCAAAAGATGAATCTATTTATACCGAAATGTACCAAGTAAAGACGGACGAGGAGATAACCTGGATTGCATAATTTGGCCCTGTGGGGTCTCTTCCCTTTTGTGTGGTGTCGCTGGACACAAGAAAGTTGAACTGTACACACCCCAAAAGAGAGAGAAAGAGAGAGAATACAATGAAATCGCAGTTGATGCCAAAGCATTGCTTTGCCTTTGTCATTATCCAGTCCCGTTCCGATTCCATTTTCCATCTCTAAAGATCACTCTCTTTCACATAGTTCCCACTTTCATGACGCGTGTTTAAACGCGGTTTCGAAGCACATAGCTTAATGAATGTGCTTCTGCGCACAAACGCATTGTCATTGTTATAGTTCAAGTACAATGTTTCTCTCAAACTCATCAAATGAATCTCATCACATATGTAATCCAATGAGGAAATAGCGAACACCATATAAAGTTGAGGAGTATGCCACAGCATGTTTGCTAATGGAAATATAGAAAACTAATTAAGTCGTTTGGTTCTTCCCTTTACTTAGTTTAATAAGTATAATATTTCTCATGTCGGAAGACCTATTCTTGATCCTACAACACGTCGCTTATAATTTATTAAAACAATCGCACCCTTCGGCAGTTTATGTTGAAAAGATTAGCTTGAAGGCATCCATTTCTATGTCACCATAGACACAAGAAATGCGGCATGTTTTATATAATATGAGAGCTTGCGGAAGTTAAAGTTCATCTAACCTGGCTTTTCTCAGTACTTAAATTCCTTTTAAGGTCCATGACATGGTTTTGTCAAATTTTTTTATTATTTTTCCTTTCTTTTAGGTATTGACCAAATGCTCTCTCTATCACCTTTTTTTCTCTTTCCACCCTCTATACTCAGTCATCACCCCACATTGTCATGGTTTTAGGAAAAACAATGCATCAAGGGTCAAATTCCATTATATCCTCCCAAAAAAAAAATAGGAAAAGAAAAATATTCAATGCCTTTCATTTATAAAGACTTTGCAATATACACACTCAGTTGAGACTATTCTAGGATTCTCTCTTTCATCAGTAAGTCTCATTTTTGCATGTCATTATCTCTAACCCCACTCACCACTAATCTCTCTCTCTCTCTCTCTCTCTCTCTCTCTCTCTCTGTGGAGAGGAAAAAGGAAGAAGGAAAAAAAGTTCCTAAAAGACAAACCAAACCACACCTTTCATAAATCAACCCCAAGTGCAAGGCCTTTCCCACTACATAAAGTCGGGATATAAACCATCCAAGGATAGTTTCAGGGATCTCTCTCTCCCTCTCTCTCCCTCCTTCCCCCAGTCTCTCTCTCTCTCTCTCTCTCTCTCTCTGAGTGAATTCCTCTCCGAGTGAAAGATGGGTTTCAGGGACTACCTTGCAACTGGCAAGGAAGAGCCGTGTCATCAACCTCCAACTTTCATTGAGTGGCTCAAACCATCAATCTCAACCTCTTCTCCATCTTCTTCCTCTTCCTCTTGTCTGACCGAACCCGTTCATCTTGCGAAACCCGCGACTCTCGTGGACTCGCCCAACTCATTCCACCAGCAACAGCAGCAAGAACAGCGCCTCCTCCGTGAGACCATCCAGTGCTTGCCTCTCCTGAGCAAGCTTTCCGAGACAAAGCCGCTGAAGCAAGAGGAAGGCGATGAAGAAGAGGTCACGGTTGTCGGAGAGGGAAGAGAGAGACCGCATGGGGTCGGAGAGCTGAGAGCAGCGAACGTTGCTGTGGGGTTGCACATTGGATTGCCACTCGGTGGCGTGGACTGCGGCTATGGCGACAATCTTGAGAAGAGCAAGCATGGCTTTGATGAGCTCCTGATCAAGGAAGCGGTTCATAAGAGGAACCTGCTCCATGGGTACTCCGGCTTCAATGCGGAGAGCAGGTTTTGGATCCCGACGCCAGCTCAGATCCTCGTGGGGCCCATGCAGTTCGCTTGTGCCATTTGCAGCAAGACCTTCAATAGGTACAACAACATGCAGGTAATTAACTCGCTTATTTATCGATCGGTCTACAGTAATTTTTCATGTGGTTTTCCAGTGGAGGAGTTTAGCATCTGTTCTCTGGCGATCTTTCAACAGATCTTTGCGTCAGTTTTATGTTTTGAAAATTCTACACATTCTCCGCGCACACCCTTTAGACTTTTCTCCGACAATGACTGTAATTCAGATGACGACGATGGAAATTCAAAAATCTTATGATGAAACACGATTATTTCCTTTTCTATTTCTTTTCTTTTTGCGGAGGCGCTTCGGAGCGGGAGAGCAAGGTGAGACGATTCAGTCGAACATGCCTTTTCATCATAAATTCATGAATTGATGCAATGTACATATGAAGCCCAGCTAAAATTTTTGAGACTGAAATGAAATTTGCGTGGCTCTTCATTTAGAAACCAAACAAGATAGTTTTAAAAATCAAATGGGAAAGAGGGTCAAGGTGGGAGCAGGTACTCGTGCATGGATAACGTGTTGAGGGAGGTAGATGCACTAGCAAATCTTCATCGCCTTTTTTAAGATCACTATCCTGGGCATCATCCAGAAACTTTGTCTTTCTTTTCCCCTTCTCTTTTTAGCTTTTGTTGTTTTATATTCTTCTCCTTTTGAATGCAAGACACCAAGAAGATGATTGCGTTGGACTTGTGCGCCTGGGTCGGTAGTTAAACGTTTCTAGTTGTCAATCCTCTAGTCCAACCAAAATGATCTTCATGTTCATCTTTGAATGAATTCTGAGCGAAATGCTAAATGATAAAAATTATAGTAATTGATTCTTTCTTAAGTTTTCTCATAACTTTCCTCCAGTCCATGTGTTTTTCTTTCTTTGTTACATTTTCATTCATCTGATTTAGCCAGTCACTTGATTGGGATATTAAGTGCACTCACCAGCACCAGTTTTCATTGCCTAATAAAGTCATCTCATCTCATTTTCCGCTGCTTAAATACTGGAGAAAATGAGTGCAGCCTCCGAGCATCTCATGGTTATTAACATCTCCTTAGCCTTTCAATTTTACCTTGTTGATTTTGGGCAAATCTCTTGTGGCTTGTAAATTAGTCAGATTATCTATCCTCTCCTTCTTCTCTCCAGAAGTGATTCATGTCAAAAGATAAAAATGGGAGGGCCAGCTGCAATTTGAAAATTGAAAGCTGCTCTTTTCATTATAATCAAAATCTCCTCCCCTTTCATTGGTCTTTACTATGCGAGGCGGCATATAAATCAATGTATGAACCGATCAAGCCTTAGTTTGGAAATTTTGTTGGAAGGCTATGAGATTTCAGTAATGCCACATTTAATATAAACTTACTTTTTCTTAAGTTATCAGCATAAATGCCTCAACACTTCATATAACATGGGCACTAGGGGAAATTTTACTTTGAAAATCTTTAATTCTTAACTATTCTTTGACAATTTCAAAAACTTTAATCTCAAGTTTTTATATCATGAATCCATAGTAAAACATAGATTTGTTTCTCTAAGTCATTGAAACACACTTTTAACCACAGATGCATATGTGGGGACATGGATCGGAATATCGAAAGGGCCCAGACTCCTGAAGGGCACACAACCAGCAGCAATGCTTAGGCTGCCATGCTACTGCTGTGCGCAAGGCTGTAAGAACAACATCAACCACCCAAGAGCCAAGCCGCTCAAAGATTTCAGGACCCTCCAAACCCACTACAAGCGGAAGCACGGCGCCAAGCCTTTCATGTGCCGCAAGTGCGGGAAGACCTTCGCAGTCAAAGGTGACTGGCGGACCCATGAGAAGAACTGTGGGAAATTATGGTACTGCACCTGCGGTTCCGACTTCAAGCACAAGAGATCGCTCAAAGACCACATCAGGTCATTTGGGAGAGGTCACTCTCCACACCCTTCTCTCGAGGGCTTTGAGGACGAGAAGGAGTGTGTCACTACTGGATCCGAGGACGAACTTGCTCGCTCGTGATTAACTATAAGTGGTGTTCCTTTTTTTTTTTCCTTTTGTCCTTTCGTCTGCTGGGTTCTTATGGCTTGCTTGAAGAGGGTTAAGTAATTGGAACTAGATGGACTTATCTGATGAGCTCGTGCTCGGTAACAAAAAATTCTCAACGACTTGCTTGGAAGGCAAGTTAGGTTTAGGGATTGGTTTGTTACGGAGCACTTGCCAAGCGATAAGCTAGTAAAAATGTTAGAGAGGGTTGGAGTAGTATGATTGCCACTAATAAGCTGATTGCCTTGGTGGTGAAGCAGATGAATTTTCTTCACTAGATTAGCAGCTCAAAGAGAGGGAGAGGCTTTTGTTGTACCTCAACAAGGAGAAAATTTGTCAGCTTCATCGCCAACTGGTAATCTTACTTTGTATGAGAATTGTGGTGTTGTTCCACTGATTAATTGCCCGGTCTTTTTTCTTTGTCTATTCACATGTTGGTCATCCTCTTTAATACTTTTGAGTAATAACTAATTCCTTATTTAGAGTGCATGGTCAGTTCCACATGATAATCTCATTTCAAACTTCAAATCTTACGAGGATCATTACAATAGACTGGATTTTAAGACAGTTAACAATTATTGAACTCAGTAACGTTTGTAGGATTTGCGACAATCAAAAGCTTGTGCCAGAGTTATTGGCATCTTTGATGGATAAAACAAATTTTTCCGGGTGAAAGACAATCGACCTATTCACACGCGTGACATGTTATAGTTATCTGAAATAAGTTTCACGCGAGGCCTTTGTCTACTAGCCACAGGAACGTGAGACCATTAGCTCGGACGTTGGTGGGGTTGCTCCTCAGATCTTTATACTTCTTTTTGCTGGCTCCTCGTGAGTTCCGGGAACGCGTTTGGTCAAAAAAATCTCAAGTTGAAGGTGGAATTCTGTGGAGTCATAGGCACACGTATATCACCCCAGCAGTTACCTTTTTGTGCCGCGTAAATTGGTGGGTGGAAAAATGGAGAACCAGATGGAAAGGAGGAACAGGAAAAAGATTCAGCCCAAGAGAGTCAAACTTTTCCTGAAGTTGTGTCCACACTTCACAGCTGCAAACCTTTCCACATTTCTCCTTCTCTTATTCTCGGATCCGTCTACTACGCCGGGTCCCCAGGGAGAGGGCGGGGTCTTTGCACGACATCTATCGTGCAAACTCCGACGGTCGACGGATCTGATGAAGAAGCGATTCGTCCATCGACGATTGCATCTCATCTCCTTCATTCCCAACAATCTGGTCATGTGATGGGTTGCGGCATCATCCTTAAAGAGCCTCTTATTCCTCTTATTCCGTTTCTCGTGCGATATCGATAATGTTGGATTGAGAAAGGAGAATTCTCTTCCGTAGGTATGTTACGTATCACAAAATTAGAAGGGTAGATCAGTAACCTAAACCTTACATGGAGGGCTAGGGCAGCTGTTGCTAAATGAGAACTCTTGAAAGTTGAAATCGGTGGGCTCTCTTCGTGCGTGTGAAATGATACCCACAAAAGCGCCTCTTTTCAAAAAGAAGATGGGAAGGCATCATGATCTATCATCCCGAATGGATTCAAAATGTATTAAAATATTAAGAGGCTGGAAGAGGAACAGTGAAAACCAGTGAATGGGTTTTGCTTCCTCAATTAGGAGGATTGACCGACTTATAAAGCGAGCGGGGAAAAACTAACAGTGGTCGTGCGAATTGTTTAATGTAGTACCAGCCACCATGCTTTGTCGGGAGAGAATTCGAAAGCTCGAGATTTGGGAAAGAAAAGGAAGAAACGCCATTCCACACCTTAAATTTACATGAAAACCCTTTTAGCAACCAGATCATTTGATGATGAAGCGCCTACATTCCGTGCTTAAAATCTACAGACGAGAAGCGATCTTGCTGCTCAAACCATGTGCCGTTGAAAGTTCGTGCGACATGAGAGTCCAGGATGGCGGTGGAGTACATATGTTCATTTGCTAATGCCTCAAGTGAAGAGGAAGAATACTATGAATACTCTCCAGGATGGTGCTGGCATCACGGCGTTGTTAGCTAAAAATTCTGACGGTGCTATCATGACCACAAATTTCAGTTTGTAAGAAGATAAGCAACTGGAAGTGGATCTTTATATGGCGATAAGTGGTGCTGAATCCTTCAATATCTTAAATCTGTTTTAGATCGATGGAATACGAAGTAAAGTTGTTGATGAAAATAAAGGTAATGACGAGAATGAGACCTATAATGTGCTAGTGAAGAAGGAATCATCATAACACCAAAAGAATGGAACTTGTGTTAAATTGCATAAATATAGAAATTTCCTCTTTTTTTTCTCCTTTTTTTTTTTTTTAATACACACGATGCAGGGAGAAGAAGCAAAACACCTCAGACGGGTATGGATGGAATGTTTAATTCTTACACGGAGGCTTACGAATTTTCTAACAATTAGGCTAAAGAAGTAGGATTTGGCACTAAAGTTTCAAAATCCTAGAAAAGGAAAAGTAGCAAGCGAAAGCATGGCGTGATTTTTGTCAAATTCATCAAAGGCATAAGATCGGAAAGGGGTCGGTTAAGCCGACGTCGTTACCCAACAACGGTGAAAAATCCACTACCGTACTCTCCAATCAAGAAAAACAAGAGTTCCTTTCGTACCAACTTAAGTCAAGCACAAAAAAATGAGGAACCGTCTAAATGTACGATAATATCTTCATTAGTCTCAAAAAAATAATTGTTTCTGATTTTTTTTCTATTTTATAAATTTCATAAAAATCCCTGTTTAGTGATCCGACCAAACCAAAAAAAAAAAAAAAAAAAAAAAAAAAAAAAAACTCTGTTTAGTGAGGATGTTTTCATACTTGTTATTTAATTTAGTAGTCAGATTTGTTACGGATTAAATTTGTCCTTGCTTTCTTTCTTATTCGTACGGAAGTGGAGCAAATCCCAGGCGAATTTTCGTTCAGATTTTCCAAATAACTGGAGAAAAAGAGTTGGTGGTGGAGAATGGAGATGGCACTGCCGTGACTTAATCGTCTCCCTTAACCAAATTTACGCCAAACTGAAAGTCGAGCACAACAAGGGTGAATGGGCCAGGGTTCTATACATTGAGGAGCCCGTAAAGGATGAGGCGGGTCAAGCACGGCCCCTTTTTTCCCGAGAGTAAAAGCTCAATTAAGAGAGAGAGAGAAAAATCCTTGTCTAAGTTTTTGGACGTGTCAGATCCGAGACGTGGCGAACTGGGTATGGGCCGGAGATACGTGCCGGACCCAAATGGAGATACGTGGGAGACCTCGAGTCGAGAGACGGTGATTTGGATGGAACGTCCCGACCTTCGAATGAAATTCCGGCCGGGGCGACTTTGAGCGGCGGAAGGAAACTAGAAGTTGAAACTCCCCTCCAAATGCAAAATGAACTAACTAGATAGATCATAGAATGTTGCGGGCTTTCAGAAGTTCCATGAGAATCGAGAACAACCACTGGCGGCGCTTAATCGTGGGTCACCCTGCCTCGGTGCAATCTTCCGTTCGATGAGCGAATCGAACTCGCATATCTCAAAACGCATCAAACCCGCTACCTCTAAGAGGCACATGGTGGGGTTTGACAGTGAGAGGCATCAGACACATGATTTGAAAAATTTCTGTAGGGCATAGCAATGAATGACTTTGGACAAAGCATTCATTTCAAGAAAAAATTATCAAAAGTCCTAAATCTATTATAATTATTTTCAATTCAGTCCTAAACATTTTTTTTTCCTGACCAATTCAGTCCGAAACCTTTTACAACTCTATCAATTCAGTCCATCCAATCAATTTTGGCCGACCGGCGCTAACATTAACGCTAGCCGCTGGAGGAAGTGAAGAAAAAAAGAAAGAAAAAGAAAAAAATTATTAAATAATTATCCACGTCAATGTTAGACGGCTAGTAAAAAATGACCAAATAAACTGAATTGATACAATTACAAAATGTTTAAAATTGAATCAACAAAGAAAATGTTTAAAATTGAATTAAAAAAATTGCAATAGATTTAGGACTGTTTTGATAATTTTCCCTTCATTTCGTGATGCCTAGATAATTTCAAAGGAGATTATTCAAATAATTATGCATCTCTTGACAATCATGGGTATGAAACTCTTTCTGGAGATTATTCGAATAATTATGCGTCTCTTGACAATCATGGGCATGATATTCAAATCTCGCTTCTCTCTGTCCCCAACAAAAGAGGGAACATGCTAGGCAATGCATCCTGCCTGTTCTCTACGGTAATTACGTTGAGTTGTTTCCTTTTGAAGTTACTGGATCCACAGATGACTTTAATCCCATATTTTCTAAACCCTTTGATCGATTATGTCCAAAGTCTAGAGAGAAATCGTGAATTCGCTAGAGATCAAAAGGCATTCCTCGTATAAATGATGGGAATAAATCGAATGGTATCTTGAATTGCGATTCAATTATGCAAAGTAACCCTAGATTAGGAGCAAATATTGCATGAACCTAATTAATATACCTAATTGAATCTAAATCGTCGAATCTTAGTGAGACCCATTATTTTTCATGGTTCAAATTGGATAAAAGAACACATGAAATGCCAAAACTTGACACGGAGGGAGGTTTAAGTGCTAACAGTTACAAAAGTAAAACTTAAGTGCCGCTTTTTTTGAAAAATGGAACACCCGAGTACCAAATTCGTCGAAAGTGGCCAGAAATCTTACATAACAAATTTTTTTTAATATAACTCACCTACGTGGCATGCCAGAGAACTAAGTCAGCAACAGACAACTAAAAGGACGTCGTTTTGTCTTTTTAAAAATAATAATATAAATATTAATTAAATTAACATACTTATATTATATTTTATGATATTTTTTTTATTTTTTATTTTTAAAGTAAGAGGAGGAGGAGACATAAGGCATCATCGCATCCCCACCGTCTTCAAGATGGGTCGGTGATGATGGGGAAGGGTCAGTAGGTTAGATGGGCCTTGGCTAGGGGTTGGCGACCCCAATTTAGGCCAAGAGTGATCCTTGATCCTTGCCCTCACCATTTATAATCTCTATTTTTTTAAAAAAAAATTAAATTTATAATTTAATTATCTAGTCACGTCAACAAAACAATATTGCATTTGTACTTATCTAATCACGTCAATGTACAAAACAATATCGTTTTGCACCTATCTCATCAAAAAATCGTCATGTTAGCTTTTGGTCAAATTTACTTTCCTAACTTTTAATACTTAAATATTTTTTCGTGTCAAGTTTTGACACTTTAAATATTCTTTCGTATCAAGTTCGTCGTTCAAATTGAGTTTCAATATGAATACTAAGTTAACACATCGAATTTCTCGCCAGCCACACGTTCGAGGCTGCACAGCCACTTTAAGAGCGTACATGAATTCCAAGGAGGATCGCTTTGGATTGCGTATTTATATGGTTAAGGCCCACCAAGGTGATACGAACTTTAAAGCAACATCAGGTCACTCTGGAAAGAGGAAAGCCGGAGTTTTGCAACCACATCATTTGCCAACGAAGCATTTGCCTTTCTTTGATATTTTTACATCCCAACCCTCAGTCCTGTCCGTGGAGCGATGGCTGCAACAACAATATGAATAGAATGGTGACCGCTGATTGACCTGCTTGAGCCTGCAACTGTAGGTCAATCTTTTGCCATAAAGAGAGAGAACAAGAAGAACGGCAGGAGTTAACGGAGCGTGAGCGACCCCGTGATTCAGGGGAACTCACTGAGAGAAGCAAATAACGTTTCAGAACAGCTAAAAACCACCGGAATCAGATAAGCGGCTCTGGCTATCGCCTCGCTGGCATATCCCTTCCAAAGAAGAGGAGAAGCCGAAGATTTGGCTTGGAAACTTGGATCTTGAGGATGGGGTGAGTACATGTGATTCGTGTCGGAATCACTGGGCAGTCGTCTTACTCAACACGCTGAAATTAAACCTCGCCCAAAAGAAAATCTGGATTACGCTCTTCCGCCAGAAGCCTCACACTACTGATCCTCACCGCTAGTCTCAAAATTTATTCTAATCCTCTCTTCTCCTTGTTGTGAACTTATGCTTCACAATCACCAACACATGCATTACCAGATGGCAAGCAATAGAAAGTATTCTGCCGGTTGGAATTCAACAGCAATTTGTAGATGAGATATGATCACGGTTCCGATAATTATTTCGCCACTTATCTTGTCATGTCCATAATGTCAATAAAATATACAAATGAGAATGAGGAGATAATAAAGAATAACCAAGTCTGGAATGAATGGAGGCATTAGATGCTAGGAAGACAGGGAAAGAAGAATATCCAACACATAGTCCATATCGTCAAGCTCTTGAACAGAGATCAAAACGAAAAATCATGACAGTTCAAAAGAGATGGTTCTCTTTTCCCAGCATCTAGCTTTGACGAACTAGTTGCTTCGCACAATATTTGCACCACAGAAATCTTTGGGGGAGATCGCAGTGTCATGTTTATACTGAACAGTTTATGTACATCCTCAGACAGGTGACTTTGGGAAACACAAGTTGGGTTTTTATAAGTCTAATTTTTCTGGTCATATGAATGGATAGTCTCAGTCATCCTCTTGTGCTCAGTTTCTTTTGCAGAGATCAGCATACACGAAAACTTCGATAGGAAGGAAGCACCCGCTATTTGCAAGTGAATATATCTCGACTACTTTTTGGACAGAAGCAATCCCAATTTTCATATTAAAGAATCTTCAACAAAAGAAACTTTTTAAGTCATATGAATTTCCTGGCTTTTCACATCGCTACTGCTGATCCAAGTACAATCTTCACATCATTGAAGAGATTTATCAATTTCATGAGATTACCTCTCCAAATTTTGCAATCCAGCTGCTGTGCCATGGGTAAACATAACCAAAATGAGTAAAGCAACTTCTATTTGTCTAAAACATTCTTGAAAGAAAGTAACGGGGCTAACATCTAAACAATCTTGTAATCTGCATATTCTGACATTTAATTCCATGAATATCCCGTGGAAGATTACAGTTACAACATGAGCACGTTATTTCGATCTTGACACATTGAAAGACTGAACTATTTCCTCGAAGACCGATAACTGAAAACCAATACAAACCAACCAGTGCAATTTCACTGATAGATAGTCACAGGAGGAAATTTGAACTTATCTGAAATAAATGGTATTGCTTGAGGCCTCTCAACCAAATCGTGATAGAGCTCATACTCCGCTCCGTAGTCATGCAAAGTCAGCTCGCCCTTTTGATTGGTATAGTAATGATGCTTGGCCGACTCCGACTTCCCAAAGCCAAAAACACTGACTCTGTCGCAAATTCCTAAAGCCAGCATTATGGCTTGCATCCCCGAGGAATAGTGGAAGAACACCTTATCATGCGTAGCATCCCATGCTTCCAAAGGTTTCCCCGTCTCATTCGCAAACCGCCGCACCGAATAGTACTTGACGATCCGTGCACACAACATATCAAAGCTCGGATCAGTGACGATCAAGGGCGCTTTGTGAGAGGAGTTACACATCGTACAATCGAGCAAATGCGCTGGTTGGCAGATATACATGACGATCGGAACATCCACTCCGTAAGGGTGGCAAAAGCAACGTTCCCTCCGCGCACAAAGATGCAAAATGTTGCTATTTACAAATGAAATGGTGGTCTTAGACCCGACATTTCGCTCGAAGCCATTGATTTTCGCGTTGTTCAGCCTAATCACCGCCTCGTGGCTGTCAATCAACTCCCCATGCTCGCTCTGCAGCAAAATCCCACTATTCCCAACAACAGCACAAGACGCATACCTCCTATCCGAGGCCACCAACCCACCGTGCCTATCAAGCGGATGCTTCACTAGTCTAATCAAATCATTCATTACATCAGGCTCGAACCGCTTCTTCCTCGACCAATCCTGCAAATTCCTCCTGAAATCCTGCACGTACCTCTGATACCTCGGCGCCAGCGACAGCTGGACAACCATGTTGATCCTCCCGTTGGGCTCGAAGTTGGTGAACCTCCTCCGAGCTGCGAACCTCCTGAACTGCGGGTGACCGAGGAACTTCCCGTCCAACAGCTGCTGGGTCTCCCTCCGGAACTTCTCATCGGCGCCGTCGATCTCCGCGTACCTGAGCAAGGAGGCGTTGAAGGCCGGCGCCGGGGGCCGCCGCGCCGCCGGGAGCCCGTAACGCTCGAGCTCGAAGGGGCCGACGAAGCCGCGCCGGAGCACGGCCCGGAACGCGAGGCCGACGGCGAGGAGAGCGAGCAGCAGGATGCTGAAGAGGTGGCGCGCCGGCCGCTTCATCATCGGCGGCGGCTCCTCCTCCGGGGGGGACCGCCCGCGGCGAGGCGGCGTCGCTACCGCGCCATCATCCGAGAAGACCGGGGATTCGCAGGAAAGCGACGGCGGCTGACCGGCGACGCCCGACCGTTGGGGGGGGGGATTCCGCCGCGCGTGGTGGTGGGGGAAGGAGAAGATGCGGGATTCAGGATTCCGCAGCAAGATTCGAGAATCGAGACGAACCCTAACCGAAATTTTTTTGGGGGAGGAAATTTTTCACTGCAGTAGTGCGTGTGGAAAGTGCAGGATGAACGCACTACGGAGCGAAGAAGGGGAGGAGGGCGTCATTTAATTAAGTAACTTTCGACGCGGAATTCTTCCATTTTTTTTTTTTTTTTTTTTTTTTTGGTCCTGTGTGTTTTTCAAATTGCAATGTTTTTTGTGTGTTTTTTGTTTATCTTTCTTGTTTTTGGCAGGCCACGAGAAATGAATCACGGAAAACGACGTTGCTGCGCCCCCGCCCAACACGACAATGGCGTGCGGATAGAATTTCGATTTCGATTGGACCACCTGGGATTTGAACAGCTGTTGGGCGGCTGGTCTTATTGGCTCGGGGACGGTTACCGAAGCGAGGAAGTTAGTTAGGTATGGATTTCAGTGAGCAGAGACGGATGGAGTAACTAGGCAAGTACGCATCCGAAAGTCCAACTGGGTGTTTAGGAAACATTGGTGATTTTAGAAGATGGCAACGAATCGGAGGAGCGTCTCTTTCTTTAATGTTATCGAGAATCGTAAAGATCTTGCTCGCGTGGAGATTTTCTAGCCCCAAAAGCTTTGTTTAATTAATCACCGGCCGAATCTCTCAGTTGATGACCGGCCTTTCCAAGCGAATGATGTAACTAGCATCCAGCAGTGTCTTCAATCCGAAGGTCTTGTGTTCCGCCGGCTATTATAAGACTTTTTCAGATATCTATTCATCCGTGACTAGTGATCTTTATATGGGTAATGTTTATCGTGAGGACAAAGTCCTAAAACTAGCCACAAGTCAATTGGGGATCGAAGGTTTTACTTTGATCGATTGAGGAGTTAAGATCTTAAAAAGAAAAATCACAATCGAGAATCAAATCTCGAGCTCATCATCAATGAAGTGAATTTTGGGCATTTATCGCATGCCATCTCCAACGGTTGAATTCCTTCAACAATGAGCTTGAGGTCTGAGCGGAGCTCTTTTTAGGATATTAAGTATCCAATCGATAGCCCAAGCTAATAGGATAAATGAAACATGTGTCTGAAAAGTATATAAATGCCACAACCCAGTAATGGGGGATATTTCAACACCTTAATTGACCAACAGCAAAAATCTAAGACTCTAATTTAACACTTACTCCCTTTTTCATAGACTTTCACTTACATTCGCAATGCTTAAAAGTGAAAGAGCGGGGTTGTTGCAAGTTTGTACACCACAACTTTTTAAGCACGTGAAAAAATATAGCCTCTCTTTATTGGGATAAATGCACCAAAACTCTGTAAACCTGTTGTGAATGTTTTATAAAAGTTTCAACACTTTTATAAAATGTAATCAAGTCTTAACACTCGTCCAAAAAGTGCAATCAAGGACCAAAATCGTAAATAGGAGAAGACTGTCCGAGGGATTTTGAAGAAGGGGCTCTAAAAGCAAAACAAAACCGTCATGTTCTCCTGTCGTTCTTTAAGAACTTTAAAGGGAAAATGCTAATGAACGTCACGGCCCATTGGGCCCACTAAGCCCTAACGGGAAACTTGCGCGGACCAAATCAATGCCATGATGGCCTTGAGGGCCCAACTATAACCGTTAGCGACGGGAAGCCCACCGTCTGCTTCGTCCCGTCATGTACAGAAATGGCAAGAGGCAATCATCCCCCAACTCAATTCATGTAAACGTCCTGTCAACGGACATTTGATTCATGTGAGTTCGCTCTATTTCCATCGTCAGATCATGCGAGCCTCATGTGCGGGGTCCATATTATTCAACGACCCATGTGTTTCACTTCACATTTAGTGGCTAGGAACTCGGCTAAGTGATGAAAGAAAGAGCCAGATCGGATCAGGACAGGAGGAGAGAGACCTTCGTCACGACCCGTCCGATTTTCTACTCTCTCGAATGCCATTCCTGATCTCTCCGGTATCTTCACAAGTGCCAACGGACGAGCAAGAATCAAAAACGATGCGGCTGTAGGTGGAATTGGCAGGAACATTTCTTGTTGGACAAGCCGGTGGGAAAATTACAGTTTTTGTAACATGAGCGAACTATACCAATCGTGTGACGAATCGAAGGATGGAACAAAATCGATCCCAAGATCCCAAAAAAAGAAAGAGAGAGAGAAGAAAAAAGGACGAACAAAAATCGACCAACTTCATCGATAAATAGCCACGGGAGGGAACCTGAACTTATCCGAAACGAACGGGATCGCCCGCGGCTGCTGCGCCAAGTCCCGGTACAGATCGTACTCCGCCTCGTAATGGTGCAGGCCCAGCTCGCTCTTCTGGTTCGTGTAGTAATGGTGCTTCGCGGCGGCCGACTTCCCGAACCCGAAGAGGCTGACCCGGTCGCAGATCCCCGCTGCCAGCATCACCGCCTGCATCCCCGAGGAGTAGTGGAAGTTGGCGGCGTCGTGGGCGGCGTCCCAGGCCTTCAGCGGCCGCCCCGTCTCCGCCACGAACCGCCGCAGCGAGTAGTACTTCACTATCCGGGCGCACAGCACGTCGAACCGCGGGTCGGTCACGATCAGCGGGGCCTTGTGGGAGGAGTTGCACATGGTGTAGTCGAGGAAGTGCGCCGGCTGGCAAATGTACATCGCCATCGGGACGGAGGGGCCGTAGGGGTGGCAGAAGCAGCCCTCCCGCCGCGCGCAGAAGTGGAGGATGTTGCTGTTCACGAAGGAGATGGTGGTCTTCGACCCGACGTCGCGCCCGAAGTTCTCGATCCTCGCGTTGTTCAGCCGTATCACCGCCTCGTGGCTGTCGATCAGCTCGCCATGGCCGCTCTGCAGCAGGATCCCGCTGTTGCCCACCACCGCGCAGGAGGCGTACCGGCGGTCCGAGGCCGGCAGGCCGGCGTGCCTATCGAGCGGATGCTTCACCAGCCGAACCAGATCGTCCATCACATCGGGCTGAAACCGCTTGCTCCGCGCCCAATCCCGCAGATTCCTCCTGAAATCGAGCCAGTACCGGTAGAACATCGGCGAGCGGAGCGTTGCCGGCATGCCCCGGAAGTTTCTCTCCTTGGGGTCGTGGTGGTTGAACCTCCGCCAAGTGCCGTAGGTCCGGAATCGGCCGCTGCTCGCGAGGTCGCCTCCCAGTAGCTGCTCGGTCTCCTTCTTGAGCCACTCCTCCGAGGCGTCGATCTCGGCGTACCGAAGCATGGACGAGTTGAGGTCCGGCAGCGGCGCTCCCCGCATCACCGACTGCGCCGCGCCCTCGAGCTCGAAAGGCCCGCCGACGCCTCCGCCGCCGCCGCGCCGCAGCAGGGCGGTGCGGCAGGTGAGGGCGACGGCGAGCAGCGCGAGGAGCAGAATGCTGAACAGGGGACGCGCCGGCCGCTTCATCGGAGCGGGCGGGGCGGGCTTAGACCGGCGAGGGGCCGCCGCCGCTATAGATGGCCGGGGCGGCGGAGGAGGAGGAGGAGAAGCGGCGCGGTTGAGCTGGCACATTGGGGCGTCAGATCCATGCGAGAAGGAGGGATGAGCTGGGAAGTGGAAGGAAAGTGAAGGGGAAGAAAAGGAAGCAGGGACGAAATGCGGAGCGGAGGAGAGCGAGATGGGGAAATTTAAAGAGAGGAGATGAGCCCCACTCGAAGGAATTTTGGAGGAAGGGAAGGAGGACGGCGGCGGAGGATCAGCGGCGGACTGGTGGAGGCAGGGATTGGGGGAGCGAGGGGGATGAATTTGTGGGGAGGAATGTCGCGTGAAGCTTTTGTGCGTGCGGGCGGGCGTGCGGGCGTGGGGGCGAGTTGGCGACACGGCATGAACGACGTTGACCCCTTTTTGTCCGAACGAATCGAGGAGATCGGCTCGAGACGAGTTCGGCGTTGAAGAAAATGGTCGGGCGGGTAAGTTAGTTATTTTGATTGGGCGAAGTCTCCCTCGAATCCGGCACGGCTTTGTTTGGCCCCCCCCCCAGCCCGTGGAAATTTTTGAATCGATTCGCCTCTCAGCCGCCCAGTTAGAGACGTGAACCGGGTCGGGTTCTTTTTATGAGGAGCGAGGCGGATATGGGGTCAGGTGAAATCTGGGGCAGGATCCGCCCGGGGTGGGGGTAAAAGATTCGCATTGGCGGGACGATTGAACCACTCAAAAAGCATGATGTCTTGTGTTTGAATAAGAAAAGGCATAGTAATAGCTTTGATTGAGATGGGTATGAGTTGCTTATGATTGAGTCGAATAGTTAATGAGTTTGCTGATTCGAAATTTGTATGGCACGTTTATTGGAGGTTGTACAGGGTAAGTTCATGAATGACCCATAACTTATTTCCAATGTCGAAGATGATAGAGCGGTTTTGACTGATAAAAAAGAATATGATCCAGATCTAACTTTCAAGCATCTATAATTTACTTTAAAATTCATTGTAAAGCTTTAGAGTGTGGTATTCTAATTTATCCTAGTCAATTATAATGAAGTATGTCCGTAATTGAAAGAAGACAAGATAAATTAGTAATAATTGATAAGTAAAACTTAGTTTGTGAAGTTTTGTCTCTCATCGTTAGTGATCACAACCGGCGAGAACCAAGTTTTTGTTTTCTTTTTCTTTTCAATTTTCACAAAAATAAAAAGGAATAATTTATTTAAAATTTTTCAAGCATAGTGAGATTGAGCATTGAAATCAATTATATTTTTTCGATAAGACCTTTTTCATAAAATACTCTTTGATCTATTTAAATCTAGGGATTGTATGTAAAATATGATATAAGTTTATAAATTTTAAATTGATCTCTTTTGTTCTCTGATTTGTATTTTTCAAAAACTCAAAGGACATCGTGATTTCAGACTAGATAATCTTTGCTTTGTTCTTAAATTAATTTTTTTGGGACCACGGGTTTTGTCTTAAACTATCACCATACAACCCATGGATTGGATTGATCCCTTTTCCATGGGTTTTCTTAGTGTTATCTTATGTTTTCTCCTAATAATAAATAAAAAAAGTAAGTTTCTTGAAAGGTTCTTACTAACTTCCGCGGTATCAATTCACGCGAATCATCGATTGAGACATATAAGCAACACTCCTTTTATCTTTTATCTTTTTGCCATGGACCTACAAAACGAGTTTAATCATTTGTTATCCCGCGCCATTATTTTTCACTCTCGTCCAAATACAGCCTGTCAGTCGCCTAAACTGGGCGGAAGTTACAGGAGAAGCTGAATTATTTAACCCACGAATCATCGATTCAGGAGCCGGAATAAAACGAAAAATAAAATAATGAAATTGAAAAGCAAGTGACCTCGTTCCCATCTAGGGACGGTGACCACATGTCTAATTAATTTATTTGGGTCGATTATTTCGAGGGCGACCTTTACTTCGCCAGACTGCTTTAATTTTTAATACTAAATTTCACAATAAAAAAAGCAAACAAATCAGAGAGGATAATGATTCCTTCGCAAGACGTGGAGTAATACCTTGCATTCGAGTCCACTTTGGAATCTTTGAATAATATTTTGGACCAATCCCTTTGATTAGAAGACCTAGGTCCTTTAATCTATACGTCGATTTTTATTTTAATTTGTTACGTCATCGTAATCATCGTAATTTAAAAGAATTATTCACCTAGTGTGTGGGTCAAAAAATTGTTAATGTCATTGTTGCATTGTCGTAAGAAGTATTAAATTTACTAATTAAACGACCGAAAGGAATTGACTTCCAATAATTTTCTGTTTGTCCGCCTTCCCAAAGTTTCGCGGTAATTTTAGAAAAGGACAACTAAAAAGAGATAAATTGTATCACATCCACGCTAGATATTGAAATTAAATGGTTAGCTTAATTACTCATGCCCATCTCATCACAAGATCACCTATTTTAACTATCGAATAAAGACGGACGATATTGATTGTATTAGTGGTTATTCAAAATATGAATTTTGAGGGTTCATCATTTGTCCAAACTCCCCGTCTTCTATGTTAGGCTTTGTGCATTTAATAGTGCCGAGCATTGGTTTTATCGTCACTCGAAAGTTATGACTCGTCGATTTTGTAAAGTCAAATAAGATTAATTTGACCGACTTAAAATTACCTAAGTATAGAGACAGACAAATTTGCATTGATTGTATTAGTGGTTATTCAAAATATGAATTTTAAAGGTTCATTATTTGTCCAAACTCCCCATCTTCTTTGTTAGGCTTTGTGCATTTAATAGTGCCGACCATTGGTTTTACCGTCACTCAAAAGTTATGGCTTATCGATTTTGTAAAGTCAAACAAGATTAATTTGACCGAGTTAAAATTACCTAAGTATAGAGATAGACAAATTTGCAAGAAAACCATAGGCAAGTCTTGAGATGTTGTGATGAAATCACCCTTTGCGATCGTGAATCGTGTAATATTCACTTGCAAGACAATGTTTATGATCATTCGATCATTTCTTCGCCGCGCGTCGCAACATCAACAATTAAACAAGTAGAGACCATATGAACAATATTGCATATAGCATGGAGGTTCAGAACTATATTACGCCAATTGAAGTATTTATGATTTTTCAAAATTCTGAAAAACAAAAATTCGATTTTTCCCATTTTTTATAGATACCACTATTGTCAACGGATAAAGCAATGAGATATAATTGGCTTTCACAGCCGGCACTGCAACCATATAGTTCCAAAAAATTTTATTAAAAAAAGGGTTTTCTAACCAATATAATGTCTTTCCTAAAAACGATCGTGTTTTGACGAAAACTAGAGCAAATTATTATTCCCGTGAAAAGCCCTTCACACGTCAATGGGATGTTACATCAGACAAAAAAAAAAAAAAAAAAAAAAAAAGATGTGGTTGTTACATTAAAATTTGGAATATTCGTAGTCAATCTTTCACTCGTGCAAATTAGCGTCACTTCCTCTATTTGTTTACTATTTAAGAATCAATATTCAAGAAATTCGTCCAAGCGCATGCCTCGCGATAAATCTGGTCTCTAAATTGGAAATCTAGCCATATAATTTGTTTTTCATGGGAAAATAAAACGATAAATTAATAAAAAGCACAAGCATAGCGAATATTATCTGAATTTCTAGCTATAAACTAATATTAATCCATGTTTTTCTATTTAAAAACTAGTCCCTTGATTCTTCCTAATTTAAATCTTAGAAATTTTCCAAATATTGGAGCTGAGGGGTGATGGAATCTGGGGAAGGTTTCTCCAAATTTCTCAAAGGAAGCCTAATGAAAAACGCACCTGTTCGGCTGACACCCGTGCTTACGACATTTTAGGATTAATATATGGCTTGTCGAAAGTGCCCACTGTAAAATGGCAGGCGATTTATTGCGAAAGATCACTACAACGTCATTGTCAGAATATAGGGAACCCACTTTATTATCAAATTCTCCAAATCAAACTATTCATTTTCAAAGATGAATCACAGATCACATCGAGTGCAAATTACAACTCCTTTGCAATGATTTGTCAATTTTGTACAATTTTCCAATAAAAAAACTTGTCAAATCAATTTCTTTGGTTGCTTCCGGAGAAAAGTAAAAGGAATGAGCAAAAAAAAAAAAAAAAAAAATTGTTTTGTGCTTGGCTCTTCAATTTGTTATGTCACCTCGTCTATGTTGAGTTAGGCTACACCAAAAAAAAAAAAAAATGTAGTTGATGTGATATTTAATTATCGTTGGTTCTCCCATTTGACACATTGACATGGATAAACTATAGTTCGCTGTGTTAGCGATTTCCAAAATCAATTGATTGGAAGAACTCTCCCACAAAGATTTAAAATTTCATTGGCCGAATTGGAAAATTCATAACTGAATTGACAACCGTACAATATATTTTAAGCTAATTAAGTAAATTTTCCTTTCGAGGTAGGATGTAAAAGCAACTATTAAGAATTAGTTTCATAATTTAAATTTTACTTTTAAAATTCAATTGAGAAAAAAAGCATCAATGATTGATTTGCATGCGCATTACCGATCATCATTCTAACCAACTTATTTCGTTAATACTAGTCAAAGGATAGGCGATAATAATAATTATAACTATCCATACCGAATATTAAGTATTTACACAAAAAAAGATCAACTTTTGGTAATTATGGACAAGAGATAAACCCGGTTGATGAGAGCAAAGTTTGGTGACTAGTGAAAATCATTGATGAAAAAAACAATTGGCAACTTGATGGGTAGCGATATTTTCAAATATTTAAGCTATTTGAAGAGTATCGACAACTAGAGAAATTATCAGTAGCAAACATTAGTTAGCTAGAATGAAGTCATCTACATCGACATTGAAGTATAGACTGAGAAAGTCAGTCACGGTAACTACTTAGAAATGAGAAGACATAGCGACGTAAAATTGGGAACCGAAAACTCAGAGAACTGAAAACAAGTAATGTTAGTTTTCAATTTTTGTATCAGAGTCATAAAGACACATCTCTACTCCGATCAAGTCGATGGTTGTCAATGTAATCGATGATGTCATCTCCAAGCATGCAACATATTATCAATCCATACCATTCAATCAAACATAATGGCTTCCAATATGTTCGATGGCTGTCAATGTGATCAATTATGTCATTTCCAAGCATGCAACATTCAATCAATCCATACATATTCGATTGAACATAATGGCTTCCAATATGTTCCTTTAACTCTTAGTCAACTGAATGATGGAAATAATATAAATCACGTGATCCACCATTGGTAAGGATTTTACGAATGCTCGAAAATCCTATCTACCTTGAACCCAAGGGCAAAAAGGTCAACTCCATCAACCAATGCACCCTAAGCTTAAGGCGTATGAAAGGCAAGTTTATCAACTTGCATATCCTGATCAAGTGGTTCAACTCGTATAACAACAATTAGGCGCCAACAAAGGAAAGGTCAAGCTAGTATATAAAAAGCTACATTTGTATTGGGTTGACATTATGCCTTACCCAAGAGAATTCAAAACTTTTGACTTTGTTGTTTTCACTAGCAAAGATGACCAATTGACTATCAAACACATTGGTCTACTTATCGCACAATATGGAGAAGTATGAACAAATGAATTCCTTTATACTTAATGTACAAATTTATCTCTTAATTCAATCCACACTTGAGTCGAGATGGAAAGACAATGTAATTTTTTAATTTTATAGAATGCTACATGAGGTTTCAATTGCTGATTTAGCTAGAATCTATCAATATGATAATGAGTTAGTCGATTAGTTTTCTAGTCAATTCAAGAGTGCTAGGAATAAATGTCTTACTTCACTCTTAGAGAAGGAATTCACAAGTTTTCCTTTCCATAAATAAAACTTCAATCTTAGGGAAATATTCAAAGGCCGAAGTTTTGCTGATTTATTCCAATTTGCAACAAGAGCATCTAAGTATGAGCAACTATTCAAGGATAGAGTTAGTGGGTCACATGAACACCTTACAAAAACATGCCTTTCGTGGAAAAAAAAAAAAATTGCAAGCCATATGATGAATTTGACCAAGATAAAATTTGGCAAGGAAAAATCAAATTTGTCGATGACAAGGGGGCACATGATGACTATTAGTTATTTAACTTATAAGAATTGAATTAATCGAATAATCAATGAATGATTCAATTCTTTTAAAATGAGGCATTTATTTACACAAAAAATGAAACTTTTGGTTATTATGGACAAGTAATAGATTTAGTCAATGAGAGTAGAGTTTGATAGATAGCAAAAGTCATCGATGAAAATAATAGTTAACAAGTTAATTGTTGGCGAAATTTGCAGAAATTTAAGCTCTTTTGGATGAGTGTCGACAACTTGAAGAGTATCGATAATGAGGAAGTTATCAACATTAAATGTCACTTATTGGGATGAGGAAGTTATTCATGTGAATTTAGCAATCACCTGGATATATGAGAAGTCATGGTGATGTGAAGACATAGAACCAAATGCTCTTAATATGTGAAAGCATGGCTAAAACTGTGCTTATAGTTAGTTGTGCTGTGAAGGCTATAAATTCTAGCGTTTTTATACTGTAGAAGCCCCCGCAACAAACAAACGAAACATATTATCTTTCAATTACCTTTTAATTATTGTATTATAATATAGTTGTAGTTTTCAAATTTACTGTTGTCTATTAAATCTCGCCATGTATCTTTGCTATTGTTTTCGGGTGCTTAGTCGTCCATTAAATTTCAACATTATATCTTTATCTTGTTTAATGTTGATTAAATACTATAAAAGCATATCTTGATGTACCTGTAATATTTCTATCTGGAGTCACCGTAAAACCTATCACCTTTAATAAAGATAGAAGAATAACTTTTGGTGAAAAATATTTTCTCGCCGAGGCGAATTCTAGCGAAAACATTGATTATACATTAAGAAATTAAGAAAGAGGAAAGCACGGTCGAGATTACATACGTCAATTGAAGCCTTGCTTTGCGCTGTCCCAAGATTTGACAAATTCCAGTGCCCTCGTCTTATTCTATTTTTTTTCAACTCTATCGAGCAAATTAACATGTAATATCCAACGTCAATGCATTTTAATTGCAAAGACATATTATTTTAAACTGGTTATTACCCTTAATATGACGTGGCATTTCAAAGTTGACTTGACTTAAAGGCCGACTCAAGTTGAGCAAGTTCAAATGGAAGGGCCCGATGGTAGAGTTTTGGTTCGATACGGGCCTAAGAAGCATTACCAAGCCCACTTCTGCTCAACATGTTGACTCCTTCCCCCCACCCCTCAAAAAAAAAAAAAAAAAAAAAAAAAACAAAAACAAAAACAAAAGAAGAAGAAGAAGGTGAAAGGTCATTTTGCAATGGAAGTGTTGCTATCATCGAGGACCAAGTGGAAAGTGCCGACTTGGCAAAGGTGGAGATGTCGGCGGGGAAGCTCCAGTTGGGGAATATGACCTTGAACTGCCACGAGACAGTGATCCTTGCACAATGATAGGAATTGATGGTGATCAGTTATCGCGATGATGGTTATTTTGCAATAACAAGTGTTGCTATTATTGAATAAGGTGAGGCAATACAAATCTTGATTATTTAGAATTCCGATATGTCCGAATTAAGTTCCATCCCATTGGCGAGATTTTCTTGTACCGACATTATTTGGACATATTCGGATGTTATGTCACCAAAATATCGAATGAGACGAGAGGTATCCCACCAACCTAACTATAGGTTATACCATAGATAGACTAGGCCACATGTTCGGTATTGGTAATACTCGTCTCGTCAACTAAGAAAGCTATTGATGGCGTTTCCTCCTCCGTTATACTTTCCTGCCATCGTTTGCGATCACTTGCTAAAGCCTAAACCGGAAAGGGATCTTCAACTTTATGATTACCCCCCCTAGAATCCTCCAAAATCGCCGAAGCACGATATCAAATAATTTTTCCTAGCTCCTTGAGTAATAACACATCAGCAAAAATCATTTTCATCCCAATTAACACAACTAGCAACGACCCACATTGTATCAACGCCTATGCGCCACGTCATCCACTGATGTTACCAAACCCATTTCGTCTTCCTATGTCCGCCCAATTTAAACTGCCCAATTTAAATACGCATCTCAGAGCCCAATTAAAATACGCAGACGAGCCCAATTAAAATACGTATTTCGAAAGCTTCCGACCCTGGCCACGTCTCGCACGAGGTCGATTAATTTACCAACTCATGCTTATCCACGATCCCTCGTCCTTAAGATTTCATTATATTTCCCGCACCTACTATTTCCCAATTGTTGAAACGCAGAATTTCGCAAGGGACCGCAATTGAAGAAAAAAACTAAAAAAGGGGGAAAAATCGGAATTTTCAAGCGCCTCCAGTTCTCTTTAAACAACTAAATTGCTCATCATTTCGGCCAATTTCGGATTTTTTTTAATACCTTCGACCCTCGGCGGAGCGGGACCGGACAGATAATCCTTCGTATTTTCCGCCAACCACCGCCAATAATTGTCGGAACGAAAGGGTTCAGCTGAGGACTTAGCGTTAATCGAAAGAGTAAATGACAAGGAATTTACTAGAGTATCATGGAATTTACAGGCACCACCGTACCAACACGTCTCCATCGACCTGACCCCACCCCGACCCTACCCCACCAACCGGGCGCCGGCCGACGACCACCGCCCGCCACTACAGCGGACCGCCGCCGCAGCCGCCGGAGCCACCGTCACCCCCCAACGACAACCGAATCCCCAAATTCCAAATCACACAGATGCAATTCAAGTTTTAAAAACTTGGAAGACAAATATAATTCGATGAAAAGAAGGTTGCTCCCAATCATATCTTGTCCAGCTTCTCGGCCTTCACGATCGGGTTGGCCCTGGAGATCTGCTCCCGCCCCAGGCCCTTGTAATCGAACCCGCAGTCGTGCTGCTCCGGGTACCGGTGCGACCCGCAGAAGGTCATCCCGCACCTGCACTTGAAACCCGTCAGCCCCACGCGCCTCCTGCACGACGAGCACCGGTTCGACACCGCCGGCATCGGCGCCTCCGCCGCCGCCGCCGCCACGGCCCCATCCGGCTTCGCCTCAAGGGCCACGGCCACGGCCACGGCCGCGACCGGCGGCTCGACGATCGAGGAGGAGGAGGAGGAGGGAGGAGGACGGCGACGAGGAGGAGGAGGAGAGGGTCTGGCTGAAAGCGAGCTTGGCGTTGGAGGACTGCTGCTCCTTCAGCTGCAGGTCGCGGTAGCACTTGGAGCAGAGGTCCTGCGTCGCGGGGCTGCCGAAGAAGCCGCAGTTGTTTGCGCAGAGGCGCGGGGCCTGGCACCGGTGCTCTTCCGCCATCTTTCTTGTCCGACCTGCCAAACCACATAAACACAACACCGAATCAAGAGCGATTTTCAAGACCCGATCCCGAAAACCCACGAACGATCGAAACAACCCACCAAACAGATCCAGATCTACCGATCTAAGGGGCTTCTCCTTTTCCTCCAAAAACAGCAAAACCGAAATCACCTCAAACGACGGAGAGACGCTTACCTTTCTTTCGGGGCTGATCCGGGGGTTCTGGTTTTGCGAGGGATGAATCGAGGAGAGGAGGGCAAATATAGATCGAGAGGGTTTGGGTTCGAGAGAGACGAAAGATGGAATCTTTAGAGAGGTGCGATGGATGGGATGGGAAGGGAAGGGAAGATTGGAATTGAAGAGAGAGAGAAAACCGGCGGGGAGAGAGATGGGCTAAAAAGCAAGGCAAAGCACCTCCACACAAAGGCGGTTTTCGGGATACCTGGTCCCTCGCGGTGAAGATTCCAGACACCTTCCCTCTCTCTCTCTCTCTCTCTTATCTTTTTAATTTCCTTTCCTTCTTTTTCTCTTTTTTATTTTTCTTTCCTCTTTTTTCGTGATTTATTTCCGTTTCTCTCTCTCTCTCTCTCTTTCCTTTTGGGGTTCGTCCTGATTATTATTATTTTAACTTCCCCCTACCAAACGAAAAGAAAAAATGTGTAATTTCCGCGTCTCTCTCTCTTATGCTTATGCTTATCTACGCGCTTACGACGTCATCGCCGCGCGGTGGGGTGGTGGGGCAGCCCGTCGTTACGGCGTCGTTGGGCGGGGCGTCTTCTCGAAGCCGTTCCAGCCACGCGGACGCCACTGCCGACGAATCAAATCAAGTGGCCGTGGAATGTAACGTGATGGTTTGAACAAATTCATCATTTGAAGAAAGGTTTTTTTTTTTTTTTTAACAAAAAAGGGAGAAAAGGGTTTTTTGAAAATGCATTTTCGAGGGTTATATCGTGACAGCATGGCGACTATTAATATTAAGTGGCCGTGAATATAACCTTTGATCGTAAAATCTTTTTGAATTTACACGTGATGTTTATCGCAAAAGTTAAGATAGATGAACTTAATTATGGATGCGAAAGATATAAGCTTATTAGTTTCCTGATTTGAAATGGAGAATCAATATCATCATCCTTGGTGTTGATAAATCTGGGTATCGACAAATTGGAATTAAGAATCAAATTAGTTGGCGCTAAACTTTATCAAGTCCCAATTGAAAAACCGACTTGCTTCTTATTTGTTTTGGCAAATATTAAAAGGTCAAAATAAGTATTGTTCAACTATAAAACATATTTTTGTTTAAGTGACTATGTAGTTATTTCTCCATGTCAAATATTAAAGGCAAGTTACAAATGTTAATGAATTTGAATTTAAAAAAAAAATTGAAAAATTCAACTCCGAACTAGTTCCACGCAAGAATTGAACCAAATGAAAAAGGCCTAGAAAAAATAATCAAATAGTAGATGGTTCTCCCAAGAACAACCCTAATGCGAACTCAGTTGGCTTGTTATGACCAACTTTCAACTAAAACGGAGTTTGATGCTCCCACCTAGCATTAATAGATTTAATTTCATGGCGCATATCTTCTAAATTTTATTTTTAACTCGAGCCACCTTTAACCCTTTATAACATACAAACATCGACTCAAAATGCAATCCCCCTCCAGTCAATTATATAAGTTCTCTTTTCTTTTTACTTTTCTCATCAATTTTTTTTAAAGATTTTTTAAAAGATTTTATTAGCACTACTTCTAAAGTTAATTATATATATTCTATTTTTCTTTTTGGTGCCTATACTTTTCTGATATATTTTCTCTATAACACGCATTGCCACATGGTCTGGTCCCTAAGTATAATTTCCCAGAAGTCAACGTCGTGGGACGCATTCACAAACAATTTCAAAATACGTGGGGGGGGCAAATTGCAAAAAATCGGGCCATCACGGGTAATTCGGCAAACTCTCACGACTTAGGTCGGTGAAAAGTGAATCGCCCCTCTTCTTGATTCCATCCATTTACGAGAACGGAGAACCTATTCGAAATTCGAAATTGAAATAGTATTTTATATTTTCGTTAAAAAAAAGTATTTTATATTTTCTCAAAAAAATAAAAATAATAATAATACAAAGGCTCTCCTCGTTCAAGAAGAAAGTCTCTTTCGTCCGCCGGTTCCGTCAAGCAACCCGATTCACGAGCGGGCCAAGCAACCGGATTCCGATTCCCTCCGGCTTTCCTCCGATCGCCGCTCCCTGTCCGTCGCTCCTGCGATCTCGGGATCTCTCCATGCGCGGCTCGCCGGAAGCGTGCGCGATCGAGCCATGTACAGCAACTTCAAGGAGCAGGCGATCGAGTACGCGAGGCAGGCGGTCCAGGAGGACACCGCCGGGAACTACGCCAAGGCGTTCGCGCTCTACATGAACGCGCTGGAGTACTTCAAGACGCACCTGAAGTACGAGAAGAACCCCAAGATCCGCGAGGCCATCACCCAGAAGTTCACCGAGTACCTCCGCCGCGCCGAGGAGATCCGCGCCGTCCTCGAAGGCGGCGGCGGCGGCGGCGGCTCCTCCTCCGGCGGGGACCCCGCGGCGGCTTCTCGGCCCAATGCGAGGCCCAAGGACGGCGGCGAGGGCGGGGACGACGCGGAGAAGGAGAAGCTCCGAGCTGGTCTGAACTCCGCGATCGTGAGGGAGAAGCCGAATGTGAAGTGGGGGGACGTCGCGGGGCTCGAGGGCGCCAAGCAGGCGCTTCAGGAAGCTGTCATTTTGCCCGTCAAATTCCCCCAGTTCTTCACCGGTAAGTTGGAATTCGTTGATCTCGGATTTTTCCTCGTCTGGTTGGATCGTTTAGTTGCTCTTGAGCCGGCTCTAAAAGTGCATTCTTTCCTTGATTCTAACAGATTGTGATGCTAAACACGCATTTTTCTTCGTTTCGTCGATTGATGATCTTATTGCTGAAGGACTGCTCTAGAGCATGCTTCAGAATTTAGTGCCTGACCCCCTTTGGGAAGTTCTGTCTTATCCATCTTAAATTGAAGCTTGCATGTTTGAAGTGGCCTATCCATTTCACGGTGTATGTTGCGAGGAATGGTATTGTTGTGAAATGAAACAGGGTCTGCACGTTGCTGTTTTGCGAAAGTCAAACCGAGTGGCCAAGGCACCAACTAAGTATGTTCAAAATGGCTATTTCTATCCTTGATATTTGATCGAGAAGCGCACTCTTGTTCTGGCTGCCGTGCATTGCTTTTTGATGTTTCTGGCTTCAGCAGCATCTGCTCTGATTGTGAATGTTATTAAAAAAAAAACAAAAGCAAATGGTAGTCCCCTCTCTTCTTACAGGGGCTTTTTCAGACTCTTGTTGGGAAACCAAGTTGCATCATGCTGCTTCGTGAAGGCTGACGTTGTTAGCTATCGTTTATGGAAATGTCTAGGCATGGAGCCCTCTTGTTATTATAGCCGCCTCGTGAGTCACTGCATGAACTCTATGGATGCAGTCTTGCTATCTATTCCAGAAGAAAAAAGAGATAAAAAGTGAGAAAGTGGCGTTTGCTTCATTGCTGGACTTTAGTGGTCATGGAGTTGGTCTCTTAAAGGCTTTAAGTAGATCTTAGCGTGACCAGATAGCATAAATTTGTATTTTTGGTGATGAAGGCACAGAATCTTTTTGTTGTTCAGTACTTCAACTGAAGGAAGGTGTTTGCCTCGTCTTTAGATAAGTCCAATTTACCAGTTTCATTAATCTGAAAAAACATTGCCAGCCTCATTTTTAGTTTGCTTGCTCTTCTGATATGATGTAATATAATCAGCCTTTTCTTTTTATGAGAATTTTTTCATCCTTATTACTATCACAGTTTCAGAAATTTTTACCTAACAAGATCCTCTCTCTGAAGATGTTTGTGAAGTGCATTATCTTCTTGACATTGTATAATTTCACGGCACGTCACAAATCATTGAGTGGGGTATCTATGCATTACTGGTGGTAATTGTTATTGTATTATTCAACTGTCATTTCAGGGAAGAGGCGGCCCTGGAGGGCATTTCTTTTGTATGGTCCACCAGGAACAGGGAAGTCATATTTGGCAAAAGCTGTGGCAACAGAAGCAGACTCTACCTTTTTCAGGTAGCCATCATCAGGCAATTTTACAATTTCACCTTTCCAAAAGGGACCATTTACTATACTTTTGGGGGATTTTTGGTTGAAATCAAAATTTTGTTAAGGTACAATGTAATTTTGCGTACAATCCTCCAGATATCGACATTTTGGATTCTGCGCTTGTTCTACAAAGTGGGACCTATGCAAATCTATTAGGCATACATTTATATCCGTATGATGTTTGATAGGACAACACCATGGTAAGTCCGAAATGATACAAGGTTTTGGCCGGTAAAAGTGTGGGTCTATCTTTCATTTTACTGGAGCTGTTGATACTGGAGTATGTATTAGAGAGGGGCATATGACGTCTATACTCTTGTATAAGTACATTGTCATGCAGTGTGACATAGTGCAGATTTCAAGTTTATCATGTTTTTTGCAAATTTTCTTTTGCCATTTTAGTTGCAAGTAATTAGTCAGAAAGGCTCACATTTCCCTTATGCAATCAGGTCAAGTGATAAATTAATGTTGGAACTTGCAACACTTATTGCGACATGAATGGGCATATGCTTTGTCATTGCATTCGGAATTTGCGGAAGAAATTGAGAGACACCTACATCAGTATTTTGTTCCCCATGTCTTATCTATTTGTTTATCTTGTCGAATTTTCCTTCACTTTTGAAATCCTATTAATCCTCCTTACTTCTAGAATAGCTCAGATTGTTTTCCTTCCTTGGGGGGATGGTAAAGTTAAACTTATGCAGAGTTGGATTTGTTCTCCTCACTTTGCATGTTAGATATTTCATTATCCCTTGTGAATCTCATGGACCCCTTCCATTAACTCCACTTCCTGAAAAACATCTTTCCTGTGGTCCTTCCTCACAGAGTTCTCTGGCAAGTGCCTGTAGATTTGCGCTTTATTTTAGTTGCAAGCACAGATGATTCCATTTTATTCTGCTAATTTGAAAAGAGATTGTGAAATGTGCTTCTTTCCAATTAGGAATCTGTTTGAGCTGCACTTGTAGCTTCTCTAATCACCATCGCAAGATATACTACAGAAAAATTTTTCATACTAAGCCCACTTTTTCCAGTGCGTATTTGCATTTAAATAAGATCAATTAATGTCTGGTGATTTTGGATGCATTTGCGTACACGTTGAGTCTCAAATCTCTGCATCACCGATGGAAATTCTGCAGTTTAGGTCATATTTATTAGTCTAATGCCAAGATTGTGTCATTTATGACCTGACTTTTTGGTGGCTAGTGTTTCTTCTTCAGATCTGGTATCAAAGTGGATGGGTGAAAGTGAGAAGTTAGTTTCCAATCTTTTTCAGATGGCTCGTGAGAGTGCTCCTTCAATTATCTTCATTGATGAAATAGACTCTCTAGGTGGCCAACGTGGAGAAGGAAATGAGAGTGAAGCTTCTAGACGTATTAAAACAGAAATTCTCGTCCAAATGCAGGTTAGCAGAGATTTCTGTTGCCACATGGTTTCTCTTTTATATTGTATTGATGCCCATATTTGTTAATAGATCTTCGTAATGCCTCCTCTGTTGCTTGTATAATAGAACATTGGTGAGCTGAATGGTTACATGATGCGGCGATTGTTGATAATTTGAGAAATTGTTTTTCTTATACTGATGATGGGGGAGAAATCTCCAGAACTGGTCACAGAATGAATTAGATCCTCTGCTGGTCTGAGAATCGAAATGGTTTTATTATATGAATCGCTTTCTTTCAGGGTGTTGGAAACAATGATGATAAAGTTCTTGTCCTTGCAGCAACAAATACTCCTTATTCTCTTGATCAGGTAAATGGATGTAGGATAAGATGTTTTGGTGGTTTTACTGGGTGGCCCATCACATGATTTTTTCTCATGATTATTGACAAACTACAGGCAATCCGCCGGCGCTTTGACAAGCGTATATATATTCCCCTACCAGATCTTAAGGCTCGGCAGCACATGTTTAAGGTATTAAAGTTCTTCTGTAAGTGCATTGTTTCGAAAGTATACTGCAAACTAAGTATAGTTTATTCATGTCTTTCCTATGGCTTTGTAAATGTGAATAGGTGCACTTAGGAGATACTCCTCACAATTTAGCAGAAAATGATTTTGAGAGCTTGGCTTCGAGGACAGAGGGATTTTCTGGTTCAGATATATCTGTTTGTGTAAGCACAACATATAAGAGCTTTCCTCCCTTATTCAAATTATCAGCTTCTCTCTCGGCCAACTCCATCTATTTTCACGATGACAGGTCAAGGATGTCCTCTTTGAGCCTGTTCGGAAAACTCAGGATGCCATGTTTTTCATGAAGACTTCTAATAGTATGTGGATGCCATGTGGACCAAAGCAACAAGGTGCTGTTCAAATCACCATGCAGGACCTGGCGGCCGATGGGCAAGCTGCTAAGGTATTAGTGAAACCTTTCCCGGTATGGGGATATTCATTTTGAAAAATGAGAGAGTAGAGATTTTAGTTGATGCTTGGAGCAATGGACAGAACTTTTGGTGATCAAGTGATGCTTGATATGAGATCCTCCATGCTTTATATATACTAAAATATGCCACATCGGCACTGTTGATCTGTTGTGACTGGTGACTCAAGGCAGAAGTTCACTCAATCGCAAGTTTCTTAGTGTAGCAAAATGTATAAGATTATAGTCGTTGGAGAGACATATAGCCTATCATGTGAACGTGCTTATCTCAAAAACATTAGAAGTGAGTGCATGCAATCTGACTATTAAGTTGTTTTTTCGTTCATCAACTGATGCAGATTATTCCACCGCCAATCTCGAGAACAGATTTCGATAAGGTGCTTGCAAGACAGAGACCAACTGTGAGCAAAGCTGACCTTGAGGTTCATGAGAGATTCACAAAGGAGTTTGGGGAAGAAGGTTGATCGGGTTTTGATTGATTTTATACTGAAAGCGAGCTTGATCACCTGGATTTGTATGTAATTGATACCCATCAATCCGCGAACCATTCCATTGCTCTTCCCATTTTCTGTATTCACAACTGCCAAGTTTACTTTTTGCAAATTGCTTTCATTAACTTGCAGAAAGAAGTAATTTGAAAAGGTTGTTTCGGAAGTACACACAAGACTGTTTTTTGACCCCCCTCCCCCTCCCCTCCCCCCAAAAGAAAAAACAAAAGACTGTTTGAATTACATGCCGCAAAGTCCATCTTTGTCTAGTATATATCTGCTCCAGCTGAGAGAAAAAAGCGAGGTTTGACTTAGGTTTGGTCATCAGGCATTTTGAAGCTGCCAACTTGAAGAGCTTTCTCTGCATGCTTGGCTCCTTCCTGCTGCTCTTAGATAGACCAGGGAACCTTCTGCATGTCTCAACAACGATTAGATTACAGTAATAAAACGTAAAAGTAGAAAGTAAACTTATAGGAGCAGAAATAAATTAAGCGTAAATCGTATTCCAGGTTTTTATATTGCAGACGGTGTGAACTTTGATTGACACGCATGGCCATGGATATGCCTTGTGTATTCTAAAGCAGTTTGCGTAAACAAAAAAATTACAGAGCCTCTTATATACCATACCCCTCCTCGAATGCGCTTTTAGAGTGTCTGGTGGAGCACCTTTCAACTGGTTCTTCGAAATTTACAATTTCGCTAAGAGGATCCTTCTCAATCTCAGTTCTGGGGTGTCAGTCTTCGCTATTTGGATTCCACTCGAATGCAACGAGTATGCAGTTGTACTTGATTGTGATTGGATTTGACAATCTCAAACTCGACTTCGACAAAGTCTGACCAAGAATTTTGCTTACCGTTCAACAAAATCCGGTACTGACTTTGATAGTAACCGGATATGTGGAAGCAAGCCTTGTTTGTGTCAACAAGCTATGCAGTCCAGGAGAAGATCTTTCTTGTTGGAAAGAAGAGCGACCTAACACGATAAGGAAGCAAGCATGAACAGGTAAGTCACCGGTAGTAATCAGAGAGGAGTCACCAGTCGTGTAGATCACCAATCACCACACGCGGAAGGGTGGTGGATATCCAAATTTCAGATGATTGACCTGCCGACTGAACTGAATAACCCTCACATGCCCAAGTAAATGTAATTCTTCAATATGTTTATCCTTCCAGTCGAATAACCACAAAATTACTGCTCAAGTTTTCTTTTCTCGATTGAGACATCGAGCAGTCAATCTACGCATGTCTTCAAGATGTGGAAAGTAAATGAGCCCCAGCTTAACATGGAAGGTCTTGTATCACTTTTCAATGAATCTCTAAAGTATTACCAGTAATCACCGCAAGAGCACGAACCGCTGTTAAAGTGATGGAATCGGTTTGAATCCCTGACAATAATCTCTCTCCTTTCAATTACGGACACCAACTTTATGACATTATGGCAGTCCCCACACACTCTAAGATTCTTCGAAATCTGGATGGGAGTTTCTGGAGATGTAGCAATTAATCCAAAAGCAAGAGCCAGCCTCTCACTGTGTTGTGACAAGATTGCTTCTTTATGTTCCTCTTCAACATCATGAAGAACGTAATTTGTATCAGGCTGATAGCCATAATCCCTAAGACGAACACCCAATTCTTCAAGTTTCGCATAAATTCTATTCTGCAATGGATGCGAAACATCGCCAGCCAAGAAAAAGTGGGTCTTGTTCTTCACCTCAATCCAGCTATACCCAGCTTCCTTCCTTACATTCCTTTCATCCATCATTTTCCTTACTTCAGCTCTCTCTTTCCATTTGCCTGCAGCTGCATAAATATTGGAGAGCAAGACATATGCAGAAGAGTGATCAGGCTGAAGGGAGATGAGCTTCTCAGCTGCCAATTTACCTAGCTCCAAATTCCGTTGAACATGACAACCAGCTAAGATAGACCGCCAAACAGGGGCACTAGGTGGGAATGGCATTCCATTAATGGTATCCATGGCTTTCTCTAGCATTCCTGCTCGACTGTACAAGTCAACCATGCAAGAATAGTGCTCCATTGTCGGACTGATTTGGTGATCATTAACCATCATATCATAGTATCTTTCACCTTCCTTCACAAAACCGCCATGAGTACAGGCAGAAATCACGCCAATGAATGTGATGCCATCCATTGTCATCTTCTGCTTTTGCATTTCGTCGAATACCTCTAGAGCCTTCTTTGCATGACCATGCTGTGCATATCCAGATATCATGGAATTCCAGGATACTAAGTCCCTCTCCCTTTGTCTATGAAACACTTTGTTTGCGCTCTCTATATTTCCTCTCTTCGCATACATTGTGAGAAGAGCACTACTTACACATATAGCGTCAATGTACCCTGATTTGATTGAGCATGCATGTAACTGCTTCCCCTGTTCCACTGCTGCTGAAGGAGCTGCACAAGCATTAATTGCACTTGAATATGTAAACTCGTTTGGTCTGACCCCTTCTTTGCACAACTGAAGAAAAACTTTTACAGCATTTTCTGTGTCCCCTGATAGTGCATAACCAGCCAACATTGCCGACCAAGAAACAACATCCTTCTCTCGAACTGATTTAAAAACTTTTGCAGCATCATCAGTGGACCCTATCTTAACATAAGCATCTAAAAGTGCAGTTCCTACAGTAGACAACGACTGGCAATTGGTTTTAATGACTTGTGCGTGAACTTCATAAGGAGAAATTAGGGGCTGGGCTCCAAGGATCAGGGAATAAGTAAAGTCGTTAGGCTTTACTCCTTCTCTTCTCATTTGACAAAATAAATCAACCGCTTGTGCAGCTTGACCGTTTTGCAAATACCCAGTAATGATGGCTGTCCACGAGACCACATCTTGATATCTAGACACTGATGAAAAGCTCTTGAAGGCATCATCCATTTCACAGCACTTACTATAGGCACCAATGAGCGCCTTCCTAACTTTATCATCGAATTCAAGCCCCATCTTCGCTACCTGGCAATGAAGCTGTCTTGCAAAGCTAAGTTCTCGGACATTAGCACATAACTTGATGACATTCGCAAAAGTCAATTGGCTGAGGCTAACTTCAGCATTTCTCATTGAATGAAACATTACAAGAGCTTCTATATCATGTCCATTGGCAACATAGCCAGATATCATGCTATTCCATGTAACTGCATCCTTATTCTCCATTGCATTGAAAACAGATCTAGCATCTCTAATTTTCCCAACCTTTGAGTACATATTGATCAAAGAGTTTCCCGCATACGTAGCTGATGCAAAACCGTCCTTGATTACCATAGCATGTAACTGGATCCCCTTTTCAGCTAAACCATCATCCCCTAAAGCTCCAAGAACGGCTGTGTAGGTAAATGCATTCGGTTTTATACCTTCTACTTGCATTCTACGAAACAATTCCACTGCCTCTCCATTCAAATTATTTCGCGTATAACCAGACAACAACGAAGTCCAGGACACAACGTTTCTGTCTGACATCTCATCAAACGCTCTCCTTCCATCCTCGACACTTTCAGTTTTCATGTACATATCAACGAGAGAAGACCCAACGCTGACATCCTCCAAAAAACCCAATTTTACACATCGACAGTGCACCTGTCTGCCCGTGTTTTGATCAAACGAGTTCGCACAGACATTGATCACGCACGACAGAGCGGATCCATCGATAGGTAAACCCCACCTGTGGACACTCGTGAAGAGATCTAGAGGACCTTGGTTTCGACAGTAGCGAGAATACTCGGAAAGCGAGGGACTGTACCCTGTCTGCGCTCGTTGGCGACTTCTGTCGAACAGATGGTACACGTCGGGAGAAACCAAAGTTTTGGCGCGCCGCGGAGTTGAAGAAGCTTGACCAGCGGAATCGGACTGAGCAAGTACGGCACGATGATGCAAATTCCGTGATGGGTTTTCCAAGAACCGCGTTCTTTGAGAATTTCCTAGCGTCCTTATGGACGAACTCCCAGTCATGCTCCTGAGGACGCCAGTATACAACCAGGGTCACCGAAGGACTGAGAAAGCTCGCATTTTGCCGAGCAACAGAGGAGCGAAACGGCCAGAGGATCTCTCTGGAGCGTCACCAGCGCACAGAGGACGACGTGATTCTCCTACGTCTCGCATGCAAGACAAGGTGCATGAAAAATGCCGGACCGAGGCTCTGTTTCGGGGATTCGCACTCACGTAGATTTTGTCTGAAGGATTTATGTGGCGGGCGCACTGCCGATTTTTTTTTTTCGATTCTATTCCACTCTTATCCTATCATTTCTCATACTTTTTGCTTTATTGATTCAATAGCTTAGAAATTTATGGATATATATATATATATATATATATATATATATATTTTCGATATGCCTCAAACTTATATCACTTTGAGTTCTAAATTCTTTTCATGCATTTTTTCGATCGGCCTATAAAAAAAAAAGTTTCTAAAAAACTTTTTCACCATCTTCCATATTATCCTTCCCTTGGCTCTGTTGGTTATTAATGAATGGAAATTTTCAAATGCCTTTTTTGTTATTTTTTTCCATATAGATATGATAAGCTGATAAAATTCGTCGGAATTCAAATCAACATGAAATAACATTAAATAAAAGGGGTGAGGTTGCCGCCCCTCTTATTGCTAGTAGAAGGATTGGCTGGGGATCCTCATAGTGATCGCAGTGGGGGTCGGCAGCCCATGCCGACTCCAGGCAAGGGCACTCGATAGTGATGGCATGACGAAGCTCGCCGATAATGGGTGAAGGTCGATTGAGTCTAGCGCCATGTGTCATTGTCACCACTGAGTGAAGGCCCTTGCCCTTCCAGAGGTATGGGCCAAAGCGGTAGGCACTCATCAGGTTGATGAGGGCTACCCACCGTTTGATAACCCTCGCCAGCAACAAAGGTGGGGCCGTTTTCTTGCCGCCCCTCCCTTCTAATCCTTGCCATTGTACGATCTCTCCATTTTTTTGAATTTTTCAGTCTTTTCTATTATCTTTTTTAGTTTTTTTTTTAATATGGCGCCACAACGGTGACGCTTATACGAAAAAAAATGAAAGAGGAATTAACAAAAAATGCCACAAGTATTTTTTTTGTGTAAAATTGAATTGTTGAAGACGACAATAAGATTTAGGATTCAAACATAAAATTGAAAATTCGAAGATTAGGGTATTGGAATATGAATTAGCACAAGTTTTGGGAATCATGCTATAATTGTCACACTAATTTGTTTTTTTCTAAAAGTTCGTAATGATTAGCCACTTTGTTTAACAGGAAAGTTATCAGTTAGGGCAAATCATTGTAAGAGATTCCAATTAGATCTTCAAGCTCTCTTTTTTTCTAAATTCGACCTTTGAATTCTCAACTTCTTTCTTTGTCGGTTACTTCAATTAGAATACTAGAGGATTTCACGTTAGCTCCGATCGGAGTCATCGGACCGTTGACTAACACGGCATTAAAGAAAATGCAAGCTAGGGAGGGGCCATTGGTCCATTAGCAGCCATCAACAACTCATCCTGAGCTCGGCGACCATCCACCGACCCACTTCAAGCTCAAGCAAAGCCGACTACACATTTTCGTGTTTCATACGAGTGCTTACACATATAGGTGATTGCCGGAGCCAATCAAATTATCGGATTCGGACCTTGAGATAGGATAGAAAATATTGCCTAAGCCCCTCCATCATAAAAAGATTATACAATAACTATGCAGGCCAAGTGGGCCCGATTAATGTTAAATTGGGTTGGACTTTATATTTATAGATCCTTGTCCGGATCTACTAATAAAGTGCCTTATAAGGTTATAGCACGAATATGGGTTGTGCAAACTTCTACCCTCAAACTCATAATCAAATCTAATGATGATTTCTTATTGCTCTTTATTGAGATAGGGAAAGAAATGGATCGAAATTGTTTTCCATTCTCCCACGCAATCTCAAATACCCAATCTCGTACTAGCAACCACGAGTACGATAAAGTGAAAAAAAGAATAATTATAATCGAAAAGGCCATAATGTCAAGATCGGAAAGAACCATTTCCGATACCTTGAATAATCAATTGAATTTTAAATTACTTTCCATACAGAGTTGGAACCTCGCCTTTTTTCTTTGATAATGGGGGGAATTCAATCGATGGACCCGGGTTAAAAGCAAGCATGCAGCACTTTACCTTAGCTCTTAGCTTTTCCCATTTTTATCTTATCATTACTATTTCAATTTTTATTTCTCTCACTTTAATACTGACAAAAAGAAAAAGGAATAAAAAAAAAAAACAGAGGCAAAATGTTCCCTTCACTTTCTATCGTAGCTAAAAAGCAGAAACAGGGACCCCAATTTTTCTACGCACCGATAGGGTAAATTTAAGAAAAAAAAGAAAAAAAAAAGAGAGAAAAGAAAAGAAGAAAACCTAGGTGCGCATTTCATGTACGAGTACGTTCCGGGGTGCGACGGATTGATTTCTCTGGTAAGAGCCTAGCCCTTATTCTTCTTCTTCTTCTTCAGTAGTCCTCCTCCTCCTTCTTCTTCCGTCGCCCTGATTTCGTCGTTCTTGGGTGAATTTGCTCGCCCATGGTGACTGTAATTGACCAGGAGCTTTCAAATTCAAACCGTCTCGCGAAAAGTTGCGCTCGCACGCGCACGCACACTCCGAAAAGCGAAAGCTACTCAAAACGGGGAACAACGCAAGGTACTGTGCCTCCCCCCCCATTCCCGTCCCTCGCCGTCTCTTTCAATCTTCTTGCTCCTGCCCCGTCCGTCGTCGCAAAATTTGGGCCGCGTCTGACGCTGAAGCCGGCCTTCTTGTTTCCCTCATTGGGGTTCTCTCCTTGACTAGTGTCCCGAGTCTACGACCCGGCGGGTTCCCGGTAGTTTGACCGTCGCCGAGGGGGTCAAAGCTTTCGTCTTTCTTCTTCTTTTTCGACCCTGGAGATGACCCATCTAGGGTTTGGCGTTTGATTCATTCCTTGACCTGGGGTTCTCTAGGATGGTCTTCATGGTTGGTTAATTTCGGGGTTTTCCTGGGTCGTTCGAGTACGCCTGGAATTTGCTCTTTTTAGGAGTGACTTCTTCATTTGTTTTCTCGGTTCCGGATTGCCAATTCCAGTAGTTTTTGCGGGTTCGAGGGAAGAGTGAGGTAGTCTGTGGTTTTGTGTTGGTTAAGGAGCGAGCTGAATGGGTGTTCCTAGCAAGGCTCAAAATGAAATGTGTCTGTTTTTCCAGAGACCATCAATGAGTGTGCTTTAGGGGCGGCTACTCAACATTAGCGGGGCGAGAGGGAGCAGAGATGATTGCAGAGAAGCCGGCCTGGGTGAGGCATGAGGGAATGCAGATATTCTCAATCGATGTCCAGCCTGGTGGGCTCAGGTTTGCTACTGGAGGTGGCGATCACAAGGTAATGCGATCTTGTCTTGGTTCACTTTTTTTGCTCTGGTTGAGAATGCAAAGGAAAAAAAAAAGAAAAAGAAAAGAAATTTAAGGTATTTGTACCAAGTCTCGGGTATTTCTCACCTTCCAGCTTATGGTTTGCTCGAATTCCAGCTCAGAAGCTTTCCTGTCATAAGTTTTGAGTGTGTTTCAAAGCCTCCTTATTGATAAAAGGTTGAAGGGAAGTCAGATATTGTAGCATTGAGCACTGCTCAATTATTTGTTTTCATGGTGGTTGGTAATTCTTGTATACAATGAGGAGAGATGAGTAAAATTGGTCATTGTCGTTATTCTTTTGTTGGAAAAGTGAGGCCTCTTTGTGTCTTGATCAATGAATGTAGTTATCTATGGTTTTCTGTTAGAATTGTTTGCTTCAAAATGTGAGATGATGCTGTTGCACATGAATGACACATGAATGAGAAAGTGTCATGCGTGGGGAAATTGTTTGTTGTTATCATGCACGTCAGCTTGTTTTACCATGCAATTTTAGAGGACTAAAATTGCTGCAAGACTTCCCAGTGTTGCGATATATATCTTGACAATTTTCTTTCTTTGGCATTTTATGTAGGTCCGGATATGGAACATGAAATCTGTCAGCAAGGAGGTCGAGCATGATGATGTGACGCAGAGGCTCCTTGCTACCCTCCGTGATCATTTTGGGTCTGTGAATTGTGTCAGGTGGGCTAAGCATGGACGATACATAGCATCTGGGTCTGATGATCAAGTAATTTTGATCCATGAGAGAAAGCCTGGCTCAGGAACCACTGAATTTGGTAGCGGAGAACCCCCTGATGTGGAGAATTGGAAAGTTGTCATGACTTTAAGAGGGCACACAGCAGATGTGGTAATGGAATTGCTTTTGCGTCTGGCCTAACTAATGCAGAATTTGACTTTGCTGAATGGATCTTGTCAAGTTTCTCTTCAACGAGCATATTGAATATCTTTCTTTCAATTTATCCTACCTGATGTATGAGCTTTCTTTAGTCAGGACAGTTTATTTCTTGGAATTGTTGTAGATGCCTCCAGGTCTAGTCTAACTGCAAATTGTTTTCTGTGTGCTTAAAGTAGGTGGATCTCAACTGGTCTTCTGATGATTTGATGTTAGCTAGTGGAAGTTTGGATAACACTGTACATATATGGGATATGACCAACGGGATATGCACTGCTGTTCTTAGGGGGCATTCTAGTCTGGTAAAAGGCGTTGCTTGGGATCCAATTGGCTCATTTATAGCAAGTCAATCAGATGATAAGACTGTTATTATTTGGCGAACAAGCGATTGGAGTCTTGCTCACAGAACGGACGGCCACTGGACAAAATCTGTATGTATATTAATGTCGTGTTTTTATTGTTCTCTACCTTCTTTTTAATGAGTTCTGATTGCTCCATTTTTTCCAGCTTGGTTCAACCTTTTTTAGGCGGCTTGGGTGGTCTCCTTGTGGTCATTTTATAACAACAACCCACGGTTTCCAGAAGCCAAGGCATTCGGCTCCCGTTCTTGAGAGAGGAGAATGGTCTGCTACTTTTGACTTCCTGGGTCACAATGCACCTGTTATTGTTGTGAAGTTCAATCACTCAATGTTCAGAAGGAACTTGTCTAATAATCATGAAATGATCACTGCACCTGTTGCCTGGACCAATGGGAACTCAAATACTGGAGGAAAAGAATCACAACCATATAATGTCATTGCAATTGGGAGTCAGGATCGCACTATAACTGTATGGACAACAGCGAGTGCTCGCCCTCTCTTTGTGGCTAAACATTTCTTTAGCCAAAGTGTCGTCGATTTGTCATGGTATGTTAGGCTTAAAATGCACTGAATTTTTCGCTACGTGCTTTTCTTTTTAGCTTCATTGACTTTAATTTTGTGGACAGGAGTCCCGATGGTTATTCTCTTTTTGCCTGTTCTTTGGATGGGACAGTGGCTACGTTCCATTTTGAGGCGAAAGAAATTGGGAACAGACTAAGTGATGACGAACTGGACGAGTTAAAGAGAAGTCGTTATGGCGATGTTAGAGGTCGGCAGGCCAACCTAGCGGAAAGCCCAGCTCAATTGTTGCTTGAAGCAGCTTCTGCTAAACAAACTGCTAGCAAAAAGGTGGTCTCGGATGTGCAGCAAAAGCAAGCGACAGTCAAACCTTCTGTTGATTTGGGTGTTAAAACGAAGGCATCTGAACCACAAGTTGAAGTTGTAAAGAAATCTGGAGCAGCTGATGCTGATGGCTTAAATAAATCTGCAACTTCTGCTCGTATTTCTAGCCCTGTGAAGCAAAGAGAGTACAGACGCCCTGATGGTCGAAAGAGGATAATTCCAGAAGCGGTGGGAGCTCCCAGCCAGCAGCAAAATATCTCTGGTGGAACTCCGTCTCAAGCACTAGATTTCGCTCTTATCTCATCTGAGCAAAAGAAGGATGATAATGCGGTTGTTACAACTGACAATGGCGTCAGGGAAGTTTCTGTTGGGGGAGCAGCTGGCAGAAGTTCAAGTATAAAGGATCGCTCTGGAGCAACTGCTAGAGTTACTGTTACTGATAGTCTAGTTATTGAGAAGGTTCCGGTCTCTGCTGGCAGAGATGGGAGTATTTGTGTGGAGCCAGTGGGAAGTGTAAAATCCTCTCGATCTCCCAATGGTGGTGCTACTCTTATCATCAGGGTTTTTGATAAGAAAGAAGGGGAAGACTCCTTACCTGTGTGCTTGGAATCTCGGCCACGGGAACGTCCTGTAAATGATGTCATTGGAGTGGGGAATCCACTGATGATGAAAGAAACAGAAATCGCTTGTACGAAAGGAGCCCAAACTCTTTGGTCTGATAGGATATCCGGAAATGTCACTGTTTTAGCTGGAAATGCAAACTTCTGGGCCGTGGGGTGTGAGGATGGATGCTTACAGGTAGCCTGAGTGATCATTTGTTTTGTCTGTTTCATTTTCTATGGAGATCTTGTAGGTTAAATTTGTTTTCTGCCCACTGCATGAATGAAGTTTTGCATACGCAGTAATTGATATTCACTCTTTTGAGTTGGTTTCTTTGCCCTCCTTGCTTAGTATGATTGTTTCCAGTTTGTCCCAATGGCAAGCTAACTTTTATTCATGATCCGATGCTACCGGAACTATAGTTTGTTGAGTTTTATTCAGTCCCTTTTAGCTTTGACAGTATGGCATTTCAAGCATCTGTCATGTGGGTTCTCATTATTGGGTGTGTACTCAGATCGTGCTTGATAGCATTAGCAATTTCATACAATGTAGAAGATCTGATCTTAAAATTCAGTCTTTTAAAGTTGTTTACTTGAACAAAGATTTGGAGAACACTGAGAAGCCAAATCATCAAAGTCGGTAAAAGGAAAAACAAGAAAGTAAGAAGATTTATGCGTCTATCACTATAGTGATCATTTGGTTGTGGTTTGATATATTCTTTTATATTCTCAGGTGTTACCTTTAAGAGTGATGTTTCATAGTTATGCAGACCAATAGAATTTCCAATCAAAATGCAATCTTCATTTTATCTGAGTTAGTTCAAGTTTAGGATATTGTAGTGAGATTTCCAAGTAGTTTGATGATTGTCCTAATTGCTGCTTTTCCCCTTGAGTTGACCTATTTAAATCTGTCTGTAATTTCACAAAACTTTCAACAGGGTATATGTATTATAATATTCCCATTGTGCTTTGTATGGTTTTTATGGGATTAAAGTCCAATTCTATCATCAGTTGCATAATGCTCATAACCTGATGGTAAAATGCTAATGGATGGTGTTGAGAGTCTTGTGTCTTGCATCCTCTGTGCTTTTGGGTGTGGTCTAATTAGTGCTTCATCTTGATAGTTTCTAAATTCTTTAACCTCTGCTTAGAATATATGCACACATTGCAACTCAATAGAAGAATTGAGCTTGTTAGCCATATATGTACCTGTTGGTTGATCAAGGAATATATCATTGTTGATTTTCTGTTTGTTTGTTTGTTATGAAAAGGTTTACACAAAATGCGGGAGACGCGCAATGCCAACAATGATGCTTGGATCTGCACCAACGTTTGTGGACTGTGATGACTGCTGGAAGTTGTTAGTTGTTACGAGGAAGGGGTCATTATACGTTTGGGATTTGTTCAACCGGAATTGTATTCTTCGTGGCTCATTGGAATCTCTCATTACGTGTGATCCTAGCTTGTCCGACAAAGGTAAAGGTTAGGATAAGAAGATTGTCTGTCTTTTTAAGTGGTTAAGCCCTTTTCACACTCTCATTCTTATAAGCCACATGCCTTTGGCTGGTTGTAATTGTTTCATCAATGCTATCAGGGACAATTAAAGTAATATCTGCAAAGTTATCAAAGTGTGGCTCTCCTCTAGTTGTTCTCGCCACCCGCCATGCATTTCTGTTTGATATGAGTCTTACGTGTTGGTTGAGGGTTGCGGATGATTGCTTCCCTGCATCAAATTTTGCAAGCTCCTGGAGTCTGGGTTCCATTCAAAATGGTGAGCTTGCTTCACTGCAGGTGGATGTGAGGAAATACATGGCCAGAAAACCGGGTTGGAGCAGGTCTGTACTCTTTTTGACTTAAGTCATGAAAGTATTCCTCATTCGTAAGTGCATGAGGTTTTGATGGAGCAACTGCAGAGGGAATCTTTTCCAAATCATTGTTAATTTGTTCTAGGTTTAACATGATTAAGTGGTTCCTAATGAAATTGTCTTCATACACATGTTGAAATTGTCTTCTTATATATGTGTGCTTTTGATAATCTTAAATGCCTAGAATCTAACTTTTGGGGTATCTCTGGCAGGTTTACTGATGATGGCATGCAAACGCGGGCTCATTTGGAAACACAGGTTGCATCTGCACTCGCGCTGCAGTCACCAAATGAGTATCGCCAATGCCTTCTGTCTTATATACGGTTTTTGGCTAGGTAAGTCAGATGGGATCACTTGTTCTGAAGTCCGCTAATTATTGCTAGTGGCTTAAATTTGTTAGTAATTAGATCACAAGCAAATGCCTCTCATGTCCACTACTTCATCAATGCCATGCTCCTATGTGGATGGGATAAATGTGATTTTGGTTTATATGTTTTGTCCAAGGCAATTAGTAAGCTTCATTTAATGACCTAAAAAGGTGGCTAGGCTTGAAAACTTTTCTGGCTGGAGTTGAAAGAAACTTCTGGCTGGAGTTGGAGTTGAGACATTGGGTTATGTCTGCCTGCCTCATGTGTCATTTATGGTTGCCCCACCTTAGCATTTCCTTGCTGAGTTTTATTGCTATTTGATTTGCTTCTGCAAGGTAAACTTTAGTATCCCAGTGGCAGGAATTAAGTTCCTTCAGGAAAGAGATGCAGCTTGGAGAAAAAGCTGATTAGGTTCAGAATTTGAGAATGTTCACTTTTCTCTAACTTTCTTGTCTTTCCCTACCATTGACCGTTGGAGTAGATTGGGTTATGCTCTTTCCATAGTGCATTCCTAAACAATTACCCTTAAGCTGGTCTTGTGGCTATCATTGATCGTTTAAGTTAGCAGGATGTCAACTAGTGGCGTATTGCAGTGCTTCTGTGACATGTTTGTTTCTAGCATCTTGAGGGGTTTTTCTGGCTAGTCTGCTTCAGAAATTCCAGTCTGCCTGTACTTATGGACATGGCGGAGCTCTAAAACCATGTTGACCAGTTCCTATTTGAATCATCAGTGGCACAGCTTTTCCTCTTATTATTTTTGAGGATTTTTTCAACAGGCTGGCATAAAGGAGTAGTACTTTAATTACGGATATAAATTTATTTATTGTGTCGTGTTTCTAGTATCTCTAGTTGTTTAGACTTTAGACTTTAGAAACTTAATATCTGTTTGCTTCAAGATCCATTTCCTGTTATATGCTTAATCATTATCATGATGTGTGCTCTTTAGTATGCAGAAAATGTTTGAAGCAGGAACAAAATATCATCTGTTTAGCATATAAGTGAGCATAGAATGTATCTATTGATTGCAGGGAAGCAGATGAATCTAGACTACGAGAAGTTTGTGAAAGTTTTCTCGGACCTCCTACTGGGATGGCTAATGCTACCCCTTTAGATACCAAGGCTGCTGCTTGGGATCCTTTTGTGCTTGTAAGGATTTCTGCACTTTCAGTTATCTCAATGTAGAGACTAGTAATTCTGATTTTTGTTCCTTCTTCCAAGTGCATTGTTGGTTTTGGTTTTGAGTTGAAATCTTTTCACCAGTCCCACAAGGACCCTTGATGGTGAAATTTGCACTGGGAACTACTGGTGGCCTCTAAGGTCCTCAATTCATTTCGAAATATGATGTTTGATCAACTTTGCAGTAGTTGCCAGAAATGGCAGTTTTTTGTCCTGCTTTGACCTTGCTTTAGATCTTGGCTGTGAGAAGGCTCTGGCACTTTGTCTTATTATCTTCTTGCTAAGTCAGTTGATTTAACAATGGAATGGTGTTGCCAATTGCATTTACTGAGAACTCCTGGTTTGTGTTGCCCAGAGCAAGGCCATTGAACTCATCTCATTTTGGATGGGAGTCTGCTTTTTTCCTCTGAGTTATGTTGCAGTTCTTATGTCTTTGGAAGATACCAAATTCTTGTTTTGTTCTCTGCAGGGAATTGAGAAGCACAAACTTCTGCGGGATGACATTCTCCCCGCAATGGCATCAAATAGGAAAGTTCAACGATTACTCAATGAGTTTATGGATCTTCTATCTGAATATGAGAGCATTGAGACTATATTGGACAAAAAAGAAACTGTTTCGGACCGAAAAGATCCTGATTCTCCGTCACCTGAGCTTCCGTCGACAAATGAGAAGAGCCAAGTGAATCCTCTCTTGCAGGCCAAAGATCAAGTTAATTCAGGCATTCTGGAGACTTGCCTGCAGGCAAAGGATCGGTTTAATTCAATCACACTAGACATAAATCAAGCAGAATCTGCCTCGAAGGCCTCAGAAGAAATTAATTCCCATGCATCAGCAATGGATCAAGAGATTTTACCTCCAGCAGAAACAGTTTCACTAAGCAGAGATCCTCCAGTGACCGAACATGTTGAAGAGATCGATCTACCAAAAGATACAGGTTCTTGACTACCATCTAAGCTTGACCTCGACTGAACCCATCCATAGAACCAACTTACCCTCTCTTCAATTCCCAAGGAAGAGATGCTTCCCTCACGAAGGGCATGCAGAATATGCTAATGAACCTTGCCCGTCTTTGTATCGGCATGCGGCTTATTTATGAGCTTCAAGTTTTTGGAGTGCTTTGGGGTATCAAACAGGATGTCTCATTTCGCTCGGTTGCTTTGGGAGGTGTTAAGCGCCATTGCCTTTCGGATTTTCTTTCTGTCACAGATAGCAATTGGAATTCTTAGCTTGTTGTACATCATTTAGATTCTTGATCCTTATCACTGTTGATTAGAGTCAGCATTAGCGATGATTCATGCTTCCCTTGTAACGATTGTAGCAAGCTACTCTGGACATGAACCCTTCGATTTTTATGGAGTCACTGATTGTAGAGTTTTTTCTTTTGGCCCTAGTGCCATCACACAGATCTGATGCTCCTTTTAATCGCATTCCAACTCCCTGGGTAGACCTACCCTGTTTTGAACCTTTGCAGGTGAAAACAAAAAAAAAAAGAAAAGAAAAGATTTTCTTTGCTTTTTTCCGGAGAATTACTGGGTCTTCGAAACTTAAAACAGTAACTAATTTCAATTCATCAGAATTTTGTTTTCAGGCAAGACTTTCCCCGGTCTTTCGTTGATGCATGTGCTCTAGAATGCGGCCGAACAGTGTTTTGAGGAGACTTTGGTGCTCTGTTATCTTGGTTTACTTCGCGGAGTAGGAATTATCCGCGGGGCAACGAATCTCTTGGAGTCGCTTCCTTCTTTCTTGAGGGTATTCACCGACAAAGAAAATTTCCCCGATGGTTTATGTCCCGTGCAGCGTATGCATTACGACAAAATATATTTAAGGACGACGGGGTCCAAAAGTGAATTGGTCCCTCGAGGACGCTGTGGCCGGTGGGGGTTAGGAAGAGTACGGCACTCAAGTTGCACCCTCCCCGCTCTCTTGTGGTGGCATCCAAGTCGCTGATCTTGAAGGGGTTTTCAGCTGGCTTGACGCCCCAAGCACCAATAATTGCAGAGACAAGAAATTTTGAAAGAGATGGAACGTAACTTTCCTTGACTTGGCCGGACCAGATTTTTGCTTACGGGGTCTAAACGCAATGGAGTGTCGTCTCCATTGCGTTTAGCCACTAGACTTATAAGTAAATGGAAAGCGGTGGAATACTAACCCTGGCACGTTAGCGACGGGGTCCTTGTATCTGACCTACATATAGGGTGGCGAATTGACTACGGTTGCAAGATCACTAGGATCGATGCGGGTTGCATGTGCACCAAGGATTTGATTAAATGATTATTATCAAGCACGCTAGCCACCTATGCAAAATTTGAAGACAAAAGAGGGGGAAAATGGTGCATAAGCATCCCGTGAAAATGCATTAGTTAACAATAAATGCTAGTTAGCAGGACATAACGAATGATAAATTAAATCTCATGTAGATTTGAATATACCTCGTATTCTCTTCGTTTTCTTAAGATTAAGCATGATTCCTCATTTCAATTTCTGCTAATCTCTCTATCAGATTGGAATAAGACAGTTCCTTGCAATTAGGATCGCGTGTCCCTTACCCTTTCTCCAACTACTAAACACAGGTCCATTTCAGGAACGATTGTTCCGGGTCAAGCTTGATTAGCTTGAGAGCTTCCCTTAATAACGTAAAAATGGCAAAATCTGGCTTCTTCCGTTCATACTTTGCTAGGCCTCTTGTAACGGAAGAAAGCGACCTAGAGGAACTTGCAGAGGGTCCCTTCGCAACAGTACAGACGGTGCCTCAATGCTTCTGGCTGACAAGTATCTTTTGGACATAAACAAAAGCTCGATGCCTGCACGACGACATGTCAAAAAGAAGCGTTGGACACCATAGGGCATTAAGATATTAATGGCCATCGCCGGAAGATATAGATGAACCAAACTATAAGAATTATGGTTATGGGGGTGATGTGAAAGTAACCGTACGGGGGGGCAGCTACCTCCAATTAAGACCCCAAAAATGATTGGTCACCTAGTGCAATTTCTTAAATGGTTTTTATGATGAAATATTATGTTCAACTGAAATTCCTCCGGAGATGAGCCCACTGCAATGTCATCCTCACGCCCTTTTGGCGACAGCGCATAATGTTGAAGACACTACCTGGCGGGCACATGCAAGCTCTGCGCGTAGCAGCAAATTGATTTATGGATCTACGGTTGCCAGTTGCCATCTATATGCATCTCAATGTGTGGCTGAGAATTCACTAACCCATCTGTGGGGATCATAAGACAGAAGACACCGGAATGGAAATTAAAATTGTGAACTGATATATGAGAGAAATCAAGAGCTTCTACATGATGAGAATTAAATACGACCTCTTCAACTGGGGAGTGTTCTAGCATACGAATGTTAAATCACACTTCCTTTCCACAAAACGGCTTCGATTTACGGCACAAGTTCCTACATGGTCTCGCGAGAGAATTAATCTCTATATAATCTTCAACTCAGTTCAACGATCATGGGATTGCCCCTAGTTTTTAGCTTCGAATCTACTGAATTACACGACACTACGATACCAGCAAGTGTATGGCGACCTCTCCCAACTGAAAGATTTCAATTGCTAGGAATATAATCAAAAGAATTTATAATCTCCTGTAAAACGAGAAAAGTGGACATTCCCTATTATTTAAAAAAAGGAAAGTTTCCCAGCTCCGGGAAGTGTTAAAGAGAGCACTGGAGTGCTTCAACTATACGATAAAAAGATCGTTTGACCTTCAAGTTCAGGTGATGGAGACGAAGTACATTGGCCCTTGTAGACTGTAAATTCAAGAAAAAGTGGGGACAAGTTACAAAACGAGGCCTTCGACCATCCCAAAATAGGAGAGACCAAAGCAGTAACAACCTCTCATTCGTCACCGTAAATCCAACTGAAAGCGCCTTTCTCAGGCTTTCCGATATGTATGGTCCAGAATTATAATTCAAAACATCCACCTTGTTCACAAGCATCAAGCTAACCAGTGGCCAGCATATGCTATTCTGAAGAAAGAGAAGTTCTATATTTTATTAACATAGAGACAAATTTTTCGTCCACGCTTTTTAAAAGAAGATCTTTTGGCGGTACATCACGATCAAGATCAACCAGTCTTTTTTAACGGCAGTTGCGTCGGCCTCACCCCAACTTGATCCTCAATAACCACAATTAGTGAAGAATGGCACACGTCATGAATAAATTACCCACAGTTATGGCGCATGCATGAAATATTAGCTCCTGATATTCTCCATACAATATAGTTCTGATTTCATAAAACGCATGAATAACATACTTACCATGAGATTCGCATATCTTTTGAGTGGTCAGTCATAACTTAATCAGTGTGCTCAACTCCACATCGAAGGGTGTTTGAGAAAAATTCATCAGTCGGAAAAAGGGACATCCGATGCTTGAATTCACATTTTAAAGTGTCAAATACATTTAAAATATATTTATACATCAGCATCAAATAAGATTAGCTAACCAATGAACTCCAGAAAAGTGAAAAAAAAAAAAAAAACCCTTAAACCTATTCCGATTGTTTCTATTTATTCCTAAACTTTTAATAGATGTAATCTAGTCCTGAATCTTTTCATTCGGCCAATCTTGGCCAAAAATTGCCAATGTAAATATTGATTATCCTATAAGGCACGGCGAGCACTGACATAGACATATTTTTTAATATTATACCATAAATTTTTTTCTTTCACATTCTTTTTTAATAATTTTCTTTTCTTTTCTTTTCATTTTGACCGGCAAGGATCGTGGCCCTCACCTAGGCCCTCTAGCAAGATTTGAGCAAGGGCCTTCACGCCCTTGCTCGCTGTCGATGAGGCCACGATGGCCTTGGGCGAGGCCATTGTGGCCTAGCTGGTCACGGGTGAGGTGGCCCTTTGTCAGATCTTGGCTCGGGCCTCCCCTAGATTTGCCACCCTTGCTAGTAGACGAAAGAAAAAAAATCAATCTTTTTTTAAATTGTAAAAATTATTTACATTAGTATTGACTATATTAAGTAGGACGATCGATATCCATATTAACAATTTCCAGTTAAAATTGGTCGGATAAATTTAATTGACAAATTGTGAAAATATTTAGAATTAAATTAGTATAATTGAAAGGTTTATGATTGAATCGACGCAAGTGCAATAAATTTAAGATGTTTTTGTTACTTTTCTCAATGAATTGCTAACATCGGCAAAGTACTTGAACGAAAAAAAGACATAAGCTCTTCTTTGTTTTATATCCAGACTAGTTGATGGCATTCTCCTGAAATCAAAATTCTAAACTGCTCACTTCTCTATGTACTTGAACCCAATTTTTCTTTTTTCCTTTTTTCCATTTTTCCATAGAATAGCGGCGTTTTAGGTTATCTACTGATGTGTGGTTTGGAAGATCCAGCGGTGTCTTAGGTTATTTAGAAATGTACGGTTTGGAAGATTTACTGACTGGGTACGTACCAAAGAAACACATGCGGTTGGCCAGATATCATCCACACATGCGCGAAACGCGAGTCAGAACAAAGACAAGGACGAAGGATAAATAAATGAAAAACGCGCAAGGGATGAACTGGGATGTTTTCTCGCATTGAGGAAAGTGAAGAACCGACGTTCGATCAGACGAAGGAAAGAAATCACGGAAAAACGAAAAAGAAAAACGGATTGCGTGCACTCCAACATCGTTTTCGGCCAACCTCTCCGGTACAATTTATATCGGAGATGCAAAGCCAAGCCGTGTTGCTTTGGGCCAAACATCTCGGGGGTTGCTTTCTGGGGTTGCTTTCTGGTTTCATCTCCAGTGGAAGCGAGGCCGAAGCCTTCTCTGTCTCGCATCTCTCTCTCTCTCTCTCTCTCTCACATAAAACAACACAGTCCACGAATTGATTATCGAAATTACCCGTTCTTCTTCTCTCACCGATGAAGTTGGAGAGCGTGCTTCAGTTTCTTGAGAACAAGACCATCTTGGTCACCGGTGCTGCTGGGTTTCTTGCCAAAAGTATCTTCATCTCTCATTCTCTTACTCTCTCCGATGTAACTATGTTTTGTTTGTCTTTTGGGAATGTGCAGTATTTGTGGAGAATCTCTCTCCCTCCCTTCCTCACTCCCCCTCCCCACACCCCCCCCCGGCGCTCTCTTTCTCTGAGATGTAATTTTGGCTTGTTCGTCTTCTGGGACTGTGCAGTATTCGTGGAGAAGGTCCTGAGGGTTCAGCCAAATGTGAAGAAGTTCTATCTTCTCTTGAGAGCTGCAGACGCAAAATCAGCCACGCAGCGCCTCCACAGCGAGGTACACAGAACAGATACGAATGAAATTAAAATAAGACGAATCAAAGAAAGAAGTCATTTTGCTGGCTACGGCAGGGAAGGTGACCGTGACAGAATGTCTTTTTAATTTGGGAGGAACGAGGATTAGCCTTTTGTTATGTAGACATACATACATACATACATACATATATATATATATATATATATATCCCCTAGTGATCTTTAGATTATATATAAATTTCTCATGTTAATATGCATGTTGACTGTAGGTGTTTGGGAAGGACTTGTTCAGAGTGGTTAAGGAAAAATATGGTCCGGACTTCAGCTCACTGATATCAGAGAAGGTGACTGTTGTTGCTGGTGACATCACTTGTGAGGATTTGGGCATGATGGACCCGGATTTGAGAGAGCAGATGTTGGCTCAAATTGACGTGGTCATCAATTTAGCCGCGACCACCACCTTTGATGAAAGGTTTTAACTCAATTAATTACATGAATTCTTCCTTGATATGAATTTCTCGGTCGAATCTTCATTCCTGTTGTTAGTAACACTTGTTTTTCGAACTAAATTTACTTCATTTCGTGTGTGTATATAGGTATGATGTCGCACTGGGTGTCAATACATATGGAGCAAAATATGTGACAGAGTTTGCCAAGAAATGCTCCCAACTGATGGTTCTTGTCCATGTCTCAACATGTAAGTCCATCAATCACCCTTGTATCTTCTTTTTTGCGCTTTCTAATTACTTTTTGTTGGCTAACAAGTATCGATGGGCCAGAACAAAAAAGGGTACGAGATGAGCTCGCTGCGCTTTGTCTCTTGTGATTGACTTGGTCTATCGTATTACCGAGCGTCATGGTTTTAGTGGATGCACCTGATACGAGACCTTGTTCTTGCCTGTTCGATCGCAGCTTACGTGTGCGGCGAAAGGGCAGGGCTTATAAAGGAGAGTCCGTATCGGATGGGGGAGACGCTGAATGGGGTCGCCGGGCTGGACATTGATGCGGAGAAGAGAATTGTGGAGGATAGGTTGGCTGAACTGAGAAGAGAGGGAGCTTCTGAGAAGGAAACTAGAGTGGCCATGAAGCAGTTGGGCCTCAAAAGGTTTGTTAATCACTATCTCCACAACAAAAAGGAGAGAACTTCTTATGGACACAATGCAATTCTAGGGTTTCTGTTGCTGGGTCTTTTTAGCCCTTAGGACAAGCATCATTATGTTGAAACCGAGGAAAATCACCTATCGATTTTAAAGCCTATTGTAGCCCTAAACTTTTTAAATTTACTAATCTAGTCCTAGATTTTTATGTGAAATTCCACTTTATTTATTTCGATAAATTTTCACCGGAAATCACTACTGTGTCGGTTCAATTATTGGAAAGATTACATTGGAATTCCACATAAAAATTTTAGGATTAAATTAGTAAAATTAAAAAGTTTACTATTGAATTAACATCTGTTCAATAGGTTTGAGACTGATCGGATGATTTCTCAAGAGAAAAAAAAAGTTCATCGGATACAAATGCATTGATACAAAAATTGGGGCTTCATTCCTTGGGATGAGATGTCGTGTCCTCTTGCCGATTATTGCCGCATGATTGATAATTATTACTTATACTCTTGTCAGTGATGATAGCAACGTTGCTTATCAAAGTGACAACTCGTGTCATTTTTTATTCACCAATCTTCCTAATAATTTCAATTAATTCATTTGCAAGACATTTTCTTGGTAGGTAACTTAGGGGACCCTCCACAGTTTCAAAACCTAATAGTAGAGTCGACAATCTCCGAGGCAAAGTTTCCCCAAATCGAAATCGATAGGTTAAACTTCATTGTTCATCACGGGAAATTTTAGTGAAATTCACAATGAGGTCGCTGGAATATGATTTCGATCGTTCGATGCACTAAACTCAATTTGAAATCCAATAGATTTTTGAGTGGTGGCGGGGTGTGTGTATTGCAGGGCGAAGATGTATGGTTGGCCAAACACGTACGTATTCACAAAGGCCATGGGAGAGATGCTGGTGGGGGAATTGAAAGAGGACATCTCCGCGGTCATCGTCCGCCCGACCATCGTCACCAGCACTTACAAAGAACCCTTCCCTGGTTGGGCCGAAGGAGTCAGGTTTAAGCCTTACTTAATTACTCACTTAATCCTTGTGATTAACGTAACTTCTCACAAGAAGTAAGCATGACTAGTAAATATTAATATAACCCTTCCCTGGTTGCAGAACCGTGGACGCCCTAGCCGTGGGCTATGCCACCGGCAAATTGACGTGCTTTCTCGGCGACACGAATGGGGTTGTGGACACGGTGAGTTCTGTGATCAATCAGTCGTGTCCTAGGTTTCGTACCTGTGGATGCTGACTTGAGATTTGTTATTTGAATACAAGCTCGTTTTAACGAACTTGGGAATTCAGTGAAGAGAGACTCATAGGAGTCGACACGTTATTGGGTTGAATACTAACTCGACATGCCATGTCAGCAAGCGGCATTGAAGAAATAAGTACGAGTTTCCTTAATGGACCTTGGTCGACTAGGACTTGACTTTTATTAGATGGGAAACTCACGATTAATCTCAACCTTGACCGGATCTGAACATTTTTCATCAAGCGATTATGAGTTGTCTCTTTGGCAACTGAACCTCTTGCTCCTTACATGGTAGTGAAAAGCTTGTCTCAAGACTAACTATAGGTAAATAAACCATTGAATGGCCTTTGCAGATACCAGCGGACATGGTGGTGAACTCAATGTTGGTGGCGATGGTGGCACACGTGAATCAACCATCCACCGACGCGATCTATCAGGTGGGATCGTCATCCAGGAATCCAGTGCGATACTCGAACCTTCAAGACTACGGGGTACGTTACTTCACCACGAACCCGTGGAGGAACAAGGACGGCAAGCCCATCAAAGTCGGCAAGGTCACCGTGCTTAAGAGCATGGCTAGCTTCCACAGATACATGGCCATTCGTTACCTCATGTGGTTAAAGGTAAATTCCTTGTTAATTCAATCACTATAAGCCGTTGCCTCGTCTCCTCTCGCCTCGATTGAGAGATTAATTAGAAACACAATTACTCTGGCTAATAATCACTTCGATCTCCTTATCTAAATTCGTACTAATTTTTTTCCCTTTCTTCTTAAAATCTGTCGATAGGGATTGGAATTGGTAAATACGGCATTCTGCCATTCTCTGAATGGCACGTGCAGCGATCTCAACAAGAAGATTAACTTCGTGATGCGGCTCGTGGAACTTTACAAACCTTATTTATTCTTCAAGGGCATGTACGTTTTTATATATAGTTCTTTTATTTTTGGCACGAGAAAACTAATTCATTAGCCAATTTGTCCTTTCTCTTTCTTTGATTTATTTTGTTTCTGGTTTCTGTGCAGCTTCGACGATACGAACACGGAGAAGCTGCGAGCGGCGGCGAGAGAGAGCGGAAGCGTGGAGGCCGACCTATTTTACTTTGACCCCAAGTGTATAGACTGGGAAGACTACGTCATGAATACTCACATCCCTGGAATTGTTAAATACGTCTTCAAATGATTCTTCCCGACGAAATGACTTCGTTCGACATGTTGCCGTCCCGATTTATTTGTGCTTTCCATTTCGAAAAATTTTTTTTTCAAGGTATAATGTTGTTTTGCAAAGCGAGTTGTTGTGTGGTTTCATAATTTCTACGGTCGTGACCATTTGTACGTTGCTGTCCAAGAAGCAACGAATCATCAGCCGAAATGTACTGAATGTTTTACTATGTTCTCACTTATTTCTGAGTTTAAATCTCATTGTATGCACACAAAAAATACAAACACATAAATAAATATGTATGCAAATTTAAAATATCCATTAATCCATTGGATCATGTTGTGGATATATCTCTCACAAGATCCAATAAATTGATGGTATGAGAAAAGAAAATTTCTATAGTCGGCTTTAACCCTTTTTTCATGCAATTATATATGGTGATTGAGTTTTCCTAATAAGTTTTTTGTCAAGTGGATCTTGGATTTCCTATTGACAAAATTGTAATACTTCATGATTCATTTGGGTAGGCTTCGCTTTTGGTGGGAATATCTTTCTAGGAGGATTTTGGTTCATAAAGTAATTCAACTATATATTTCTTTCTTTCGCAGAATGCATTGGGCAAAGTAGAACAAATGTTATTTTCTATGTGTGAATGTGCTGATTTTATTTTACTCTGGACTATTGGTTTGTTTAGATTTTGTTCCATCTTTTCGAATTCTAAATCTTCTTTGAAATATTCAAGTTGGTTTTCTTTATTTTGGCAAGCCAGTTAATCTCTAAAATGGAATGTTCTTGTAAAATCTTCAAATTTCTAGTTTGTGATTTAGTAATGAAATTAAAATTATATAGATATCCACTATTCAGTTGTTGATGCAATGATTAGCAGGGGTATTTTAGCTTAACCACTCGTCCTCTGGCTTAGCCTTGTGGTGACAAATGGCATTGAGTATTATTACCTTCAAGATTTTGATTATTCTTTCTCTCGGATTGTTTTTTATTTAGCTTTTATTTAGATCAAATGGTTCTAATATAATTATAGAAGGTGACACGATAGGCTTGTGAATGCTCTACCAAACGTGTTCTCTCCATGGTAGTCTATAGAAGATTTTGCATTATAACTGTGATGATTTTTGTTATTTAGTTTTTCTTTTTTTTTATCGGAACTAAGTACTTCTATTACTTCAAGTGACATGCGATTAAAAGTAAAATGAGTTTCTAAGCATAAGAGGTTCCATAATGATAAAGGAGGGTAAAAAGTTCAATTACAATGGAGTGTCTGAGATGTTTGGGTTTTGACAATCCAATCTAAGACTTGGTTAGATACTCTTGTCCAATGGGCTACTATTGTCTAATGAAATTGGCCCATTAAACTTCTGGATTCGGCTATAAGAAGCTCCACGTCCCATGATGCTTTGTTCCGTCTCCAGGTGAGTACCTAACAGTTGACAAGCTATCGCATTCGAGAACTGACCTCAGACCAGAACAGGAACTAAAGTGCTTCGAAGATAGTAGACAAGCTAAAGAACAGGTAGATGATTAAAAACGAACGACAGAATTCTGCTGTAAAGAAATTAAAGTTCCGCCGTGGCAGTATTAGATGATTAGCGTTTGAGTATGGCTGTAATCTCAATGTTTTAAATCGAGCTGGCTAGGTGCATCACGCTCCATACTTCGCCAGCCGAGCAGAGAGATCGATGGATGCTTGCCGACTACGTAATCAAAGTCGCCATACGTGATGTACGAGGACAACGACAGACACATCCTCCTGCAAACGCATGACTGGAAACGAGAATCAGTACGAAGGATGGCCCTTTAGCTCTGCACATAAGCTCGATGTTGGCTGGGTCCACCTTCACGTGGGGCCCAGCCAGCATTAAATAAAATTAAAAAAAACAAAAAGAAAAGAAAAGAACAAAAAGGAAATGGAGTGGATGTGCGTGCGTGTCCGTAGAAAAAGTGAAGAGAGGAGAGAGAATAAAAAACTGCACAAGCAAGAGAGAAGAGAAGAAAGGAAGAGGGCTATAACTTTGCAGCTTCGATTCAAAGGTCAAATATTATCGGAATCGGCTCAAATTTCAATATGTTGTTCGTGAGACTAAGGGCTACAAGTTGATGGTTTTTGTTCGTTGAGAACCATCTCCGAATTCTCTAGTTACGGTTAAGGTTTTCTTGTTCCAAACTTATTTATCTACCTATATGGTGAGAAAAAGATAATTGTAATGTTGATGTTGAGCCTTTAGTGTGTGACTAGAGAAGAATACTTTGTGTATCCTGCTATTCTTGGTGATTAGTGGATGTTTTTGGGCGGTCCATAGTTTTTCCCGCATCGGGTTTTCCATGTTAAATCTTTGATGTCATTATTTGCTTTGTCTACTTCTCATTTCGGTATTATATTTGCATAATGTGAGGCTATACATTGTTGGTTGTTGCTCGGGGTTAAGAGAGTTTAAGTTAATTTAGTTTCGGGGGGAGAAATTGATCCTGGATTGCGTTTGGCCATGGTGAATTATTGTATCCGAGTTCTTCCCAACAAAGTGGTATCAGAGCCAAGTTGAAATTCTAGTGTTAAATGAAAGAAACTAGCATCACCATGTTTAAGTTAAATGCATCAAATTATTCTATTTGGAAGCCTCGGGTGGAAGATGTGTTATATTGCAAAGATTTATTGGATCCTCTTGAGGGTAATGAAGCCAAAGGAGATAAGGAAGACACAAAAAGGGAGAGAATGAATCGGAAAATGGTTGGTTTATTTGACAATGGATTGATGATAGTGTGTTTTATCATGTTGCTCAAGAAACGAAAGCGGACACTTTGTGGAAGAAATTATAAGATCTCTATGAGAGAAAAACTCCACAAAATAAAGCTCTTCTAGTTAAGCGACTTGTGAATTCAAGATACAAGGAGGGAAGTAATATGGCGGAACACTTGAGTGAATTTCAAGATGTTGTAAATCAATTGAAAAATCTTGAGATTGATCTTGGTGATGAATTGCAAGCATGCTTATTACTTGATATTCTTCCTGATAGTTGGGACACCTTGGTTGTGACATTAAGCAACTCGGCTCCTTTTGGTGTGCTTTCTATGAGCATGGTTAAAGAAAGTTTGTTCAATGAAGAAACAAGAAGAAAATGCTTGAATTATGCTTCTACATCGGATGCTCTTGTTATAGAAAACAAGGCGAGAAGTCAATCAAGAAGGTTTCAAAGAAATGATAACCGAGGCAAGTCAAGAGGAAGGTCGAAATCAAGATCGAGGAGTGCAAAGTGTTATAATTGTGGCAAAATGGGACATTATGCAAAAGACTGTTGGTTGCCAAAGAGAGATAGATCCAATGATAGAAATGGAGATCGAAAGAAAGAAGAGAAACAAGTTACAACGGCGATTGCATTTGATGGCGATATTGTGTTCTTATGTGACGACGGATATGTGAATCTTACATGCCAAAACTCTACGTGGGTTGTTGATTTCACGACTTCTTTTCATGTCACCTCATGGCGTGATTACTTTGCTTCTTATCGCGGCTGTGACTTTGGTTGTATTAGGATGGGAAATAGTGGTGTTTCCAAGGTTATTGGCATGGGAGATGTTTATTTGGAAACTGATGTCGGATGTAATTTGCTTTTAAAAAATGTGAGACACGTTCCGGATATTCGACTCCATTTGATCTCTACAGGTGCCTTAGATGATGATGGTTATTGTAATTCCTTTTTTGATGGCAAATGGAAGTTGACTAAAGATTCCATGATAGTGGCAAAAGGTAAGAAGACAGGCTCTCTCTACACCATGCAAGCTGACTTGATTAAAGAAGAGGTAAATGCAGTTGAGGATTCCTCGGTTGATTTATGACATATGAAGCTGGGTCATCTTAACAAGAAATGATTTGAAACTCTTCCTAGAAAGAACCTTTTACCTTTGAAGGAGAAAAATTTAAAGGAATGCACTTATTGTCTTACAGGTAAGCAATATAGATTCTCATTTTATAGTTCGTCTCCACACACAAAATTAAATGTACTTGATTTAGTTCACACTGATATTTGTTGCATGGATGTTAGAACTCTTGGAGGTGCATTATACTTTGTGACATTTATGGGTGATTGTTCTAGAAAAGTGTCGGCTATTGCTTTGAAATCTAAAGATCAGGTGCTTGCCGTTTTCAAGCAATTTCATGTCAATATGGAAAGAGAAACTGGGAAGAAGCTGAATTGTGTTCGGGCTGACAACGGTGGTGAATATAGAGGCCCATTTGAACACTATTGCGGGGATTATGATGTCAAGCTTGAGAAGACTGTTCCAAAAACACTACAGCATAATGGAGTGATAGAAAGAATGAATTAGACAATTAATGATCGGATTCGGTGTATGCTTTCTCATGCGAAGTTGCCTAAGTTATTTTGGGGTGAAGCGATGAGAACAGCAGTGGACTTGATAAATCTTTCTCTATCGGTTCCTCTTAAGGGGGATGTTCCGCAAAGAGTTTGGAGTGGCAAACATGTTTCCTACAGCCATCTAAAAGTATTCAGTTGTTGGGCATTTGTGCATGTTCGAAGAGATGAAAGATCCAAGCTTGATGACAAGTCTAAACAGTGTATCTTCTTAGGTTAAGGACATGAAGAGTTTGGCTATAGGTTATGAGATCCAGTTGCAGAGAAAATCATTAGAAGCTGAGATGTGGTTTTTTGTGAGTATCAAACTATTGAAGACATTGGCAAGGCGGAGAGACTAAAGAATATAGCTCAACGTTCAGTTAGTTTCAACCCAAATCCTTCTAATGTTGATAGAAATCAGGATGGAGAAGTGCATGGAAATCATGAAAATGGTGAGTCCTCACATAATGTTGATTGTTCAACTGAAACAGGTAAAATAGCTGAGCAAGAGCAATCTATCCCACCTCAAGTTAGAAGATCTGAAAGAGAGCGTAGGCCTTCTCAAAAATATTTGCTGCATGAGTATGTGTTACTCACTAATGTAGGGGAGCCAAAAACTTATGAAGAGGCTATATCATGTGAACGAAAGAATGAATGGCATGAAGCTATGCAAGAGGAGCTTAAATCCTTGCATGAGAACCACACATTTGAATTGGTGAAGTTGCCTAAGGGTAAGAGAACACTCACAAATAAGTGTTGTGTACAAGTTGAAGACAGAAGAAAATAGTTTACAACCACGATACAAGGCTAGACTTGTTATGAAGTGCTTTCGTCAAAAGAATGGCATAGACTTTGAAGAGATTTTTTACCGGTTGTAAAGATGTCTTCTATTCGAGTTGTTCTTGGATTGGCCGCCAGTTTGAATTTAGAAATTGAACAACTTGATGTAAATACGGCTTTTCTTCATGGAGACCTAGAAGAAGAGATATATATGAAGCAACCGGAGGGTTTTGAGGTTGAAGGCAAGGAGCACCTTGTATGTAAATTGAGGAAAAGCTTATATGGTCTCAAGCAAGTACCAAGGCAATGGTATATGAAGTTTGAATCATTCATGGAAGAACAAGAATACGGTAAGACAAATTTCGATTCTTGTGTCTTTATGAAAAGATTCTCAGATAATGATTTTCTTATTCTCCTACTTTATGTGGATGATATGTTGATTGTTGGGCATGATGCCAAGAAAATCAAGAGCTTGAAAAATGAGTTGAGTAAAGCTTTTGCAATGAAAGACCTAGGCCCGGCTAAGCAAATCTTAGGCATGAAAATTACTCGTGATAGGAAGAATAAGAAACTGTGGTTATCTCAAAAAAGTATATTAAAAATGTGCTTGAAAGATTCAACATGAGCACATGTAAACCGGTGAGTACTCCAATGAGTGTCCTTCAAGTGAGAAAGAGAAGGTTGAGATAATGAAAATTCATTATGCATCGGCTGTGGGTAGTTTGATGTATGCCATGGTTTGTACAAGACCCGATATTGCTCATCAGTTGGTGTTATGAGTAGATTTCTCCCTAATCCGGGAAATGAGCATTGGATTACTGTTAATTGGATTTTGAGATATCTTAGAGGCACTTCTGCACTTCGCTTATGTTATGGAAATGCGAAGCCTGAGTTGAGTGGCTACTCGGATGCAGACTATGTCGGTGATGTTGATTTTCGGAAATCCACATCGGGTTATATAATAATCTTTACAGGGGGAGCTGTTTCATGGCAATCAAGATTGCAAAAATGTACTACCTTGTCTACAACTGAAGCGAAGTATATTGCTATTACCGAAGGAGGTAAAGAACTTTTATGGATGCAAAAATTCCTACAAGAGTTGGGCTTGAAGCAAGAGAATTTTATTCTGTATTGTGATAGCATGAGTGCCATCCATCTTAGCAAGAATTCGGTGTTGCATTCAAGATCAAAGCATGTTGATATGAAGTATCATTGGACCCGAGAAAAGCTAGAAGAGAAGCTCTTCCTACTCAAGAAAGTTCATACTGACAGCAATAAGTTCGACATGATGACCAAGGCCTTGCCCGTGGTGAAGCTTGACACTTGTAGAAGAAAAGCGGGCATGACGAACCTTCCCACATGAGGTGGAGGGGGAGATTTGTTGGCCAGGTCCAACTTCATGTGGGGCCCAGCAAGCAATAAATAAAATTAAAAAAACAAAAAGAAAAGAAAAGAACAAAAAGGAAGTGGAGTGGTCGTCCATGGGTGTGCATCGAAAAAGTGAAGAGAAGAGAGAGAAAACAAAAAACTGCACAAGCATGGGAGAAAAGAAGAAAGGAAGAGGGCTGCAACTTTGCGGCTTCGATTCGAAGGCCAAATATTGTCGGAATCGGCTCAAATTTCAATATGTTGTTCGTGAGACTGAGGGTTACAAGTTGATGGTTTTTGTTCGTCGAGAACCGTCTCTAAATTCTCCAGTTGCAGTTAAGGTTTTTTTGCTCCAAATTTATTTATCTACCTATATGGTGAGAAAAGGATAATTGTAATGTTGACGTTGAGCCTCTAGTGTGTGACTAGAGAAGAATACTTTGTGTATACTGCTATTCTTAGTGATTAATGGATATTTTTGGGCAGTCTGTGATTTTTCCCGCATCGTGTTTTCCACGTTAAATTCTTAGTGTTATTATTTGCTTTGTCTACTTATCATTTTGGCATTATATTTGCACGTTGTGAGGCTATACATCGCTGGTTATTGCCGGGGGTTAAGAGATTTTAAGTTGATTTAGTTTTGGGGGAGAAATTGATCTTGGATTGCGTTTGGCCGTGGGAATTATTGTATCCGAGTTCTCCCCAATACTCGATTACCAAGCACTCTACGCATGACGCACCCCCTTGCGTAATCACCCACTAAGACTGAATAAATTACAAATGCGCATGCACTCGGGTCATCAGAGAGGCGACTTCATGTGATCGTTCGGCGGGCTAAGAGACAAACCGAGAGAGAAGACCCACCATGTGGAATCCGAACTGCTTGATTATATGCCATTGGGTTAGGACATGGATCCTTGCACACACAAAGCACGGATGCGGTCCAAAGTCGCGTGTCGGTTAGCGTCGCATGAGCTTGTATTGTGTAAACAAAACAGGCGGCGGCATCAATGTGAGGTTTTATAAGACTCAAAACTGTTTTATGGTTGAGATTCCGTCGTGCAGTTGGTGCAGTTGGTGATTACTTTCAGGAGCAGTTCCTGAATTTGGTTGGCTAGGGCACATTCAAGAAAATCTTCCCATAATTGAAGGGTACGCACATGCAATTGTTTGGGTATAACATGCATGCATTGATGTACGATATCGTTGTGGTCTACAACTTGTAGCTCCAAAGAGTAATATGTTATAAAAAGGAATAAAGCTAGAGACGTACATAAGGAGTCTATCATTCATATACTTGGAATATGGCACAGTTACTTAGAATTTTGTCACATTGCTATTTCTTTTTTTAATTCCATTTTATGATTGTGGGAAAATGTCACGAATAGTCACTAAAAATATGTAATGTCATTTTGGAACTTTTAATTTGTTTGATGTGATCCTTAACTTATTCCTAAATATTCAATCTGGCCTCTAAACTTGATTTGTTCAATCTAGTCCATCAATTTTTCTTAAAAGGGTCAAAAGTTTTCATAATTACACTATTGCCCGGAATTTAAGAGATCATAATATTTCAATCATCTCCTAAATCAACAAAAAAAAAAAAAAAAAAGATATGGGTATCTTTTTATTATATTTTTTTGTACCTTTTTGGTCTCTTTAAGTGTATTTTAGGTTGTGATCTTGATGACACTCAAAAATACCCCTACGAGCACGTGAAAGGCGTGAGGACAGAAAACTTTGAAATAGTCATCACAACCATATATGGGCTATAACTTATCAGCTCAGCCCATGAATAATTATATGGAAAAAGACAATTAAGGATTTGGAGAAATTTTGAGCTGAATTTCAACAAGAACATGACATGGAATGACAAGATGGAGTAGCACAGTACCACGCGTTGAAGCCAAAGATCAATGATGGAAATATAACCTTGGCGATGAAAATAGGCGAGAACAGGTTTAAAGGCGCCAAACTCAAAAAGAAAACGGTTAAATGCTTACTAGGTAAGCCATGACACAATTGTCGAATAGACATGGATAAGGCGGTTCAACCCAAAATGTGGAGTGATTCTTGAGGAGGAGGTAACCGATCATTGACGGTTACCAAGTTAGCCTATAAATGCCATCAATCATCAAACAAAGAAACCCCCTCCCCTCGAACAACACACAAAACTAATTTCTATTGTCTTTATCTTTTCCTAGTCTAGCCTAACTGTAGCTTAAGATTCCCGTTGTAGATTCAATTTTGGTGAGCATCTATATCTCGAAAAAAACTGTCGATTAGATTCCAATGCTAACCATTGTCTAACGTCATTGATTAGATTCTGTATTGTGTCCTCAGTTCCATCTAGCGGCAATGTGCATTAGATGTTGCATCTGCTCGACGTTGTTGATTAAATTCCAACGTTGTGTTTATGCGCATCTAGAGATGGTGTATACTAGGTGTGGTTATCATTATCTAACGTCGTTGATTAGATTCCGATGTTATGTCCTCATATCCAACTTAAATACCTAGCCTTTATTATCCAGCATTATCAATTCTATTCCAGCGTTGTGTCCTCAAACTTAGTAAGAAGCTATGCTTTACTAGGCATCTTGTCCATACCTAGCCTTGTTGAAGGACCTTCGATATCGTACAGACTACAATTTTAATGGGATTTCTTTATTGCATAAAGTGAGTCTTGATGATCTTATTAATGAGGTTTCAACACTAATTATTGTTGATATTATATGTGCGACAAGCTAGCTACTTCTTTAGTTTTGAGATTGTAAGGTGTATAGTCTCTTTCATATTTGACCCTTTGTGTAACACTGAGGCTCCTTTAATAAAAACAAAAATACAACACTGGATTAAAGATATTTTGTTGCGGGATCCCAAACTGACGAAACAGATCTCTATAATAGTAAAAGTAGAAGATCAATTAGAGTTGTATCGTGTTGGTGTTCCCGCTATTTTATAGTATATAGATTTGACTAACTTTGATAGAGAAAATACAAAACACAAAAACTTAAAATTTAATAGGAATATGAATCCGATTTAACTTAATATTAGCACAAGAAATTTATAATTAGCATCATTATTAAATGTTCTTATAAAAACACTTATTTTAGAATAGGAATATGAATCATATATAATTCCAAATAAGTCTGCAAAATATTGCAACTATACTAATATTGATAAAGGCCAAAAAGTTGAAAAAGGTAATAAAAAGATAAATAACTGGAACTATACTAATATTCCTAAAGACCAAAAGGTGAAAAGGTAGTAAAGAGATAATATACTTTTTGTTGATTAGAATAAAAAAAGAAAAGATATTATAAAATCCGGGCAATAGTGCAATTACGAAAAGTTGATGGACTAAATTGAAAGTTTAGAAATTAGATTGAAATAATTTAAAGATCACATGAACGAATTTAAAATCTAAGGATGACAACAGGGCTATAAAATAAGAGTCTATATGTATCATTTTCGTCATGAGTATATGTAATTTTTTTTACGTGGTATTTAATATGGAGGAAAATTGGGATGTTGACGGGTAAAAAAGGTAGAGGAGGGCGTGATGACTGAAAGAACTACATTTAGAAACTGGGTTTTAATGCCAGCAGTTGAATCCCTGGCCTACCGCCAGATTCTACTTTCACTTTTTCCACCTCAAAAGTCAAAAAATATTAAGGGCGTGAGTATTTCAAGCAATTTATTTCTTGTCCACGGGATCTTGATTTGGATCCGAATCTTGTCAATGTGGCACTAGTAACCTGATAAGCAATCGAATTTGTTCTTTTTCTCCTATTGTCTACCATCCATTTTTCATGACTCAACATTGGCCAACTTCACAAATTCACTATGAATTTTATAATTTGTGAGTGATAATAAAAATAATCTCCGTCATCGGAAGATACATTGAACAATGTCTGACTCAAATCATAAATCAATTACATACTCACGAAAATTGTTTACATAGGTTTTCAATAAACTCCTTGTTCTCCTGTGACAAAAAAAAAAAAAAAAAAAACTTATTGTGCTCTCAATTTGTGCCTCATTGACCTCAGCCGTCGATCCCTACAATAAAAAAATAGTTACGTTCTGGAATTTATCACTCAATACATCATCAAGAAGGATCGAGGCACCATGCGGAGATCAAATTGGGGCAGAGGATCTCGGACTTGGTTACATAATCGGCTTCTGGCTCGATGCTAAAACAAGCAAAAGCAGCTTAGATTTAATACAATTGATAAGAAAGATATATAAAACCAGCTTATCTCTACTGTCTCCGCAGCGCCGCAATGTTGCAACCACCGGCGCACATTGGAGCGGACATTAGGAAGAGAAAAGAAGATATTACGTGCAGCACGACGGCTTAAATTCATCTCCTTCATCCGCCCACGCGCTGCTTAAATTCTCTGCACCCGTTGTACACACCCTTCTGTAATAACTCCATGTCTGTCTGGTTGCTATTGCTTCGAAACATTATAACGCATCTCAAAGCAAAGGGGAAGCGGTCGATCGAATTGGATAAGACTCGCCCTCGAAATCTCCTAATCATAAGTTCGAATCCCTGCGTCTTCCTTCGATTCCGAGAGACCCAATTCGTCCACGGCCTAGTATAACTCCTTATTTTATCTAAACCTGCATCGATTGGCGAGGACATTGAACGGTTACGGTTCGAACTGAACATTCCAACCTCAGGTATGAAAATCCCGTGGTTGGGTGTACGATGTATCTACTTTGATGGATCGTGCCACCCTTTACATCTTGAGCTTATCAAAATGTACTTCACATGGGTGACGAGTCAATCTCAACTTTGACCTTTTAGCGATTGAAATTTCACCTGAAGACCAAAGAGTACGGATATTCATGGTCTTGTGATCTCATACAAATGCTTCTTTGACTTCTTACTATAGAGTCACTATATGTAGCATTTCGTTAAAACAATCGGAGTTAACAAAGCAATGCTTATGTGATTGTTCTTAATTTGTCGTGAGGATAACAATTTATTTTGGATCACAAAAAATAATTAACAAATAAGTAATAATCTATGGAATTTACTTCTTCAACTACTAGTGGCTCACAATATGCTGACCAAGCTAATGGAGTGCCTATTTATAAAAAAGATTCTTATATGACATATAGCTCGTGTATCTTCACCTTTTCATCATCATTTTTTTGGGGGATGGTTATAATTTGAACAGTTGACCAATTACTCACATTATTTGCAATAGATTTTTATATGGCACAAGGCTCGTGTGATCTTGTTTCACACAACCCACGTTCCATTTCCATCTATTGAATAGTTACGACTCGAAAATTCCATGAACCATCCAAATTAACGGCGATAAATGTAGATCGTGCAAGAACCATTTCATAAAGTGTACATTTGTGAAAGAGAAATGTACGTATAATTGCTTTTAATCTACTGTGATATTAATAATCTATTTTGGATCATAATAAAAAATAAATAACAGATGATTAGACATTATTGATGACTCATGACCTATCGGTACTCTCACAGTGGCTCAAAATTTAGAGAATTACTTATATGATGGTACAACATGTTTTGTGCTACAAACAAATAAATAACAAAGCCCCAACTAAAATTATGATGCTAGGAAAACCCACATCCCTCTCACTGGCGTCATGCCGGGCAGTATTACAGTATTTAATGCCTTTCTGCACCAGTTGATCCTAGAGCATTGCAGTCTTTAATGCCTCCATTTTCCTTTCTCCCTCCCCCACTTTCTCTCTCTGCCTCCCTCTCTCGTCCTCAGCTGTTTCTCTCAATGGAGCGCTTGTTCTCGCTGTGGTTCGACCCGCCCGTGCACTCCGCACTCTTCTTCGCCTCCGCCCTCGTCCTCGCCCTCCTCTCCCTCGCGTTCTACCTACTGAGATCGCTCCAGGCGCCGCTCTGCAGCTGCGACGTCTGCGCGAGCTACCTCTCCTCCACCTGGTCGTCCGAGTTCGCCAACCTCTGCGACTGGTACACCCACCTCCTCCGGAGCTCCCCGACCGGCACCATCCACGTCCACGTCCTGCGCAACACCATCACTGCGAACCCGGTCAACGTCGAGCACATCCTCCGAGCGCGGTTCGGCAACTACCCCAAGGGCAAGCCCTTCAAAGCCATCCTGGGCGACCTCCTCGGCCGGGGCATCTTCAACGCCGACGGGGAATCGTGGCGGTTCCAGCGGAAGATGGCGAGCCTCGAGCTCGGGAGCTTGTCGGTGCGCGCCTACGCGTTCGACATCGTGAGGGGCGAGATCGACACCAGGCTCGTCCCTCTCCTGGCGTCGAGAATGGGTCGTGGCGACGTGGATTTGCAAGACGTGTTCCGGAGGTTCTCGTTCGACAGCATTTGCAAGTTCTCGTTCGGGCTCGACCCGGGCTGTCTCCAGCTCTCCCTCCCCGTCTCAAGCTTCGCTCTGGCCTTCGACCTCGCGTCGAGGCTGTCGGCGGAGCGCGCGGCGCACGTGTCGCACGGGGTCTGGAAGGCCAAGCGCCTGCTCAACGTGGGGAGCGAGCGGAAGCTGAGGGACGCGATCAAACTGGTCAACGCCCTCGCGGAGGAGGTGATTAGGCAGAGGCGGAGGCTCGGGTCGTTCGCGACCCGCAACGACCTCCTGTCCCGGTTCATGGGCACGGTGGACGACGACGTTTACCTCCGAGACATTGTGATCAGCTTCCTCCTGGCGGGCCGCGACACGGTCGCCTCGGCCCTGACTGGGTTCTTCTGGCTGCTGTCGCGGAACCCGGAGGTGAAAAGGTTGATCCGGGAGGAATCGGACCTGATCATGGGCGGCTCGGCCGGGGATGTGCTAGCAAGCTACGAGCAGATGCAGCGCATGCACTACCTGCATGCGGCTGTTCACGAGAGCATGCGCCTGTTCCCGCCCGTGCAGTTCGATTCCAAGTTCGCGTCGGCGGACGACATGCTGCCGGATGGGACGGCCGTCGGAGGCGGGACCCGGGTCACATACCACCCATATGCCATGGGCCGGATGGAGCGGATATGGGGACCGGATTGCCTCGAGTTTCGGCCCGAGAGGTGGCTGCAGGACGGGGTGTTCCGTCCGGAGAGCCTGTACAAGTTCCCGGTGTTCCAGGCCGGCCCTCGGGCATGTCTGGGCAAGGAGATGGCGGTGGTGGAGATGAAGAGCGTGGCGCTCGCATTGGTGCGGAGGTTCGACGTCCAGGTCGTCGGCACGGACCAACAGGCCCGGTTCTCTCCTGGTCTCACTGCCACCATGAGCGGCGGCTTGCCGGTGATTGTTCGGGAGAGGGGTGCCTCATCAGGGTCGCCGCCGTGGACTTGACAAAAGAAAATACAATTGGAAGTAGATTGAGAATAACATTTATTAGGTTAGTCGGACCATTGTGGAACGTGATTGCGAACGTGGGTGTACAAATTAAGTGGGTGTCTTATCGTCACGTTAATTTATTTTCGTTTCCATTCTCATGTACATGCATTAGCAAGAGACTTTATTAAACTTGGTCTTTTGAGAATTTTCTTATTCCATTTACAATTAAAAAAAAAAAAAAAGAGGAAAAAACAGAAAAATTACCAAAAAATCATAAGCCTACTGTACTTTAACTAATTTAGTTATAAATCCTTCAATTGTGCTAATTAAGTCCTTAACCTTTTCACGTTTGTCAATTGAATCCATTTGATCATTTTTTGCCAGAAATGCCTCCTACGTGGTATGGCAAGCATTGACGTGAATAAATTTTTAGTAATATTTTAGAATTTTTATTTTTATTTTCATCTATTTTCCTTCTTTTCCCTTTTTTGTTTTTATATTATGGTTAGGACTCTCTTGTCAGTGTCGATCCTCATCGGCCATGGTACAAAAGGAAAAGAGAAGAAAAAATGGAAAAATAAAAAATATATTATTAAATTCACATCAGTGTTAGTTCCGTAGGATGATTAATACTCATGTTAGCAATTTCGGATTAAAAGTGGCTGAATGGACTCAATTTATCAAAATTGAATATTTAGAACTTAATTGGTATAATTAAAAGGATTATGATTAAATTAGTAAAAATATAGTAGGTTTAAAGTTTTTTTTTTTTTTTTGGTAAAGATGGTTTAAATTTTTTTTTTTTTACAATTTTCCAAAAAAAATGAAAACATACAATGGATTGCTTAGAATACAAACATCGATTCTGTGCATCTCCTCGGAACCGCCAATCAAATTGCATTTCTTTGAAGCAACACCTTTCAAGTAACGAGCCCCAGAGCCCATATTCGAATCTCTTGCGATAGCAACTAGGATTTCAAAAAGCGACTTAATTTCAAAAAAATAAATAAAAAAAAACATATTGTTTTTGCAGACAACAATAGAAAATAAACATGCCCAAGGAGCAATGCACCTGACCTAGGAATCCTCGAATGCTCCCTCGTCATCCCACAAATTATATACATTGAAGCACGGGGGTACTGACCAAAAAAAAAGGCACGGGGAGGGGGACCGACCCTCTCACCAACTAAATTGATGTCTCTGTCAAATTAATCGCCGCGGATAATCCGGGGGCTCAACGCACACCGATTTAATGTAACTTTGCATTATTTTATATATATATGTTGGAATTGATTAATTTCAATAATCAGGGTAAATGTTATATATTGCAAGCGTAAGTATATTAAAGTACTAAGTTATGTCTTTATTTGACCGCTCAATTTGTCCAAACTCTAAACGAGAATGAAGACAATAACTTCTTTCCAAATTTTTATCATGGGAATTTTTGTTATAAATTGCATGTGCGCATGGTGGAGCTCATAGTGCAATGGATACTTTTTAGTACAAAGTGCTCGTTTATCATAACGTTTTTTCTTTATATTATTTTTATTTAGAATAAAGGGAAGCTTTAATGAATTAAAATCGATTTGCGGATCTAAGTAGATCGGATTTGGAATTTGGAAGTTTCATGATGAAGGCTGCCTTTTTTTAATTTTTTTTTTATTTGGATACAATCTATGTTGGGTTCGTAAAGGAGGCTCATGTAGTTTGTGAAGTCAGCTCCGATATGATTAGTCCACGAAATTAAAAACTATAGAAAAGCAATCCACCTTGTTAATGGTCTCACTCCCTCCTCCTCCTCCTCCTCCTCCTTTAAAAAAAAAAAAAAAAAGACAGAATTTGAAAATTATATCATTACTCTTCTAACAAAACATAATTCAATCTTATCCACTAATAACAAAATAAATAAACCTATTGGTGGCCTATGATTATATCAGCCACGTTATTGGGTTATATAATCTAATTTGCCCGCTAATCTGCACACGCATCCCTTCCTAAAATTACAGAGAATTTTGACCTATTGAAAATATTTAAGCATACTTTCAATTTGAGAAATGACTATGTCATTAAAATAAAGCGACGGAGTTAATTTCTGAAATACAAAAAATAGCTGTTTGCGAGTTCATTTGATGGCTTCCAATGCCATCGCTGAAGTCTACTTTCCGGTAAGCCATCGTTAATGATGTTTTGTCAATACAAAAAGGTAAAAAAGTTATTATATCAGCCGCCGGTGGTGGAGTTCAGATTCCACCATCGGTGGTTTAAATTAGACCATTCGATGTAAGTGATTAAGTTGTCGGCTGGATGTATTCTTCTGTGGTCAATTTTCATCGATATGTCTGGTGCTTTTCCTTTAATATAACCGCTCTGATAGAATATATTTTTTATTCTTCACATAGGATAGGGGATTTCCTTTTTATAATGAGCACTCTCTAGACAACTGCTCTTAATATATTAGAAAAAGATACGATTTACCATTTGGTTTGGACAAAGTTGAGTACTATTTTTTTTTCTTTTTGTCTTAATATATACACTATTCTTCTTCGAGCATTCATGTACAATATGCTCTGAGTCCTCCATCGTCCTGACACAAACAACTAAAATGATCCTTATATAATGAAAAGAATTTCTATTTCTGATAAATGAGTTTATGGGAACATTATGAGATACATAGACGCCTTTAGAGAAATTTCTTTTTTGCAAATTAGAAGTATTTTTAATCTTAGAAAACTTGGTCGTTCAAATTTCCTTGTTTATTTGTGAAATCACACGTACATACACATGATAACTCAGCAAAATTAGAGATAAAACTCTGGCAATTTGAGTGATTTTTTTATAGGGTATCAAAACAAGGAATAAGATTTACATAATATTGGGAAAAAGGAATAACATCTTCATATACAAAAGCAAATGTCATTGTTATTGTTGTATAGAGCATTTCAATCAACGTTAATTTGGTGGCTAATTATTCGTTTCTTTTCAGCAAAAAGAGAGAGCATTCAAATTCATTTATGAGAAATAGGAAATGGTATTTGCGGAAGTAAAGAAAAAGAGGAAAAATACGTTATTTTCAAAGGAAGTGAAGCTAATCGGCTGTTGCAACTTAATCAATTACTTTTCTACTGGTCTTCTCATGGATTTCATCTTTATATTTTTTAAATGGTTGATAATTACTGCAATTTCAAATTATACTTTTTTATGCATTCTACTTCTATGAGATATGATAATAAATTCTATCTGACATAATTAGGAATTTTGAAATATTTATCTCTATTTCATTATTAAATTTTATTGCACATATAAAGATAACATAATGAAATATTTGTGTATTACGTACAATGAGTTTTAAAAAATATCCTTGGATTTTCACTTTCTTAGGCAAAACCCTTAATTTTTATTCCAAAAAGAAGAGGCTCATTCCATTAAATTTAGTGCATCTAATGTCCCAAAGTCTATTTACTTTAATGAATTAGATTAGATACCGACATTATAATTGTTGCAAAAAATATCTCTCGAGTCAAAGGTCATCGTAAGGCCCATAATCGACTATGCTGTACATACATTAAAAACGAGATGAAGAGCTCTAATTGAACGAGGATATGGCCATCCCATCCAGCCACAGAACAAGCATTATCGCAATATCTACTAAAAGCACCACCGAAGCATAATAATCTCTCGACATGACTAATCACCTTAAGTCATCACAGATCATTCCTCATCATCAAAAATCCCTATTCCACCACCAAAGCATGCAATACAGCACCACTGTAGTACAAAGACTGTGCTAACTAGGGCACTTATCAGGTAACTAATTTATGGAATTTATGCAGCTTCTTACACTCTTGTGTCACCGCTAATCGACAAAAGTTATTCTAGATAAAACATGTTTAATAAGTGTTTTGAGAATACTTATTAACACAACTATTTTATAATAGAAAAAGGCGACCTTCATGACGTAACCTGCGTCATATGTAAATCATATTTCTTGGGGTAAACCTATAGTAATACTGTCAGGACTGATTCTACTGAACCGAACGTCCGCGAAGGTGGAGAACATTCGAACTCATTTGGTGCATTCTTCGCTGGAACCAATACTGACTCAGCTCCGCAACATGATTCCTTCTACTTACGTCAGGTCATACAGCATTAGTCGGTCTCTAGGTCTTGAAAAGGCAAAACTATTTGCTTATTTTAACACCGTTCTCTTTAACCAGCACTAAAGCATATTTCTGCAAAAGCATCTCGGTCGCAGAGAGGATGACTAGGACGATCATCAACTTTGGGAAACACTAACTAGGGTTTTGATGCCAACCGACGTGTCAAAGGGGTTGTACGAGGAAAAACATTATTGGAGAAAGTTTGGTCATAGTTCTTTAATATTTATCATGCTTTTATGCCTAGGGACAGAGAATTGTCTTATCTGTCTTTGCTTGTCTCACCATGTTGTACATGTGATTTAGTGAATACTCGTGTCGCAGATATTGGTTAGCTACTCTATGAACAAATCTTGTGAACTCTCTTTTAGTCTACCAGTAAAAGAAGATCATTTGATGTTTCCATCAGGTTTGGAACTCAGATCCTACTCGTCGGCAATTTGTTTACACATTCACCATCGACTCCGATTTTGTTACCAATATCCCGTTAATGGATCTTGAGTCTATGATTCGGCAGGTACAAACATGAATATCATCCACATAGTTAAGTTTGTACGCGGGGATGACATCTCCATCCGTGTAGTCTACTGATAGGAAGACTAGCTGTAGAAAGCTTATATGGCCATAGGGAATGGAGGTACACATGGACCAAACTTGATCCTACTCTCATTTGTAACGTGGGAGAGCAATAGGGAAAGGTGAAAGCAACCTTGTACTACCGACATCTAGTAAGCCCATGTTTAGCACATGCGTCGACAGCGTTAGAACGTTGTCGCCAAAATGTCCGGAGAGATGCTCAGTTTGCGGCTATATTTAGTCCATCGTGACATGTTGGTGGCCAATTAGCAAGATGTACTCAAGGAAGATGATGCTTTTCATGCATCGCCAAATCGACGACATGTGCCACCATCCGAAATAAGAAAAGACGAACCCTAAAAACATGTGGAGGCAAGAAACATGAGACGACATGCAAATGTTAGCATCAGTCCCACCTCAACCGGACTATACAGGCAAATGTGGCCTCAATTGATCGCACGATGTCCTTCGCATCGTCTTATTCCATCACCCCAACGTCAGATTTTCTTGCTCTTCTTCGGTTCTTGAGCTTGCCATTACAGGTTCAACTTCGTGCGTTATTACTGTTTATGCATGTTGATCACAAGCATCTCAAGATGACTCCTCATCAGCTCTTCGTCTCAGATAGATTGGCTAGAATGAATAACTGGTTTGCATATCTCAGAGTAAAGAACACCTGGAGTGCCATAACTTGGCACGGGGGACACTTAAGTGCCATAATTTTTTTTCGGTACACTTAAGTGCCATTTTTTTTTTCAAATGGAACACTTAAGTGCCAATATCGGAGTAAAATGGAACACTTAAGTGCCACTTCGCGAAAATCCGGCCAAACGGGCCGACGTGGCAATTTTTTGGCGATGGAGGTCCAAAACGGTGTCGTTTTTGCATGCCGATGTGGCAAAAAAATGCAAAACGACGCCGTTTCGCGTCCCGACGTGTAAAAATAATAAAAAATTAATTAAATTAAATTAAAACTTTATTTTAATTAAAAATACTCTAAAAATTAAAAAATTAAAAAAAAAAAAAAAGGTGGGGACGAAGGGGCGGGCGGGCGAGGGCCGAGCCCTCGCTACCGCCGCCTCCTGCGCCGCCCAGGAAGGGGGCCGGCGACGGAGGGGGAGGGTCGGCCGAGGTCGCCGCCCCGGCCGACAGGGCGGCGAGGGCCATGAGCCCTCGTCGGATCGCGATGAGGGCCCGCGAGCCCTCGCCCGGATCCGGCGAGGGCCGCGAGCCCTTGCCGCGATCCGGCGAGGGCTCGGCCCTCGGCCCGCCCGCCCCTTCGTCTCCTTTTTTTTTTTTAAAATAATTTTAGAGTATTTTTAATTAAAATTAAGTTTTAATTTAATTTAATTAATTTTTTATTATGTAAACGGCGTCGTTTCAGCTAAGTCGCGCCAATTCAGCTCTCCGGCGAGCCACGCAAGCATTAAAAATAATAAACACGTGCCACGTAGGATTTCCGGCAAGGTCGCCGGAAGTGGCACTTAAGTGTCTCATTTGAAAAAAAGTGGCACTTAAGTGTACCGAAAAAAGTTATGGCACTTAAGTGTCCCCCGTGCCAATTTATGGCACTCCGTGTCCCAAACTCGCATATCTCATGTATTCTAACTATTCATCCATTCTCATTTATGAAAATTAAGGCTCTTTTAGTAAAAAAATTTATGTTCCCCAAAACAACTATTTCCGTTCTTTTGTTCCAAGAAACGAAAAAAAAAAAAATAGAAACGTGTTTGATAAAATTTTTATTCCTGGGAACAAAATTTTTTTGTTCTTGGAAATAGATTTGGAATAGAAATAAGAGAAGAAAAAAGTAGTTTATTGTTCTTGGGAATAATTTTTTCTTTTCTCTTCTTTTTCTCTTCTTCTTCTTCCTTTTGGCTTTTAGTCAGTCACCAGCCTTGGCCATGGCCGGCGACTAGCCAACGAGGACCAGCAATATCGAGCCATGGCGAGGCTTGTTGGCTCGAGCCTCGCCATGGCTAGGCAAGGCTTGTTGGCTCGAGCCTCTCTGTGGTTGGGCAAGGCTCGGCCTCCCCTTGGTTGGCGAGCTAGAGCTCGCCCAGATCTGGCGAGGTCAAGCTCACCCAGCCACTAATAAGGCTCAACCTTGCCAGGCCATCACCAGTTCGGCGTCACCCAACGGTGGTCCGGCAAGGCCGACCTTACGCTGCCTGGGCGTGTTCGAGCCTTGCGGTGGCCAAGCGAGCCTCCAACGAGCTTGCCGAGCCTCGTCCAGCTGGTCGCCAACCGTTACTGTGGCCAACGACCGGCACAAAGGAGGAAGAAGGAGAAAAAGAAGAAGAGAAAATATAATAAAAATATTTAAAAATTAAAAAAATAACAAAATTATACAATTTTACCAAACACATTTCTATCTTGGGAATAGAAATTTTGTGTAGTTACCAAACGCGTTCTTATACTAAGAAATTATTTTCGAGAGCGAAACAAAAAAATCATTTATGATAAAAAAAATTATTCTCGGAAACAGAACCGTTATCAAATGCGCCCTAATTTATCTGAAAATTGCTTTTGAGTGGGCTAGTATTAGATCAAGGAACAAGCTTGGAAATGCGTATGAAGCTGCAAAGTTAAGGGACGTCGGGATGTTCTCTTCCTCTAGGTTATTACATAGACATCGTCTCAGTAGATTCGTCATTATGATGGGCCTTTTCCGTAACAAAAAAGCAAAAAAGGGACCTTGCACTTAAAACTAGAGTATATCATATCGAGGCTTTGCAATAGACTATTTTGTTCAGCCCAGTTTCTACTTTCAAGAACTCAATCAGGATACAAGAACAGAGCTCACAGATGATAGTGCACGCAAAGACGAGACAATTAAGACGTGAAAGCGGAATAGTCATTTCACTTTCCTAAACTTACATTGGTCGGTGAAGTTTCGGTGAAGGTTGATTTTTGTTCTGCTTCATTGCTTCTGCTCTAACCTTTATTGTATACATCAATAGCAAACGTATAAACTTACTCGGGCTTAATTGTTATTTCCGAGTTCAAGATAGGAGAATCTCTTACCTTTTGCAAACAACCCCACGGCCATCTCCTTCGCCGGTGCAGTTGAGGTCGCTGTACCCAAGATTCTTGGTCAAGTTGCTCAGGCTTAGTTTGCCAACTGTTGGAGCTATGTCTTAGTGCTGCTGCTGTCATTCTATCCTTTTTTATTATTCAGTCAAGTTTATTTGTAGGCGGTTAGTTTGTTAGCTATTTTCTAGGAAGTGGAACAAGTCTGTTTTACACGTTTATGTGCAATTCCAAAGTGGTCCTTATTTAGCTTGTACTTGACAGTTTTTTTTAGTATGAATGAAGTTCAATGTTTCTTCTCATTCATTCTCTCTGGAACAAGAAGTTCGTGAGTATTAATTGAATATATCAGCAATAACAGTGGTATCAGAGCCTCTGTGGGATCTTAAGGGACTGTGAAGTGAGGATAAGTGAGTGAGACTACTTCCAATCTACAAAGAAAAAGGCTGATGAAGGCAGGATCGAGTGGATTCTTTACAATGGCTGCTCTAGTCTTTACTGGGGAAAATTATCAAGCTTGGGCTATCAAGATGACAGCATTCTTGGAGGGTCATGATCTATGGGAGGCTGTGGAGAATGATTATGAGGTTGCTCCACTTCCAAACAATCCGACCTTGAATCATATAAAGTACCATAAAGAGAGAATCACAAGGAAGGCCAAGGCAAAGTCTTGCCTGTATGCTGCTGTCTCACCCCCTATTTTCACAAGGATCATGAGATGTGATTCTACAAAGGTAATATGAGATTTCTTAAAGGATGAATACGAGGGAGATGAGAAGATAAGGAGCATGAAGGTGCTAAATCTCTTGAGGGAGTTTGAGAGACAGAAGATGAAGGATTATTCTGATAGGCTGATTGAGATAGCTAAAAAAATCAGAGTCTTAGGGACTGACTTGAAAGATGAAAGGCTGGTTTAGAAGATCTTGGTGTCTCTTCTAGAGAATTTTGAAGCCACCATAGCTTCTCTGGAAAATACAAGAGACTTAGGTGACATAAAGCTTACAGAATTGTTAAATGCCCTGCAGGCATAGGAGCATAGAAGACTGATGAGAAGAGAAGAGCTTGTAGAGGGTGCACTGCAGACTAAAGTGAAGTCCAATGATGGAGGCAAAGGGAAGAAATGGAATCAATCCAAATGAATTGCAGGTGACTCCAAGTTTGCAGCAAAAGAAGGAAGTTCTAGTGGGTTTGGCAAATGGAAGAAGAACAAGAAGTCTTGTCAACATTGTGGTGAAACTAATCATCAGTTCTTTAGATGCTGGAGGAAGCATAATGCTAAGTGCAGAAGATGTCACAAGGTTGGTCACATGGCTGCAAAGAGAATAGTCACCAGCAAGCAGGAGAAGCACTGATAATAGTGAATGAGACTGAGGAAGAACACCCGTTTGTAGTTCCTATTTTGGCTCTTCTGTTGAGAATGATGCATGGCTGGTGGATGGTGGATGTACCAATCATATGACTGGCAATTTGAAGCTGTTTAGGAGTCTAGACTGGTCAGTCAGATCTGGAGTCAAAATTGGCAATGGACAATATATCGAAGTGCAAGGGAAGGGTACAATGGCTATTGAAGGAAATCAGGAGGTGAAGCTGATCAGTGATGTTCTCTTTGTGCCAAAAATTGACCAGAATCTGTTTAGTGTTGGTCAATTAGTTGAGAAGGGCTATAAGGTGAAGTTTAAAGGGAATGAATGTCTTATTGATAATGCAGACAGTAAAGAAGTGCTAAGAATGCCAATGAGGGACAAGAGTTTCATGTTCAAGTCACAAGAGACGCAACAAATGGCTTTAAAGTGCAAAGAAGAAAATGCAAATCTTTAGCATAAAAGGCTTGGGCATGTTCACAAGAAGAACATGTTGTTTATGCAGAGGAACAACTTGGCAAATGACTTGCCAAGTTTGGTGGAGGAATTTCCACAGTGCATAACTTGTCTTCTTGGCAAGCAAGCCAAATTTCCTTTCAAAGGAGGAGGTTGGAGAGCATGTGAGAAGCTGCAATTAGTACACACGGACTTAAGTCATCTCTCAGTGGTAGCAGGTATTTCATTACTTTCACAGATGACATGACTAGGATGAGTTGGATTTATTTTCTGCAAGCCAAATATGAAGTTGTTGATGTGTTTGTGAAGTTCAAGGCCTTAGTTGAGAATCAGAGTGAGAAGAAAATTAAAATGCTCAGGTCTGACAATGGTTTTAAGTATACTGCTCACAATTTTAAGTTAAACTGTGAGCAAGTAGGCATTGTGCAGCAGTTCACTACTCCCTATTCACCTCAACAGAATGGGGTCAGTGAGAGGAAAAATAGAAGCATTATGAAGATGGCCAGATGTATGATGCAAGGGAAGATGTTACCTAAGAAGTTTTGGGCTAAGGCAGCTAATACTGCAGTGTTCCTATTGAACAGATTGCCCACAAAGGCCTTAGAGAGGTCAACACCTTTTGAAGTCGGGTATATTGTTAAACCTTCTGTGAAGAATTTGAAGATTTTTGGGTGTTCATGTTATACTCATGTTCCTCAGGTCAAGAGGGACAAGTTGGATTAAAGAGCTGAGCTTGGAGTCTTTATTGGGTACAGTCTCCAATCGAAGGTTTATAGGATTTTTCATCCTTTGACAAGGAAGGTGATAATGAGCAGAGATGTTATTTTTCTAGAGGAAGATGAGTGGAATTGGATGGAAGAAAAGAATACACGACAACAGTAATCTGCAAAATAACAACCTGCAACAATTGTAGAGGTTGATGAAGTTGTGGATGGATTGGAAGATAGTATAGATGATCTGCAAGTAAGATGCACAAGGTCACTTGCTGAAATCTATGAAAGAAGCAATGTGGCAGTGCTTGAATCATCTAACTTTGTGGAAGCTAAGGAGGATCGAAGGTGGATTGCAGCAATGTAAGAGGAGTTCAAAATGATTCAGAAAAACCACACATGGGAGCTTGTTGACAAACCATCTGATAAGAATGTGATTGGGGTTTAGTGGGTGGGTGTTCAGAATAAAACTTAATCCCGATGGTTCTGTCAATAAACACAAAGCCAGACTGGTTGTGAAAGGCTCTGCTCAAATATGGGAAGTAGACTATTCTGAAACATTTGCAGCAAGGCTTGATACAATCAGGCTACTATTAACTGTTGCAGTAGAGAAAGGGTAGCATGTATTTCAGTTAGATGTCAAGTTTGCAATTCTAAATGGAGAGCTCAAGGAGGAGATTTTTGTTGAACAACCTGAAGGCCTCAGTATCAAAGGGCAAGAAGAGAAGATATACAGATTGAGGAAAGCTCTATATAGACTGAAGCAGGCTCCAAGAGCTTGGTATGGGAAGATAGACCGATATTTGCAGGATTTTGGCTTTGTAAGAAGCTTGAGTAAGTTCACTCTTTATGTCAAGAGGGTGAATCACAGTGTTGTAATTCTATCACTCTATGTAGATGATTTCATGGTGACAGGGAATGATGTGGAACTGGTAGAGAGGGTGAAGCAAGGTCTGTTTGTAGGTTTTGAGATGTCAAACTTAGGAAAGATGGCTTATTTCCTAAGTCTGGAAGTCAAACAATCTTCACATGAGATCTTCATATGCCATAAAAAATACATGAAGGTAAATCTAAAGAAGTTTCAGATGGAAAATTGTAGAAGTATAAGCAATCCTATGGCTGCTAAGGAGAAGCTGCAGAAAAATGATGGATTAGATGCGGTAAATGCTTCTATGTATAGAAGCTTGATTGTATGTCTCATATATCTTATAGCAACCAGACCAAATATTCTATTTACTATGAGTGTTCTATCCAGGTTTATGAGTAGTCTTAGTTAGTTACATTTGATTGCTACAAAAAGGATCTTGAGATACCTCAAAGGAACATTGTTCCTTGGTGTGAAATTTAAGAAATGTCAAAAGTTTAAGTTGTAGGGCTTTTCTGATAGTGACTGGGCTAGCTCAATAAATGACATAAAAAGTACATCTGGGTACTGCTTCACTCTTGTTCTTCTTCTTTCTCCTGGTGTCCAAAAAGTATGAGATTGTAGCTCAATTCACTGCAGAGACTGAGTTTATAGAGCTTTGTGGCTGAAGAAGATAATGAAGGATCTGTGGTTGATTCTAGTGATTGCATTGAAGTTAATGTGGACAATCATGTTGCATTAGCAATATCACATAATTCTGTTTTTCATGGCAAAACCAAGCATTTTAAAGTCAAATTCTTCTTTCTGTGTGAAGTGCAACAAAGTGGTGAACTTAAGTTGGTCTATTGCAGATCTGAAGATCAGCTTGCAAACATGTTCACAAAGCACTTTAGGCTAAAAGATTTGAGCTGTTAAGAGAGAAAATAGGAGTTTGTAGCAGCAACTGATCCAAGGAGGAGTTTGTTAGAGCTGTGTCTCAGTGCTACTGCTATCGTTCTATCATTTTTTATTATTCGGTCAAGTTTATTTGTTAGGTGGTTGGTTTGTTAGCTATTTTCTAGGAAGTGGAACAAGTCTGTTTTGCATGTTTGTGTGCGGTTCTATTTTGCATGTTTATGTGCAGTTCCAAAGAGGTTCTTATTTAGCTTGTACTTGACAGTTTTTTTTAGTACGAATGAAGTTCAATGTTTCTTCTCATTCCTTCTATCTGGAATAAGAAGTTCGTGAGTATTAGTTGAATATATCAGTAATAACACCAACGACCTGGGTGACGGCACCGTCAATCGCAAAGAGACCCGTGGAGGCGAATTCCCCTCACAGCTCAAAACTGGCATTGCCACTCCCATCTTGGCCCTGCTCACGTAGTTCTTAGCACAAGTCTGGCCCAAAACGCCACTGATGTTAGCGTGTAGCGAATAAATTTGAAGCTCAGGTCTAGATGTGCATAGCGATCCTCCTGTGTAATGTCATAGTAATGTATCAAAGAGTCTTTCTCAGTAATCAGCACCACGATGGCTTTGATCTTACGGTTCCCTTTCACTTCAATCTTCACTGCATTGGTGTTGCGCAACCTCATGATAGATACTTCGGGTGATGATTCGGATTGCCACTTTGCGTCCTCGGCTTCGGGGAGATATGCAATCTGTCCATCAAAGGCTTTGGATAGGCTGTCCACAGAGTCGGCGCATGTCAAAGAGGATTCCTAGAGATTGGACCCATGTGAAGTCTCTCTTCATATCCTGGTTTCTTCTTCCAATGAAGTGAGCCTTGATGTGGATGTTGGAGTTGGAAACCAGGCAAAAGTCCTAGTCCTTTTTGCTGTGTAAGTAGAAGGTTATACCATCACCACTGATGATTTCAAGTATCTCAAGTCTTAACAGACTGCGCCTGGTCGGTCACGACCTAATCAAGTTTGGACGTGTTTAGCAGCGTTAAACCCTTAGTTTATCAGAGTAAAAATCTTGCACAAATTGAACAACCGGCCAGAAGAAAATTCGTTGCAATAGAATGATATAGAAAATATGTTGGAACTTGTGTTCCATTTTCAACAAAATCTGGAAACTACTTGCTTAATCATGAAGAAAGAAGAATCAAGAATGTGAACAACAATTGGTTAATGTCCAGAGCAGCCTAGAGAACGAGTAGCAAATCTCTAGTTTGGAGGTTGTACGTGTGATGCAAGAAAAGCCAGCTATAAGAGTCCTAGGCAGTGGCTAAATAAGACAAGAACCGCTGCAAGTTGATGGCTGGAGATGAGCTATAAAGAGAAGTCCATACTATCCAGGGCGGTGGAGAAGACAATTGTTGTTGAACTATGGTAATGGAGAATCTCTATAAAAGGGCCTTGTAAAAGCGTGTGAGAAGCATGAAAATAAACTCCATATCATGCAACTCCTACACCACATCTCCACCAAACTATTTTGTTTTTATTTTTTTTGGTAAGGTAAGAATAAAATGAACTTTAACCAAACTATACAAAAGGAGGTTCTCGACACCAAAAACTTTCACTCAAGACAAACTAGTCAGAATGAGTGAAAGGGTGCCAAGAGAAAACAAAGAAGCCAAACAGAGGCAACAACAACCAAAAGCGGGCTAAAACCCACCCAAACGGGGCAACAAAACAACCAAAACACCGGCCAGAACCAGCGAAAAGCAGCAACAATAGAAGGAAGAGTAGTTTGCATCAAGCTGGCCCTCGAACCTGTGACAGCAAACAACGAAGCCAGAATTGGTTCCCCATCTACGGAAACCCACCTAAACACACCGCACCAACCACCCAGGAACAGGCCTGATCTAACCCCAACAAACAACACCCACCAACGACAACTCGAGGGACAGTACCCTTCGACTGAAACCTCAAAGGAGAGGCTTTAATAGCCCCACCACTTGAAGAGTCTAGCACCAGCAAATAAGAACACAAGCGATTCAAGTGAGAGAATTCGTCGCTTTAGGAGCAAAAAATAGAAAGTTCAACGCCCCAATTGCACTATAACCTCCTATTCCTAGTAGTGTCTGCAACGTTGGTGAAAGTCAAGGCCTTATCCTTGACAACCTTGATGAGGTGATTCTTCAGAGTCAAGACTACTAACGTTTCTTCCCTAGAAAGAATGTTGTTCCTCTTCTTCCAAATCATATGGCAAAGGTTTCCCAAGGAGAACCAAAACATGCTTTGATGAAAATCCTTGCCTGAGAGAAACTTCAAAGCCCATTGGAGATTTTCTACTCAAATCCTCTTCCGCCAAGGGAGGTTGCATCTCGCAGCCCAAAAAAACGCAAGTCCAACAGTGATGCGACAACCAAAAAATAAGTGATCAATAGAGTTAGGCCTAGTATTACAAAAGGCACAAGCTGCGCTCTCAATTCTCCCATAGGAAAGTAAAAGAACCTGAGTGGGAAGCCGATTCTTAACTATAAGCCACAGGATAAATTGATATTGCGATGTGATCGTATTGCTCTAGATGAACACGCACCAAGGCACCAAGCCCTTCTTCAATCGGACGGTTTCCTACACAGAAGCTACCAAGAACAAGCCCGAAAGGTTCTCTATCCAACAAAAGCGGTCGGGCTCTGAGATAGGACGGGGAGGGGATGCTCCTATGACTCGAACACAGTCTTGAGATCCTGACCCAGAATGGAGTAAAGGTCCGCAACCTTGCAAGCCTGGATAAAGCTAAGCTATAAATGAGAGCGTCCGAGAAATGTCAGTTGAGGGGGCCTCTACGGTGCCAATGGTCGAACCAAATAAAAACAGAAAGGCCATCCCCAACCCTCCACTGAAAAGATTGCTGAAATTCCCTTTTAAGTTGAAGAATCTTCTTCCAGGCCCAAGAGCAGATGGTAGGCTTCTTGGCTATCCAAAAATTCTTCCTTTTTAAAAAAAAATTGAGTGAATCCATTTACACAAGGATTCATTGTCAGAAAACACGATCCAAATGTGTTTAAGCATGGCTGTTGTGTTACAATCATGCAGCCTACGTATACCGAGTCCTCCCTCCTTTTTTGGAAGGCACATGTCCTCCCAAGAACTTTAGCACCACCAGTCCCCAAGCCCGGGCCTTTTTAGAGGAACTATCTCAGAATTTGTTCAATCCGATCCAAGACGGCTCTAGGTAAGACACTAGCCCAAAAAGCTTGGATAGAGTGAATGACAGATCTAATCAGCTGAAGTCAACCGGCAAAGGAAATGAAACGTTGGGCCCAAGATTGAACCGTTGCCGTAATGCGACTGACGAGGCCGCTACAATCTGCCTTGCCAAGCTACAAGGTAATAATGGGAACCCCCAAATACTGAAAGGGGAGATTCCATAATCCTAGGGCAAGAGCCAAATGGTTTCGAGACGATGTTGACCCCCCAGCAAGGAAAATCTCACTTTTATTAATGTTTGGTCTCAGCCCATTCCAGGAGGAAAAGGTACTAAGGCCTTTAGGATAGAGACCGAAGCCACATCTGCTTTACAGAAGAGGAATACATCATTCGCGAAGAATAAATGTGACAAACGCGTAGCCTTGCACCTCCAGAAGAATTTGAACTCCAACTGCCTTGAACAACGATCAAGAATTTCCAAAAAAACCTCCATGACCAAGGTAAATAAATATAGAGACATAGGGTCCCCCTGATGGAGCCCGCGCCCACTAGAGAAAAATCCATGAAGCTCCCCGTTTAAAGAGATGGAAAATTTAGGCGTGCGCACACAATCCTTTCTTACAGCTTTTCTGGATCTACACGAAGGGAATGAGATTTGATCTTAGTACAGATTCCGCCAAGTCGTTAATTCTTTATATCCTATCAATCGTGAGTCGTTCGAAACTGAAAATATCGGCCTTTTAATGTGGAAAAAAAGAAGAGGATAGTCGATGCCGATACCACGATTCCCTTGTCCAGGACTAGGACATCTTGGGGAAGATTGGATACTTGCGCCAATGTGAAGTCGAGATCAAAAAATGAAGATGAAACTATCAATCTCCGATTGAGTATAGAGAGGCGAAGTGTCGGAGTTCAAGCGAACGAGAAGTCTTGGCTTCGATTCGACTTATGGCTACAGGAAAATCCAATTCCCGGAAAGACATAAAATGGCAATGATAGGTGCGAGATGGAAAGGTACGTATAAAAGCCGAGAACTTTCGGTGCCAAAGAGAAGAAAAAGGGTAAATAAGCGTGCAACCTGATTAAGATAGGGTTTTTAAATTGGGATGGTTCTCTTTTCTGTCACCTCCATTTCAACAGTCGCTCCCGAGAAGCACTCGTGGCGAGTCTTGAATTTGGAGGCTCTTCATTTGGATGACTAAGAGGACGACGAGGATGGCCGTTGTATAACGTGTAATGTGGTCTCAATATCTTTAATCTATTCAATGTAATTTATAAATTTTAACCTAATGTACGATGTCGTCATTGAATTTCTAAATTGTTCAATATAATTCATGGTTTTTTTTTTACATGTTTAATTTAGTCCATGATTATATGAACATATTTTATATTGTCCTTGAATTTGAGATAATGAAATGACAACATTGAACATTTTCTGTAGTCTAAAAACTAAATTGAAGATGTAATAAAAATTTAGGTATCATATTGCACGTTGGGCCAAATCTCATGGATTATTTGTCATTATCCCCTCTAGAAAAAATGAAGTGTCCGTGTACCTGACAATGTCTAGAATTGTAAGTGGTAACCGGCTAAACGTGGTTTTATTATGGACCGTGTGGGTTTATCTTGGAGTACAGTTCCAAGGAACAACGGGACCATGTGACACAGCCGGACGAAGAAATGATGTGTTGAGCCCTCTGGAAGTCTTTGCAGGCATCTGATATGAGAGCTCGCTTACAAGTCACGCCTTTCGTCACCACTCGGGTACACACCGGTAGCGCATTTCAGAGCGTTTGCAACGCTGGTGGCACCGGCATTTCACAGCAATTCTGAGGGTTAATGGTCATCCAGGTTTGTCGTCCCTCTTGGTTGGTAATCTAGTGTCACTGCTGCCGTCCAGTCATGCCACCGTGCTCTTCCGTCGATCCTTGCCATCCCCTTTCGTCGCTTATCTGAGATTGTCGGAACCTTATCATTAAACTAGTCCTGGCAAGTTGCGTCTTACTTATCGAGAGGCAAGTTCTTGGGCTGAATTTTGAACAATATTGTCAGTTTGATCTGCTTTGCGTGACTTCATGTTCAAGCCCTCTGGATTTTGGAGCATCAGAGATTGGGCTGGAACATTACGTTTGACGTGGTGTTTCTTATTTCTGACTTGTTTTCATACACAAGGGATAAATAACATGAAGAAGGTAACGGTTAAATTACAGGCGTATGCTCCACTCGAGATTCTTGCGAGAAAAATATAACGACGATAATGTACAAACAAGACGACTGGGGATAGACAAAGAAACAGAATAAACGAGAGTCCGATTTCTTTGATTCCCAGTCAGTCACCAACACCTTGATTCTCCTCTTTAACAGGAGCTTTGTCGCTCATTGCATCAGGTGCGTTTTTCTGCCGCCGCTCGTTCTTTAATCTTCTCAGCTCCTGATCCTTCTCTTCCAGCTTCTCTTGCAAGATAAGCGCCTACATTTACAAGAGGTCGGTTATCAATCTCTCTCCATCCGGCCTCCTAAGAAGCATATGAGAGAGACAGAGAGAGAGAGAGAGAGAGAGAGGAGCACCATTTCATTCGACTTTTCAACGTCATTTGTGAGTCCTTCCATGTGTTTATATAATCCTGCATGCAACCACCACAATATGAACTCTCAGAGAGTAGCTGATGTAAGACTCTCAAAGGAAGATCGACCGTAACAGAAGAAAATAACCTATGTATTATCTAAAAAGCGATACACATCTACATTCAATTTCCTTCAAAGACAGGCGACACTGTTGATGCAAATGTCATTTCTACGTTCATTCAATGTCCATTTAGTGAAGAAGTAACCTTTGCTCATGGCATTAGACATGTAAAGATTCTCTTATGCTAAAAAATTTGCAAAAAGAACTGTACAAATTCAAAGACACAGATGAGCCACGTTCAAACCTTCAAATTGACTCTGCAGCTCTGCATTCTGCGACTTTTGTAAAGCCAGTTTCATTGCTAAATCATGCATCTGCAAGCCAGATAACAGTGGACAAACAAGTAAATCAGCCCGAACCATCTTATTCCTGAGATAAAATTTGACAGAACCCCTACACCGCATAGCTTTTCATAGACGAGCACTATTTAAATTAGTAATGGTGTCTCCTCTCTGTCGCAAAAAGCATACAAATCAAGAACGTAAATACAAGACTCAATAATTGACATTTGCAGGATATCATGATACACGTAGCAGTACCTTTCCCTCAGCTGCTTGATTCCCAATCTCCTCATTTTCCTCTTGAAGGGTCCTGCATTTAGCCATGAGCATCTTACCCATTTTGCTCTGTGGAGTGAAACTAACAGCTGCGATATTATCCTGCAACTCCTTCGCCCTCTTGTCCTTCTCCTCTACCAAGTTCTAGCATCAGAATGACATTCAAATATTAGAATCATTCGCAATCAATTGATATCTCCTCCGAGGTACACACCAAGGACAGAATTATCCAAGTTATATGTGGGGTCGACATAGATATTCATATAGCATAGGGCACAATGCAAGAAGCCAACATAGGGTAAACCGGGAAAATTAGAGCTACAAAAGCAGAAAATGTTACTGCCATGAAATCAGCCAGTCCAAGACCACGAAAACTGAGGTGTTGATACTGGCAATGTACTTGACAACATTCTTCTTCTTTTTTCACATAATAAGAGAAAATATAAGCAAACATTAAGAACTTGCATGCACAAAATAGTTTCATTAAGTTCACTTTTGGCTTTATGTAGAAAGCATATCCTACTATGAGGAGTCTTAAAATCAAGAAACCAAATGTCTCATAATTTTTTAGGAGAATCAGACAAATTTTAGCAAAGAGCAGAGAACAGATCTCCACATAAAAGAAAACAGATGGACTCCTCTCCAATTATTGACAGTTTCTTATCAAAGGACTTCAAAAATTCCTAGAATTAAGTTTCAACCCCACGGCAAAGGATTCTTGTACTAAGAAAAAATGATAAGAAAGTCTTCAGGCACTTTGTAGACTCATTAAATGTGACATGGAATGTGAACCCACCTATGCAGGGTAGATAATTTTTCCTGTAATGTGTACATTTCCAATTAATTACATTGCCAAGTTTTCCCAATTAGTGTTTTTTGCCCTAGGACATTTATCGACATGATGCTTTGACTAATACCACGTCCACAAAAGTTCAATGAAAAAGTTCAACTACAGACCTTCAGACGGGTAAACTCTTCATGAATTGCTGGATCTAACAATAACCGCCTTGCCTGTCAACAATGCAACATGAACAGCCAAAATTTAAGATGCCAACACCAGAATAATAACCGGCACACATTAGTGGCAAAAAAATTGCCGCTTTTTAAGGATTACCCAACTGAAACAGAAAAGTTGTTCCCTCCAAGCCACTGAGCAATTTGAGAAAATATATTCCACAGCAAGAGCCAGCCAATCCAGATTTTAACCAAAATAAAAGTTTAAATCCTATCTACACCCGGGAAATCCTTGGTAAAAACAGACTAAATCTACTATGGCAAGTAAATGCAAGAGGATTAACTGGCCAAGATATAACATAAGGAAGATTGCAGTATCATCACATGAATCACAATATCAAAACACAGTGTTTACAGCCAGAGCTTTTCCAGTCCAATCCAAAAATCATCATTCAAGCAGATTTAACAGATAGGGCAAACATTAAAAAATGTATGGCTTGTCAACATATATTAGTCATTCATGTCTAAGCCAGAAAAATTGAAAGCACTCTCTTAAATAAGTAGACTTCATTCTAAAAGAAATCATACACAATTTACATGGTTAATTGATAATTCACATGCATTCACTTGTTGCCATACCATAGAAACATATGTTCAAGAAGCAAGGTACATTCTGCCTTACCTGCATAGATGGGGGCTTGAGTTGTGCTTTTAAGTCTCGAACAGCAGACTGAGACAAAGGGTAAATCTTGTGTCCGTCAAATGCAGCCCAGATACTAGAAATTTGAAGCAATTTTAGACGGCTACCCAGCTAACATCAAAAGAATCTCAGCTTACTTTGTGAAAGAGGCCCTTAAATGGTGTTGCCTATTCACTCTCCCTATTTGTGGGACAGCTTTCTTTTTGTCACTAAAAGTCTATGAAATCTATTGCTATCTCATTAAGTACATTAACAAGAGATTAACAAAATATTTCGTATAGGTTATAACTATGGTTACAGAATCCACACGCAATACGACAGAGAAGGCAGAAAGATAATCAATTGAAACAATCCATCTTGGTAACTAGAGAGTGAATGCAGCCACAATCATAGACAATGGGTTCTCATCTACTTTTCACCTAAGTGCCCACATAGTAAACAATAACCAGTATATTTGTAAAAGAAGGCTATACAGGATGAAACGACACTACGGTAACAAACCATTCTAATATCCTCCATAACCACAAGAAAAAGATTCACCTTTAACTCAGCAATCTCCTGCTCCCGTTTTGCAAATGTTACTATCAAAGCTGCTTCCTTTTTCTTTGCCTTTTCCAGCTAATATACAAAAATTGAAACAACAGACGATAAATAACTTCTGATTGCAAAATAGAAAAAAGGGAAAGAGAAACATACTGCCCATGAACCAACCTGCTCTCTCAATGTCTCCTCTGAAGACCTAAGCGTCTGAAGGTAGCTGATTATCACCTTGGGTTCTGCAAGGAAGAGGAGAGTATCAGTACACATATAGCAATAAGTTTGAACTAACTTCTTGTGCTCATGTCATATATCAAGTTCTGATTACTAATTATCCAAATAAACAGAAGACTAACCAGGAGATGTCCCAGAAGATATGAAGGACTCATTTTGGAATGAAGAATGCCACTTCTGAATCTCAGATTTTGCTGCTTCCAGTTCTGCCTGAAAAACTCGACAGGTTAAAAAAATCCAAATAGTTTCAGATACAGATATAAAAAGAATAGCACAAAGATCACAAAAGTGCTTGCAACATCAGAAACATAAACAAACTATTTTTCAGTTCTGTTGAACATTGAGAACTCAACTTTAAGCTAAAGCTTAACTGAACTAGAATTAATCATAGATTTTATGGTCGAGCTTGAGCCTGCTGATTGCCTCATTATGTGAAACTAAAGCGAGATGGAGCTCGATTTGAACATCACATTTGAATCAAGTTGCCTCAACATGACTACAGCCCTAACCTCCACAATTCCCTGAATCATTATGGAAGCATTAGCACTGAATGATGAAAAGGCTATGTTGGAAAATCTCCTATAATCTCTCCCAAATCATTTAGGATATTGTAGGATATTATTTGATTTGATTTGATTTGATTATGTGATTTGATTTGATTCCGCTAGCTGTAAATTAGCTACTGATTGAGATTAGGTCCTCCATTCTTGATTTTCTGACCTAATTTAGATCTTCTACTCTTGTATATAAATACCATGTAATCACTTGATAAATGTATGAGAAAATACAGATTCTCTTCTTTTCTACATGGTATCGAGCCTAGTTTTCTGATCTGTCTTTCCTGCCTCTGTTTCTTTTCTTTTACCGCTGCTTGATTGCAGCCTTTTTTTCTTCAGCCTTATCGCTGCTGTTCTGTTTCAGCCTTATTGCTGACCTAACCAGCCTTATTGCTGGCCCTTCAATTGTGTGATAACCACCCTTGTCTCTCGATCCCTTCTTAGTCTCCTCCTATAATCTGTCCTTAAAGTTGCTGGAATGGAAGATTTAGGGAAGGCTATCTCTAGCCAAACTGGCTCCTCTCGTTCAAAATCAATCCAACTCATCGGTTGGAGATTTTCCCAACATGAAGGAGTATCGATTGGATGGAAAAAAAATTATCTTCGGTGGGCACAGATTGTGAGGACATTTCTTAAAGGAAAAGGGAAGCTCAGTCACCTAGAAGGCCTTTGGTCCAAGACAAGGTGATCCCAAGTTTCAGACATGGGATGAAGAAGATTCCTCAATTATGTCATGGTTGTGGAGCTCAATGCAACCTGAAATCAGCAAAAACTACATGTTTCTCCCTACGCAATGAGATATGGGAAGCTGTTCGTCAATCTTATTCGAAAGTCCAAGATGCAGCAGTAATATATGAACTCAAGACAAAGGCTTCAACAACAAAACAAGGTAATCGTTCCATTACAGAATACTACAATCTGATGAGAGGTCTTTGGCTTGAAATAGATCACAATCTGAATATCCGAGATGAGGTGTCCACGAAGACACTAATACTCTCAAAACTATATGGAGAGAGATAGGATCTTTGAGTTTTGGCAGGTCTAAATGCAAACTTTGACCAGATTCGAGTTCAGATTCTCGGAAAGAAGCGGCTGCCATCCTTAAATGAAGTTTTTCTACGTAAGGGGAGAAGAAAGCCGAAGAACGTAATGCTTGAAGACCAACACAGCGAAGGATCCGCCATGAAAGCAAGTAAGGAGGAAACAAATCCTTACAAAAACAAGAGACCGGATCCAATTAAGACGACAAGCAATGAAGGTTTATGGTGTAGTTTTTGCAAGAAACCACGCCATACAAGAGAAAATTGCTTCAAGCTTCATGGAAGAACGCAGGTGCTCAACGAGCTAAAAGACAGCCGCAAGCACACATGACCGGTGAAGGTGAAGCTGCTCAGATGGTCCAATACAAACCCGTTAATGAGGAGATATTTAACGAGAGAAGAAGTCGGTAAAATCGGGCTCTCCTTGACTCCCTATCTAAGTCTTCGATATGTGTTCATTGGTTCGATCGGTGCGTGTCTAATTTCCAAAAACTCAACAGCTTCTCGGTACCCTAATTCATGGATTCTTGATTCGGGGAGCAACCAATCATATGACACATGATCCCACTAAATTTGAAACTTATAAACCATTACCGGAAATAGGAGTATTACCATAGCGAGATGGATCTCCTGCTGGCCAAGGAACCATAATTCTAAATCCCTCACTCAAACTTAATAATGTCCTTCATGTTCCTAAGCTGTCCACCAATCTCCTTTCCATTCATCAACTTACCAAAAATCTGAATTGTAAGGTTCTTTTCTCTACTGATCATTGCATTTTGCGGGACCTGAAAACGGGGAGGATGATTGGATTTGCTAAGGAACGGAATGGGCTTTACCACCTTGAGGATTCGAGCAAAAGTGGTTGGTCTCTTGTGGGATATAAGACCCCTTACAACTCTTGTAATTCTATCCACTTATCTCGATTTGGCTTCACCATTTTCGATTAGGACATCCACCTTTTAGTCTTCTTAAGACTATGTTTCCTTCTATCTTTAAAGACGTTGCTGTTGAAAATCTTCATTGTGAAGTTTGTGAACTTGCAAAACATCATCGTGTTTCATTTCCTTTGAATAACAATGCTAGAGTTTCAACACCATTCTCTCTTATTCATACTTGATGTATGGGGTCCATCTAGAAGCTGCTAATTTGACGGGAGCTAAGTGGTTTGTCTCTTTTATTGATGATTGTACTCGAACTACATGGCTATATCTTATGAAAGACAAATCTAATGTTCAATCTATATTTCAAAACTTTCATAAGATGATAGTTAATCAATTTGGGGTGTCAATTAAGAGACTTAGATATGATAATGGGAAAGAATATTTCAATAAGTATCTTGATCATTTTTCCAAACTCAAGGTATTATTCATGAGTCTTCTTGTGTTGATACTCCTCAACAAAATGGAGTAGCCGAAAGGAAAAACAAGCACCTCTAAATGTTACTCGGGCTCTCCTCTTTCAAATGTCTGCATTCCAAAACATTTTTGGGGAAGGCTGTTTTAACTTCAGCATATCTTATTAATCGGGTTCCTTCCAAAACCTTAGGAAATAAAAGTCCCTTACAGCTCTGTCTACATTTTTATCTGATGTCTCCCATAAATATCACATTTCTCCTCGAGTCTTTGGCTGTGTTGCATTTGTCCATATTCATAATCACAACGAAACAAACTCGACCCTCGTGCTCTAAAGTGTGTCTTTATTGGGTATTCTAATACTCAAAAGGGTTATAAATGTTATGACCCTTTAACACATCGAGTTCTTATCTCCATGGATGTCACTTTTAATGAAAATCAATCATTTTTTACTTCCCACCACTATCTTCGGGGGAGACTCCTAATGAAGATAGTGGATTTGATGAAGATAGTGGATTTGAACCATTGCCTTCACTACCTAGTTTGCCTTCACTACCTAGTCGTCACTCAATCCATCTTCGTCTCCTTCACCATTTTTATCAAGTCCTAATCCTCTTAGTCCATCTAGTCCTTCATCAAGTCCATTGAATCCTTTGGTCGCTTCTAGTTCCCCATCAAGTCCTCTACTTAGTTCATCATCATCTTCATCTAGTCCTCCCAAGAATGAACCAACCAAACTCAAGTTTACTCAAGAAGGACAAAGCTCAATCCGGAACTAAATCAAGTCCCGTTATCCAGAACCGTTATCGGAGTAATGAAATCACTTTGAGAACTCAACTTTAAGCTAAAGCTTAACTGAACTAGAATTAATCATAGATTTTATGGTTGGAGGAGGAAGTCTTTATGAGCTTGAGCCTGCTGATTGCCTCATTATGTGAAACTAAAGCGAGATGGAGCTTGGAAAGTTGAAATACTTCCTTGATTTGAACATCACATTTGAATCAAGTTGCCTCAATGATCATGACTACAGCCCTATCTTTGGGTCACCAATAGATAGAAAGGTCCACATCTGGCTATTGCACTTTTCTAGGGAAATCTTGTCACTTGGAGGAGTAAAAAACAAAATGTGGTTGCTAAATCAAGTGCTGAAGCTGAATCGGGCGATGGCGAATGGGATATGCCAGCAATCAACATTGCTCACAATCCAGTTCAGCATGATCGAACCAAGCATATTGAATAGATAGGCATTTTATAAAGGAAGCATTTTGATTAGCACTCCCTACACTCCTAGAATGATGAAAAGGCTATAGCATTTGGAAGCATTCTTGATTTTCTGACCTAATTTAGCACTCTTGATGACATATAGCTTTCTCCAATGACATAGCATGTCAACTGCCCCTAATTCCATGATGTGGATGACATTCAAGATGATTTGGAACATTTTAAGCTTCTAGAAATTTAGAGTTGGATAGCAATTAAATTAATTTCGTTGAGAGTACCAACAGCAACAATGACAATGGATCCGATAACGAACTTGACAAGGATGATAATGATGACGGAAATGACTGTAGCCTTGATGAGGATGTGGTAAAAGCTGCTGAAAATCTATTTTAGAGTTATTTAATAATAATGGGTATGTGTGCTTTTGTTGTTAAAATGGATTGTCAACTGCAATTAGATTGCATCTATTGTTTTTGTTCACCCTTCTTTCACACTTCAACACTCGACATTATAAACAAGTAAATTTGTATTTGCATGAGGCTTATGCCTTACTGTGCTTGTTTCAATTGATCTTGCATTATGGTCTTTTGTTGGGATCACTACTTATTGGGGATGATGTTTTTCTAAGTTACTTTGCAGTTTTTAAAATCTTATGACTCGATTTTACAGACCCCTTAGCAATTCTACTTAAATCCCAATTTTAACAACCTTGGTTCTAGCATCTCCAGTACAGCTCTCATCAATGTTAAAGTTTTATGATCTACATGCTTTTGGCACGAGGAAACTTTAGCAATTGAACCACAGTTGCACATGCATATATGGTTCAAAAAGATATGACAGAGGATAAGATGACAACACCTATCACTGAATACGTACTTGACATGTCGTTAGAGTATCATTACAGTTCCGAAGACTGCAAAAAGAAAATAAGAAACTCATAAGAAATAAGCTGAATAGGTTGCCAAAATGTTGGAAGCGTGCCAAATGTACACAACCATTGATTATCCAAAAAAGCATGGAGTAAGAATTTAAAGTTCTTAATTACCTCTCACGAAGTGACAATATCATTCCTGTAGCTGCACCGGGGGCATTTTCTTCGGCTTTTGTATTACCCTGTAGCAAGAAACTAAGAGAGAATAAATTTCTATGGATCAAAAATAAGAAAAAAGAAGGGACTCTTTAAGCATTAAAGGCCTGAAGGAAAATGAAACTAAAACGGCGGACTTGTATGCGAAGCAAGGCAAATCTAAACTTCCAAGAATTAGATCAAATAGCCTAAGATGCCGGGCATCTAGCCTAAGATGCCAGGCATCTTCTGTTTGATTATAAGCATAACACACAATAAGACCAAAACATGGCCGTAAACTGTTAAACCCTAAACAGCCTTTAAGTTGACAGCTCGAGCAGAGAAAAAATGGAAAAAGGCTCAATGCTGTTGCATACAAGAACAGAACCAAAAGACCAGAGAGCTAAACAACTGCAATTGGCAAACAAAACGTGCCCGTATGCCCGTGCTTGTACGGTAATGCATGCTCTTTCTCCTTCCGGCGGAATAAAATTGACTAGCTCACATTGGAGTAATTTTTGGCCAACAACTGAAGTGCTGAAACTGTCTGATCACCGATAGACACACAGGCCTTCAAGAACTACAACACATGCGCAGCAACCTTACAAATTATAATCGAATGCCCTGCAGCTTATGAGCATGCATAATGCCGACAAACATTCCAAGATTGGACAAAGTATAGTGTCTGCTCCGCGCTCTGGGTACCTTCTTGGATCCAAAGAGATCGTCTTCATCGTCCTCAATGTCTCCGAAAGTCCTCTTATTACCTGAAACGACAGAAATTCACCGCCCAAAGTCGCATGAACTCCCCCTAAAGCAAAAGAAAAGAAACAGAAACACCAGTGCTGAGGAAGAAAGACCTGAACGCCTAGCATTATGAGCCCCGGAAAAGTCTCCTCCAAAATCGTCGTCCTACAGTGAAAAACAAACCGTTAGAATGTCGCACGCGCCGGTAAAAGCCGTGCCAGCATAGGTGAGCACGCGTGGCGACTTGCCTCGTCGAGGTGGCCGTGAGAAGCAGCCATGGAGTCGGGGCGACGGAGAGTGACTTCGGAGCCCCGCGCCCCGAGGTAGAGCAGGGGGGCAGGTTCGGGTGACAGTGAAGCGTGAGGAAGAGGGTCTGACACTGAGTCGCCGAACCGAACCCGCTCGTTTGCTTTACGATTTGCAGGCCTGCCGGATTGCAGGAAGAAGAAGAAGAAGCAGAGGGCGAAGGAAGAGAGGACGAAACTCGATCGAAACCCTCGCCGGAGAAGAAGATCGGTGTCGTTTACGGGTGGCCGAGTCACTAGTTTATTAAAATTCACTTTTAGTCCTCAAAATAAGTGAAAAATCAAGCAAATGAAGAGAATAGATTAAACATTTATCAATAATTCTAAGATGACATTAAATAAATTTAAAATTTAGATATTATATTATATATTAAATCAAAATTCAAGGATTATTTGTATTATTATCTTTTTGTTGAAGCTAATAAAGAAATATTCGTATCCTCAGTGTATTGATATCACATGATTATATGGGAATTAAAAGTTTCTTTGTTTTGAATATTAACATAAAAATATATAAATGCTCGCAAATAAAATCCCATTAAAAAGTCAGCTTTCTCTCTTAAAAACTAAGATATCTAAAGCTAAGCCGAAATCAATACATGAATGAAAATTTTCGCTATAAATAAATTAGTAATTTGGCCCACGTTATTCGTTTGGGAAAAATTAGGTGGTTATCAATAGAAAGAAAATTATTTTCTTATTTAATGCACAAAAACTTTTGAAACTTAAAAAAAATGAGTTCAAACATACTTTTCAAAGTTACATATTGAATTGTAGGTGATGATTGAACCGGAACTACATATATTATTAATTCGTTAACATAATCAAGTTGGGAAATGCTAAATGTGTGTTATATGTTTAGAAGTAAAATTTATTCAAATTCTGAGATGCCGTTGAAATTCATGTTTTTATTAAATTAACCAATCATAATTTTAGTACTTAACTTTGCATGGTCACATAAGCTTATTTTTAATTAATTTATGAAATGGGTCTAAAATTTTCCTTTTTGATTTTTAATTGGTCAATCGATTATTTGATTGAAAAGTTTCTATTTTCACCTGATATTTTGTACATTCAAAAGCATTCTCTTTCGTGTTTTCTTGCTTTCGATTCTTCCTTTGTCTTCATTTCGCCATCTTCAAATTTTTTTCGGTTGAACAAACTTCAACTTTTAATTCATCGACAGAATTTTTGTTGAATGATTATTGAAATGAAAATATCTTGGATATCTAGATGTTATTTGTGAAATTTTCATTTCGCTATCCTCGATCTTGAATGAATCAATGAGTCATTTATTTAGTATTTCGTTCAAGTTAAAAAAATCATGTTAAAACCCTAATTTTTTAGATTTAAACACTATTTTATCTTTCCTTATTTTGTCTTTATTCAAAGGAGTAAATTCCCCACTCTCTCCACCGTTCGACAAAACCTCCATTAACAATAATTTTGCTATAATCGTAACCCATGTGCAGTTTTTCGTTTGCACGTGTTTAGCACATGATTTTTCAAGGATAAAATCATCTCCTTATTTCTTTACATTTCTAGTCAAATTGGTCTTTCTTCCTCACACACAATACAGCATAAATGCATTTAATTAATGATTTGGAACAATGTAGAGAAAGGAAAACCAACGCAACCGTCATGAAAAAATATACTTATGCTTTTTTAACCGTTATTGTGAGTTGCCAGGAATTTAATTAGTTGTATGACAAACCCATAACCACATCTTGATCGAGATGAAAATAGGGTAATTATTGGGGTGATCAACTCTTGGGTGAGCAATTTCTGAGTGGTCCATGGAATCGGCCAAAAAAGGTAGAGAAGGGGTAGGAAGGGGCGGAGGAAGAGAGGAGGGACGGGCACAGATTGTCAGGTGGGGTGAGGGCAAGATGATGAGCCAGGATGAGTGCAGTGATGATGAGGTGGAGCGGGAGGTGGGAAAGGGCGGGCACAGGTCGTCGGGTGGTGTGAGTAGAGGTGGGAGAGGGCAAGACAAGGGACGAGGATGAATGTGGTGACAACGAGTTGGAGCGGGAGTGGAGGCATGGGGGTGTAGGGTGAGGGGCTAGAGCAACTAGCAAGAGCGAGAGCTGGGGAAGGGCGGGCACAGGTTATCGGGTGGTGTGGAGTAGAAGGGGGAGAGGGAGAGGGCGAGACAAAGGCGAGAATGAGTATGGCAAAAACGAGGTGCAGCGCGAGTGGAGGCATGGTGGTAGAGGGCGAGGGCAGAGAATGACTGAGAACGAGAAGGGGGGAAGAGAAGATATGCATCTCTCTAGCGAGATAGCATACCTTTTTTCTTTTAAAATCTAGAGATAGCATACTTTAGGGAGTGGGAATGTGAGAGTTTGTGAGGGACATGAAAAGAAGTGACGTAAAAAGATGTGACGTTGGGAGGACGAGGGAGGGGGAGTGTGAGAGTGTTGGAAGATATGCAGATCGAATCTGGCCAAATCAATCTTGATCTTGATTGATCATGATTAATCATAATTGATCATGATTTACTCTTGTTTGTAAATTAATTATTGCATCTAGATCTAGATTGATAGAACAAATCAATTAATTCTTTATTCATAGGAAATTTATATTATATCTCGTATTACATTGTACACATCTCATTACACGAGTGAAATACACAGAAAATTTCCTCAGCTTGGCCTATTCTCTCTGAAACTTCTTCCTTTGCTCTTGCCCATTGCCTTCTAACATGATATCAGAGCAGTGTTGATCTCTGTTTTGCTTCCGCATCAAGTCTTCATCGAAGAAAATTCTTCGACACCTACAATACAACTTTTTCTCGGCATCAGGCATATTCTCAAAGGAAAGAAGATCATTCCAACTCACCATGGCCTCCCAGAATTCCAATCCAACTGCTGAAGACAGAGCCAATGAAGGAAGAAGTCCTTCGTCTTCGCAGACCAAGAATCCCCCTGCAAATTCACCAACCACAGAACCACAACCACAACTCACCTTACCTTTGCCTCAACAATGGCGACCCACGCCGGCTCAGTTCCAATTGGGGCAACCCACAATGGGTCAACCATACAAGTGGATCCCATATCCACTTTATCTCGGGGCAAGCCCGAATCCATCATTGCCGTTGTTCGTGGGTCACCAAAGCCACGATGGGGGCTCACCAGCCACGAGTGGGGCAAGCCCGATCATCGGGATGGAGCAGACAGGCGGAGCACACGAATCGGGTACGGGAGAAAATGCATACCGGAGAAGTGAAAATGCGGGGCTTCCAATCGGGTTGGGCGAATCGGGTCAAGGGATGAATCCCTACCCAAATTTCGTACCCGGATACTTACCGGTCGGGTTGGGCGAATCGGGTCAAGGGACGAATCCCTACCCGAATTTCGCACCCGGTTTCTTACCCGTTTCAGCGGCGGCGTTCACCGGGCGACCAGAAATCGGGGATCCCTTGTACGTCTCCAACGCCGACGGACCGGAGCTTCGACTGATACACCAGCAATTGACCGGACCTGAAACATACTCGAAATGGTCCCAGGAGCTCCGGCGAGCATTAGTGACCAAGGATAAAGACGGATTTCTCAACGGGACGATCCCGATTCCCTCGGATGAACGCCTAGCCCGACACTGGCGAAAATGCAATCAACTTGTCCGTACATGGATCGGAAATAGCATATCGCCAGAGGTCGCGGCTGGGCTTCCACCCATAGAGGATGCGAAAACCATGTGGGAAAACGTCCGTGAAATGTACGGGAAAATGGATCAGGCAAAAAATTTTAACCTCATGCAGGAAATCAGTGATTTGAAACAGGGAAACTCGATGGTCATGGCCTGCTTCAACAGGCTATCGTCTCTTTGGAATCAACTCGAGGCTGTAGAAGAACAGCTCGAAGGGCCAGAATCGACCCTCAGACAGTACAAGAAGATCAAAGAGAGAGAAAAGGCGACCAGATTCCTGTTGATTCTCAATGAATCATACGTTATCTTTCGATCACAGATCCTTGCCATGGATCCGATGCCATCGATTGGGTGTATCTTCCAACTGGCGATGCGGGGAGGAAGCCCGAGAGAGCCACAACCATGAAGAACAAGGGTGCATCGCTCTCGCCGCTCGAAGGGAAGGGAAAACCCTAACCCTAGCTCGGGAGAGAGGAGAAAACGAAACCCACTAGGGTTTGCTTTGGAGTCGAAGGCGGCGGGTTTAAAAGGACCCAATGAATGGTCCAGTTTCATTCAGGGATCCAACGGCTTGGATTATCTGCGTGAATCGAGCGGCTCAGATCACATCCGAGCATCGAGCGGCTCAGATTACTCGCGCAGATCTGACGGTCCAGAACACGCGCGAAGATCGGACGGCTATCATGGCATCGGGGCAGCGCTTGGATCGGATGGTGGAGATCAAATCTCCATAAAAGGGATGGATGGCCAGATTTTTGCCATGTCATCCAAAAATTTTGCAAAAAATTTTAAAGGAAAGGGCAAATTTTTTTGTGATTATTGCAAACGTTCTAATCACACCATTGACAATTTGGAAATTGCATGGAAAGCCTGGAGAAAAGGAGAAAAAATTTCCACAAAGCATATCAAGTCGGTGGACCGGCCGGGCCCGGGGTGATCGGCCAGTCACATACGGACAACTTCAGCAACTTATGCAAAAATGGATATCTCAAATAAAGGGGCGGTTTCTCGGTATCTCCCATTGTCTTATTAATTCTATTTCCGAAAAGAATGGATTATAGACTCGGGGCCTCGATCATATTATCTCGTGACAAAGGATTATTTACAAATTTAAATAAACATTTGGATTTTCCTGTCACTGTACAATTGCCCAATGGACATGTGACTTATGTCAGAGTGTCGGGAACAGTGAATCTCAGTCATCAGATTGTCCTATAGAATGTGCTATATGTCTCGGAATTCCAGTTCAACCTCATATCTGTATCTAAAGTCTGCAAAGACAACTCATGCCAAGTGATATTCAACTCTGACAGATGTCTCTTTCAGGCCCTTTCGACTGGGAGAACGATGGGCTCGGGTAATCTCTTTGAAGGACTCTATTACTGGAAGAGTGATTTGAATTATTCATGCAATTCCTTAAATAAAAGCTCATTATGTAATTCACTTGCCAATGATAGCAATATTACAATGCATATGAGACTCGGGCCACATCTGTTTTTCCATACTATGAATGTTCAATTTGCCCTCTTGCCAAGCAATCACGCACCCCTTTTCCTTCTAGCACTTCAAAGGCTAGTCAGTTATTTGCATTGATTCATGTGGACATCTGGGGACCTTATCATACAGCTAATCATGACGGCTCCTGTTATTTTCTTACGATAGTAGATGATCATTCTCGGGCGACATGGGTTTTTCTCATGCAATCTAAACAACGGGTTTATTCTCACCTGCAAAATTTCATTCTACTATCTAAGACTCGGTTCGGAAATCCATCCAGCGGATTCGCACTGACAACGGGAAGGAATTTTTTAGTCATGAATGCTCCCTGTTGTTCAACTCCCATGGAATTCAGCATGAAAGCTCATGTGTCTACTCTCCACAACAAAATGGAGTAGTTGAAAGGAAACATCGTCATTTGCTTTGGAAGTCACTCGTGCCATCAAATTTCAGGCATCAATACCGAGACAAATTTTGGGGTGAATGCATCACCACAAAGCAACTTATCTCATTAATAGAATGCCTACCGAATCCTTAAGGGACGAACTCCATTTGAGCTGCTATTTGGGAAGAAACCCAAATTAGATCATCTCGAGGATATTCGGCTGTCTATGCTATGCTTTGCAACCGTGGGGCCTCGTGACAAGATGAGCCCACGTGCAAGACAGTGTGTCTTCATGGGATATTCTAATCTCCAAAAGGGCTACAGGCTGCTGGAGATAGCCACGAGAGATTTTTTTGTAAGTCATGATGTCATTTTTCATGAGCATATATACCCATTTTCTGACAATAGATTCTCACATGAGGACAGCGAGACAGTTTCCAGGCACCACATTCCTCTTCATGATGAAGCATCACATCAGGATCCTTCTTATATTCCAGTGGTACAGCCAACAATTCCCACTCATTATGTAGCCCCAGCTACTGAAGATTTATTTGAAGACAATTCGGACTCTTCAAGACATATTCATGAAGATTCTCCGAAACCAAATCTTGCTAAAGTGAATCACCCGGAGGCCACTCTTGCACATGAAGAGATCATTGATGCCACAACAGCGCAGCCCATCATTAAAGCTGATCCTCCTAGGAGATCTGGTCGATCCACACGACCACCAACCTGGACAAAGGACTATATATGTGCTGCTCATAACTCACCAGGTATTCAATATCCAATATCTTCATATGTTTCTTTTGATAGACTATCTAAGGAACACAGATGTTGCATTAGTCGTTTGTCTGAAGAAACTGAATCGGGCAATTATGAAGAAGTCTCCAAAAATCCAAAATGGTAGGAGGCTATGAAGGCAGAATTGACGGCATTGGCTGAAAACCACACATGGGACCTTGTTCCATTACCAGCTCAGCGCAAACCTATTGGCTGTAAATGGGTTTACAAGATCAAATATCGTGCTGATGGCTCAGTAGAGCGTTACAAGGCAAGATTAGTGGCCAAAGGGTTCACCCAAAGAGAAGGTTTCGACTATCACGAAACATTCTTTCCAGTTGCAAAAGACGTCACAGTACGTTCTTTCTTAGCTGTTGCCGCAATTAATGAATGGCATCTACATCAGATAGACGTTCACAATGCCTTCCTTCACGGAGATCTTGATGATGAAATCTATATGGATGTTCCTCCCGGGATACGGAGACAGGGGGAGAGTAAGGTGTGTCGTCTCCGTAAATCCCTCTATGGATTAAAACAGGCATCAAGACAATGGTATGCAAAATTCACCAATGCTCTTACAACAGCAGGATTCAAGCAATCCAAACATGACTATGCTTTATTCACAAGAACTAAAGGTATGTCATCTATCTATCTGATGATTTATGTTGATGACATACTAGTCATGGGTAATGATAGAACCTCTATAGAAACCTTCAAGGAATATTTGCATGCTACCTTTCACATCAAAGACTTAGGAGCACCCAAATATTTCCTTGGAATTGAAATTGCCCGATCTGACAAGGGAATTTCCCTTAGTCAACGGAAATTTGTCCTAAATATTATATCAGAAGCAGGTCTATCAGGATGCAAGCCAGCTGTGATTCCTATAGAGCAGAATGCCAGATTAACCACTGCAGAATATGATAAAGGAATATCTCGAAATGATGATCCTCTTCTCAGTGATCCATCATGCTACCAGAGACTTGTTGGGAAACTTATATACCTGACAATGACTAGACCTGATATATCTTATATGGTTCAGACACTTAGCCCGTTTATGCATCAACCAAAGCGTTCTCATTTGGATGCAGCCTTAAAGGTTGTCAAATACCTAAAGAGATGTCCAGGGCTCGGGATACTCCTCTCTAAAAGGTGTGATATGAAAATGATGGCTTATTGTGATGCAGATTATGCAACATGTCCAATTACTCGAAGATCTGTCACTGGATATTGCATAAAACTGGGGGAGTCCCTATTATCTTGGAAGACCAAGAAACAAGCAACCGTGTCTTTATCCTCGGCCGAGGCAGAGTATCGAGCTATGGCCAAGACCACTTGTCAAATAGTTTGGATCCGAGGATTGCTCAAGGATCTCGGAGTAGAAGTGCAAGGACCCACAAGATTATATTATGATAATGATGTAGCTCTCAAACTCGCATCAAATCCTATAGTACATGAAAGGACCAAGCATATAGAGGTGGATTGTCACTTCACACGAGAAAAGATTCAGGAAGGAATAATTGAAACAAGAGGCATCGGAACGGCGGAAGCGGCCAGGCGAGATTTATTCACTAAGCCCTTGTGTCAAAGGCAACATGCATATCTACTAAACAAGCTAGGCGTCTTAGACATCTATAAGCCACTAGCTTGAGGGGGAGTGTTGGAAGATATGCAGATCGGATCTGGCCAAATCAATCTTGATCTTGATTGATCATGATTAATCATAATTGATCATGATTTACTCTTGTTTGTAAATTAATTATTGCATCTAGATCTAGATTGATAGAACAAATCAATTAATTCTTTATTCATAGGAAATTTGTATTATATCTGTATTACATTGTACACATCTCATTACACGAGTGAAATACACAGAAAATTTCCTCAGCTTGGCCTATTCTCTTTGAAACTTCTTCCTTTGCTCTTGCCCATTGCCTTCTGACAGAGAGTTTGTGAGGGACATGAAAAGAAGTGACGTAAAAAGATGTAATGTTAGGAGGACGAGAGAGAGAGAGAGAGAGAGAGAGAGAGAGAGAGAGAGAGAGAGATTTCGATTTTTGAAACTTCTAACATAAAAATTAAAATGTATAAACATATATATATATATATATATATATATATATATATATATTGATTTGATTTGGATGGGCGGCTCCAAATTTGAAATTCAATAAATTAGAATGAGAACCAACGAGTCTAGATCAATTTCAGGAGGTTTACAATTTTTGTGCACACCTTTAGTAACTATAAGGATAGCATTTGTTAAATATTATTTGTTTACAGGGTTTATATGAACCTCCATTTAATAATTTAAACTTTTAAGATGCATCATCTATCTACGGAGTTCATATAGGCCTTATATATATATATGTGTGTGTGTGTGTGTGTGTGTGGGGTATCCTTCTATTTAATAAATACTTGTTTCAAAAAATATTAAAAAGTTCAACTCAAAAATTTAGGTAAATATGTGAAAAGAAATTACATAAATATAAAGAATACATATGACCATTTGTCAAGGTATAAAAACGATATTTTGGCGCATAAATTTTCACATATAATTTCTATTAAAGATTTTCTAAAATTTGAATAATATTTTAGATTTTTAATAGGAAAGAAAAAAAAGTAACTCACTTTTAGTTAATTTAAAATAAACATATTCTTAAAGTTCTTGATTGAACTTTCTAGTAGCGACGACAGTAAAACTCCCTTTATTTGTTCGTCGCTTTGTCATTTGGAGAGAACTGTTCAGCACATTGATTTGCGAAGCTTAATATTTATTCTGCTTCATTTAAAGAACAATACGTTTATTAAATATTGTTATCCACGAAAAGAGTAAAATACAAGAAGATCTTGTGAAACTGGTCAGACGCAAGTATTATTGCTTTGCTTCGGCTCTGACCTTTATTGCTTGTATGCATCAAATATCAAATGTAGAAAGTACTTGAGCTTTAATGATGTCCCCGTGCTGAGATGCGAGAATCTCTACCTTTTGCAAACGACACCAGGGCCATCTTCTCCGCCGGAGCAGTTAAGATCACCGTACTGGAAATTCCCAGTCGAGTTGCTTAGGCTCAGCTCGCCAATGAACCGGGCGGTGGCGCAGTCGGTTGCGAAGAGACCCGAGGAGGCAAATTCCCGCTCGCCGCCCAGAACGGGCATGGCAACTCCCATCTTGGCCCTGCTCACGTAGTTCTTTGCATACGTCTGGCCCAAAACGCCAGTGACTTCGTCACTGAGCGAGTAGAACTTGAAGCTCAGGTCCAGATGCGCATAGCAATTCTCTTGCGTAATGCCATAATTATGTATCAAGGAGTCTCTCTCGGTGAGCGGCACAACGACTGCCTTGATCTTGAAGTTCCCTTTCACTTCTATTTCAACGGCATTGGTGTCCCGCCACCTCGTGATGGATATGTCTGATGATGCGGATTGCCACTTCTCACCCTCGGCTTCGGGGAGGTAGACGCTCTGTCCATCGAGGGCAATGGATAGGCGGTCCACGGAGTCATCCCAGGTCGACGTCTTCTTGGCGCCGATGAAGAGCTGGTGCTTGCCGAAGAGGACCCCTAGAGATTGGACCCATGTGAAGTCTCTCTTCATGTCCTGGTTCCGTCGTCCGATGAAGTGAGCATTGATGTGAATGTTGGAATCGGAAACCAGGCAGAAGTCCCGGTCCTTCTTGCCATGGAAATAGAAGGTTACGCCGTCGCCACCGATGAATCTCGGGTCTTGACAGACCGCACCTGGCCGGTCGCAACCTGATCACATATGAATGCGTACCACGACATTAAACTCTGTTTAAAATCCATCACGGAAGAACGAGTGACAAAATTTTAGAAGGAAAGGACACTTAGTAACCTAATCATCTTGACAGCTTCCTCGTACGTTAATTAAAGATCTCCCATCCTCATTGCGACATGGAGACAACAAGAATTCATGGACATATATATTCGACATTTTGTAAAGGATGATGGATGTGAACGGGCAAAGAAAAACTTACTGCAAACAGGGCTGCAGGTGGTGCAATCCACTTCGCACTGAGTGGGGCAACCGGCAGGACAAGACAATTCAACGCCATAGCACAAGGGGTAGTTCTTGTTCTTGCACCTCGCTCTCTTTTGTCCCGAAACATCTCCAGACGGAGGCGGGGGGACCACCATGGGCGCCGGAGGGGGCGGGGGTGGGTAGGAGTAATGGGGGGAAGGGGGCGGAGGCGACTTCTTCTTGGGCGGGGGTGGTGATTTCTGCTTGCGGGGTGGTGGCGGTGGCGACCGCTTCTTGGGCAGGGGTGGTGATTTCTGCTTGCGTGGTGGCGGTGGCGGCGGTGCCGGTGGGGGTGGGGACCTCGGACAAACCGGGGCGCACCTGTCACAGCTCATGGTACAAGTCTGAGGACACCCGGAGGGACAGGTGAAGAGGCCGTCGGAAATGCAATCCGGGTACGCAGGATCCGTGCACCTCACTTTCTTGGCCGGAACCGCCTCTGCTGCGACGACGAAGAGGAGGAGGACTAGGAACATGCCTAGCCGCGCCGTTAGTTTAGCCATTTTTCGACCGTATCTCAAGCGGTTAAGCTTGTTGGGTATTGATGGGTTATTTTGGAGATAGGGTCGCACCCTTGGTTTCCTCTTAAAGGGACTAGGAATGTTGCCAAGGATGTAATTGCATCTCGAAGAGATAAAGTGTGGAGTGTGAAGTACTTCAGATTTCCTGTCAACTGTTCCCAATGTCCTTTTTAGCATTGCAAGTCAGATCGGTTTAAGTCAAAATTCAGAGTACTTGAGTTCTAGATTGGGTTGGCATGGAGGCTTTGTTGCAACTTGCTAGCTGCAAATTGCCATATTGTATGCACAAAAACCTACGATCGAATGCTTCATTTGGAGAAAGCAGTTGTTGTAGGCCCTCATCCTTTTTACAGCTATTCGATCTGGATCTACATTTTGGAGTATAATTCAATCTAGTAAAGTCACCCGCAAATTGTCGATTACTTTTATACTATTGGTATGAGGAAATGAAGAAGTATCCGCCATTCGTAGAAAATGGAAAACTGGGACATTGAAAAACGAGTAGAACATCTTCAGTTGGATTATATCAACCCGTATGAATTTGTGATCAAAAATGAAACGGGCTTAGATTAATTTTAGAATCGCTTACGAAGCAGGAATGATACGTGTATGTGAAATGACAATAATATGTGTGTGATGGAGATAGCATATTAAAGTTCGTTTGTTTCGTAGAAAATAAATATTTCAAAAATTATTTTCCTAACAATGATACCTTGTATAGTTTGAAATAATTAGTTAATGAATAATATTTTTATTAACGACTGTAATTTATACCTAAATATTTTCGTAAACGATGAAAATATCTTTCGCCTATTCATTATTATAAATGATATCGTTAATCATTTTTAGAAAAATATTTTACACATCGTTGATTTTCTGCAAAATAAAGTAAGGGTTTTTGTGGCAGAGAGAATGAAGAGAAAAATGGGTTAAATGTGGGCAATGTGATTGAAATTGGGTTTCTAAATTTGGGGAAGTTTCTTCCTCCTCTGTCAACTCCATTTCTTCGGGTCTTTCCGAGAGATGCCTTCGCCGCAAGTCTTGAAATGGTGGCCTTTCTATTTTTGTGTATTCGAGCCGGCCGCAACATTCGCCCCCAATATGGCCACGTTTGGCTTTGCGTAGCCTTCGCTACAAGATGAATCGTGTGATCGCTCCTTCACCAACATGGACACCGATGCACGACGAAGCAACAAGCTAGGGGCTGGGATTGCTGCTAAGAAAACGAAAACTGATCTATAAAGTGACTTGATTAAAACTTCATTCCTTTCGCGAAAAATAAATAATTTTAAATTTTTTTAAATAATCATTTGTATCACTTACAAAAAATATGAACAACGAAATATATTATCGTCGTTTACAAAAATATTTACAAATAGATTATTACTAGTAATGAAATAATTTTTATTAACAAATTATTTCAAGTAATACAAACGATTAATTTTAAAAAATATATCTTTAATTTTTTCTTTTTGCAAAACGTATGGGGCGTAAGTTGTGTGCAAAGGAAAAATTTTCCAAAAAGTCATAAACCTATTACACTTTTGCCAATTCAGTCATAAACTTTTTTTCTTGCCAATTGAGTCATAAACCTTTTACAATTGTGCCAATTCAGCCCATTTGGCCAGGCCTGGAGCTAGCATGGATGCCGGTCGGAGACAAATGGCCGGTGAATAACTTTTTAATACTTTTTTTTTTTTAAATTTTTTTCTTCTTAAAATAATTTTTCCACCTTCTTCTTCCTCTAGCCGGCGCCGCCGGCCGAGGTGAGGGCCGCAAGGTCGGCCTCGCCGACCACCGGCAATGCTCACCCCCGCCGGCCACTAGCGAAGGCGAGTCTCGTCCCGGCGACGGCGAGGCCGCCGTCGCCCAACCGAGGCGAGGCTCGACATCACCGGCCATCGCGAGGTCGAGCCTCGCCGGATCTGCGGCGAGGCTTGCCTTCGCCGGTGGCCGATGAGGGCAAGCCTCGCCCGGTGACGACAAGGCTGTTGTCGTCGGCGAGGCTCGACCTCGCCATGGTCAAGCGAGGCCGAGCCTCGCCTCGGGCTGGCGACGGCGGCCTCGCCGTCACCGGGCGAGGCTCGCCTTCACCGGTGGCTAGCGGGAGTGAGCCTCGCCCGGCAACGGCGAGGGCGCCGTCACCGGATCTAGCGAGGCTCGACCTCGCCATGGCTAGGAAAGGCCAAGTCTCGCCTCGGCTAGGCGACGGCGGCCTCGCCGTCGTTGAGCGAGGCTCGCCCCGCCGGACGGCGGGCGAGCCTCGCCTCGGCTAGGCGACGGCAGCCTTGCCGTCGGCCGGGCGAGGCTCGCCTTCACCAGTGGCCGGCGAGGCTGACCTCACCGACCCTCGCCTCTAGCCGGCCGGCGCCGGCGCTAGTCAGAGGAAAAAGAAGGTGGAAAAAATATTTTAAAAAATTTGAAAAAAATATTAAAAAATTGTTCGCCGGCCAGCTGTCTCCAGCCGGGGTCCACGTCAGCTCCGGCCAGTCAAATGGACTAAATTGGCACAATTATAAAAGGTTTAGGACTCAATTGGTAAAAAAAAAAAAAATATTTAGGACTGAATTGACAAAAATGCAATAGATTTAGGATTTTTTGGACAATTTTCCCTACATGTTATCAACTTTTCGAGCATCAGGTGAGAAACCATGGTATTGTCATATGGTGAATACCGATAAATGAAGACCCGATCGCTCTTTTATTGTATGCTCGTCCCAATGTTACTCTTAACCGCAACCAATCAAAATCTTTGTTAGTAAGATATACTCGTACTTTTATCAAAATACCCGTGCCCACGTGATTATCAAAAACTCTTCCATCTCCCACACATTTGCTGAGCTTATGGAAAAATACTCGTACTATCGGAGTGAATCGAATTGCTCACAGTAAAAGACACCGGCAAAAAGTACGAATTAGTAACAAAATTCAGTTATCAAATACGAATTTTTTGTAATCCACATAATCTGTTTACAGCAAGTTCCATTTTCTTATTTATGATATAATTAATATATAATCATGATAATAGTTAGCGTACTTTTAAACGGAAATGACTATGTATACCCGTCCGTATTCCTCAACCTATAATTTCCTTCGCGTATATTACTGAAAGAGATTACACCTTTATTCTCCCAACAAGCCATGGCCTTCCCATGCGGCTCGTTATGATGAAAAGATGGTCCAAGCCAATACCTTGAATTACTACCTCCAGTAGGAATTCTGCTTGTTTTTTCTTCTCTCATGTATTTATTTTATAAACTAGAACATATTGTTTCGACCCAAAAAAAAAACTGAATTTACTGCGAATAATATATTTAAAATTTGGAAACTCACTCATGCCCACACCTTGATTTGCAGTACAAATAAGCATTGCACCATCATTTCCGAGCGGTAATGCGAAGAGCTGTTCTTGAACTTGGAATAGCTCTGGAGTTTTTGGTCAAGGAAGATACTTAATATAGCTCCTTAGCCTGAAAACTAAGAAGAGACGTTTGGACATCCTGTGTCCATGTTAATCAACATAAAACATGAAAACGCCATCAACTGCCGGACTGGATCCGGCGGTGGTCCTTCTGATGGCTGCACCGCGACCAGCCCGCCGCCTCTGACCACACTCGCGCGGACGCAATCCCACGCTTCCTTAGGTCGTCGATGTGGGTGGTCACTAGTGAGAGAGAAGTGCTGGGCGGTGGATGGCATCTGTGGGAGTCCTCGAGCTTCGGTGTTGCCGAAATGTTCTGGTGGCGGTGGGCAAGGTGAACCGACGAGGAAAGTCGCCACAACCGAGGTATCCGCCATTGTTGGCAGCTATCGCCGGCATTCTTTGGGCTTGGTGTCTTCGCCGACGGCGGTGAATTCCATTTTGGGGTTTGGGGTTCTCCGAACCCGCCCTAAAAGTTTTCAAATGGGAAAGCATATGGAGGTCAAATTGAAAGGAGGGACGCTGGGCTCTCGATGGGTGATGGACAGGACAACAGCCAGAAAATGACAATTGTCATTCGTCAACGCAATAAAAAATGGATATGATTTGATTACTAAAAATTCTAAAATATGTCATGAAAGTATACTAGATTAATATTTTAAAAAATTTTAAATTTGTAAACTTATGACAAATTTATCCTAAATTATTTTTTTGACCGTAAAAAATACCAAATTGATACACCTGTGACAAATTTATCCCAACTGATCATAAAAAAAATTTAAACCGGTATATTTATGATAAATTTACTCCAAATTAATTTATTCAACCCAAAAAACCCCAAACTGGTAAATTTGTGACAAATGTTCCCTTCGCTAAATTGGATTAATACCACAAAAAAATCAGATTTTCTGCTAAAAGGCTGTCCCTGAAGGGCTTGAACAAGAGTGTTCGCCCATTGTGGGATGCATACCTGCAGAAAATTGACTTTGTCTTCCCTGGTTCTAAGTCTAGGTCCCCTCACTAGTATCAGAGCCATGGATTTGTTTGTAACAGTATTCGTTCCATGCGCTTGATAGGTGAATCCAGTGCAGAGAAAATCCTTCTTCCATTATGTCTACAGAACTAGAAATTCTCGAAACTCCTGTTTCTCTTGCTCCTTCATCATCCACCCCCCCAGAATTTCGTGTTTCTAATGCCTCTAAGATAGATTATCTCTATGAAGTCTCTCTTAGTGATGACATCAGGATCTCTGAAACTCAACTGCCCCTCATGAACCCATACTCCGCCTTTGCCAAACCCAACTCATCATTCTCACCCATCCGCTCTATTCGTCAACTCATCCACCAAACTCCGAAGCAAGTAAAGGAGTACGTTCAGTCCTCCAAATTTGACCAGCACCCCATCCCTGCTACTGAAAAAGAGTACTGTGTTACTCTTCAGATTCCTTCAGAATTCCCTAGACAATGGACCCAACAGGGTTACACTCATGTTCATTATGGTGCTGTTCGTTTTGCTCTCACCTTTCATGGTCGTAAAGGTTTGCCTGTTGTGGCTAGGATAGCATTATTGGATACTCGCTTTCTGGAGTACCAACATGCTTGTATTGGCACAGTCTAAACTACTTTAAATGCTGGCACAGTTTTTGTCACTCTGTATCCCAACTTTAATATTGCACTTTTAGACCCACAACTACTTTCCTTTATGAAAGTACAGGTTCAACTCACTGGAGCCCCTCAGACTGCTGACTCTGTTGCTGCAACACTCCATTACCAGATGGTTTATCGAGTGCGTAAACCATGCTCTTGATCTCGAACTTCAACAATGGAAATGAAGATGCCTTGTTCATCTCCATGCAAAATGATCAAGCTTCATGTATCCATGTTCCCAGACAGATTCCAAAGGAGAAGTTAGCCACTCTTCTCCCAGACACATGGATCACAAACTATGAAAAGTTGCACCAAAACAGCAAGCCTATCCAGTCCTCGGATTCTGAATTCATCCAAAAGAAAGACGGAACTGTTTCCATCAAGTTCAGCAAAGAAAAAGAAGAAGGTAGTCCATCTATCTTCCAAACTCTTTTCATGATTGAACCATGTGTTCCTGAAGCCATTTCCGAACCAGACCCAAAAAAGTTTGTCCGACATTTTGAAAGTGATGGACAATCAGTCCATTACTATCAAGACCCATATGGTCATTGCTTTTGGGATCCTTTTTGTCAATGCACTTCTTGTACAAAATCTCCTGATGAGGTTGATCCATTTGAAAAACCCCCACCTCGGAGAAAGAAACGAAGAGATCCCTTGTTCCAACAGTACTTAAACGGAGATCCATCCGTTGATACTCTTGGTGAATGTGACAAATACCAGTACGTAGTTTCCTACGCACCTCCTCCACCGCCAAAATATGCCGTTCCACCTTCAAACTCTCCGCCACCATCATCTCCACCTTCTCCTCCTCAGAAAAACCAGCTCTCTCCCCATTTTACAAGCCTATCCTGAAGTGGGCCAAGAAACACTCTTACCCACTTGAAGTTCCACCAGAAAAGCAACCTGTCTCTTCCATTGCCATGTTTCAAGATACGGACTTCCCTTCTCTTGTCCGTGAACATTCTAAACTTACATTCCCTGCTCCAGAAGAGTATACTGATCCACAAAAAAGGTATCGTCATACTCCTAAAATATCAACCCCCACTGAGGTAGATGAGCATGGAAGACCAAAAAGAACTACTGCTGCTGAAGTCGTTCTAAATTGGCAATCTGAGACTTTATTGGCACAAAACAATGCTTTCAAAGTCATTGATTACAAGATAGGAAATGTGCAACAAGACCTTCAAAGGCATGATGAGTCCACCAAAAAACTGCGCTTTTCGAATTCCGAAAAGGCTTGATGCCTTGGAATCGGGATAACGCCTTGGGTATCATCACCTTGAAAGTCCACAGCCGGAGATAGAGAAGCTCAAAAGGCATATTCAAATCATTGAAGAAGGAAGGTTTCGACCTTTCGATCCATTAGCACCCACTGTCAGAACTGGGTATGTGCCGCCCCAACCTCAAACGTCTATCTTTGCTGCCATTCCAGAAGATCCTTACAAGAATGAACCAGATATGGCAAGCATGAGAAATCGTCTCAAGGATCTCACGCGAAAACAAAAAGGAGAAAGGGAAAGAAAAAGAAAGGCCAGAAAGGCCAACTTCTTCTGTTGTCATCAGAGAAAGGCCAGATCAGATGATGCTTTCAAACCCACTAGAATCCTTTTTAAAGGATTTGGGTACTCAGAATCAATTTGATCCTGATCCTGTGAATCAACAGCCTGATCAACAGCCTGATCTAGCTGTCCAAAATAATCAGCTCCTTTTTTCAACAGAACAAACTTTTCCTGATATTTTTGACTCCGAATCAGATTCAATATCCCTTGCATCCTCCTCATCCTTTTCGATTCCTGCTATTGATTCCCCCCCTGTCGCACCAATCACTTCATCCATATTCATGGCTGATCCTCCAGCTCCAGATATTGATATGGAATCCAATTATTCTGAACCAGAAGTTGTTCGAATATCTTGACAACATGTGTCCATGGCATCAAAATAATTTTCACCATTGATGATATTCCTTATCACAAATGGCCAGAAAGACTTGAAGAATTTCATACTTGGTTAAACACCCAATCCATCACCAACCATGATATGAATGATGTCCTTTATAACTTTGTTACAAGGTTTACAGGAAGCCTCAAAGCCTGGTGGAAATCAGTATCCGAACAAGATCAGATTCATTTTCTGATGTCACTAGATTTTAGCCATGCCATCACCATCCTATATCATTTCTTTGTGGGAAAACCCACTGATCTTGTGGAATTAAAAAGAAGAGAATTCTTTGAGAGAAAATGCTGCTCTCTCCAAAAGAAGCATCTTGATAGGCATTATCGAGAAATGCTTAAGCTTTTTTATCAGGTTGGAGCTGATCCAAACCTAAAGCATGTCTTCCTGACATCCATTCCTAAAGAATTGTCCCAAATGGTTGAAAGATCCTTTTTTGGAAAACAAAAAAGGGTACAAGACATTCCCTTGGGAGAAATACAGCAAGAAATCCATCTGTGTCTTGAAGAACTTTGTCTAAAACGCCAGATGGTCCATACCTATATCATGGAAGACAAAGGCCTTGAAACAGCCTATTCTCGTGAAAAGTTGAAGATAAAATGTTCCAAATATGATTGCGATGGCGATTGTGGAAAATATTGCAGGAAGAAGAAACACTTCAAGAAATTCAATATCAAGAAGTACAAACAAGGCTCCAAACACTTCCGAGGAAAGAAGAAATGGCGATATCTACGCAAAAGGAAAGATCGCACAAGCCACAAGAAGTCAAACCGATGCTTCATCTGCAACCAGAAAAGACATTTTGCCAAAAATTGTCCTCAGGCGAAAAAAGGTCAGAATCGTTTAATTCATCATATTGAGAATGAAACTGGGATTTCTCTTGAAAATGATGATATTGAATCCCTATTCTCTGCTGATGAAGAACCATCGGAACAAACTCTTTGTATCATCCCTTCCTATCAAACTTCTAGTGAAACTGAATCTGACACAGAATCTGAAGAAATTTTTCATATATCTCTTGCATCTTCAGAACAAGTTCCTGACATATTCTCAAGTCAAACCCAGTGTCCTCATTTCCCAGTAAAAATATTTACTTCCAAATTTGCAAAACCCATCAACGTCATTGCTCTTATTGACACTGGAGCAAGTTGTTCCATCCTAGATACCAAAATTCTGCCCGAAGAATATTGGACTTCTCATGTCCGATACTTCAACTTTGCTTCTGGAGATACTTTCTCCACAAATGTCCGAACTACTCCTGTGACTGTCCAATTTTTCCCTCAGTGTTCCATCACTACAAAAATCTTTGGATCTAGTCTCCCCAATAAAGATTTGATAATTAGGTGGGACATTATGACTCAAATTGCTCAACTTCGAATCATCCCTGGAAAAGGTCTTAAATATAAGGACCAATTCTCTAAGTTTGTCAATATTCAGAGACTTTTTTCCATTCACATGAGTCTATTAGATCCAATCATGCAAAAGTTGCTTGAATCATGTTCAGAATCTCACTGAGTTCACTCAAAAATGTTCTCATCCCTTATGGAAAAATCCGAGTTCTTTGTTCGCCTTCCTTTCAAAAAGAATGAGGATATAAATCCAACCAAGGCGAGTCACTCGGGAATGAATCCAGAACATTTAATTTTAGCACAAAAGGAATGCTCGAAACTTCTCCAGCAAGGACTTATTGAACTCTCCAACTCTCAATGGGCTTGTGAAGTCTTTTATGTTAATAAGCGTGCTGAGCAAACCAGGGGAAAAATGAGATTGGTGATCAACTATCAACCCCTTAACCTTTTTCTCCAAGATGATAAGTTCCCTTTACCTTCAAGAGATTCTCTCTTTGCTGGCCTAACCAAGGCTCACATCTATTCCAAATTTGACCTCAAAGCTGGATTTTGGCAATTGGGCATTCATCCTGATGACAGACCCAAAACAGGGTTCTGTATTCCAAACCAACACTTCCAATGGAAAGTCCTTCCTTTTGGTTTGAAGGTTGCCCCATCCCTCTTTCAAAAGGCCATGTGCCGAATTTTCCAGCCAATCCTGTCAAGTGCTGTAGTCTACATTGATGATATTCTGCTCTACAATCCTGATGAGCAGTGGCACTGCCAACTCCTTGAACAGTTTGCAGAAATTGTGAGGAAGCACGGCATTATACTTTCTCAGAGGAAAATGAATATTGCCCAAACAGAAATTGAATTTATTGGTATGCACCTCAACAAAAGTACGTACTATCCAGGGCCACACATTGCACAAGAATTATTAAAGTTTCCTGAAGAAAACTTCACCACAAAGCAAGTTCAGCAATTTCTTGGGATAATTAATTATCTCAGGGATTTTGTTCCAAACATTACAAAACTGCTGATTCCACTCCAATCGATGCTGAAGAAGAATCCCCCATCTTGGGGAAAGATTCAGACTAAAGCAGTTGCTGAACTTAAGGAGATTATGCAAAATCTCCCATCACTACAAATACCATCAACAGGAAAAAGAATCCTTCAGACTGACGCCAGTGATGAATACTGGGCAGCAGTCCTGTTCAAAGAAATTGATGGTAAGCGACACCTTTGTGCTTATAAAAGTGGAAAATTCTCTCAAGCTGAAATGCATTACCATTCTACCTTCAAAGAAATCCTAGCAGTCAAAAACGGGATCAAAAAATTTGAGTTCCATCTCATTGGTCACCATTTCTTAGTGGAACAAGATATGGCATATTTTCCACAGATGACCAAGTTCAAGCAGAAGCAAATCCCGAATTCCCAGTTGCTTCGATGGGCTGAATGGTTTTCAAAATGCTCTTTTGAGACCAAACACATTCCTGGAAAAAAGAATGTGCTTGCTAATTTCTTGTCAAGGCCGAAAGCACCCGCAGAGATCAACATGTATATCAAGAGACCTGCTTTCCATATCCTCAATTATGGAAAGAAATACAAGATCGAGAAGATCAAAGATCTTGCCCACTAGAAATATCCCCGGAAATCATTGAAGAAATCCAGCACAACCGTCTCAATGAAAACATGGATAGTCTCATGTGGCAATGCCATACTGAACTATTCCGATTCAACAGAGGTTCCATTCTCTATCCTTTTGGGCTGAATGCAGATTATCCATTCATTCATCCTCTTACTTGGAAGGAAGATGATTTCCCTGATCAACTCAAAAGGTTATTATGGTACTTAACCAACAAGTACCTGATAGCTATGGAGATCCCAACCAGAAGATTCATTACCAACCTAACAAGGATTTTCATGCTCGGTAAAGGTAATGTTGAAAGGGAAAGTGACAAAAATCTTTTAGACTTTCTCAACTGGTTCTATCCTCCGACTCATTGGAAACATCTTTTAGAAAAAGAACTGAGAACCATGACACCTAATCCTCGAAGTTCATACCATTCTCGTTTTTTAAACGTCCATGGCATTTTTCAGAAACAATGGTAGCATAATTAATGAACCACAAGATATAGGAACCACATCCTATAAACCTTATTTGGACAGCAGAGAAGCTCGAATTCACAGATCGTATCCAGGATCTGTTAGATATTCTGAATCTCAGTACCGAGAACTTCAAAGAATTCTTTGCCAAGAAAACAAAACTGTCCCTCAAGAAATATGGAATTATAATGCCCCCGCCACTTGGGATCATTATGAACTCGCACCAGAAGCCAAGGAAGCACTCGATGATTTCAAACAAGTTGCATCATCCCAGGAGCATGAAATGACAGATGCAGATGACATTATCCAATCCACTCAAGACCCCTATGCTAGATGGGGAGGTCCTCTGTCCCAGGACCCCTATGCTCCGGGATCCTTGTTCTTATCTCAAAACATGAATGTATCTTTCTACAAGGATCCAGCCAACTGGCCTCAGCCAAACATCCCTGATCCTGACGACAACACCGATTGGGCACAGGAAGAAGCCTCACATTGGGCACATGAAGCATCCTCGTCACGACATATTCTCTCACCAAATAGATCTTGAAGCTCTTGAGCAAAAGTATGAAGAACACCTCTTTGCATCAAATTACAGCTCAGATGACTCCCACAACAGCCACAATGCCCGTGACGGATGAGACCGCTGAAAATGCCGTTATCCATACAAAGTCACTGTAGCAAAGTTACTGTTCACTAGGCTAGGAAAAGTGCGTAGCGGTTCGTTCACGATGCAGTGTACTGTTCATAGTGTGCGAATAATTCCCTCTCGGAAATTTCGTTCCGGAGCCTTTGTTCTGTTCCTAGACCCGTTGTGTCTCCCATTTGCCTATATAAGGCAAGGAGTCTGTAATGTGTTGGGCAGAGTCCCTTGAATGAAGTGAGTGTTTTTGTGAAAAACCTCTCATGGCTTTCTAAACTCCTCTCTTCTTCTCTCGCCTGGTAGGATCCTCCAAGAAATGCAGCTCGAGTATGTTAGAAATGTTTCCATCCTAGCATCTCTGAGTGTCTCTAAGCTCTGAACTAAATGACTGAGTGGTTTTCTGCTAAAAGGCTGTCCCCGAAAGGCTTGAACAAGAGTGTTCGCCCACTGTGGGATGCATACCTGCAGAAAATTGACTTCGTCTTCCCTGGTTCTAAGTCTAATTGTGACAAACGAAGCGCAAAATCCCAAATTAGTATACCAGTCAATTGTTACGTGTCATTTAACTTAATAATTTGATAGTAAAATTTAACGAAAACTAACAAAGGATAAATTTGTCACAAGTGTACTAGTCAAGGATAAATTTATCAAGGGTATACCAGTTTGCGGTTTTTGATGATCAAAAAAATAATTTGGGGTAAATTTGTCACAGATGTACCAGTTTGGGGTTTTTCAAGATATTAACTCAAGTATAATTAAATCTTTAAACTTTTAAAAATGTAATCAAGTACTAAAACTCGTCAAATGATGCAATCAAGGCCTTTCATTAACTTTATCCAATTTGGCTGATGAAAATACTGACGTTACTTTTTTTATTACTTTTCCTCTCCTATGTGGCGCTTACGTGGCCAAAACAAGAATGATAAGTCCAAAAAAATGTTGTTTTGATTTAAATTTGATTTTTAATATAAATATAAATATAAATATTAATTTAATTTAATTAAAAAAACTTTAAAAAAACAACAACAATAACAACAAACCAACGAGGGCTTGCAAAGCCCTCACTGCCGTCGTCGGCTGACCATCATTGGATGGTGGGCCAAGGGTTGGCTTGGCAAGTTCCGACCAATGGCCGGCGAACGTGACCATAAATGAGCGCTTGAAAGTCCTCGCTTAGATCCAAGGCAAGGGCCGACCATCCCCAAATTAGGCGAGGGCTGTTGCTAGTTGGGGCAAGGTTGCCACCCAACCACACCACAATCGACAGCCCTTGGTTCGATTTCGGTGAGGGTTAGCCCTCCTAGATACATGCTCGACCGGAGTGGACATATTATCGAGATGGTTTTATGCACGTACTCCTTGGTATAGATTGGACATGTAATACATTCAAATGTCATTGCTTGTAGAATTATTTGAATCGGTGCTTCATTTATCTTCATAAAAATAAAAAATTTGAAAAATATTTTTCTAAAAATAAAATGATTATATTATTTAAACTTATTAGTCTAAGAAAAATATTTTCATTACAAATACGACTTATGACTAAATGTTTTTTTCAACAATAAAAATACTTCCTCAATTTATTTTGTAAATAATAAAAATTATTATTTTGAGGAAAATAGTTTTAAATTATTTATTTTTATGAAACAAAGATACCTGTAATTTCAACGTAATTGGGTCTGTAATATATTTTATCGGCAATCATGGCATTGGCAAGTTACTAAGGAGCTACCGAAAACATATTCAGAAGCATTATTTCTGTGCATGCATCTTCTGGACATCTAGTACTCGAGCTTGGCTTGGGTGACAAGGGCTCGCCAATCTCGAATCAACACGGGTCGCAAGTGATGCCGAGCAACGGCCTCGCCGCCATCTTAAATTCAAATATCCTGTAAAGGGAATGGGATCCTTGAAGCAACAGTTAGAAGAGTGTTCGCTCTAATAAATCGTAAATGTCTTTGTGATGATGCAAAAAAGGAATTTCAGAAACATCCTTTAGTTAAAGAAAAATAACGCCTACCATGGATAATCACACATAATCCTATTAAAAATGGCAAGTCGTTCACAACGAACTAAACTACCTAAAATGATCGGGAATCTAAAATTATAATTGTATTTCAATTATCTTTAACGTAAATATAATTCAAATAAACATGCAACCAATGACTCATCGAGCTTCTGCTTAGAGCAGTACTATATCTTTGAAAAAAGCGCCACTAATTTGGAAGAAATCAATGAATAAAGACACGTGTGATTACCATGTGCAAACGATGTCCATCTCAATTACCAATTATCCTAGGGTTTTGTTTGAAAATTGAGGGAAAATGGGAGTGAAGAAAATTAGGATGAAAAAATTCAAAAATGCTAAATATTTTCGTTTAGAAGGAGGAGGAATATTTGGTGCTTTTTATTATCTCTTTCCTCCCCTCCCTCTCTTCCAAACAGAGCCTAAAAAGAGAGGAAAAGACGAAAAAAATCCGTTGAACGCATCCATACAACAAAAAACAAAACCCACCTCAGCACAGACCACAGAGTGGCAATTCCGTAGTTTCAGCGAAACTCGAGGGCAGAGTTTTCTTCAATGGCGCCAGGCTTTTCCCTCGCCCGTTACACTCCACTCTCTCACTTCACTCTTAGAGCTTGCGCCAGAACTCCATATCGCTCACGCTATTTCAGCTTTCTCCACGTCGCTCCTCGTCCCTTTCCACCATGCACTCTCTCGTCGCTCCTGCACTCCGCTCGCTCCTCTCCCCCTCGCCGCCGCCGCCGCCGCCGCCGCAGAGATGGCGCTTCAACTGGCGATCCAGAAGACCAGGCTCCGCGACCTCCTGCAGACCATGTACGAAGAGGTGACGTTCCTTCTCCCTCCCTCTCTCTCTCTCTTCTTTCGAACCTGTTTGAGCGCGAGATATGCGGTGCGGAGGTAGCGGTCGCGTTTCTAGCGTTCCCGGACGTCGATCCTGTACTCCTCTTCGCTGCGAGGAGCCTAGTGAGTCGTGATCGCGGCGGAGTCGGTGTGGTTTTTGGCTTTGCTTTGGAATTCGAGGTCCGATCGGACGGCATTGTCGTGCTAGTTGTTTGAAGTAGCGAGCAAACCCCAAGCATGCTGTGTGCTAGTGACTCGATGCTTGGCGTGCGCCGGATTGGTCATCCGCGAGGTCATTCGTGCCGTATGCTTTTCCTTTTCTGGTCAATGTTCTCGCTCTGAGATCAGATGGTTGATCGAGTCGGATAATTGATACGGCATCTGAAGACGTGTGAAGAGCAAGTGAAAGGTATACTGGGAAACGCGAAAGCAATGCGAACACATGTATCTGATTCTGTACGGACGATGGAGACGTGTCCCGCACGAGAGGATCTGGAGTAGCTTCGTTGATGTTGATTCTATCGGGTCTTTTTGTTTACGTTTAAGACTTGCTCCATTGGATAATTCTACATCCAGGAATTTGATTCTTCGGATGTATTTGATATTTGCTAATAGATGATTCAGTTGTATGATCAAGTATGAGCGGACACCTTTCGTGTGGTGGTTGATTAATAAGATATTATCACTTAGTCAAACCAATGAATGGGTTGTTTATGCGATATTTCAAGTCCTACATCGGATGGGAGAGAGGTCTTGTTGAGTGATTTAGAAGTCAACCCTCAACCCTAAATAGTCACAACTTTTTGTGGTTTTTTCGAGCACTCCTTCTGGGATGTGGACCTTTGGGTTTTGGGGGGGGGGGGGTGTTAATTATAGTTTGTGTATGTCCTGTTGCTGTTGTTCCTGTGGTTATCCTGGAAACTAGCAAACGAGCCTCCATCATTTGCAGGGTATCATTGACTGCCGGTTCTGTTAATTGCAAGCTTTTAAGGAATCAATAGGACCAGATTTTGTTGTGCGTTCTGTCATCAGCTACTGTGTCTTCATTCGGAACTTATTTATCAACTTGAGCAATCACATGTAAATCTGCACTCTCTTTCAACCTTGTATTTCAGTTACTCTTAGTGCCATGGATAATTTTATGGATCATAATGGGATTTGTGTCTGCACCTACAGTTCTCGAGTTAATGTCAACTTCTATGCAGTCAGTAGTGCTGCTCGTGATCTCTATGAGAGAACTGACAGGTACTCTTGCTGTTCATATATCATGCATTTCTGGTTTTCCTTACTGTCACATATTTAATGAAGTTAAATACCAATGAATTGTATGCAGTGAAATTTGCACATATAAGTAGATGTTAAGCTGCACACAAGTAATGTTTTGCTAGTTGGAAAAAGTTTTTTCAAGAAAAAACCTTGGCTGGACTGCTCTATGTTTGATTTTATGGAGGTCATGAAACATGCATTGATAGATTATGTAAGATTGAGCTGGTTGAGATATCGCTGTTATATCATGCCCAAGAAATGACAGTTGATTTACTTAGATACGATGAGGTAGATGGGTAGTGGAAGAATGCATCATATTCAGTTTAAGTATGACGCAGCGTTGTCCTATCATTTGAATCTTTGAGAATCAGTATTAAAGTCTACAATGACAGTAATAAATCAATTGGGCATCAAATGTGCTTAGAAAGTAATAAATTAAAGTGATGCTAGCCCTTCTATCGATATATTTAGTAGTTTATATTCATAAATTTAGTCAAAGATTTTTCTTCCAGTTCTTAGAGCAGGATCTCTAAGAACTTCATTCAAATTTTAATCCTCTATCTCTCTTAGAAAGTACATGGTGAAAGGAGTCTTGTAATATGAATTTTTACTATTACCTCCTTCTTTGGGTTATTAAGAGAAGTTTTGTCTATTAAAGCTTTCTATTCTGTTGCTAATTTGCCCCACTTTTCAAATCTAAGCGATGAAATAATGCCTTGACCTAATAATCAGATCAGCTCCCTTTAATGTTATTGCAGTATTGGTGCGGTACATGTCAAGCTTGCCTGTGCGGAACTTCTTTATGCTTCTGAGGCGAATAGTCCTGAAGAGTAAGAAACCAGAACTTGATTCATTTTTCACGTACCATCACTCATGTCCACATTCAAATTTGAGCTTTAACTCCTTTTTCTCCTGACTGGATAGATTGCCACTCATCAAGGAATCAGTCTGCAAACTTGAATGTTTGGCCTATTGCATGTGTTTGCATGCCTTCTCAAACTAGGTAGAAAAGACTAAGTCAAACCTTTCTGTGGGTATTTAATGGCGTCATCAGGTGCCAGAGTATTGCTGTTAATACAATTGACTGTTAAACTGGAATTGTCACAAATATTTTATAGAGTGGTCTTAGTCAATTATGAAGTTACACATAAGTTTGGTGGGGAAGATGTAGATCTGCTAAAGGAGTCATGGAATTTCATTTGTCAGAAACTGCCTTGCAATATTTTGATTGCATGTGGCACCTTTGCATTTTTCATGGTTATGTGGTTAACTTTGACTGACTAATCGAGCAGAAGGGTGGTCAATTGCCCTTTTAAGGTGTGAAAGTAAGGAAACACGATGAAATATGTCAAAGAAGGAAGATTAGGAGAAGTCATGTTGCGGCTTTTCACAAATATGTAGTAGCATTCCATTTGTGCAATTTGGTTATGAGAACATGTGAAAAGCTTCCTAATTTGAGCGATACTAACTATATATAGAGTGACATGGAACAAATAGGCCATAAACCTGTGAAGGTAATCTAACTCATCCAAGCATTGATAAAGGGACGGAGAAAGACTTGATGTTGAGCCAAGAGACCACGGTTTTATGGCCAGCCACATAAAAGAATTATCTTGCTCCTTAGGCATTGCTTCAGAAGTGAGTAAAGAAGACCATAAAATGTCTTAAAAATCCTTCATTAAGATCGACTACTTGATTATTATTGGCATTCTAGATGGCTTAAGCCAACTCGATAAGACTGACATCAAGGACTGCAAACCCTAGGTTCTGAGTGGATGAAAAGTACCACACTGCTAATTCTAGGGAGAATAACAAGAGAATCAACTACAGCATCTAAGAAGGATAACTCATCACTTCAATGTTTGCTATTTTCAGAGAAATAGGGCATTGAAATATGGCTGGCTACTCTAATTTCTTTATATATTTGAAATTTAGTGTAGCTGATGACATTTTGTTAAATATGTCATCTCAGTTGCTCACAGGCTCTATATTGGACCAAAAGCGCATTCTCAAAGCTGCAAAGAAAATTGGAGACACTTGTGCAGGTGATGTATGGTTTTTGGTAGAATCTCCTTTACTCCACTTATTGGTCAGCTAAATGCTTGGAATAGTGGGAATAAATGCCTTTGGCACCTTTTTTCCTCCTCAAATGCAAAGGGTACCATGCATGAGAAGATGCGATGAACAAGACAATTAGGGCCTGAAGTTAATTGTATTCATCAAATCAGGTTTACAGTATTTCTGCTGTTACTGTACAAATCATAATTAGAGTAGCACATCTTAGTGATGCTCACTGTTGAGCAGTTTTTTTTTTTTTTTTAAATCTATTGTTTGTATGTATGCTGGGAGCAGATTTGCATTCGTGCTATTTTGTTATGACTTTCTTATTCCATGTTTTATAATAGTCTATGTTTAATTTGTCCATCTGATTGCTCTGTATTTTCATGCCATAAAGTGGCATTAAATTTGGGCTGAAAGCTTATAAAAGTGATGTTCTTATTTTCATTTTCCCTTCATTTGAGCCGTTGAAGTGCAGATTGAGAGGAAGATTATTGAGCTTGAAGGCAGATTTTGAGATGAAGTTCAATGCTTTTCTAAAGGTCCTGACATCCTTAGATGGCTCTTAACTGATTCAACATATCATAATTCTATATGATTTTTCTAGCTCATATTCTGTATCTCAGCTGGGAGTGAAAGAAGGCAACAAATGTTTATGAACTTTTGTGTGGGAACCATGCATTACATTGTCAAAAATTTGGTCTGACTATTCTTGATTTGTCCAGCGATTGTCAACTTCTGAGTGGTTTCATTCAAGATATCATATTAGTATAGACATTTCCTGGCATGGAAAGTTTTGATCCCCATAATTTGTATAGTGTGGCCAAGGAAAATTTGTCATCAACATGCGCCAGAAATTGTGTACATTCCTCTGTTTCTTAAAGTATCCAGTCTCTCCTGCTATTTATTGCGGTGCTTCACATCTGCCATGCGGTCTCATGCAATTACTGCCGTCTGAACATTTGTTGAATTCTTGGTTCTCTACATCAATTGACGACCATCAGCTCGAGCATCTAATAATTCATCTATATTCCTGAAATGTAGATCTATTAGGAATTTGGAGCTTCGCAATTCACTCACCTTAGATCCCATGTGTCTAGAAGACGTTAGTTTTCGACAGAAAGCCCACTTGTTATCCTGTCATTAGTGGTGAAATGTCATTGAGAATAGGTTTTAAAGTATATTAGCAACTATTTCTTTAATCTGAATTCGACACATTATTTTTATGAGAAACAGAGCAACAGTTAACAGATGTGCGAGGGAGTATATTGTTCATATGATTATGAGGAACCATTTTGCATGGTTAAATTCGTCAGATATCTACATTAAGCTGTCATTTAGAAACAAAGAGCTCAACATCATATAATTGCATAATATACTCGTTCAGCACATTGAGGCATAGTGTGATATATTTCATGTTATGACTTAATGCTTTCTGTTGATGACTCTCAATGTAGATGCCAGAAATGCTTCTTGCATTGAGCTGAGGATATAAATTAGAGATGCCCTATGAAGTGCTGCACACATTAAGAGAATGCAAGGGTTATTCATCATCAATCAAAATTATGTAAAGAAAGAAAAATTAGCATGCATCCAACTGCTATAGGAAAATATAACTGTAAATACTTTACTAAATTACATCAACGCTGTGATGTCTAAATATGATGGATGTGGAGAATTTCTTCCATCTTTAATCCTTGGAAGTTAGCTTAAATGCTTTGGTGGTGTCTATTAATATCGTGCATGTGTTTTGACCTTACTTTTCTATCACATGATAAATTAAACGGAAAAAACTTCTAAATCTTAATATTGCTGAACTTTGAAAAGGAAGGTCCGTATTTTTCTGTGAGGAAAAGTTTGTATCTCCTCAGGGGATCATTATTGGCCCCATGGAGAAACAGTCTTCTTTTAAATATGGAACTTGCTGAAATATTTGATTTCCATCTCAATTGCTGAATTTTAAAGAATGCTGAAAATTACATGAGTGAAATTCTATTCTGTCATTGAGAGTAGGCAAGAACCTCCTCTTCTTTGGTAGAGTGATCATTTTGGTGTCAATGCATGATTTCAAAGCAGTACCCTTCAATTATTTCCTTTAGCCCATTTCCACGAGTTTCGGTTATGATAGCAATGATGCTGAGATAAGTCTTTTTGATGTTTGCATCCTTCCCTGTTGAACTCTCAGTTTGTCAAAGTGCAATATAGCTTAAGATTCTACAGAAAGATTAGCTTGCTTTGATACAAATCAACTCTGAAATTTCTACCGCTAAATGGTCTATCCTAGTGCTTACCATTATATAGCTCCTATTTTACTTCCCTAATAAATGCTTTGGCAACTCTACTTGACAGTTACATTATCAATGGTGAAGATTAGGACCCACAAGAAGAGTTGTACAATTGCACACTCGCCACTTGGCATCCATGAAGGAGGTGGGCCCCCTTTGGAAGTAGTTCTTTCCAGTGCCAGACTTAATTAGAGAGTCCCCTTAATGATTATGAGTGAAGGACAAAATTTCCTCATGACCAGAAGTGTCTCTTACTTAGTGGTGTAGTGCTTCATAGTCAATTAAGTGGAAGTATCAACATAATTAACTTTCTTCTGCTGAAACCAAGTGCAGCTGAAGTATGGTCCTTTTCTTGTAAATACTCAAATTATTAGGCAACGGTTCTGATATTTTTCCAATCAGTAGCGTTTCAAGCTGGTTCACTGTTTTAAAGGCGAACAGTTTTCCACTCATAGTTGAGGGCACGAAAATCACATTCTTGATGGAAAGAATTTAATGTTCTTCTTTTCCTTCCCTTTTTGCTATCTTTTCTTGGATAGACCTTCTGATAGGCCCAATAGTTAAATTTTTACCTGGAGTTGTAACGGTTAGCATCCTTCAGTGCTGTTTCAAGGTACTCTAAGACAGTTATTTTATTTGGAGTGTAATGAATGTTAATCTACTGAATATGAGGAACAATATTGCTTGGCGGCATGCTGAAGACACGCCATTCTCATTCCATTGCATCCTAGTTCTCGTTTTGCTTGTAAAGCTTTTCTTAAAGACATTACATCAGAGATAGAGTTCCTGCATCTCACTTTGAACTTTCCTTCTGCTTATTTTCTCTTGACAATGGCTCTACCTATTCTTACAGGTCTTCTCCAAGAATATGTGCAATCATTGTTGGATGAGGTAAGGTATACTTTATTTGCGGATACACATTCTTGTTAAATGGTATTAGCTTCCCTACATTACTATCTCAGAGTTTTATCAGTTGTGTTCTTAAAGAATTCAGGGGTCTGTTGGCACAATCATCCTTGTAAATTATGCTGCTACCAATAGTTGCATCCTATTGTGTAAATCCTCCATCTCATTCTTTTTTAGATCTTTGTACTTAGTGTTTCTTAAGCCATGTCATCTCTATGTTAATTAGCATGAAATGTATCTAAATATTTCTTAATTGGCTGCCTTTGCTGGTAAAGACGCTTTTAGTTGATATATTGTTCATGTTGTTTCCTCCAGGGGATTGTAAATGACCAATTTGCTTCTGTTCAGACTTTGAAAAGTGCTGATGAACCTGGTGCCATCATAAGACTGATCACTTCATATTTTGCAGATGTGGAAGCAGGATTATCCGAGCTCACGAGATTTATGTACATTTGCAATTTTTAAGAGTTTGTGTTCTCATTTGTTTCATCAAATGTTAAATTTTTCATCAGCATGTCTATATATCTGCAGTGATTCTCCTGAGGCTGATTTTGACCAGTTGGCTGCCCAAGCTAATACCATCAAGGAGAAAAGCTTGTGGTAACATCAAAAATACCGCTGGGATGAATACAACTTTAAGTTTTATTCTATAAGTGGGGCAAATGCATCAAACCTTTCTGGAGGCTCTTATTAACATTTTGTTCGGAATATAATGGGGCTTTTGTCGACAAAGTTCTCTTAAGGAAAGCCAGCCAAGATGTGTTTTTAATCTGTATTGGCATGAACTAGGCTTCTTAGTAAACAACTTGAGAGGGCAATTCACTTTCAGATGTAGCTCATAAAGCCCTTGTTCTGCTGAAAATTTTTATCTCTTGGATCAAAAGCTAAAGCGTTAGCTGGTGCATGCGTGAGGGGAAGACAGACAGAGTCTGTAATCTTGTATATGTGTACATTCACTTTCCTTAAAATGCATTATCACAGGATAAAAAAATTGAAGTCTTGAGTTTTTGAAAACATCCTCTGTAATAGCTTAATGTTCTATTTAAGTATGCTGTCTGCTTATCACTCATGCCATCATTTGTTAATACATTGATGTAGATGATGATGAACTCTGGTTGACTTAAATTTATTCTGGAGCACCTTACCTTGGATATATACTTTTTTGGATCATTTGTGATATGCCATGTCACATCAGACTTTGCATGTAATCTGGAAAAGGAATCCCTTTAATAATTAGTCATTATTGTAGTCTTGCATGTATTATCCAAGTAGTGTGGAGCCATCATTTCCAACTCGTGGAGGATCTGTATTCCATAAACCTTTCTTGAAACACTTATTTCCTGCTTGGGCATGCAGATTATTTATAACCTGAGAGTATTCATTTGTTAACTTTTATCCTCTCAACTTGCAATTTACACAAAATAATGTTTTCAAAAGGATTATTTACCTTTTGCAGTACAAGTATCTAAATGATGTGAATGCTATTGTCATGAAATGGGAGCCTTTTCCTATTCAAGCTCTCCAAGTGAACAGTCCCTTTTGAAGATTAATGTGCATGAAAAATGCCTTGGTTGCATTTAGGTTCTAAGTTTTAATGCTCAATTTCGAAGTTTATCCTTAGGGTTTCCAAAGCGTTGTTATTTCCCAACGGTTTAGTTTAGGCTTAGGCTTATAACTGCATTGCTTTATTGGCCAAACTTTTCAGGCGTGATTACTAGTGATGTCTTGTCAAGGAAGATAGATGGGTGATCAAGTATCCAAATTTCTTGATATGTACAGTAATTACACGAGTTTCCATATTTTATGCTTGACTGTTTCTACTTGGAGTCAGAATTACATTCTTTTGTCCTTAGATTAAGTTGCCATACAGGTTTTAATGCTTAGTTGGAATAATGATGTGGTTGATCTGTAAGTCTGGATAGTCGACACCTTTGCTACCTCATAATTACATGAGATTCCATATTTTATGCCTCATTATAAGTTTCTCTTTACCCAAAATGCAGCCTAGATAGCAGACATTTTGCAATATTACTTTGACATATATGACGATTTTGCCTTCTTGTGCTTTCTGCCAAGTACAATTTACCCTTTTCAGAGATTTTGATGATACTATTTGTAAGCCAAATCTGTTTTTGTCTTTGTTGTTGCAGCATAGGTGCTGCACATATGAAAATTGCATGTGATAATGTCATCCGTGCTTGTGAAGAACAACAGAGGCTAAAGTAAGGAAGTTTCTCTTTGTGCCTCTTTGGCCCAGGAGGCCTTTGTACTATCTTATAGTATTTAACGACTTGGTTCTTGATTTGCCAAAGGTCATTCTAAAGATGCATTTTACTCCTTTTAAGTTTGATTGAAGAAAAACAGTAAACTTATGCTTCCGGGTCTTGTTTGTGTTAAACTTCCCACGGTTTATATTCCACTTGATGTTGCCTCTAATAATGCGTATGCATGTGACTTTTACATGTGATTTCAGTATTTTTTTTCGGTATGTTCTTGAGTAGTCGCACATGTTCTCATATGGGTGGGAGCTATAATTCTTTGGAACCTTCACCTTATGCCAGAGTCCATGCCTCAAACCCATCATTGATTTCAGTTGCCATCTAATTATCACTCCTTACATCTATGATTTTAGAGTGATTCCTCCCTAGTGCCAGGTCCCTTGATGTCTTAGGATAGACTATTTCCTGCAGTACTTTAAATCTGGCTGAGCTTGGGATAGGTATCCATTGCCTTCGGCTGTATTCAGATGAGCTTTCTTTTCCAAGACATGACTACAGTAATTGTTAAATCCTTCAAGCAGCTAATATTATTATATCTTACCATTTCCTTGAAAATGCGGGATCTTTTTTTGTTCTCCCTTTGGGTTTTACACTTTGAAAAAAGAATGTCTAGTCTACTGTACTTCTTCTACTGTACTTCTTTTTCATCTACTGCACTTCATGCTGCGGTAATTGCAGCCTGTCTTGCAATGGATCTAGTGTTTCCTTGAAGCAAAATACATGTCGCTTTCCTGATCCTTCTTTTGAAAAGAATGTTGTTTGTGGATGAAGCTTCAAAAAATTCAACCTCGAAATAACTCCTTTAAGAAATAAACTCGGGTTTGCATGATGAAGGCAGTTTAGGAAGCTATGCATTAGATGTCCAGAGTGGTCTGCTATTAATAGACAAATCTGTTCAGAAACAGAGCATATTTGTCGTTATAGACTGGTATTTCAATTTTCAATCATAGAAGATGCTATTTTACCAATAAATGTCGTTAACTCTATACTTTCACCTGATTACCCACTTTTTCACAGGAACACTTATCATCAAATGAATCACTGTTTCAGGTTTTCTCAGGCACTTAATTGGATAAAAGCTGAATTTGCTCAAACCCAGGATAAGTTGGATGCAGTTGTTCAGGTACTACAGAACTTCCGGACCCAAACATTTGAATCAGATAATTTCCTTAAAGAGGCATTTAGCTGATTGTGCTCAAGGATGTATTATTTTTCTCTGTATCTTCTTTTATTTTTATCTTGCATGCATACAGAAGATGGTATTGGCTCTTGAAGAGCTGGAATGCTAACTGTGTAGGAGTTGCATGATGGAATCGGATACTCATGCATCCAACATGTGTTGGACGCACGGGTATCCAACTGCTCTGAGAACCGACTGCATTATATATATATATATATATATATATATATATACTCTTCATCGAAAATTCATCTCTCAGGGGAAACCGTTACACCTAGGCAAAGCGAAAACGGCAGTTGTATGATGGCAACTATTAAAATAATAGCTACGTGGCCCAAAGCTTGATCAGAATACAAGCGATAGAGATCAAGCTGCATACTAAAGAAAAAATCTACTTTTATGGCACTGCACTATACAGAGTCCTTTTTCTTCCTTATCATACGTGATAGTAATCACAGGGCGTGGTCTGTTTTCCCCAGCTCTTCCTGAATGAATCCTTTCTCCGTTCTCTCTTTAGATATTGGATATGCTTGATCATATTTTGCTGGGGCTCTATCAGTTTCGGTAGCATGCCTACTTTAAGGTAAAAATGCCGATGCCAGTTGGGTCTTTTGGCAATGCAGATGGAAAAGAGGATTCTCAGACTTGAGAGCAAAAAGCACGAGTGAGTTTGTTCCTGGTATTTGCTCGTTCTATTCATTGCATTGAATGACTTGGCATCTGCTGCTAATGTGGAATGATGCTTACTATCGCGACTGCCAAAGTTGTAGCTCTTTGGTCTAGCTTTTTCTAAATTTGCGGTGAGCTACCTTTATACTGCTGTTATTACTGTCGCTGTTATGATGACTTTATGAGAAAGGATGGAATTGTTGACAGTCATTAATCTTCAACGAGACAAAAGATGTTAATATAATCCTGGAAGCTTCTGGAAGTAGGTGAAACATGCATTTTCAGACGCAAGCCAAAACGCCAAGGTTCTTTTTTCTCCCTCGGTAGATTCATCAGGTTGCTACTTCTTAGCTCACGCAGAAGACCTCACTTATTGATTAGATAATATTAATCGTCATCACATGCTGACCAAAGTCTTCCAGCAAGGCGGTCTTGACTGTCGCTTCTGGCTGCATTCTGAAACCTCATAAAATGTCCAGCCAGCGCGTGATGTATACTAAATGTTCTCAAGAATTCAGGAACAAAATTTACAAGATTGGAACTAAATGCTCTTGAGAATTCAAGGACAGAATTTACAAGGCTGGATATGTTGGATCAGGTATCTTTCAGTAACAAAGCTTGAATTTTCTTGCATTCTCTTCACATAAATGACAGGAAGTGATTTACTTCCTACACAAAAATTGATTCGGTGAACTCAATAATGAAACAAGAACCACCTAAAGTAAATGGACCTTAGAACAGAGTACGTCACATGTGCTGCTATGTACGTTTTGCTTCTTTGAACCATCTTATGTGGCATGAGCATAGCAGTGCTTGGCTGATCAGTAAGCTATCCCTAGAAACCAAAGCTTAATAATTATCTGTTTAGATTACATCCTCCAGGAGACCTGTCATGAAAATCACCCGTGTCAGAATCATCAGGATCAGGATCGATACTATTATGGTACCACAATGCCGCGTGCACTTCCATATGAAATTCTATTCGGGCCTTGCTGCAGAGCATATCTGGACTTCAAGCCTCGTAGTAAGCATATAAGTCACTAGCTCTCGTATGTGTCGCATTCAGCCTCACCCTTCAAGACCAAATTACAACATGAGTAACCCCCGAAATTAAGAACTTCAAAGAAAGCGCTATTTAACTCCTCTCCGTTGGCCTGTTGCAGTGCCTCAAAGTTAAAAATATCTTTAGCTGCTGCATGGGGCGTACTTCAATTCAATGAGGGGCATTGTCTGCAAAATACCCCACCCATGACTTGCTCGATTTACTTTTCTCGAATGGAAGTCCAGATTGGAAAGTTTATTTCACTTCTAAGATCCATGAGGTGCACTCGCGAAGGAGCTGAAAATTCTGATGCACAGCTATCTTTAGAAATATCTGCATCTTGCCGCAGAACTCAGAAGCATCTTCTTTGCACCTAAATGAGCCGGCGCAAGTGCATTGCTCACTTAAATGCGCGGCCTTCACCTGGTTACATCGGAGGCAAGCAAGGTCTTGTAGGTGATAGATGCGTTCTCTCTGCCTTACAATCTGGAGAAGTGCGTTCTCCATCACTTCACGATCGTAAGGCTGGCCACATTGTGGTACGGCGCAGCACCATTCTTGAGCTAACAGAGCCGAGTCGCGCGACAGGTCGAGGTCTCTGCAGTCATTGCAGTAGCTGCCCAAAACGAAAGAACTACTATGACAATAGGGCCAATGTGATGGTAGATGTCTATGCTAACAGTCAATAAGTTACTTAGACAAAAATGTTGGAAACTGTCGTTTTGTGACACCGCTTGAGGATAATATTGTCACGGGAGGCCGAGACCTCCAAATCTGATTCTGATATCCACTGGCGGGAAGAAATTTGCACCTTACACCGGCCACTAAGGCAATAGCCAAAACTGGTGCACCATCTCATAAATTACTAGCAGAGACACTCGTAGATCTCTGACAGATATATAATGTCTAAAAACCATCAGAAGCTTAAATTTACCTGCATATCACGTTGGGTAAGACGAAGGATTGGCAAGGATCACGGAACTCAGCTTCTGGAGCAAATTCTTTTACGCGTACGTATCTCAACAGATTCCTTCTCATCACCTGTAGGATAAGAGGGACGATTTTGTGAGTTATTGACACTTCAAACCTGACCATGATGACATATTTGCTCCTCAGGGTCAACTTCATGGAGGAAAAAATCAAAATTAAGGAGAAGTTACATGCTCCTGTTTTATACATCAACTCCAAGATGTCTTTGCTATCATCCATGTCAGTTCTCAATACCAATTTTAGATTTTCTCAAACCCTTCTAAATTTAGCAAACCTAGGACTTTCGCTGTCATACGAACAAGTCAATCAATCATCCTCAGTCATCCTGACCATCAATCTAGCAAAGACTCAACATGTACAGAAATATATGGAGTAACAAAATAACCACAGTCGAAAGAAAGGGTCACAGAAATTGACGATCCCGTATAGAATTACCAGAATATCATGCTGAACATTTTGATCCAGAGCAAGAACTGCACAAATGTGCTTGATGAACTCCAAAGCAGCATCTCCTCTGTGGTTTGCAGAAGCAGGTGATGAATGCTCATCGCCCCGATGTCCATCCATTTCTCTCATGTGAAGGACACAATCACGAACAACCCCCAAGAGTTTATCAGAGAAGTAGGAGCCAATCTGTATACAATTTTTAAGTTTCAAGTAATGGAAACAGAAGCATTCAACTATTCAAGACATCATTTAAAAGTGCGCAAACTTTCACAATGAGATGTTCTTGCACCTGCTCTCTGAGATATTCCACCATGTGTGATTCAAAATTATTAGCAGCAGCAACTGTGATTGATGGAGTACACAAGTCGCCAGCATCTGAAGATGCCCTATTTGCAGCTAATTTTTGTGCATGATTCCAAGGCATGTATAAGAACTGAGAGACAATGAATATAAAGTGATCCTGCAAAAGGTTTGGAAGGTTATCCAAACACATTCCAATGCCAAACGACGGTGCATCCAAACACATTCCAATGCCAAACGACGGTGGCCAAGGATAAGTTCACAATTTGGTGATAAAAGCTAACTTTTCACATATGACAATGACTAACCTGAATTTTCTTGGGCAAGCATTCAGCAATATTCCAGCTTGACACAATATCGACTTGAGGTTCATCAACATTTACATCAACTCCGACAGGGATTCCCCCATAGTTATACTATCAACGAGAAAGGGCACGTCAGTTGGAATATACAGACTGGATGATTAAGTTTAATTGTTTAGGCAGATCCCACAATGTAAAGTTCACGCCTTTCCTTTTGCTTGCAATGCAGCTATAACTAGTTCTCAAAGATAACATTCACAGATACTCCTCCATTCCTCTTGAATATGAATCACGTGCCTTGGATGACGAGGACGATATTATGAAATCATGCCGAGTCAGGTATTGTCCAATGTTAGGGATAAAGCTGTTCAAGTATGTCTGGTGGATATCTATCTAGAGCAACCTTCATATGCTCTCAATCAAATGACAAACAAAAAATTCCAACCTTCGCTGAAGTACAATTGACCATGCCCCAAAAAAAAAAAGTTCAGAGAGCCCTTACTTTTCATCGTCAGACACGATTTAGTAGTTGCATTTGACATTTGCAATTGTTTTGACTTTATTATCGCTACTTTACACTCAAGGACCTGAGGCATCTAGGAATATCTCCACCTAATAGAAACCACGGTTCCACATTCTTGAAAACAAAGAAAATGTGAAGGCGCTTTATAATGGGAAAGTAATTAATCTACAATCTATGACGAATTGAGAGCATAAGCATTCTCAGATGAAGGAAAGTTTCCTTCTACTATATTATTGGGCACATGCAATCAAACTTCTTCATGGGAGACTTAAATTCTGCTAACAGAAAACCGCACCTAGACAACCTGGTGATGCTAACTGTTTTAAACAGAATGATTGACAACGTACCTGATCCATATAAAGCAATGAATGCCAGAATTGCACTGGTTCCATCTCAATCCACTCAAATAAGTCTCTATACATCAGTGAAGACAGTGTTATGAAGACGACACAATGCCAATAACCAAAGAGAGGTACTTCTGCCTGCAACTAACCTATTTTGGAGAGTTTTAAGCAAACTATCACAGTAAGCTTGGGCTGCTGATAACTCATATTTTCCAGTATCAATAATGAGCTTTGAGAAGTTCGCAAATATGATTGTGGCACCAAGTTTGCGAAACTCTGCCAACAACAAGGCAAATACCTTTTGCATGACCTGTATTGGTAAAAAGCTGGCAAACTTTTAGACAACTAAAGAGATAAGCTGCATGATTGCTTATTAATGCACAACTAAATCAAGAATATTCAACAAAGTCAAAGACAATTTAGATGTCTCAAGCATTAAGATCAAGTAAACCTATAATTACAAAGTAAAGACACTGTCCATGCGCCTTATCAAATTTAGTGGGTCTATATACAGAAGAAAAGAACAAGAATTTCAAGCAATGCAGTTAGAATATGAAACATCATAGCAACAAGATCGACCTTTGATCTCCATTCCTCTTATCCACTTCCATATGAAAATTGCACAAAGTGCCTACCTTGTGAAGCATGCGATGAAGAGCCGGGTCATGAAGTTTTGATTGTGGGCTGTGATAAAAAAAAGCAATAAGTAACATCAGCTTCAGAAGAAAAGGTGCATCTAAGAAGTTTAGGCATGATAAACATCAGGCGAGTTTACCTGTAAAGCCATCGATAAGCATGTTGCAAAATCGCATCAGCATAGACATTTCCATAGTTAACTGCATCTGTAAGGCACCTCTGAACTAACTGTTTCAGCACGCGGAATGCAGCCGCGCATGAAGTTGTATCGTCAATGCTGTATTGTTGATCCGTCTCTGAATATAACTCCTGGTCAAAGCCTAATAAAGCACCTCCTTCCATTTCATTCACCTGGTTGCTTTTCAGAAGAGCATTCACAGCTAGGTGGTGAATCTGGTAAGAGAAACATCATATGTGATTCAGCAGCAGATCTCAGAAAGAATAATTAGAGAAGATATCTGATATGTGTGTTTTCTGGACCTTTAGCTCCACAGACACTTTCCTATATGCTCCAGGATAGGTAAGAACATTTTGATGGACCTAGTGAAACAAACAATCAGCACCTTGGGGATACTCGAGATTAGTAAAAGACAAGAAAGTGGTTAAAGCTGGAAGAGAAGAATAACATAATCTGGTAGCCAAAAAGAGAGATACATATCCTTAATAAGCATGAAGAACGCATCAAATAGAAGTAGAGTCATGGTATAGCTCTTGAAACTAACCTCATCTGCAAAACAAGTATCTTCCTCATGAATTCCTCCAAGATCCGGAATACCATCATCAGATATCCAAAGCACCTACAAAGACAATATACATTTATGCATTTTTGGTTGAAGAAAGTTAGTTATTAAACAACCTCATGATTCAGGGGCAAAATCAGTCAAGGGTAAAAAAGAATCTATATAGCCTATCATGATTTCACTGCAACAGCATGAGCACCAAGAAATGTAAATCTAAAGGACCAAATACTTTTAACATTCAAATTAAAGTTCTTAGAAATTCTTCACTTTCAAACCTGTTGCTGATCCCGCAATGCTCTTGAAAAGAAGATGTCTGCCGTATATAAAAGCCAGTCAACTTCAAAGTTCCCCAGGGGCACCTGTCAAATAAATTATAAGACTCATACCACAGACGCTATAAGAGGAACTCTGTTTGCAAAGTAGAAGTATTACATGAGCATATCTGGAGAGTGAGATTCTTTCTCTCAACCACTGGGTTGATGCAGCACAACGCTGCATTCCAACTTTGGCAGCTATTTGTTGCCATCCAAGAAACTGTACAGAGCCCCAAAATTAAGAGATCTGTAAATATATATAGGGACAAAAAAGTAACGCGAAAGTACCATATAATTGAGAAGCAGTTTTTATCATAGATTTACATCACCTGGTATTGACAATCACGAGCATTAGGAGGAATGCTCACACATGGGAATTCATCTAGTGCTCTTATACCAGCTTTGATTGACTGAATGTTGGGGCACTCGATGACAGCAATTGTAGGTCCATGATGTTCATGTCTGTCATTTAGCATTCATGATGCTAATATCAGTATGTAAACAAAAGGAACACAGTATATAAGGCCCATACTCTTGAAGATGGAACAGGGGAAAAAAAGGAATAGTGCTTAGCAGGGCTCATGAAAGCCATTTAGCTTGTGATAGACAGAAAAGCCAATTCAAACCTCTCAGAGGGAACAAATAGAAGATATTGTATAAACATAGTGAAAAAGCTCATTAAGAAAAATTTCAATATTTCTTCTAGCTTAATGCAAATGCTCATTCAGTTTCGGATCATCCATGCACATTTGGCCTAGACAAATCTTCAGTACATCTTCCCATTTACTCATCTTATGATATTTTAAGTGTTATAAAGTTAGTGTCCAAGCTATCCGCATAATTGAGAGAAACTTCCTCTAAACAGCTTATATAGAATTTAAATGACAAGTCAAACCTGTGCTCATTAATAACCCGTTGCATAATCTTCTCAGCATCATTCACATATCCAACATAATCTACCTGCAATACAAGCAGAAAAATTACTACAGCAGAAGAAAATGTTAAGAAATTTCAGAAGAAGAAGAAACAGAAATATACCTTGAAAGTGATACCATCCTGTAGAGTGGAGAGGTCAACAGCCAAAGTTTGGCAAGCTTCCCGGAATTGTCTTTCAAGAAAAGATGCGGATAGATCTCTATTCTGGTGAGGATTTACCACAACAACAGATATTGTTCTCAATGCAGGAAGATAGCTAGCAAATATAGCTCGCCCTTCAGAAATGCTGAAATGGAATGAACGGTAAGATAGAATCTGCTCAATAAATGATAAGCATATGACATGGACATTAATAAATCAGACACAGGAAGACTATGAACTTATTCCCAGCAACCTACAAGTGCCATATACATTTTTATAGACTTATTTGCTAAACCAGCATTGGTTCTTGTCCAGAACAAGAACTAATATTGATGCACTGGGAACAACTGATATTTCGGAAGTGCAGAAAATTCTCCGATTATGTTTATTTGACTGAATGACAACCTTTTGCATGATTAAGCACACTGCAACAAATCCAAGGGATCTGACTCTAGTACGGATTAAATAGGGTGAGCTGCCGCATCCTACTTATTCAAAAAACTAGAGGAAGATAAAAGTTAGAAAATAGTTGTCCTTTTCCAACTTGAAAAGGCTTGAGATATAACCCAGTAGAGTTTTTTGTACTAACATTATATTTTTCTATGGTCAAATAACTATCATGCAAATAGAGGTAATCCATATGTGAAAAGATAGATCAGATTACCTATGATACAAATAAAAGAATGAGATGGACTGCTCCAGATAAGAGCACTCCGCTGTAGTTTTCATATGTAATTCAGTTAGACGCCAACTGTCTTGGGCATCTCGTTTTTTCGCCGTCTTATCTACTTTACAGACACATCCAATCTGCAGGATAGCGCCAAAATCTGAAGGCACTTTTGTCTCATATACTCCCTGAGTTAAACATTAGCATCACAATTTGGTAAAACTATCTAAAGATGTATTACCAGCAAGATCAATCGATAAAATGCACATCAGCTTAGTAAACATATCTCATGATGGAAATATAACTACTTAAATTCACTACAAGACCCTACATGTCCTTGTAGAATTTAAACTCAAAGACAAGTTATGATTAGTAAAGAGCTCACTAAGACAAGCTTCTGATACAGAACATAAGATGCAAGAGAAACTAATGGGTCTAATCAACAGTGAAGATCTGAAATTCATTTCATGCAATAAGAGAACTATCAGAATCCAATTTAGATTGCATGTCTCTGCTAGCACAGTACCAAAATTTGTCATTAGCACATAATTTCACAGCTTATTGTGGACCAGAAGGACAAGTTGGTCAGCCTAAACTGTTACTAGAGAAAGAATGCACAGCCTTATTATGTTTAATTTTCTCTTATTATGTACTAAAAGTCTTGTTTACCAAACTCCGAAACATTTACATGGTGCTATTAGAATTGAGGAAAAACTGAGGGTCTGAGAAGTCCATAAGTGATGACAATAAGTACTAAATCGAAAAATATATTTTTTAAGCAAGAGAATTCAAGTGACAGAAAATGAATATTGTCGATATAACGTGCAATGGTATCCTGACCTCAATCTCTGGGTCTGCAAGTAGAGATGCAAGTTTTTTGCTTTCAATCCTGAATTGATCTTCATCTATAGTGACCTTCATGCAAGCAAATGAAAAAAAATCAAAGAAACAGGAAAACAAATTTAACAAGCTTTTCACAATAATATCTTCATTAAGGTAGAATACAACATAGTAAAAATTTGAGTATGTGTACCTCCACTAGGTTACAGCTACGCTTCCCATGGGGCAGAATTTTGTTAACGCGCCTTCCAGGAAATTCTTCTGTTTTTGATGCTTTAGAGTTGAGGTAAAACACTCTAGGAACAACAATAGGGATTTTAAGCATAATTCCATCAACAAGCACCCAGGCAAAAAATTGTCCACTTGTTGAACTTGGAACCAGTTGTATAATCTGAAAGAAGCAGAAACAGTTCAGTTGACAGATTTCAGCAATCAAAAGGTTCTCATTTCCATGAAATTTCTATAACTGGATCTTAATTTGACCTGCCAGTGACATTTTGTCAGGGCTACTTCATGCCTTGTAAAGTATGAGCTAACCCCATGTCTCCCATTGGCTTCTTTATGATTTTTCGTACCAGCTGACTGTTTGGAAACACCGTTACGGATGGATGGAGTCTGCAAGTTGCCCAACCTGTAAAAGAGCAAAGAAATTGTTATTCGGCAACGCAAGACCCTTTTACTGAGCTCATATATGCACAATAGAAATAAAACCCCTACATATCTCTGTTTAAAAAGAAAAAGAAAAAAAAATGCCCACCACAATCTTGCTAATGAGCGTGCAAAATGCATGCACCCAGCCTACTTATGATTCAAGCAACGATCATATGAGTAAGTAACAAGCATAAATTGAAATAAGGAGCAGGATTATTTGAGGAGGTCTAAAACTGAAGTGTCCAGCGGAGGTGGACAATGTGTCATTGCTAGCCCATGGTCGACAAACTTTGTTTTAGTGGGATTTTGGTTCTTCAATACATAAACCTGATGTTCTGTGCTTCCAAGCCAACATGCCTTCATCATACATTATAGGACACACCTCTGCTTGCCAGCCTCTCAATTGCAAAGATTATGGTATTGCAATTAGAATTTGGATGCTGCACCTTATGCAATGGGGGACAATGTAAAAGAGAATGTGCATCCACACATGATACTCAACCTTTTTATGCATTATATAAAGCAGAAATTTTGTATGGAAAAAAGTACCTCTGACGTTTTCTCTTGTCCAAAGCTTCTTTCCACTTTCTCTTTTTCAGTTCAAGCCATCCTTGATAGTCAATGTTTCTGTCAATATTTTCTGCAGAATTGGTATTTAGAACTCTAGCTTCTTCCTGATGGTCATCTGCTTGGCACATTGATTTGACTGGATGCCTCTCACTGTTACCTCCATAATGACGAACAAGTGGTCTTGGTCTAATTATAGAACTTCCCTTCTTGTTTCCAAAATCTTCTAAATCTTCCATGTTCTTTTCATTCTCAATATGGTTGGTGCTAATGTCACCACTACCTCCATTTGGTGCATCATCCTTATTTTTCAAGGCAAAAATATCAACTAATTTACGTTGGCGGAACTTGTCGTCCTTCTCACGAACCTTCTTGTGCAGCCAATCAGGATGAACAACCCTAGGAACAGGATTTGCAACCTAAAGAATTTTAAGCATTATAAATTTAGAGAAAAAGGAAAATAGACCATTTTAACAAAAAGGTAACATAGATGCCACCTTCTGCATTGCTGCAGGAATGGTTATAATTTTCTGAATTGCGGAACTGAGACGTTGCTTGTAATAGGACCAATCAATGATTGATCTGATGCCAACATCTGATGATATTTTGCACCATTTTCTTAGGTAAAACTTCATTATTTCTGCAACACAAGGCATTAATTAATTCAGTTGATGAGCAGCAAAAGGACATTATGGAGGTGATGATAGCACATAACTGACCAATATCAGTTTCGAATATTGCAACGGGAACAGCACGCTCACTGACAGGGGTCCCCTGTTCATAATGTGCAAAAGAAAACTCCATTAGGTTTTCTAAAAATAGAAAAGCAACCTAAACTAAGGTAGAAGATGCCATGGGACTGCTAAACTAGCAATTAGGCAGAAGACAGACCATTAGGATCTTTAGGGTCATGCAAATCTATAGACCTTCACCATGGAAAACTAATACAGAAATTACTAGACACAGCATGGCTAAGGTTTTATCAGTTCTCTACAACATGTTCAATATATGCACACATTTTCGTGTGTTCTGCACAAACAATGTAAGGCATTTTATCTGTTTCCTACACCATGTTCATTTATGTCCAAATTGATGCCAACTTTGCGTAAAGAAGGAATGAAAAACTCTTCTTTGTGATTGTTTAATTTCCATCTTGCTATAACTAAAATATTCAGTAGTCACATAATGTCAAAATATGAAAGTTAGCTACACAAACTCATAAGACTATCAATACAATAATATTCCTGGATGCATGGGTCTTCCAGGGCAAGGACAGATTAACTTACCCTTGGTTCACATGCAACTATATATTGGCAGCGCAAGCCTTTATCTTTTACCATAGTTTCACCAAGAAAATCAGCTAAACGCCTTGCAGTAGTCACTGCACAGGACTTCTGTTCCCCATAGTCAACCAAGGATTTGCTCATGGTGCTTGACTCTGATATGTAATCCAGCAATTCACTATCTGCAATATCCTTCCCTTGATTCTGAAGATAAATGAAAATTTAAAGAAAAGGGGATAAGAATGTCGAACACATGAACAGGAGTTGGTTGACAAAATTCAGTTTTTTTAATAATGCATTCTTACTAGTGAAGGAATTAAGCTTATCTGTTACGCACATCAAGAAGATCAAGCCAGCCGTTTGCAACAGAGGCAACTGATGAGTAGCACTCTTCTAAGGTTGAACCATGAAGAAACTTGTCAAAGAGTTCAGCCTACACAGAAGAAAATATTTCACATGAGGAAATTCTTCAATAGATGCTTCTGGATCGTATATAAAAAAATTTGGTTCAAATTTGGAGACAACCTGACTTATCCCAAGAAATAAAGTGGACAGGGAAAACAGATGTTTGAAAATAAAGAAAGGAAAGAAATTTTGAAGCATTTTGCTCTTTCATCCCTACTTGGTCATATAAGTGTCTCAAGGAGTTACAACTGAAAAAAGTAGTCTAAATTTGTCCTCAGTGAAGAAAAGAGGATCCCCATTTAACAGCCAAAAATTAGCGGAAGATCGAATAAGCTGGAGTAGAGGAAAGCACAAGTAAAGATACCTGAAACACTTTGATTAGCTTCAGTTCACCTCTACGCTTGATCTCAAAACCTTTCAGCTCAGCAAGGGTCCCATCATCATTAAAAACAGCATAACGCTTCTTTATTAAGATCCCTTCTTCCTTAGAAGCTGGTAGAATCATTGCCTTCATGGAGAGGAAAATGGTCACAAGCAACTCAATTACAAAATTTCAGACCACAAGGAAATCCATTACCTTGTATGGTCCATCCACTTCAAATTCAATGGAGCATTCACTGTGAGTGGTATATGTCTTGTTGATATGATCAGTAAGAGTCTGCTAAGAATTAGCAGTTAGGCCACTAGAGGAAAAAATCCCTTTAAAATAAAGTTCATAGTTAAAGTGAAATCCACCCTATCTAAGGATCATTAAAAGTAAACGACAAGAAATCATGCAAAATAATTTCAATTATTTATGACCTGGTACTGATCATTCGTATTGTTCTGTGCCACATCAACGTTGAGCATAACACAGGGGTAAGAGATGGTAAGCTTTCGTTTTGAATCCCTGAAAGTTATTTTGCAAACCATGCTCAGATCCCATACATAAACTTAAAAAAGGCCAATCCCATACATAAACTTAAAAAAGGCCAAGCTATATTTAACAAAACCGAAGGGGAAAGCAAAAACATACTTTGTCTTGAAGGTGAAATTCTCAGGGAAAGATCCAGGGAGTGCACACCAGATACCGTCTGTGTCCAATTCAAGTGGTTTTCCAATTTTTTCTACCAGCAAGCGAGCATTCTGAATGATTTTTGCTCCAGTATATGTAACTACTCCAGCCATTTCCATGGAGTACCATCTTGCTCCCCTGAGATAGCAACAATCAATAACAGTACTAAAAACATATAAAAAGGCTTCTTATTAAGATTTGACTAAAATATAATCAACTTACTTTCGCATGACATATCCATAGAAGGAATTAAGTATACACTTGTGAGCTAGCTGCAGAGAATCATAGAGCACTACCATGTCCTACAAATACAAAACAGAGAGTACCAATAATGAAACTGCCTGTAATGTAGAAGCAAGATGAAAATCAAGTTGTGAGTGGACATGAAGACGTTTCATACTTGTGCTTCCTGTATTTTTATAGAATTTCCACTAGCCTTAGCTTCTGACAGCTTCCCCTTCCAGACTTTATTAAGTCCTTTGTACTCGTACCTTCTATCACGAAAGCTGAAACCAAAATTACAAAAAGAAAACAAAATATTGTTAGCATGAAAATACAACCAGCAGTTGGCCCTTCTCAAGGTTAGCCACAGTTAAACCCTTGAAGACGGCAAGCAGCAATACAGACATACTGCAAGTAGCGACTAATTTGCAAGGAACAGCTTTAGAGGGACAAAAGTTAAGGAATAGATTTCACAGTGGTTCAGGCAAAAAATTTTAATGTTCTTGATAGGAAAAAGATATCGACATACTGTCTAACAAACGGGTCAATTTTTGGTGTCATTATATACAAGAAAATGCAGTCTATTTTGCTAACCTGCGGACAGTATCTACATAGAATGGATTCTCCCGCATGCATATCCCTGCTTCTCGAAGTTCAGCGACTGGCTTGTCAAGTACCCTTTTATATGCCTGTGCAACAATACATAGCTTAGTATTTTAAATCATGGCAATCAGAAAAGCTCTTACTGAAGATTATTACTGGCATACCTTCTGACAGTATTTCTTAAGACGATCTCTAAGCTTTGACTGTTGCTCTGCTTTAGGAAGGTCAAGAAATGATTTTGATAATTCTCCCTCTGACATACCAAGAATCTCAGACTCTATCTGTTTCTTCAAATGGTAATAGTCGCTGAAGGTTGAAATAATAGCCACATTACATTTTTCATCAGATTTTGGTCAATATTCTATGTGGAATTGAAATAATATGAAAAGCAGATTTGACTGACAAGCCACAGAACCTTTTCTTTGCCATAAAAGTTTCCCCACGCCACACCCATTCAAGCTTTCGGAGACAAGTTTTGCCAGGACGATTGAAGTCACATGCTGTGCATACCTCATCAGTAACTATTGATGGTGGCTGGAGATCAACAAAAGGAAATTTTGGCTCATTAACCAAAAAGATAATTAAGTAAACTAAATTATAAAGATTGAACAAATAACTGAATTTTATAGAGAGGCCAAAAGTTATTTTTACAACAACTGTCAAGTATGAGGGAGAAATTATAATCATAGCTAGAACTAAATTTATAGTAGATACGATCACTCATATAGCATTTGAGCATTTATAGCCCTCACTTGTTGCTCCACTTAATTTATCTCATGCAGCATACAAGAATACCCTCGTCTACTACATGGATTGAACCTCATTCTTTAATACATTTGTGGCTGTACTCTGTTCTGTCAAATATCATCAAAGGCTAGACACGTCTCTTTCCCAGTGCATACAGAACAACCTCAAGCAAAGAGGTGAATAAAAGAAATCTCTGCAACAGCATACCTGAAGTCTGTTTGTTAATATGATGTTTGGATACATAGCAGCCACATCCAGATGGTAAATGAGGGGGGACTCTTCACGTATTGGTTCATCTCGCAATTTTTGAAGCTGGAGAATGCCATCTAATCATCATCAGTTTGAGGAAATAATAGAATGGGATAGAAAAAAATACTGCTAGTTTCAAGATATCAAAGAAATCCCATGACTAAGTCAAATAATAAAGAAAAAGTAATGAAGTTGTTGATGTCAGATAAAAGGCAAGCTTTAAATCTGAAAAGAAAAACATTATAAGTTTTTTGAAATGAAGCATGAGCTAGGAGAGTTTCCAAGGTGCATGGCATTGTTCAGAAGAGATTTAAGCAGGAAGAGACAAGGTTAGCACCTTCTCCTTAATAGCATTCTTCACCTCGTCATAATTACAGACTGATTCCAAATCCATTTTACCCTCGACTCTGATTGCATACTGTAGGTCGCGGTCAAGGTTGTTAATGAGTTGCTGAAATAAAAGTACTCTAAGATCAGGACATGCCAGAATTCTGTAGTTGAGAAAACTTAGCTACAATACCCAAAAAATAATAAATAAAAGCAAGTTTACAGAAGATAACAACAAATTGAATATTATCAAACCTGAAGTAAAATTCATGAATCCAAATCTCACGAGATCCAAGGTTGACACGTGATACACACGGTTAAGCGCTCAAATGTTTGCATGAACAGCTAGGGCAATATATATTCAGCATACTTTTACCTCATGAGATCTAAGCTTGAGGAAAGGAAAAACCGGACTTCATTTTGCAAAAAAAAAAAAAAAAGAAAAAAAGTTTCAAGTGAGGAGAATGACCAATAAATTTATCAATGTTCGAAGCCTCAATAAATTCTTCTTCCGAAGAAAAATTGCTCTTGCAACCACAAGTCACCGACTCGCACACTTCATCCAGTAACAAATAATCTTGACCATGGATATGCTAAGACAAGCCAAATTTTCATCTCAGTGAAGTTTATAAACATGAACAAAAAGACATAAGTTGACATTTTTCATGCTGTAATTTTGCTGCCTGAATCTCTATAATCAAAGAAGGTTAGCACTCGTAAGGTCGTAACTAAGTTCATGATTATTTTTCATGCACGATGCAGACATGACTCAAGCAGACAAACTAGATCGCCAAAATGTTCGGGAGTGAGTTCATTCAATCCTTTTTCTTGCAGCCGCGCATATCCTTGGTCAATGCAAATGTTGGATTCAGCATTAATTAAATACTAAACAAATATCATGCATAAAAGTACAAATCGTATTCTTTGAAAGCTTCATGATTATATTTTACTGACATTCTACACATTAATTCAAGACTGATGGTTTTTTTCTCTGGATCTCTTTCATAAAGAACTATACAAGTCTACTTGAGCTCCCCTATTTTATTTTATTTTTATTGCATGAACACAATCGGTACTTTCAATATCAGACATATCACGGCACAACATGATGGAAAACACAAACTATGAAAGAAAATTGCAATATGACAAAACATGAGATGCTTATCGCTTACATGGACTGGTATAAAAACATTTTCTGTCAACCAATTGACTTGTTAAACAAATTCATCATGCTCTAAAGCCAGCATAATTGACATAAATTATAAACATAACTAGGACAGGCCAACATGAATGCAAGATCTATGCATGGTCATATCAATTTAAAGGTGTGCAGAATGCTACTTAAACAGAGGAAACTGAGGTGTCGCTTCTAGCACCGGATACACAGACATGGAAAGACATTGGTAATTAGTCAGCTAGCCCCATAAGGGGGATATGCTTGCAAATCTACAATTTCAATTGCGTCCCCAAAGCAAGAATCAGAAATCAATCAATTTTCTTACCTCATATCCAGATGGATCAAGCTTAAAATAAGTTGGAAGATCAGATCTAAAAACGCCACTCTCAAGGCACTCCACATGGCCTCCGATGTATGTCTCACTCTCAAGAAGGCGATTGTTAAAAAACTTCTCTAGCTCAGCTTGGTGCTTGTTAGGGCATATAACATTGGCCTTGTATGCCTATAATCAATCCAATATCCAGTAGCAAAGAAAGAAGTCATTTATTGTACTTATCAAGATAGAAGAAATTTCTTCACCCAGGAAAGAATCTGCCTAAGCATCCAAGAACCTACCTGAACCATAAGAAGCATTTCACAAAGGGTCCCACTACCTTTGCGTAGAACCTCATCAGGTGACATGGGGATTATAGTTGCAAGAGAGAAAATGAATGGGTGGACATAGGTCATGTAGAGGTAATATGTTGCGACGGCATCAGAAACAGAATATGAAGCCATCATCTGTCCAAACATTGTAAGAAACAAATTTTCGTCATTTTATTATTCAAAGGAATACCTGACATTAAATGCATTTCTAACATCCTACTTCAATACAATACAAAATGGGGAATCACTGGAAATAATTCATACCTGAGGCTTATCTTTTGCAAACCGCACCATATCTTCTGGATTTACTTCAAGTGGATCATAACCCAACTTCGCCTTTGTCACAGCCTTGCATAAGACAGAGCAAGAACTACATTACCTCCTAACACACAATGCAGACAAAGACATGCTTCCATAAAATATCATATAGAGGAGTTGAAACCAGTAAATAATCACTTATAGTTGTATCATTGAGTAGCACCGAGCTGTTTTGCTTCTTCCATCTTTTTGTCTTTTCTCTATGGGTAACCCATATCGGATAATTATGAGCAGCAAAAAGATAACGAGCTTACCAGCTCACAACAGAAGAAAATATTCTTATAACAAGGTTGAATACAAAATGTTTGATGACAACATTAATTCATGGATTAGGAGGAATAGAGTCTACAATCATTCACTGCATGAACATGAAAAGTTTAAAGCATGTTACAAGCTCATATGAGACATAGATCACAAAGTTGCAGTATTTATGCTCTGAATACTGCCAGATTAATTTCTCGACAAGTTTCTCAAAGTATAAGACAACAAAAGAAAATCTCAACAAATAGAATATGACCTTGAAATTGACAAGCTTACCTTTAGACCCTGGCTACCCTGGGGAAGATAACTGTCACGTTTGACCCAGGCAAAACAATCCAGATGACAGGCAAATCTAGAGCGACATTCCCCTTGGTTCTTATCACATTGAAATCCTACCTCCTGAAAGAGAAAAAAGATAGATAGGAAGGCACGGGAAATGCCGATAAATTCCTGAACCATATGTTGGCATTCAATATCGCACTAAAGTGCAATCTAGAATTGAAAACAAAAACTCATACAATAATTCCCGGAAGAATATTGATGAATACATACATTGCTCATTTTGAACCCATGATGGGCTGCTCTGCTCTCCAAGAATGGCCAGTCAAAAAAGTCACCATTATACGTCACATATACGCCAGGCTTCAGCTCTTGCATGTGGGCAAACCAGCGACGAAGGAGTTCTACCTGAAAAAAGATCAATCATGCCATCCGCAAATGCAAGCATAATAAAAGCACTTCACATCATTTTCCCTTACCTCGTTTTTCACATTCATCACTTCAAAATTTCCTTCATATTCTGGTTTTGGGGTGTACTCCAGATTTTCTATATCTTCTCCAACACACTAAAGACAAGTGCACCAGTATTAGATAACAGTAACAGACAATGTTAGATGTTAACAATCAGACATTATGTCAATTGAATCAGCAACAGAGATCAGAGCATATTCAGTTCAAACAAAATAGATTAAGTCTTGATTACACACCTCTCGGTTAATAATTAGGTAACCTTTTCCATCCACCATGTATGAAATCATCATGATCATATCGTATTCAGCATCAGGAAATTTCAGGGGTAGTTTTGTTGTCTCAATATCAAACGCACAAACACGAACTTCAGCGCGCTGAAGTAGGTCAGTTCTCCTCTCAAGCATGACACTGGAATTAGATACACTAACATCATACCATTGTCCACTTCGCACATCTGTTAGTAGAAAACTTACATGAGTAAAGAAGACATGCCTTCCACCTTAAAAAGCAAAATTAGCAAGAAATTCCTCAAGAGACAAAAATAGCACATCTACTCACCATTATCGATAGCAAAGCGCACATGATATGGCACATCATATTCTCGGAGGTCAATGATACAATCAAGAAAATCTTGAGGTTTTTGTTCTCTGCATATATGCACTAAGAAATTAGTGAAGTATATCAACACTTTCCTTCCAGAAAAAGAACAGAATATGAGACTCTGCTACATTTGGTTGAACATTAAAAACCAAGAAATGTACCCATTCATAAGAATGAAGACCTGATAAGAATATGAAGCTTACCTCTTCACCATCAATATAGATTCATAAGCCTCTGCAGCTTCCATCTTTGTCCGGTTTCTTTCAACAACGTGCAAAAGGTCGTTCTTCACATTCATTAATTGTTGAACAGTATCAAAGGATATTCTAAGATATGATCTCCGCAATCCAGAGAGATGGTTTTTCTGCCCATAACAGAGAATCTCTTTTAGGGAAAAAAAAAATTTAATTAACAATACATCACCTCAAGCTTGAAGAAACAAATTCCACTTTGTAAGGACTGCAATGTGGATATTCGGACCCCTGAGATGCCCAATTTGTGGAACAAAAGCACAAAGAATTCCAAAACTAATATAGTCTTTGGTTGAGATTGAGAGATTCCGTTTCCATAAATAACACTATACAAGACAATCAAACAGAAAATTCATGCCTCTAATGGTATATAGAGCATTTCAAAAGCACAGAGAATTCCAAATTCCTTATATCATGATCCACAAGATTTTCTGTCCACACACCCCTTTTGAACTTGAAAAAAAACATCAATTCTGCTATTCAAGGTTGTCAATTTGTTACAATTTTTTAATAAACCATCAAAAAACAAAAAGATGTATCTAGTTCTCCATGCAAATAGTTGTAGATCTTTTTGTAAAATATCAGGAAAAGCTTCAGTAGGAAGCTGAACCCATCATGGTAAGTGCACCTGAATAATGGGCCAGGAGATGGAAGCGGAATTAACATAATCAGATTTTAAATATACTCCAGCTCCATGATTTTTAAATAGGAATTGAATATCGATTCGACCTTTTTCTAGTCTTTTGCAGCAGCTCACTTGACGATAGAATAGATCTAATTTCATAGAATGGTGTTGCCAATAAAATGTGGTAGTAAAAACCTAGACACAGCATGAAGAAATGAACATGGAAAGAAAATCTAAACCATGCAAAGTGCAATAAACACTGACCGCAGAAGCAAAAAAGAAAAAAGAGCGGCTTACTAAATCAAGGTCCTCCTTCTCCACGATCTCAATATTAGCAATTTGGCTTTCATATCTTCGTCTTAAATAAGACTCAACGTCCATTTCCACTTTCTCCTGCACGAACAGTACAAGGAACACTGCCTAAATTAGTGTTGCGGGAACACGAGTTTAAATACAATGCGAAACAGCAGCACCTCCCAAAATGTTTCCCAAACTTCATCACGGAAACTGAACCATCATCTCTATTCTCTAAGCACTTCACAAATTCAGCACAGCTAGTAATGTCCGTCAATGGGGACCTCTGCTACTCCAACTGACCCACTTTTCCAGATGTTTAATCTCCAGGAGCAATAATCATATGGCCACAACAGTGCTAACTACAATTTTTTGCACTTACAAAATTCATTGAGTTGACGAAAAGAAATTGAGTGAGCAGCTTGAGGAAAAACTTTCACAGTGTCATGGTACGTTCTATGTAATGATCTATTTAGCATCATCATGCATCATCAAAAATATTAATCTCAATCTTTTGCTCCCAGCTCATTTCTAGCCATGGCTAAACTATCAGAAACATGGATGACAGAGAATCATTCTTTCCCTACCTTTGTTGCAGCATAAAAATAAGGACGAAATTTGTACTTTGACTTGAAACTGTTACCATCCTGCAATCAAACTCCGAGGAGTAAACGGTCAATACAATAGCGCGCCGATGGACACAGACAACATTCGAAATATCCAATCTATGTACTTCAGCATCATCAGTCACCTGAGAAACAAAATAAAGATCGATGCAACTATAGACTCTGAACGTGTCAGGATCCTCCCACGACGACTGCAAAACAAACCAAAAGTAAAAAATCCAGAACATCCTCGAGCCAAAAAATCTCGGACAAGTGATCGATTCTTCCTCAACGTATCCTCCAATTAACAAGCTGAGAAACAAATAACTTCCGGATGCCACCGGAATCGGGAAACGAGCTGAAGCAGGAGGTAAAATTCCGGCCGAATGGCGAAAGATGCGGCAAAGCGTACGTACGGGAGCGAAGGTGAGCAACCAGCCGAGCTTCTTCTCGCCTTCGGAGAAGAGATCGAACCCTAGCTTCGACTCGAGCTCCTCCTCGGCAGATCGCTGCTGCTGCTTCCACCTCCTCGAGCTCCGGGAGTCCATGCGCTCCCGCTTCCGGCTCTCGCCATTCATCTCGTGGACGATCGGAGTACGGTAGGGACGAAACCGCCGACGACTCCCGCAGAAAGCGAATCCCGCAGAGCGAGGGAGGGAGGGGAGGGTTTTCGAGCCCGCGACGATCTCAGTTCGCAGTGCCACGAGACTGAAGGAGGGCGAGGCGATAAAATGATTAATCTATCGATGCTGCTCTTTTCCCGCGCTTTTCATCTCGAGTTGGGCCTTGTGGGCCGGTGGGACGTTGGGCCATTGCGCCCATTTTTTTTCGCGGGTCTCGATCTGGTTTAACCTGAACGGTCGCTTTGCCGCGGGGCACGGGCTTCGGTCTCCTTGTTTAAGTCACGGGTGCCGTTGATATTATAGGCGCGATACTGGGTCCCGCGAAAATCTAGCGTCTCACACGAAACGAGCTCACATGAGCTGGGAGTCAACAATAATTTTCCCGCAACCGTGTGGTCTCCGTGGTCTGTAGTGTAACTTACGATGTAGTGACATGGGACAAAGCAGAACGATTTACACACGAGTTGATTTAAATACCACTAAAAATGAATAATTATAAATAATAATGATAAAAAGATATTCTCGAACCAAATTTTTTTTTGTAGGACTTATTTCCTTTTTACCTTAATCTGGAAAGATGAACTAATTTTTAAGAAGGCATTAGTTTGATAAAGAAAATTCAACTTTGCGAAGGTAGAAGCATTATATAGGTGTATGCCTATATATATGTGTATCTATATGTCAATGGGTTGGGCTGTCAATTGAAGATTGACTCGTGATGATTTTGGTCGACGCTCGAGAGCTTCTTTTTTGGTATATCACATCAATATATTTAAAGATGTAGTGATTGATTTTTAGCTTTTAATCTATGAACTTTGATTTGATAAAGTCTTAACTATTTGGTTTTCTATTAAAAAAGTAGAGATCAGATAGAATCACAAAAGCTAATTGTATTTCGTAGCGACATTTTAGTTTTTTTTAATGAAATGCATTCGAAATTACCTATCTTCACAATTTTGAAGTAATTTAAATCTTTGCTTTCACAAGCACGTGATTTGGTCTCTTCTTAATATGTCATAATAGGCGTTTGAAGGCTTCATTTTTGGCATGCCACATCAGTCCATTTAAAGATATTGTGCCATTGGTTACTAGCTTTTAATTCGCAGACTTCAATTTGATATGGTTTAATAAAACTTTTCCTTTAGAGAGTTTACTAAATCAAACCAAACTTATTCGTAATGGTTTGGTTTTCTATCCAAAATTGGAGACCAAATAGAATTACAAAACCTAATTGTATTTCCTAGCAACTTTTTAGGATTTCTTTTTTTAATCAAACGCATTCGAAGCAGCCTACCTTTTCAACTCGAAATGACTTGAATTTCCACATTTCTACGAGCACATGATTTGGTCTCTTCTTAAGTTAGCACCTTTTCTGCCCAGACTAGCTTAAGTGAATTCGGGCCAAATTAGACAAGAGAAGGAGAAGAGACATAAAAAGGGCGAGTAGGGTTTGGCATCACGAGGATGTGGCCCATTTGAAAGTGGCATAAACACAACATTTTCAGCCTCAGGCTTTCGTCTTCTCGACCTCTCGGGAACCACCGAGAAGGCACCGAGAAGGCGAGAAGCATCCAGGAGATGCTCGAGCTCACCACGTTCTCCCCCTTCACACGCATGCTCTCTGGCATATTTTACGCTTGTATCCTCTTCTCGTTGCCTCTAGAACTCTGCTTCGTTTAACTTTCACTCGCTTCGTGAACTTTTACTCGCTCGCTGCTCACAGCATCAATCCAAAGCGTCAGTTTGCTTCTTCTTCTTTCTTCGTTTCCCTGCTGAACCAATCTGTATGAGCTCTAGCCCGACTTGCTTTTGGGAGTCGTTCCTCCTGCCGACTTGCGTTGGTAATTTTTTCACATGATGCCTCGCGGCGTGTTTTTTTGCGCGTGGATTGCAGGATGTCGGAGCCGGAGCCACCGTTTAGGCCGAGGGAGAGGCTCATAGAGAAGCAGAAGTATTTCCAAACCATCAACAAGCCCACGTACCTGAAGGGACCGTACGACAAGATCACCTCCGTCGCCATCCCTCTCGCGCTGGCTGCCACCGCCATGTACATGACCGTTAAGTCTCTCTCCTCTCTGCTCGTCGTCAGTCGTTGAATTCAATTAGCGCTCTTTAGATTAAGTTTCTGACGTACTCTGTGGTGGGGTTGCAGGGACGGGGCATCTATAACATGGCCCACGGGATCGGGAAGAAGGACATGCTATAGCTCTATTTCCGAATGATGTAAGAGGAGGCTTTGTAATATATGTATGATCTATCCAGTTATTACTATAGATGTTGAAAGAAAGTCAAGCCGTGGCACTGCAAGGCCTGACAAAGATGTTCTCCACTGGAAGATGAAGAAAGCAAACCATTTCGTCATCAAATAATTGAAATTCCACTTTATGAGTTTCCCTAATTTCCACATGAATATCCGATGTGTATAATGTAGGAAATTGGTGACAATCATGCTGGTGAGACTTTACGTACGCCATATCAGAGAAAATGAAGTTCAAATTTAACAACCAACATATGCACCAGCCACCGGACCTTGGAAACAATGTCACAATGCCAATGCTCCCCAAAATGGCATTAGAATTCCTTTAGGATCCTAAATCGGCTTGAAGCATTTTATTCCTAGAGCTCTAATTCATATTCAGTCTCTCATACCACTTCTTTCATCTGCGATAAATTATAGGCTAATCCTAACGAAAACATTTTGTGGCTCAATTCAAGTGCGGATGGCTATTGCTGTATCGTTAGCACAAAATCTAGTTTAACGCAATGAAAGATACAAGCAAGCAGCGCATTTCTTAAAATAAAAAAGGGACGCTCCTCTTTCCATTCAAAGGAGTTTGGTCTGCGATGATCCTATAGCCGGACTACAGAAGCCAGAAGGCAAATGTTATCTACTTGCCGAATGTATATATACAATCAGATGCACGTGACCAGGTCAACCAAAAGGACAAGATAATTTACAGAGCCACATGATGCGATCATCGATTTTCGAGTGCAGCATCAACGAAGTGCTGCATCTCCTTCTTGCTCCGGACAACGCTCCTCTTCTTGGTCTCAAAGTCCAGCTTATCAAGGTCCTCTGCAATTCCAAAGTAGCCGTATAGAATGCTGGCCACTTTATTTGCGACACTCGATCCTGTTCTTTGGCTGCTTCCCCTACTGCTAGGAGAACTCCTTTGCTCCAACTCAGCTCTGCCATGCTCGTTCTCAGCAAAATACTGGTGAAGCCTTTCAGCTTCCAGCAGACCTGACAAGGTGGGTTGGTAACATACCACCATGATACTCTGATTTGCAGGCTTTCCCCGAGAGACTTTCTTTATTCCAACAGCAAATCCCATCTCTTGATCACAAATTAAAAAGTTAGACTACAAAGGGATAAGAATTTGCATGTACCGAATGGATCGGGAAGGTAGGGGTTCTCCAGAAATCAGAACTAAACTGAGATTACGATAAAGAGGAGAATAAAATGGATAACAAGTTTGATCATATTAGCAATGAAATAAAACAAACGTAATATAAAACAAGGAAACCACCACACGGACAACAACTTCATCATAGATTGCTAAATCTAATGCATCACTGCTGGAGACCCTTCCCAACACATTTACAAAGCCAAACAAGCCAACAAAAAATTCGAAAGGGAGACGGAACCCAGAGGAAAAAGCATTTCCACTAGAAAGGGCACAGTCTCCACTAACCAAGCTCACTGAATAATAGAAACACAGTCGAAAAAATTTTACCTGGCAGAACAGCCTGCAGATCTTTGATGCTAATGATCACCCTATCTCCTGAAGAAGCATTTGCTATGGAACTGTTGTGAATGACAACTACTGGAGGCCATATGATGAGGTCCTCTCGCAAGGAAGAGGCTTGAGAGGGAGGAAGCATTTTCCAGGCCCAGGGACCATTAGTTGCTGGTGCACTATCCCATCCCAGCAGCACACACAGTGCTTTGTGAAATCCCAGGTGCTCCACACGACAGCCAACATTTTTGGACATGACTGCGTGCATGACCAAAGCTAGTGTGTTGCCAAACTCCTTTGAGTTGCTGACAAAAACATGCAGCAAAGGGGGAATGAATAAGAAACCCAGCATATAACAATTTTACATAAGTAAACCACTATAATGTAAAATTTTTCAATCAAGGAAATTATTCTCTTCCAAAAACAAATTGAACACCCAAAAGAGCAGCACCCTGGGTAAATAGGCTTCTGAGATGAAAAGAAAGAAAAAAAAAAAGAAGCAAAGCCGTGGTCAACGCATGCACGTACAAGAACTGTAAAATTTGTGCATATACGAAAAATCTTGTGATTCATTTTTTCCTACTTTCAAATCACACACACACTAATGACAACAAAATCAGGCTGGGCATACAGTTCTAAATATCCAAGTCAACACACAGACATTTTTTTTTTTTTTTTTTTTTGGGGGGATGTAACAATTCCAGGACTCCCATATTCAAGAAAATATTGAGAAGACGTTCCAAACTTATCTCCATAAGGAGATTGACATAAGTGGCAATTAAACCAAAACTAGACAAAATATGACAAAAATACAGGGAGACGCAACAGAGGTACTTTGCAATCAACCAGCATTATAGAAAGAAAATCGCTCTTGCATGAACATATCCATTATTCTGAGCACCTCTTGATAACATGATAGGGACATGGTCAGATAGAGCTACCTAGCAAATACAAAGATCACTTCACTTAGATTTTGGTCTATATTAGCGAAACTAGAAATGGGGAATGATAAATCATCAAAATCACTGCCTGCTATCATCTAGCACCCACTTAAAGCCGAAAGATTATGAGCGGTGCATCTATTATCATAACCTTAACATGGTCAAGAGACATTTTCTCTTCTTCCTAAGAAGTCACAAACCACCAGTACTAAACCCCACCATTGACAGCCCAACTAGATATCCGATATATCCCTTATCTCCAAATGGCTGCCTTGATTTAAAATCTAACCACCAGCCCTAGTCATTTTTCAACCAACATCAGAACTCTCTTCCTCCAAGAGTGCATCATAAATCTGGAAACCAGATTATAACAACGATGGAGGAAATTAGAAGGTCATAAGAAAAAGTCCTTCTCCATTCTCTGTCCAACAACATATTGTATATACTATAGGATCAGTGCCAGTGCAGAAAAGACTGACTATGTTCATTTCAAATCTGAACTCCATTGGCACCAACTTATGTAGATCCAATTATATCCAATAAGAACAATCAGAACGACATAACCCTAAGTTATTTGCTCATCAGATTTGCTAATCCGAACTAACAGCAATGGTCGTATAGACCACTCAACACTTCAAAAAGTGTGACCATAAAGCAGAGGGCAGGACCAGTAGAACTGTTTGCAACTAAATTCATTTCATATGTAGCTTTATAAAAATTTACTTTGGAAAAGAAATCAACTTGCATGGGACAGTGAGAAAAGAAATTGCTCCACTTGTAAACAGATCGCAATTCAAATTTTATGACAGACCTGCCACAAACACCACACTTTAATGGGCCAGATCCTCTGTGATCAGTGTACTTTCTACGTTGGGTTGAAGTTTCATTAAGGAATTTGAAATACTTCAGAAAGGCATCATTCACGAGCTGCTTAAACTCTTTAGAGTCCTCAAGCGGCTCTGCCTTTACATATGCCGCCTCGTCCTCTGATAAAGCAACTCGTGTTTCCATACAATTGCCACCTTCAACAATGTGACTTTCGTGATCATTAGGATTTCTCCCGTGGAAATGTCTTTTCGTCCAAGGAACAGATGACCAAGTTTTTTGAGGTGGCCCCAACCTCTTATGTATGTCTCTAGATTTTAACTTTCTGGGCTTCCTCAGTCTTCCTTGCAGACGTACTGGGAGGTGCTCACAAGACAAGTAGTCATCACAAACGCCACTCTCATAAGTATCCGCCTTAAATGTCCTTTTGATCGTCTGCGGTTGGAAGTTATCGTACAAGTGACTATCTTCATCACTCCAGTCTTCATTGCCATAATGGGGTTCCCAGTTCTTCTGGCTGGCATTCTGATTTCGGTAAAAATCACCTTCAAGGTAATGACTCCTCATTCCAAAATCCATACTATTCTCCCTTTTAAGAGATCTTTCAGACTGGCCAATAGCACCTGTCTCTTCAACCGAAAACCTATGTTGTGAGCTCCAATCTCTCTCGTGCAACCCATCATTGAGTTCTGGCGACTGCATGTTCTTCAAACCATCTCTATACACCCAAAGATCGTCACTGTTTCCAAAAGCATCGTCTCCTCCCAATTGCAGGCTTTTCCTATCTAAATATGTCTCTTTTCTATATTGTCTATGACTACTTGCAGGACCAAAGCATTCCTCACGCCCTCTCATATATAAAGCTTCAGTAGGATAATCAGGATGGTCCGACTTCCAGCTTTCTGTTAAACAATCCTCCCGAGGTATTTCATAGCTGCCTTGTTTATCCTCAACAAGACACATAAGACTAGCTTTGGATGAATCATGCAGCCCATATGTTTCTCTAATATTATCCATCTCTTCATAAAACGATTTATCAGGTAAATTGTCTACATCACTCCTCTCCTTCCTTTGCCCTTCAAAGTGCTTGTTAACTCCAACAGTATCCTGCCCTGGAACATATAGAGTCCGGTTATAGCATAAAAAGTCCTTCAAAGGATATTCAGACCCTGTAGATGACCGGAGAGGAGGCATTTCAGCAAATGAGTCACGGTTACCAGTCCCATGACTCCAGCTAAATCCTTCTGAAGGCAATGGATGGCCACTTTTATGAGAAGAAGGTAGAGTGTTGTCGTCTGGAACACGTACAGGCAAAGCAGAATATGTTTTTGTCAAACTCTTATAAGGAGATGGTAGAGTGTTGTCATCTGGAACATGTACAGGCAAAGTTGAATATGTTCTTGTCCAAGTAGTCGACATTGCATTAGCTGAATCACCATTCAAGCTGGACTTGCCTATCTCACCTACACTAGATGACTCTATTCCTGGAAGCTTAGCATTGGATATTGGGTCATCCAAACCCGATTTAGCCAATGGCTCTGCATAGTTACCATCAGTGTACTGGTATCTATCACTAGGTCTCACACTTAAACCAAGATGTCCTGGAAAAGTCCTAGCCTTTACATTATCATCGAGGAAAGCAGGTTTGTGAACCATCCTCTTATCCAAAACCTCCTTGCCCTGGTAAAATATTTGACTACCAGTTCCATAAGCATTGGTAAGGTAATCAGCACCCCTGCTCCTAATGTGTGGAATAACCGTGTCTTTACTGATACCGAAGCTTCCTTGCTTCTCTTCCAATAAATGATTCCACTGAAACTTTGTCAGAGTGGGATTTCCATATGACGAACCCTCATCCAACCGCATAGTTGTCGAGAGGTGCTCACCCCTATCTCCACTTCCTAATGCATTAGCCTCGTCTAATCCTCCTTCACGCAATCTTGCATGTCTTTCTTCAGGAAAGACTACGCCCGTCCTCCTCAGATCTTCACGAGCACGACAGAAATCTGCAGAGCCTGATGCAAACTGAGAATGTGTCTGTGACTGCAAGTGCTGCGAGACATCATGGTGGCGAGGCGGTGAATAATCCTGGGGGCGAGGCCGCAAATAATCCTGGCGGCCGCGAAAAGGCAGGGATGACTCACCGGCTCTGTTCAACCGCTCCTCCGACCTGTCTCTCTGAGCATGCGCTGAAGCGAAATCCCCATAACTTGCGCCATATGTCAAATGCGATTTCCTTTCTTCTTTATAATCACCGCGACGCCGATGAGATAGAGAATACTCCCCATGGCGCGACGCCGGAGAACACACCGGCGAACGCCTGCGGGGGCTGGGCGGCGAGATTCGCCGTCGGTGCCTAGGAGGCGAGAATCCGCGGCCACCACTCCTCCGGCGAGGCGGAGTCCGGGACCTGACGCGACCGCCGCCTTCACGCATTGCTTCCAAGTTGACAAAACTCGAAGCACGGAAGGAAAATCCCTCGCGTTTCGCCTCCGATCAGACGAAACAAACACCGATCAAACCTCCGGAACCATTCGAAACCCTAATCGCGGCAACAACCGACTCCCTAATCCTAGAATGCAAGCGAAAACGCGAGCCCCCGGTTTCGCACCGACGGCGCGCCTCCCGAACGGGGAAACCAGAACCTCCTCTCGATCAAGGTGACGAACTCAAAATTTCGGACAGCGGATGCAAGCAATCGAGAGATTTTTCAAGCTTTAAGGAAGGCAAAGAAAGCATCATCCAACCTTCGACGGCAGAGAATGTAGAGCCATTTTTGCTCTCGAGAGCCTGATTTTTTCACTGCGAACCGCTGCGCGCAAGGAAAGAGCGGTTATTGCCGCTTCGTCGCCAGAGCTTTTTATATCGTTAAATCCTACTGTCGTAGGGCTCGCGTCATGATTTAGTGGAAATTTCACTTTGTCCCATGATTTTCTCGTCGTCTTCCACGGAAAGCCCCCAACTTTAGGTTTTTTTTAGTTTGCCCCCTCGAATCTCACTGTCTTTTACTGTTATACGCGAAGTTATAAATTTCAAATCCTTTCATATTGCCCTCCGAACTCGCACTCTCTTACACGTCAAACCCTAAATTCAAAATTTATAAACTGCAACTCCCCTTTCATCGTGGAACACCGTGGATTTTTTTCGTCGGAGCGTGTATTGCACGCAATTCTTAAGCATGATATGTCGACCGCCATATAATAAATCCTTTTTATAGAAGGAAATATCATTTACTATTTGAAAAATTCTCTCCATCGCATTTTCAACTAGTGAATCACTTATATTGCATGTCTTGAAGAGAGAGCCTGACGATGCTAATAAATGAGATCATCTGTAAATCGGGAAGGTAAAGAAGTGTAGGAACTTATATTTATTGTTTAATGGGAAAAATTATGAGAATTTAAGATGGTAAACTAAATCATGATTTACCATGAAAGCTAGCGAGGGTCCGGGGAGTAAAGTGAAATTTACCCAATAAATAAACGGGGTTTGTGAAATAATAAGTAATCTCCATCCATGATAAACTGCAATTTGTAAAATAAGATCCGGAAATTAGTATTTATTGGCTATCTTATATATCAGGAACGATCAAATTGGAAAAAACAAAATATATCACGTCATATCCAAATACAATGTTATCCTATGTGCCAAATATCAATCTTGAGGGAATAAAAAATATGAATTCTAAAATCCCAATCAAACAATCTCTAAGATTTACCAAACTGGTGGGTTGTAATTTTAGGCTGCGTTTGGCAATCGTGATAAAATTCGATATAAGATATGATTTATCCAATGCTACATTTGGTACTCGTTCAGAATAGGATAAAGTCGGATATAAGGGAAATATATATAGGATAAAATTATTCCATGAGGAATATGGAACAAAGGTGGATAGGATTTCTAATATCCATAATAAAAAGTTATTTTATCGAATAACAAACTTATTAAGTTAACAAAATTTAAATTATATTTCAATATAAACAATATTTGAAATCTAATTTAAGAAATAAGAAATAAAAAATAGAAATTTACTTTTAATTAATCTTATTTTAATTTATATATTCAGTTTTAATTTAATTTTATAATAAATATTCAATCTATAAATATAATATTTAATTTATTATATTTGTTAATATTTTAGGTATGTCGATGTAGTTTACTATTTGATAAATTTTTATTAAAGAATGATGGAAGGGGAAAAAGAAATAATAAAGAAAATAATATAAAAAAGATGAAAATAAATTAAAAATAAATTAAGGAATAGTGTTACGATATATTTTCACCATCTCCGTTTATGAACATTAAGGTTAATTTATAATGACATATCAAAAAAAATATATGATATGATGTAAATTCGATTTTAATCTTACGATTCACCAAACAATTAATATGATATAAAAAAACTAATGGATTTCATAGCATGTCCTATCAAGTTCTATTTCGATTATAAATCCAAATGACCAAACATAGCCTTAAAGTAGAGCTAGATTTTGTTTTGGCAAAAGCAATTATGATGAGAAAGGTAAGGAGAAAATAGAAGTTCATAGCAACTTTGATTCTCATGGGAATCAAGGTGCTTCGGACCCTCGTTTATCTAACAATTTGGACTTTTCGGATAATTAACGGTGATATTACAATTCATTACCAAAGTAAGACATGAAAGGATTTATGGGAATCTCAAAAGTCAGCACAATAAGGCAAGCCCTTAAAAAACAAATTGAAAATCACGATTGACAAAGATAACCGCATGCAAGCGAAAGGATCGGTGGCCGATTACTAAATCACACAAGATCTCCAACTGTATTTATTGTTTTACCTTTCACTTTAGATCCCTTATTTGCTTTTCTATATTTTTTATGCTCTCATCTTTAGGCTAAAGTCCAGTCCATGCAGTATGCACAAGGGGAATGCTAAACTATCTGTATATGGAACCGTCACTTAGTTCAACAATTTAAACAGTTACGAAGAGATCTCAGAACATTTTACAGAAATGGCGTCGTTTTACCATTCGGCTCTCATCCGAATCACGAGCAATTTTGACTCGGCAAGTTGATTCGGACTTTGGCTTCACCGGATCATTTGCACATCCAATTCCTATTTGCAATTTGGCTCTGCAGATCCCCCTCAAGTCGCGACTGGTTCAGTAGACCATAAATCAGGGCAGCAATTTCGTCTGGCCGAGACTTTTAGACGAGAGATGGTCATCGGGCGAGCTCAGATCTTGGCCGGAAACTGAAGGCCGGGTCCAATATGGTTGGCCAGCTTCGGCCCTAGTAAAGTCGAGCGGCCTTTCCACGTGATGTCATTGCCCGAATCAGCCCACTCTTTCTTCCGGCTTTTCGGGGCGACCCGAGCGGAGGTACCCGTCGTCAAAAGTCGAGGATTTCGCCATAGAGACCAGGCTACACCCCACGTCCGTAGACTTCCGCCACCTTTCAGTCTACAATATCGAATCACCCAACATCCACTCGTCACTCGGCCCTACTTAGTTAGGATCATCGGTACTATACAAATCTGGAAACCGAGTACCGCCCACCCTCCGGCCCCATCAAATGACTACAAGGTCAAACGTCGTTAACCGCTCGCGCTCAGCGGTAGAATCAATTTAATTTCATAGCTGTCGAACTAGCCACGAGGGTCCACCTTATCAGGCCTTGCTTGCGAGGGACTTGACCTATTTTTTGACTTCTCACGCAAGCGAAGAGCATACCGAGCACCGATTTTTATACTTGATGCCGAAGCATGGGCACAAGCATCAAGCGTTAGCATAGGAGCTAGTTCTACTATTAAAGGCATATTTAGTAACGATTTTATTTTTAGGAATAATTTTTTATCAAAAATATTTTTTTGATTCTATTTCTGAGAATAATTAATGAGTAAAAGAATGTACTTAGTAACTGTTCATAATTTTTATTCCCATAATAAAAATGTGTTTGGTAAGATTGTTAAAATTTGTCCATTTCTTTTAATTTTCAATACTTTTATTACGTTTTTTTTTCTCTCTCTTTTTTTTTATATATTTTTTCTTCTTATTCTTTCTCCTTCTTTGTAGCTGTTTAGGCAAGGTCCGACGAGCTCGCTTGGCCAAGGCGAGCCTCAACCTTGCTAGGCCACTGGTGAGCCTTGACCTCATCCAGGCGGCACGAGGTTGGCCTCATCTTGGCCTGGTGAGGCTCGGCCCGACTAGCCTCACCAAGGAAAGAGAAGAAGAGAAAAAATTGAAATTGATTCTATGAATTATTCACGGGAATAAGAAACACTTTTTTTTTTTTTTTTTTGCTTTTTGATTTTGTTTCAAATCTTTTCTTAGGATCAAACCATTTACCAAATGGATTTATATATATTTTTGCTCTCAGGAGTAAAAGAACGGAATCAATTGTCATCGAGAGTGTTACTAAACAGGTCCTAAGAAGTAGAGCACATGGGATAGAACATAAACACCACATCTGATCGATTACCTTCATCATGAAATATGATTTGCGGTTTATCGAAGTATATAGCTTTTTGTATATGGTGTGCAATAAAGAAACAAAATCGCATTGATTCATTCATTCCCATTGATCCCCTCATAATTCTGTAGATCACAATGTAGCCAATCTAAGCATAACTCAATAAAAAATAAAGTGGACATTTACGATCTCGTCGCAAGACTATCAAGACTATAGTGCGTGAAATAATTGAAAGTTGAAGTGTATACAACGTTTGATACCATTATACAAGGCAAGAAATATTTTTTAAGAGATCGCAGTTCTTTCTTTCATCCTCGAAACATCTACAAGTTAGTTATTTCATGAGTCTTCATATCAATGGGCAAATGTGTTAATTGAAAATTGCATCATATTCTTTGGCGTATTCTATTTTAAAACTTGAATATTTTCCATCTCATAACCAAAGTTATCCCAAAAAAAAAAAAAAAAATCAAATCTTGAAATATTCTTTCTTAGCGTAGATATGCTTATAATTTCTTCCTACTGTGTCAATAGTTAATTCCATCAAATAATCTTCCGTACATTTTATAATTAGGTGATTTCACATAATCTTAAAAATGCCAATTTTTTTCACATGCGCAACGCTCCATGTGAGAGAAATTATTTGTGTCTAACATGTTTAAACTCACCATTCCATGTATTGCATTAATCGTGGTTATTTACTGGTCTGATGGAGAACTTGTTAATGATAGGTCAAATATGTTACTTTTCATCATGGAAATTGCCATATGGCCTTATACGAAACTTGAAACTTGAAAGATAGTCTTTTCAGTCCTACTTTAATGAAAAATTGGTCTGTGTGCGCAATCATACTAGAAATTACATGATGCCAAGACACAAAAGGTTAAGAGCAAAGATGACCAACATAAAACCGAATTAGTTATCATGGGATGAAGGCAAATCTCTCCTAATCTGCCTTCTCCTCCACGCCTGCCGCTCGTGCTGAGTGCAGGTGAGCGCTTGCTGTCCAATCGAGTGCCTTGCCTTCAACCTCAAGCAATCATCGTCAAACTGTAAACAGCTCAACCCTGTTTCTTGCGAGGGCTTTAAACCTGCGAAATCTCATACAAAAAGGGAATAGAAATTGACCTTTTCAATGGTGGGTGACTCTAATATCAATCTGATCAGAAAAAGGCTGTAGCTGTTAGTTGAATTTGCCAAGACACCAACTCAAGATAATGCCCATTTAACCAAAGAAAGGCCCATCTTGACGTTGTTATTCTCATAAAAACAATAATCTAATATAGACAGCTGTGCAAGAAAGTTCTAGCTGCAAACAAGAAAGGTGTCGCGAAAAAAAGTTATAATGTTTACAGTACACATCGTTGGAACTACATGAGTAATTTGTAATGATTTTCATTTATTAGTTCCATACTTGCATTTTCAGGAAGGTTTGGAATGTTGGTCACTACACATCATTGTCATGTTCTGCTGCAGAGACTGTTTTTTTATTCCCCCTTATATATCCAAAGCTGGCGGGAGTTGTTACCACCTTTACAGAAGGAACAAAAGGAAAAAGAAGGCCATAATTTTCAAAAAGAGAGAATTCAAGAGAGGAAGGATGACGCCACAGAGACAAATACTCGAGCAGCAGCAGCAGCAGCAGCAATTACAGATGCAAAGAGTGAGGAACTCAGGATTTCTCAGCTTCAGTGAGAGCCCCATCAAAGACGAAAATGACGAGGTGTCAAGATCGGCTCTTGCTGCATTCAGGTCAAAGGAAGAGGAGATCGAGAGGAGGAAGACAGAGGTCAAGGAAAAGGTGCAAAATCAGTTGGGTCGTGTTGAGGAAGCCAGCAAGCGGTTGGCCGAGATTCTAGATGTAAGTTAACTTAAAGCAGTAGTAAAAAGAGGAGATTTTAGTTGTAGTTAAAATTTTCAATCAAGGGAATGACAGTAAGAGTTAAGTCTTGTGGTCTAATGCTGCATTGATCTGGAAAAATAAGCTGCCGATTGGATTGCGGCCAGCGGTCTAACAGTCATGAAATAAAAGTGCTTTCAAAGTTTCAGTGTATAATGGCTTGATAGCATTGATTGAGATGAATCTGGTCAACTGGGATTCGATTACTTAGTGCAAGGACATTACGTGATCTTTTGAATATGCAATGATGTATCAGGAGCTAGAAGCTCTTACAGATCCAATGAGAAAGGAGGTCGGCATTGTGCGCAAGAAGATAGACACTGTTAACCGAGAATTAAAGCCACTGGGACTGAGCTGCCAGAAGAAGGTTGAGCGTATTTTCTCTTGTATTTCCCTTTTCTTTTTCTCCTGGATGTCCTCACTCTAGTGTTAAAGCATATAGACCTCTAATGTGAATTAAATTGATCCACTGGCCTGGTCCATATCCTTTCTGTAGCACTCAATTTCAGCTCATGCTAAAAAAAGGGACATTGAGCTCTTGCTGATTATCTCATCTCAGAAAATGCTTTCTGGCAATGGCCTATGTGTTGTTCCTTCGACGACACTATCATGAATGCCGAGGAAGATTGTTTATGAGACCTTATTATGCTTGAAATTATTTTGGAACACAATGTTGTTTCAGTACAAACTTGTTGCCACTTGAGGAGATATAAATTCGCAGCTTGCCCTCAAATTATTTCGATGTGGTGATATTATTTATTGGATTCCCTGAAGCTTTTACATGTCACAGGAGAGAGAATACAGAGAAGTGTTAGAGGCATTCAATGAGAAGAGTAAAGAAAAGGCTCAGCTGGTTGCCAAACTGATGGAGGTAAAATCTCTGTCCACTATAGCATTTGATCCTTCTTTTAGATTCTTGTTGATCTTTTGAGGGAAAATTTCCCATGTTGACTGTCTCTAATGCTTGCTCCCTGCTTATGGTTTCCTTGTCTTGCTCCATATTTCGTTCACTGTGTCACCTGCTGATCAGCTGGTAAGCGAGAGCGAGAGGTCAAGAATGAAGAAGCTGGAAGAGCTGAGCAAAAATGTAGAAACCCTACGCTAGGGGCTCAAGAGAGGAAATATTTCAACGTGTTCCTAATCTCAGCTCTCAAGATCTCCCTTCCAGATCTTGGTATTTGTACACTGTTTAATTTGTTATTCGTAAAGAATACTATGCTTCACCTTAGGAAGAGAATAACATGGCGGGCTAATGAGGCGCCCTTTCTGTGGGGAACTGTTTGTGTGTATGGAATGTATTATACTCTTTTTTAGCGCATGCCAGACCAGAATGTCGTTCGTTTTCATTGTGGATGAAAAGAAATTCTGGTATATGGACCTTCAACAGTTGAATTTCCTTCTGATTATAAGGGAAAATCGATAAAATGAACTGTGTCAATGATGGGAAAAGGAAAGGTGCATGTGGTGTACCTAGTACAGTAGAATCCTGGGTTTTGGCTATGTTGTTCTCCGGTGAAGAATTATTGCCTGCTTTGGGATGCATTGAACCAACCAACAACCAGTTTACCTATCCGATTCTCATTCCAAGTTTGATTCGATTAAACTTCAACATCAGCCTGTGACTTTCACAAATACTGACAATCTCCATATCTCCCATAAAAGAAACAAGAAAGAAAAAAAAGAACCACAGTGCAAAACGAAAGAGAAGAACCCAATCAACGTTGTTATTTTCAGTGTCATTTCAGTAAATGAACAAACTCCTTGGTACTTACCAGAATGCCACTCATTTGTAATATTCAAACTGCAATATCAGCTTATATGATTTTTTTTCTCTTTCATACCCTCTACTTTTTCAAACACATTCTCTCTTTTTTACTCAACCAATAGAGAAATTATGCTCCAATAAGCTGCTTCAACTTCTCAACCACGTCATCCATCTCTTCTTTTTGCTTCTCTCTCATCCTCATACCCAATTCTTGAGCATTTCTTTTGGCCTCCTTCCCTTTTTCCTCCACCATCACTTGTTGTATAACTCTTGCCAATTTCTCCCTCCTGAACCCCCCACTTCCCCTGTCCACCTCCATGCCCACACCAATCTCCACCACAAGTTTTGCATTCAGAGGCTGATCAAGGTGCATTGGCATGGCTATGATTGGAACTCCGAAAAGAATTGCCTCCAATGTTGAGCTCCAACCACAGTGGCTCACAAACCCACCTATGCTTGGATGTCCCAAAATCTTGGCCTGTGGGGCTCATCCTTCCACAACCAGTCCTCTGTCCCCAATCCTCTGTAGAAATCCTTGCGGTAGAGCCTCATGTATTGTAACATCCTCTCCACCATGAAATCTGAGAACCCAGATGAAGCCCACATTGCTGAGCTCCAATCCATAAGCAATCTCCTCCCTCTCTTCTTCAGAAAGGAAGTACTCACTCCCAAAAGAAACTAGCACAACTGAAGAAAGTTGTTTCTTATTGAGCCAGTCCATGACCTTCTCTCCATCACCGTCCTTGTTGGCAGGTTCTTGAAGAAGAGGCCCAACAGTCACCACCTTCCTTTTCACTAATTCAGAGAGATAATCAGCATACTTGCCTTCCGTGACTCTGGATGTTTTTATCAAGACTATGTTGGATGACCTCTCCATGCACTCCCAGAACCTCTCCTTGTTCTTGTATCCATTGGCACAGGCATTCATCAACTCGGCGATTTTCTGGTTCTCAGACTCTGGCAAAGTCAAAGCCGAAAAGGGGTATTCATTGAAGGGGCGATGAGTGGAGTGAGTGAAGAAAGAACAGAAGGCAGCCCCCATGGTAAGGAAAACCACAGCATTTATATTCAGCTCACTAGCTGCAACTGAGGCCCATGGTTGAAGATAATCAAAGATGACCAAGTCTGGCTTGAGGGATCTGAGGATGTCAAAGAAGGAAGACTTTGCAGAATCGAAGGCAGATTTGAGGGTGGACATGAGATGAGGAGGGAGATCCTTGGTGGTGTGATAGTGAGGAGGAAGTTGTGGGAACTCATCAGATGGAAGGTGAAGATCAATGAGTTGTATTGAAGGAACACAGTCTCGAGCAAGAAGGGTGTCTCTGAGAGGCTTTAGATTGATGGGTGTGGAGCAGAAGTATATGTGGAAGTCCCTGTGTGAGAGCTCCTTGGCTAGCTCCAGGAAAGGAGAGATGTGACCATGAGCTAACCATGGCAACATCAGAATACTAGGTTTCTGTGTTGTGGTGCTCATTTTCCTCTCTACTTGCTTAAGCACTAATCTGTGTTTACTGATTAATCAGGAGAAAGATTGGAAGATGAACATATCCGAAGGTAATCAACACCACGGCACATGTTTCTTTGGGGGACTACGTCAAAAAGCCTTATTTTTTTGTCAGTTTTTGGTTAACTTATTCTCGTTGCAAGGAGTCCGAATCACAATTGCCTTCTATCGCTAATAAAATAATAACACGATGTGGTAAACCCATTATGAAGTCTAGATCAAATCATTAATTTTATCTATCAAATGACTTAGTGATATCAGGGAATGATTCCACCAAACACCAAAGACAAATCCAACCTTTGATTCTATCTGCAGCGAATCAAGCTAATTTCAAGTTTCCCCCTTCAATTTTTAGTGTCTTGCAGATGTTCTGTGATTTCTATTCAATTGGTGCTCGAGATACTAGCATCCTAATAAATACTGTAGGTTTCATGTCTCAGAAAGGATCTTAGACTTGCTTTTCATTTGTCATGTCCAAAGATATATTAAGAATAGCTGAAAGAAAGGAAATTAATTAGTTATTCATGAAAGTTTCATTTATTAAATGACTTAAACAAAAACGGTTTGGTACATACTTAAACAAAAATGGTTTGGTACATACTCCATTCTCGACCAGTGTCTATACAATTGCAATCAGATGAAATGAGTGCATTAAGTGTCACACCCCGACTTACAAGAAAAAGGACATGACACCGGCCGTCCTTTCACCAAAGGACGCAGCCTCAACTTAACCAAAATTCAACCCGATATCAACATATATACATCCACATATATATATATTCGACAAAAAAGGCATGTGGTTGCAACATCAGAGTATATCTACAACCTACCAAAACATAACATAAATATTGTACAAAGACTAACTTATAAACCTACTAACTATGTATAAGTCATACCAAAAAGTTCCCCACCACAAAAGTCCTCACCGAACGAACGCTCACGCCTACTCGCGACTCGTTAAAGAACCTGAAAAACAAGTATAAAAGAGGATTGAGCTACCACGGATCAGTGCGTAACACATTTCTTCTAAGTGGATCGAGAAATCATTATGCACATTTAAAACATAACTCAAATACATAATCATAACTCAAATACCGAAGATACCAATGGTCCAGTTCATTAGTCAATCTCATAAAACATGCATCAATGGTTTATTCCATTGATTAATCTCATCAAATCACATCGATGGTCCATTCCATCGACCAAACTCAAATCACATGTCAATGGTCCATTCCATTGACCAATTCATGCTCAAATGTCTAACTATGGTCACGCGTAACGCCCGTGACAAGACGACCAAGATTCCCCCCTTGGCAAGATCTCCACCTATTGTTAGCCGGTGGCTCGGTCCACAAGGATATCCTAGACTGATATGCACATACCCACACACTCCTTAGGGTCCACAGAGACATTGACCATCAATCACCAATCACAATATCCAATAATCCAATATCAGAATACAAGCTACATCTCAACTCAAAATTTGATAGATAAATATCAAGCATTCTCCAAAATATTTCATGATTCTTTCACAAAGAATTTCACAAATCCTTTTTCAAACAACCATTCAAATCAACGTTAAAATATAACTCCCTTCGAATAACAAAAATGTCAGTAATAGCTCGATCCTATTTTATGCAACAAAATATACTTTTTATTAACTTATAGAATATGTAATCCACCATATTTCTCAAAACATGAGTTCAAAATACAAAGAAGAAATAGTGTCACTCACCTGGGAAAAGCCAAAACATCAACTACAACGCTTACTCGAACCAATGCACTCGGATCCCTAACAATTAACGGAAAAATAATATCAAAAGGCCTAGTAAAAATTATATTCGCATAACGACTCGCTTATACTAGGCCTATTTGTCGATAAAACGACACCTATGCGCAACGAAAGCTCGCATTTAGCATAAACCCCTGGTTTTCCGCTACGCGCAACCCATGCGCCAACTTTAACACGCCATAACTTCCTCCACAAAAATCCGTTTCAAGCCATCTTATAGTCTTTAGAAAGCTCTCTTAATGTACAACAACAACCCCAACTCAGCCGCCCCAAAACAGTACCGAAAACAACAAAAAAATAGACCCAAATCTGCTGTTCGCTACAGTGCCAAAACGCGCCCCCAACTTCAAAATTTCGTTCCGGACAAACCGCAAGCTCAAATCACGATCCGTAAGATGCTATAGCTTCACAACATCCCAAAGTACCATTTCTACAAAAATATGCAGCTCAACGACTCAAAATTGAGCTTCGCCACACAATTATCCGAGAAATCCGAATTTTGAGCCCTAAATGCGGCAATTGCTTCGAGTAGATGATTAAAGACTTCAATTTCTTACCAGCTTTACAAAACACACTTGAGTCGGCTTGATGAGGTGTCCGGATCACGTGTGCGCCAACTTTTCTTCCCTTTTTCCCTTTTTCTTTTCTTTTCTTTCTCTTTTCTCCCCTGTTTCTCTTGGTCCCCTGTTTCTGCTCGTGCTCTTCTCTTTCTCTCCCTCTTTCTCTCTTTTTATAGCCCAGCCGAAGCTTCTCCACTCTCCTTCAGCCTCCCTTTTTGACTTTTCAACTCTTTCTTTTCCTTTTATTTTCTTTCTTTCTTTCTTTCTTTTTAAAAACCCATATATTACATTAAGTAATAAAATAATAGCATCATGCTGGTGTGATATCTGGTCTTGGATTTATAAACCACAGTGGACTAATCTAAAGCAGACAGAAACTTCATTGAAATGTATAGGAAGAATGACCGAGAGGGTTAGGCATCCGCGTTTCTCTCTTCTTTTGGGCCCATCGCAAGATGGACGGAAAAAAAGATTAAATGAAGTTGACTAGGCATCAGAATACTAGGCTTCTGTGTGAGAGCTTCTTGGCTAGCTCCAGGAAAGGAGAGATGTGTCCATGAGCTAACCATGGCAACATCAGAATACTAGGCTTCTGTGTCGCGGTGCTCATTTTTCTCTCTATTTGCTTAAGCACTACTATGTGTTTACTGATTAATCGGGAGAAAGATGGGAAGATAGACTTATCCAGAGATTATCAATATTTAATAGCACACCTGACCACGGCACATGTTTCTTTGGGGGACTATGTCAAAAAGCCTTCTGTTTTTGTCAGTTTTTGGTTAACTTATTCTCGTTGCCAAGAGTCCGAATCACAATTGCCTTCGATCGCTAATAAAATAAAAACACAAGATGTGGTAAACCCGTTATGAATGGTCTAGGTTTATTCATTAATTATATTCATCAAATAAGTTAGTGATTATACGGAATGGTTCCACCAAACACCAAAGACAAATTTAACCTTTGATTCTATTTGCATGTTAATTTCAAGTTTCCCCCTTCAATTTTTACTGTCTTGCAGATATTCTGTGATTTCCATTCAATTGGTGATTGAGCTATTAACGTCCTAATAAAAATTGTAGCTTTCATGTCTCATAAAGGATCTTAGACTTGCTCTTCATTTGTCATGTTTGACGAGGAAGGTAGACAAAAAAGATTCCGTACATAGGCCATATTGCTCAACATTTGGAAGGGGCTTTTAGGTTAAGAGGGTTTGGCTAAATGCAAACGTACTTAGTTCAATTTCTTGGAGAATTTTGGTAAGATGCAATTGTATCTCTAAATGACTCTAAGAGCCTTTAGCCTAAAGTAGCTCTGAAAGTCCTTTGGAAAATTGCATCTCCTTAAGGCAAGTCCTCTTACTATTCACAAATATTGTTCATCTTCTTTGAATAAATGAACGAAGGCTAATGACTGTCGGCCAAGGGGTCGCCTGCGCCAAGCAAACTAGGTGGCGGTCACCTAGGTTTGCGCCACCCAAGCGAGGTTGTTTAGCGGCCAGACCTAGCCGCCCGTGGCTACATAAAAAAAAATTCAAAACACTTTTTTATAAAAAATTTAGCAAAAGTTTTTACAAAATGAAATTTAAGCCAAAGTTGTTTCGTAATACACTTTAAAATAAAAAATTTATCAAATGTTATTTACATTTTGAAAAAATCCATCTAACCCAAATATATTTGTTTTTTTTCAAGGATATCTGTCTAAAGCCGATAGAATATTTTATTCTTGACTGGTGATACAGTTGCAATCAGATGAAACGAGGGCATTAAGTAATTAGATAATGGCATTATGCTGATGTGATATCTGGTCTTGGATTTATCAACCAAAGCGGACTAATCTATAGCAGACAGAAACTTCATTGAAATTTATAGGAAGGATGACCGAAAGGGTCAAGCATCCGCGTTTGTTTCTTCTTTTGGGCCCATCGCAAGGTGGAAGGGAAAAAAAAGATTAAATGAAGTTCACTGTTCAGTTCCAGGACAAGTTCCAGGAAAATGGTCATGGGTGGCCTTTGCAATCCTAAAGAAATTGCCAGGAACCCGAAAGACCAATAAATTTGTGGGGTTCACATGTCCTTCAATTCGTCTATATAATCAGCGGCAAAGTGAGGTCCAAAGCCTCATCCAAGGGCCTGCACATTAGAGCCTACCGAAACATCAAATTCTCAAACCCTCGATGTCGGGAGAATCAAATCACCACATTAACCAGAGTGCCCAGAGAGGGAGTCGGCCGCACCATGCTGTCGACATCAGCAATCTACTATCGAAATTGAAGAGGAAGACCGAGGAGATGCCGAGACAGTTGAACCCATCCGCGGGCAGGAACTCTTGTTGCATCTTCAGAGTTCCTCGCAGTCTGGCCGAGATCAATAAGAAAGCCTATCAGCCCCGCATACTCTCTATTGGCCCGTATCACCATGGCGAAGAGGAGTTCAGCATGATCGAGGAGCACAAGGGTCGATTCCTCCATGCGCTCCTCGCCAGGATAGAGGAAAGTGGCATCGGGTATGCGGAGTTGGTTGAGGCCATTGCACCGATGGAGGATCAGATCCGTGAGAGCTACTCTGAAACCTTGGTCATCAGTAGCCAAGACCTCATTCAAATGATGATACTTGACGGTAGCTTCATTGTTGAGCTCTTCTGCAAAGTCGTGAGGTTGGTTATCCCGCATAATGATGACCCGATATTGAGCATACCGTGGATGCTGCCTTACTTGACACGAGATCTCCTGGCGCTTGAGAACCAAATCCCCTTTTTCGTCCTCGAGTGCATATTTGAATTGGCCATAGGATCAAGCAACATCCGCAGTTGCTCTTTGGCTGAGGTCGCAATGAAATTCTTCAACCGCATGGACGACAGGGAGATAGATGTTCTCGAGAAGTACTACAGCAACAGCAAGGGAGGGAAGCATTTGCTTGACCTTTTCCGATTGAGCTATATCCCAGAGGCTCGACAAACATTGAGAAGGCCGAGAAGGTTCCTCTGCCTAAATCAGCCGGCGAAGAAGCTCGACGTGGCCGGGGTCAAATTCAAGGCGAGGAATTCTTCGAGCTTCTTGGACATCAAATTCAGGAACATCAGCGGCACCTTAGAAATCCCGATCCTGAAACTCGACGACTTCCTCAGTTCTCTCTTACTCAACTTTGTTGCGTTTGAGCAGTGCTACCACCACTGCACGAAGCACATCACGACCTATGCTACTTTCATGGGACGCCTCATGAACACGCCGGCTGACGCCGGGTTCCTCAGCGACCGCAAGATCTTGGAGAACTACCTTGGGGGAGACGAGGAAGTGGCTCGCTTCTTCAGTATCATTGGGAAAGACGTGGCATTCGACATCGAAAACAGCTATCTGTCTGAGGTCTTCGAGGGCGTGAACCGGTACTACCAGAATGGTTGGCACGTCCGATGGGCTGGCTTCAAGCACACGTACTTCAACACCCCCTGGTCCTTCATGTCGGCCATGGCGGCACTCATACTTCTGATACTCACCATGGTTCAGTCCTTCTTTGCTGTCTATGCATATTTCTACCCTCAGCATAATTAGCACAAGCGTGGGTTAGCCATTTTTGGGGAGTTTTATAGGGTCTATCTATGCAATAGATGAAGCTTGTGTTGCATCTTGCAATGGAAACTTGAGCTGCAAGTCTTGCGGACTCTGCTGGTTGTCATGTACTCGAAAGTTCAAACTGGTTCTTGACCACTTGTGTGCTGAATAATCAGCCCATGTAAATGCAGCAGCATAAAATGATCAGCCCTGCATCTCTCTGTTTCTCCATGACTACGAGGGCGACCACATGAATCGGTCCCACAATTCTGCAGGTCTGCTAAGGAGAAAAGCCAGTACGCCTACTGTACCGATAAAATTTAGAAAATCTTTACCAGTAACTTTTGATTACAAGTTCCCCTTCAACGAGTGTTTTTTGACTGGTAGCTTCACCGACTCGTAGATATAACTTCATATTATTGACAAATTTACCATCGGAGATGCCAAATTTATGTCGATGACCTGGACAAAGACTTTGACCCTACTACCCACAAGAAAAATAAAAATAAAAAGTGAAATAACAAAAAACTAGTGTAATGTGCCTAATTCGAAATGAACTCATCACTCTCCACTTTTTGCATCTCTTAAACTCTCCTTCCTAAAAAAACCCACGCATCTCCGCAACGCCAGTGCAACCTCGGCGAAACTACATGCGCTAAGACGAATCGAGCTCATTACGATGCTATTCGCGATGGATGGCCTGGTTCGCTCTAGGAAACAATGATTAATTTTAAAATCACGACAGTCGTTTTGTCATGACATGATTCGCGGCCGTCAAGATCTGCCGTCGCGACATCTTGGGTGGAGTAATCGGACTTTGTGTGAATTTGAGAGGAAAAGAAAAGGGAGACTTTAAAAAAGCTGACTTGGTGCAACGAGTCTACGAGCCAAGGGAGCTCGATAATCGATTTTCAGCAACATGTCCGAGCTGTGCCCTGCGAAAACAGAAGCAGCGAGGAATCCAGCAATGCCACTATCGACAAACATGTTGGCCCCATTTCCCCGCAGCGGACCTTTCGACGAAGATCGCTCGCTTACCTAGTCAACAAAGAAAACAAGCTTATCGCGACCTTGAACCAGTCTAGCAACCCAAGTCTTCGTCTCTCTAATCGACTGACCAATATCGAGTCTCTTTATACTATAATTTGCGGGCAGTTTGTGTATTGTCTCTTCTGTGTGGTATGGTCTGTTCTTTCATGGGTGGGAACAAAAGAGAAGCCAAAGCTTCCCCCTCTGAAAGATAGTACTTTTTTTGCTTTGAATCTACCCCAGGGCAGCATATAGTTTTTGGCAATTAAGCACAGATGTCCGGGGAATCAAACTCCCGTGGCGACCACACCACAGAGAGCTCCATTCACCATGTCGTCCCTATCGACGAGAGTTTCTTGTCGGAAGTGGAAGGGAGTATGCAGGAATTGCCGAGGCTCTTGACCACGGGGGCAGGAAGAGATTCTTGCTGCATCTTCCGAGTCCCTCAGAGCCTATCGGAGATCAATGAAAAGGCCTACCATCCTCATATCGTCTCCATCGGTCCCTTCCACCATGGGAAGACGCAATTCCAGATGATCCAGGAGCACAAATGGCGGTTCCTAGGTGATCTCCTATTGCGGGCGGAAAGCACGAGAGTTGTGCTCAAGGACTTCTTTGAGGCAGTAGCTCCGATGGAGAAGGAGATCCGGAAGAGCTATTCGGAGACCTTGGAATTCGATGGCCGCGACCTTATCCGGATGATGGTTCTCGATGGCTGCTTCATCATTGAGCTGTTCTGGAAAGTCGCGAGGACGGTCCCTGCTGATCCCGGCGACCCTTTATTTACCATCGCGAGGATAGTCCCAGCTGATCCCCACGACCCTTTATTTACTATGGCTTGGGTTTTGCCCTTCTTAATGAGGGATCTCCTCCGGCTTGAGAACCAAATTCCATACTTTGTGCTGCAGAAGTTATTTGATCTGTCTGTTGGTTCTGGAAATGATGGTCCCTCCTTGGCCAAGCTTGCCTTGTTGTTCTTCAACCGCATGGTGCAGAGACCCGTGCACGTGTTGGAGAAGTACTACGATAAAGAAGGCAAGCATTTGCTTGATTTGTTCCGCTTGAGCTATAACCCCGATTGCCAGGAGGAAGTAAGGAGGCCAAGAAGATTCCTTCACCTGATTCAAAGCGCAAAGAAGCTCGATCAAGCTGGAGTCAAGTTCAAGCCAAGGAAGACTCACAGCATCTTGGACGTCAAATTCAGATATGGCGTACTCGAGATTCCAGTCTTGACAATAGACGATTTCTGGAGCTCTTTGTTCCTCAATTTTGTTGCTTTTGAGCAGTGCTATCGCGATTCCTCCAAGCACTTCACAACCTATGCTACTCTTATGGGGTGTCTCATCAATACGCCTGCTGATGCTGGGTTCCTAGGCGACCACAAGATCATCGAGAATTATTTTGGGACGGACAAGGAAGTTGCCCGTTTCTTCAATAATGTCAGGAAAGATGTGGTGTTTGATATCCACAGGAGCTATTTGTCCAAGGTCTTTGAGGAAGTGAATGAGATTTATCAGAATTATTGGCATGTCCGATGGGCAGGGTTTACGCACACATACTTCAACACTCCATGGTCCTTGATGTCGGCTGCTGCAGCTGTGTTGCTTCTGCTGCTTGCCATGACTCAGACTTTCTATACGGCTTATCAATATCATAAACCTCGCAAATAATTTCTAATGTTTGCCACACGAAATGCAATAGCACACTTGAAGAAGGGCAATTTGTAGATACAAAATATCAAAGCTCAGTTGTCATTATGAATTTTGTTGTTAGTTCGGGTTTATGTCTGATCACTTGTAAGATACCATATCGTAAATGGCTCGAACTCATTAGCTGTCCACTGAATTTGTGCCAGTGAGAATAATGTCGTGGCTCTAAATGCAACAATCTTTTGTCAGTGATCAAAGCAAAATAATTGTCAGCTCTTTAACGGTGTCATTCCAGTCCTATGCTAAGCCCCATTCAAATCTAATGTTTCTGATTCCCAAGGAAAAGGAAGAATAAGGAGCGTAATTCAACATAACCAATCTGTAGTGGGCTGTGGTTTCAATAACAGGCTGAATAGAGCGAGCTGAGCTATTGCCAAAAGCCAAGGCAAAATCTGTACATTCTATTCTAGGAGGAAAGTGCGAAGGACAGAGCCGTCCATCGTTGACTGTCCATGTTGTCATCTTCATTGATTCCCCAATCTCGGTATTGTTCTCCCCCTAATATTTTCAGTCAAAAGGAAAAAGTAGTTCTTCTACAGCGTTAGACCCATAGAGACAGATATGCTTTTAATCCCCACATTGAATTTACTGATCCCTAGATCATTGAAAATTTGGTTCTGCTTGATAAGTAAACAGGCCCCGCATGTATTCACTTCAGCTATAACCATATAAAGGGATTCTCATCTGATATTGACATATTTCAACAAATTGCTATGAATTCCAGCTCCAAGCATTAATAGTTAGAGCATATATCTTCTACACAGTTCACCGTGAAACTTTAGAAATCAACCTCAGGACGAATAGCTCAACATATCAAATTCACATAACTAAAGAGAGGTACCTCTAAGTAAGTTTCCTATATATAAAGTGACGATGCAAGATCCATGTACAGCTGAAAGCACGTTACAGGGAAGGACACGAGGAAAGCATAACAAGTGGCGTTCAACTAGGTATGGAAGGAAAAAGACGCACAAGATTCTGATAGAGAAGGGATCAAACATTTTATTTTGTGCTTGAACAAGAAATTGCTCACTGGGATTTCTGTAATCTTACATTCCAACACGTCAATCTACAGATTCTTTTCACAACAGAAGAGCGACTTTTTTCGTTAGCAGTTGCCACCAAGGTCAAACAGATTCAGTGAATGGCTTCTACATCTACAAGTCAAACAATCATTAACATGTCATGTAACTGGAAAGGCAAATGAAGAAGAGAATTGCCAAGATGCTTCCCGAAAATGGAGAAACTTGTGCCTAGCAATGGCCAACAAAAGGGTATTGAAATGGTAAGACTCTGACAGGGGACGAATAGGAGAGTTGAAAGCTAATGTGATTATACCTGAAATAGGTGTATGAATTCGTGCTTCAGAGACAAATTGCAGTCACAATTTGAATGGTCATGGGAGATTTCAAGCACTTGGTGATAATCAAGTTCAGAGAAGGTGTGAGGCGGGGGGGTTACAATCTGCAAGGAATGGAAAAGCTGGTTTCGGGAGTAGATGCTGTCAAGTCTTTCTAGTGGCGAATCCTGCTCATTCTTAAGCTATTTCTTGCCCCCAGCAGAGTCACTACTTTCTATTGATACAATAGATGAAGTTTGTATTGCATCTTGCAATTGAAATTTGAGCTGCAAATCTTGCGGACTCTGTTGGTTGTTATGCAATCAAAAGTTCAGATTGGTTCTTGACCACTTGTGTTGAATAATCAGCCCATGTAAATGCAGCAGCATAAAATTATTAGCCTTGTGTCACGGGCCGATCGAATTGGCATCGAACGGCGCGGCGACTCGGGCAACTTAGGATCACCCAAGCCAAGCCTTACTCGATCTTTCGCACAACTCGGACCGTAGAGAGAGAAAGTTTAGAGAGAGAAGGCTCCGGAAGGAAAGTGAGCTTGGATTCTTTGAAATGTTGGATGAGTACAAATAAGGGAGGACCCTTTTATAGTTGAGGGCCTCGCTACAACCGTTGATCTATTTTTCATCCGATGGGCAAGATCGCACCGCCTCAACAATCGACATAAATATCAACTACCGTCTACCGACATGAATAATGGAAACAACCATCCACTGACATAAATGAGGGATTTCTAGAATCAGGTGGAATGACGGTTTCGCCCGCCCTTGGAAACTTCGGGAAGTAGACTTGGTGGAAATCCGAGCGAGAGTAGGAAGTCCACGGGTGAGTCGTGATCGTGCGTGGGGAAGCTCTCGGGTCGACACTCTTTCGGCCTGTGACACTTGCATCTCTCTGTTTCTCCATGACCGCGAGTGCGACCAGATGAACCGGTCCCACGATTCTGCAGGTCTGCTAGGGAGAAAAGCCAGTACGCTTTCTGTACCAGTAAAATGTAGAAATTCTTTACCAGCTGTCCAAACTTTTGATAACAATATTTTCTCGAGCGTCTTTTGACTGGTCGCTTTACCAGCACTTTCAGAAATAACTTTATATTATTAACAAAGTTACTATAGGAGATGCCAAATTTATGTCGATGACCTGGACAAAGACTTTGACCCAATGAAAAATAAAAATAAAAAGAGAAATAACAAAAAATAGTGCAATACGCCTAATTCCAAATGTACTCATCAATCCCCATTTTGCATCTCTTAAATTCTCCTTCCTAATAACTCACGCATCTCCGCAACACCAGTGCACCCTCGTCGAACTCCATGTACTAAGACGAATCAAGTTCATTACGATGCGATTCACGACGGATGGCCCAGTTCGTTCTAGGAAACAATGCTTAATCTTAAAATCACGGCGGTCATTTTCTCATGACATGATTCGTGGCCATCAAGATCTGCCGTCGCAACATCTGACCCTCGTGTGTAGTAATCAGGCTTCAAACGATGTTCAGCGGAAAGTTCATTGAAACGGGCTCGACAAAATGATGACCCACATCAAGCACTAGGCGCCTCCGTGCGTACTTGCAAGGAAAAGAAAGGGAGATTCAAACAGCTGACTTGGTGCAGCAAGTCTATGTGCAAATAATTTTCAGCAACCTGTCCGAGCTGTGACCTGCGAAAAAGAAGCTGCGAGGAATCCAGCAATGCCTTATCAACAAACATGTTGGCCCCATTTCCTTGCCGCGTACCGCTCGATTAAGATCGCTCGCTCACCGCCAACCAAGAAAACAAGCGTATCGCGCTCTTGATCGAGTCTAGCAGCCTAAGTCTTCGTCTCCCTAATCGACTGCCCAAGAAAAAGACAAAAGATTGAGTCTTTTTATACGATAATTTCCGGGAAGCCGATGTATCGTCTCTTCCGCGTGGTATGGTCCGTTCTTTCATGGGTGGGAACAAAAGAGAAGCCAAAGCTTCCTCCTCTGAAAGATAGAACTTTTTTGCTTTGAATCTATCCCAGAGCAGCATATAGTTTTTGGCAATTAAGCACAGATGTCTGGAGAGTCAAACTCCTGCGGCGACAACAGTGCAGAGAATGGAAGCTCCGTTCACCATGTCGTCCATATCGACACGAGTTTCTTATCGAAAATGGAAGGGAAAATGCAGGAATTGCCAAAGCTCTTGAACACAGGGGCAGGAATAGATTCTTGCTGCATCTTCCGAGTCCCTCATAGCCTATCTGAGATCAATGAAAAGGCATACCGGCCTCATATTGTCTCCATCGGTCCCTTCCACCATGGGGAGGGCTTCCAGATGATCCAGGAGCACAAATGGCGGTTCCTAGGTGATCTCCTATTGCGGGCAGAGAGCAGGAGAGTTGTGCTCAAGGACTTCCTTGAGGCAGTAGCTCCGATGGAGGAGGAGATCCGGAAGAGCTATTCGGAGACCTTGAAATTCAGTGGCCCAGACCTTATCGAGATGATGGTGCTCGATGGCTGCTTCATCATCGAGCTGTTCTGCAAAGTCGCAAGGATAGCCCCGCTTCATCCAGACGGCCCTTTATTTACTATGGCTTGGGTTTTGCCTTTCTTAATGAGGGATCTCCTCCGGCTCGAGAACCAAATTCCTTACTTTGTACTGCAGAAGTTATTTGTTCTGTCTGTTGGATCCGGAAATGATGGCCCCTCCTTGGCCAAGCTTGCCTTGGGGTTCTTCAACTACATGGTGCAGAGACCGGTGCATGTGTTGGAGAAGTACTACGATAAAGAAGGCAAGCATTTGCTTGATTTGTTCCGCTTGAGCTATGAACCCGATTGCCAGGAGGGAGCAAGGAGGCCAAGCAGATTCCTTCACCTGATTCAAAGTGCGAAGAAGCTTGATCAAGCTGGAGTCAAGTTCAAGCTGAGGAAAACTTGCAGCATCTTGGACGTCAAATTCAGAAATGGCGTCCTTGAGATTCCAGTCTTGACAATGGACGATTTCTGGAGCTCTTTGTTCCTCAATTTTGTTGCTTTTGAGCAGTGCTATTGCCATTCCTCCAAGTACTTCACAACCTATGCTGCTCTTATGGGTTGTCTCATCAATACGCCTGCTGATGCTGGGTTCCTAGGCGACCACAAGATCATCGAGAATTATTTTGGAACGGACGAGGAAGTTGCTCGTTTCTTCAATAATGTCGGGAAAGATGTGGTGTTTGATATTCACAGGAGCTATTTGTCCAAGGTCTTTGAGGAGGTGAATGAGATTTATCAGAATTATTGGCATGTCCGATGGGCTGGGTTCATGCATACATACTTCAACACTCCGTGGTCCTTCATCTCGGCTGCTGCAGCTGTGTTGCTTCTGCTGCTTACCATGACTCAGACTTTCTATACGGCTTATCAGTATTATAAACCTCCTAAATAATTTGTAATGTTTGCAACAAAAAATGCAATAGCACACTTGAAAAAGGGCAATTTGTTGAAATGGGGCAATTTGTAGATGCAGAATATCAAAGCTCAGTTGTAATTAAGAATTTTGTTGTGAGTTCGGATTTTTGCCTGACCACTTGTAAGATATCACATCGTAAACGACTCAAACTCATTAGCTGTCCACCAAATTTGTGCCAGCGAGAATAAAGTCGTGACTCTAAATGCAACAATCTTTTGCAATGATCAAAGCAAGATAAATCGTCAGCTGTCCAACCATGTCTTTCCAGTCCTATGCTAAGCCTCATTCAAATCTAATGTTTCCGATTCACAATAAAAAGGAAGAATGAGAGAGCGTAATTCACCATAACCAATCTGTAGTGGGCTGTGTTTCGTCAACAGGCTGAATAGAGCAAGCTCAGCTATTGCCAAAAGCCAAGGTAAGATCTGTACCTTCTCTTCTAGAAGGAGGAAAGTGCGAAAGACAGGGCCGTCCATCGTTGACTGTCCAATGTTGCCATCTTGAATGATTCCCCGATCTTGGTACGGTTCTCCCCCTGATGTTTTCAGTCAAAAGGGAAAAAGTAGTTCTTATACAGCGTTAGACCCATAGAGATAGACATGCTTTTAACCCTGCAATGAAATTAGTGATCCCTAAATTATTGCGATTAGGTTCTGCCTAATAACTTAACAGGCCCCGATATGTAGTCACTTCTGCTAAAAACCACATTAAGTGCTTCTCATCTGTTATTGACATATTTTAACAAATTTCTATGAATTCCAGCTCCAAGCATTAATAGTTAGAGCGTATATCTTCTATGCAGTTCACCGTGGAACAATGGAATTCAGCCTCAGGACAAATCGCTCGACATATCAAAATTTACATAACTTGAGAGAGCGTACCTCTGGTTAAGATATCTAATATATAAGTGATGATGCAAGATCCATGTACGGCTGAAAGTCCATCCCATTGAAGGACACGAAGAAAAGCGTAACAGTAGGCATCCAAAAAGGCATTATAGAAGGAAAGAGACGATCGAGGTTCGAATGACCATTCTATCTCTTTACACAAAATCCAGCAAAGAAAAAAAATCTTTCGTATGATGAATTAATTGGTGATAAGGAGGTGGCCCTCGGACAAAGTTCTAGAGGATAGCCGCAGGGACCGGTGCAATTGGAATCATAACTGATAGAGAAGGCATCCAAACATTTTCTTTTGGGCGCTTGAACAAGAATCTCCCCACTGGGATCCATAATCGCACCTTCCAATACATTTTTTTTTTTTGATGAAAAGACTGCATTTCATTTCATTTCAAGCTAAGTCGATAACATAGAACATGACCCTATCGGGGCATGAGAGCAAAGAAAATCAAACAACTATTGTGGTGGAGTGGAGACCCAATTGTTAAGGAGGCGGTGGTCTAGCTCGGCTTTAACTATCCAATCAACGGTTTTGTTTTGTTCCCTATAGCAGTGGGAGAGACATATGTGGGGTGAAGAGGTCAACAAAGCCCGGCCCATTTCGGCTTGTCCTACGATGTCCCACGGCACTTGACATTTCCCCAGTAACACTTTGACTGCAATAGAGGAGTGAGACTCAATCAGAGTAGTTTCACTTTTACCTTTCCGCTTTTCCCACGCGTGTGCAAGCTTCAAACCCTCAAGGACAGCTAGGGTTTCAGCTTGGAGTGCAGATTGCACTCTAACCTCTTGAATGCTTCACATCAGCAGTGGCCACTAAGGTCACGCAGATTCAGTAAGTGGCTTCTTCATCAACACGTCAACAGTGAATGACATGTCATATATTTTGGAAAGGGAAATGAAGAAGAAGACTGCCAAGATGCTTTCCAATAATGGAGGAACTTCTGTCTGGAAACAGCCAACAAAAGGGTATCGAAATGGGTCAAGTCTGACAGCATACAGATCAGGTGGGAGTGTTGAAAGCTAATATGATTATATTCGAAATAGGTACATAAATTCGCACTAAAGAGACAAATTGCAATCATGATTAGAATGGCCGGGGAAGAATTCAAGCACTTGGTAATATTTCACCTCAAAGAGGGTGTTGTGGTGGAAGACAATTCTGCAGGGAATCGAGTCATCGTCAGGCTCGCCGAGAAACCGCAGAGGGAGTTTGTTTTCTTCTTCAATACCCCGTGGTCAATGAAGAAACGTGTGTTTGGAAACGGCTGTCAATATTGTAATAAATGGGCCCAGCCCAAGGCCCATTAATTTGGCCTTAAGCTTCAACCGCCTCAGGGACCCAAAAGAGAAATAAAAAGAAGGGGATGTGAAGAATAAGAGAACAAAAAGGACAGATAGGGAGAGGTTCCTACGCTGAAACCATAGGAAGAGAAAAGGAAGAAAAGATTGGAAAAAATTCACACATACACATCCCGGACATCCTGATAAGCCGGATTAACTCCGTTTCGTAGCACCTGATAAAGACTCAAGCCCTTTGTTCATTTAATAGGAGGATTTTTTGGAGTTAAGCTATAAATTCAAAGCTATGTGAAATTTCAATTGTGAGGTTCCATTTAGGAATTGTTAAGATGTAAAGTGTTGACATGATTTTCTCTCCTATCTTAAGAAAGGAGAATTTTTTTTTTTTTTTTTTTTTTTTTTTGGTGAAAGTAAGCAACATATTAGGGAAGGTCAAACTATACAAGCAACACGGCTCTAAAAACATGCACTCAAGATGAACACGTTCATTATGAGTGGAAGGAAGCCGCGGAAAAAGCCAAGCAGCAACAACAAAACGACCAACAGAGAGCCAACGGCAAACAATGCCTGGCAAAAGCAACCTAGCAACCAACGAGATGCCTATCTAGTCGGACTACGATCAGTGGAAGCGAAGATAATGGGGTCCACATCCCATGAGCGTTGCATCCTCCTGTTCCTGGTAGAGTCCTCAACATTCTTGAAGGTAAGAGCCTTGTCCTTGACGACCTTGAGGAGGTGCTTCTTCATGGCCGAAATAGATAGCGGTTCCTCCTTGAAAAGGATATTGTTCCTATTCTTCCAGATGATGTGACAAAGCGCCCCAAAGGAAAAAGGGGCAACACATTTGTAAAAATCCTTGCCGGATAGCAAGGTAATGGCCCATCTAAGAGTCTCCTTTCAAGTCCTGTTGGTCCAGGGAAGATTGCATCTATTAGCCCACAAGAAGGCAATACTCGAAGTAATGCGACATCCAAAAAAGATATGATTGATAGAATCAGACACCTCGTTGCAAAAAGGGCAGGAAGTAGCATTAATCCTACCATAAGACATGAAAAGAGACTGTGTAGGCAACCTTCGCTTGGTGATGAGCCACAAGTTCAGTTGGTATCGAGGCAGGATGGCATTACTCCAAATGAAATAATGCTAATTGACTCTAGCCTTCTTTCGCCTTATGGACTCCTAAGTCGAGGCCATCGAGAACAAGCCCGTTGAGTCCTCCCTCCAACAGAACCGATCTTGGGCTCCAAACAAGGAGGGAAGCAGTGAACCCCAAGACTCAATCTTTGATTTGATAGCCCGTCCATCCTCAGAGAAGAGATCAGTAACCAAAGCCTGCCTAGAGAGACCGGAGCTAAAGATGAGGGAATCTGTGAAAAAAAAATTCAAAGGACCCCTGGGATGCCAATTATCAAACCAGAGCGACGCTGATAAGCCATCGCCTATCCTCCAGTGGAAGCGAAACCGAAATTCTATCATGAGTTGTAGAATTTTCTTCAAAGCCCGAGAGCAGTAGGTCGGCTTTTTAACAACCCAGAAGTTTATGGTTTTTAAGAAGGTTAAGTGGACCCACTTACACCATGACGACTCCTTATCTGAAAATAAATTCCAGATAAGTTTGAGCATAGCCACCTTATTGCACTCACGCAATCTCTGGATACCAAGACTTCCCTCCACTTTAGGAACGCAAACATCTTCCCAGGAGACTTTGACATCCCCTCTGCCCAACTCAGGTCCCTTCCAAAAGAATTGTCTGAGAATAGACTCTATCTGGTCCAACACAACTATAGGAATGATAGAGACACTTGCCTAAAAGGTTTGGATGGCATGGAGGACTGACATGATTAGTTGAAGATGGCTAGCAAAAGAAAGAAACCGATGAGTCCAAGACTGCACCTTGGAGGTGATGCGCCTCACAAGATCAACACAATATGCTTTCCAGAGCCTCGGCGTAATGATTAAAACCCCAAGATAACGGATTGGAAGGTTGCCCTCAACAAAATCAAGCTCCAGGAGGATTTGATTCCTTAAGGCAAGCAAGCCTCCCGAAAGGAACACCTCACTTTTCCTTGGGTTTGGGAGAAGTCTGCTCCAAGAAGAAAACAGATGGAGACCTTCCCTGAGAAGCTTCACGGATGGCAGGTGGCCTTTGCAAAATAGGAAAACATCATCCGCGAAGAACAAGTGCAAGAGACAAGTAGACCTATATCTCTAGTAGAATTTGAAATCCGGCTGTAGCGAGCACCTCCCAAGAATCCTAGAGAGCACCTCCATAACCAACGTGAATAAGTAGGAAGATATGGGATCTTCCTATCACAAGCCACGCCCACTAGGGAAGAAACAATGTAGCTCCCCGTTCAACGTAATGGATGAGTCCTCACACAGGTCATGATGAGGTTAACCAGCCGAACAGGAACCCGAAAAACAAGTAGAACACTCTCAAGAAACCGCCAGTCCTCCGTATCATACGCATTTCCGAAGTCGACTTTGATAGCACACTTGGGATAATAGGGTTTGACATGAAACCTAGAGAAAATTTCCTGCGCCAAGAGAATATTATCCCTAATTCGTCGTCCCTTGACAAAGGCACTCTGAGACGGACTCACAAGGTCTTTTAGCATGGCGGCAACCCTATTCACCAACACTTTGGTAATAATCTTGTACACTGTGTTGCAACAAGCAATAGGCTTGTAGTCGTTGACTGTAGTCGCATTGGGAACCTTCGGAACCATGACCAAAATGGTGTTATTAATTTCCTTGAGGAGTCTCCTCGAGGTGAAAAGGTCCTTCACAACTTTCGTGACCAGCTGACCCACCGTATCCCAGTTCTCCTTGAAGAACTCAATTGTGAAGCCATCCGGGCCTAGTACTTTCCCCTTAGCAAGGGAAAAAAGAGCATCTCAAATTTCAAGATCAGCCATAGGGTGAACAAGAAACGTGATCTGGTCATCATTCAATTGAGAGCGGATAACCTCCCAAATCTCTGACACTTTGAGGGGTATCTAGCTCTATCCGTGGCAAAAGGAGAACACGAAAATGCTCCACAAAATGCTACTAGACCAGCAAAGGCTCAGTGATTTGGTTGCCTGAGGAATCCACCACAGAGAGAATTCGGTTTCTTAGCTGTCTCTTGCTGACGTAATGGTGAAAGAACTTTGTGTTTTGATTACCTTCCTTGAGCCATCTTATTCTAGCTTTCTACCTAAAGAACGACTCCTCATAAGACCTAAGCTCCACTAAGGCACGCCGCTGAACCCTCTCCAGGTCCGTGAGGACCACGCTGGTGTTCCGATCACCTTCCTATAATTCTGGGATCACTTCCTTTTTCTAATTTTATTCTGGTTGCTTGTTTCCTTAGTTGTAGCAACCTTTTTATTTTTATTTTTATTTTGTACATATGGTAGAACAATGGCAGATGCTCAACACAACAAAAATAACAAAAAAGAGAATGAAAGCTTTGTCTGAGGACGTAGGCACATTGCCGAACCTCGTAACCTTTGTGTCTTTGTGTGAATTTTTGTTTTTCTACATGGTATTGGAGCAGGTTATGACCTTGATTATTTGAAGAACTTGCCTCATCCTCTTTGTGTCATCTTTTAGGTGAGCACCATGACAATTTCAGAATTAGAATCTGGAAAACTTCCCAACAAAGGTGCGAGCTCTGAATTAGAATCAACAAAAGTTGTGGTGCATGAGGGAAACAACCAACGTCTTATATCTATTTTGCTGAATGGAATGAATTTTCTCCCATGGTCACGAGCAGTGACCATTGTGCTTGGAGGCCGATCGAGGCTTGGACATATTACTGGGCAAACTAAAGCCCCTGATGAAAGTCGTCCAAATTTTGAAGAATGGCAATAAAGTAATCACAGTGTTTTGACTTGGATCTTCAACTCAATGGAGCCTAAAATCTATGAGGTTTTTGCTTACTCAGATTTGGCCAAAACATTGTGGGATTCATTGTCTGAGATGTATGGTCAAGCCAATAATGCATCTTGAATCTTTGAGCTTCAACAAGGTCTTGCTACCTCTAGGCAATGTGCAAATCAATCATTCACAGAACATCTAGGGAACATAAAAAAAACGGTGAGATGAACTCCGTTAATACAAACCTGCAACCTAGAATGTGCGTGACTATGTGCAAAGGGAAAAACAAGATAGAATTTTTTATCTTTTGGCAAGCCTAAGGCCGGAGTTTGAAGACATCAAATGTGACATTCTTATGAGGCCACAGTTGCCGTCCTTTAATACCGTTTGCTCCATAATACAAAATGAAGAAACAAGGAGGAGAGTCATGCATTCTAACTCGATTGTGGCACCATCAACATGCTCATTAGAACACTCTACAAATGCTATTAGTTCCAATGCCAGGCAAAGTGATGGTGGTACTCCATTTGTCAAAAGGAAAGGAAAGAAGCCCCTTCGTTTCCATTTCGATCATTGTGATTGAGATGGGCATTCCAAGGAACGATGTTGGATTCTACATCCTCAGTTGCGTCCAAATAAGGACAAAGGTCTAGATGCTAAGATAGAAATTCGAGGGAATACCATAGACTTCCAATCCAAGTTGGAGTCTTTAGCATGCAGGTTTAGCAGCTACTTCAGACACATGGTTTGGGTCCCTCTGGTATTGAATCCGTAAATTTGGCCAAGACTTCTAATAATATTAGTGCACTTTCTGATGAGTCTAGAAATCGATTTATTGTTGATTCTGGTGCCACAGACTATATGTGTAGTTCCCCACATATGCTACCTAATACTGCTTCTAGCTCTTTGTATCCACCGATCACAGTAGCTAACGTAGTGTAGGTGCCAACCCAAGGTGTTGGGTAACTGAATGTGCTTTCGAAAAAAAACCGAGGCTTTATTGGTTCTAGGATTATCTTCTAATTTAATATCTGTGAGCAAATGTACCAAATAGTGGAATAGTAATGTCATTTTTACTCCATAGAAGGTGTTGTTCCAGGATCACAACACTAGGAGAATGATTGGTGAAGGACAACTTTGGGATGGGCTGTACACCTTAGATTTGCATGGCAAAGCGTTGGTGGCTAGGAAGGGAATGTGGATACCTCTCGTCTATGGCATTGGTGTATGGGTCATCCTTCAGATCGGGTGTTGTAGTTCTTAAACATGTTTTTGACTCATGATTCTAGTAGTTGTGATCCATGTGACTTTGCTAAGCAACATAGGTTGCCTTTCCCTAAACATTTGCATAAATCAACTGAATTGTTTGCTTTGGTACATTCAGACATTTGGGGATATTCTCCTGTTGATTCTAGAGAGGGTTTTTGGTATTTGTTACCTTTATTGATGATAAATCGAGAGCTACCTGGCTTTACCTTCTTAAGTACAAAAGTGAAATGCTTACAGTTTTCTAGGATTTTTGCAATATGGTGAGTAACCAATTTAATACTTCTGTGAAGGTTCTTCGTACCGACAATGGTACCTTATACGCTAATCATATATTTCAAGTTTTTTTTTTTTAAACAAAGTAAGGGTATTATTCACGAGACAACATGTATGGGTACTCCACAACAAAATGGGATAGTTGAAAGAAAAAGTCGTCACCTACTGGAGGTCACCCGGGCCTTGTTATTCTTTGCAAATTTGTCTAAATCTTATTGGGCAGATGCAGTTCTGACTAGCTGTTATTTAATTAATAGACTCCCTAGTCGAGTGTTAGGGTATATAACTCCTATGGAAGTGTTGTATGGACGAAAATTTGATATATCTCATTTGAGGATTTTTGGGTGTGTCTGCTATGCTCACTCTCAAACTAATGGAAAGCTAGATCCTCATGCTAGGAAATGTGTATTTGTTGGTTATTCATCTGTTAAGAAAGGCTACAAGTGTTATGACCCTTACACAAAGCCTATCTATATTTCTCGGGATGTTGTATTTGATGAAACTCATATGTTTTTTCCTAACAAGAGCCACATTCAGGGGGAGTGCATAGATTATTATAAGAAGTTTTCCTATGAATTTGCTTATGTTCCTATGGATGTTAATGGGACCGGTGAAGCCAAGGTCAACAATGAGGGTGTCGAAGTCAACAATGGGAGCTGTGCTTCTAGTCATGAATCTGTAGAACAAAATGCTTCGGGTCACGAATCTGCAGATCAAGAAAATTCAGAAGTGGATCAAGAGATTGAGGCAACTATTGTTCTAGAAGCTGAACCTAGAATTGCCACTGACAGGCTGATAGATGAAAGGGTAGTGGATATAATCCAATTACGAAGATCATCTCGTGTCACTAGACCCTCAACTTGACTTCAAAATTTTGCTACTTATTATTCGGTTCAACATCCCGTTCAAGAATTTGTTGGATATGACAAAATATCCCATGACTTTTTGAGTTTCTTATTTGCCATTGAAGAACAACAGGAACCTCACAACTATGAGGAAGTAAGGGAAAAAGCCATTTGGGTTGATGCAATGAAAGATGAACTCCAGGCTTTAGATCGAAATCATACTTGGGAACTTGTACAACTTCCAAGAGGGAAGAAGACAGTTGGCTGCCGATGGATCTATAAGATCAAATATAATAGTGACGGATCAGTTGAAAGGTATAAAGCGAGGCTGGTTGCAAAAGGATACACTCAAACATATGGTATAGACTACAAAGAGACCTTTGCACCTGTGGTTAAAATGAACATTGTGCGTGTTCTTATGTCGGTAGCTGTTAATTATGGATGGTCCTTATTCTAAATGGATGTAAAGAACGCATTCCTTCATGGAGATTTGGAGGAGGAGGTTTATATAAATCTTCCTCCTGGTCACCCCTTGCATAATAAAGATGGAATTGTTTGCAGGTTGAAGAAGGCCATATATGGTCTCAAGCAATCACCTAGAGCTTGGTATGATAAACTGAGTGCTACACTCATCAAGGTTGGATTCGAAAGAGGGATGGCAGACTCGTCAATGTTCACCAAGGCTGACGACAAAGGTATAGTTGTTGTACTTGTTTTTGTTGATGATATTGTGATTACAGGCAGCAATCAATCTGCAATCAAAGCACTTAAGTGACATTTGAGCAAGGAATTTGATAGCAAAGACTTTGGCAAATTGAGGTATTTTTTGGGTATTGAGGTGGCGAGATCTCACAAAGGATTTTTTTTTATCTTAGAGAAAATATGTCATGGATTTGCTAAAACAGACTGGGAAGTTAGGAGTTAGACCGGCTAACATTCCTATAGAGTATAATAGTAAGTTCATTTCAGATGACACTCTATTTCATGACGTTGGACAGTTTCAGTGACTTGTTGGACAGTTTATTTATCTGACTATCATTAGACCTAACATAGCATATATTGTTAGTTACATAAGTCAATTTATGTAGAAACCAACTCGAGGCATATGGAGCTAATAAATCATCTGCTACGGTATTTGAAGGCCACACCTAGGAAGGGAATTTTAATGAAAAATAATGGTCCAACAAAATTTGTTGGCTACACTGATGCAGATTGGGCCGAGAACCCTATAGACAGGAAATCTACTACGGGTTTTGTACTTTTGCGGGAGGAAATATTGTCACTTGGAAAAGCAAAAAACAAATGGCAGTTGCTCGTTCGAGCGCAGAGGCAAAATATCGGGCCATGGCTACTACTACTAGTGACATTGTGTGGTTGATACTACTGCTTTAGGAATTGGGTTGCAATTGCATGACCAAGCCTACGATGTTGTTTTGTGATAATCAGGCTGCAACTCATATAGCTTCAAATCCAGTGTTTCATGAGAGGACCAAACATATAGAGGTGGATTGCCACTTTGTGAGAGAAAAGGTACAAGACAAGGCAATTGAGACCCCGTACATTCGGAGTGAGGGTCAACTGGCCGATGTTTTTACCAAAGTGTTACCCAAGGGAGTATTTCAAGAAATGATAAGCAAGTTGACCTCCGACGAGGTCTTCGGCCTAACTTGAGGGGGAGTGTTGGCGTGATTTTCTCTCCTATCTTAAGAAATGAGATTCGTTAATATTGTATTCCTATAATTCTGGGATCTCTTCCTTTTTCTAATTCTATTCTGGTTGCTTGTTTCCTTAGTTGTAGCAACCTTCTTCTTCTTCTTTTTTTTTTTGTACATATGGTTGAACAATGACAGATGCTCAACACAACAGAAATAACAAAAACGAGAACAAAAGCTTTGTCCGAGGATATAGGCACATTGCCGAACCTCGTAACCTTTGTGTCTTTGTGTGAATTTTTGTTTTTCTACATAAAGTTATATGGAAATGATAGTTTAGGTACTTGTGAAACCGTGAGATTTGATGGGAACTGATTTTCAAGTTGCGGAATGATTGAAATGAATTTTTAAAGTTTCATGCACGAACTATGCAAAGGGGATAATATGCGTGGTGGACATCGTTGGATGTCTGCTATGAGCGAGTTTATTCATTGGTGTACAGGAGTTGTTTTCTCTTTTTTTCTCTCTCTTTTCCCATCATCTTCTTCAACCTTTAGCCATGGGTGAACCTCCCCTCTCTCTTTTGTTGATTCTATTTGCGTCTCATTGTTCTTTTCTTGCTTTTCTTCTACCCGATTTAGATTTAGGGGCTCTTTTCTCCTAGTCTAGTTCTCGATTCGAGAGTTTAAATTCTTTTGATTTAATTTGAGATTTGGATGCTATCCTCTCCTGATTTAGATCTAGGAATTCAATAAATATGTTTTGGGGATTCATTGCCCCTACGCTCTGTTCGTATACAAGTTCTTTGCCTCTAGCCTCAATGATGACTATAGGAGTTTTGGTGTCAAGTTGAATTACGAAGATTTGCTCTTCCACATGTTAGATTTGTTATTTATTTATTTTGGTTACCTCTACATGACAAGGGTGTAGAAGAAACCGAACCTAAACGTGCATCGCCAACTTACAATGTCGTAATTATTGGAAAAGGAATTTCTAGCGTTGATACACAAGATCTAGTGATTGGCCGCTGATTTTGTTTAATAGATTCATTCTTGTAGAACGAGTTTGTACTTAAATTTGCCGATGCTCTGTTGATCCTCATTGTTTTCTGGATTTGTTTTTGTTTTTCAGTATTTATGCTTTGTTTCGATATGCTTTATCATGAAGACTATATAATCCTTTTGAGTAATTAATACAATTTTCTTTCGACCAATTTTTTTTTTTTTTTTTTTTTTAATTTAGTCGGGTAGTAGTTAAGATAGCTTGTCACTTGATTTTTTATATCATTTTCTGCTTAATTAATAGGATTTCGATTTTGCTGGCTGTTGTTGGTTTAAACTTTTCCAAGTGGACGGTACTCATCTTTTCCATGAATTTGTAAAATCATGTCTTGAAGGTGATAAGGAAATTGATTTATTATGAGTTATGAAAGAGTATGATTGTATAAAATTCAGATCGAGCACTGCAAAGGTAATACATATTAATTTACCGACCTACTTTATAAAATGAATTTTGAAATGGTTTGAAAATTGCCGTATGAAATATATATATTGTTTAATTTGTGAAAGATTACACGCTTTAGCTTGTGAAACCGATTTTGGAGATGGGATTTTGGATTTAGTTTGTAATTTATTTGAGGATGGTTAGCGTTTGATGCTAAATATTAGTGTCTTTTGAACCAATTAAGCGGTGTGTAGATATGTATAATATTCTCAAGATATCCTTGTCAGCTAAGCCTTTGGTAATATAGATGGAGACTTAGTCAAGAAAAATCTTGGTTGTCTTTTCAGGAGGTGTCAAACATGACCGTACTTCGATATTGAGTATTAGACTAATCAATAAAATGGATCATTGATGTGTGATTTTATGGGATTAATCAATGGACTAGTCATTGATATTTGCTTTGCTATTATTGCTAAAATGAGTATATGCGATATGCTAGTTGCTTTGATATTATTAATGAAACAAGTATTTATGATATGGTTATAAATATGTTTAAATGATATCTTATTATCATAATATATTATATATTGGACTCGGGATAAATAAAATACGGTATTGTTTTATAAATATACCTAGAAGAAATTTGCTCTATTCACTGAGCTGTGCTGCACATAACATTTATCTTGTATCTTTTTCAAATTTTTCGATTGGCGGCAAGTCAAATGATAGATTTATCCACGTATACGTAGTAAATCCATATGCCTATCCAACCCAACTTTAGGGCGGTTGCTTCGAGTAGGATCCGATCACGTCCCAGCAGGAAACTTCTAAGGAATCCTCACTCGTACGTCGTCCTACCTGACGAAATGCGCTTGGACTGATGAGACGTGTTGGTTTTGTTTTTTTTTTTTTTTTTTTTTTTTTTATTTTAAAAAGGGCAGAAAAAGCGGGATAACGATGGCCCCTCCTTGGCCAAGCTTGCCTTGGGGGTTCTTCAACTGCATGGTGCAGAGACCGGTGCATGTGTTGGAGAAGTACTACGACAAACAAGGCAAGCATTTGCTTGATTTGTTCCGCTTGAGCTATATCCCCGATTGCCAGGGGGAAGTAAGGAGGCCAAGCAGATTTCTTCACCTGATTCAAAGCGTGAAGAAGCTCGATCAAGCTGGAGCCAAGTTCAAGCCGAGGAAGACTCACAGCATCTTGGACGTCAAATTCAGAAATGGCGTCCTTGAGATTCCAGTCTTGCTAATCGACGACTTCTGGAGCTCTGCGTTCCCCAATTTTGTTGCTTTTGAGCAGTGCTATCGCTTCCAAGTACTTCACAACCTATGCTACTCTCATGGGTGTCTCATCCATACGCTTGCTGATGCTGGGTTCCCAGGCGACCACAAGATCATCGAGAATTATTTGGGGACGGACGAGGAAGTTGCCCGTTTCTTCTATAATGTCAGGAAAGATGTGGCGTTTGATATCCACAGGAGCTATTTGCCCGAAGTCTTTGAGGAAGTGAACGAGTTCTATCAGAGTAAGGAATTTGGTTCAAGCACACATACTTCAGCAATCCGTGGTCGTTCATATCGGCCGTGGTTGCTGTGGTGACTCTGGTGTTTAAAATGTTTCAGTTTTTCCGTCCTTCCAAATAGTCCAAATAATCAGTAATGTTTTTTGCACAAAATGCAATGCCATTTTCAAAAAAACATCATGTAGCGTACCAAAGCCCAACTGTGATTATGAAATTTGTGGTGAGCTTGGGTTTATGTCTGACCCTGTGTATGATACCATTTTGTATGATACGGTGTAGATGTAGAATTCAGCCTCAGAACTAATCACTCAGCTTCAGAACTAGTCGCTTAACATATCAAAATTCGCAGAACTTAAGAGTGTACCTCTAGTTAAGATTCCTTGTATATAAGTGAGGATGCAAGATCGATGTATGAAAGTATATCCAATGGAAGGACATGAAAAAAATCCTAACAATAAGCATTTAAGGGTGTGCTGATAATTATTATATTTTAGGTCAGAACTATTGTTTTATTCTTAGAAACCGGTTTGGAACGAAAGTCCATCTGATAACGCAATTTCATTTTTTTTATTTCTAGAATAATTTTTTAATCCAGAAATATGTTCAGAACAAAAATGAGAAGTAAAAATTTTCAACTTCTTTATTTGTAAAATCAAAATGAGAAATAAAAACTTCTCTTGTCGCTCGCCCTTATCATTAACCGCCTGCCCATTTTCGGTTGCCATTCACCATTACTTATCTGCAACCAGCCACCAATTTGCCACCTATCGCCTACCCGCTTGCCACTTGCAGGACGTTGTCTCCCATCGTCCGAAGGATAGAAATTTTGTGTCGTTATCGAATGAATTTGTATTTCGAGAATAGCAAACACATATTTTTGTTCAAAAATTCGTCTAGAAAATAAGAATAAGAATATTTATTTCTAGAACAAAATAATTATCATTCACTCCCTAAATAGGTATGGAAGGAAAAAGACAGGTGTGGAAGGAAAAAGACATCAAGTTTTCAATGACTATTCTATCTTGGGTTAATACTTTGAAAAACTCTAAATTGGTATACCTATGACAAATTTATCATAAATTAATTTTTTAACTACTAAAAACCTCAAACTGGCACACATTTGACAAATTTACCCAAACTGTGACAAATTTATCCTCTACTAATTTCCATTAAATTTTATTGTCAAATTACTAAGTTGAATGACACGTGACAATTGACCGATAGTAATTTAAGATTTTATTCTCCGTTTGCCATAATTATAAAGTTTTTCTAGTTTTTGTGGTATTAATCTAATTTAATAGAGGGTATATAGTTTTGGGTTTTTGGTGGCCAAATAAATTAATTTGAGGTAAGTTTATCACAAATGTATCGGTTTGTCGTTTTTTATGATTAGTTTGGGTAAATTTATTATAGGTATATCGGTTTCAAATTTTTCATGATCAAAAAATTAATTTAGGATAAATGTCACACGTGTACCAATTTGAGATTTTTAAGATATTAACCATTCTATCTTTTATACAAAAGCTAGCAGAGAAAAGATTTGTCGTGTGATTAATTAATTGGTGATAAGAAGGTGGCCCCCGGACAAGGTTCTGGAGGATAGCTCCAGGGACCCGTCATGTCAAATCATAGCTAATAGAGAAGGCATCGTACATTTTATTTTGCGCTTGAACAAAAAGCCTCTCACCGGGACATGTGGTATCTTTCCTTCCAACACATTAACCTTTAGATGCTTTTCACAGCAGTAGAGCAACTTTTTTTGGCTAGGCCGCCAAGGTCGAACAGATTCGAGAAGTGGCTTCTTCATCTACATGTCAACGGTGATTAACAAGTCATGATTTGGGAAAGGGAAATGAAGAAGACTGCCAAGATCCAATGGTGGAGGAACTTCTCCCTGGTCACAGCCAATCAAAGGGTATTCAATGGTTCAAACTCGACAGCAGACAGATGGGAGTGTTCAAAGCTAATATAATGATAGCCGAAATAGGTATATGCGGTTTGTTCAAAAAAAAAAAAAAAAAAAGGTATATACGGCACTTCAGAGACAGCTTGCAATCACGATTTGAATGGCCAGCGGAGAAGTCAAGCACTTGGTGATAATCAAGTTCAGGGAAGGTGTAGCGGGGGAAGACAATCTGCAAGGAATGGAAAAGCTGGTTTTGGGAATAGATACTGTCAAGTCTTTCGTGTGGCGAATGCCGCTCATTCTTAAGCTTTTTCTTGCCCCCAGCAGAGTCCCTACTTTCCATTGATCTATAGTGGCGTGTTTGTGTGCCCGTGTTTATGCTCAATCTTTGGTTGTCGGTTTATCTTCCATAAGCAACGCAGCTTCATAGGAAGAGTAACTTAGTTTCGCCTTTTCAGTCGGTTTTACTTGATACTTTTGCATAGAGGCTAGATCAGCTGTCAGGTGAATAAAGCGCTCATTTGATCCTGAATATCCCACTCTGAAGATCCTATCTGCCTTGACATAATTTCCTTCTGATGACTCAAATTAATACTAGAACAGAAGCAGCCTACACCTTTATCCAAATAATGAGAGATGGTCGTGAAGTGATTGTCCAGCTGCAAAATGCAGACACCTCCATTTCTAGAGGGAACCTGAATGGCAGTTGGAAACCTTCTCCTCTTGGTCCATTAGCTATTTCATTACAATCTCAATGCCGAGTATTAATCGAAGTTTCATGGTGGTAACTTGCATCTAAAAGTTGGGGGTCTTTCAGTCAATGACATCAGTGTAGAAAAGAATTCAAGAACTTAATCTCATCAATTGATTTAGTATCAGAGAATGGAGGCTACTTTTGCCACTCAGTCTCAGACACCGTGCACATTGCACATGGTTTTACAGCAGACCTTAAAAACATGCTTACTAACACCTAGGTTCATGTATCTATATATGGAAACCTCAATTCTTACATGGGGCTCTATGGAAACTCACCATGAAATGAAATTCATCAGTAAACAAAAATTGGACAATTGATTATGATCTGCTTGCCCGACAGTCGGTGTTTGTGAAGCACCTATTAAGAACAGAACGACCGAAAAGAGAAGCAATAAAATCACTCGTACTCGGTACTCAATACTTGTAATCCTTCACATGGAGACTCTCTGAAGCACCTTCGACCAAACCGGCATCGCCGCTGTAAGCCCCCAAAGTAGCCTCAGAGTTCGCCTTGCACCTCGCCAGAAAAGCCTCCCTCGCCTTCTCCACATTCTCCTCCTTCCCGGCCCACGCCTTCAGGGTGCTCTGCTGAAGCGCTCGTCCATAAGAGAACGTGAGCGTCCATGGTTTTTTACCTGTTCGATGGAATGCCAAAGAGAGAAATTCTCCATTAGTTAAACAGAGACTTAAAGATGGTGGTCAAAATTCATTTGAACCCATCGATTATGCTAAAAGAAAGACCTTCAGTTTTGTTCATCGCGTTAAGATGCACCGTTGCCTCCTCCTCGCTTTGCCCTCCGGAGAGGAACACTATACCCGGGACCGCAGGTGGCACCGTTCGCTGCAGAGCCCTCACGGTGTACTCCGCCACTACCTCCGGCGGCACCTTGGCGGAATCCGATCCGGGAGTCACCATGTTCGGCTTCAGAAGCGTCCCTTCCAGGAGCACGTGGTGATCATTGAGCGCCTTGTAGCAAGCTGCGAGCACGCGCTCCGTAACGTCGGCGCTGCGGTCGATGTCGTGGTCGCCGTCGACGAGGATCTCGGGCTCGACGATCGGGACCAGGCCGTTCTCCTGGCAGATGATGGCGTAGCGAGCCAGGCCGTTGGCGTTCTCATTGATCGCGAGCTGGCTGGGCTCGGTCGCGCCGATCTTCAGGACGGCGCGCCACTTGGCGAAGCGGGCTCCGGCGGCGTAGTACTGCTGGCAGCGCTGGGCGAGGCCGTCGAGCCCCTGCGTGGTGGTCTCGCCGTTCGTCCCGGCGAGCTCGACGGTGCCCTTGTCGACCTTGATGCCGGGGAGGACGCCGCCCTCCTGGAGGACCTCGACGAAGGGCTTGCCGTCGGCGGTCTTCTGGAACAGCGTCTCCTCGAAGAGGATGGCGCCGCTCAGGTACTGGAGGGCTCCGGGGGTGCAGAAAAGGAGCTCGCGGTAGGTGCGGCGGGTGGTCTCGACGTTCTCCACGTCGATGGCCGCGAACCGCTTGCCGATGGTGCCGGTGGACTCGTCGGCGGCGAGGATCCCCTTGCCCGGAGTGCCGATGTAGGCGGCACTGGCGATGAGCTCGTCTGCGAAGCGACACGGAATCAGATCAAAGAACTCGTACCTGGCGAGTAACTATTAACCGTATCCTCAAACGAGATTTAAGGTTGGGAGCGAAAAGAGATTTCGCGATTTACCGTGATATTTTCCCTTGTGGCAAGACATGATCTCGGCTGCGGTCGGAGAGCGGGGGCGAGTAGCGGGTAGAGAGGACGAGATAATGGTGGTGAGGGCGGGGGGTGGGGGTTGATATAGTGCATTTTTCGGCGCGAAAAAGGAGGGAATCGAACGAGGGCGGGTAGAGGCTGAGCTGAAAAGGTGCACGGGAGCGACGCGAAGGGTAACCCCAAAAAGGGAAATTGATTTCTGGCCGCTCTTCTTCTTGCCAAAATTAAGATCAGGTACCGGCATTTCTGATGATGACGTCATCATATATCTTGCGAATTGCAAGGAAGATAAGATCATCGTGTTCATGAGTAGGCTCTCAAGCGGACATGTGCTCGAAATTTGGGGTTTGAGATGACTTGGTAATTTCATCGTAGTCCTCGTGGGAGCGATGGGGCCGGGCCCAATTTAAGGTCCAGTCTTGGAGCCCAACTCGAGCTCATGAAGCAGCAAATCTCCCCCCGCCGGGAGCCCGCCTAGTATTTCGACTTTTGGAACGCTAATATTAATTTCATTGGATCAGGACTTCTCGTCTCACCACAATCGGGTAATTACCGCCAATCATTTTTTGCGAGGCCTTTATTTCTGGACTCCAACCTATGATCGCTGGCATCTTTTTCAGGCATTATAGTAACCTCGGTAATTTTACTGGCCTACTATTCATGTCTTTCCCATATCCTTTTCGAGCAATGCAAGAAGTGCAGAATTTTATTTTATTTCTTTTTCAAAATAACATTCCATTCATTTCCCCATAAAAACAGTAAAGTCCAACTACAAATCAAGACAAATCCCAAATAATTTCAAAAAAAAAAAAAAGACTTTAGATAATAGGATAAATTATCAAAATAAGATTATGGGTTACACACTCAGAGTAAATAGTAAATCTATGACTTTTTCAAATCAAACTTGGTGATCAATTATCGAATCATCTTTAGTAATAAACACATACCAATCTCTCAATATCTATCTATTAGCTCTGCCATTCGGTGGTGCATGCTTAAATTCAGCATCTCCAACACTTCCATTATATAGAATAAGAAGGTTGAACGAACACATATACAAGGCTTATGAGAGCAAAACCTACACAAGTTCCTCTGATATCCTTTGGAACCGAACTTATCCACCAACAAAATCCTAGGGAAGCGAAATCCCAATATCATACATGCAAAATGCCCCAAATCTAGAATAGATTGGGATAGAAACCTTTTTTAAATGGGAGGGACAAGCTTCCGGAATTAGACTAGAACAAAAGAGAAAAACTCCCGAAATGGGATGACAGCAACACAAAGGAAATAGAGAACCAAAGCAGCCAAAGAAATTTGGAAGTGCCAGATTTGAGTTGCAAATTCATCACTTGATATTACATGTACTTGAGCCCAGTTACTGTATCAGTAGCCCAGAGACTATAGTTCTAAGGAGATATTCCACCTCAAATGCTTGATTACCAGCAAGAAATAACAAAGGGAGCTTGTACAATCCATTGACTTAGGCATCCAAGTGGACAAATTTGATGTTGCTAAGATGGTCTTGAATGAGACACAACCTATGCCTATTTAGTGCTTGTGCTCGTGCATATGTGCGCATGGCTAAATCGTTACACGATTTAGTCGATAGCTCAGCTATTCAGGAATCCTTTAAAATCCAAAAGGAAGTGCTAATCTCAGCTAATTTGATTCAAGAGTCCAGTCTCTGTCGGATCTGTATCAGTTCAGCTTGTGCTCATTCACGATCCCGGCCAGCGGCCAAATGATTGCAGGCGGAGTTACCAAAGCGTTATGAACAGGTTCTAAAGAAAGGTAAACAGAAGTATAGAGCTTTAAAGAATGTATGAACCGAATGGAATGGGAAGACTACAAATTTGAATCTTTTGTGCTACCAAGTGAAGAAATGTCCTGATTATTCCGTACAGTTTACGCAATTTATGATCTTCTGAAAGTCTCCTTCCACGAGAAGTCAACCAACCCAGGAAGAGGAAGTGCTTCAAACAACATTTAAAGGTGCTACTTTGGTGGGTCAAGCTGAGAGAATGACCAAATGAGGTAATGATCTCCAATCTTTCCAAAAGCTCAAGCTATTCAGTATATATGGACTGAGATCTTACAAGAATCCCTAAAGATTTTTGGCATTTTTTTCGCTCGGCTTGGCCTTTTCAGTACTTTTGAATTTGATGCGATCGCACTTCTTCGCATTTGACACGATTAGATAAGCTCAACCAGAGTCCTATATTTTGCAGGGCATGATAAAAGAGACGAGAATAACCTTTCAATTATTTCACTGGCAATTCACTAAATTCTCCTCAGCTCCGAAAATGTCAACCCTCTTACCAAGTCATTTCTAGCTTTGTATGACAAAAAGAATCAGAAGTACTAATTCTTTCAAGAAACAAAGAAAATCAGATGTAAAAATCTATAGACATTAGTATAGAGAAGAGCCAAATGAAAACCAGTATACGTTTTCAGCTAGAAGTCAAATCTATCATGGACTCTTACTTGCATAAATCAACAAGGAGAATTCAATTCTGTCTTGATCTTCCATCTTCTCTTCCAACCACAATCTGCTATCAAATCCACTCCTTGTCCTAAACATGAACACCGCATAACCCAACGCCGGATTGAAGAACCAGTCATGCAAATCCCACATCAAATCCACCAGCAAACCGTCTGTGAAAATTGTCTGGTTTCCCCTGAAATTCCACTGCAACCTCTTCACCCTCATCACCATCTTCTTATCGATGTAAACGCTCAACACCGGATGCTTAAACCCTTCGTTTTCGCAGCTGCAGCGGATTAAAATATCGTGCACAATCCCAGTATCGCTAAACTGAGCCTTTGTGCTGTAAAGGGTATTGCCAGAACAGTGCTCTCTCCTCGAAACGAGAGAGAATTTAGCGACTGCGTTACCGGTCTTGAACTTCTTCGCTATGGCTTCTTCAGCCATATCACCGAGGAAAAGCCCTAATTCCGAGTCAATCGCGACGAGCACATAGAATTCTTCAACAGGTTCTGGCCCGCTATCGTACTTGGCATTAGAGAGATCCCAGAAGACTTCGATGTGCGAATTCACGGATTCAATCACTTTGTTACCCTTCTTTTTCCGGAGGAACCGAGAATTGGTGTTGAGCAGCTTGAATGATGCAGATGGGTCATCGCCAATGTTTACGGTCAGGCCTTGACCCATGTGACTTCTGCTCCAAGTGACCGTGATGAGGAGGTGCTTTCGTGATGACAGGGTGGTTTTGTATAGACATGTGACCGCATTTCTGACTGAAGGGGTCAGGGTTGGGGAGAGGCAGGCATTGTTGGAATAGCTGGAGCAAGTAGATGGAGAAACTCCTATTGCATTCTCACTGAAGCAAGAAACTATATCTCTCATCTCAGGAGAAACAAAAGTGAGAAACAGGGTCAGGACAAAGTGGAAACTGCAAAATAGGTTCTTCCTTGATCACCTGTTGTTTTGGACCCAGAGAGAGAGAGAGAGAGAGAGAGAGAGAGAGATTGAAGGCTGGACAAGGGAGGCGATTCTGAAATCAGAGCTTTTTCTTTAATTTTTCAAAAGAGGAAATATAGATGGGAGTCTGGAAATAAGCAAGAAGGAAGGCCAGAAATCCAGGCTTCTGACGGGGCCGCCATGTATATAATAGGAATCTCTCTCTCTCTCTCCGTCTCTTCTCTCTCTCTCCGTCTCTCTCTGTGCGTGCTTATATTTTCCTATTTGACTTAAAGAATAGAATAGAAGGCTTAACAGGAATGAGAAACATCAAGCCTCTTTCTTTACTCTTTCCTGCCAGATCATCTGAGATATCAACAACTTATAAAATAGTTAAGGGGCTGATAAAAAAATACAAAAGAAGTTTAGGCCTGGCCTGAAGTCCAGCATCATGCATCGTATGACAATGGTGATATTTAATCTCTTGCCTCGAGTATTTTAATATGTGTATTGATTACAGGAAAAAGTTGAGGACAATTTTTCTTTCAATTAGTTCATTATTCCTCTTCTCTTCTGAGAGCCTGTGTTAGTTAACTCAAGAGTCTGCAACTTGCAGCAAGATGAAGAGAGGATTCATTCTAGTGCGAAAATCAGACAGAGAGGTGTGATATGACCGGGGTCGATGAGAGCCTGTTTGAATAATATTGATGTCCCGAAGTTTTTCTCTATTTTCGGGAGTTAAAAAGATGAGATGGCAATGGGATGATTACATTTACAGTGAAGCCCGTTGACCCCACAAAATAAATTATCTGCATTCCCACCAACCAGACTCCTCAACACACGTTATGATTAAAAGCAAGCCATAAAGTTTGAGAGCCAGAAATTTCTCTTTTATCTCCTGCTTTTGTACCCCTTTTTATTTTTGATCCACATCGTTATAATTTAGAAATTGAATATAGGATGGGAAAATAATGTGACTATTTTAATTGGTGCAGCTCAACCCCTTGCACAAAAAATCATGAAGGTGTCAGTTGGGGAGAGGCGCATTTAAACCAGGGCAAAGTCCATGGACTCATGTTTCGGACAATGAAATGATCTGACGTTTCTCACAGCGCCCTTTTCTCGGTAGTGAATAAGATTGTGCCACAATGACCAACCAGCCAAACTGAAGCTTCTTCAAGATGGTGATTTTTTCACAGTTTGCATTAGATTGATGATTAGATATGTCTGAGTGACATTAAATTTGAAATGAAGCAAAACGAGGAAATTAAGGTTTCAACCTTGAAAAGCAAGGGCCGGTTGTTGAACGAAAGTGGACTTAAGGGTGAGCTTCTCATTAAATGTTGATCGCTGACCAAGAAATGTGAATGAGGAAGCACCATTTGGAAAAGCTTCGACTTTGAATGAAGAAATGGACAGGTAACGGAGAACCTGTGGCAGAAGAAGATAACGGAGGAGCCCAATATTACTCTTCTTTCGGCACCGAATGAGTGAAGGTTAGGAGGCCTGCTTTTAAGGTTATGGACCCCAGAAGGTCTGGTCTCTGGGCACGTTCTGCAATTATGACCAAGTACATAGTCCAGAATCAGAAAGAGACTGAATCTGCTATATGAAAAAAGTGGGCAAGCATCTAGGGGATTGAGCCATTTGATCTTAAACCCCACCAGAAAAATTTCCACGAAAAATTCGACTACTTGAACTGTTCTTGAATGCTGTATCAGTCAATTACACCAACCATCTTACCTAGATTCTGCAGCACATGGTACTTCCTTCCAAATTTATGAGCAACAGAGGTCAGAACTACATGGTATTACATGTGCGGTGGAACTGAAGCGCATAAGGATACCTCAAAAGCAGAGCAGTGCACCGTCTACTTTAAAAGGAAAAAAGGGGAAAGAAAAAGGAACCGAGTTAAAGCATGATATCGTGAAATACATTTCCTAATAAAATCATTGAAGAAGACACAATGCAGAGCGACGTGCCTCATGACATCATCAAACTCATTAAGAGCTTCAATCTTTTGGGTCCTATGAACTCATGAGTTATGACCCGGTGACATCCAATGATTAATGTATGATCCACATGTCACTGAGATATCTAACTTCTCGTAAAAGTTCAAGATATAGTAATTATCACGAAAAATTTCAAACTCTTACACATTTGATAAATTTACTTAAAATTAATTTTTTTTTGGTAAAGTACTTAAAATTAATTTTTGACCATCAAAAATCCCAAAAAAACATATTAATGACAAATTTACGATCCGTGAGTTTTCGTTTAATTAGATTAATATTACGAAAAATCATAAATCAAGACACCTATGACAAATAAATGATAAATCCTTAAATTGGTATACCCATCAATTTTCACATGTCATCAAATTATAATTTGCCACAAGTTAATCAATTTGAAGTTTTTTGTTGTCAAAATATTAATTTTTGATAAATTTATCATAACTGTATTAGTTGGAGTTTTTTGTGATATTGTATGGCTTTATGCTTGTTGGAGTCTTGATCTTGAGAATATGGACTCCGAATCTTTCATTTCTTTATCCTCCGCATCTTCATCTTTCCTCTTCTTTTTCTGGGTAAATGATAGAAGAGGACTGCATGATCAAATGGCAGCCGCCAAATCTTGTCATTTCATAAAACGTCAGAGCAACAAATGATCAAAAAACATGAGACCCCACTCACTACGAAAATCTTCTCTTTATGTTCTCTTATATGATAAAAAAAAAAAAAAAAAAAAAAAATCGTTCCCAACCCCAAACTGACCAATGGAGCATCTTTCATTCTTTTTCTCTCTTTTATATGTTTTTTTTCTCAAGGAAGCCTCGTGGAACTACGTGAACGTGCCCCTAATAATCTCAAAAAGCACACCAAATTAAAGAAATTAGCTGAGGGGTAAGTACGAATATGGAGGACGAAGACCAGCTCATAGACAAGAGCTAACTTAATGATGAGGTCGCTTAACTACGACTACCGTTCATGCTTCATAAAAGATTAGGAGTTATGTCATGGATGCTGCAACTCTCCCTGTAAAATAAGTAACATATTATGTCATCAATGCTGCGACTTGGAAAGTCAGAATAGTATCCAGAAAAATTTCCGGTAAACGGTCCTAGCCAACTGTTTTGGTAGCCACGATCGGAACCTACAAGATTCTGAAGTAGAGGGAGAGGTTGGAACGACTCAAAACCACAATTAACAAAGCGCAATTGAAGTGAACTCCACGAGCCTTTTCCCTCTGGATTGTCAAATTTTTATCTTGCTGATCACAAACCGCACGCTCAGAGCCGGCGAACAAAAGAGCCGTAACCGTCTAGTGCACAGACGGAAACTTAGATGGATTCAGCTGCTAAATGATTTCTGTAATTTGTTAAAGGTCTCGAAGAAAGGAAAATAAAAAAATGTTAGCTCGAAAGACCAAGAAACTCCAAAAGGACAGAGGACCAGCAATTAATTCAAGTTGGAAAAACCTATGTTAATTACTACTTGACCCATAAAACTATGCAACGACTTACACGATCGCAATGCTCAATAGCAAACAAATCCCTGAAATCAAGGTCGCGTTTGGAGTTTGTAAAAGGCAAGACTTGGACGCAAGTTGCCTTGCTACTTTGAATGGTCATACGCAACGACTTTACATAAGCACCGTACTGCTATTTATTAATATCAGGTATACAAATTCCAGCCAGCTAAACTACCCCCAAGAATATGACCCAAAAAAATAATAATAATAATAATAATTACCCCCAAGAAAAATAGAACGGAAAAAAATATCCAGTTTGCTTCCCATTCTCTCCTCGTTTCACCGTTCTTCTGTCTTCTTCCTGCAACGCCCATTTGGTTTTTTTTTAATTATCCCTTGAGGTGCTGAATCCATTAAGAAATTGAGAATTGACATCTCACCAGACACAGGCATGTGCAACTCGGTTCCCCCAAGCTAACCTCTTGTTTAACGCAGAGGATTAAACTAATCCTGGGGTCTTCCTCGATCATTATTGAACCTTGCAAGTCAAAGATATTATATTAATTCCCAAAAGCCACGAAAGTTTCTTGCCCGGTTGCTCCTTGCAAATTGTTGTCCGTTCTATTCACCTGTTAACAGAAGCCGGAAATTTGATTTGTGAAAGCGACACAATAAATTCTCCAGATCTCACTTGCATCAGTTCCTTACGTCATTAGAGGTGTTACCTTGCCCATCTTCAGACAACTTGACAATTTCGATGAAACTTCTGATCATCAACAAAATAATGCTGTCGTGCTAAGCATAAAAAGACTTTGCGCGCACACACAGCATTACTCTTGCTTACAAGAAATAAATATGGACATGGAAGGATTTGCACATCAAGAATGTTTTCTCATATACTGCAAAGATAGTACCAGACGACTATTTCGGGCAAATTCTGGTTGCCAGAAAGATTGCTGAAATTAAGTTCCTAGTCGAACCACATGGAAAACCCTTTAAAGATTAGGCAAAATGAAAATTATAACGGGCACTTTCATGCGGATAGGGACATAAACATTCGACCAAATTAAGAATTCCAAATTAAATATTTTATTTGTACTAATTTAATCTTAAACATTTTGATAAATGCCAATTGAGTCCTTCCAATTAATATTGACTAGATATTATTAATGTGAATGCTAGCTAACTTATGTGATTCCGTCAACGTTGACACAAATAATTTTTTTATTAATATTTTAATAATTTCTCAAATTTTTATTATTTTTTCTGATTTTTCTTTTTTTGTCCTACCGACACCAACCACAGGTGAGGGCTGGGCGAGCTAACCTTGTCTAGCCATGGCTAGGCCGAGCCCCAACAAGGGTCTCCCTCGTAAGATTTGGCTTGGGTGAAGGTAGCCTAAGCAAGGGGAGCCCTCGCCCTTACTAAGGTGACCTAACCAAGTGTCACCTTTGCCTAGAGGGGCCGCCTTGGCCTGGGCAAGGGTCAACCTTGCCATAGCCCACCTAGCCTTGACTAGTGGTCGGTCACCAACAATAGAAAGAAGTAAAAGGAAGGGGAGAAAAAATAAAGAGAAAAAAATATGAAAAATAATCAAAATGCAAAACATTATTTAAAATTTATTAAAAACTATCTACGTGTTCACCAACTAAAATTCATTGCAAATCTTAGAGAGTGGAAAAAACTGGAGACAATTTTTTTCTTTGTCAAGCTGTAATTTTGTTAACCACAGTCCGCATAACATGGGTTTGTTCCCAGCGATCCCTTTTACAGCAGCAGAACAAGAAACCAGTGGTCAAACAAACAATCCAGCTTTCAGCAAAAGACAACACAGCACGAGATGAGACATGGGCAAAAAGCTGAGGCAGCACGATTGCCCTTTATGCCAAGTTTAACTTTCTGTCAATATCAATTTTGTCATGCCAATCTGGGCCACCAGCAAAACGAGCACGCCATTCAATTCGGGAAATATGAAGGGGAAAGCACATTGTTCCACCTTTTGCAGAGGCTTGCGTTCTCTCCCTCCTCAACAATTTGCTACTATGTTGAAATCATGTACAACTAATTCGAGTTTCATCATACATAAAGGAATTACGAAGTTCGCTTCTTACAGTTGTAGCTCTAATGACGGGACAATGATCTCAACGGGTGGCTTTGTATGCGAATCCCAATTACCCTAGACATCAACACTAAATATACTGCTGCAACAGTTGAGCAGTCTCTTGCAGATACACTCACAGAAGCTATCAGTTCGCCATAATTCTGAGGTTAGAGAATTGCTTTAACGAGCCATGGTAAGATCAGCAAAGGTAATAAGTATTTAAAACTATCTCAAAGAATTCCAGACTGCTGAGCACGACTAAAGCAGCTCCCCAAACATCTCTACCTTAGAAACTTCACGTCTTCTAAGTTATGACCATAGCACTCCATAAGTCAACAGAGAATGTCAAGAGAACTGCAGGACAAATTAAAACCGGAGTAATGCTGTTCAACCATATAGATCCACTGGTGACCAACATCAGCCCCTAAGGCCATGATAATCAAACCCCCCCAGATTTATCCTTGTAAGCATCTTCCTTCCTTTCCAATGACCATGAATCAGTTTAATCAACCAGTCAAATCATCCATCACTGTTTGTGAAGAAGTTTAGCTTATCTCTTTATAACACTAGACACCCCACTAACAGGAGTTCCGAAACCAGGTTCTTGCATACCTCCTCTGTCTCCAGGATAAGGAGGAAAAAGGTATACAATGCATTGTCAGCTTTAATTCAGGAATTACTTCCAGCAAACTCACTCAAAATTAGATTGTCAGCAATGAATCATCTGCTTCCAACAAGCAATGAAATACAGCAGTCACGAAAGATACAGCCAAAAGATCTACTGCATTGTACAATTTACTTGAGAAAACTTAAACTCGCCACAAAAGGAACAAACAAGTAATCTTACTCTCTTGATGCTGATATATGTAATGCCTTATATATTTCGCTAGAAAGCAGAAGATAGAACGAATGCAACTGCACAATTGAAAACAAAAATAGACTTCAGTATCCATGAAGGCTCCCAAACTTTCAACTTATGAACATCCAATCCAGACATTCTACATTCCTCTTGACAGGGGGTCTTGTTAACATATTGACTGAAAAAGGCAAAGAACTAGCAACCCGCACTGTTCATAAGTCACAATCATTAAAAAATCACATACAAATAGAGTGGAGTTTTCAACTCAAAATCAGATAAGTTTATAACACCCTTACAAGGAACAGAAGAGGGGAAAATTGATGACCTCAATTCTAATGATGAAACAAATGTATATAAGATTGGTTCCGACCATGAAATCATTCTTCCATAGCTTGGTTTTCCTGAGATTCTTGATGAGAAACCTTGACCTTGATCTTGGGCAAAGTGAGAGATGGCTCCTCTTGAAGTACTGATGGAGCTTTGACCAGGTTGATTCCTTGCTCCAACTCCTTCGCTGCCTCTCTCTGCCTCTTTGCTTTCTTGCCCTTCATTCTGCCATTTAACCAGGACACAAATTACTTTGTCATCACATGGCGGACCTTAAAAAATAAAAAGAGAGAGAGCAAGAACTACTCCACTTCTAGACAAAGTTTAAAAGGAAAGAGCTAATACCTGAGCGCGTGGTGCCCGGCCGCCCTATCTTCCCTAACCTTGTCTATCTTCTTAATGGCCTTTAATGTGTTCTCTGCCAGATTCCTATCATACCTCTCTGGCCGATTTCGCTTCCTCTCAAATTCAAAAGTCGAATCCTTGAAGAGGAACAGGGCATAGAGGGATTCGAAATCAGTTAATCAGAATACTCTACAGACTCTCTTGTCCAACAAAGCAACAAGACATATGTACAGGCAAGAAAAGAAACAAGACATATGTACAGCCAAGAAAAGAAGTAATTGATAAATGAGATAACAAAGAAAGATCTAAAGCTCAAGCCACTTTGCTTACCTGGGTCATATCCTTCCCATGCAATCTCCTATAGGCCTTGGTCCATTTTACCTTCCGAGGATTTCTCTTCATCTTAAAGTTCTTGTGGCATTTGGATCTACAAAACCGGAATATCTGCACAGATACACGCCACAATCAGGGCGCACACCCAAATTCCCGGTGTTTAACCCCACTAGAAGCCCAATAACAACAAACCAATGCCAGTTTCGTCGAATGCATCCAAAGAAGCTAAAACATAATGCCAGTTGCAACAGAACACAAAAAGATAACAGCATGCACTTCATAATTTACAAAATTTGCAGTGAACCAGCAAAAGGCGGGGAACTTCTCCATGACACACCTAAGGAAGATTTCAAAGTATAAGCTACTACGACATACCTTAGCATCGTTTCGAACAAACTGAATACCATGGCCAGGGTACACGGTGGAGGAACAGAACCAGCACTTCTCCAACCTCATCGTGCCTCCTCGTCAAGATCGAAACATAAATTTCTGGACGAGGGGAAAGAAAGTCGTCAGCAGCCGCTATAACAACAGTTCCCCCCGAGAAAGAGCCCAATCAATCAAACCTTCAGACACAATATTCACCAATTCCTCACACCTCACGAACTACAGCAGCAGAAATTAAACTAAACAAGGGAACTCGGTCAACAACTCCAACACGAACAAGCCGAAGAGAGTAACGCCGGAGTTCGAGATAGCACCCATTCTAATAACCCCGAAAGGAACAGAAAAAAATGAACCCTAACACCGCCCGAAATCGAATGAGCCTTCTACCCTCCCGAAACCAGGACGAAACCCAGCAGCAATCTTCCCGGCTGATTGAGAAAGACCAAGACAGTGCTCGCAGAGAGAGGGAGGGAGGGCGGGCGGACTTACAGGTTGCGATTCGGCGCCTCGCTTCGCCGCCGTCGGAGGACGGTGCAGGGTTTACGGAAGGTGGAGAGAACGTGCGCGGCGCAGGTTTGGATCGGAATTTATATGTTAAGCCCCGAAGGATATCAGCCCGGTTCTGGTCTTCTCCTGAACATGGGCCGGATCACACGATCCGTGTTCTACTGCAACGGCCCAGTCGAATTCCCGTCGTGACAGGGCCCGTGGACACCCCGGCCCAGATGCCTGCCTCCAAGATTTACGTGCAATTAGAAATATACAAAGATCGAATTAGCATTAGCTCTTCTGGGTCCAAATTAATATTTGTCATCAAGAAAACCCAACTTTCCATGCTAAATTAGGCCATTGACTACTTCATGAAACGACGGCCCCTTTTCTAAAGAAAATTAAATGAAATCCATTGTTTTACACGAATAACGTGATTTCAAATTGATCAATACCGTACCATCTTCGCCGGATATGATTTGATGAATTTGCATGGCATCAACATCGCACAAACCTATTATCGCCCTCAGCGGCGCAGTTGGCTTGGACTTTCTCCCCCTCACGAAGGAAAGAAGTTCGAATCCCAAAAGTGTCGTTAGGGATTCTTACCTGGAGTATTGTGATGGTGGGTCTTGCAGTCGCTCCCTCAGGATTTGCTCGCCGACTGTCGGCTTATGGGGTTCCCTGGATTATAAAAAAAAAAAAAAAAAAAAAACATTGCACAAACCTGCCTTGACACCACCCATGTTAAAAACATGACCGAATGAAAAGAAAATGCCGCCATTCCTTCTTTTTGTCGTCTATGAAGGGGGTTGGGTTGCCGCTATGCTCCTTTCATTGCCACATCTCTGTGCGATAGATCGCGTCGACTAGTAATGGCTCGCGTGTTGCCAGTAGGTGAGTCTACCACGGGCAGCAGCTCTGTTTCAGCTGCTCTTTGGTCTACCACGATTAGTTCATGGCATCGTTTAAGAGCCCTCCCTCTGCGCTTCTACCACCTACTTTTACACAACGCGTGCCTCTTATTCCTACCTCATCCTCATGCTTGTTTCACCGTGTTGTCTCTGCAAACAAACATGGAACGCCCCATTTGTACCTACGCATGCAACCTTCACTTAACTTTCAAACCAGTAAAATCATCGTCAAGAAGAATATGATAAAAGGCGGCAAAAAAATATGGCGTTCTAGTCAACTCAGCTCATCCCAAACTAGGCGTTATTATACAATTCCTCATTCAATGAATAGCATTTAGAGACTATTCAACTATCGGTTTGTCTTTAGACTTCATCAAGTGCTTTTACCTTTTGAATTAAATTCTCATGTCAGAAAGACGTGTCAAGTTATGCCATGGAACATACGTCTGGTTTATAGTAGGGACGTTACGGAACCACATCCTAAAAATTAGCTATTCAGGTGGGAGTGTCCAAGACCGTATAAACCATACATCGAAGTCCCGTATCTTACAGTTCGGATCATAACAATGCATTTTGAGGGACTTTTACCCGCTGGTCTTACTTTCCTAATCAACATGTAATTGCTCTTTTCCAAGATGTGTGCGAGCCTTTGCTTGGAGTCAGGTTAATCATATTCAACAATCAACAATAGTTTGTGATATCTGAAATGTATCCATTCTTTTATGCTCTTCCTATAATGAATTCTCTAGGTTTGACTATACGTGTGTGCATTTATAAGCATTAAAAAATGAACAATTAAAAAAAAAAAACTATTACGACTATCCAAATCGGTCTAACTCAAATCAACCCTCAATCCCTCGATTTTACGACCATGTTGAAATGGCACATTTATTAGCTACATTATTGTGTGTCATTATCCATTGATTTTGGGACAATGGGGGTTGTAGACAAACTTATCTATGTTTGTAAATTAAGTCAATCGTAAGCATTGATTGAAGAAACTTCATATCTAAAAATTGTTATTATAAGCTATCCGTGGGCTATGACTTGACAAGAATTTCCCGAGCAATTGAGAATCATTTAGTCCCACCAAATCACCGATTAACACTTACCTCGATATGCTCACATTGGGAAAAGTATGCAGTCGATTCACGTCGACGAAAAGTTGTGGGCTATTTTGGTACGGTAAAATTTGCATTAGCCTGATGTATATGCATTGGATAAATCCCTATCATCAAATGTTGTGAGACTTAAGTGATCAATGGTCAATTCACGCCAAGGTGATTCATCTCTTCCAAACATAATTCAGAGGACCAATCGCAAGAGCTCCTTTGCCAGCCTTGAGGGGTCGGCGTCAACACCTTTCTAGGTGATTGAATTGCCCACCAAAGGGCAATTTTCACTTTCCGTCGCCCTGTAGAAAAATGATCTAGGTCAAAGAGTTTTGGATGCTTCTACTTAACTGCAGCCTACAGTTAGGTCCCATGCTCCATGTCACTTAAGGCTCAACCGACTCACAGTTTAAGCAAACCCGTCCTTTGATCATGAAGGATATTGGAATCCACATTATGACTTCATCTTCCATGCACGAATACTTCTTTGTATTGCCTTTATTTATCATGGACAATCATCATACGAGGTGAAAAGCTTTAAAGTTGGAAAATTACTAAATCAAGTCAACGATTTGCAATAAAAATTGACTGAAATGACTATATTATTATTTCGCGCAAAAAATAATGACTAAATTGATAAAATCGAAATGTTTAGAATTGAATTGATATTCACATCATATATTTAAGATTAATTAGGTGATTTTTTCATGTTGGATGGTCCACCTTTGATGGTTAATTTGGACTAACTTTGACTATCGAAAAGACAAAAGTATACAAAAGTTACCTGCTTGCCGTTTGAATTGTCGGATTTTTCTCATGAGATGTCTTGAAAACTTGAGGATCCCTAGCAACAAGCTTCAATAATAAAATCTGATGTCGCGTCCTTTCATTCTTTCGGAGCCTACACGTGTCTAGATATGGGTACATTTACTTCATTGAAATAAATGCCATCGACTTCGTTAAAAGCATCTAAAACAGATTTAGGGTTCATTTGGTTTAGCATTCCTAAGGGGCTTCAAGCCTTCAAAGTCCTTTAGGGAAATACTGGACTGTTTGACAATTATTTTAAAGTAACTTTCAAATGAAAGTCAGCATGAAGGCTGAAAACTCAATGCTAGTATGAACTAGCCTTGAGTTTTCAACATTTGGCAAAATGCTAAGATTTATTTTTTTCTTCCAAAACTATCATTACTTCTTCTTCAAATTTTTGATTTTGTCCTCGTTATTATTTTTTTAAATCCCAAAATAATGCTAAAAAAAAAAATATATATAAATGCTAAAAAATTAAATATATTTTGGTATTTAAAAAAATTATATATTTGATTCTTTTAGCATATATATTTGATTTTTTTAGCATTATTGTCAAAATTTATTTTTAAAAAGTTGGATACATTATTTTTTTCAATTTTAAACAAATAAAGATTAAAAAATTCCGAAGAAGTGTTTGGTCTTTTTAAAAAAAAAAAATTATATATATGTCTTTGATTTCTTAGCATTATTTTCAAATTTATATTTAAAAAGTTGCATATATTATTTTTTTCAATTTTAAACAATTAAAAATTTAAAAATTCTGATTAAGGTATGGTCTTTTTGAAATATATGTATATATATATATATATATATATATATTTATATTTATATGTATTTGATTTTTTTAGCATTATTGTGAAAATTTATATTTAAAAAGTTGCATATATCATTTTTTTCAATTTTAAGCAAATAAAAATTAAAAAATTCCCTTTACCAAAAAAAATAAAAATTCCGATGAAGGGTTTGATCTTTTTTTTTAAAAAATTATATATGTATTTGACTTTTTCAGTATTATTGTCAAAATTTATATTTAAAAAGTTGCATACATTATTTTTTTTCAATTTTAAACGAATATAATTAAAAAAACTAATATTAATCACCTAAAGAGCTTTTCAAATGTGTTTTCTTTTCTACCAAACGGCATTTCTCTCAAAATTACTTCTCAAAGCATAGTTTATCAAATGGCTTTTGCATTTGCCTAAAGTCCTTTAGGCTAAACTATTTTGCATTTTCCATATGAGCTTTCAAAATGCTGAACCTTAAATTGACATGAGGTTACACGAGAATGAAATATACTATGAATTTAAGTCTGAACAATCTAGACTGGATTTAATCTGGTGGCACGTGTGTGGTGGCTAGCACATGTCGCCCCCAGTGGTTTACTCCCGGCATCCGGCCGTGCGGGATTCCCTGGGTCACCAAAAAAAAAAAAATCTAGACTAGATTTAATCTATGTATGAGATTCATGAAATACGCGATCAATCGGAATAGTGAGTCCTTGTCAAAGTATAAGTCAATTATGTAGTTGTCCTATGTGCCAAATATGTGTAAAATTGAGGGTAATTCCTTAAATAAAATCCCAACTTTAGGTCCTAACCTAATTCTGGCCGATTTTTTTTTTTTTGTCTAAAAAGAATTCTCAATTTTCATTATAATCCTAAATCTACCCGCACTTCCAAAAATCACAACTAGTTATTATTAGCATCAGGGCCAATTAGAAGTTCATTATCAAAACCTGCATTTTTTACAACACTCTCATATTCGTACATCTTCATAAATAGCCTCACTTCGTATGGCTGTTGAGATCTTAGAAAAATTAGTTACAACTTTTGGACATGTGGGCAAATTTGGGATTAGATGAGAGTTAGAGATTTTTTTTTTTTTAGACAAAAAAATTCAGGGTAGACTTGAGATCGGATAAATTGATGCATTTGTTCCTTGTTAAAATAAATCAAAAAATTACTATTTATATCGCATACAAAAATGAACAAACAAAAAATATTCATAAATAATAAGAAAAATATTGTTGTTAACAATAAATTATTTCTTGTTGAATAATTATTTCAACCGATACAAATAATTATTTTTTCAAAAATGTTTTTCGAATTATTCATTTTCCACGAAATAAATATGATTTAAAGTTTGGGGCTTTTAAGGATTTAGGCTATAAAATTTAAACCTTTCCTTTTCATTTTCTTTTTTTCAATTTTGGTATAGGTACCAAAGGCAAATAGTACAGTCAAGGAAATTGAAATCAACCGTGGAATCTTTAGTTAAAGGGAATAAGCATCACCTGTCAATCTTGTTTCGTTGGCAACGTGGAGTTGAATAGGAGCAATGGTGATTCCTCCACTTAGAGGAGGACTCCCACCTTTCCTTTATTCTAATCGAAATATTAATCAATAAAATTGAATCACTAAACAAAATGTTAACTATTGATAATTGGTATAATCAAAATATCAAATAAAAGAACACCAAAATTAAAATTTTAAAGCTATATAAAAATATACTTGATTATTTGAATTAATTTATAATTTTTTATTAATCATAATTAAGATTTGTTTAGGGCATATCAATTGTTATACCATTAACATGAGTACAATGTATTCTTGTTCAATTCCATTCCCTTGAGTGAATGTCTTATAACCAAGATACAATAATCTTATCAAGTCTTATAGTAATTAAATAAAAACATTGGCATTATCAATGTATACCATTCTATTCCACCAAGATGTTGCATTAAGAGTGCGTTTATTTTGTGAAAAATGAATGATTTAATGATCGTTTAAATCACTTTTAAAATGAATTTAAAAATAATATTTTCATCATTTACGAAACTATTTGTCATGACCTAAAAATTTTCCAAGGGTGAACCCACCTAGAGTTTTAGGTTAATGGACTACTAAGTTTTAAACTTAACTTGGGCCCTTCTAGGCTTATACCAATTCGCGACTTAGGATTCAAGTTTTTTAAACATGCAGATGAATTTTATCTAGGAGTTGCCACTAATCAGTTTTCAGTAGGTCGATTAGACATCTAAGTAAAATAATGGCAGAATTATTTTACTCCTGTGAACTAGAGAATAAGGGTATAGGGATTTGGTTACACTAGACTTTTCTAATGCCATTTTAGTACCATTTCTTTTCTTTTTTTTTAAATGTTTTTGAATGCAGCTTGGATTGATTTTAAATCTATTTTCCTAACATGTGAGGTGATCATGCGGATACACAAAGCACTAATTTAACACCCAAAAAATCAATGAATAAATTACGAGGCTTATCTTATAGCAATAAAAGTATCTACATTGTTAGATCAAAATTCATATCATCAATCATAGATATGATTTCTAATTAACAAGCAATTTCTTTTTAAAGATTTTCTCCTATTTAAATGAAGTCTAGAAAATTACGTGCAATGCAGTGCAATGATGTACAAAAATTTCAACTACAATGACATGCAACATGCAATCTAACATACAAGTTATATGTCACGCGACATTTATTAAACGACATACTCTAATGACGGATAATCTCTAATTAAACAAACCTAATTCTCTATGATGTGCATTTAATATTTCTATTCTACTAAAAATGCAATCTATCCTAAAAATTGAAACTAATTTATCCTAAGACCTTTCTTTAGTATTTTTTCATGAAATTCGAAATTAAGAAAAATGCAAAAATTACCTCGCTAGATTAAGATTCTATCCAACTTAAACTAAGGATTAAGTCATACTAAACCCTAATTTAAACTAAGACGTCATCTTAACCTAATGATCTCTAACCTAGGATGCAATTTATTTAAATCAATCTAAATTTAAAATGAGATATGCAATTTTATCCTAATGTATAATGACATGCAAATGATGCTCTAACTCTACATGACATATGGATGATTATTTTTTTATTTTTAATTAATTTCGAAATTTAAAAAATGTCAAATAACTAAACATGCAATTTAAAAAACCACCTGGGATTCGCAGTGGCGCCCACCCTTCCAACATGGAAGGGAGGTGTGGGGTTCAAACCCCCACCTTCTCGGAGGATGGATGGGGTGGGGATGCGCAGTTTCAAGAGTGGGTTTCGACGCCCACGCCCGCAAAGAGCGGGCAAAAGTCGAGAATGAGTGTAGAATAGGTATAGAGTAGGACTGACAAAAAAAAAAATGCAATTTAAGATAATGGAACAAAAATCTAACATCTTAATTTTCTGTTTTTCTTATTCTTTTGTCTCTCTCTCTCTCTCTCTCTCTCTCTCTCTCTCTCTCTCTCTCACGTCACTCACCTGTCCCCTCTCTCTTTTCTTTTTTTCTTTTTTCTCTCTTTCCCCCTCAAACCGAAGGAAGGCCTCACCCTTTTCTTTTTAAATTTTTTTTCGAAAAATCCCCCTTTTCTAAAAAATTCTCCCCCTTCTCACGAAAAAATGTGGCCTTTTTTATAGTGTTTCCAGACGGCCGTTTTTCTATAATATTTTCTGAGTTTCCAACTTTTATTGCATTGATTTATTGCTGCAAATTGAGTGTGATTTCGCAATCAACTCGATTTTGCTTCAATTACTTCTATTTTATCAAAATCCTTGCCTTTTAATCAATTGATTTTTAATTATGACAAAAAAAAATCAATTGATTTTTAATTGTTTATGCATTTATCAAAATTTGAATATTTATCAGAATTTCAAACTTCCATGCATAATTAATCAAATCGATTTTCCTCATTTTTCCATTTTTATTTTCTCTAATGCAATTTTTATTTTCTTTATTTTCCTAGAGTTATCAAAAAATTAGGTGTCAACACTATTTATATCAAAATTATTGCTAATATTGAAAATATCTTCTATCTATTAAATTTTTTAAGTAATATAAGTAATTATTTTTAAAAAAATATTTTTTGAATTATTCATTTTTCGCGAAATGAAGGGGATGTTTAGAGCCTAAAACGGGGACCATGCAATGTCGCCATAAAGCGAGGTCACCTCGCTTCGCTTTTATACTAGTAAATTTGGCAGGGGGGCCATTTTGACTTTGCATAGTTCTCACCGTTACCACGTATAAGCTGAGGGGGGCGGCTTCTGTGGTCCAATGAGAGACCAATCTTGCGGTCGTAGTTCCTCGTCCACGTGCATTTCGTCGGAACTCTTATACAAAATATATATTATCCCTGATTAATTCAATGGTTAGTAATTCTATTCGAGAAAAAAAAAGATTTGGAGATTCTGGAAGCTCATGTTTGTTTGATTAGACCAATCTTTTGTTTGCTCAAGAGGTTTTAAAAGGATACAACGTGGATATTTATAATCAACAATCGCAGTGATATACAATCCGTTGTTAAATTTGAATAAACAAATATCCTCCTAATCTTATATGCAGTTACAATGAGTTAGACTATATCCATAATCTCCTTTTTTTTTTTTTGGTCGAACCATAATCTCCTATTATCGAGCAATAATTATTTAGGGGAAATTAAAAAAGAAGTCTTTAACCTATTGCATGTATATCAATTTAGTTCTAAACATCTCAATTTAGTCAGTCTTTAAATTTTTATAAAATTTATCAATGTAGTTCATCTAGCCAATTTTCCTAAAAAAAAGTTGATGTCGATACCGACCTTCCTACATAACACGACTAGTGCGTTGGACAGTTGATGCATACATGGATAATTTTTGGAAATTTTTCTTTCTTTATTTCTTTTTACTAGTGGCCGATCACTCGCCATGGGCCACAACACAAGTGTCAATAAGGGAGAAGCCTGGCAAGGTCACCATGGCTGAGATCTGGCCAAGTTAATCCTCTTTAGCTATAGCCCGTGGCCGATGGCCGGAGATCAGCCATTAGCAAAAAGAAAGGGGAAAAACAAAGAAAGAAAGAAATTTAGAAAAATTCAAAATGTGTATATATCAATGCCGATTGTATAACATAAGACGATCAATATCCACATTAATGATTTTTAGAGAAAGCACATGAGCAAATGTTTGTGACTCAATGGACCAAATAGAAATATTTAAGATCGAATCGATAAAAATCTAATAAATTTAAAACTTTCTTGGTAATTTCCCTTAATTATTTATAGGGACTTACAAGTCCAAAGATATTGACTCCACTACTTGGAAACTTCATAAAGAGAAATGATGATAATGATGACCCGATTCTCTCTCTTTTTAGTGTCAGCAGGCACAATATGTGTGTTATACAGCCCGGCGAAACATCCTAGCAATGAAATAAAGTCGCCACAGCATGGTCCTTGTATGGGCACTACGACGTTTCCCGCTATCTTCGTCCCTGAGAACGCAAAAGGCCCGGGGAACTAGACAGGAAGGACGCAAAAAGGTGCAATTGCAAAGCGCTCACTTGAAGACGAAGACGAAGACGAAGACGAAGACTGTTCCGAAGGGAAGTCCGTGGGTCACGCGTGACCATCGACATCGACTCATCTGTTGTGCTGCACGTGCTGACATGAATTGCCGGGAAGGCGAGTGGCCATGGATGCCGCACGCTCCGATGGGTAGTTGCGGTGTGAACGTTTCACTCGTATTGCATTGTATTTTAGTAGTCCCTTTCCAAAAGGATCGTGACAACGTCCAAATTAGATCATTCATATGGTTTTGATACAATTCTACTGCACTTAACATGCTCACGGCATACTTGCTGGCGATCAATTGAGTCCATTTTTTACACATTATCTCCATAGATTTTCACTACTAAATAAAAAAAAAAGTTTAAAAAAATCACGGCCGCTTGGACTAAGATTCGTTAAATAGTCAAAATATGGTTCATTTCAATCCAATATTAAAGATTACCGTGAGAGATTATAAACTCATATGCTGAAGAAGATTCCAAGACTTGAACCAAATATTGGTGCTGCGTCGAACGCGAAATTTGAATGCCTATAACGTTTCACATACTCTGTAAAAAAACCATCTCGCTAATGTAAGGAAAAAATGCATTCTTTTTTTTTTTTTTTTTTGGTAAGGGAAAAAAAATGCAATCTTTGATATAGTATAAAACTAAAAAAATTTCTTCTTAACAACTTATTTGTTTTTTTTGTCTTTCTTATCTCAAAAACTCACTTTCTTGATGAACTTATATTATTTTCAATTAGTCTACAATATAAGTCAAGTCCCTTTATTTATTATATCAAAGAATTTAATTTTTTTCCTTATTAAACTAGTGAGATACTTTTATACAAAGCATATAAGACATTAGAGAATATATAGGAACACACTAAAAACATTATGCACAATGAGATATCTTGATATTTTTTTGTAAACAATTCATAAATGAATTCCTGGGGTTTGCTCCAATGGTTATCATTCCAACATAAAAGGGGGAAGTCGGGGTTTGCATTTTCCACCTTCTTGGGGGATTGGGGTAGAGACAATTCACTTTCAAAGTGTGGGTTTGACTCCCACACCCCGTAAGAAAGGCAGGGAGTGAGAGGTAAGATATGAATAGAGTATGACAAAAAAAAAAAAAAAATCATAAATGAGATTAATTTTTCTCAATCCAAAATAATGATAATTCACTAGCATTTTTTTTTTTTTAAATCTTACTTTATGCAATGTTTTGATTGAATTAAATTCCATCTACTTAATGAGTCATTCATAAACCTGGGGTTTGCTCCACTAACCACCCTTCCAACATGGAAGGGGGAGGTGAGAGGTTCAAACCTCCACCTTCTCAGGGAGGGATGGGGTAGGGACGCGCAAGTTTCGGAAGTGGGTTTCGACTCCCACGCCCGGCAAAGAGCGGAGCAAAAGTCGAGACGAGTGTAAAATATTGAAGGGGGAGGTGAGGGGTTCAAATCCCCACTTTCTCAAGGAGGTTGGGGTGGGGACGAGTAAGTTTCAAGAGTGGGTTTCGACTCTCACGCCCTGCACGAGGCAGGCAAAAGTTTGAGAGTGAGTGTTAGAATAAGAATAGAGTAAGACTGACAAAAAAAAAAAAAAAAAAAGAGTCATTCATAAATATGATGGACAACGTGAAAATAAACTAGAATTCCCGAGATTTTTCTATTCGAAAAAAAATAAATTTTTATGGTAGTAATATCTAACAATAAAAAAAATAATGCATTTAACATGCATGGAAAATTCACAGCAAACAAAAACTAAATATATGTAATTCTTAATTATAATAATTAAATCCTACATAAATATAGAAAAACTTTAAAAAGGAAAGTAGATAGGTGTGGGACCAACAATTTAAATTACTATAGAATGACAGAGGGCAATTTGATATTTTTGGTAAAAATTGGATAGAGTAAAGTCATACGAGAGTGGAAATACGCTGTCCCAAACTCTTTCCTAAAATGTGTGGTGCACAAAAAATTAACTAGCTCGTGGATATGCATAAGCACATTATTAGAGTGCAACTTATTATTACACTCACGAACAGCCATAATAAATATTATCGATATTAATATTTATCAATGACCATTATCAACTATTGATATATAATGGCGTATGTTTGGTGACTGTTGACAAGGATATCCTTACATTTTGCACAGTAGTTACAATTTCCAAACTAGTGTAGTCGATTAAATTTTGGCATTGGGCATTTTTATCTTCTCAAGCTTTGTTGTTTATTAAATTTTAGCATAATTTGTATATGATGGGTTTCGCAGAATTGATTGTTATATGAGGTTTTATCGACGATTAAATTCCAATACAACTTGTATACGCTCAATTTCATTTGAAGTAAATATATTAATCCTCTCGTCTATTCATAATATTTTTAATCGGGAATCGCTACGGAATCTGTCTCCTCAAAATGAAAATCCATTTCCAATAAAAGATATTTTGTCGTTTAATTCAATTCGAGTGAAACGTGCACATGTTGATTTGTCGAAATGAAAAAAAAAAAAAAAAAAAGAGAGAGAGAGAGAGAGAGGGGGTGGAAAGAGAAGGAAGAGGAAGGGGTAGGTGAGAGATTGACCGAACCACTTCCTCACCAATCCTTTCCTCCTCCCCTCAAGTCTCCCCCTACTCCCCATTGCCCCCTCCTCGTCTCATATAAGAATCCCCTTTCTCTCTCCCTCCCTCCCTCAGCTTGAGGTTTCCCTTCTCGCCCCGAGAAGAAACTCCAAGCTTTTTCTTATCTCCCTCGGTTAATTTATTCGCTCTAGTTTTTTCCCCTGTTCCTCTCCAATTCCTCTCCCCTCTTTCGTGCTTATCCCGGCTGTTGTACCCCACAAAATGCAGTCCCTATCCCCTCAAACTCCAACCAGCCTCAGGTCCGTCATCCGCCCGACCCCACGCCCGCCGCGGCTCGCCCGGGTCGCGGTCGCCTCCGCCGCCCACCACCCGACCCGGTGCGCCTACCGGTCCGACTCGGTCCACTACCCCAACGGCGTCGGCTCCTGCAAGGCCGACTGGCAGAGCTCCTGCGCCATCCTCGCCAGCAAGATCGTCTGCCAGGACAGCCAGCCCCCCTCCACCGCCGACGACGCCAGCGGCGGCCGATCCGACAGCGTCGCCTCCGTCAACGGGCACAAGGCCGCCGTCGACCTTACCCTCGTCCCCATCGACGCCAACAACAAGCTCCCACCTACCGCCCCCCAGCCGCCCAAGCCCCTCACCATCACGGACCTGTCCCCGGCTCCGATGCACGGCTCTCAGCTCCGCGTGGCCTACCAGGGCGTCCCAGGAGCCTACTCCGAAGCAGCCGCCGGGAAAGCCTATCCCAAGTGCGAGGCGATCCCGTGCGACCAGTTCGAGGTGGCCTTCCAGGCCGTGGAGCTCTGGATCGCGGACCGCGCCGTCTTGCCGGTGGAGAACTCCCTCGGCGGCTCGATCCACCGGAACTACGACCTCCTCCTCCGCCACCGCCTCCACATCGTCGGCGAGGTCCAGCTCCCAGTCCACCATTGCCTCCTCGCTCTCCCCGGCACGCGCGTGGAGTACCTCTCGCGCGTGATCTCGCACCCGCAGGCGCTGTCCCAGTGCGAGCACACCCTGACGAAGCTGGCCCCGCAGGCGGCGCGCGAGGCCGTGGACGACACCGCCGGGGCCGCGGAGTACATCGCGGCGAACAACCTCCGCGACACGGCGGCGATTGCGAGCGCGCGCGCGGCGGAGCTATACGGGCTCCAGATCCTGGCGGACGGCATCCAGGACGACTCGAGCAACGTGACCCGGTTCGTGATGCTGGCGCGTGAGCCCATCATCCCGCGGACGGACCGGCCGTTCAAGACGAGCATCGTGTTCGCGCACGACAAGGGGACGAGCGTGCTGTTCAAGGTGCTCTCGGCGTTCGCGTTCCGGAACATCAGTCTGACCAAGATCGAGTCGAGGCCCCACCGGAACCGGCCCATCCGGCTCGTCGACGACGCCAACGTCGGCACGGCGAAGCACTTCGAGTACATGTTCTACGTCGACTTCGAGGCGTCGCTCGCGGAGGTCAGGGCCCAGAACGCGCTCGCCGAAGTGCAGGAGTTCACGTCCTTCCTCAGGGTCCTGGGGAGCTATCCCATGGACATGACGCCATGGTGTCCCTCCAGAGGAGATTAGCCCTCCCCCGAAGAAAGAAGCATCAAAATTCATAGTACAAATAAATAAAATAAAAAAAAAAAAAAAAAATCCAAAAATAAACAGAGCAAGTGTTAATTGACTGCCGTCTACTGCACAGACAGAGGATTTTTCGTTTTCCCTTATCTTCTTCCTAGTCCCATTGGTTCATTTCTTTGTCAATCTTTCTCTTTTCTATAATGGGGGGGTTGGATTTGTTCGTGAATGATTGTGAAACGCCAACCCAGAATGCAAAACACCGGAGTTGGTGGGTAAATATGTGAAGCTGTGTAGGTAGGGAGGACGAAGAAGATGATGTTTAGGCTTGTCTGAATTCGTGGGGTGTTACGTGTAAGAATCTGAATCCATGGTTGCCCGCTCAATCTGTCTTTCCCCTGCCGTGTTGTTGAATTGGGAAACCTGGGTTCGTTAAGATCATTGAAGAAGAAACAGTCGATATTTTTCGCTTTTCTCTCCTCTTCTTGAATGTTGAGATCTCTCTGTATTCTGGTTAAACTGTAAAGTAAATTTACATTGTCACCATCTATAATCACCGTTCACCCTCTCCTAATTCCTTTTGGCTTTCGCTCGCGCTCTGTCTCGCTCCTGCGAGCCCGCTTTTACGTGCGGACGTGAACGTGCCAACCTGGCGATGGCGATGGGGCCCAGTTAAATTAATTTATATAAAGAGAGGGTAGGTGGGTCGGGGTGGGGTGGGGTGTGGTGCTCCAAGTTGGAGCACATATTCATTGGATTTGATTTATGATTTTGAGAATCGGGGAGAATAACGTGTCTATTTTCTTTAATGTAATCAAGGTCACTACTGTCCACAACCCATACTTTATGTTTTGCTGCTAATAATGGGGCGGTTCGATCGACGGGTTTGGAATTAAGAAATTTGAACTCCGGAAAGTGGAGAGCTTTAAAATACTCTTGCATCTTACAATTGCTTAGGAAATCGTTATGAATTGAGGCCGCCTATACAGCCAAAAGAAACCCGAAACCGAACTAGTTCGTAAGATTTATAGTGTATGACGACACATATGGATTAACTAAATCCTATTTAGGACAGTAGAGAAGATACCTAAACAGACTGAACCGGGGGGAAATTCACGTGATGGATCCGTATCCACCGAATGAAAAGAACCAGTGAGCGCGTGCGTTGGACCCGAAGCTTAGGACTGGCAAGTGGCGCAGAGGGCGGAGGAGGGAGGACCACCACATCGTCCGTCCTCGGAGCAAACAGACGATCCCGCATATTTGGGTTCGGTTTGGTTTTGGCTACTGGTCCCGTCCATTTTTTCTTTTGAATTCGTTAATTTTTCTTCACCTGTTACAGTTACTATCCTCGGGAACGCATCCGCTAATCAGCGTCGAGTGCGCTTTTTCAGTTGACATGCTTCATCCCCGATGTGTTCGCAGGTTTGTGGCTGTATCTTCATCACGGCATGGCATGCATTGATGAGTCTGTTTACCTTCACATGGGACCTATTAATGGATGCCAGATTTGTGTATCAGATCCACATGTGCAATGGGGCAATTCCATGGGAGATCGATTTTTTTTTTTTTTTTTTTGGGGTGCGCGTCACTAAGCTTGTTAAATAGTTTTAATGATTTGGCTCAATAACAACTGAAATTTTTACGAGCAAGGTTTTAAATTTATGATTGGGATAAGTGCATTGACTTAATTATACTTTTTTGATAAGTTTTAGGATTTAATTATTTCTTTTAAGTGTTAAGAGTTGATTGCATTATAAGTTTTAAGATTTGATTATATTTTTTGAAAGTTTTATATCGCAATTACATTTTTATAATAAATTTTAGAGCTTTCAATTCGCGTATCCATTCATGATTAGTTGGTCAATAAAATGGAATGGGTGCACATGTCGAGAAGGCAACCGGTGGAAGAACATGCCTAAGAAGTGCTCTCTAGACTAACTTGTTTTTCAATTCACCCTATGAATTTACTAATATATAAATATAATTTCGTTGCATATTCTTATTTTCTTCTCCCTCCTTTTGTTTGCCCTCCCCTCTCCCTTAATTTATGGACTTCGATTGCGAATCATACTTGATCAATCGGTACTAAGGCTTAATTCGATAAAATAAGTTTGTGAAAGCTATTTCCCTGAAGTCATTCATAAGAAGGCTCGAGCTACATTCTTTTGACTGTAGCTTTTGCACATAACAAGACTCGTTCAAGCATGGAGTTTTGACAATAGGATGAATATGCTGTCAATAGTTGCGAAGAAGTAGATATTTTCTCTTAGGTATTTTATTATTTCAATCGAATATCTATGGTGGAAAGAAGTGCATACTTTTGGGCGAAGGAGGACTACGACTGCGAAGTCAAGCGAAGATGGGTAAACGATGATCGCTCTTAGGTGGAGTCACACGTCTAGATTGAGCCCCACGATGTCGTTTTCTGGATCCATATTGTAGTAGTTAGGTTGCGCATTGTCAACCTTTTCCATCATGAGTTTCTCGTGTGTTAGCGAATCCGCCTCTAGGTTTTGCTCAGCTTCTATGCAAAACTCTGCACAAACCGAGCGCCGCCGGATTTGGGGCCTTGGATCGGGTTTGTGTCTGTCAGAGATATTTGATCAAACTGATCAGTCCAGCTTCTTTTTTCATTTTTTTCACGGAAGTAATTTTTTCTCAATGCCAGCCACATCGCTGATAGTCATATAGACCACTTGATGCAACGTTGCTTGCCGTATAGGCCGCATCATTCAGTTTCTTTTTCGCAAATTAGCTACATCGAACCGCTTGTTTCTCCTCAAATTCTCGACCTTTTGCACGTCTTTTTGAGAAAGCCAACACCATCACCAGATTCGCCGTCCTTAAACCGCTAGGTCTGGAAGTTTCGCCACGAAACAGCTAGCGGAGGTTGCATCATCCGCCATCAACGTCTTCTATGTACTTTGAATTTGAGGTGATGTTAGAGATTTTTAAATATTTACCAGATATATTAAAAATATTTCCTCTAATATTCCATATGTCTTATGATTATGCATATCTAATTTAATTTCCTTGGCTAGTCATCTATTGAAGCCTATAAATCAGCTAATATACTTTTCAATACGTTACATTGAAATATACAGAAATTTCTCAATTTTTATTCATCTTTCTTTTCTTGGTATGAGAGTTAGTTGATCTTAAAGTACACAGGTATTCACCCAAGTGTGCATTCGGTGCACACTTGATTGGGCGACACATCCGATGTGGTCGGCATCGAAACGCGACCATTATCAAATGGACTTAATTAATTATTTTCTTAAATGAGACTTGTGTTGCACGAAGTGAATATTGTTGAGTGGTAGAATGAATTTACTGGGGTGTGTACAGAGATGCTTGGGGTGCACTTAGGCTTTATAGAGAAACGGTGGCTCTGATACAAAGTCAATAATAATAGTGCAGAGGAGGACATAACGTAGAATTGGTATTAAAGTATGCACGGGCTAATGATTATATTTGCACAATCAAAATATATATACAAAATTTAGAGTAAACATCCTAAACATCTTTTAGCATATTTCTAAACACTTTCCTCCACGTTGCTAATCATCGCCTAATCACTGTTAGGGCAATACGAGTGATGCCATACACTAATCAGGGAAATTGATAAGGAAAGGCTGTCGCTGCCGCCGAAATCGATCATCAATTCCAAACGTCAATCATTCGACAAGCCACGACATTAGCTCGGGCCGACCCTGTCTCTACATGGTCTGTCCGTGTCAATACCTACCAAAAAGAAGCCATCAGAACGATCTGCGAGGCCTTGTCTAAGAAGCTTTTCGATAATAATAATAATAGACAAGTTGGGTCGTGGTGGGCACCTGGAAAACCAGATCCAGGACCCCATCCGAGGCCAAACATACCGGACTCGACGGGAGCACGCTCCCGCGGGTGCAAAGGCGCACCCGGATTTGCCAAAAAGTTTAAGGGGGGATGCGTATCGTTAGGCTCTCGACCTGATTCGGTTCCCATTTCGGTCGATGCCGGCGGGGGGGTTAAGAGACGTGAGCAGATGTGGACGTGATGATTGGAGGGAGAATGAAGTTGCTGTCGCCTGCTGCATTATTCTAATGGAGGGCAAAGGGAGGGGAAGGGGTTTGGTGAGCACGGGAGGGGAGAGAGAGAGAGAGAGAGAGAGAGAGAGAGAGGGGAAGGCATGATGAGATGGTGGTTCGTGACTTCCGTGGTAGGTGAAGAAAGATGCGCGCGCGTATAGTGGTTGAGAGCTACTGCCGATGGTGGGGGCAATGACGAGCTCCACACCTCTCGCTGACGTGCGTCCGTCCTTCCTCCTCCTGCCCGCTCTTGGGCCCGTGGCCGGTCGTCCTCTTTGTTGCCGCCGCCGCAGCTTTCGTTGCTCGAGTTTCTTTTTCCTCCGTTTTAATTCAAGATCATCCACCTAATCGGCGGGGGTCGATTTAGTACTTTTCATATTTAGGGTGATAGGTGATTGCTTAATCATGAATGATTGTGACAAGGCGCACATTTAGTGTCGATTTTCTTTAATTGTTGAAAATTTAAGTAAATTAGTAGACTTTTTGTTTTTTTATCTTATTGATGAGCTTTTCTTTTGATTGAGAGGTGGTTTGATATGGCTCTTCCTCCACCATAGTTTCAGCTGTGAAAAGGAGGTGTCGTAATTTTTTACAAGATGTTTGGCAAATACCTCATAACTACAACCGTTAGAAAAGTTGCAATGATTCATGGCAGTTTATGGAGTACCGTCTCACCCAATATTAAAGTGTCGCATTTTCACAAAGGTATTACCAAACATAAAAGCTACGGCACTTTACTGCACGACTATAACACAACATAGCTAATGGGACAGTCTTGTATAGTTTCTCCTAATTAAGTCATATTATTGAGATAAGATGGGCACATAATACTCATAACACCTTAAAAAATTATGATCATATATTGAAAATAACTAAAATCCTTCGCAATTCAATTCATCAAGAAATGCCTTTTATATAGCATTTCTTAAGCCATCATACCAATAATCAACTCCAAAAATATTTTAAGAAACGGTTTACTACGCAATTTCCGATGACAAAAAAAAAAAAGAGTAACAAATGTCTTGATCCAACTTTATGTAATAAATATATTCTAAACTCCACTTTTCCTTTTCAGTTTGCATAATGCCATGCAATGCCTCTTTTATAGTTATGAAGTAGATCGAGTTACATTTCTAATGATTTTAGATTCACTCACAATAGACATCGATAGGGTTTAAATGAACCGTTTTAAATTCGACATATGTGTTGTCATAGTAGAGTAGAGTGGCTTCTCGGTATATCGCTACAAGACCCACGATTACGTGCTGCGATTAGAAATCTTGTACTCGAGAAACGCTTCCCTGGGGGTCGAGGTTGAAATTCTGTCCAAAAAGCTATGTACTTTTGTAGAGATACCGCTGTAGTCTTGTCCGCCCATTGGATTTGGGCTTTTCCATGGAAGGCTTAGCGATGTTTGCACCCACTACCGAGGTTATTGCCATCGAGGAGCGAAGTTGGAATTAAAATAAATATTAGATAAAATAAAATTATATTAAGGATAATAAATTTATGACATTAATTTTTTTATTCTACTTTAGCTTTTTTTCATACCAAAAAGAATTCCTTTTACAAAAGCATTTCGCATGATGTGATTAGAATATCAACATATTCTATAAAGATTCTCATGACAATATATTTGAGAGAGAGTGAAGTGTCTCAGAGCGAGCTTCCAAGACATCGATATCTGCACTTCGATTATGCAAGCGACTGCAAAATGTCGGCACAAAACCTTTTTTTAATTAAATTTTTTAATATTCCTTTCTTGCGTGACTTGACCTAAAAACTTCCACCAAACTTTTGGAGGATTGTAGTTGAGCTAAGTTGGAGTCTCGAGACACGCTCTACCTTGGAATCTTTCTCCCCTCCTTCAAGACAGATTCAGCCCTTAATATCATATGTTCCACCTGATTCCTTTGTCCATTAAAAGATCGGTTCTCTGTCGCCTATCGTTTCGTTAACCCAAAACGAGTTTAAATAAGCAACAAAAATTGGATTAACCATACATTATTCGTTTACTCGGTTTGTTTTCTCATTGGCCGATAAAAAAGGCCAATTTTCTAAATAACCCTTACTTTTAGGTTCAATTTTAATTTTATCCCAAATTTATTTTTGTCTAAAATAAATCACCCAACATGCGCTCTAGTTCTAAATTTGCCAACGCGTCCAAAAATTGCCCTTGATTTCTTCAGAATTATAAATATTAAAGCCCTTTAGAACTCGCAACTTTATCTTACCATCATATGGAACAATCGCAGATTCTCGGTGGTGATTATCTTAAAGAAATTGATGACGACTTTTGAATGTTTATGTAGATTTGGGGTCAGAGTGAAAGTTAAAATTTTTTTCTAGACAAAAAAATATTGGGGAATAGAATTGAGATTAGACCTAAAATTGTAGTGTTTTTTTTTTTTTTTTTTGTAGGGGGGTCCTTTAAGTATGTCATATTCATGATAGTCGCCAAGTGACATATATGAACATTTTTTCTCGTGTTCATATGGATTTTACACCTACCACATGAATTTTCTTTTGTACACGCCTTCAACATTTTCCTTGAGGGGTTTTATAACAGCAAATTAAATGGTAATAAGGACGCTTTACCTAATTGACACGGTTTGCAAATAATGAAAGGTCATATTTCGTAGTTGGTTCAAACTTAGGGTCATTAAACGAGTGGGATATAATTTCACTTATCCTAGTAATTTCACTTATTGGCATTTTTTCTTTCTCAAAACCGGGGAGATACACGAGCTAGTAATAAACAAAGAGTGACTTCGACTAAAAATAAATAAATAAACAAAGGGCGACGAACGAGAGTGTGGAAATGAGACACTTGGGGTTAATTAACGAGGTAAATTGTGTGCTTAGGACAAAGAAAATAAAAAAAAAAAAAATCGGCAACAACGACAGTCTCGTTAGAATTAGCAAAATAAAAATATGATAAGTTGGCAGCAGGAGTAGGAAGTATCTCCTTTTCCTTTTAAGTTGGTGAGTGTGGCCTCTATGACCGCACGTTTTCTTCTGACTCTCAGTTGGCCTGTTTTTCTTCGAGTTGAAATATGTCTTTTCCTCAATTTTTATGAGATAAGTGCATAGGATTGGAAGATCTAGAATTCATCACAAAGATGCAACCGAGTCTTCAAACTTTCGGATGATATAAAATTCTAATACTTGTTAAAATAATTTAATCAAATCCCTCTTTATTTCATCTTATTTGGCTAACGCAAGATGCCGATATGACCTTTTTATTTTTTCCTTTCAAAGACACATGGCACCCAGTAAAAATAGAGACGATTGGAAAATTTGCTAAGAAAGAAAGGATATAAAATTTAAAGAAGCTAATTTTTTTTTTTTAAATGGACAAAGCTCAAGATGTTGTCGCTCTTGGCTTTGCCTTGGTACTGACAAGGGCTGACGACCCTCATCAACCACAGGCAAAGATTGACCCTCGTGCAGTGGTTGTGACACTAGAGCACCACAGTTGCTGCAAAGCAAATCCAAGCAAGGGCTCACTAGCAAGGGTTGGTGGCCCTCCAACCCAATGTTTTGGCTTTTGTTCCTTTTTTCTTTGGGTACTTTTTAGCTTCTTTGTTTTTGTTTGTTTGTTTGTTTGTTTGTTTTTTTTTTTGTTTGTTTTTTTGTTTTTTTGCAATTTAGAATCTAATTTAATTAGGGGTGTGCATGATTTTAGGATAAAATCTAGAATCGGAGAATTGGACTGATGTCCAATCATATTCGATGTATTGAAGGTAAGTTTCAAGTCCCAAAAATTTCGAGACCTATTTCGATGAATAGGTTTCAAGTCCCTGGAACCCGAAACTCAGAACAAGTGTTTGTGTTTCTCTTGTTGTATGTCTTTGTATAATCTTGTGGTATTTCATAGCGTCTAATGATGAGTGTATAATTTAGAATCATTAGTTTGAGCTTTCATTTACGACATATCCATAACTAAGATTTTTATTTTGTTGTTATTTCTTATTCCTTATATGTCTAAATATGAGTTATGGTCAGTGAATTATGATAACAAATAACAGTCATTACAGGTGATTATTTCATTGTAATCATTCAATTGAAAATATAGGTTGAGGCTAGATAAAACTTGTAATCTATGACAACGTAGATTCAAGGTTCCAGATGGAACTTGAATCGACCTTGAAATCATTCACTCCTAAATTTAACCAAGGTTTGAGAAGAAAAAATTGAGATCTAGGAGTACTTCATGGGCTTCATCCTCTGCGACTGAAGAGCTTTATGGGCCCCAATCTAGACATAGATAGTTTTGTCCTTTGGGCTTATGCTTTGGACGAGAAACTTCACAACGCTTTCTTGGACCGACTGACTTACGGAACCATCCTTTCCTGGCCACATGCCTCTTCAATTCATTCTAAACCTGGAACGTTTGGATTTGAGGCTACTCATCTGTCAAAATGACAATTAGAATTCCTCTCAAAACTTTAGAAAGCTATGTGAAGATTCCATGCGGTCGCAGCTGACTTTGAATTGCTTTTAAAGTCATAAAAATGTTCGATATCGGATGAAAATCACATCTCAAAGACCGAAATTTCGAGAGTTTGGCGATGAATGTGGCAGTTTTCTCATCCAAGTCACAACTTCTTCCAAAAACTTGGAGCTGCGTCCGTTGCCCTAGAAGTGGAATGTTGCGTGATGCAAGCGGAACTGGACAGAACAATTTGCGTGCACTGTCAGATTTGATCAGGTTGAAAATGTTTGAGTGCCACTGACTATTAAAACATCTTAAGAGCAGGAAATAATAATAGCCAAAGTTAGAAATAAAACAAAAGGCGCATTATTTTTCTTTGGTAATGAAACAAAAGGTGTACTTGCACGATGTATATAATATCTACCGGTTTTCTGTGGAAATGAGGAAAGGCGTTTTGATCATTTTAACTATTCTTTTTCTGTTTTTTAGCTTTAATTTTACAGCAAATTTTCTTAATCATATAAAAACAAACATGTACCCAAATCCCCCAAAAAAGAGATGCTAAACGCGCGCCTAGTCAATCGTGCGTCCGGACTTTGGACGGACCTTTGCATTGTTTTATTGCTTTTCGCAGCATGTTAACTCAGAGAATCTTGCCCGCGTGTATCCCCATCACGTCAAAAGATGAAACATGTGGGCATTGGGCATGCACTACAGCTGTCGAATGAAAAAACAGCCATGCGTTCCTCCAGCACGAACCGTGACTCTGCATTGCAATTAAATCGAATCGAAAGGATTGAAAGATGGTTACTGCGTTCTTTCAAGGAGGTTGACTTCCTGGACGCTGTCTGTCGGAAAGTGAACACACCCGCCCACCACACTGCATTGATTTCTGAACTACGCGGACCACTCGTCCGCAGACAGTGACGTAAAGCAGAGTCTCTCTCAGGACTCCGGGACTCTCGTGAATTGATTTCCTGTGAATTTTGTCAGGCTTTTGCTTTCCTTTGCTTTTCGAGTGTCGATGCCGATCGATTCCCATCTGACGCTGAGAAACGTTCGAATGTGAATTGACCCACGACTCCATTTCACTCGCGCTAGCTCTTCTTGGATCACTTAGTTCTTGATCCGGCTCTGCACGCTACAATTAGGTAAATCCCATCTTGGGAATGGGATTTTGGGCACCCTCCGATGCTCGAATTAGCTGGAGCTTAAGAGAATTGATATTTGACCGAGTACGGACTAATATATCTCAAGAGTCTCGTACCTCACATGGTTGAATTTAGAGTTGTTTATACAAACTTCAATAGCCCGATGTTTTGCATTTCCCTGAGACGGGTATCGTCAGGTTGTTTCCCTAGAACATGGGTATATCTGTTGACTTGCCGTTCGAGTTCGGACCTTTTTTTGGCTTTGCACTCTGGGAACTAATTAGCAACAAACTAAGTACCCTCTTCAGCATGTCTAGCTCCTTTTGTTTGAATTTTGCTATAAAACTGTTCAAAGTTCCAACTTCTTTAAGCAAATCTAACCTAAGCACCTTTTCTTCAGACGTGATTATAATAAAATATTGATCAATTAATCGCAAAGCATAACCTTTCTTTTGGCTTTACTAAGGAATCAAATCATCGAGTCCTCACCAGATTACATGTCCCGAAGCTCCTGCTACACACTGCCTAAGGGAAAATTCTTGACTGGATTCCACTTCACTTGAACCAAGTCAATTGCAGCTTTTGATCATTCGAATTGAAAAAAAAAAAAAAAAAAAACTCAACACTAATGATTACATCCAGGTGGTGGATCTTATTTCGGGTGGGGGTTTCTCTATCTCTTTAAGGTCATGCAAAATACATGACTTAAACTTGTCTCAATTCCCCCAAAAAAGAGGCTTGTGCCATAAAGGCGAATGAAGAAAGGGAGTCATAGTGGCACTTACTTTTTGCATGTACTTAAGTGCATCACTGTGCTCCTGGTACTTCCAAAGCCCCAATCACCCCATTTCTCAAAACTCTCTAAAACTCATCTTCTCCACCATCTGATCTCTGATACAAGCTCCAGACAATAATGAAGTTGGCCTTATACTCTCATGCTCTTTCAATCGTCCTCCTCTCCCTTCTTCTATCATCAAGTTCGGCTGCAAAAGACGCGGCAAATGAACCGGGTAATTGCAAGCATTTATTAGTAGATCCTTCCTCAACCACATGATCATCCGTTTGAAAGATGAGGAAAGGCTAATTAAGTGGTAAGCTGTACTTTTTCCAGGGCTTGAAGAGAGAGAGATGAAGAAGATCGCCAGCTCGGGAGGTGCCATGCGGGAGAAGATGGACGGCAGTGATGATATGATCCGTAACGTACGCATTGCATAGCCCCATTGTTTTCCTTCACCTACTGCATTCGCATGTCCTTTTCTGCAATTCTTTTTCCTCGTGATCTAAATTTGCTCTTTTGTTCTGTCGTGTGGGACTTTCTTTTGGGGGATTTCTATTGAAAAAACTCAATGCAGCTGATGGGAGAGGAGATATGCGACGATGGCGAAGAAGAATGCTTAAAAAGAAGGTTTATGTCAGAGGCGCACCTGGACTACATCTACACCCAGCAACATAAGCATTGACTCCATCAGCAAAAGTTGGGATTATGCAGATCAACTTGAATTCGCTGCAGTTCCTTCATGATCATGCGGATCATGGGATATTGGTGTGATAGGACTGGAGCCCTGCCTGTACTTGTCTATAGTTGTGGTGTATTTAACTGAGTTCATTGGCCTAATCTCTGTCGTTAATGTGAAGGATGGGACTCTGTTTTTGTATATAAGCAAAACCCAATATTTTATCGTTGTTGAATGAAGCTAAACCGGATGACAAGCTAAAGCTTTCAAAAAACTAGAGGGGGCAGTGACAGTAGCTTAAGCGAAATCATGATAGGACTCGCGAGATCCTTAGCTCATTTGATTAATGATGTTTGATTTTGTATAGTTGCATCTGCACTTATTACCTTGTCATTCATGTAATTGGTGAAGTGTTTCTAAAGTTGTAGTTTCTTAAAATTGG